>JAQPPZ010016900.1:0-1290334 GCA_028583015.1 Wollemia nobilis | reverse complement strand
GCTTATTCAAAATAGGTAATGGTTGCTATTTTCAATTCATATGAGATATGTTCTTGCAAGTTTCCAATAAATATTTGTAAAATGTCTCAAGGAGGTAAGGTGTATCTTATTCATCCAACTAAACTTCTCCATTGAGATAAAACTTCTGAGAAAATTTCATCCTTACCACATACAAATCTTGAATGGTTACTCCCTTCTTGACATAATCTCTAAATTGTTGAACAAATAAATTAGTTGTTTTCTTAAAGTTTCTCAAAGAATTATGAGTGAGTTGATCATACCATTCCAATGCCATACCACCAAGACTCTTAGGGAACATTTTTAGAAACAATATATCATCATATATAATATCATGGCATGTTGTTCTAAACATCCTTAAATTTTCTATTGGGTCCTTTACTCCCTTATAAATAGGTAAAACCATAATTAAAAAATGCTTAGGGTAGGGCCTAGCGATGACCATAGGATCTAGGGGTTGATTGCACATTTCCTTATAGTTGTAGGTGAAACTTGGCACTTGAAGTGAATTCATTCTTAATGCCAATTGTTTCACTATACTTTTCAAGCTTTACATGTCAGTATTATTGTCGTGCAATACCCCTAGATTCCCTAAGGGTGAGTTATAGGTAGATTGTCAAAAGAGAACTTAGTTAATATTGGAGGTAGTTTACATTATGGAATGGGATGATTTGTGTAGTATCTTGTTGTGGGATGTAGTTCACATTTGGTGGAATAGAATAGGAATGTTGAGATTAGAATAATGAGAAGGAAATTGAACATTATGATGGAATGCACTACTAGTTGGAGGAGGTTGTGAAATTCCCCCAATGTTGGTGGTTGTTGTAGTAGCATATGTAGGTTTATGAAATGGATTAACATGATGCTCAAATTAAAAAAAAAAATGTTTGACACAAATGTTGATAGGTGAATTGGTTTGATGATGAGACGCTGCATATTCTTCAAAGTGGATGTCTTCATTTATGGCCTTGTCCAAGGCTTACCTATTTTTCCTATAGAAATTCAAGAAATGATTATATGATTTGAAGGTGAATTGACCATGAGGTCCTTCAGTAGGATCAAATTCCTCACCAATCTCTATGCCCTCTTCTTTTTCCTCTAGATTGGAATTCTTCCTATCAACCTATTCATCCTCATGGCATAGATAATTATCTTATGGTTCTATCACATTGCTCTTACTCCTAAGGCTTGGGTCCATAGGAATGAGAAAGAGGAAGGGAGAGGAGACAAAAAACTAACATGAAGAACACAAAAGACACAAAAAATATGTTATTGTTTTTGTTTTTTTAATTTTATATTATATGCAAAAGGATTAAATGATCTTACTCACAATTTAAAAATAAAAACAAAAGAGGAAAAAGGAAAAATTATTTTTATAATGCTACTAAGGACATGCTTTTTATTGGGTTCACCAAATATGTAGAGGGTGAAAACTACCCCACCACATATGATTCTTGGCTAAATCTACTAGGAGTTGACGTGACCATGGGGGTATGTTGATTCATCTACACTTGGGAGATTGGGGATTGAAGGGCTCATCAAGAATGATTTAAGGACTCACTCCAATTCTGAGGTGGAAATTTTTTATATGTTTATTAAAAAAACATCTATATTTGGTCTCACTAAGATCTAAACTATGAAACTTAAATAACAATACATGACAAACATTAATGCAAGCAAACAAAATACTATCCCTAGAATTATTTTTAATTTCAATGAGGACTAAAACCCTAAAATTTGTAAGTAAATAAATATTTTCTTTTCAGTAAGGGTTCAAGAGAATGCACACACAGGATTAACCTAAGATGCAAAACTACATGCTTTTCTTTATGGATGCCTAGAAATAAAGTCAAACATTTTTATTTTCATTTATTATATAAATATAAAATAGAAATGGATACAAATGAACAAAGACACCTTACAAATAAACTAAAATATCTATAAAGCACTTACTAGATCCAATGGTTAATCCTAGATTAAAACTTGCATCTAGATATATCCAATAGCTTCAAAATCCTTAGATAATTTTATCATTGTTTGGGGTCCTACTTAGGTCACTATGTGACTGAGTTTAGAGGTGTAGCATTCAAGCCCCCTTGGTTATTTTATATGACCATTCAAAAATAAAAGCAATTTTTGACCTTTGTGAAGCAAACAAGACAAAATGCAATGACATGAAATAATGTAAATAGAGCATGAACAAAATTAAATATGATAAATAAAATATGTAAGAGGTGAGCTAGGGTTTGGGATTGAAACCTACCCCCGAGTCCTTAATAAACCAAATGTATGCCCCATAAGAGCCGACTGTTAATTCGGTCTCACCAAATTCATGCCTTGTACGTATGGGATGAGAATTCACAACATAGTCTTTAACTAATATATTAATGCTAAATGGAATATTAATGATCTAGAAAACCAATAATGTAAAAAAACCTGGTTAACTTGTGGTGGAAGTGAAAGAGCAACAAAAGGATGAAGGCAACAACCAAAATGGTAGACCCCTCCTCAAGGCTCCCACACTTGTTCACCAAAAGCAACTAATCACAAAAGCAAAGTAGCAATAGAACAATCCAAAATAGAAAGAGCGCTTGAAATCACTTGATGGCATTCAAAAACACATTAGATCGCTTGGAATAACTGGCTTAGCTTCTAAAAAAAGGAATCCAATACTCTTATTTATAGGAGTTTTGGAAGGATTTTAGTCAATAAAACTAGAAACAACCTTGGTCAAGATCTGACACCACAAAGGTCGGCCCAAAATTTGGGATTTTTTGAGAAAAGTCCTAATTTTGTCATATTCACGACTTTGAATTCACCAAAGCCAAGGGAAAAAGCAAAACAAAGAGGAAAAGAAGCCCCAAATTTTTACCTATCAATTTTGAGGGACTCCTTAGGGATCCTAAGGGAAAATGACTCATTTTGATGGGTCAATTTTCCATGTCTATAATACCAAACTAAAGGATTCTCATTTTGTGGTTGAAGAATCCATTTTTAGCCCTTACATTTGATGAGGTAGTGAATGTAGGAGTGTTATTGTTGGAAAATGCTCCAACATAAGACAAACCACACATAAAAATATTACATACAATAGGGACAAGATAAAGGATGTAAAGTCAATTACAACCAACTTTTATTATGATTGTAGCATTCCCTTCAATTGTATGAACAAACTTTATTATGAAGTCCTACTAAGGGTATTGAGAGAGGTTGGAAAAAAATTTAGGCCACATTTAGTAAAATATTTCAGTAGATCATTGTTGGAGTGTGTCATGAGTATGTGCTCTTGTAGAAGAGCAAAATCAAACATGGAGTAGGAACAATAATGTTCGTTCTATTGGATGGACAGATGCAAGAAACCACATGACCTTAAACTTCATAGTGGATTCAAGTGGACACATGATATTTCTAAAGTCTATTGATACCTCAAAATAGGTGAAGAATGCACAAATTATATTCAATTTGTTGGAAGATTTCATGCTAGAAATAGCAATGGATAATGTTGTGCAAGTAGTGAATGAACATTGCAACAAGATCTACATCTATAAGTAGAATTCTCGGGGATAAGTACCCCTTTATATTCTAGATCTCATGTGTGGAGATCATAATTATGGGAGCGATATTATTAACATAGTAAACACTTGAATTACCTTGAATTCCATCATATTTTAAAGCCTTCCAGTGGAATTTATTGCTTTGAAATGAATCTTAATAAGAATGAAATGGTATACGTGACTATTAAATTTAAAAGAGAATGGAAAATGGATCTAGAGGTAAGTTTTTAATAATTCATTTTGGGTTAGCACCCTAAAAATTATTAATGTAATTGGCTATTGAGTTCATATATATTCATATTTTATATTGAAAAATTTAGTACTTCTTTTTCTATAATTTTAATTTTTCCTATGCAATTGTAGATGAAAGAAATCTTGGCAAAGGTTATTTACCTTTTATATGGAAACAATTGGTAATGGGTTATCTATATGAGGTAATAGATAGAGCCAAGGAAGCCATAAAAAAATATTATGGTGGCAACTATCTCAAATTTGAATTAATTTGGCATGTCATTGATAAGAGATGTATGAGGCAACTCCACCAACCATTTCATGTCATGGGGTACTTTTTGAACCCAAATTCATTTACAATAATGTTATTAGTAGTGATTAAGAGGTCCAAGTGGGTTTCTATGCTTACATAGAGAGTATGATAGATGAGCTACCAAATATTGCCTCTTCCTATAAAGTTGTAACTTTATAAGGCCATGGAAAAGAAATTGTTTACATCCTCCTTTGTTAAGAAAGCAAGGTCAACCATGTCACCAAGTTAACTATTTAAACTTAAAAAATAATAATTTTTAAATTTTTCTTGTAGCTTACATTGACAGCAACACAATTACAATTGTAAATTAATACTTCAAAAATAATTTTTTAAGTAGATTTATGGTAGGAGAATTATGGTTCCAAAATACAGTCTAAAGAGGATGGCTCTTCGCATCTTTAGTCACCCTTGTAATGCTTCTAAGTATGAGCACAATTGGTATCCATTTGAGGCCTTATTAAGAAGAAAAATAGTTTGATCCAAGAGCACCCTAATGACCTTGTAATATTCATATTTGCACTAGACATGTGAATCCTATGGTGATTGAGTTGGATGAGCTACATATACTATTTTATTAGATTATTGAGAGACTATCAGATACTAAGTTTACCATAGAGAACATTGAGGCACTTGAGAAGGAAGTGGAAAATTTGAGGGTATTGAAAGAGATATACCATGATCATCTCATACTTGAGGAGCCTTAAATTCAACCACTTTTTAGAACCAAGGTCAACCATCTAGTTCAAAGGGGAGGAGGGAAAATAAAAAACAATTTAAAATCTACTTTATATTTTGAAAAGTTATATTTCAAATATTTATTTGGTTTTATTTGATGATTATAAACTATAATTATACTTTTTTTATGAATATCTAAAATAAAATCAACTTTTTGGCTTTCTAATTGTGATCTAAATATTTTTTCTTAATTAAAAATGTTTCTTCAGTTTTTTGGGCCATTTTCCAAAATTATAGATAAAATATCTAAAATTGGGGTGCTAAGTTTATTTCAAGTTGTAATTTTTCCAACTATGGTTAGAATAAATAATGATCATTTAAATATAAACTATTTATGTGCAATTATCATGTAACATGGCAATCATGATATAATATAGTGGTGCTCATTTTTATCAAATATAATCAATTAAAAAAGTTAAATTTCTATTAAAAATAATCAAATACATGCAATTAGGTTGACAATGTTAATCACAATCATAAAATTAAATTAAATTAAATTAATATTGTTATAATAATTAATGCTTGTGTAGACTATTGATAGAGCTAATAGTCAAATTTTCTATAAGGCATATGGAGTCATTCATTGTAAAGTAGTAGTGCTCAAAAACATTCTAGTTACAAAAGGTTGAGATGCTTCTATTTAAGGATATTATCTCTTCACCCATGGATTTAAAGTAATTAGTGGGAGTGAGGACATGCATACCTTAAACTAGGGTTCAAATCTCATGGGTGAATAGTAAAAAAGCAAATGGCATTAGCTCAATTGGTTAAATTTCTCAAATTTCAAGAAGGAGATCAACATTTGAATCTAGCCAAGCAATACATGAAAAATAACCAAGTTCTTATATGTGGTGGTGATGTAACATAGGTGGGGATTGTTTCAATCCCATATAACCAAGTTAAAAAAAGAGAGAATATAATCTCCTCCTATGTAAATCAATGAGATCAAAGATGGATTAATCTAAGAAAGATAGATGCTCAACTTTTTTAAAGTATTTTATCATTCATTAATATAGTTTTCTGGTTCAATATTGTCCTTTCACTTATATAAATACAATGTATAAAATTTTATCATGGTATTAGAACCAACTCTAGAAAATGAACACAAATTCTAGTTTAGGATATTAATCTACAACATGATTCTATAAGATTTTATTAGAGCTTAAAGCCAAAGAAGAAGAGGAGATGATAGAATGTATTTCTCTTGCCAATCTATTTGGAAATTGATGAGAAGCTAATTGAAACATTATAATGTATGTTTGATAACCTAAAAATGACAAAGAAGGAGTTTAATAAAAAATGTAAAAAACAATTGTGAATTATAATCACATTTGATGCTTTCAAAAGGTAAAAGGATTAAGTATAATATTTGTTTCTCTATTTATGTTTGCATCTATAAAAAGTCTACAAAAACCCAAATATAAAATATTAGTGAATATTTTACTAAAATTCATTTTAGAGAGTTATTCCAAAGGAAATATAAGCACCTTTAATGGACTAAAAAAAGTTATATCGATGTTTGGTATCTTATGATGCTTATAGGAAAAACACTTTATGAAAAATCATTACAAACTACTCTAATTTAAATTCAAGATTCATTTAATTGTTTTAAAGATACAAAGACTCTTTGGCTTTTATTCTTAAAGTAGTAAATATGTTTCATTGCATCTATAGGTACCAACCTTTTATTCTTGAACTTAGCCAGGATTTTTATGGACAATACAATGTTAGAGTGTATAAATAATATTCTAATCATTATAGACCAAACCACCATGTTCATGACCATATGTTAAAAGTCATAAAATTACAAAGAGCCAAAGGTAGAAAGTAGGGATTTAGGCTATGATGATTGAAATAAAATATGATTATTCAATGCAAAATATGTAGAGGAATGGTTATGTGCTCAACCAAGGGGGGTCAAGAGGTCAAGTTCATACATAAAGAACAAGATCCATAATACTCATGCACCTTTAAGCTTAGCAAGTACATGACTATTAATACATCCTAACATAAAAAAAGGATATTATTGTTCAAAAAATAATTAAAGTCATCTATGGTAGCCTAGGACAACATATGATAGAGAAATGATAACTCACATTGTAGATTAATATGATTTTATGAAGTATTTTGAGTAATAATTTAAATAATGTAAATATGTAGTGTTTTAAAATTAATAAGAATGGAAGGTAAAAGTAAAAACAAATGTTTCCCTATAAAATTTTATAGTAGCAATTATATTCACAACATTCTTGCAACAACAGGGAGATATGACTACATAATATAGTAAGAATAAAATTTGATACAAACATGGAATAAGAACCTCTCCATATACTTTCAACCAAGATAGAAATATATCTTTCAACATTAAAAAGAAATATAACTACAAGATGGGGTAAAATATTTTATTTATAGCAAGAGTTGTATACTGTACGCTACCAATGTAAACCTAGATATGTTGAATCTAACCACTTGCATCTTAAGTTAAAAAATTGGATCTAGATATATTGAAAAGGACCACTTAAAAAAAAAGGTCTACCTAGACATAAAATAAATCATAAATATAAATATCATGATATATCATTTTTGTGTACAACATAACTGTTGTGGTTGCTCCACAACGTACCCCAAAACTGGGGACCCACCTTTTTATTTTTGGTATTTGGGTGTTTGCATGTTGGTTTCGAGTGTCTAATGCTCGGTTTGTTTTGATTTTGCATTTATCATTAGTCTTTGTCAATAATATTTTCTTGTCGACGATATTTTAATTGTCGATGACTTTTTCTTGTCGATGATTTTTTATCATCAAATTGTTGTCAATTTCTTGTCGATGATTTTTTATCGTCAAATTGTTGTTGACAATTTTTAATGTCATTTTGTTATCGACGATTTTTATCGTCGATGTTGTGTTAGCAATGTTATTGCTGATATTTTGTTGTTAACATTGTGATGGTTAGATTTCTTGTTTTTATCATTCATGTATAATGAGCTTGTGTTCTATATATAAGGCAGGTTTTATGTTAAAACTTCATTCCACCGCAATACCTCTTTAATATACATCTATACAAAGTAAAACAAGCATATCGTTAATGTGACCCGGGTTCAATCTGCATGGTGGATGTGTATAAGAAGTATTTACCCAATATAAAAAACAATAATAATAAAAAATAATAATAATAAATGAAAATAAAAAATAATAATAATAATAATAAGGGTTTTATAAAACTAATTCTAATAGGTGTGATTTATTTTATGCAGGCTATGACAGTATTGAGGATACGATGGCTTTTGTGAGACCCAAGGACGCGATAGCAAAGTCTCCAAGTGGACCTCTAGGGATGACTCTCGATGTCTACGGCATCGATCAAGGTTCGGTGATGTGGTGATATGGACATCATAATGGAGGGTGCCATATTTAGAAGGTTTGTTTGGAGGTCTGGACAGCTCCAAATATGGAGAGGATGATAGCTAGTAGTATGGGTGCAGAAGGGCTGGATTTGCCCATGATGACAGAATGACGAAACCCAACATTGGGTGCCCATATCAACGCAAGAAGGAATGAATTCATCGATGACTAGGTGTGCAACGATGAAAAGTTGAATTACACGTAGCACGACGTTGGGAACGATGGCGAAGACCCGGTATACGAACATTTCAACTGAGTTTGGCCAAAGACGCGATGCGTAGAAAGACGAATTGAGTATTTTGAATGTCGATGGGGAACCCAAACGTGAAACCAATGGTAATGGATGGAGCCCTTCCATGCGACAAGTACAATATGGAGAGCTCATTGTAGTGGTATAACGCCTTCATCGAGCACAACAATCATAACAATGACATGTGACAAAGAGGAGTCTTGTTCGCTGTTGGGCTGAGTAAAGCATGGCCCAAGGTTGGTAATACTCCATGAAAAGATAGAACACCGGTGGATGTAAAGAAAGTCTCAAAAGTGACAGACCCGATTAGCAGAGATGGGCCCACATGATGACAAATCTCCAATCAATGACACATTTGTGGGGATAAACCCAAGAACAACACATCGACTCCACATCCACGGAGAATCATAAGGAGATATATGAGCATTGCACAAAATGGTTAAACATAGGTTTGACCTGATAAACCATGAATGAATGCTCGATGAACGAAGATTGCTATTTTTTTTAGCACCGACGACCCATGATAGATGTAGGCTTTTGATGCTCGAACGTCGGTATCTAACGATAATACCTGGACTGTGCAGTAGACCAAGGATCGAATGGTCAATGAAAAGGGCCAGAGTGAGGGGGCATCACCATCGAAGTAGGTAAGTATTTGTCCACATATCTAAATACATGGGCAGCTGCATGGCTCATTATAACGATTACGAAGGTGGATACCCGAAGATGTGGAGATTGAATAGCATGGGATAGCGTACATGGATTTCCCAAAACCAGTGGCTCGTGAGGACAAGGTGCATTCAAAGAGTTTCAAGCGATGCCATCGATGGCATTGAGGGTTAGGTTTATTTGGACGCCAAAGTGGGCGATGGGTGACTCTATGATCGGTGGCGCAACAAAATTGAAGATGGCAGCAACCATAGGCGGGATAATCAATTGAAATGCATTTAAAAATGGTTGAATATGTAACGCCAGCTCTCCCCTCATTTAAAATTTGCAGTACAAATGAGACACATTGTTGATGCTATTATGGGCCTTCATAATCAATGGTGTTAAGGGACGAAAGGCATGTGAAGCTTTAGAATAATGATATTCTTTCTATCATGGGTACGAAAAGAAATGTTACAATGCCACGTAGGAGATGGGCATGATTTGACAGTGTACCTATAGGTAAGTAACGTGAAATTATTTGAACCCTTTCATGGTAAAGGATAAAATAAAATAAAAAAACATTTTGAAGCCATTTGAAGGGAAATAAAGCAAAACAGAGAAAGGGAAACATGAAATGAAAAGTTGAAATGAACGGTGAAGGGTTTTGAGGGAAAATGAAACGAAGAGATAAGGCACATGGAAAACTTTAAATACTGCAATGAAATGCTGAAACGGGGTTGGAAAATGGTTTTGGAAATGCAAGATTGCAGAGTTTTTTTTTGGATTTGTTTCTTTTGGAGCTATTTTTCCTTCCATGGCTGAAGCCTTTTGGAGGCCAAATTCTGCTATTGTAAAATGACACATTTTTAATGCAGGAGTTTTCAGAAATTTGCATCTTGTGGGCAAGAAAGAAGAAGATTCTCTTTGCATGCTCTGGATTTAATGTCTATTTCTTTTCTCTTTTTCAGATTTCGAGTTTGAAGATGTAGTTAATGCAAGTTTTCTTGGTTGCTTCATGTAAATGCTTGAACCTGAAATTTATTTCAAACCCTAGGAACCAACACTTAGTCTATGGGGATTGTGCTTGTTTTGCAAGTCCAATAGGTTAGGTTGCATGCATGGAAAACCTCACATATTCGGTTTTGTCAAAATAGGATAGCATCATACTGAATGCATTTTATTTTAGTTTTTTGCATTTCATTTTCAGTTTTCTGCATTTTATTTTTCCAGAAATTTTAAATTTTTTTAAATTTTCAGGCATTAAAATAAACATTAAAAAAATTTCAAAATCCAAAAATTATTTCACCATTGCGTAGCTTGTACTTTATAATTCCAATACGCACTTTGAAATTTCATTTTCAGAGTTGTTTGGTATTTTTAAAAATTCATCGAAGTTGTTATTTTACTACAGATTTTAAAAAATCCGAAAATAGAAAATTTCCATTTTAAGGTCAAATTTCATTTTTTCAGTTTTGTTTTGCACTCATGAGCCTATGATGACATTCCCTTCATGAAAATTCCAATTTCATTGAAGGTTTTATGTTTTATGGCATTTTACAAATTTCCATTTTTGGAGCCTAAAATTGCCCTCTCTTCATAAAAATTCTAATTTTACGAAAGAGGGGTAATTTGAGTATTACATTGAAGGTCTTTTCTTCAAAGCATTTAATTGTTCATCTTGATGAAAATTTGATTTCATTTAAAAGGGATAAGTTAAAGTGACATTTAAAGCCCTTTATCCAAGGCCATAAATTATTGCTTCTTTGTGAAAATTCATTTCACCAAAGAGGGATAGTTTATCGATCATATTGAAAGCTATCTTTATCTTCATGATAAGAAGCCATATTTGGACTTAATAAAGAAGATAAAATCTACCTTAAAATTCTCAAGATAAAAGGAATTAAGGCACTACATCGTGGTCATATGAGGGCCAACTCACATTTGCTTTATTTTGGTTCAATGAACAATCACTAAAGTTTCATGGTAAAATAAACTAACATTGCCCCTTGTTTACAGTTACTTGCAATCACTAAGGTGTTCCAAGCATTTAAAATGAATATATTTATTTGAGATTACTAATACACATATGCAAAATGGTAAATATAGCGAAGACCTTGGAGAAGTTGTTTTTTTAACTTCTTTGCAAGAGGGGATTTGGAACCCAAATCCTAAGGAAGAGTGTATTTTCACAATTGGGTAAAAATACCACTCAACATATTGGCGCTAGAAGGAGGGCCTGAATGGGTTTATTTCAGTGTGATTTAAATGCTATAGGGATTTAAATTTTGAATATTTCATGCCCTATTGATTATTATCTTTAACCCTCTTTTAACAACACAACCTTGTAGTGTTAAAAGGAGGACATGAATCGCTATGCATTGTTCTAATGCTTTTGATTTTTCATACAAGAATAATGTGTTTTGATTTGATTTTGAAAAATTTTGGTCTTGACTAACGATGTTGTCTCCATGCAATTACTTTCATTTGATTTTAATGGATACATCTCTTGGTTGATGCTAACATGATTATTAATATGTTACATGTTTGATATTTTCTAGTCATTTCATGCTTATTTGTAAGAAATTATTTTTTGTCTAAAAATGTATTTGTTGTCGATATTATGCTCTTCACTTGCGTGTAATGCGATCTGGTGAATCAGAAAGCCTACAACACTAGGAGTATGATCTTCACTTGCGCATATGCGATCTGGTGAATCAGAAACTTACATTTTTAGAATACTTCTTTGTCATAGTTCCTTATTTCATTCACGACTAACAAATTGATTTTGAAGTTATTCTTTGAATTTCATTAATGGCTATAACTGTAGGATTTTCTTTGTGTCGCAGGTTTTCTTTGAGGTATTGATACTTTTGTCAGGTTTTGTAGGGTAGTTTCATTTACAAGTTGTACCCACCACATCGTATCGCAACTAGGTCCAAAAAAACTAAAGAAACCATATTCCAAAGACTCTCACCCACTCATAGGAATCCAAGGAATAAAACCAAACAAATTGTGATCCCACTTGATACCCTTGTTATAGAAGATCCTTCTGTTTTAGGTGCATCTAGCGGACTTGCACCGGTGGTGTCAATTGCCACTAGTGTACCAATTATCAGTACCATTTCCACGGTTCTTATAGGGTTATCATCATCGATTTTGAATCAAATGACCCAACCTCCACCATCTCCTTGGTACGGGGCCCATGACATTCCTTTGAATATTGCAGGGGATATTCATGAGATCCCTAAGAATATAGAGAGATTTTTGCCCAAATACAAACCGGATGACCCAAGGACCGCATAAGAACATATTCAGGCCTATAGGGATGTTTTGATAAGATTGCAAGTTCAACATGAAGACGTGGCTTGTAGACTCTTCCCCATGAGCCTAGACCAAGTGGCCTATGAATGGTATATTTTCTTACCTATTGGTTCCATTACGTCATGGACACAAATGGAGAATGCTTTAGTCAACCAATTCAGGTCACCATTAGATCCCACAATCATCTATAATCAGTTCATTACATGCAAAAGAGTCCAGGGTGATCCAATTCAAACTTTTAATCAGAGATTTTAGAAGTGTTATAATAGAGCAATTCGATATTTTGCCATTGATCCTGTAGTAACTTTGCAAATATATTTTGGGGCATTGGATCCTATGACGGCAATGTTTGCAAGGCAAAATCATCAATTTACCACGCTCGCTCTAGCCTACAATGAAGCTATGACCATTGAACAACAAATGACACCACAGGGTTATGGGTTTCCCCATATGCCTATGGTAGGACAATATGGTCCATATGGTCAAGCTCCTATGATGAATCAGATCATGGCACCACAAATACCAGGCATGAATGCTTTGCCTTATCAACAACCATATTCATCAACACCCACTTACGCACCCATTCCAATTCAACCAATCACATCCATTCCTCCCATTCCTTCATTTTTGCAAAATAGTCAACAGACTATGCAAGGAGCTAGTCCAGTTAATTCTTAGGCTATAGTTCCTTTCCCCAATCCAATTCTGATTCAAAGTGTGAATCCCTATGCAAATAAAGTGGCTTAAAATCCAACTCAAATGTTAATTCAATATCTCACCAATTACGCAAACCCTACTGGAAATAGCAATAACATAGCTCAACCAAAAGAGATTTATTCAAAGGTTGAAGAGCTCAAAAAAATAGTTCACAAATTGAGTAATTATTTGGTTCAAAAATAGAAGTATGAATCCCATGCCCCTCACCCAAATCAAAACTTCAACAATAGAGGGAGACAGTGGAATACAAAGCCAAACAATGGGGGTGTGCCTTCCCCTATTGCTAATCAGATAGATACTTCTACAGGACCAAGTCACTCTAGTTCCATTCTTAATATTTCTAATTTTGCATGGGAAAAGGGGTGTAGATTGCATAATACAAAGGAGCATAATGAAATGAATTGTCTCAAAATCACTAGGTATACCCATTGTCTCCAAGCTCAAGTGAATGATTTGGAACTTGTGCCAAATGAGGGTCCACCCCAACATCAACAAGGATATGACAACATTTTGGTGGTGGAAACTCTATATCGTCAAGAAAGTGAGAATGAGGAATAAGAAGAGGATGAAATCTTAGAACAGGAAGTGCAAGCTTTTAGAGAATTTAGAAAGGGGAACCATGGATACCATTTGAGGAGTAAGTTCAAAACCCCTAAAACATCCTCAACTCCACCAAAAAATTATATCCTTCCTCTTGATACCAAGGCTGATAATAATCTCCCTCCTCCATCTGGAAGAGAAACATCTAAGGACATGCAAAAAAAATTGAAGCTTGAGAAGTCAACTTATGACAAAGTGGAGGATTTAAGGAAGTCCAAGTCTAGCCTTTCATTTTTAGAGGCGGCTAGGTTGCCTGGCCAAAAGGAAGCATTGATAAAGGCTTTGGACTCACCTAGTCAAATACAGGAAGGAAAGGAAGTTGAATCTCACATGGTTTTATGAAAGGAAAGACGAGATGTCCCTCCTTTTTTATTGACTGTGACAATTGCTGGCAAAAATTTACACAATTGTTTTGTGGACATAGGTGCCACAAGTAACCTCATGTCTTCAAAATTTTGCCAAATGTTAGGCCTAGAGCCTGTTTCTTCTAAATGCAAGGTTTTGCAATTGGATTGGTCTGAGGTAAATGTGGTAGGGACCCTCTACGATGTTAAGATCCAACTCAATTCTGAACCTAGGGTCCAACAGGTGGTTGATATTTTGGTTGTCAATATCCCAAGTCGATATGGAATGCTACTTGCGAGGGATTGGATGAAAATTTTGAATGGTTATTTCTCCACTGATTGCTCACACTTGTGGCTACCCTGGAAATGGATTGCTAATCAAATTAGAGTGGAAAATGAGCCAAGGCTTAATGAAATCATCATAGAATTCAACAAGCTGAATGAAGTTCAATTTTTTGAACCTAAGTTAGGAGTCTATGCTTTTGATGTTGAAAGAGCTATCGAAGAACCTCAAAAAGAAACATTTTCTTGTAGCTATTTTGAAGAAGATAATCTCGTGTGGTTACTCAAATTTGATGGATCTAAGTCAAAACAAGGGGCAGGATCTGGAGTTGAACTCACTTGTCCAGGAAGTAAACCATTTTTTGCTGCCTATAGATTGCAATTTCCTTGCAATAACAACGTGGCAGAATATGAAGCTCTTATATTTGGATTACAATTGGCTTTGAGCAAGAAGGTTAAGTGTTTGAAAGTATTGGGAGATTTTGAGTTGGTGGTCAAACAAGTTAAAGGACAATATACTTACCGCGATAAGATATTGAGCCTTTATAGAACTAGGGTGAGGGACCTCATTGAGGAATTTGATGCTTTTAATATATCCCTTATTTATAGGAAAGGAAATTGTATACTTGATTCTCTTGCAGTCACTGCAGGCATGCTAAATCTGGTTGACATAAAAAAATGCAAGAAGTTTTCCATTGATTTGGTCCCTTGCCCATCGATACCTGATAACATCATAAACTTGCAAGTTTTTGAGAATGATAGACACATTTTCAAATTTGTCACCAATTCAGGTATTTTTGAGAACCAAGTGATTGATGAAGATCAAAGGTGGCAAGAAGAAACATAAGGAGAAAGCGAAGCTACATTTCAATCCAACAAGATACCTAAGAACATTGTTTCATTGGAGAAGATGTTTGATATGGGATATAAAGCTAGAAAAGGAAAAAGGGTTCTACTTCCGAAAGATGCTTGTGACCTGATCAATATAGGGAGTGTGGATAATCTGCGTGAAGTGTACATTGTAAAGGTTGTACGGCTGATGAGAGGGAAAATATAATACGTGCACTAAAGCATTATGTGGATTGCATTGCTTGGAATTAAAATGAGTTGAAAACGTATGATCAAAATGTTATTATGCACACCATCCCTCTAAAACCAGATTCTAAACCCTTCAGAAAAATACGACCTGTTAACCCATTACTTGAGCCCTTGATAGAGAAAGAGTTCAAGCGATTGTTGGACGCAAAGATAATATTTCCCGTTAGGCACTCAACTTGGGTTGCTAATCTTGTTTCGGTGAGAAAGAAGAATGGAGAGATAAGGCTATGCATAGATTTTAGAAATCTCAACAAAGCCTCACAAAAGGATAATTACCCACTGCCATCAATTGATGAAATCTTGCAAATGGTGAATGGGTCTGAAATGATGTCTTTTCTTGATGGGTATTATGGATATAATCAGATTCTTATTCATCCCAATGACATGATGAAGACAGCCTTCACAACCAAGTGGGGAACATTTGCCTATAGAAGAATGCCTTTCGGATTATTAAATGCAGGTGCAAAATTTCAACGTGCCATGGATTATGCATTCAAAGGGCTCATAGGTAAATGTATCATTGTGTATGTGGATGACATTCCTATGTTTTCAAATGAAATAGAAGACCATATGAAAGATTTAAGGAAAGTTATCCAAAGGTGTAGAGAGCACAAAATTTCTTTAAATCCAAAAAAATGCATCTTTGGAGTGACATAAGGAAGATTGCTTGGCCATATCATTTCAAAAGGTATCTCCATTGATCCGGAGAGGATAGAAGCTATCCAAAACTTTCCTCTCCTAGGTAGCAAAAAGGAATTGAGATCCTTCTTTGGGAAAATCAATTTCGTGAGGAAATTTATTTTTAGCTTCGCTGAGATAGCTAAACCACTGAATGAGATGCTAAAAAAGGATGTGAATGTCAGATGGAATGAAGAAAGTAAGGTTGCCTTTCAAAGCATCAAGGATGCTATTTCTAGAGGCCCTATCCTTATAAGTCCAGATTATTCTAAGCCTTTATTTATTTATGCTTTCGCATCTGAACACTCTTTTGCGAGTGTCTTGACTCAGAAAGGTGAAGATAACACATAAAATCCCATATCTTTTCTAAGCGCTCCTTTGAAGGATGCTCAATTGAGGTATTCCATCCTCGATAAGCAAATGTATGCACTTTTCAAAACAGTAAAAAAATTTAGACATTACAATGTGCATAGTAGGGTCTTTGCCATTGTGCCTGACCCTGCTGTCAAAACCATGTTTGTGCAAAATGAGCTAGGTGAGAAAAGAGGTAAATGGATTTCTACCATTCAAGAATTTTATCTTGAAATTCAACCCATGAAATTAGTTCATGGACAAGGACTTGTGAAAACAATTGTTGAGAACAATCCCCAAGTCACATGCCAATATTCAAATGTAGAGCACATTTCTAAAGATGATTGGTATGTTGATATTGTGTATTTTCTACTAAATGGTAAGTGTCCATCATATCTTAATTCTACTCAAATAAGAGCCTTGAGACTTAAATCTGCCAATTATCTTATTAGGTCTGGTGCTCTTTATAGGAAAAATCATGAGGGAATTTACCTATGATGCTTAAATCAAGAAGAAGCTACCAATGTTTTGCAAGAGTTTCATGGTAAATACAGAACTGGCCATGGTTCGGCAAATTCAACAGCACATCAAATCCTAAGAGAGAGATATTATTGGCCCCATATTTTTAAAGATGCACATGCACACGTGTGATCTTGCCATATTTGTCAAGTGGCTGCCAATAGAGAAAGGAATGCAGCTATGCCATTGCAACCTGTAGTTAAGATGAGACCATTTGTACAATGGGGATTAGACTTCATTGGGGTTATTAACCCAAATTCTTTAGATTCCCATAAATTCATACTCACAGCTACAGATTATTGCACTAGGTGGGCAGAAGCAATTCCTATGAAACATTCCACTACGGATGTGGTAATAAAGTTCATCGAAGATCACATCGTAACAAGGTTTGTAATGCCCGATTCTATTGTAAGTGATAATGGTAAGGCTTTTGCTTCCACTCAATTTGCAAATTGGGCATATGATAATAAGGTGAGTTTAAAGTTTTCATCTAACTATTACCCTCAAGGCAATGGTTTGGCAGAATCTTCAAATAAAAATTTGTTAACCATCATTAAGAAGTTATTGGAAAAAAATTCTCGGGATTGGCACAACCAATTAAAATTTTCTCTTTGGGCAGATAGGACTAGAGAAAAATAATCAATAGGGAATACACCTTATCATCTAGTTTATGGGAAAGATCCAATTTTTCCTACAAATTTGAAGCTTCAAACCCTTCGTTTCACACAAGAATACTTTAGAACTGATAATCACATTGATGCTATATTAAGTCATCTAATGCACCTTGATGAAAAAAGAGAAGAAGCCATGCTCCACATGATCAAACATCAAGATGTGGTCAAAATATGGTTTGATAAAAGAGCCAAAATTAAGTCTTTCAGTATCTCGAACTTAGTTTTATTGTGGGATAAAAAACATGAGGAGAAAAGGAATCACAAAAAGTTTGATTGTCTTTGGTGTTGAGCAAGGTGCAGCAAAAGCATTGCAAAAGTATTGTCATTGTTGTCAACACAGACAGATTGATGCAGTTGATGCAGTTCAGAGGTCAGTCAGAACAAGTACAGTGAATTTCCAAGAAGAAAGAAGTGGCCCAGATTCAAAAATTTGCAGAAAAAGACAAGTAAGAAAACTATCGCGATATCGCGACATGTTTTCTGTCACGATTTCGCGACAAAAATGAGGAGAGAGAAGGCACAACCGAAAATGTCATGATTTCACGACAAAAATGAGGAGAGAGAAGGCACAGCCAAAAATGTCATGATTTCGCGACAAAAATGAGGAGAGAGAAGGCACAGCCAAAAATGTCACGATTTCGCGACATATCGGAGGAGAGAGAAAAAGCTAGAGAAACTGTCACGATTTCGTGACATGTTGGAAGGAAAGAAGCAAAGTTGAAAAACTGTCACGATTTCGTGACATGTTTGGAGTAAAGGCGCCAAGGATGAAAAGTGTCACGATTTCGTGACAAGTTCGGAGAAGAAGCAATAAGGAAAAAAGTGTAGCGATTTCGCTACATGTTGGATTTTCGGTGGTAGAAGCAAAGAAAAAGCACTAAGTCAAGAAAGTGTAGCGATTTCGCTACATGTCAGACTTTCGCGGGCTGAAGCAAATTTCAGATGCCAAAGAGCAAAAGTGTAGCGATTTCGCTACATGTTCAAAGTGCAAGGCACAAAGGTGTAGCGATTTCGCTACAAGTCGAAGTGCAAGGCACAAAGGTGTAGCGATTTCGCTACAAGTCGAAGTGCAAGGCACAAAGGTGTAGCGATTTCGCTACAAGTCGAAGTGCAAGGCACAAAGGTGTAGCGATTTCGCTACAAGTCAAAGTTACAAAGCAAAGTTGGAAGCGCAAGGCACAAAGTTGTAGCGATTTCGCTACATGTAGGATTTTTGGAGGCCAAAGGAAAGAGAAAGTACAAAGGAAAAAGTTGTAGCGATTTCGCTACATGCTAGTTTTTGAGGTCGCAACAAAGAAAAAGTGCCAAGTCAAAAAGTTGTAGCGATTTCGCTACATGTCTTGATTTCGCTAGTGCATGAAGTGAGAAATGTACGGATGCGAAAGATGTCACGATTTCGTGACATGTTGCATTTTCGTGGGCGAAAAGCAAAGAACAACGCTAAGGCAGAAAAGCGTCACGATTTCGTGACATGTTTCGATTTCGCTGAGGCTTGCGGAGAAAAGTGTACGGCAGCGAAAAGTGTCACGATTTCGCGACATGTTCCATTTTCACGGGTGCAAGCGAAGTAGAGTGCAGGAAAGCAAAAAGTGTCACGATTTCGTGACATGTCCCATTTTCATGGGCAAGAGGAAAAGAGCTAGATGCAGAATGTGTCACGATTTCATGACATGTCTCATTTTTGCGGGTAGGAGACAGAAAAGAGCTAGAGGCAGCAAAATGCGTCGTGATTTCGTGACATGTTCTATTTTCATGGGTGCATGCCGAGATAAGGTCTAGGAGGCAAAAAATGTCGTGATATCATGACAGTCAAGTTTTCATGGTCAACAGTCCAGAAAAGGTCAAATGGGCAGAAATGTCATGATATCACGACAGGTAATAGTTTGGCGGGTAAAAGCCGAAGAAGCATGCATAGTGACAGGTGTCGAAAAAGTGCAAAGGAAAATCATGCAGCCAGTTAGGTAAGAGTTAACTAGAGTTAGAACTACAGTTACAGGTGGCAGAACAACGCATTAAAGAAAAGAACGGCTGTTACAGGGCCGTGATGCTGCATGGCTGGCAAAAGTGTAGAATTACAGATAATCTCGATAAACAAGAAATCCTCTCGATGGTTGCGTGTGTCAGACATGGAAGTTGCGGGCAGAAAAGAAAGTTCGACGTAGAATTGAAAAGAGTGCCATCAGAAAGTGTAAAGGTGCCGAGAGGGCAGTTACGTAGAGGTTAAAAGAAAAGAATGACAGAGCATCGAAATGCGCAAAAATGCTGTCAGGTTGCATAGAAAAAGCTGTCAGTATGAGCAGAGTAGACTGTCAGAATAAGTCAGAAAGAAGTGGCTAAAAGACAGAGCGCGTCAGAGAGGGTTTGACAGATTGAACGTAGCTGTAAATGCATGAAAAATTGGAGGGAAAAATTAGAGCCATTTTTTGAAATAGCCGTTCGATTGAACCAAGTATAAAGATCAAAAAGGCACAGTAAGTGAGGTTACTGCAACCGTGTTTTATCTTGAAAAACCAAAAAGGCGTGGTTGGGTAAGAGTGTTGTATGAATAACAGCTACAGAACTGAAACCTGTATATTATTCTTGAAAAATCAAAAGAGAGGTTTTAGATTGTAATAGAAGATATTGAGTTTCTAACAATCCTCTTTATGCTTCTATGAGATTGATTTGAATGAGCAATAGACCAGTTGAGGGTCTTGTAAAAGAGAAGGCATTTTTATGTCAAACTATTATTCAAAATAAAAATCCAAGTTGGTGCTTGGTAAAAGGGGTTGGTGCTCCTATCTGTTGTAGCAGATAAATCAGGGGTTGGTGCTCCTTCCAGTGGGTGCTGGTAAACTATTTGTAAATATTGAATCCTTGCAAAGGCTGGATTTGGATTGTAGTCCAAACAGTCATTATTTGAGGAGTAGCCACATCGGTGAACCTCGTTAAATCTTGTGTTGTGTGATGCTCTTGTGTTATACTTGCTATATCTATTTTTAAGCTTGCATTTTTAAGTTTTAAGAGTTGCAGATTCAAATTTTAAATAGTTACACTGATTCACCCCCCCCTCTTAGTGTCATTGTGAGAATATCAATTGGTATCAGAGCAAGGTACCTGAACAAGCTTAATCAGCTAAGGTGATCTTGGAAGATACACAATGGCCGATGGTGAAGGATTTTCTTCCAACAAAGCTCCTTTGTTCGATGGAACAAATTACTCTTTCTGGAGACTCAGGATGCAGACATATCTGTGTGCATTGGGATATGACATTTGGGAATCTGTTGAAAATGGATACACAATACCCTCTCGCTCCTCCATCGGATGCGACTGAGAAGAAAAAGTTTGAGAACAACTCTAAAGCTAAGAATGCTATTATGTGTGGGTTAGTAGACAGTGAATTGATAAGGATCATGAGCTATAAATCGACAAAAGACATATGGGACAAACTGCAGAGCATTCATGAAGGAGATGGCAAGATCAAGGAAGCCAAGCTACAAACACATCGAGCCCAGTTCAAAGCATTAAAGATGAATGATGATGAGAACATAGAGGCCTATATGCTGAGAGTAAATGGAATCATAAATGCTATTAGAGGACTCGATGAGGAAATAGAAGATGCAATGGTTGTGAAAAAGGTACTAAGAACTCTCCATAAAAGATTTGATGCTAAAGTTTCTGCCATAGAAGAAGCTAAAGATTTAAATTTCTTTAGTATGGATGAAATGCATGGTTCTTTAACAAGCATATGAAATGAGAATAGGACAAACTAAGCCCTCAGACAGAGAAGCGGCTTTTCAAGCACAGAAAAATATAAGAGCTAAACAAGAATCTGAGGAAGAAGAATCTGCAGATGAAACTGAAGCAAACTTTGTTAGGAAACTAATAAAGGGAAAAGGAAAGTATAGAGGTAAGCTACCGTTCAAGTGCTTCAACTGTGGAGGCATCGGGCACTTTGCAGCAAAATGCCCAATGAATGAGAAAAACAAAAGTGATGAAGGGACACACCAAGAAAGAAGTGTCTGGAAGAAGAAACCACATTTTAGAAAGAGGAACTTCAAGAAGAAAAGTTTCATTTCCAAGAATGTTGACTCTTCTGAAGACAGCTCCAGTGAGGACTCTGAAGAAGAAACTGGTGAAGCCTTGTTCATGGCTTTTGAAGAAGAAAGAACAGAGGAAACCCAGGAGTGTGATGAAAAATTAGAGGATGAGGCTGAGGTAGATCTGGAAGGTGAGTTGGTTGCTGCACTTGAAGAGTTAAGTGCAGAAAGGAAAAAGAATAAAAATATTTCAAGAAAATTTGAGGATGCCAACGAATTA
Organism: Wollemia nobilis; assembly: GCA_028583015.1. Taxonomy (NCBI): domain Eukaryota; kingdom Viridiplantae; phylum Streptophyta; class Pinopsida; order Araucariales; family Araucariaceae; genus Wollemia; species Wollemia nobilis. Next base: position 1,268,296 of record JAQPPZ010016900.1, on the reverse strand, counting down.
ATAATCAATTTGAAAGTACAAACTGAAGAATTTAAGAAAAAGTCTGAAGATTTTGAAGCACAACTAACCGTGAAAATAGATGAGTGCAATAAGCTAGAAGAAGACATAGTTGGATTAAGGATGCAGCTAGAAGAGATGAATCGGAAATTGAGTTGTCATCATAAATTTGAAGACAGTTCTACGAAGCTGAATAAAATGTTAAATAATCAAAGGCCTACAGGCATCAAATTTGGTTTGGGCTTTGATGAAGGAGAATCCTCAAAGGATTCAAAGGCTATAACTATAGAACCAATAAAGAATAAAGATAAGATCCGGGTTGATCAAGAAAAATCGTATCATGCAAAAGAAAACCATAAGGCCAAGCATGAAAGAAGTACTGCCAATGATGGATTCACCAAAGTCACATATCAAAGAAGAAGAAGACCCATGGCTCCAACTACAACATGGCAACAACCATTACCCAGGTACACTCGTTCCTTTTCTGGTTATTGTTTTAAATGCAATGCATATGGTCATAAAATTTCAAATTGTAGATATAATGTAGAACAAAGGAATTTCACTAGTAGAAATATTTTTTCACCTTTGATAGATTATGCTGTAGAATGTTATAACTGTCATAACTTCGGACATATTGCAAGAAATTGTCGTAGCTCTTTTGCAGGAAATAAATACCAGGGAAGAAAGTTTCAACCAACTGGATTGAAACAAAACAGAAAATTTCTTGAAAAATAGGCACAAGCCAATGAAAGGGAGAAGGCAAAACAAGTGACCAGATCTGCTGTCAAATCATAGTGGAAAGAAAAGGAACAACCTAAGAAAGATAAGGAATCCTTGATCGTTCAAACAGCTCTCAAAGCCCAGAACAAATCTGCACCATGGATTCTCGGATAGTGGATGCTCCAGTCATATGACCGAAGACAAACAAAAGTTTGATAAGTTACAGACTTACGAAGGTGGTTCTATAAAATTTGGAAACAATGATGGAGCCAAGATAGTGGGTAAAGGATCAGTTAAGTGACGAAAAAATCAACTCTAAAGAAGTCCTTTTTGTGGTGGGTCTGAAGCATAACTTACTGAGTGTAAGTCAAATTTGTGACAGAGGTCATGAAGTAATTTTCAAGAAGCAGGGTCGTGAAGTAAGAAAGACAAAAAATGGAAAGTTAATAGCCACCGGACTGAGAACTTCTGGAAATCTGTATACTCTCTCAGAGACTTCAGAAGGAGCTTGCTTGGTTGGACAGGAAGAAGAAAATTGGCTGTGGCACAAGAGACTCGGTCACATAAGCTTTGATAATCTGGTAAAAATCAGCTCAAAAAGGGCAAGTAAGAGACATACCCACTATTGGTAAACCTTCAAATAGTATTTGTGAGTCATGCCAAAAGGGGAAGCAAACCAGAGCCACCTTCAAAGCAAAAGAGTACTTCACGAGCAAGCCGTTAGAACTAATTCACACTGATTTATGTGGACCCATGAGAACAGAAAGCATAAATGGATACAAATATTTTATGTTGTGTATAGATGACTATTCAAGAATGACATGGGTACTATTTTTGAAACTTAAATCAGAAGCCTTTGAGATGTTTAAAACTTTCAAAAATCTTGTTGAGAATCAATCAGGAAAAAGAATTAAATGTTTAAGATCAGATAGAGGAGGAGAGTTTATTTCAGATGAGTTTGCAGAATACTGTGAAAAACATGGGATTAGAAGACAGTTTTCGACAGCAAGAACACCTCAGCAGAATGGAGTAGTAGAAAGAAAGAACAGAACTATGCAGGAAATGGCACGGACCATGCTGACAGAGAGCAGAATTGCTGACAGGTTTTGGAAAGAGGCAGTTCATACTGTAGTTTACATCCAGAATAGGTGCATGTTGAGGCCGCATGAAAGCAAAACACCTTATGAACTGTGGTTTGGCAAAAAGGCTACAGCAAAATACTTCAAAGTGTTCGACAGCAAGTGTTACATTAAACGGACTGAAGACAATCTTGGCAAATTCGAAGATAGAGCTGATGAAGGTATCTTTCTTGGTTACTCAACAAAAAGCAAAGCCTACACATGCTACAACAAAAGACTTAAGAAAATTGTGGAGAGTGCGGATGTTAAGGTTGATGAAGGTAGGAAACAAGAAATCAGCCATAATGAAAACTACCCGACTTATGAAGAATTTATTGAAGAAGATGAAGATCAAGAAAAAGAAGAGAGACAGAAATCAGATTCAGATGATTTAGAAATAGAAGAAAATAGGAAATTCAAAATAGGAAGCTGGCAAAAAAATCATCCCAGAGAGCAGATTATTGGGGACCCCACAGTTGGTATTCAAACAAGAAGAAGAGTAGTAAACAACTACTCTCTGTTATCCAGCATTGAGCCCAAAAATATTATTGAAGCAAGCACAGATGAAAGCTGGATGGAGGCAATAAATGAAGAACTAGATCAAATTGAGAAAAACAAAACCTGGGAATTAGTACCAAGGCCTGAAAATAAAAACATAATCGGTACTAAATGGATATTTCGAAATAAACTGAATGAAGACGGAAAGGTTGTAAGGAATAAAGCAAGGTTGGTCTGTAAAGGATATGCTCAAGTTGAAGGGATTGACTTTGAAGAAACTTTTGCACCAGTGGCCAGACTTGAAGCAATCAGACTGTTTTTGGCTTTAGCAGTTCACAGAAATTTCAAAGTTTATCAGATGGATGTGAAATCAGCCTTTCTAAATGGAAATCTTGAAGAAGAAGTTTATATTGAACAGCCTGATGGTTTTCAACTCTGTGATAATCCTAACTTTGTTTGCAAGTCGAAGAAAGCATTGTATGGCTTGAAACAAGCACCTAGAGCTTGGTATGCAAGATTGGACAGCTATCTCACTAAGCAAGGATTCAAGAAAGGTATGGTGGATAGCAATTTATATATCAAAACTGAGAATGGCAATTTCATTGTCCTTGTTGTTTATGTAGATGATATAATATTTGGGAGCAACAATGATGAATCATGCAAAGACATAGCAAATAAAATGCAGAAAGAATTTGAAATGTCTATGATTGGTGAACTTTCATATTTCCTCGGACCGCAAGTTAATCAAACTGAAAAGGGGATTTTTATTTCTCAAATTAAATATGTGAAAGAAATGCTGAAAAAGTTCACAATGGAGGATAGTAAGCCTCGTTAGCACTCCCATGACAACAAGTCGCAAGTTGAGCAAGGATGACAAATCTCCAGATGTTGATCAAACAATGTACAGATCTATGATTGGGAGCCTGTTGTATTTGACAGCCACCAGACCGGATATCTTACAGGCAGTTTGCATGGTTGCAAGATTTCAAGCTAGTCCCAAAGAGACTCATGTGACAGCTGTGAAAAGGATTTTTAGGTACCTCAAGGGTACTATGGAGTATGGGCTATGGTATCCAAAAGGAAAAGACTTCACTCTTTTTGCATATTCTGATGCAGATTGGGCAGGATGTATGTGGAGGAGCATTTTATCTTGGAGATAAGTCGGTAGCATGGCACAACAAGAAACAAGAATCGGTCTCTCTATCCACAAGCAGAGGCTGAATACATTGCAAGCAACAACATGTTGTACACAGATATTATGGATGAGACAAACACTGAAAGACCTTGGTATTCACTTCAATGAGCCAATTTCAGTTAAATGTGATAACACTAGTGCAATCAACATCTCAAAGAATCCGGTCATGCATTCCCGCACCAAACATATTGCAATCCGGTATCACTTTTTGAAAGATAAAGTTGCAGAAGGAGAGGTCAAATTGGAGTTTGTTCCAACTACAGAGCAAGTAGCAGATATATTCACAAAACCATTGCCCAAGGAAGTTTTTGAGTACCTTCGGAATAAGTTGGGAGTAGTCACACTACCCAAGCACTGACTAGCTATGGGGAACACATTCTCAGGGGGAGCATTAAAATTATTTATGCCTGAGAATGTTGTGCATAGACTCGTGGGGAGTCTCAGCAGCACCCTTTGGTATTATTGGCAAAGGGGGAGAAGAAATTGAGCAAGGTTGCCATGTGTTGCCAACAATTCCAAAGGGGGAGATTGTTGAGCAAGGTGCAGCAAAAGCATTGCAAAAGTATTGTCATTGTTGTCAACACAGATAGATTGATGCAGTTGATGCAGTTTAGAGGTCAGTCAGAACAAGTACAATGAATTTCCAAGAAGAAAGAAGTGGCCCAGATTCAAAAATTTGCAAAAAAAGACAAGTAAGAAAACTGTCGCGATATCGCGACATGTTTTCTGTCGCGATTTCACGACAAAAATGAGGAGAGAGAAGGCGCAGCCAAAAATGTCACGATTTCACGACAAAAATGAGGAGAGAGAAGGCACAACCAAAAATGTCATGATTTCATGACAAAAATGAGGAGAGAGAAGGCACAGCCAAAAATGTCACGATTTCATGACATATCGGAGGAGAGAGAAAAAGCTAGAGAAACTGTCACGATTTCGTGACATGCTGGAAGGAAAGAAGCAAAGTTGAAAAATTGTCATGATTTCGTGACATGTTTGGAGTAAAGGCACAGGCAATGAAAAGTGTCACGATTTTGTGACAAGTCGGAGAGAAGCACTAAGGAAAAAGTGTAGCGATTTCGTACATGTCGAGTTTCGGCGAAGCAAAGAAAAGCGCTAAGTCAAGAAAGTGTAGCGATTTCGCTACATGTCAGACTTTCACGGGCCGAAGCAGAGTTTAGATGCCAAAGAGCAAAAGTGTAGCGATTTCGCTACATGTTTGAAGTGCAAGGCACAAAGGTGTAGCGATTTCGCTACAAGTTCAAAGTGCAAGGCACAAAGGTGTAGCGATTTCGCTACAAGTTCGAAGTGCAAGGCACAAAGGTGTAGCGATTTCGCTACAAGTCGAAGTGCAAGGCACAAAGGTGTAGCGATTTCGCTACAAGTCAAAGTTTCACGGGTCGAAGCAAAGTTGGAAGCGCAAGGCACAAAGTTGTAGCGATTTCGCTACATGTAGGATTTTCGAAGGCCGAAGGAAAGAGAAAGTACAAAGGAAAAAGTTGTAGTGATTTCGCTACATGCTAGTTTTTTAGAGGTTGCAACAAAGAAAAAGTCCAAGTCAAAAGTTGTAGCGATTTCGCTACATGTCTTGATTTCGCTAGTGCATGAAGTGAGAAATGTACGGATGCGAAAGATGTCACGATTTCGTGACATGTTGCATTTTCACGGGCGAAAAGCAAAGAACAGCGCTAAGGCAGAAAAGCATCACGATTTCGTGACATGTTTCGATTTCGTTGAGGCTTGCAGAGAAAAGTGTACGATAGTGAAAAGTGTCACGATTTCGTGACGTGTTCCATTTTCGTAAGTGCAAGCGAAGTAGAGTGCAAGAAAGCAAAAAGTGTCACGACTTCGCAACATGTCCCATTTTCAGGGCAAGTGAGAAAAGAGCTGATAGGAGCGTTACAGATTTCGCGACATGTCTCATTTTCACGGGTAGGAGACAGAAAAGAGCTAGAGACAGCAAAATGCGTCGTGATTTCGTGACATGTTCTATTTTCATGGGTGCATGCCGAGATAAGGTCTAGGAGGTGGAAAACGTCGTGATATCGTGACAGGTCAGGTTTTCATGGTCAACAGTCTAGAAAAAGTCAAATGGGCAGAAATGTCACGATATCGCGACAGGTAATAGTTTGGCGGGTAAAAGCCGAAGAAGCATGCATAGTGACAGGTGTCGAAAAAGTGCAAAGGAAAATCATGCAGCCAGTTAGGTAAGAGTTAACTAGAGTTAGAACTACAGTTACAGGTGGTAGAACAGTGCATTAAAGAAAAGAACGGTTGTTACAGGGCCGTGATGTTGCATGGCTGGCAAAAGTGTAGAATTATAGATAATCTCGATAAACAAGAAATCCTCTCGATGGTTGCGTGTGTCAGACATGGAAGTTGCGGGCAGAAAAGAAAGTTCGATGCAGAATTGAAAAGAGTGCCATCAAAAAGTGTAAAGGTGCCGAGAGGGCAGTTACGTAGAGGTTAAAAGAAAAGAATGACAGAGCATCGAAACGCGCAAAAAGGCTATCAGGTTGCATAAGCAGAATAGTCGAATAAGTCGAAGAATGAGCATAGTCGCGTCAAGAGGGTTTGACAGATTGAACGGAGCCGTAAATGCATGAAAAATTGGAGGGAAAAATTAGAGCCATTTTTTGAAATAGCCGTTCGATTGAACCAAGTATAAAGATCGAAAAGGCACAGTAAGAGAGGTTACTGCAACCGTGTTTTATCTTGAAAAACCAAAAAGTGTGGTTGGGTAAGAGTGTTGTATGAATAACAGCTACAGAACTGAAACCTGAATATTATTCTTGAAAATCAAAAGAGAGGTTTTAGATTGTAATAGAAGATATTGAGTTTCTAACAATCCTCTTTATGCTTCTATGAGATTGATTTGAATGAGCAATAGACCAATGAGGGTCTTGTAAAAGAGAAGGCATTTTTATGTCAAACTATTATTCAAAATAAAATCCAAGTTGGTGCTTGGTAAAAGGGGTTGGTGCTCCTATCTGTTGTAGCAGATAAATCAGGGGTTGGTGCTCCTTCCAGTGGGTGCTGGTAAACTATTTGTAAAGATTGAATCCTTGCAAAGGCTGGATTTGGATTGTAGTCCAAACAATCATTATTTGAGGAGTAGCCACATCGGTGAACCTCGTTAAATCTTGTGTTGTGTGATGCTCTTGTGTTATACTTGCTATATCTGTTTTTAAGCTTGCATTTTTAAGTTTTAAGAGTTGCAGATTCAAATTTTAAATAGTTACACTGATTCACCCCCCCCTCTCAGTGTCATTGTGAGAATATCATTTGGTTAGGCCCTTATCAAATTTTTGAAATCCTAGGGGAGAATACTTTCAGACTAAGAACTTTGGATGGGAAATATTTGATGTTACCGGTTAATGGGCAAGTTCTAAAGCATTATTTTAGCCCTTAAGTCATGTGAGATTTGTATCATATTGTACATTTGTATTATAATTTTTGGTTTTGATGTTGGTTTTGCATTTAAGTTTTGGTTTCAAGTTGTGTGTTGGTCCTTTGGACACATTTGGTTTGTCTAAAAAAAAAAAGCGAGATTTCAACTTATATCATTATGAATGTTGACTAAGACTAGAGAATATGAAACATGGGAATTGTATTACTGAAAGCTCCACGAGTATCGCAAACACATTAAAGAATATCATTTGGAACTTGTGATGCATGAAGTTGTTAGTTTTACAAATTATGGCAAAGTAGGTGGTATACTCCATCCGCATTTCAAAAAGAGCAATGCATTCATCCATGTCTCATGTTACATTCCACATTGCATATACATTTCATCTCAGTTGCATCTATATTTCAAATACAATCATGGAAAAGGTGTCGAATCCTCTTAGGGTTATTACATAACATATATTAAAAGGATCCTAATGTTGGGAACTGATGCTCGAACTATCTTGAACCAAGCACGTTCTAAACATATTAAAGAGGATCTTGAGCAAAATGGTCAAAACCATACTTGGAAGAAAAGGTGAGGCGAAAGGAGTATTTCGTGTCTATCCTATCATGCAACATAATCCTTAAACAGTGGTTTTTACCACTCCCATAGAGCTTAAAGCCTAAAATCATAGTAGTAAGGATTGGGTTAAATCCCCATCGAACTTAGGTTGACGATCCAACTCCCCAAAGCTCTGATTTGATCTTCATGGAGTAGTAAGGATAGGGTCTAATTCTCATCTCGCTTAGGTTGAGAATCTGATTCCCCAAAGCTTTTATTTTACCCACTCAAGAACTTGAAATTCCAAAGCAAATATATTTTTTTCATTTCATCATTTAATTTGGATTGGAAGGATCGTACTACATGTCCCTTGCAAGGATGGGTAGTCATCCCCAAGGTTCAAGAAATCAAGAGTAAAGCCAAATCCTGGATTATAGGGTTAATATCCACCGGGGCTATAGACGCCTGACTAGGAGTGGAGTATGCTCATGTGTGGAAACATGTCTTGTCTAAAATCAAGACCACTAACTGCTCAAACAGACAGGCTAGCCTAACAGTTTCATCCATAACAGGTTAAATCATTTTGTTTAATATGAGGTAATGAACGCCAGATCAGAGTAGTAAGGATAGGGTTAAATTCCCATCTCACTTAGGTTGGGAATCCTATTCCCCAAAGCTCTAATTTCACTTACACTTGCACATGGGTTCAAGATGGTAGCGACCCATAACCAACTTTGGGATCTAGAAAATTAATTCAATATACACATATTTGGTCCTAAGAGGGTTTGACAGTTTTAATATGTTGTTCATGGTACTAGAAAGTTTGAGCCTTTGCAAAGCATGGTTGTTATATCTCTAGCATATTTTTCATGCATTAAATCCTACACAAATCATTCATAACCTTGCATATGCATTCAGGTAAAACTGACAATGGAAAGTTGAATGAGTTTCAAATGATAGGGAATGAAGCACACTACACACACCGAGTTGATGCTTAACGATTTTGATGCTTCATGTATTTCTGATCTATTTGCATTCTTTGGATATTTACTAACACTTGTATTTGAGTTTGTGTATTTCAGGTTGGGTTCTCACCAAAATGCTCAGGAGCATTTCCCAGCAAAGTCGCCATTTGTTGTGGTTGCTCCACAACGTACCCCAAAATTGGGGACCCACATTTTTATTTTTGGTATTTGGGTGTTTGCATGTTGGTTTCGAGTGTCTAATGCTCGGTTTGTTTTGATTTTGCATTTATCATTAGTCTTTGTCAATAATATTTTCATGTCGATGATATTTTAATTGTCGACGACTTTTTCTTGTCGACGATTTTTTATCGTCAAATTGTTGTCAATTTCTTGTCGATGAATTTTTATCGTCAAATTGTTGTTGATGATTTTTAATGTCATTTTGTTATCGATGATTTTTATCGTCGATGTTGTGTTAGCAATGTTATTGCTGATATTTTATTGTTAACATTGTGATGGTTATTTATTGTTTTTATCATTCATGTATAATGAGCTTGTGTTCTATATATAAGGTAGGTTTTATGTTAAAACTTCATTCCACCGCAATACCTCTTTAATATACATCTATACAAATTAAAACAAGCATATCGGTAATGTGACTCGGGTTCAATCTCCATGGTGGATGTGTATAAGAAGTATTTACCCAATATAAAAAATAATAAATAATAAATAATAAATAAATAAATAAATAATAATAATAATAAGGGTTTTATAAAGCTAATTCTAATAGGTGTGATTTATTTTATGCAGGCTATGACAGTATCAAGGATACGATGGCTTTTGTGAGACCCAAGGACATGATAGCAAAGTCTCCAAGTGGACCTCCGGGGATGACTCTAGATGTCTACAGCACCGATCAGGGTTCGGTGATGTGGCGAGATGGACGACGTAATGGACGGCACCATATTTATAAGGTTTGTTTGGAAGTCTGGACAGCGCCAAATATGGAGAGGATGATAGCTACTAGTATGGGTGTAGAAGGGCTGGATTTGCCCACAATGACAGAATGATGAAACCCAACATTGGGTGCCCATATCAACGCAAGAAGGAATGAATTCATCGATGACTAGGTGTGCAGTGATGAAAAGTTGAATTACACGTAGTGCATCGTTGGGAACGATGGCAAAGACCCAACATATGGACGTTTCAACTGAGTTTTGTCAAAGACTCGATGCGTAGAAAAATGAATTGAGTATTTTGAATGTCGATGGAGAACCCAAACGTGAAACCAATGGTAATGGATGGAGCCCTTCCATGCAACAAGTACAATATGGATAGCTCATTGTAGTGGTATAATGCCATCATTGAGCATAGCAATCGTAAAAATGACATGTGACAAAGAGGAGTCTTGTTCGTTGTTGGGCTGAGTAAAGTGTGGCCCAAGGTTGGTAATACTCCATGAAAAGATAGAACACCGATGGATGTAAAGAAAGTCTCAAAAGTGATAGACCCGATCAACAGAGACGAGCCCACGCAATGACAAATCTCCAATAAATGACACATTTGTGGGGATAAACCCAAGAACAACACATCGACTCCACATCCACGAAGAATCATAAGGAGATATATGAGCATTGCGCAGAAGGGTTAAACATAGGTTTGACCTGACAGACCCTGAATGAACGCTCGATGAACGAAGATTGCTATTTTTTTTAGCACCGACGACCCATGATAGATGCAAGCTTTTGATGCCCGAACGTCGGTATCTAACGACAATACCTGGACTGTGCAGTAGACCAAGGATCGGATGGTCAATGAAAAGGGCCAGAGTGAGGGGGTATCACCGTCGAAGTAGGTAAGTATTTGTCCACATATCTAAATATGTGGGCAGTTGCATGGCTCATTATAATGATTACGAAGGTGGATACCCGAAGACGTGGAGAATAAATAGAGTGGGATAGCGTACATGGATTTCCCAAAACCAGTGGCTCGCGTGGACAAGGTGCAGTCAGAGAGTTTCAAGCGATGCCATCGATGGCATTGAGGGTTAGGTTTATTTGGATGCCAAAGTGGGCGATGGGTGACTCTACGATCGGTGGCGCAATGAAATCAAAGATGGCAGCAACCATAGGCGGGATAATCAATTGAAATGCATTTAAAAATGGTTGAATATGTAACGCCAGCTCTCCCCTCATTTAAAATTTGCAGTACAAATGAGACACATTGTTGATGCTATTATGGGCCTTCATAATCAATGGTGTTAAGGGACGAAAGGCATGTGAAGCTTTAGAATAATGATATTCTTTCTATCATGGGTACAAAAATAAATGTTACAATGCCACGTAGGATATGGGCATGAATTGATAGTGTACTTATAGGTAAGTAACGTGAAATTATTTGAACCCTTTCATGATAAAGGATAAAATAAAATAAAAAAACATTTTGAAGCCATTTGAAGGGAAACGAAGCGAAACATAGAAAGGGAAACATGAAATGAAAAGTCAAAATGAACGGTGAAGGGTTTTGAGGGAAAATGAAATGAAGAGATAAGGCACATGAAAAACTTTAAATACTGCAATGAAATGCTGAAACGGGGTTGGAAAATGGTTTTGGAAATGCAAGATTGCAGAGTTTTTTTTTTCTGGATTTGTTTCTTTTGGAGCTATTTTTCCTTCCATGGCTGAAGCCTTTTGGAGGCCAAATTATGCTATTGTAAAATGACACATTTTAAATACAGGATTTTTCAGAAATTTGCATCTTGTGGGCAAGAAAGAAGGAGATTCTCTTTGCATGCTCTAGATTTAATGTCTATTTCTTTTCTCTTTTTCAGATTTCGAGTTTGTAGATGGAGTTAATGCAAGTTTGCTTGGTTACTTCATGTAAATGCTTGAACCTCAAATTTATTTTAAACCCTAGGAACCAGCACTTAATCTATGGGGATTGTGCTTGTTTTGCAAGTCCAATAGGTTAGGTTGCATGCATGGAAACCTCACATCTCTGGTTTTGTCGAAATAGGATAGCATCATACTGAATGCATTTTATTTTCAGTTTTCTGCATTTCATTTTCATTTTTCTGCATTTTATTTTTCTAGAAATTTTAACTTTTTTTAAATTTTCAGGCATTAAAATAAACATTAAAAAAATTTCAAAATCCAAAAATAATTTCACCATTGCGTAGGTTATACTTCAGACTTCCAATACGCACTTTAAAATTTCATTTTCAGAGTTGTTTAGTATTTTTAAAAATTCATCGAAGTTGCTATTTTACTGCAGATTTTAAAAATCCGAAAATAGAAAATTTCCATTTTAAGGTCAAATTTCATTTTTTCAGTTTTTTTTTTGCACTCATGAGCCTATGATGACATTCCCTTCATGAAAATTCTAATTTCATTGAAGGTTTTATGTTTTATGGTATTTTACAAATTTCCATTTTTGGAGCCTAAAATTGCCCTCTTCATAAAATTTCTAATTTTACAAAAGAGGGGTAATTTTAGTATTACATTGAAGGTCTTTTCTTCAAATAATTTAATTTTTCATCTTGATGAAAATTTGATTTCATTTAAGAGGGATAAGTTAAAGTGACATTTAAAGCCCTTTATCCAAGGCCATAAATTATTGCTTCTTTGTGAAAATTCATTTCACCAAAGAGGGATAGTTTATCGATCATATTGAAAGCTATCTTTATCTTCATGATAAGAAGCCATATTTGGACTTAATAAAGAAGATAAAATCTACCTTAAAACTCTCAAGATAAAAGGAATTAAGGCACTACATCGTGGTCATATGAGGGCCAACTCACATTTGCTTTATTTTGGTTCAATGAACAATCACTAAAGTTTCATGGTAAAATAAACCAACTTTGCCCCTTGTTTACAGTTACTTGCAATCACTAAGGTGTTCTAAGCATTTAAAATGAATATATTTATTTGAGATTACTAATACACATGCAAAATGCTAAATATAGCGGAGACCTTGGAGAAGTTGTTTTTTTAACTTCTTTGCAAGAGGGGATTTGGAACCCAAATCCTAAGGAAGAGTGTATTTTCACAATTGGGTAAAAATACCACTCAACAATACCCTCTCCCTTCAAAGACCTTAGTTATTTACTCATCTCAGGAAGTAATCTATATGACCTTTATGAACCTCTAAAGAAGCGATGTGGTGGATAAGGATTAATTTATCCAAGAGATCTAACTAGCATTGAGTCTCTTTTGATGTTAATATTTGGATATTATCTCTATTATTGTCCTTTATCTTTGATCTATGGCATGTGCCTTTGATTTTTACTGAACACTTGAGTCAAGGATTTCTTGGAAATATGGATGTCAATAACATCATCCTTTGGGTGCTCTTTGTCCTACAAAATTCATGACTAAAATAATATTTGAGTAATTTTCATATTGTAAAATATGTTGTGTATTTCCAAAACCTGACTTGAAGTAAATCAATATTTTTATCTATTTAAAAAACACATATATGAGCTTAGAGCTAATCTAATATATTGTCTATGGAAAATGTTAACTCCGTCATGGACAATGTGAGAGGAGGATAAGCCTCATTTGTGTTTTTCATAAAAAATTAATAAACTTATAATAGAATATTATGAATAATAGATGGTATATATAACTTTAACTATTATAATATAATAATGTTATCTCCAATTTGGTAGGTTGATTAGATCTATAAAAATCCTTCAAGACAAAATCCAATGTATTAACTAGCAAAGAGATGAAGCATATTTCTTCCAAAATTTATTATCTTATATCAGTATAGGAATTTTATCATTGAAGTTAAGGCAATGTATAAAACCAAAGGTTTATTAGGAGAAGAGATGAAGGAAATTTTAGGATTGGTAGGTTTTTAGGCTTCTCTACAACATACAAAAGAGTACAATATTCTTATTGTTAGCTTTTGAAGTTCAATACTTAATAAAATTACCACAAGAATTAATTACATGAATGAAATGAAATGCAATAGCAAATCAATATATAAATTGTAATAGGAATAATAAAGCAAATCAATATGTTGAATATAAATGAATTCACACATTAATTGCTCAAATGTATGCAACTTGTATTCCACTAACTTCTATTACAAAAACTCTCAAGGAGTATACAATAGATCATAATAGTATCTATAATAGCATCACACTTTATGTTACTCTTCACAACACTCTTCACATAACTCCTCACATTGATAACATCACATAACTCTAGGCTATAACATGTATATATAGCCTTTCTATGAAGACTCTTGGATGACTATGACTCTTCCATACCTTGTGACTCTTAGCTATCACTTGCACACATATGAAGCTATATTTGATGTACACTTGTAACTTGACTCTTCACTAACTCTTCCTAATCTAAGGACACATGTGCACACTTACATGAAGGACACTTGTGCACATTTACACTCATCACACTTGCACACTTAACTACATGACACTTGTGCATTTCCTACACACTATTACATTACATAATATATTTACTCATGCTCTAAAATAAGACACACTCCTAATATAAACATGTACCCAAGGCGGTACATTAGCATATACCAAATAATGTAATATATTCCAACACCCTCCTGTATTACATTATTTGGTTATTTAATATTTTAGTCTTCAATATGGTCTTCATCTTCTATTTTCAATATGGGTCTTCATCTTTCAATATTCACCCATCTCGTGGAAATAAATATTTATATGATTCTGCAACTTGTGCTATCCTTTGAATCTAAATAATTTAATATCTTCTGTATATCTAACTTTGGATTACTTCCTATGGGTTATCCACTAGAATATTCATATCAAAAAAGTTATCTTAAAGTTGTGTTTGAGCTATAATATCAAATTTTTATCATACTTGATTTCCTTTTGTACAATCCATATGACATTCCTTTTATCTTATCCGATTTTATCCGACCACAATTCATTCTAAATTTATAGTATTCTTTTTCTTTTTGTAAATAAAATATTTGTGAACGATTGTGTCCTTCACAAATTTTATAATTATGAATATTCTAATATTTTTTTATTGATTTCTATATCTACCACAATGATTACATCTTTTTTCTATTACAAACATGACTCGTGATGATTTATTGTTTGTTTGTTATGTATATCCAATATCTTCACATTTAGATCTTATTTCTAGTACACAAGCATTTATCATTTCATAATCTCCAAACTTGTATTTATGTATCCCATCTTATTTATAGAATTTGAACCAATTCCTTTAGCATACTTTTAAAAATAACCAAAAACACCACATCCCTAAAAGTTTTTATCTCTATCAACATTTGAATCTACATCATCATCAATTCTAATAGTATAAGCTTTTCTGACCAATCATGAGTTCAAATCACTTGTATCATATGTAGCATCCTTTTTTGTAACAAGTTCTTCTACCTTTGTCAAGAACTCTATGTCACTAGTATCATTACTTGCATCTATCATCAATGATTTTAATTCTATAGTGTCACAGCATGATTCTATCATCATGGAGCTTAAATCATTTGTATCACAAGAAGCATATTTCACCATTGATTTGCTTCATAATTATTTAACCTTATATTATTTTCTAATCTTACCTTTGAAAAATTTATTAGAAAGTAATGCTACATTTATGAGCATTCCTATATCATTAGGTAATGTGAAAACACCTTTAGATTCTTCAACTACTTCTTCAACATTTGAACTTATTTAACTTCTAAAAAATGAAAAATAATTATCTTGAGCTTCTTTCAAGATTGATTGTAGGGTTTCCTTGATGCAGGAGCATCCAGTGGTGTAAGAGTGATCTTGCATCACCCGAAAAAAAAAAAATTGTAATTTTTTTTTATTTTGTAAAACTAGTTTAACTTGCAAGAGATTTTTGAAGGTCTTAGAGGTCGAATTTGAGGATTTTTGGCTAGACACGAGCCTTGGAGAGAAGAGCCAAGGATCGCCCTACTTAGCTCATTTCATGCCATTTTTGAAAACATGTTGTAATAGTCAATCGGGTCAACGAGTGCAAAGTTATGACCTCAACAAGTTGCTCCCAAAATTCAAATTTGAATTTTAATGGTTTTAGGTGGGAAAAAGGGAAAACGGGGTATTTGAGGGAATTTTCGAAATTGTAAAGGGACCTTTTTCTCTTGTATCCTTATTTTTGGCATGAAAGTAATGAAAGGTTTGATTCTCTGACTTGTTCAAAGGAAAAATACCTGTGTATCATTTGTTTGGTGTTGCGAGTGTAACGTGATCTACACCATTCCTTTTCCTCTATTGATGTTTCTATTTGTTTTTCAATTTTGTGTATCATGTAATTAATACAACATTTTAGGTTTTGCAACACCTCATTAGTTTCTTCTAATAAGTCATCTTTACTATTTATTCATTCTTCTTGAAAGCATAAATTTTCTTTCTCAATTGTTTTTGACAATTCACTTGTTTCTAAATTTCGTTTCACATGTTTAATTTTTGCCATATTCCTTTGAATTTGAACAACTTTTATCTCCCAATTTTAAAAAAATATGATTTCTAAATTCTAAATTTCACATTCCTATGTTTATTTTGAATTTCTTATAGCTCCCAAATTAGAAATTTAAAAGTTTAGTAAAAGATATTTGCAAATTTTGTATTCCTAATTTGATGTTGAAAACCTTATTTCTCCAAAATAAAATTATTTTCAAATATTTAAAATTGCTTTATAAAATCAAATAAATTAATTACAAAACTTGTAATTAACTTCCCAAAACTTCAAATCAACTTTTCAAATCTCTACAAAACTTTCCAAAATGCATTAACAAGGTTTCTAGGTTTTTTATTTTCACTTATATACCTTATTTATCCAATAATTCAATTAATCAAGGTGAAAATAAATTAATTAAATTCAACCTTAAGAAAATCAAATACTATTCACCCCTTATAACTCCAACCTTTAGAAAATCAAAAAATTAACTTAAATATTACCTCCAATATTTTGGGCAAGTAATTATTTTGATGAAATATTTGGTCTCTTATGTTGCTCCAATGTTGACTCTTCAACATGCTTCTTTACACAAGGTGCTCACTCTAATTCAAAAATGAATTGATATTGAATGCTTTTTGGTGCTATGCTATTTATAGCCCATGCATTTAATGGCTGCTCCAAAAAATTTAAACTCCCTCTAAAATTGATTGGTGCTCTCTGTTCCAAGTGCCAAATGGCACACAAGTTCTTTTGCTCTTCAACCAATGTTCCTTTGGTGCTCCAATTTTCCTGTGCTCCTCATAACACTTGGTAGAAGCATTATTCACCTTTGGCTCATATTTTTCAATGATGTTATGGCTTCCTAGGCATTACAATTTACACATGGCTCTTCACCAATAGTAAACCAAATATCCACTATGTGGTAGTTGGTTTCTCTAATGTTTGTCCTCCTCTTTTAACTATTACAAACCCTAATGGTTTGATTGTCTCTTCTATATATTTTTTATGTCCAAATGATGTCTATTTAGTTTCTCACTTTTTAGCATACATAGGTGATGGTTCTACTACTTGAAATGGAGCTTATGATGGCTTCTCCAACCTTTGGTGGCTAACTAAAACTTACACCTTCTCCTTGGCTCACTTGGTGGCTCTAAAATGGTGCTCCTCCTTTGTACGTTTAGTGGCTTCTTCTTTCACCATGGTGGCTCCTCCTTTGCATGTTTGATGGCTTCACCTTTCAACATGGTGGCTCCTCCTCCTTTGTAGGGTGGTCTACTCTCAATATTTATGGATCTTGGATGCTTTCCTCCCTATGCTATGGTTGTAAATCTACCTTGTTGTCCTTTAAATTCTAACTAGATTGTTCTCCTCCTTGTTTATTATCTTCAAACTTAGTGATTCTACTTATCTTCTCTTCTCCATTTAATACTACAACTTGCTTGCTTTTCTCCTTGTATTATCTTACTCTTTTTCAAGCTAGCAACTAGCTTGTTATTCTCTCATTAACTTGTTATTTTTGTAGGTATGATGCAAGTTCAATGATGATAGCAAGCTCTAAATTTTTAGCTTCAAAGATAGAACTTTAGATTCTCCTTTTTTTTGTCTTTTAACTTTACAAATATTCTTATAATGCTTGATATAAACACTCTCCTTGAATGCTTAAACAAGGCAACTATAAACACTTATTTTCAAACTCTTTTCTTCCTTAATTTCCTACCTTTTCACTTGCTTATCTCATTCACTATTTTGTTGTTCAAATTCTTCAAATGTGCAACTATTCTTTTGCTTAAGTTGCTACTCAAAATCTGCTCTCTCCTCTTCTTCAACTTGCTCTCCAAAAAATTTCTTTCTCCTTTCAAAATACTATAAAAAAATAGCTTCTATATTCTTCCAAATATGTTATCCAAAACTTCTCCTTTCTCCTTCCAAAATTTTCCAAGAATATCTAAAATATGCAGCTCTAATCCTTATTTAAATACTATCCAAAATTCTCTCTACTTTGCAGCTCCAAATGTTGTCAATTCCTCATTCACTTTGTTGTCCAAAACTCTTCAAATTTTGCCCCACAAATATGCAATATTCTCCTTCAAAAATCAGCCTTCAAAAAATTTAATGGCTGCCTTCAAAAAATATCAATTTGGTGGCCTCTTCAATCCTCTTTCTCCTCTTAAACTCTCATAGAATTTATATCTTCAAATTTGGCCTCTATGTTGGCCTACTCTTCAAGAATATGAATGTCTTGAAGTCTTCAAAAAATACTTTCCAAAATTTGGCAAAATTCTTGTCAAATCCTTCCTCCTTGAATCAGTTTCACAAATCCTTTTGGGCTTGTTTTCGGATGGTGATAATTGTCCCAATTTTTGATGTGATTACCTTTTTTTAGGAGTTTCTTCTTCTTGCAATCTTCTACCTCGAACTTTCTTCAAATCTCCTCCAATGGCCACTTCTACAATTTCTCAATAGGGCTTTTTTATTCTCCTTATTTCTCCTTCCAAATTTCAATGGGACCTTTTCCTAGGCCTCCTCAATATTCTCTCTCAAATATCTTATCTCAAATCTCAAATCTGCAATGGGACCTCTTCTTTTGGGTCTCCTTTTTCTCAATCTTCAATAGAGCTTCTCTAGCCTCTTTCTTTCTTCTCTCTTCAATATACTATGGGACCTCTTTCTTGGGTCTCCTCAATATTCAATATTCAATATTCAATCTCCTATGAGACCTCTTTCTTGGGTCTCCTCAATATTCAATGTCTACTCTTTTACTGCAATTCCAAAATCAATTCCTATGCAAGGAAAGCACATAGACTTTTAGGTAATTGAAGGTGAAATTATTATCTATCTATTGTAGGAATCTTCTCAACTTTTGAGAACTAATTTTATGCAATAAAATCTTAGACAATAGCAATCAAATACATCCAAAACTCCAAAACCCTAAAATCAACAATCTTCACTAGTTGTTCTTCAATCTAGTGGAAATAAATCTATGTTGAGTCCTAGTCTTCATGATATTTTTTACAACCCTATGGAAAGACTCTAGCCAAAACAAAAACTTTCAAATCCTATAATAAAATTCTCCCTATCTCCTATCAATCTCCCTTGTGGCTTTGATACCATTGTTAGCTTTTGAAGCTCAATACTTAATAAAATTACCACAAGAATTAATTATAGGAATGAAATGAAATGCAATAGCAAATCAATATATAAATTGTAAAAGGAATAATAAATCAAATAAATATGTTGAATATAAATGAATTCACATATTAATTTCTCAAATGTATGCAACTTGTATTCCACTAACTTTTATTACAAAAACTCTCAAGGAGTATACAATAGATCACAATAGTATCTATAATAGCATCACACTTTATGTTACTCTTCACAACACTCTTCACATAAAACATTTCACATTGATAACATCACATAACTCTAGGCTATAACATGTATATATAGCCTTTCTATGAAGACTCTTGGATGACTATGACTCTTCCATACCTTGTGACTCTTGGCTATCACTTGCACACATATGAAGCTATCTTTGATGTACACTTGTAACTTGAATCTTCACTAACTCTTCCTAATCTAAGGACACATGTGCACACTTACATGAAGGACACTTGTGCACATTTACACTCATCACACTTGCACACTTAACTACATGACACTTGTGCATTTCCTGCACATTATTACATTACATAAAATATTTACTCACACTCTAAACTAAGACACACTCCTAATATAAATATGTACCCAAGGTGGTACATTATAATGTACCAAATAATGTAATATATTCCAACACTTATCCATCCCTCTATCCATAGAGAGATATATTCTTACTCTATATGCCATGTGCAATATCATATATGAGTAACAAATTTTTATTTTGCAATTGTTTTAAATTTTAAATTTTTTAATTTGGATTTTAGATTATCTTAAATCATATTATTACATATGTTTTTCATAACATTAAATCTTTATTCTATTATGTATATATTAAATTTTGCATATATTTTATGTCATTTCTTTATACTTACTGATTAATGTCAGAAAATATGAGATACAATGATTTTCCTATTAGTTAAAATCCACCTTTGACAAATGACTAGGTATCAAGGTAATAAATTCCTTATGGATCATATAATATTTTTCTAGTATATTTAATGTGCATATGTATTACATTTTGCATGTCAATCATTTGATAAAAGTGTTAAAAATATAAAGAAGAGAGTTTTAAAAGTCCAAGGTGGAAGCAAAGAGGAAAGCCAAATCTCAAAAAGAGATGTCAAATGACTAAATTTAAATCAAGAAAAATTAATATTACCTAAAAATATAAAATATAGCAAAAATAACCTCTAATTACATAATAATATTCTTGGAAATTAAAAAACCTTGAAATAATTATGGTGATATAATTCAAGGTTATATAAAACTCCTCATGTTTCTTATGGGATTAGAAAACAAAATGGAAATATATTCAACTAAAAATATGCAAAAATATATGACTTCCAACGAGGTATTATTGGAAAACTTCTATAATTAATGTAAGAAGATACTTCCACACCTCCCGAAGTCCATGAAGAAAACTAGTAGACAATGAAGAGGGATTTCCCCTTGGATAGCAAAAGTAAATATTTTCAAACTAAAATTGTTAAGTATACAACAAATCTTATTGTTACCATGGAATAATTAGAGGAGAGGATATTGGATTCATTAGATCAAATAAAACTCATTCATCAAAGTTTGTACAATATATTGGGCAATCTATAAAAGAGCAATAACTAAGCCATAAAGGAAATGTAACTAGAATTAGTTACAAATAAATAATAATATCACCAAACTTTAATAAGAATGTGAATAGATCAAATATAAAAAGGATATGTCATCTTCAAAGAGGATTATATTTACATGAGACAAAACAATGAGTATTACAAGCATTTTTCCTTATGCTCATTCATCTTATAATATATAATGAGTCACTTGGTAGATTGGAAAGTAAACTAAAAGAGTTATATAACTTAAGGAGAAAAAGAATATAGGATTTGTTAGATAAAATCTTGGCATACATGTCTAAGGAATGAACACAACAATTGAGGCAAAAGCAAAGTTTGTATAAATATAGGAGATGATACAAACACGAAAAACATGGAGAGTCATCAAATATAGCATAAACAAGTATGCTTTTCAAAATAGAAATTTCTAAACACTAAATTATTGAGTATGGTTAAACCTAATATATTTACACAAAATTCAATTCAAGAAATAACTTAATGTCCAAATGTATTGTCTTCTAATGAGAATGAAACATTATGATTTAGAGACATCGCCAAAAATGAAGAGGTTATGGATGAATATAAAGCATCACAAAAGAGAAGCATCATTCTAATGAAGGATGTAAAAGCTTAAAGCAAGTTTCACAATAAGCCACCTTAATAAATGAGAAGCATTCAAACAAATTAACAACAAGAAAGGAAGACACCTCTACTTCATCAAGAAAGGGAAATCTCAATGAATGCAAATATATTAATGAAATTCCTCCATTGCATTGTAATAAAATATATTTTGGGATAATTAATGAAGAATAAGATGTTTCACATTATACACCAAGGTTTCAATTTCATAGGTTGGCACCTTACAAAGCCGCAAGGGCACCTAGAAGCAAGGTTTAAACTTATGGAAATGCATGGACCTATGGTTGGGTAGTCATATATGTAGGATTGAGCATAACCATATTAGATATATCCACAATACTCATGTTCTCACTCTCCTAGGTTTTACCTTAAATTTTTAATCCAAGGCATTATGAAGTAGCTAATAAAGGGGATACATACATAAAAGCATGACTCATGTTAAATTTATAATATGATGATGGATGCTCCCGTGATAACATGACCTATAAAAATTTGGTTATCAAAATACCATGATTATGTGGTCATGTTGTAATGTGGGTGGGTATTTCTTCAACACTCCCATACACCCATTAAACAAACATGAATGCTCATCAATTACTAACCAAAATAAAATAATATATATAAATTCTACAACTATTGTTTTTATGCGAGTCCATACATGATGCGAACATGTTCACCAAGGCTAACTTCAAAAAAAAACTTAATGATATTTAATCACTGGAAAGCAAATTTATCTCCAACACTCATATACCAGAATAAATGATAAAAAAAACTATGGTAAGTGGTTGTTAAGAATAAAATATTGTACAATGATACTTTATATATTTTACTGTATCACTTTTAATGTTTAGTTACTTTGTAGATCCTAGGGTTACTTTTCATTAGTATTTTCTTAAATTTACTAGGTATACTTTCATGTTCTATTGTTGATCATTCATGAACATAGATTTAAGTTTTTTATTTTATTTTTTGCCATAAAAATGATAAGTCCATATAAATGTATGATATATTTTTGATATGGGTAAAATATGGAAGGGGTATCATGAAGGACCTCCTCATGACGTTTATTTCCCTCTCATTTTCTCAACTTGAGAGTAGGAAATATTGTGAGCTTAAATTATAGTTGTTGGGTTGATTAAATAACACCAACATTTATTCCCAAGAAACTTGTTTGCATAAGATTATCCTTAACCTATCCCTAGTGCACATAAAAAATGCATCAATCAAGAACTACAACTAAAATGCTCTTTTGATTTTGATTTGGAAAGAAATAACATTTTTTATTTCAAGAAGCAAGAGCATAAGAAGATTTAGTGAACAAAGCCTAAGATGTAGCTATCAGCAATTTTGATTTTCTACCAAAGCTTAAATATTAAGTTGATACCCTATATGATTAAGAATAAGTACTTATATATTTCTCTTTTGTCTATTTTATTAATAAATGAAGGAAAATATATATTTTAAGCAAATAATAAATAGAAACTAAGCCCTAGATGCTTAAATGATAAATATTGGGGGTAGAAGAACTTGTTTCTACTAGTATGTTGAAAGTGTCACCTATTCATAAAAGTGGCATCGACACTATTTCCTACTAATGGAACTATTTCTTAACCTACAAAAAAGAGAAAAATAGATAGTCAATGGTAGAGGAGCTTACCTGAGCTAGCAAAGGATAGTTGACTATCTGAAATAGTAATGAGTCCTCAGTTTACATAAACAAAAATTGCTAAAAGTAACATAATTTAATGAATAAATTTTAGGTGAAAAAAGTACCACTAGGTCATGGTATCTCCATCGGCACTATCATTGAGTGACGGTGCTTTTGCTACATATAAACTAGAGAGCAATAGTTTCATCAATCTGCAATTTTGTGGTATTTTTGCTTCTAAGAGTAGAACAATAATATTAAATGCAAAATGATATAATATTATGACTACGATGAAGGTACCTAACCTAGGAGTATAGGGGCCCTATTAAATAGTAGATACACAAAGATTTAATTGCTTAATATGAAGACTAAATGACAAAAATGGAAGGCTAGCTATATGCAAATGCAAATGCAATATTAGTTCTAAGTACAATGAAATAAAATCCTAAAGCTACAAGGACAAGGAATATCCAATGAGTAAAAAAAGGAGCACAACCCAAGATACAAGGTTGTTATCCCCTTGTCACAAGCTTTTTGAAAGCTTGTTAGCTTGCTTGTTGGTGGTATGTAAATACTTGAGCTTGAATACTTGATGCGTGATGCTTAATGAATATGTGAGAGCTTGTAGACTTGATTGCTTGGATAAATTTTGTATATTTTATTGGATGCTTTCAAGAACAAGAGGTTAAGTTCTTGCAAGGATGGTCTTAATAAAATTATGATAATATTTTAGGATAATATTACAATGAATAATGCTTGATTTTAATTATTCTAGAGATATTTTGATAGAATTTTGGTACCCTCAAAAGGTCCTACTTTGGACTCTCCCAAATATTAGCTTTATGGTAAGTTATAGATCCTTGGGGAAAGGATTACATTGAATATGACAAGATTGGAGATGGTAAGGATTTGAAAAAATGATCAAGAAACCATTAATGAAAGAACGTGGGAATGGGAATTCTTAGATTTGGTATCTACTAGAGGAGTTGTGGGTCAATTTTTGGGGGATTTGGTTCATTAATGGTTTTATTTTACAATGTGAAATTCAAAAACATGAAGCCACAATAGCACCATTGGCACTATCATGATGGTGTTATTTATGACATGACTATTGAAGGTAAAAAATGAGTGAGAAAGGAAAAACATGAAAAATTTAGTGAAAGTGCCACTAGGTCAAAATAGCATCACTAAATTTATTGCTCATACCTTAGTGTTATCACTGAGATCAATAAATGCTCCAAATTTTGGGTATAAGTAATCTTGATTTGAATTGGATAATTAAAAGGTTGATTGATAGAGGGAATGGTAAACTTGAAGATTAGCCCTACACACAAAATTTGGTGTCTACAACAATTTAACAAATTAAAAGGGATGATTATGAAAAATTCTTACTTTCTATGGTCATTTAAAGCAAATTTTATAATGAATCCCATATCACAATTTCTAGCCTATATGTAATCCAAGATTCTAGGGTGTTGGCCCCCGAGCTCATGATTCACACTCAAATAGAAATTTTTACTTGAATCTTGTCTTATTTAAGTTTATTTGGTGAAAATTAAGCATCACCAAGGGTTTTTTAAATATTTACCCTAAATATATAGTTTTTTGGGTTGATTCAACAATCACCTAAGTTTAAGGTTCGAGGTGTAGATCAATCGGTTCCTCCAAATCCTGTAAGTGGGGCAGAGGTCCAAGGTTCAAATCTCAGGCCTCATAAGACTGAATGTTTGTCATTTTCTTGGTGCTTTCAATGGCGTAAAAGGTTTAAAATGATCGTGGCATGGTGGTTATAGGGTCAAACTACACGAAGATCCGTATGGTGGCTTCTGAGGCAAATAGCGTACAATATTATGGCAACCATGAAAAATCTGGACAGCCTGTCTGGATTTATGGTAGCTACCGATTCCACCATATCTAAAAAAAATGGAAAAAAAAACAATCACCTAATTTTAGAATATATACTTAATAAAACATTATGCTAAATTCAATGCAAATGAAAACAAGATGTAGCAAACAAATACTAGCCTATGTGCTTTTTTATTTCTTGTAAAAACTAAAGTAAGTTGTAGTTTTATAGGAAAATTAAAGAAAAATTTCTTTTAGCAAGGTCTCAAAATATCAATGCATAAAATAATATTTAGCCTAAAGATGCAAGCTAACTTCCTTTTATATTCAATGCCTATGAAAAGAATGCAAGAGAATCTAAGCTTTTAATTTCCTTGTTTTAAATATGTTATCTTAATTTAAATAGAAAGGAAATGACAATTTTTAAACTCAAAATGAAATAAAATAAAGAAATATAAGTACCTAGGATCTACATATAACAAACTTGAAGTCTAAAATTAGGTTTTCTGCTTCCTCAGGATCATTGCCTATGAACCAAGTTTGTTGTTAGCGAACTCATCCTATCACTTGTGAACCTATATAAATTTTCTAAAAAGGTAAAAATAAAAGGTTAGTTAGATTTAGAGGGTTTGCTTAATGCTTGAGAAAGTATTGATATTTCTTTTCTACAATCAAACCCCCTATTCATTATATAAAATTTAATTTGAATACCTTGGAAGATGATTATCTGCATAAAACATAAATAGAACTATTTGCAAAACCAAAATGAACTGATGAGAAAGATGCTAAGTTAAGCTTAGGCTAAAATAAAATTTGTTTTGATTCTAAAACTAACAAAATGACTTGATAAAATGAGTCTATTTCTTGTAGGGTGGATTTTCCACCTTCAAGCAAGTCCGTAGCCTATAGATCATATTAACTACAAACTCAATTTTAGAGATGTAGAAAATGAGCTATGATGCAAAAATAACATGGATGAATCAATAAGATGATAGAGAATCAAAGGAAAATATAAAATCACTAAAATATTTGATAGAAAATAATTTAAAAAGTATTTTTGCCTACCAGTCATGTTGGGAGTAAATTCATATAAAATGTTTGTGTGGGTGAAACTAATGTTGAATGCAAAATTTGTTGACCCCAAGATGCAAATGTTAGGTCTTGATTAATCCCTATGATTCATGCAAAAATAATAAAGTAAAGTTACTAATTTGATGCAAAAGAGGGGTTAGGATTCCAAAATAAATACGAAGAAGAGGCGAAAATCCTAAAAAATAGGATTAGACAAATTAATCAATTGTAATAAATCAAGAATAACAAATTTTATGAAGAGTTAGAAATATCATGATGTAAAAATAAAATGCAATGAGAGAACTCCCTTTACCACCATGAGGACTATGCTCCTTCATGCAATGTCTTGAGATGCTTGATGTCAAAAAAGTGCCTACAAAGGGGAGCCAAGAGCTTATGGGGAGAAAATGGTAGAGCTTCATTGCAAAATTATTTTGTCAAAAATGCATCCCAAAAGTATGTGAAATAATTACACACAATAATTGTATATGAAATTTACCTCTACAAAATTGTGTGAAAAATCCTTGTCCAAATCATAGAATGTGAGGTTGAATTTATAGATTTTTAAAAGGGGAGGGTGTGTCCAAGTTGCCAAGTTCATGTATAGAAGTTTGAACCAGAAAAACTAATCCAAATTGGAAAGAAAGCAAAGTTGGATAGTTGGCAAGATCAAATCACATTTGCAAAAGGAAAAAGATCATGTAATATTGGAAATATTATGAGGTATGTCAATTTATATTGGTTGGCATGGATGGACATGGGTACCCAAATGAGAATCTTTCTATTTTACAAATACAAAATAAAATCATTGCCTAGGTAATTTCATAGCAACAAACTTGATTGGGTGTAAAATCCACGAATTTGACCATTGGTGAGAGGGGATTTCAAATTTAATTCCTTAAAAATGTTTGCTTCCAAGAGGATTTCACTACTAGTGAACTTGTCTTGCATGTGTCAGTCTTTATTTAATGTTTAATTTCTACAATGAAGGATAAAAATTACTAGGTTAGGTTGAGAAAATTTTCTATAATCCTAGGATGTAATAGGGTGAGCAAAATTGGGTGTCTACATTTTTTTCTCATTTCAGGTATTTATTGTCCAATAATGTTAGAGTTAGAGTCTATTACATCATTTGGATCATGTAAATGTACCTTCCTAGGTACATACTTAGGACATTAGATTACTTTAGGGGGAAGTTATCTAGTTACTTCATGCAATGTAATAAATGCACAAGTGTCAATGTGCAAGTTGTAAAAGTGCAAGGTGTCCCTTGTACAACTAGTTAGAGTGTTGGGCAAGGAATCTATCTTCCACTATAAGAGGCCCTCATTGTAAGAGTTTGATAAGCAAGTCAGTAGGTAGTAGTAGGAGTAGTGGGTGACTCCATTAGTGATGGAGCACATTATGGTTTTGTAGCATCTTGCATGGAGTGTCCATTTCCTCCATAGCAATATTGTATTCATTTTTATCATTTCTATTTATAGCATATTTCAGAAATCTTATGAGTTTACTTTCTTTTATATTTTTGCATCTTGTGATTGTCATATCTCATTGTGATCTACCTCAAAATCTAACAGTGGTATCAGATCCATGGTAGATCTAGTCATAGTAGGTCAATAGGAATACCACCATTATTATTGAGTCTGAGTTTTTTGTCAACCTGATGCGCCATTGGACCAGTCACTATCAAAAATTCTCAGAAGAGTCTAGGTGGTAGAATTAGGGAGAGTCACAAGTGAGGACTAAAAGAAATATTAGTTTTAGAAAGTACTGAGATTGTATTTGACTAGAGTCTCTCCACAGAGTTACAAGAAAACTCGTGAAGACTAGGACTCAGTATTCAACCCACTAGATTGATAGATCATCTAGTGAAGATCATCCAGAATATCTGGAACTTGGTAACTATTACCTGAAGGTTCTTCTTACTATAGGGAACTAACTCTCAGATGATTGAGACACCTCCTACAATAGAAAGCTAGGAGATTTCAACTTCGTTGCCCGAAGGTCGGAGTGCCTTCATAGTGCAGAGATTAGTTGTTGTAAAAGAAGAATACTATAGAAGAGACTCTAGGAGAAAGAGTCATAGTGAAGACTAGAGATTGAAGATCTCTATCGGTAAAGTCAACTTCACAAAAGAAAATGCCACAAAAGCCTTAATATAAAAAGGCCATAGAAGCCTTGATCTAAAAAAGGCCACAGAAGCCTTAATCTAAAAATGCCATAGAAGCCTTAATCTAAAAAGGCCACAGAAGCCTTAATCTAAAAGGCCACAGAAGCCTTAATCTAAAAATGCCACAAAAGCCTTGATCCAAAAGAAAAGGGCCATAAAAGCCCTGATCCTGAAAAAGACTCCATAAGGGAGTACCTAATTCAGAAGCAGATTCAGATTTTAGTACTAATCATTTGTTGCAGGAAAGAAGAGTTCCAGTGAAGTTGAGAAACTTCCTACATCAGATTTAGGAAGAGTATTTACTTCAGAATCATCCAACACCTAAAGCAAACCTGAAGGTGAAGAGATCAGGTGAAGATCTCATTGAAGAAGCTTCCATTCTTGGAAGGATGAGAAGGACCAGGAGGAACCTGTTCAGAGCTAGAAGCAGCATTATCAAAATATCTAGGAAGGAGATCTCAATTCTAGAAGAAGGCCTCAAGGAAGACCAAAGTAGTTACATAATCGAAGACCTAGGAGAGGTCTCAAGGAAAAAGGCTTGGAGAAGCCTTGTTGTTGAAGCAAGATCATCAAAGAGTTCCTAGAAGAACTCATTGGAGAAATTCTCCATCAAGGAGAAACTTTCTCACAAGGGAAGACTTGGGACAATTATCGCCATCCGACAACAAGCCCAATTAGGAGAAGATAAATTGGCAAGGAGTGCCAAAGAAGATATAGAAGACCTCAAGACATTCAGAGTCTTGAGAAGAAGAAGATCCTGCTTGAAGTCAGAATTTGACAAGAAGACAAAAGGAGTTTGTCAAAGTCGAGAGACTAGAGGATTGCCCAAAGAATCCTCTGAATCCACAACAGAAAGGAGAAGACCAAGTCACCAAATCCCAGGCTCATGAAAGGAAGTTTGAGACCTCTTTTTGGTGAAGGAGGAGCTACTTGGAAAAGCTATCAAAAAGGTAAGCAACTATTGGTGCAAGTGAATTCATTATTCAGATTACTCAATAGATTTGTTAAAGCACCTTATGGTAGATCAGAAATTGCAAAGAGAAAGATTGCATTATAAGTCTTCATAGAAGTGCAAAAAGGAAAGTTCTTTTTAAGGTTCATTTGCACATTAATTTGGAGTTGATTAGATTACAAAATTACATCTATCTATCAACTACCTATCTTATATCTTGAAAAAGAAGATTGGATCCTACAACTGTGTTTGTAGTGAAATTTGCAGATTATATTTGAAAAGTTGCAGTGGAATTATTAAGAGCATATTTAAGAAATCAGTGGAGCAATAAGGTGAATTTATTGTTACCATTTATAGTGCATCTATTAAGCACTATTCTAGTTAAACTTTTAACTAGTTGCTCTATATTTGTTTGTGTTGATTAAGAAGCACAAAAAAATCTGTAGCACTTTAGTGGCCAAAAGAAGCCACCATTACAAGCAGAAAGGTGGAGTAGAAAAACCACCATTGAAATCCTTGAAGGAAGCCTCAAATCGAGACCTTGGTAGTCTCAAGACTCAAGGAGAATAAAAGGATTCTTTCTTCAAGCACAAAGTGCAGGAATCCTCACTTTCAATAACTTGGATTGACTATCATCCAAAAGAATCAAGAAGGATTATAAATATTCTTCATTTTAGGTGTAAAATTACATATTACAAAAGGCACCTCCTTTGTTCCTTGGAATAACAAAGGCTTTACCATTTACAGGGGGTAGAAGGACATTTTTCATCTAACAGGTTTGTAGCCAAGTGAAGGAGCTATCCAAAGCTCACACAAGCAGTACATCTACGACCAAAAGGAAGAGCTATCAGAGAGCTCACATGTCCTTGTTCAATAGAGTTGCAGCTAGGTGAAGGAGCCCATATGAACAATAAAGTTGCATCCAAAGAAGGAGCTATCGAAGAGCTCACACGTCTAGGAGTTGAGGTGTTTAAAAACACCATTATTTCTTCTATCAGAATCAGCCCTATAAGGTAGCATGTCACCTGCAATAGTGGAGCCATTGGAAGAAGAGATTAACACTCATGCATACGTAGAAAGGAGGATAGTATTCAATGAAGGAATATCTACGTAAAATATGAAGCATTGGGTGTTCTAACTAGCAACAAAGGAAGGAAGAAATCAACATTAGAAATCTGCAAACAAGTGCAGAGAGAGGAAGCTATACCTAAGGCTTCCATTGAAGCAAGCGTCCACCAAGAGAAGAGATCGAAGGTGTGCTGAGAAGCTATCTAGCTATAGCCATCCATCACCCTCTCCAAGCCAGCTAGAAAAAGAAAGCTTGCGTACCAAGGAAAAGCAAGCTCATGTAGGGTGCAAAGATAAAGGAGAAATTAGGGTTACTTGGAGCATTAGAAAGAAAGCTTGCATGCACAAGCCACTTGGCATGAACTCTCTACATCTACCAATGTTCAAGCACTCACCTAAAGGGAGTTACACTCAGTTGGAGGGAGTTGAGATTCTTTGGAGGTTACCACCAACCTCATCATTGCCAAAGGAATGTCTATCACCACCAAAGAAATACTCATTGCCAAAGAAATACTCACTATCGAAGAATGCTCATTATTGCCGAAGAGAGCTGGCTCGTAACACTTCATGTGACACTTGTCATGAAGCCCATCCTTCTTAAGATGTCAATCTAGGAGAGTGAAGGACACAACAGTAGAACGTAATCAAGCAAAGCAAGGAGTAATCAAAATCAAGTTAATGCTTCAAGGTGAAACATCTATACACCATTCAATGGTGTAAGGAAGATAGTAAAGATGTTGTCATAAAGCCAACATTTGGAGAAGACCAATGAAAGATATTTGAAGCCATCAGATTGTAGAGGTGTTCGATCACCATTCAAGGGACAAGTTTACACCGGTCAAAGAGGGCTCTAAATTGCCCATAAGCGCTACGCAACACGTAGCAACAGATCTATCGATGTACAATAGTGAGGAGCGATTGAGGTAAAATCTTTATGCTTGTCTTAACATAAGGTTTATGGAGTTATAAGGAAATATATTCTTATTAAACAAGCATACTTTAGATTTATTATTTGCAAAAGTTATCAAGGAGGAATAAGGGATATTATAATTGTTAAAATAACTTGCAAATATTATTTTCTAATTTTTCCAAACTTGGGAGTTATAAGGAATACAACATCAACTTAGGAATTGGAAATTAGAAAACATTAAATCAATCAAAGAGGGGTATTTAAAGAGGTTTATTAAAAGTCTTCAAAAGTTGGTTTTTTATAGTGTTGTCTCAAAACACTTAAAGAAAGGAAAATAAATACCAACTTCAAAACCTCTTCAAAAGAATTGAAAATAGTGCTTAGTTCAATAGGAGTAATAAGGAGATAGAAAAGTTGTTTTTTGTATTTACAAAATTTTACAAAATCAACTTAGACTTGAACTACAATTTACAAAAGCACTATATTGATAATACATCCTATCCAAAATATCCTAGGGAGTCATAAGGCATTCTACAAAACTTGGTAATATTAGCATCAATAAAAAATTATCAAGTTCAGAATTTATTGGGTAGATGTAAGCTTGATACAAAACCTAAAAACTTATTAGGTTTGTGAACTCTCATCATTAGGGAGATATAAGGAAGTCTACATAACCTAAAGGTTAACGAAGTTCTTTATCAAATCAAGCCTTTATATTCTAAGGGTTATATATAACCGAAGACTAGGAGCTATAAGATATACTACTAAAATTTCATGGATGAAATTCTGAGAAAAGCTTTCAATAATGAAGAACTATTCCAAGAAGTAGAATTTTACTCTCAAAATTTAATAGATACTCTTGAAGGATACAAGTATCTATCAACTAGAAATAAAGAGAAATTCTCCTTATTTCTTAAGGAAGCCAGAGAAGGTAAATTTACAACCTTGATTAATTATCTCCATGAAATCCTCTTCACAACATGGTGGAACTCACAAAAATTGATTATATTCTCACAAGAAGAGTGTCTAATGATTTATCTATCATTGATTGTGTTTGTACTTACTCAACACAAGAAACAAGGTATCAATAAGGAACAATATTATTGTGATGATCAACTAACTTTCCATGAAGCAAAAATTACACCAGCTCCAATGCAGAACCGTAGAAAGAGAAGGAAGAAGAAAAAGCATATAAAAAGAGGAACACTACACTACAAAGACTGAACCTGTTGGGCACACTCAAATGAAAGAGGAACCTACAACATCAGCTTACACTGCATCAACCAAAGAAATAAACTACTGGATGAATCTGATCACAACCAACAATGAAGGAGAATACAAGTTCCATTATCCAATGGAAGAAGATCCATATTGAAGACCAAAAGTCTTCAGTACCCAAATAATGTAATACAGGGGGTGTTAGAGTTAGAGTCTATTACATCATTTGGATCATGTAAATGTACCTTCCTAGGTACATACTTAGGACATTAGATTACTTTAGGGAGGAAGTTATCTAGTTACTTCATGCAATGTAATAAATGCACAAGTGTCAATGTGCAAGTTGTAAATGTGCAAGGTGTCCCTTGTACAACTAGTTAGAGTGTTGGGCAAGGAATCTATCTTCCATTATAAGAGGCCCTCATTGTAAGAGTTTGACAAGCAAGTTAGTAGGAAGTAGTAGTAGTAGTGAGTGACTCCATTAGTGATGGAGCACATTATGGTTCTGTAGCATCTTGCATGGAGTGCCCATTTCCTCCATAGCAATATTGTACTCATTTTCATCATTTCTATTTATAGCATATTTCATAAATCTTGTGAGTTTACTTTCTTTCATATTTTTGCATCTTGTGATTGTCATCTCTCATTGTGATCTACCTCAAAAGCTAACAAATAAATGCTTCAAAAACACCTGTTAGTGATCCCAATTTTTAGAAAGGAATAGTCATATGTCATCTACTCTTTGTTGCGAAGGCAATTGTGTAATTTTTGAAAAAATAATTCTAGGAGCCTAGAGATACTATATTAGGTGGAAAGGGGTGAAACAAAATTCATTTTCACTACGTAGTTTAGAGAATAAGAGCTCTAGGAAAAATTTTGGTGATTTTTTTTTGGCTTAGTAGTAGCAACTTTTTCATCATATGGACATGATTTGAGGGATGGGTGGTGTCTAGGGAACACCCCTACATGTTTTTTTATTATGAAACGAGCTCTTTTTTATCATTTTGCTCTTCAAATTTTGAATTTGAATTCTAGGTGGCAATTTTACTTTTAGACAACAAACTCATCGATGGTGAATTCATCTTTGGGTGGAAAATTTCTTGGCTTTCAATTTTTTTTCCAAGTTGTAAATTTTTTTAGAGGTGATTAACTCATTAGGTGGTAATTTTGTAAGTGGGCAACAAATTTGCCAAAAACCCATCAAATTGAAGATTTTTTATTTAGCATAAGCTAACAAGTATTTTTGGATGTAGGTGGCCATTTTAGAGCATAGAGAGTGACAAGCTCATGCTCTTGCATCTTCTTTACATAGTATTAACCTAGACTATAAGGTCATCATAGATATAAAGGGACTTGGGTATCTAGTGATGATGCCTAAGGTTATGTTCGATTATGCCCTTATCATATCATTAGTAGAGCAAAAATATTTAGAGTAAGACACATTCTTCCTATTGATGAGTGATATGACCATCACTTTGGAGGATGTACAAAGGATACTCAAGATACCCATTCAAGGAGTTCTTATTTGGATGATCTTGAACTAGAGGTCAACTCTTTACAACTAATGTGGTCATGTTGATCAGTTTTTGATGAGACAGAGGTTGCAATTTAATAGGATATTTGCTAGTAGTTGTATTGCTAAATTGATGATGTTATTGAGTGCTATCACTTTTGGATTATTGTTGGGACACATGATTGGATGCCTTTTGCCCTAAGTATGGTGTGGT
The DNA here is from genome assembly GCA_028583015.1 of Wollemia nobilis. Lineage (NCBI taxonomy): Eukaryota > Viridiplantae > Streptophyta > Pinopsida > Araucariales > Araucariaceae > Wollemia > Wollemia nobilis. The sequence continues at coordinate 1,234,389 of JAQPPZ010016900.1, read as the reverse complement.
ATGATCATGGGGATGAGGTATCAACATGTGATATATTCCAAATATCCCTTTATTTTATCTTGGCTATATAAAGTTTTGCACTAGATTGTATATAGGGATGGGAAGAGCCTTGTTTGTTGTACTCTCCATCATATTCATGTTGGGAGCATATTTTTATTCAATTCCCATTTGGTTTACTAGATTAGGTGGGAGATAAAGTAGTTCCAATTGCATATAGGTGGGTACATGTCTTCAAGACCTATTTTTTTCTTGATAGGTCTTGAGCTTGCTTAGATTTAGAGGATTTGGTGGATTATCCATCCTAATGAAACCAAGGAAGTGTACAAACATGACTATGTGTTGAGGCATTTTTATATTTATCAAGATTTCCCATAGATGGGAGAGTATTCCTATAGGAGGGTAGAGAGAGATGATGGGAGATATGGGGAACTAACCTGATCCAATCTTATTTGTAGAGGAGGATGTTGACAACCCTTTAGTAATTGATCCTAGTGTAGATGATGTGGGAGCTATCGTTGCATACACACATTAGTACAAGGGCATTTTCCCTTAGATATTGACACCAAATCCACCTAGAATAGGTCTTGGATCATTTGTCAAGAGATATGTTAGGGAGGTGAGGAGGTGATAGTGAGAGAGGGATCAAGAATTTTTTAATTTTTCTCCTTTAATATTTGTGTCCTCACCTTAGGAAGATTATGTAAAAGCAGACCTCAATAGGACAATAAATGAGATTAATGATTCTAAGAGATCTATTATGCAATGAAATTTTTATACCTTGGCCATGAAATTTTTATACCTTGGCCATGGAGATAGCTTGACTTTAGGGTGATCTAGACTATGTAGTTTTGTAGTCTTTTTATTTTACATTGAAGAGGGATAAAACTATGATGTATGTGGCCTATGTGACCTTAGAGAAAGATACGGCTAGAGTAGAGAAGAATTTTGGAATGGTCTAGTTAGCATCTACGAGGGATGCAACACTAGTTCAAATAGCCTAGTTAACATAAAAGAGAGAGAGAGAGAGAGACATACAAGGTCTTGATTTGTAAAAATAATACAAGGATTTGATACATTTGGATACCATATAGAAAATGGACATATAAGTACAATAGTAACATGCTCTACTCACTATGGGATGACAAAACTACATAAAATAACCAATCATTGATACAATTGTGATAATTCCAATAAAAAAGGTTTGAAGGTTTAGAAATAACATGTATATATCAATATTTATGGAAGTGATATATGCATTTCGATATTAAATTTTGTTGAAGATACTTTGTACCTACTTATATTTTTTTTTTTAAACGAAAAACCCCTTTGATGCAGGAGCATCCGGTAACCGTAGAGCAATCTTGCATCTTCCAAAAATGTTTTTTTTTTAATTTTCTAAGTTCCTTGCATTTGTTTTATTTTCGGTGTTTTCCAAGGGGGGAAGTTTTGTGGAAGCAATGAGGGCAAGTTTCTTGAAGCATGGGGAGGGGTCACGAAATCGCGACCTCAAAAGGCTTGGCGGGGCTTGAGCCAGTTTTGTCGCGATATCGCGACGTCGCGATATCGCGACCATAGTCCAAAGCAGAGGTGGGAGTGAAGTCCCGTCGCGATATCGCGACGATGGTTCAACGCAAAGGTAGAGGGGATGGTGTTGTCGCGATATCGCGACGTCGCGATATCGTGACGATGGTTCAACGCAAAGGCAGAGGGGATGGTGCCGTCGTGATATCATGACGTCGCGATATCGCGATGATGGTTCAACGCAAAGGCAGAGAGGATGGTGCCGTCGCGATATCGCGACCAGTCAAAGGCCGACACGTGGTGCAACATTGGATAGCCACGAAAGTTAGAGAAGATAGAGAGCAGGGCAAGGCCCGAAAGGAGAACAAGCAGACGGTCGAGTAAGGCCGAGTTTGACACGTGGACGGCCACATGTAGCATGTCAATTGTGAAGGGCACGTGTTTCAAATTTATTGCGTCAAGGAGAAGGCGTGGCCAGATTTACATGCGGACAGCTACGTGTGTTGAAACAAGATGAGGGCCACGGCCACGTATTTTTTTATTGTTGGCAAAGTAACAGGTACGGACAATGAAACAGACACAGGCGATGGCCATTATGGAGGAGACCACAGTGCAGAAGAACGAACTGACCAAGACGACGGTTGCAGGTCGAGGAGAGCCATTAATGAAAGCTTCCTGGTAGATCGGGCAGATGGCCCATTTATGACCGAAATTTTGAAAAACCCAGGAAGGGGGAAAAATCGAATTTGAAAATTTTGTTAGGCGGGCATTAATTGCTGGGAGGATCGGGGCCTCGATAAAAACCCGAAAAATTGTAATGGGAAGGATGGTGAGTTCGGGATTGGGGAAGAAGAAGTGTGCCTGGAAATTGTAACAGAAGACTGTATTAAGTAATTTTACTACAATTTTATGAGAAGTTTGTTGTTTGAATCTCGACCTTGCCATCAAGTGGTATCAGAGCGGGAGCTCCTGAGCGTGTAACAGATCGCCGGAGAGAGGCAGTTACACCAGGATCTGTGGAAGGATTTTATAAAAAATATATATATAATGCCTCCACGAAGAAACCGTGGCGGAATAGGAAATGTGGTGTCGGCCGAGGACTTCCGAGCCTTGCAGAGACAAGTTCAAGCCTTGCAAGCAGAGTTACGCAGAAGGCACGAGCCCGGAAGGGATGAGGAAAGTGAGGACGAAGTTGAAGAAGAAGACCAATCTAAGGAAGAGGAAGAGGCTATGGATCCTGCACAAGCCCGGTTGTACAAGGCCATCTCTCAGATTGGAAAGCAACCAAAAATGGAGGTTTCCACATACTCGGGTAACTTAAATCCGGAAGAAGTGATTGACTGGATAAATGATTTAGAGGAGTATTTCGAGTACGAGGAGGTTGAAGACCCTAATCGGGTCAGATTTGCTAAGACCAAGTTGAAAGGTCATGCCAGCATTTGGTGGAGAGGAATACAGTTGGAGAGGAACAGAAGAGGGAAGGAGAGAATAACGATATGGGACAGAATGGTGGAGAAACTGAAAAGACAGTTTATCCCGATAGATTACGAGTTGGATCTGCTAAGAAAAATGCGAGTTTGAGACAGACAAACAAAAGCTGTCCAAGAGTACATCCGAGGAGTTTTACAAGATCTCCATTAGAACTGGGCATTTAGAGGCAAACAAAGAAAAGGTAGCCCGTTATATCAATGGGTTGAGACTCGGTATCCAGGAAGAACTGAGCCTGGTTCGGGTAAGCACCATTGAGGATGCTTACCAGTTTGCCTTAAAGGTGGAAGAAAAACTGAATAGGCGGTTTGAAGGCAAGCAAAGAGGAAGGGGCCGTGGTGGAAGAACTGGTGGGAGAACCAGTGGAGAAAAGTATAAAGACCCGAAGAAGACTGGTGAAGCTAGTAGTAACCGAGGATCAAAGGGAAGAGGATGTTTATCGGCCCCGAGATCGGAACGACTACCCAAGAGGACGGGGTGGATCTGGACGAGGATTTGGAAGAGGAGTATTTCGTGGGACATGTTTCCATTGTGGTGAAGAAGGACATCGGGCATTTGAGTGTCCACAACACCGAGAAAGGACGAACAAGAGGCCTGAGGGTCCAGCCAGGGCTGCTGTGGCGAGAGGAAGAAGCTGAGTCTGAACATTTCGAAGAAGCGGAGAGAGGGGAAGCAATGATTGTAAGAAGAGTCCTGTTAAATGAGGAGAAGGACACAGATCAGAGAAGAAGTTTGTTCCGCACAAGATGTAAGTGTGCGGGCAAAGTTTGCAATATTATTATTGATAATGGTAGCACGGATAACCTGGTTTCAGAAGAAATGGTTACAAAGCTACAGTTGGAAAGGAAGAAGCACCCGCATCCATACCGGGTCGCATGGTTACAGAAGGACCACAAAGCTTTGGTCAATGAACAGTGCTCCGTTAAATTTAATATTGGAAATTATTGTGATGAGGTCTGTGCGACATCCTGCCTATGGATGCTTGCCATATGTTGCTGGGGAGACCCTGGCAGTTCGACCGGAGTGCGGTGCATGATGGCCGTGCCAACACCTACTCATTGACAAAGAATGGTGTACGCCATAAACTAAAGCCCTTGAAGGATGCGGATGAAAAGGTATGTAACAATTCCAGAATCTGTTTAGTTGAGGGGAGAAAGTTCTTGGACGGGTTGAAGCATGAACATTTATGTTATGCAATAATCCCTAGAGCAAGGGAGAAGGAATGCCAGGATACCCCAGCAAAAGTCCTGGATCTGTTGGAGGAATTTCCAGATATTGTGTCTGACAATGTGCCTGAGGGTTTACCCCCAGTAAGGAAAATTAGCCACCATATAGATTTGGTACCGGGATCAAGCTTGCCAAATAAAGTTGCACACAGAATGACACCTGTAGAAACTGAGGAGTTAAATAGACAGGTCCAGGAATTGTTAGAGAAGGGATTGATTCGGGAAAGTTTGAGCCCATGCGCAGTACCTGCAATGTTGGCGCCAAAGAAGGATGGAGAATGGAGGATGTGTACAGATTCACGGGCCATCAACAAAATCACTATTAAATACAGATTCCCATTGCCAAGGATGGATGATATCATGGACTATTTAAGTGGAGCTGAATACTTCACAAAGATCGACTTAAAAAGTGGCTATCATCAGATCCGTATCCGGGAGGGAGATGAGTGGAAGACAACCTTCAAGACAAGAGAGGGCTTGTATGAGTGGTTGGTCATGCCATTTGGGCTGTCCAATGCACCAAGTACCTTCATGCGGCTGATGAATGAAGTACTGAAGGATTTTACGGGAAAGTTTGTCATTGTGTATTTAGATGACATATTAATTTTCAGCAGAACCCTGGAGGAACACCTAATACATATTAGGAGGGTTTTTGAAAAGCTGCGGGAGGAGCAGTTATTAATAAATCTAAAAAAGTGTAATTTTGTCAAGAAGGAGTTAGTATACCTGGGATTTGTAATCTCAGTAGAAGGTCTGAAAATGGACCCAGAGAAGGTGAGAGCCATCATCGAATGGCCTACCCCAAGAAGCACAACGGAAGTAAGATCCTTTCATGGTCCGGCCGGCTTTTACGGGAAGTTCATAAAGAACTTCGGTAGCATTTGTGCACCTCTCACGAGAGACAATGAGGGGGGATAAAAAGAGTTCAAGTGGACATTAGGGGCTGAAAGGAGCTTTAATGCATTAAAGAGAAAGGTCACAGAACAACCTGTTTTAGCACTCCCAGACTTTGACAAGGTATTTCAGGTGGACTGTGATGCCAGTGGCAGTGCAATAGGGGTTGTACTGAGTCAAGAAGGCGGACCTGTTGCTTATTTCAGTGAGAAGCTAAATGATGCTCGAAAAAAATATTCAGTTTATGACCAAGAATTTTATGCTATAGTTCAGGCTCTGAAAAAGTGGAGACACTACTTATTGCCAAAGGAGTTTGTTCTATTCTGACCATCAGGCTTTACAGTACATTAACAGTCAGACAAAACTGAATCAAAGGCACATGAAATGGGTGGAGTTCCTCCAAAGTTATACCTTTGTGCTGGAAGCACGAAGTGGGAAGTCAAACGAGTTGCGGATGCCTTGAGCAGAAGGCAGACTTTACGATTAGATTGACAGTGGAAGTAGTGGGATTTGAAGAACTGAAGGGTTTGTACCCTGAAGATCCAGATTTTGCAGAAGCCTGGACGGCTTGCTCGATACCTGTTACTGTGGACAGGACAAAATGGTTGGATTTCTTAATCCAAGATGGAATGTTGTTCAAAGGAAGTAAATTATGCATTCCCAGAAGTTCCATGCGGGAAAACTTAATCAAAGAAAAGCACAGCGGAGGACTGGCTGGGCATTTTGGTCGGGATAAGACTATTGCCCTAGTGGATGAAAATTATTACGGCCACAACTTCAGCAAGATGTGAGGAAGTTTGTGCAAGGATGCGAGAATATGCCAGATGGCAAAAGGTGTAAGGCAAAACACAGGACTATACCAGCCATTACCTGTACCTGAGAGGCCATGGGAGGACATAAGCATGGATTTTATTCTTGGATTGCCGAGAACACAGAGGGGAAATGACTCTGTATTTGTGGTGGTTGACCGATTCTCCAAAATGGCACATTTTATTCCCTGCCAGAAGACAAGTGATGCAGTTCACATTGCTGGGTTATTCTTCAAGGAAGTGGTACGACTTCACGGTCTACCAAGAAGCATAGTTTCTGACAGAGATACAAAGTTTGTTGGGTATTTACGGAGAACTCTGTGGAAGAAGTTGAAGACAGACCTGAAATTCGGTTCGAGCATACCACCTACGGACCGATGGACAGACGGAGGTGGTGAATAGAAGCCTGGGTAATTTCTTGAGATGCTTGATAGCGGATCAACCCAAGGGATGGGATTTGGTTTTACCGCAGGCAGAATTTGCGTATAACAGTTCAGTTAATAAAAGCACCAATAAATCTCCGTTCTAGATAGTATATGGAAACATCCCGAGGAATGTGTCTAAACTGAGAAAGTTGGACAGGAGAGAAAAGTGTAGTGCCGAGGCAGAAGAATTTGCAGAACATATGAAAAGTCTGCATGAGGAAGTCAGGAAACAAATTATAAAAATGAATACTCAATATAAGGCAAGGGCAGACCAGAAGCGGCGGTTCAAGGAGTTCAAAGTAGGAGATGAGGTCATGGTGCATCTCGGGGAAGGAGAGATTTCCTGCCAAGACTTATAATAAATTGAAGATGAAAAAGTTTGGGCCATGCGAGAATGCTTGGGAGAGCGGGAGTCGGGAAATGCGTATGAAGTGGAATTGCCAAGTTGGCTTGATATTTCACCTATTTTTAATATTTCAGATTTAGTGGAATATCATGAGGGAGAAGGTACAGAGATGCCAAGTGCAGAATTATGGCAAATTCCAGCATCTACTCCAACCACAGATGAGGCCGAGGAAGTATTGGACACTCGTGAAGGCAGAAGCACCAGAAACAAGTAGTATTCTGAGTATTTGATAAAGTGGAGAGGCAGACCAGTTGAAGATGCAACTTGGTTGTCGAAGACGGAGGTTGACCGCTCGGGTCTTCCCCTAACAAAACAAAAGTGAGGGTCACTTTCTTTTATTACCCGGGTGTACGATGCGGGAGCATCCGGTAGCCGTAGAGCAATCTTGCATCTTCCAAAAATGTTTTTTTTTTTAATTTTTCTAAGTTCCTTGCATTTGTTTTATTTTTGGTGTTTTCCAAGGGGGGAAGTTTTGTGGAAGCAATGAGGGCAAGTTTCTTGAAGCATGGGGAGGGGTCGCGAAATCGCGACCTCAAAAGGCTTGGCGGGGCTTGAGCCAGTTTTGTCGCGATATCGCGACGTCGCGATATCGCGACCATAGTCCAAAGCAGAGGTGGGAGTGAAGTCCCGTCGCGATATCACGACGTCACGATATCGCGATGATGGTTCAATGCAAAGGCAGAGGGGATGGTGCCGTCGCGATATCGCGACGATGGTTCAACGCAAAGGTAGAGAGGATGGTGTCGTCGCGATATCACGACGTCGCGATATCGCGACGATGGTTCAACGCAAAGGCAGAGAGGATGGTGCCGTCGCGATATCGTGACCTGTCGCGATATCGCGGCCAGTCAAAGGCCGACACGTGGCGCAACATTGGATAGCCGCGGAAGTTAGAGAAGATAGAGAGCAGGGCAAGGCCCGAAAGGAGAACAAGCAGACGGTCGAGTAAGGCCGAGTTTGACACGTGGACGGCCACGTGTAACATGTCGATTGTGAAGGGCGCGTGTTTCAAATTTATTGCGTCAAGGAGAAGGCGTGGCCAGATTTACATGCGGACAGCTACGTGTGTTGAAACAAGATGAGGGCCACGGCCACGTATTTTTTTATTGCTGGCAAAGTAACAGGTACGGACAATGAAACAGACACAGGCGATGGCCATTATGGAGGAGACCATAGTGCAGAAGAACGAACTGACCAAGACGGCGGTTGCAGGTCGAGGAGAGCCATTAATGAAAGCTTCCTGGTAGGTCGGGCAGATGGCCCATTTATGACCGAAATTTTGAAAAACCCAGGAAGGGGGGAAAATCGAATTTGAAAATTTTGTTAGGCGGGCATTAATTGCTGGGAGGATCGGGGCCTCGATAAAAACCCGAAAAATTGTAATGGGAAGGATGGTGAGTTCGGGATTGGGGAAGAAGAAGTGTGCCTGGAAATTGTAATAGAAGACTGTATTAAGTAATTTTATTGCAATTTTATGAGAAGTTTGTTGTTCGAATCTCGACCTTGCCATCACCCTTTTGGGGCCACCTTGGTCAAAGATACCACGAACAAGGGGTTCTACACCGTCAAAGTCACCCGGGGGTCGCACCCAACCCTGCCCGTACCAACATTATCAATTGGATTTTGGGTACCCAATTCAACTTTTTGGTAGGGTGGATGCAACTACTTATATTCACTCCATAAAGAGAATAAGAATTATAAAAAGTAAAGTTGTATTTTAGATGAAAAAATCATAGTATCCATTAGAAATTCTTTTATAAATACATAAACATTATTTTAACCAAACTACTGTTAAAACATCCTTATATTGCATTTATTAATAGAATACAAAACTAACTATTCATTTTCATAAACATTTACTCTAACCTTAATAACAAACAACAAAACTTAATATTAACATATGTTTATATTTTATAAATTTATAATAATTTTTAGATATACTAATTTTAATGAACTTCTAAAACATTAAGAATAAAAATAGTTAAATTCATTGTTTATATGTTCTATTAGTTTGTACTTATATTTATTATCAAAACATAAAATTTATTCACATAATCAAAACAAAAGAAACTATTCAACTTATTTACTTCCCTTTAAATTATCTCTTGTGGGATGACTCCTTATCTTCACTAGTCATTTTTTGTACTCACTTTAATTTAATAGACCAAAGGAATGGAAGATCTCTTGATTTATTATATTTGCATCTAGTCTTATTAGATTTTTATAAATATTTTTTTCCCCTTGAGTCCAAAGTACCATAGGCTTGATATTTTTGTGTGGATGGAAGAATGATTCACACGTTTTAATAAAAATATGCATATTGTCTCTAGCAGATCCCATATAATTACCTAGTAAATTGAGAGTTTAACCTTGGCCTTACCAAATCCCAATAAAAATTTGAAAATATAAAATAAAATAAAATCTCAGTTCAACTATTTATATCAAAGTAGAAAAATGATCTTTATGTTTTCTTTTTTTTGTCACAGGGGGTCAATCATATCCCTAAGTCCAATCACATTCATAGTACTATGCCCTATCTTAAATGCTTTATGTTATTCTTATTAGCATCATTTAAACTATTTTAACTTCTTCATATTCTTATAGAGACCATTTAGTTGGGTCTTTTGACTTATATCTTCTTATAGCATCATCTCCAACACCTCTAATTTTAGGTCCTTGAGTAGATGAGCTTGATCCTTGTAAGCCTTGTGTGATCATCATGGAATTTGATGTGGATGGTGATTTTGTATTAGATATGTTAGTTATAGCCTTTTATGTTACTCTAGTATAGGATATGCCATGGTCTTCCAAAGTTCATCCAAAACCCAAGTGGGTTTGGATCCTCTTTAAGGATGTTCAACCCATTATTTCTTAGGATTATCTTTGGAAGGCTCCCTATTGGGATCTATTTTCAAAGGTTTATTATTGGATATCTTCTTACCTATTCTTAGGTTAATTATCATCCAAAGTGGGAAGATACTTTACTTGTTGAGTATGAGCCCTTAATAAAGAGTTAGGCATGGGATATTATTCCTCTTCTATAAAAAGGATTGTTTGTTACAAATTGTTCTATAAAATCAAGTATACTTCTAATGGTCAAGTGGAAAAATATAATGTATGTGTTGTTGACTAGGGTTTATCTCAAATGGAGGGAATTAAATACTTCAATATATTTACCCCAATTATTTATATGGATTTTTTTTAGATGATTTTTCTAATAGCTACTTATTATGGTTGGAAGGTACATCAATTGGATGTGAAGAGTGACTTAATTCATGGTGATGTTATTGAGGATCTATATTTAGTAGCCATATAGTTTTTTATATTGATGGACCAATCCCTTTGATGTGTCATCTTCCTAAGTCCTTGCATGGGATCAATTAGGTGCATTGATCTTTGTATGAGAATATCGATTCCTTCTTTATTAGTTATGGGTTTTGGCATTGTGAGATAGGGCATGATGTCTACATCAAGTGTCAATATGCGCAAAAATTGTTGATTGTGTTATATGTTTCTAAATTTTTTATTATGGGAAATTCACCTTATTTTATTTAGTTTATGAAGTCATAATTTTATGACACTTTTGAAATGATAGAATTGGGGATTTTACATTAGTTTTTAGACATTCATATTGACAAGTCATCTTTTAGGATCACTATCTCTTAGCCTATGTATGCCTTGTATCTTATATAGAGTTTCATGATGGAGGATTGTAAATCTTCTAGGACTCACTTTCGTTTATGACTTCAAGTTGTAAGCAGTTTGTACTATTCCTTTGGTGGATGCTAATTTATATCAATCACTTGTGGGGGCCTTCTCTACCTTAATCACACTTAGATAGATATTACACATTATTAGTTAGTAGTCTACATACATGCAAGTGCCTAATGAGAGTCACTAGATAGTAACCAAGAAAATCCTTCCATACATCAAAGGTACATACCATATGGGCATTACCTACTCAATTAGAGCATCTCTTATTCTTTCCAAGTGTTGTAGGTAATAATCCACTATATCTTAGTCTTCTATAGAATTAGAATATTGTGTTTTCAATGAGGCCATCAAGAAATTTTGATGAATACTCATGTTTTCATAGCAAGGGAATATTCCTAAATAATTTATAGTCACTCTTCAATATGACAACTAAAACACCATTAAGATTGTATTCAATCCATTGTTTCATCAATAGACCAAGTATATTGAGATGTAGATGTGTTATATACAATGAATTTATGCTCATGGGATGTTTGATCTAGTTTATGTGTAGTTAGTGGAACAAATAACTCATATATTTACCAAGTTTATATTCAAAGTACCTTTTGTGCAACTACAAGAGCATCTTAGAGTACGAGTGTTCCTTAAGGGGAATGATTGATAAGGGCCTCTCTATGTATCCTCCATTCAGCTTAAGGGGGAATGTTGGAATACATGGTATTATGCTTCACTTGATGCCATACCTTATTTTTCTATTATATTCTTTGTATAGCCCTTAGGGATTTTGTATGCCTTGTATAGGTGAATTTATTATAATATTTTACTATTTAATCTAAATATTGGCTCTTTAACTTTTCCCAAAGGGTATCCATAATAGAGTATTTATACCCCTTTGTCCCAACTATTTCATAATTGGTTGGAGCATAATTATATTCTTTTAGTGAGATATTTTTCTGTCTACAAACATGGCTCATATGGTGAATATTCTTCTTATGATTCATTTATGATTATTTTTATATGTGTTTATTCCATTTATTTTTAATAGTATTGTGAAATCCAAAAAAGGTAAGATTTCATGTCTATATTCTTTAATGTGGTTTGCTTTACAATTCTAACCAATGTATTGATTTCATCCAGTCTTCAATATATTTTAATTTCCTACATATCATGCCCTATAGGGTCGAAAAGTCAAGATGTCCAACTAGATCACTTATTATGGTAATGTTTATATTTTGGAATAATACTTGTCCAAATTGATTCCATTGAATAAATTTTCATTTTAGGTTTTGGATCAAGCATCCCATATAATAATATAAGATATATGCAATTTTGAGAAAGATTCTATTTTTGGTCATAAACTAGATTTTATATTAAATCATATTCAATTTTGACAAAGATTCACTAACAATATTTAACATACAAATTATCTTATCGGCATACTTAAGGTATCAAATAGATCTATCTAATCTTAATTGATTGTTGGAAATAACATATTTTGATTAAGACTTGTAATAGAGTGTTTGATGAAGAGGACCATCATGACAAAGTGGATGGCTAGATTGTATCCCATATATAAGGGGTAAGATATCCTAAAATGAAACACAAGTGACCCATGGGGAGGTTGGATTTTGGCTTAGTACATATGAATCAATTCACACATTTGACTTTTCGTGTATAAGGTTGGCTAAGAGGGAAATTGAATAAAGAGAAGAAACCACTTTACAATCATTGAAAATAAAAGGAAGAAAACACACAACAACATTGGAATATTTACATTCATATTTTATCTCTTTGTAGTATTGGAATTTTTATGTGACTTCTTACAAAATTTTCACAAGGCCTATATTTTAGTAATTCACTAAGATAACTACATAGTTCTTTTTCATTGAAAGAGTAATATTTTTGAGATTCTTCATCTTTTTAATTGGTAATATTAGCTTATAATTCAATTTTTTATTGGGTAAATTTTCAATGTAGTGATTAGGCCTTAGTATACCAATTTTATCATTAATTTTGCTTTTGCATGCATAAAATATGTTTCTATTAGTTTCTAAAAGTTGCATATAGATATCGTCATCAATAATATTAGAGAAATATATATATATATATATATATATATATATATATATATATATATATATATATATATATATATATATATATATATAATTTTTCTTCTTTAGTACTTTGAGAGGCTCTTTCTCAACATCTTAATGGGATTTTCTTTCTTGTGGCATTGATACTATGGCATTAACCTAAATGTCTATGTTAGGTGGGTAACTCACATCCATGCAAACAATGATATTAGTCACTCATTCATAAAATAGTAGGAGATAATAAATATTATTATCATCAAGGGGTCATTATAAGCATATTGATGATCTAACAATGGATTCCTATAGATATCAGTATTTTGATTGGTAGGAGATTTAGGGTTATCACTAGTAGCTACATATTGTTCAAGCAAAGCATCATATATATATTTATTTATTTTAAAAAACACTAAAGGAAAAAAATTCTCCAAACATAGTAATATATACAAAATTTATAAATTATTTACAATTATCAAAATAATGTTCAATATTTTAATGCAAAAATAAAATATAAGTTTTTTATCCCATTCAAGCATAGGTGTACTTTCATAAAATTTAAAAAGCTTAGTAATTTTTTTCCAAACATTTTTTTATTGTGTTGTTATGCACTCTTTAGTGTTATTCCATAAAATGCATGGTGATCATCTCATGGTTCTTGTCTTTGTTCATCTTGGTTTTTCCTTAAGAACACGATATGGTTATCTCTTTTTCAATTAGCAATCATAATGTTCCTTGATGTTCATAATGTTGCATCCAACAACACCCTTTTTATTATAATTGGATTTTATTCTAATATACATTTTTCATCTTCAAGTTTTTTCAAGGTTTTATCTTGTGCCATACACTATTGTAGGGCAAGAAGGTAATATTGTATTTTAAGACCATTTTCAACTTATGAAAAAAAATTATTTCATAAGAATTTTCTCAATACTTGCATAATCAATACTATCCTTAGCTTAATATACAAGGTCCTTGCAACATCTAATATATTTTTAATATTTCACCATGAAATTGATTTCTAGACATAGACTATCTCAACATTACATTATGTGTAATTCTACCCGTACTCATAAATAAAAGATCCATTGATTGAAAAAATATTGTAATATATCCTTAGTGAACACTTGAACACCAATATAAGAAGAGTCATTTGAAAAGTCTAGCACAAACTTTGATTGTAGCATCTAGGGTTGCATCTAACCAATATTTTAAAATATTGTAAGATCCTTTCATAAATATTTTGGAATCTTGATCTCCATCATATAAAAAATAGTAATTGAGGTAATTTAGTCATTATAATCAAAGGAACCAAATATTTATTGACATATTTTTTGTAAATATTAATTTTTGAAATGAATAAAAACTCTAGTTATTGGTCTTGTTGGTCATGGTGTACGCATAATTGCCTATTTTTTATATAAGTGAAATGATTTCCCTCATTATATAACTCACCATGGATTACTTGCTTATACTAGAGCTTGTACCATGTGGTTCCTATTATTTTGAATTCAAGTCTAAATTCCCTACCATATTTTCAAGGTTGTCATTCACTTCACCATAACATAGTAAAGGAGGCTTTTAATATTGTTATTATTGAAATTGAATTTATGTTAACTTTTGCTCCAATTATTCCTTTGAAAGACATGCAAGCATCAAATTCAACAATATTATTCCTTCAATATTCTAGGGACCTTTGGTTTGAGGTTTTTTACTTTTCATATTTTGAAAAATTTCTATTGTTCATCCTTTGAAAAACAAGTGTATAATTTAAATGCAACATCTATTTTATGGATATAGGAACCTCTTCCTTTTGTGGATTCTAACTTTGGAATTGTGGTAACATATCTTATTGCTTATTTCTTAAAATATAATGTATCAAGTCTTATATAGTTTTAAGAAGTCCTTAATTGTTTTATTTATGAGTGCTATTTTTCTCAATCTTAATTTTTATACCTGATGACTATCTTGTCCAACAAGTGGATTAGTATGGACCATGTAATATTTTGAATTTTTTAATATAACCTAACATTGATAATCCCTATCAAAAAAATAATGAATTGTTTTAGGATTGAAATACATTATATTTCAAAGTTAGATTCTATTTGGAGTAGTTTAGAGATATTGTTGGTAGAGGTAGATGGAATTCAAGTCCTCCATTTATGGGAGGAGGTATAATGTTTGTATTTTTTTTATCACTTTCATATTCACCACAATTATAGATCTCATCTTCTTGATAGGCTTGATTCTCAAGTTATATTTTGTCATTCCTAATTTGTTCTTCATAAGAAACTTTTTATTATTGTCCTATGTTTTTTGGTCATGTTCATTTCAAAGACATAATTATTCAATTTATTTTATTTTTTTAAGTTATCTTGGTTATTGGAAAATTGGTTGAAAAATATATTGTCAACGTCATTTATGTTACAAAAATATATTGGTTATTTAAGTTATCTTGGTTATTGGAAAATTGGTTGGAAAACATATTATCAACATTATTTATGTTACAAAAATATATACTATGATGATATTTTCTTGCAATTTTTTTGAACCCCTTATGTCAAATATATCAATTTAATTTAATTTAATCGTACCTTATAGTTAGTAGTATATTGCTTCTAATATTTTTATTTTAATCATCTCAATATGAACTCATATATTATGGTATTAGATATATTATGAACCTACTGATTATACCTTTAGTTATACTTATAAAATATATTTTTAGTAGTTAATAGCATCCTACCATGACCTTAAGTTAAAGAGAGGATCCTAGTGAAGGAATACTAACTAGGGAAAAGTGGAGGGAAAGACAAGATGTAGAAAGCTTTGGTACTAATTTTGCAATGATCCTATATAGGATAAGAAGTAATGATAAGCCTATTTGTTTCTTTGGTATGCTTGAATGATGTTTGTATGTATGGTTACAAGGGCTCAAAGTGGTCATAAAAATATTTGGATAGTGTGTATTTGGTTTGCAATTAGAAGAAAATATAGAGAATAACTTATGCTAGAGTTGTTCAATATTTTTATCAAGAGATGAAAAGCTAACAATTAATCAAAAGATGCTAAAATGACTAGTTTCACATCATATTTTTATCTTGATAAAATTGTTGACCAACTAACAATATTGTTGTAAATCCTAAAAAAACAATTGCATCAATGTATAATTGGCTTTAAAAAAGCTACATATGCCAAAAATAAATGGTTGTAAGGCTTTGGCTTCATTTCAACAACATCATCTATAGTAATTATTATAGCTTTCAGGATAGAAATTATTTCTAGATGTTCTAAAGGGAGTTTCATCACTAGAAATACAAGCACTATTGTAGTGATGAATCTAAGGGTTAAATGAATGGTTGCTTCTTTAGTGAAAATTAAAAAAAAAAAAAAAAACAAAATAGGATTCCAAAGCCATGGATTATGGTATAGAAAGTTACTAAGATTATTTATGGCTTATCCTTACTACTTAAAACCTTTCTCAAGTTCATTAGCCCAAAAAGAAGGATAAATACCTTAGATTTTTCTATAGTATAAAAGTACATTTAAATTGTGACATAAAACATATATAATTATAGTACTTTATATATATATATATATATATATATATATATATATATATATATATATATATATATATAAAACATACATTTTTAATATTAAACTTAAAATAAAAATAAAAAATCAAATAATAAACTATTTGAAACCATAAAATACAATATTAATTTTTAATTAAATCTATTGATTAGAATATATTTATAAATGGGTGTGGTCGGAACCAAATTTTCATCTGGTAAGAACCAGATGCCACACCGAAGGAATAAGTATTTTCCATAACCAAGTTCATACTAAAGTTTAGAATTTTTGTGATTTTTTTAAAGATCTAGGTTTTGATCCAAAATGTCAATCATATGGTATCATCACTTATACGATAGCAAAAGATATTTTGTGGAGCTATGAATAAAATGTAGCAAAGAGTGTTGGATCTAAGTGAGGTACTATGAAAAGTAGTAGAGCTATGAAGAACAATATGGTTATGAGTGCTAGATCTGATTGAGGTACTATGGAAGATTGTGGAGCTATGAAGAAAAATGTGGCTGAGAGTCTTGGATCTATTTGAGATATTATGGACGATTGTGTAGCTATGAAAAACAATGTGGCTAAGATTTGGATCTAAGTTAGGTACTACGAAAATTTGTGGAGCTCTAAAAAATATTTTGGTTGAGTTATGGATTTGATCGACATTCTGTGGAAGGTTGTGGGGCTATGAGGAACAATGTGGTTGAGTGCTAGATTTGATCAAGGTATTATGGAAGGTTGTGTATCTATAAAGGATAATGTGGCTGAGAGTGCTAGATTTGATCGAGGATATGTAGAAGGCTATGGATATATGTAGACAAATGTATCTACGATTGTTGGATTTGATCAAGGTATTGTAGAAATTTGTTGAGCTTTGAATAACAATGTCATTGAGAGTGCTAGATATGATTGAGGTACTATGGAAGGCTATGGAGTTATGAAGAACAATGTGGTTGAGAGTAATAGATATGACTGATATACTATGGAAGGTTGTAGAACTATGAAGAACAATGTGGCTAAGAGTGTTGGATATAAAAAAGATATTTTTGAAAGATATGGAACTATGAAGAATAATATGGCTAAAAGTGTTGAATATGATTGAGGTATTGTAGAAGGTTGTGTAACTATATAGAATAATGTGGCTAAGATTGTTGGATCTGATTGAGGCACTAAAGAGCTATGAAAAACAATGTGTTTGAGTGTTGGATTTGCTTGAGGTAACTATGGAAAGATATGGAGTTATGAAGAACAATATGGTTGAGTGATAGATCTGATTGAGATACTATGGAAGGTTGTAGAGCTATGAAGAACAATGTGGCTGAGAGTATTGGATTTGATCAAGGTACTATGAAATGTGGTGGAATTATGAAGAATAATGTGGTTGAGAGTGTTGGATCTGATTGAGGTAACATGGAAGGTTGTGGAGCTATAAAAAACAATGTGTTTGAGATGTATAAGTGACTTGATTTTTAGGTCACTTTTGAATTTTTTTTTTTTAAATGAAGAGAAATATTTTAAAAAAATCAGGTTACTCTTTTTTTTATGGTTGTCAATCTTATGCTGTAATAGTATTTTTGTATCTTAGTCCTAGCTAGTGGACTGCATTTTACTTTTTGTCAACATTCTTTGAATATGTGGTGTTTTAAATATATCTATTTTAAATTTAATGATTATTGGAAGTGCATCATTTCGAACTTTAAAGAAAAAATATGGAAACATGGTTTAGGAGTACATCAATGAGGAAGATAATTGCAAAGTGTGGCACATGTTTAATTGGAAGGAGTTGATGCAATTATGCAAAGTAGGCTTAATTATCTCAATCCCAATTTATAGCATTACTATTTGTAGCTTAGTATAGGAGAGGATAGGTTATTTTGGGATCCTAATCCTAAAGGAATATTTATTGCTAACTCATTTTTTGCTTTTGAAAGGGATAAGAAGTGAGAATTTTTCCTCACATAGAGTTTGGATGAAAGATATTTTGTTGAAGGTTTATTTATTTTTTGGATATCATTGCAAAATTGAATATTTATGGTAGACAATATTAGAAGAAGAGGGATGATCATTCCTAATAGGTGTTATTTATGTTGTGGGGATGAGGAGACAATTGATCATCTTTTTTTCCATTGCCTCCTTTCTTTGAAGGTCTAGCATGTGCTTGTTCATTCGCTTAAAATTCAATGGATGACAACAAAGTCTTTGGAGGCCTTATGGGAAAGTTGGGCTAACCCTTATCATAACCCTTGATTGAAAAAAAAATGGATCTTTGTCTTTCCTCATTTTATTTGGCACATATGGAGGGAGAGGAATAAACGAGTGTTCCAGAATAAGGCTAATAGTGTAGAGGTCATTATCAAGAATATCAAATCTATCATTGCTGAAAATATAGTTGTTAATATGGATAACCAAATATATGAAAATAAGTTGGAGGAAGAAATAGTAGCAAACTAGGACTGCTAAGAGCTACATAGAATCAAATTAGCCGGTCAAAGAGAAAGGTGAGCTGGAATCCTCCCCCTAGGTGTTGGTAAAACTAAATTTTGATGGAGCCTCTAAAGGTAATCCAAGGAAGGCTAGAGAAGGGGGGTTCTGAGATCTAGCTTAGGTGTAGTGATATCTTTTTACGCAATGAACTTTGGCCATACATCAAACCATGTAGCAAAGGCGAGATCCATGATTACAGGAGTAAGGCTTGTAAAAAATATGGATTTTAAGAAGCTTATAGTGGAAGGGGATTCTATGAATATCATTAATAGTTTGAATTCTAAGAAAATTGCTAACTAGAGCATTGAAAGTATAATTCAAGATGCAATTAATATATTATCATACATGGAGTCATTTGTGATCCAACACATCTATAGGGAAGGTAATGTTGTGGCTGATGTTATCACAAACATGGGAGTTCAGATGGATGGATCTAAGCTATGGAATGATTTTTTCCCAAAGGCTTTGATGATTATAACTCTGAAAGAGATTGTTGAGTTAGAAATTTCAAAGCCTTAGTAAAATTTATCACTACAAAAGATCTAGTAGCATTGGGGCGAGTTTTCAATGAACCTAAATTGATATTCTTGAGCTAATTAAAAAAAGTTGCATATTGAATGAAGACTAGGTAGAAGCTACTGAAGTTCTCAAGAAAGGTATAATTGGAGATCTAAGCTAAGCTAATAGAGAATTGACTAATGCTCCTAAAGATTTAAAAAAATATATGAAATGAATTTAAGAAATAATGAATCCCCATGGAATAGAGTTAGTCAAATTTGTTGTATCTAAGTATGTAGCATGCTCCTTTTTAGTCCAAATTTTGTAATATGTAAGTGTTGGAAGTAATTTTTCTCTTCAACAAATATAAAAAAATTTGAAGCTCTTTCAAAACTCCTTCATTTACCATAATCAAACATATATATTAAATTACATTTAAATTTTTTTTTTTTTAAATATATTAAATATTTTAAAAAACTACAAATTAGTCAACTTAACATATCAGGCGTTCTGCTTGATGGACCTATTAAGATTTTTTAGACTTGTATTTTCCGCACACATAGCATTTAACTTTCATTGTAAGTAACATAGGTAATTGATGAAAGAGTTTAATTTGATGACTTCTGATCCTACTATATATCTAATTAATGACCCTCCACTTACTTATTCAGGTTTCTCCTGTTCTATTATCGTTGACAGGTACCAAATACGGTTTCCACAATTTTTTTGATTGATCTTATTCTATTAAGAAAGAATAATAAATGTTAAAGTAATAATCGTTAATATTATATAATATTAGTTTAATTGTTTAGGTAAAGTGAAATTTATTAATATTTAAAGTGTTATAATTTTATTATCGGATAAAGTAATATAGGTGGAGTAAGCAAATTTAAAAAAAATAATTAAATTAATATAGTCTTTAAAATATAATGTAATAGTATATTTTTAAATTTTTATTTAAAAAATTTAAATTCAAACCATTTTAATAAATTTATATTAATTACTTAAAAACAAAAACAAAGGTTAGGTACATAATATTAATATAATATTATTACCATTTCCGCATTACCCACCCCTCCCACTCTTAAAATGGTTGACTACTTTGCGAGTGCTGGCCGACCGTTCTTTCTTCGGTATGGTGTCTGTCATGATTAAAATTTTATATAGTTTTTATTATAAAGTATGATTTAAATTTGAAGGTTTTTTTATATTTTTTATTTTACTTCTTGTTATTGATTTTGAGTGAGGGTTATTAGTGGCCAGTAGTTTATGATTGGTATTATTGTCAAGTGTTATGTTGTTAATCCTGAGTAAGGGGACCACCAGTCATCATCCTGAAGAAGATGCCATACACTTGCCCAATTCAAATCAGAATATAGAAAAGCCTCACAAAAATAATCCAAGGAACTAAATATTTTCCTCATGATTAGAACGCATTAATATAATCTTTGAGGTGCATTCGATGAAAAATTCTTTGAGGTGATATCGACTGGATGTTGAGGGGATAGAAGGAACGGTATTTTTATATATGTTTTAGTTCGGTGCTGATTACATGTCGCACTCTTGTTGGACCTTTTTAAACCTCACCATCTCCCAACCTTAACAGTACGTTGCGGATTGCAAAAGCTATTCTTAGCGAGTATCTCATATATGTTACCGACGGCAAATGTTATTCTCAATGAATGATCAGAATCAGATTTCTCCGTCACATGGAAACCTAATCAACAATGGACATAAACATCTGGATTTGTTTTTTAAAATTATGGCTTTTAAAAGTCACAGGTCGTTATCTATATTATTTAAGTTCGAATTTAAGAAACCTAACCAGTAGACCCACTCCCGTTCTTCCCAAGTTTGAACCAGACAATAAAGGATTTAACGTTTCTGTAATCACTGTCCTCTAAATTAAAACGCAATTAATTGGCAGATATTAATTAATGCTATGCACGAGTCTCTTTCTTCCAAATTAAAACGCAATTAATAGAACTCAATCCACTTCAGTCCTCCAAAAAGGGTCATGCTATGCACGAGTCTGTTGAATTTATGTAAGAGAGGAAACGGCAACGGTTGGGGCATACAAGCGTACACCTCGTTCACACCAGCACTCCAAAAAAACTAAAAGTATAAATTTTAAGGGTAGATTTGTTGGTAGTTTTTGAATGTTTGTTAAATTTTTAAAATATTTTTATATAAACTATAATCTTATTCTATATTAAAATTATATAAAAAAAATACTTTATTTTACACGTTTATATCTTACTCTACGATCACATAAAGTAAAAGTACAGCTTTGTATTTTTTCCGAGGAATAGCATAGAGTGCTGTTTTGGAACCAGACAGCCTTTTACACATTGCAGACACAAGCATCGGCTGAGCTCAATGAATTAAAGAATCGCCTTCCGCTTTTGCTTTTCCCTCTTTTTTTCTCTGGCTGTCAGCCACAACCACCTTCAGATTTACCGCTTCATCAGAACGAAATCAAACCCAAGGCTCTTTACAAAATTACCTGATATGAACTAGTGCTTCTTGGACCGCTCTGTCTCGATGAGCCTCCGCACGTTCTCGAAGTGGGCGACCTCGCAGGGAATATAGATGGCTCCCTCGTGATCGAAGCCATACTCCTCCTCCACCTCCTTCAGCAGTTCCCCAAACAGAGGATGGTTGAAATACGGCACCGGAATCACGTGACGCTCGTGCTCCTCTCCCTGCCCAACATACACCGCCAGAAACCCCTTGGGAACGTGACCGGAAGAAATACTGTGGTAGCCATGGGAGACATGGGGCAGATAAAGGTGGGCCAGAAACAAATTCAGCGAATGCAGGTCCAGGTGAGGAAGATGAAAGTGACACCCGTGAGGAGGATGTTCAAAATGCTGAGGAGAATGCACAAGGCTTGCGCGGCTCTCTTCCTGGCTATCACAGAAATTCAAACACTTCGATAAAAACGAAGAATTGCGAGATATTCTGCATAGTTTGCGCAGGCGAAGACCCTTTCTGCGAATTAGGCGCATCCTGGGTCGCCTTATCCGCCTCCAGATCTTCACGATTCTATAACCCAGCCTGAACCCCATATTCAGAGAGCACCCCAATAGATCCAAAAAAAATACAAATAACTCAGAGACTGAGACTGAAGTTTAGCCCTGGCTAATCATATACAGACATGGAAAAGGGCCAGGGATCCGCGACGGAGATGGCAAGCCTGAAGGCGCTGAGACAGACTTCACACAGAGATCTCGGTAAATTGGTCATGGTCGACTCCTATGGACGCATAGCGGGATTCATTGATGATTAAGGGGGAGACAATTCCAGAACACAAAGGTCCTAATATCTATGGCGTGTTTCTCACTTTACAAACATTAATGAGCGTGACCGTAAATCGACATGAACAACAGCATCGGAATAAGAAACCGGAGGACGTCTTTCACGATATCTTTTGTGCGCGGGAATGAATTAGAGCCGCATAAACGGGGAGGAGGGGATGGTGATGTATATATATAATAACTGAGGGGCTCGTTAAAAATTGGAAGGGCAGACCATTGTGATGATGATGTTGAAGAAGTCGAAGATAATATTTTTTTAATATTAGATTTCTGAATACGCAAGCAAACACAGAAAAACAAATTAGGAGGCCATGGTCCAGCAAAAGATCTGGGCGCGGCGGAAAACGTGACTGACGGTCCACAAACTAAGGAAAATTCCAAGAAATTAACATTACAGATCAAAAGTGCCCTTCAACCTCTCCCTAAGCTCATGGTGTGTCCCCTGAGAATAAATTTCTTTACGACGTCTTTCTGGGAAATTTCCTGGGCTGGGGCTCACGTTCGCGTACTATCAATGACAGACACCAATGATAAAAACACAAACGGACTGATTATATTGGTGGTAGTAGCATTTAAGATCGTGTAAATCTTTCGTGTTGAACACTTCGGGTTAGGCATGAGTCTTCATCAATCATACGTTATTATGATTCCATTTAATGCAGACTAAATTTAAAGAGGTTCTTTATGAAAAAAATCTAGACTTCATCTTCTCGTGTCAATAGGATCTAATTCTTTCTTGTCTCAATGTTGAATCGTTATGTTCTGTGACTTTTGAACGTTTGCTTTCTTTCACGTTGGCAAAGTCGTGAATTGAAGTATAACTTCATTAGCATCGTTAAATTTCAAACTATCTTGAGTTTACAGCTTCAAAAGGACTCTTCCTCCATAAGCCCAAGAGCTACGTTTACACTTAAAAAAAAAAAAAATAGCCAGGGAAGTGTGCACGCACCCCATTCATTGCAACCATGTTTTTCTCCTTAACCTTCGTTCGATTAGTTAATAAAACTCAAGGTAGACTCACAGGAGAATGTAAGACCACCGACAAATAGTCTTTAAAATAATTAAATTCTACATTAGTTTATTAAACTCGAGCCAAACTTAAAGGAGAATGTAAGACCACCGGCAAATAGTTTTCAAAACATTTAAAGTAGAGTAAAATAGTTATCAAAACAAAGAGCTCTTTTTATCATAAAACAAGCATTCACATTTATAAAGTCTAAGCATGTAAGCATCCTCTATTTAGAACTTACATTAATGAAAACTAAAGCAAATTCTTGTAATTTTTATTTTAAATTTGGTTTTATTTGGTGAAATTTTTGGTACAATAATAAGCCTCTTGTTTTTATCAGAGGCTGCTAAAAAAATGGGCAACCAAATGTAATGATATATTGGTCAATGGTAATATCATGTCTTAGGAATGTCTTAGTTTCGTGTATGATTTCCCACAATCTCAGTGGAGGACATATTCTTGGTCAATGGTAATATCATGTCTTAGGAATGTCTTAGTTTCGTGTATGATTTCCCACAATCTCAGTGGAGGACATATTCTTTACTAAGGTTTTTCTTTTTTCAGCATGGACGGCATATTTTTATTGATGATCTTCAGCAGTTTTATGATTTTTGTAAGTGGTTTGATGGTGCCAGACTCAAGTGCACTAAGGCTAAGTTGTTGTATATACTATTACAGGATGCTTTTGGTATTGTTTGTCATGTCAACAGTAGTTGGCAACTGGCTCTCACTGTTAATCAGATTCAAAGCATTTTCCAGCACTTATGATTCAGTCCATAGAACCTATAAAGGCTTGTTTCAAATAGATGCTTTTGTTACAGAGGTTGCCAATCAGTAGAAAACCTCATAATTATTCTATTAGCACCATTTCAACTATTTTAACTTCTTCATCTTCTTAGAGACCATTTAGTTGGGTCTTTTGACTTATATCTTCTTCTTATAGCATCATCTCCAACACCTCTAATTTTAGGTCCTTGAGTAGATGAGCTTGATCCTTGTAAGCCTTGTGTGATCATCATGGAATTTGAGGTGGATGGTGATTTTGTATTAGATATGTTAGTTATAGCCTTTTATGTTACTCCAGTATAGGATATGCCATGGTCTTCCAAAGTTCATCCAAAACCCAAGTGGGTTTGGATCCTCTTTAAGGATGTTCAACCCATTATTTCTTATGATTATCATTGGAAGGCTCCCTCTTGGGATCTACTTTCAAAGGTTGATTATTGGATATCTTCTTACCTATTCTTAGGCTAATTATCATCCAAAGTGGTAATTTACTTTACTTGTTGAGTATGAGCCCTTAATAAAGAGTTAGGCATGGGATATTATTCCTCTTCTAGAAAAAGTGTTGTTGGCTACAAATTGTTCTATAAAATCAAGTATACTTCTAATGGTCAAGTGGAGAAATATAATGTATGTTTTGTTGACCAGGGTTTATCTCAAATGGAGGGAATTAAATACTTCAATATATTTACCCCAATTGTTTATATGGATTTTTTTTAGACGATTTTTCTAATAGCTACTTATTATGGTTTGAAGGTACATCAATTGGATGTGAAGAGTGACTTAATTCATGGTGATGTTATTGAGGATATATATTTAGTAGCCATCTAGTTTTGATATTGATGGACCAATCCCTTTGATGTATCATCTTCCTAAGTCCTTGCATGGGATCAATTAGGTGCATTGATCTTTGTATGAGAATATTGATTCCTTATTTATTAGTTGTGGGTTTTGGAATTGTGAGATAGGGCATGATGTCTACATCAAGTGTCAATATGCGCAAACATTGGTGATTGTGTTATATGTTTCTAACTTTTTTGTTATGGGAAATTCACCCTATTTGATTTAGTTTATGAAGTCATAATTTTATGACACTTTTGAAATGATAGAATTGGGGATTTTACATTAGTTTTTAGACATTCATATTGACAAGTCATCTTTTAGGATCACTATCTCTTAGTCTATGTATGCCTTGTATCTTATATAGAGTTTCATGATGGAGGATTGTAAATCTTCTAGGACTCACTTTAGTTTCTAACTTCAAGCTATAAGCAGTTTGTACTATTCCTTTGGTGGATGCTACTTTATATCAATCACTTGTGGGGGCCTTCTCTACCTTAATCACACTTATAAAGATATTACACATTATTAGTTAGTATTCTACATACATGCAAGTGCCTAATGAGAGTCACTAGATAGTAACCAATAAAATCCTTCCATACATCAAAGGTACATACCATATGGGCATTACCTACTCAATTAGAGCATATCTTATTCTCTCCAAGTGTTGTAGGTAATAATCCACTATATCTTAGTCTTCTATAGAATTAGAATATTGTGTTTTCAATGAGGCCATCAAGAACTTTTGATGAATACTCATGTTTTCATAGCAAGGGAATATTCCTAAATAATTTATAGTCACTCTTCAATATGACAACTAAAAAACCATTAATATTGTCTTCAATCCATTGTTTCATCAATAGACCAAGTATATTGAGATGTAGATGTGTTATATACAATGAATTTATGCTCATGGGATGTTTGATCTAGTTTATGTGTAGTTAGTGGAACAAATAACTCATATATTTACCAAGTTCATATTCAAAGTACCTTTTGTGCAACTACAAGAGCATCCTAGAGTACAAGTGTTCCTTAATGGGAATGATCGATAAGGGCCTCTTTATGTATCCTCCATTCAGCTTAAGGGGGAATGTTGGAATACATGTATTATGCTTCACTTGATGCCATACCTTATTTTTCTATTATATTCTTTGGATAGCCCTTAGGGATTTTGTATGCCTTGTATAGGTGAATTTATTATAATATTTTACTATTTAATCTAAATATTGGCTCTTTAAATTTGCCCAAAGGGTATCCATAATAGAGTATTTATACCCCTTTGTCCCAACTATTTCATAATTGGTTGGAGCAGAATTATATTCTTTTAGTGAGATATTTTTATGTCTACAAACATGGCTCATATGGTGCATATTCTTCTTATGATTCATTTATGTTTATTTTTATATGTGTTTATTCCATTTATTTTTAATAGTATTGTGAAATCCAAAAAAGATAAGATTTCATGTCTATATTCTTTTATGTGGTTTGCTTTACATTTCTAACTAATGTATTGATTTCATCCAGTCTTGAATATATTTTAATTTCCTGCATATCATACCCTATAGGGTCGAAAAGTCAAGATGTCCAACTAGATCACTTATTATGGTAATGTTTATATTTTGGAATAATACTTGTCCAAATTGATTCCATTAAATAAATTTCAGGTTTTGGATCAAGCATCCCATATAATAATATAAGATATATGCAATTTTGAGAAAGATTCAATTTTTGGTCATAAACTAGATTTTATATTAAATCATCTTCAATTTTGACAAAGATTCACTAACAATATTTAACATACAAATTATCTTATGGGCATACTTAAGGTATCAAATAGATCTATCTAATCTTAATTGATTGTTGGAAATTACATATTTTGATTAGGACTTGTAATAGAGTGTTTGATGAAGAGGACCATCATGACAAAGTGGATGGCTAGATTTTATCCCATATATAAGGTATAAGGTATAAGATATCAATTAGATGCATCACTATTTTAACATGTTTTGGTTAATGTTATCTATTGAGATTTTATGGCATATTTGGTCTGCTAGAAATGATGAGTTATTTCGGCAAGTTATGAGAATCCTTACTGAGTCTCTGAGGAGACTCATAAGGCTAGAAATTTTTCTACAGGTTTCTCGTGTGATGATAAATTTCAAGTCCAAATTCAGATCAAATATTTCTCTTTTCTTTCCTCATCTTCAAAAGCTTCATTTTTAGATTGACGGTTATTCTCAGGTGCTTTTGATTCAGCATTATCTTCAGATGTTTGTTTCATATTACAATGCCAAAAATGATCGTAGCTTATAGTTTATTTTATGCATATCCGAGGTTCCTTCCTGTTGTTGCCTTAGGTTTTGGGATGATAAAGATATTTTGTAATGGGTTTTTTTGGGTAGTTGTTCGTAGTTCTAGTTTTTATAATCTTTGTTTATATAATTGATATATATATATATATATATATATATATTGTAGTCTTTAGCCTTCGAGTGGATGCTTTGTACATTTTTGTTTTGATATTAATGAAGTATACAATCTTTCATTTCAAAAAAAACTAAAGAAAATTCCAAACATAAAGTATAAAACAGATCTATTGTGAAGGATTTGGAATGTTTGAGATGGTTTTAATGAAAAACTCAATCATAACCTAAAATATATCTTTCTCTAATCTGATCTAGCTTGTATTGTTTGATAAAATGTATTAAAACTAGTATGAGTATCACACATATTTCTTCAAATTTTGTTGGTCCTTGATTATTGTATCACGCATTAGTCTTAAATCAAGAATCAATTAACCAAAAATTTTGAGATCAAGTTTGGTATTTTTGTTTGGTCAAAGTGTGAAGTCATAAAAAACAATTAAAGTCGAGTCCTCTAATACACATGTCAAATGTAAAATATTTGGTATGAAAAAAGTGTGGCATCTAAAATTTCATAAACAACTAACAGTTATCTACTTGAATGTATCGAACATAATGAACAATCATGAGAGATGTTCATTTGAGCACATTTCTAAGATGGTCCAATGGAGATCTTATTGAAAAGTCATTTTGAATAACAAACTCGATAGACGTAACAATCTTACAAGAACAAGATTCATACTCAAGAATTTTAGGTCACTTATAAAAGGAATTTTCTTATTAGTTGGTCCCAATATAATAGGGAAAACTTTATGGAAAAGTATATATTTATTTGATGGAATCACCAATATACTTTAGATTTTCTAATCTTGAAATTGAAATTGCACCATAAATTTTCTTCAAAATCAATTTTCTAATTATCATTTAATCTATGAGAAGTTGGTAGATAAGAGAAAACATCTTCTTTCTAATTTTTAAAAGCAATACATTGACTCTATTTACTCTAATTAATAATAATCCATAAAGAAGTTAAATCTAAGGTGGTTGAAATATTAACAAATGAGGAAAACCCTCTATAAAATTTTGATTACATTTTATAGCCTATCTATACCTTGTAAATAGATCATATTATTTTTACAACTTTCCTTCATATTTCTAACTTTATTATGGGATTCCCCACACATCAAGAAATGTTTTAAATAATTTCTTTAGGAAATTTCATATAACTAAGGAGAAAGTGAAAGCAATGTAGCATCCTTATAGCTTCTATTTTCTTAGGATCCATCATGATCCCTTTTGCTGATACAATATACCCTAAGTATTACACTTTTGGTACATAAAATTCACACTTGGACAAATTCTCGTATAACTAATTCTTTCTTAGCAGATCTAGCATGATTCTAAGGTGTTTGTCATGCTCTGTCCTATTCCAAGAATATATCAAAATATCATCGGAGAACACAAGAACAAATCGATCCAACTACCTAAAAAATGATATTCATCAAATTTATAAATTTTGTTGGAGCATTTGTTAGACCAAAAGGCAAGATAGTAAACTCATAATTTTTGTAACGAGTTTAAAAGGTTATCTTATGGGTATCCTCTTCACAGATCCTCAGTTGATGGTAGCCCGATTTTAGATCAATCTTTGAGAAAATAGTGGCATCTCTAAGGTGATAAAAGAGGTTTTCAATTCTAGGTAGAGCATATCTATTCTTAATGGTTGCCTTGTTTAGAATTATGTAATCTATACACAGTAATAAGGAACCATCCTTTTTCTTAACAAACAGAATAGGTGCACCCCATGGTGATACACTTGGCCTAATTAATTCTTTCTCTAGAAACCCTTATAGCTACACTTTCAAATCCTACATATTTATGGGATTCATTCTATAAGGATCCCTATGTATAGGCTCTATTCCAGGTTGAAGCTCAATTGTGAAATCAAATTCACGTTTAGGTGATATTCTAGGTAAATCCTCTGGAAATACATCTCTAAACTCTTGAAGAACTAGGTGTTTTCCAAACACCTATTCCTTCTTTTCTTTTTCAATCTCACTTATCTTGACCACATAAATTGTTCCTCCCTTTTTTATGGCTTTCTTAAGTTGCATTATCAAGAGGATTTAGGGTTTAAATGACCCTTGTAGGTTTATACACCCTCTTTGCTTTCCTACCATATTCCATATACTCAATCCATATCTCCTAAAGTTGATCATAGTCTTATGTGCTTGTAACCAATCCATTACTAGGATTACATCAAAAGCATGCAATGGTACTACATATAGGCATCCAATGGTCATACCACTAGGTAGGGTAATTTTTGCCATAGGATAGCACTAATTTACATAGTAGGTTTATATTGAACCATACTCGACCTTCCACTGATGCGCTAAGATTCCTGGTCTTTCTAGTATATCTAAAGTTAAGCTAGTGGAAATAAAATTATCTATAGAACCACTATCAATCATAATATTAACATTTCTACCAAATATCTTACTCTTTATTAATAGAGGAGTGGCTTACCCTTCTACATTTTGACTCCCTATCGCTGCATAAATCTTATTTGTAAGTTCCTTGTGAATAGGTTCTTTGTAAGCTAGTTATTTTCCTTTGAAACTTGATCCTGCTCTAAGTGGATAATTACTAGAATAATGTAATCCACCACAATAAAAAAATCCTATCTTGTACCCTAGATGTGTTTTCTATTTATGTCATTTTATATTTTCACTACTATTAGGAGGTTAGTCTACCCCTACGGTGGTGTTTTTATTCCTATTGTTGCGATTATCAAGATTATGGTTCTTTCCTTGGAACTTTCACCTAAACTTTTCCTGCTTCCTATCATTTCTTTAGTCACTTTTAGAGAAGCTTTTGTTTGCCTGCTCACTTTACCACTTAATGAAACTTGCATTATTTCTTTTTCTTAGTGCCTCTTTGTCTTGCTCATGTACCCCTTCATAGTTGAAATAGGGCTTTAGATAATTTTTAGCTTTCTTGGCTAGATCATAGGCCTTCTGAAGAGTACTATGTTCTCGTATGTTCACTTCATGCCCTACCTTAGGATATTTTCCTAGGATAAATTTATGTACTTTAATTTTATCATTATATGTGGGCACATATTTCAAAAGCTTGAAATTTTGGTAGTATTTCTCCACCATATTATTACCCTTTCTAAGGTTGGTGATTTCTTCATATTTCTTGGTATAAAAAATTTTGGTGAGGAACCTTTATTTAAAAGATACTACAAAGTCTTACCATTTTAAATCCATTGCGGCCTCAATTTCTTGTTCCCCACTAAATGTTTCCCACCAGTATATACTAATACCTTGTAAATGTAGGGTGCCATATGACGTTCAAGTCCTAGTAGAATAATTTTTCATGTTGCAGAAAGTCTCTATCTCCTTCAACCAAGCTTCGGCTACATCACTATCTTCCTTTACATTGAATTTGGAGGATTTTAGATGCTTCATATATTTTTCCAACTCTACCTCTAGTCTAATTTTTGCCTATTGTACCTCAGTAAGGGGTTCATTAAATTGTCCCACTCTAGAGTTTGCAGCATGTGAATCCTGATTCACTTTGGCTTCCAACAACTACTTCTGTGTTTCCATCTATTCATAGAGTAAAGCAACTATTGCAATGAGATCCTCCCTCTTGTTACTAGGATTTTCCATACCTACATTTGTGGTTCTAACCTCTACATTAGTCTACCATTTTTACCTCATCGATGGGGTAGCACTCCCTCTCCTCCTCTTTGGTGGTATTATCTCTAGCCATACACAAGAGAGATGGTAGGAATCAGTTCACAATTATATCTTTGAATTGTTTCTCCTACTTTCAACTAAGTACCCAGTTATCTAACTATATAGATAGAATTTTTATTAAGTATATAATCTATTCATACAGGTATATTCCTTGTGTAGATATGTATTTTGTTACATACCATCATCTAAGTTTTACGTAGGAAATGTACATCCCTATGAACCACAATTTGATACCAAATGTCACAACCCAATTTTACCCGACTTAACGAAGATTTTTTTATCTAAACATGACATGCAGTCAACTTGAGTTCTTTGTGTTCTAGTTTGAGTAATTTAGTCTCTACGTGGATTAATTTCACTTCATTTGAAAACACCACAAGAATTACCCATCCCCATAGCTTACATATATCATTTCATGTAAGCGCATTAGGTAAGATTCAAGCTCGACTATCATTCTCATCTTTATGTTGATGATCTAGATTAAATTCCTTCAGTCTATAAAAATTCCACACCAATCCCTACCCCTTACGTAGGTCTAACTATGTAGGAGCACTAAGCATGTTCAAAGCAAGCTTACTTAGACCATACTCAATAACACTAAGTCATCGTGAATTATACCCCCCTTACAGTTAGTATTTTTATTAGGTTCTAAATCCAAAAGCTTCAACCTCCATCAATTTGCTAACTATTGCATTTAGATAGTAGCTTATATTAACATGGGCTATTCCTTATGTGAGTCCATATCACAATTATGTATTTAATATCTTACCCAAAATTTAGCAATAAATTCTACTTAGGGATTTTGCTCTTAAAATAATTATCCAAAGTTTTTTTTAAACCACATCTCATATGATTTTATTTTTCTCTCTATAAGCTACTTATTAACCTACTTATATCCCATAAAGATAATTGGTGAAAACAATGCATATCCATGATATTATAATTCCATAAACAAAAACCTTCTTTTTGAAATAGAAGAAAACATATATTCCATTTACATTGTAGTCATCAAACACCATAAAAGAAGTTCACACACAAAATTTGTATAACAATAGATTTATCCTAGGAAACCCCTAAGAGAAAACCAGACAATAAAAGATGCTTTCTTCTTATTTCATGAAATCTAAATCTTTACATTGGAACAAGGTAATCCTTTCTACCTATGCTACCTTGTTGAGAGTCTCTTGGCTCTCATTGATTCACATTATGAATAACTTCTTTTAATTTATAACTACAGATGATTTCATAATTCGAACCAAAATAATCCAAAAATATATCTTTTCCCTTTTCAAAAACCTATCTTTCCTATAATTATTACAAGGACCCATCTTGGTTTCTAGCTCGCAATACATTTTCACTATAATCACAAGTCCCAGATTCAACATCATTTATCATGAGCATATTACAAATCATTTAAAATCCAGATAAATAATTCATTGCCCATGTCCAAAAATCTGGTATAAATGAATCTCTTATAGTTTAGGTCAACCAGAACAATACACTAAAACACTAAAATACGAGTACCTTTGGTTGTATTTCAATATATCACATAATGGTCTTCAACTACACATAAAAATTCATGTGCATGAAATCACAGCATAACAGATTGTTCACCTAGTGAAAAGTATCTCCTTTTTCTATGGGATTTTTCATTCCAATTTACATCTTGGCAACTCAGACGTTTCCTAGACCAAGAAAGCAATAAAGCATACCTATAAACCAAATTCATATTCCTATTGATTTCACTATAGAAAATTACAACCAAATTTATCCTTTGAACAAACTTCTACAACACCTTGATCATTGTGCACGTACAAAAAGTTAACTCTAATCTGGACATCTACGCGTTTTCTTTCTACACCATAAAATATTCGAAGATATCTCACAAACTGATTAACTTCAAATAGAGCGGCTTCCAAACTCTTCTTAAGTTAAAGAGTCCCTAGTTCCAACTAATTCGATGAATACTATTCAGTTAAAGAGTTTGACTCACCCCAAAACCAAAACCAAAACTAAAGCAATGGACATCAATACTTATTCAACATGGTAGAAACAACAATTCTTTGATTACTCTACCCAAACAAACACCGCTAAGTCTTTGTTGGGACACTATAATAAAACAAACCCAATGTCAATGACTCTTGTGCTCCTCGTAATATTATCTAATAAATATTTCTAAATTCATTCTCTAAAATAGCTTATTCAACTATCTCCTAGGAAGAATTTGGTCTCATAGACATATTTCAAATGTCTCACCATCCTAAGGGTTTAAAGACTAAGACAACGCTCTCTTTAAAATTTGTATGAAGGGACACTTCACTGGTTAAAAGTTACCCATATTCAGTAATGCAATCCACCCATCATGCATACGTAAACTGTCGAATAGTGATGGAGCTATGCACAACATCGATAATAAATATACACAACAACAAGATGTTGTCAACAAAAATTAAAGGATTATTTAATTTTCAGAGTCTATGAAGCATACTAGCTAGATGAGATCCCTAGGTCAAATAAATACCAATTCCCTTCTAAAAGAAATAGTTCTTTCAAGAAATAATCTCACAAACTATAAATAATATCTTGTTCTAGCTGGAAACGTTTAACCAAGGTGTCACTTCCAGATTCTCAGATTTAAAGGAAAACAAAGCATTTAAAGCTACCTAGATCCACCGAAAAGCTCAGTGATAGTCAACTTCCGCTATTCGCTTCTTTGTTCCTCCCTGCTAGTTCTTTTTTCCTTCTTCCCTCTTTACACTTTATTTTCCATGCTTTCATTTTCCACCAATATGCACACTCATTTTCCATTATCCTCTCTCCTTCCAATGTCTTTGATGGCTAGGTGTTACCCTTCGAGCATTCCTCACGTCCCCTCCTTTCACGAAGTAATCATGAAGTATAACAATCGGCCATAATGAAGTTAGGTTTAGCCCACTCTCACTTTCTCGTAGTCCTTACTTGCATTATTCAAATTATTATCACTTACCTTACCCAAGGAATTATCATCAACTTAATCGGAAAGTGACTCAGAGGCTAAACTTACCACACCCAAATCATTATATTGTCATTTGATAATTGCTTCATTTATTGGTACACTTCCTTCCAAGAGAAGTTGTTGGAGAATACGAACCGCCAATTGCCATAGTAATAAATTTCCTTAGTCATTATTGAAATCGGACAAGCAATAGTGATGATATTTTCTTAGAATGTCAGAACTATTATGTAGATCCAAAAAGGTGATTTCTTTATAGTCTCTCTTAGTCACACAGAAATCCTATATTTCAGTAGTTAACTCTTTCTTCCACCAACAAGAGGCATGTTCTTATAAACATAAAAAAATCATTAGCAACATCATATACTTTCATAAAACATGTGTTTAACATAAATTTAACATATATAAGCCGTTATCCATCATCAACAAGATACATCATATTTGTAAAAATAAAACATGAAATAACCAATCATTCTATGAACAAAATATCATATCAAAATAGCAAAACATAAATCCATCTGCCAAAGGAAGGTCATGACAATGTTAATGCTGGAACCAAAATCGCATTGTTCATAGGATAATCCTTTTCATTGCTCGGCACCTCTACTACAGCTCTTCAACGCCCGTGGGATCACGGGCTCATGATCCGATTGGTGTTTTTTCCCAAATGTAATTGTTTTCTTCGTTGACAAGAGATATCGTCGCTTTCATCGTGGATAGTGCGGAGCATTAGAAAAGCCCAGCGCGTGAGTCATGTGGAGATCATTCATACACTTTGAAGAGGAAAGTCATCCATAGCTGATGATATCTTCAAGCAACCCCTTGCTTTGTGGGACTCATCTTATTGAATGATGGGACTCATCTGACAGAATTCTTGAGATGCTCAGCTGTGGCAATGATTTTAAGTGTTATACTCTATTCTTATTTAAAAAATAAGTTGAACTTTAGTTTTTGTGAGGAGAGTCGATGTCCTTTTTATCATTGTGATGTACATGTTGCGATATTACAAATAATTTATCTAAAATTAAATTAAAACTGAATAAAATTACATTTATTTCGTATTATTTTTATATTTTATTTTATAAACAAAAATATTTATAATCAATTTGTTTAGTTTATTTTATAAGTTTATTATGATATAAATTATTAAAATTATTAAACTGAATCAATAGAAACACATACATCTTATTAGTAAAACATGTTACCGACGGAAAATGCTATTCTTATGA
Organism: Wollemia nobilis; assembly: GCA_028583015.1. NCBI lineage: Eukaryota > Viridiplantae > Streptophyta > Pinopsida > Araucariales > Araucariaceae > Wollemia > Wollemia nobilis. Next base: position 1,198,952 of record JAQPPZ010016900.1, on the reverse strand, counting down.
ATGATCAGAATCAGATTTCTCCGTCACATGGAAACCTAATCAACAATGGACATAAACATCTGGATTTGTTTTTTAAATTTATAGCTTTTAAAATTCATAGGTCGTTATCTATATTATTTAAATTCGAATTTAAGAAACCTAACCAGTAGACCGACTCCCGTTCTCCGCAAGTTTGAACCAGACAATAAAGGATGTAACGTTTCTTTAATTACTGTTCATTTATGATCCCTTTTAAAAAAAAATGCACGCTCAGGAGGGTCACGCGATCCGCCTTCAGTCCTCTAGAAAGGGTCATGCTATGCACGAGTCTCTTGATTTCATGTAAGACAGAAAACGTCAACGGTTGGGGCATACAAGCGTACACCACGTTCACACCAGCACTTCAAAGTAAAAACTAAAATATGACCAAACGTCAACCACGACGAAAGAAATGTTAAGAGTTGGTTGGTTATTGAGTTGTGTTTCTTTAATTCTCTAAACTAGTAAATTCTAGGGTTTATAAAAAGTGTTAAGACACCTTTGTATGGGTTATAATCTTATTCTCCACTAAAATTCTTAAAAAGAAAATTCTAAGATTGGAATCGTCATTACATAAAAGTATAAGTACAGCTTTGTATTTTTTCCTGGGGAATAGCATAGTGTGCTGTTTTGGAACCAGACAACCTTTTACACATTACAGATGGAGGATTATAGTTATAATAACAATGGACACAAGCATCGCCTGACCTCAATGAATTAAAGAATCGCCTTTCGCTTTTGCTTTTCCCTCTTTTTTCTCTGGCTGTAGGCCACAACCACCTTCAGATTTACCGCTTTTTCAGAACGAAATCAAATCCAAGGCTCTTTACAGAATTACCTGATATTAACTAGTGCTTCTTGGACCGCTCTGTCTCGATGAGCCTCCGCACGTTCTCGAAGTGGGCGACCTTACAGGGAATATAGATGGCTCCCTCGTGATCGAAGCCATACTCCTCCTCCACCTCCTTCAGCAGTTCCCCAAACAGAGGATGGTTGAAATACGGCACCGGAATCACGTAACGCTCGTGCTCCTCTCCCTGCCCAACATACACCGCCAGAAACCCCTTGGGAACGTGACCGGAAGAAATACTGTGGTAGCCATGGGAGACATGGGGCAGATGAAGGTGAGCCGGAAAATGACAGTGAGGCAAATTCAGCGAATGCAGGTCCAGGTGAGGAAGATGAAAGAGACACCCGTGAGGAGGATGTTCAGAATGCTGAGGAAAACGCAGAAGGCTTGCGCGGCTCTCTTCCTGGCTATCGCAGAAATTCAAACACTTCGAATAAAACGAAGAATTGCCAGATATTCTGCAAAGTTTGCGCAGGCGAAGACCCTTTCTGCGAATAAGGCGCATCCTGGGTCGCCTTATCCACCTCCAGATCTTCACGATTCTATAACCCAGCCTGAACCCCATATTCAGAGAGTACCCCAACAGATCCAGAATCGTACAAATAACTCAGAGACTGAGACTGAAGTTTAGCCCTGGCTAATCATATACAGTCACGGAAAAGGGCCAGGGATCCGCGACGGAGATGGCAAACCTGAAGGCGCTGAGACAGACTTCACACAGAGATCTCGGTATATTGGACATGGTCGACTCCTATGGACGCAAAGCGGGATTCATTGATGATTAAGGGGGAGACAATTTCAGAACAGAAAGGTCCTAATATCTATGGCGTGCTCCTCACTTTACAAACATTAATGAACGTGACCGTAAATCGACATTAACAACAGCATCGGGGTAAAAAACCGGAGGACGTCTTTCACGAGATCTTTTGTGCGCAGGAATAAATTAGAGCCGCATAAACGGGGAGGAGGGGATGGTGATGTATATAATAACAGCGGGGGGGTCGTTAAAATTTGTAAGGGCAGACCATTGTGATGATGATCTTCTAGTGAGTGAAGTTTACTGCGAAGAAGTCGAAGATAATACTTTTTTAATCTTAAATTTCTGCATAAGTAAGCAAACACAGAAAAACAAATTAGGAGGCCGTGGTCCTGACTGACGGTCCACAAAGAAAACGTGACTGATGGTCCACAAACTAAGGAAATTTCCAAGAAATTAACATTACAGATCAAAAGTGCCCTTTAACCTCTCCCTAAGCTCATGGTGTGTCCCCTGAGAATAAATTTATTTACGACGTCTTTCTGGGAAATTTCCTGGGCTGGGGCTCACATTCGCGTACTATGAATGACAGACACCAATGATAAAAACACCAACGGACTGATTATATTGGCGGTAGTAGCTTATAAGATCGTGTGGCGATCTTTGGGAATCTTTTGTGTTGAACACTTTGTTGAGTCTCTATCAATTTGAACTTTCAATTGTTAGGGTAGTGTTTGTAGATAAGTTATTTTGATTAGATTTTTTAATTATGTGAGTTATAAGTTTCAAAAAGTAAAATAAATATATAAAATTTTAATTATAAAATATAATACTAAAACTAGGTTAAATAAAATTTGAATCATAAAATATACCAGTAAAACTACATTGCATTCATTGCAACCATGTTTTTCTCCTTAACCTTCCTTCGATTAGTTTATAAAACTCAAGCCAGACTTACAAGAGAATGTAAGACCACCGACAAATAGTCTTAAAAAGAATTAAATTCTAAATTAGTTTATTAAATTTGAGCCGAACTCAGAGGAGAATGTAAGACCACCGACAAATAGTTTTCAATAACATTTAAAGTCTATATACCTATATCATGAATGCATTATTTAGAGTAAAATAGTTATCAAAACAAAAGAGCTCTCTATATCATAAAACAAGCATTCACATTTATAAAGTCTAAGCATGCAAGGCAACCTCTATTTAGAACTTACATTAATGAAAACTAAAGCAAAGTCCAAACATAAAGTATAAACCAGATCTATTGTGAAGGATTTGGAGACGTTTGAGATGGTTTTAAGAAAAAACAAACTCATAACCTAATACATATATATGATTTGATCGTAGTTTGTATTGTTTGATAAAATGTTTTAAAACTAGTGTAATTATTATACATATTTTTTTAAATTTTTGTTGGTTTTTTATTATTGTATTATTCATTAGTCTTAACTTAAGATTAGTATTAAATTAAGAATCAATTAATCAACAGTGTTGAGATCAAGTTTGGTATTTTTGTTTGGTCAAAGTTTGAAGTCATAAAAAAAACAATTAAAGTTTAGTCATCTAATACACATTCCAAATGCAAAATATTATGTATGAAAAAGTATGGCATCTAAAATTTCTTAAACAACTAACAACTATCTACTTGAATGTATCCTCTGACACAATGAACAATCACAAAAGATGTTCAGTTGAACACATTTCTAAGATGGTCTAATAGAAACATTGTTGAAAAGTTATTTTAAATAGCAAACTATATAGACTTAGCAATCTTCCAAGAACAAGATTCATAAATATTAGTGTGTTCTAGGTGGCTACGTGCATGTCGGTCTACATGTTGTCCTAGGGTTTCTGGTAGTTTTTGTATTCTCTGGGAGTTTGTGTTGGCCTCCATTTTGCACTTGCTCCGTGGGTGTTATTATGTCGGCTTCTCCTCCCCCGGCTTCGTCTGAAGCTGAAGGCAAGAGGAATGGCTCCGAAGGTGCAAAAATGACCCAAAAAAATTGTTCCCAATGTGTACCATGAGATAATTTTGAACCTGATTTTTTGTGATTCCTCTGCATGAATTCAATCAGGCATGTTCTTGGTTTGAAAACAATACTCTTATAGGATATTTTTGGATCGGATTCCCCCTAAGCATGTCCTTAGAAACTATATTGAGTAGTATTGGCGTCCGTATGGGATTCAAGTTGACCATGTTCAAAATCTCTCTAAGGGTTTTTTCTTTTTCAATTTGGTAGTCTCAACCAAGCCCAGAAGGTCCTCAATAAGGATCCTAGTTACATTAATAGTTCACTACTCATTTTTCAACCATGGAGTCGAGATTTCATGGTTTCTAATTTTGTTTCCCTGGTCATACCTATTTGGGTAGAACTCTCAAACCTCCCCATTACATGTTGGCCCTTTCTAAAAAAATTGGTGTCCACCCTTGGTGAATTTTTTTGTGATGAACCCTCTCGGTTCATGTCGGTCCGCCCTAGCAGGAGAATGTGTATCAAGGTTGACCTAGCTAAAATCTTGAAGGAGTATATTGACATTCAGGTTGGTTCTACTCGTATTCATCAGCATGTGGTGTATATCAACCTCCCTAATACATGTTACTATTTCCAATCATCCTCCCACCGCATTAAGGATTACCCCTTGACGGCTAAAAAATTCAAGGTCAAGGCGTCTACCCTGGTAGCTAGTGTTGTATTATCTCCCACTACCTCGTATCCTCCAGTAAAATATGGCAAATTGACTAAGATTTTGCATAAAAAAATGAAAGGTGGCAATCCCACTCATGCGAGGCACATAATGGCCACGTATGCTCAGGGCCTAGCGCCTAAGCCTCCCATGCAGCCATCGATTATGGAGTCAGCCTCTGTCCACTCTCCTCATTTGGTATTTGAGTATGTATACCATGATGAAAGAATGCGGTCCACTATACCCTTGGGTTCTCTAGATGAGGAAGGGGTTGAAGGAAGTTTCTCTCATAACTTAGTACGGTAGTCCTGTAATCCCCTAGGAGGCGAGCGACTTGCTTATTTAGACAAGCGATGGAAAAATTCTCTCTCCTCCACCACCATGGACGCCTTCAAAAATAATCCCTATCACCTATTATCGGATAATGTGATTGAGGCCAGTGGGGGTATGCAACTTGACTCTTTTAATGTTGTTTCTCTCCTAGAATGTGCATGGGTTGATGGACCTTGTTCATCATTACATGGTTCGGGATGAACTCACTACCTGTTCCAGTCTCTATGGTCATCCAGATTTTATGTGTTTATAAGAATTCAAAGTGGCAGGTTTCAATTTACAATCTATTTGTTCTATGTTATGGCCTAGTAGTTAGATGTATGCTACCAACCACAATCATGGCAGCGGAGGGATTGTCATTTTGCTTGATAATAGGTGGGTGAGCAATTTTGTCACATGGGGTTCTAACCCATCTCACCATGGGGTTTGGATTCTGCTCAAATTCGATGATCTTTCCTTTGGGATTATTAATATTTATGCCTCTAATGAGGTTCAAGATAGATGTGCACTGTGAAGATGATGTGTTTTGTCCTTACCTATCACAGTCTAGTTGATGTGTGGGGATTTCAATATGGTCGAGAAGCCTCATGATAAAATGGACCAACTCCCCAATAGGTGGGTCTTGGGAGAGCGATATGCTTGGTATTTTATGAAAAATAAATTGGGGTTCTTCGATCCCAATGGTTGTTTCTCTACGGGTCAGTTTCCCGAGCATTTGTGGTTCACAATCTAATTTTTAGTCAAGCCCCACAAGAGTTTTAAAAAGGTTGAACAAGGCTATGTTGTCATACCAACGCAAGTTTTCTTTTTCTCTTCAGCTCCCTTCAATCCCTTTTTTTGAAATAATTCCTAGTATGGTCTCATCCGATCATTCCCCCATAATGTTATTTTTCATGTTTCCTCCACCCATCAATGGCCTACTCATGCTTAGTTTTTTCTTACCACTTCTTTCTTGCAACATGATACCACTGTTTATCACATCCAAAGGATCTGAAACATTGTACCCAGACCCAATAGATATTCAGGATGGATTGAGTGGTGGAATGATGTTATTTTTCATACCACTGCTCTGCTCAAAATCCTGGGGAAGAAGTTGGTGCAGCTACGTTATTGCTCTAATACTGCTCCGCGTAATGAGCTTGCATAGGCCTCCTTCTGTCTTGAGGCTTCTCATTTTGAATTTGCCATTCAAGCCCATGAAACTCAGCTTTGGCCTGATCTCAAAGTGGCTAAAGTGTACAATGTTAGAGGGACTCAGATTAAAGCTAAGATGCATTAGCTCAAAGTGGGTGATCACATTTTTTTAAAAAAATTCCGGAGGCTCCAGCCTCCATGTCACTTCACTCAATTCAAATCTTTATTGGTTAATGGGTTTTGCACCACCTCTTTTCCTGAGATAGTAGCTAAATTTAAATGGTATTATTCTCATATTTTTTCTGCTCTGTCATACGCCCCTAAACAAGAATTAGTCCTTCAATGTTACAAAGAGGTTATCCCAACTTACCTCCCCCCAGCACAAGAAAATTATTATGAATGATCCCTATTAGAGCAGGGTCTTGCAGATGCCTCAAATGGCAGATGCTAAGGCCCCATGGCTTGATGGCTTTCCCTACAAATTTTACAAAACTTACTAGGAGTTTGTTGGTCCTAACTTGCATAAAGTATATTTAGAAGCCCTGCAGTCTGGCTCCTTAGGTGTTATTATCAATAAGGACAATATCAAGTTTATCCCAAATTTTAGGGATCCAAAAATCATCACAAATTGGAGATAAATAGCATTGCTTAATGTCAACTACAATATTTTTTCCAAAGCGTTTGCTTTGTGGATTAGGCTCTTGCTTCCCTCTATTTTGGGGCCTAAGAAAACTGGCTTTATCCAAAATCGGTATATTTTAGATAACATTCTCACTATTTGGGAAGGGATGGAATAGGCTCATAGGTCTAGTCAACAGGTCATCTTCCTCAAGCTTGACTCTAAAAAGGCTTATGATCGAATTGAGTGGGTTTTCATTCTTTTCATGCTCGAATCTCTTGTCTTTGGTCCTCAGTTTATTTCCTCTATTAAAATACTTTTTCAAGATGCATAAACTGTAATTTCTCTCAACAAGTTTCAAACTGACGTTATTGGCTTGCATAGGTCAGTAAGGTAGGGTTGTCCTTTGGCCCCCTCACTATTCATTTTAGCAGCAAAAGCCTTTGGTTATCTGAAAGCACAAGGATACAGAAACAAAATGGAAATGCCAAGTGCAATTTATGCAAAAGCAAAACGTAACATTGAGTCCTACGAACTGAAATGCATGAAAGGAGAGAAACATAAATGAATTGAAACAAGATAGAAAGCAAATTTTGAGTATAGCCCTTTTTATTAATTTGCTTTAAAATCGGGTTACAATATGTCTCCTCCCTTTTTTGGGGCTAGGAGCGTTAAGTAGGGCTCTATTACACCACGGATTGGTACACTTTCTTTTGCGTGCCCACATGTAAAGTGGGCAGGCCAAATGTCACCGCAGCTTGCGTGAACGCATCTTTGATTCCTTGATGCTCCTTTGGTGTCGATATCCTACATTCAAATAAATAGAAAAGGATTAGTAGCACCTACGGATGAAGAGAAACATGCGATCCCCAAGGCCTACGATCAGTGCATGCATAAATTGATTAAAACGATAACTGAAACATATCAAAATGAGCTAAAAATTTGACAGAAGCAATAAAATATTACCAGGAAGCCACTGAAAAAGGAACAGCTCAAAAATATTGCACAGATTTCTAATCGTTCTGGGGTGGGACGATTAGGACTATCATAACCTGTCTGAAATCCACCTCCTAAATGTCCAGTATAGAGGCCTCAAAAACACTTGCAAAGTTGGGGTTAGGTAAAACGGGGAATTTTGGGACAACCCATATGGTCGGATTTGGCTAATTCAGCCTCGATTATCCTGTATCTGATGACGCTCCCTGTATGTTAGTGAAAGTGAGAAATGATAAAATCACAGCCAAAACTTGTCAGAATCACATGAAATTTAAATGACAACATATGTAAGTGACCTAGAATCAAATGCAAAATAAAAATCAATGAAATCTACCATAGAATTCTAATCACTCTGAGGTGGGGCAATTAGAACTACAGCAGTGCGAGGGCGCCTGGGGCAGGACGCCCACCGTTTGGTACTTGGTTTCAGCACCAATCCACTTGGGATGGGTCCAAAACCTCTTATGGGGTTGTGTCAACAAATTTGATGGGATATTGTGGCCAAATTTTTGGGTTTGGGTCCGGATTGCACTTCCAATAATCACCCAATAACCTCCCTTCCAAAAGAGAGATCAAGGATTTAAAAGCACAAACGATGGGTGAGGATGTATTTTAGCAGCACTTCATTACTCTAAATGCTCCTCTCTATTCCTTTGGGGTGAGAAGACTCACCAATTTATAGACCTAGGGTATCTCTCTTTGAATGCGCATGCGAGGGCGCCACTTGACTTGTTTGCCCTATTTTGGGATAAAAGATTATTCCCTGATTTAGAGTCTCTTTGCATGAGGCCTCCATAATAAAGGCATGCATGACTGAAGTCTCTCTCTATGATTTGAAGTCGTTCCTCATAATTGCATGCCCTGAAGGTGCAGTTAAGTGGCAGACCTATCGAGGTTTAACTTGTTGCCAGTCAAACCTGCTAATCATCCCACCCTAGGACGAATGCTGATAATCATCCCAGGGTGGGACGAATACCAGTTTGTAATCGTCCCAATGTGGGACGAGTAGGGAGAAAAGTGCTGAAAAGGTGCCAAATTGACCTCTGATCTTCCAAACTACTGTGGGAGTGGTTAGGACCATTGTTTAACCTCTGGGGGCTACCCTAGGGGCTATGTATGTCAATTTGATCAGTGCTTGTCGTCACATAATCAGATTGGTGCTATTTTGGTGTCTATAGATGTCCCTTTTTGGGATGCGCTATGCATGGCACAATGCTGAGAAAAAATAGATAACCAAAGCACTAATGATTAGGGTTTCTTAGTAACCTAACCAAATTTTTATGTCCAAATTATGGAAAGGGCACACATTCTTGAATCCTTGCTTCTGATGAGCTAAGGAGCTTAATTCAAGTGTTAACCTTTTTCGGTGACGTGTTACTTGATCTTGGACATTGTTCAGTCATGAATAGGCAAAGGGTGCAAAATTTTGTCTATGGGAACCTTGAGTTCATGATTCTAGAATGCCAAAGAAACAAAACAAAAATGTCAAGTGCGATGTATGCAAAAGCAAAACGTAACGCTAAGTCCTACGAACTGAAATGCATGAAAGGAGAGAAACATCAACAAATTGAAACAAGATAGAAAGCAAATGTCGAGTACAACCATTTTTATTAATTTGCTTTAAAATTGGGTTACAATACGTCTCCTCCATTTTTGGGGGCTAGGAGCGTTAAGTAGGGCTCTATTACACCACGGATTGGTACGCTTTCTTTCGCGTGCCCACATGTAAAGTGGGTGGGCCAAATGTCGTCGACACTTGCGTGAACGCATCTTTGATTCCTTGCTACTCCTTCGATGTCGATATCCTACATTCAGATAAACAGAAAAGGATTAGTAGCACCTGCGAATGGAGAGAAACATGCGATCCCTAAGGCCTACGGTCAGTGCATGCATAAATTGATTAAAACGATAACTGAAACATATCAGAATGAGTTGAAAATTTTATAAAAGCAATAAAACATTACCATGAAGCCACTCCAAAAGGAACAATTCAAAAATATTGCACAGATTTCTAATCGCTCCGGGGTGGGTGGATTAGGACTGTCATAACCTATCCGAAAGCCACCTCCTAAATATCTAGTCTAGAGGCCTTCAAAACACCTAAAAAGTTAGGGTTAGGTAAAACGGGGCATTTTGGGATGACCTAGATGGTTGGATTTGGCTAATTTAGCCTCGATTGCCCTTTATCCGATGACGCTCCCTGTATGTTAGCGAAAACGAGAAATGATAAAATCACAGCCAAAACTTGTCAGAATCACATGAAATTTAAATTACAACATATGTAAGTGACCTACAATCAAATGTAAAATAAAAATCAAGGAAATCTACCACATATTTCTAATCGCTCCGGGGTGGGGTGATTAGAACTGCGATAGTGCGGGGCGCCCGGGGGTAGGATGCCCATCATTTGGGACTTGGTTTCAGCACCAATCCACTTGGGATGGGTCCAAAACCTCTTATGGGGTTGTTTTGGCAAATTTTGTGGGATATTATGGCCAAATTTTTGGGTTTGGGTCCGGATTGCGCTTCCAATAATCACCCAATAACCTCCCTTCCAAAAGAGAGATCAAGGATGTAAAAGCACAAACGATAGGTGAGGATGTAATTTGGCAACACTTCGTTGATCCAAATGCTCCTCTCTATTCCTTTAGGGTGAGAAGACTCACCAATTTATAGACCTAGGGTCTCTCTCTTTGAATGCGCATGCGAGGGTGCCACTTGACTTATTTTCCTTATTTTGGGATAAAAGATTATTCCCTGATTTAGAGTCTCTTTGCATGAGGCCTCCATAATCAAGGCATGCATGACTGAAGTCTCTCTCTCTAATTTTAATTCATTCCTCACAATTGCATGCCTTGAAGGTGCAGTTAAGTGGCAGACCTGTCGAGGTTTGAATTTTTGCCAGTCAAACCTACTAATTGTCCCACCCTAGGATGAATGCTGATAATCATCCCAAGGGGGGATGAATACCAGTTTGTAATCATCCCAGGGTGGGACGAGTAGGTAGCAAAATTCTTAAAGGTTCCAAATTGACCTTTGACCTTCCAAACTATTGTGGGAGTGGTTAGGACCATTGTTTAACCTCTGGGGGCTGCCCTAGGGGCTATGTATGTCAATTCGATCAGTGCTTATCGTCACATAATCGGATTGGTGTTGTTTTGGTGTCTACGTTATCTTTTGGTTCATTGTGCTTCTCTTGGGATGCTTTGGGGTATTTCCCTTCTTGGGAATGTTGGTTAACTCATTAACGACCACTTTGATGATGATTCCTTTCTTACTCTGAATGAGGATGAGCAATCCATTTTTGAAGGTCTATCTTGTCTTGATATTTTCTACAAAGCATTTGGATCTAATATCTAATGGAGGAAAAGCTCTTGTTATAGGTAATCCATGCAGCCTCTTCCCCACTAGCTTCAACATGTGCAGTGGAGTTGGATTCAGCCTAGAGAAGTCTTCAAATTCCTGGGCATTCCTTTTGTCTTTCAAGGCTCTCCATCCCAATTATGGTCTTATGTCATCAGCAAGTTAGAATATTGGATTGCTAAGAAGCTATCTCTTACTGGTAAATTTTAAATTTGCTTGAAAGTTTTGGCTTCCATGCATATTTATTACTCGTCTTGTTGGGTCCCTTCCCAGGCTTGTTACAAATGACTTGAAAAATTATTGCAAGATTTTCTATGGTCTAGTGGGTCTGAGCGAAAGGGCTTTCATAGAGTGGCTTGGGATATTTGTTGTCTCCCACAGCAAGCAGGGGGTATGGGTTTATTGGATTGTAATCGTCAAGGGTTATTCCTTTATGTTAAATAGATTGTGTGGGATCTCAAAGGACCTAAAGCATAGAAATTTCTTATCATACATTCCATCTCGGCTAGGCTTTCCCTCAACCGTCAAGCCTAGATAGAAATGGATTTTCCCTCTCTAGTGTTGGCCCTAATTTTCATTAAAATCCTTGGCTCCTTTGTCATCAAAAGCATATGGAAGGGTTGGCAACAATTAAACCCTTGGATTGTTTGGAAGGGGGTCCATTCACATAAAGGCCTTTCCATTAATATTCTTAATGTCTGGTGGTCCCCTATATTCAAGCTTTAGGGTAAGTCGTTGGGCCAAGTTCCCTAGGTCCATGCCCAATTTTTTTTTAAGCGGGGCATTACTGCCATTGCAGATTTTTACTCCAAGGAAAATAGAGACTGGATTCCTTGGAATGATTTTAAAAGGATGTTTCTCTTTTCCAATGTTGACAAGGCTACATATGATGTTGTTTTGTACCATACACCTTTCTCCTTATGGCAAAAATTAGGTGTCAGATCCTAGAAAGCCTGGTGGAAATATTGGGCCTGGTATAGGAGCACTTCATTGCTCAACTATAGAGCCAGGAAGGGTTATGATTGGCTTACACCAAATGCCCCCATGATGCCCAAACTCAATGTTAAATGGGACCTTCTCTCATATCCCTCTAGGTGGGAAACCAAATTTCATTCAGCTTGGGCATCTTATCTGGATCCAAAGAAATAATTTTCACCTGGAGCTTACTGTGTCAGGGTTTACCCCTTGGTCGCAGACTTTCTTATATGGGGGTGCTTGAGCCCCGATGCCCATTTTATCAAGAACCAGAGTCTTGTATGCATATTTTATAAGCATGTATATGGGCCAGTCTCACTTGGAGTTGGGTGGGTTCTTTCTTTACCCCATTTATGTCCGTACAGCTTTCCTGGCATCATGTCCTCCTCGGTGGTCCCATTCAGTTTTCTCTTCCATTGAGAGAAGTGTGGCAAATCTTCAGATTCAGCCTCCTATTTCACATTTGGAAATCTAAAAACAAGAATATTTACAAGCAGGTTGATCCATCTCAAGATTTTTTTATTGCTGACCAGCTCAATTTTTTTCATGATGTGTGGTTTTAGATCTGTGACCAAGTTAAAAATGTGGCTATGGAGTTGGACCATTTGCAAGCTTTGCTAAAATATTGGGGTGATGCCCCTTGTGCTGTCAGTAGGGAGGCCCCTGATCGTTCACCTTATCACCCAACCAAATCTCGTTCACATAGATGCCTTGATCATGAATGATGTCAACCTCCTTGGAGTAGATCCCATGACTATGGAGGCCCGCTATAGCAGTCGAATGTGTACACCTCCCAGCATTCTATGCTTATGATCACTTTGTAATATGTACTTGTGCCTAATTATGGTTGGGGGTTCAAGCAACCACGGACATATTTTTGGTTGGTCCCGTCCTTATTCTCCAATTACTCATGCTTCAAGCTGGGGTGAGAAGCACTTTGATGGGTGGGGGGAACCACCCACTTCAAATGGATAAGGCTCTGTCTGCCATAGACTCCCTTATTTAAATCTATTTTGGCTATAGAATATTTCTAGTTTGTTGTTGATGGACATGGTTCTCGTGTGGTGCTGTTTGTTTTTCTTTATCCGCTATTAGGATAAGTTAGTGGTACTCGGGGTGTCATCTTTTCTCCACCCACACTTTTTTTTAGCTGTAAATGACTTTTATTTTTATAATTAAAATGCCCTTTCATAAAAAAAAAAATGATTCATACTCAAGAATTTTAGGTCACTTATAAAAGGAATTTTCTTATTAGTCGTCATGGGAGCTTTAAAAGGGAGTATGACGTGGTAGTTTCTTTTGTCTTTTTTTTATGAGTGGAAAAGAGAACTTTCCAGAATTCCTATAAATAAAATTTTTTTTTAAGGAATCATTTGACTTTTAAAAAGGGTAAATAACAGAAGTTTCGGGAAGAATATAAAAATATAGAGAAAATAAAAAAGAAGCTTCTAGAGAAAGAAAACAAATTATATATATATATATATATATATATGTGTGTGTGTGTGTGTGTGTGTGTGTGTGTGTGTGTGTGTGTGTGTGTGTGTGTGTGTGAGATAGAGCAACAACGGGAAGGAACATAGAAGACCATCGAAGCCTATAGTGAGAGAGGGAATACATGAAGAATAAAAATCGTATGTTGTATGTTGCCCTTTGAATTATACAAAAATACTAGTATTTTTTGTGCCTTGTTTTTATGTTGTGTACTCTGTGTGATTGGCAGTTGTGTATAAACACTCTATTTTGTTTTTCATAGCTTGTGCTTGCATCAGTTTGGTATCAGAGCGGGTTAGATCTTGTAGAGAGAAATTGTAACCAATAGACTTGGGTGAACAATACCAAGGTGAGGGTAATGAGTGAAATTGATTGGGTAAGTGGCAAAAAAAGACACTTACAAGTGAATTTGAAAGGAGAAGAAACATTGCAACAATATGGCGCATAGGGGCAAAGTAACAAGAAGGGCACTAGGAAGAGAATAACTACATGAAATGGTGAGAACTTTCACAACCATATTAGATGCTATTGAGGTGGTACAACATAGAGGAATACCTATTACAGAGGAAAGTGATGAGGAACCAAAATCTAAGGAAGTCCAAGGAGAGCAATTAGATAATGACAGTGAAATATTAATTCAAGCCATAGCAAAAATTAGAGGTAAACCTTGAGTTGAGGTCCCTATCTATGAAGGAAGTCTTGACCCTAACAAATTAATTGATTGGATTAGTGAAATGGATAGGTAATTTGAATTGGAATAGGTATAAGATAAAAAAAGTAAAATATGCAAGTTCAAGGCTGAAAGGTCATGCATTGTTGTGGTGGAATAGCATTCAGGTTGAGAGGTAAAGGAAAGGAAAGGAGAAATTAAAAATTGGGATAATATGGTGTCCAATATGAAATTCAAGTTCATGCCTACTAATTACCAGGTGGGTCTATTTTGAAAACTACAAAATTTGAGGTAAATGGAGATGAGTGTCAAATATTACACGGAGGAGTTTTATAAATTATCCATAAGAGCTAGTCATGATGACTCAAAACCAAAAAAAGTGGCTATGTACATTAATGGATTGTGATATAACATTCAATATGAAATCAACTTAATGGATATTAAGTCTATAGAAATTGCATACCAGTATGTGTTGAATGTGGAGGAGAAATTAGCAAAAAAAATGCAAAGTAGCACTAGAAGAAGAGGTCAATTAATAAGAGGATGAGTTCAAGGAGGAGACAGTCAAATATCCCAGCCAAGAGAGGAAGGTAGTAGTCAAAAATTTTAGAGAAGGGATGAAGGAACCAGCCATGCACATTATCAAGATATCGGTACAAGAGGTGGATACTCAGCTAGAGGAAGAGTTTTATAATAGAGGGTCTTATAATAGAGGACAAGGCGAAAGCTTTAGAGGAAAATGTTTTAGATGCAATCGGTTTGCTAGGCATAGGTCATTTGAGTGTCTTAAAAATGCACCTACAACTAGTCAAAGAGCACCTAAGGGCAAGGCTCATATTGCATATAAGGAGAAGCATGAAGGTAGGTCATACTATACATCATCGAAGCATGGATAATCATTAGTCATGAGGCGGATTTTAATGAAACCACCAGTAAAAAAGAAAGTTGAACCTTCACAAAGGAGAAATTTATTCCATACTATATGCAATGTAGGGGAAAAATATTGCAAAGTAATCCTGGATAGTGGGAGTACATATAATATTGTGTTTGAGGAGATGGTGACCAAGCTAGGATTGAAGAGGATGCCTCATCCTACACCCTACAAGGTGGCGTGGCTACAAAATGGGAACCAATTGGTAGTCAAAGAATAATGTCTGATGAGTTTTAAGATTGGTAATTATTATGATGAAATTTTATGTGATATTATACCTATGGATGCTTACCACTTGTTGCTTGGAAGGCCTTGGTAGTATGATAGGCATGTTGTCCATGATGGGAGAGGAAATACATGCACTATATGGAAGGACATAACAAAATTTAAGTTGAATTCATTGTGTGATAATAAAGAAGAGGTGGAATAGGAACACAAGGTAATGTTGATAACAGGAAAATAATTTCTACAGATAAAGAAAAACAAAGGGATGTGTTTGGCTATGGTAGCTAAACCAACAGATGTAAAGGGTGAGAAAAGGAAGGAAGAATATCTAGAAGGGATCAAAAAATTATTGGAGAAGTATACATATGTTATGTCAAAAAATTTGGCAAGTGGATTGCCACCTATGAGGAATATCAACCATTATATGGACCTAATTTTGGATTCAAGCCTACCTAACAAGGTTGCATATAGGTTGACGCCACAAAAAATGAAGAAATCTAAAGACAAGTATAGGAGTTGCTAGATAGAGGTTTGATAAGAGAGAGTTTGAGTCCATGTGTAGTACCAATCGTACTTGCATCGAAGAAGGATGGAAAATGGAGAATGTGTATGGATTCAAGGGCAATCAATAAAATAACAATTAAGTACATGTTTCCATTACTGAGAATGGATGATCTTATGGATTGTTTGGGTGGAGCTTGGTACTTTACGAAGATTGATCTAACGAGTGGATATCATTAGATTAGAATTAGAGAAGGGGATGAATGGAAAAATGTATTCAAGACCAATGATGAATTGTATGAGTCACTGGTCATGCCTTTTAGATTGACAAATGCACCCAAAACATTTATAACATTGATGAATGAGGTCCTAAAGCCATTCACCAATAAATTTGTAATTACCTATTTGGATGATATTTAAATTTTTAGAAAGACTAAGGAGGAGCATTTAGAGCATGTTAGGATGGTTTTAGACAAGCTAAGGCAAGAAAAATTATGGATAAAGTTAGAAAATTGTAGCTTCATGAAGGAGGAGATGGTTTATTTAGGATTTGTGATATCGAAGGATGGATTGAAAATGGATCCATAAAAGGTGAAAACGATTACAACTTGGCCTTCATTGAGGAGTACATTTGAAGCTAGAATTTTTCATGGTTTGGCTAGTTTTTATAGGAATTTTATAAGAAATTTAAGTGGAGTATGTGCACCTATTATGGAAACTTTTGAGGGAGGAAAAAAAATGTTTGGACGGTTGAAGCGGAAATAAGTTTCCAGTATTCGAAGAGAAGGATTATGAAGCAACCTATATTGGCTTTACCATATTTTAATAAAGTATTTCAGGTAGATTGTGATGCAAGCGGTACAACTATTAGAGGTTTTTAAGTCAATAAGGTAGACCTATAGCTTATTTCAGCGAGAAGTTAAATGAATCCAAGCAGAAGTATTCGATATATGATCAAGAGTTTTATGCTATCATCCAAGCATATGGAGGCACTATTATTGCCCAAATAATTTGTTTTATACATAGATCATCAAGTGCTACAATATATAAACAGCCAAGGTAAGTTGAATCAAAGGTATTTAAAATGGGTTGAGTACATGCAAAATTTCACTTTTGTGTTGAAGCATAGGAGCGGAAAGTCAAATAAGGTAGTTGATGCATTGAGTAGGAGTCTTTTGATGACTGAAATGAGCTTAGAAGTGATTGGATTTGATGCAATCAAATATTTGTATAAGACTAATATGGATTTCATGTGGGCATGGAAGGTATGTGAGAATCCTTTAGTGGAGAATAGGACACTGCAGCTGGATTATTTTATCCAAGAAGGACTATTGTTCAAAAGGAAGTAGCTATTTCTATCCTAGATTTCTATTAGGGAGAATTTATTGAAATAAAAGCATGGCGAAGGACTTTCTGGTCATTTTGGCATAGATAAAACATTAGCTGAGTGAAGATTATTATTGGCCTAAGATGATAGCTGATGTGAAGAGATATGTACAGGGATGCAAGATATGCCAACATGCAAAAGGAAGGAGTCAAAATACAGGGTTGTACAAGCCATTGCCTATTTCAAGAAAGCCATGGGAAACTATAAGTATGGATTTTGTGCTTGGATTACCTAGGACAGTGAAAGGTATGGATTCCATCTTTATTTTTATTGATAGATTTAGAAAAATGACACATTTTGTGGCTTGTAGCAAATGTAATGATGCCACACATATAGCTTACTAATTCTTCAAATAAGTAGTGAGATTGTATAGGTTACCATTAAGAATTATTTTAGAGATACTAAATTTGTAAGTCACTTCTAGAGAACATTGTGAAATAAATTGGGAACAAAGCTAATTTTTAGTTCAGCTTATCACCCTCAGATAGATGGGCAAATGAAGGTTGTCAATAGAAGTTTGGAAAATATATTGAGGTGTCTTGCAAGTGATAAATTGAAATAGTGGGATTTGGCATTAGCACAAGATGAGTTTGCATACAATGATTCAATAAACAGGAGCACCGATAAAACACCATTTTAGATTGTGTACGGATATATCACCAAAGGAGTTTGTGAATTGAGGGATATAGCATATTTGAATAAGAGGAGTGTTGATGTTGAGGAGTTTACGGAGGCAATACATGAGATGCAGAACAAGGTAATAAATAGGCTACAAATAAGTATTAAAAAGTATAAACAACATGCAGATTTGAAAAGAAGAGAAGTCAGTTTCCAGGTTGGAGATGTGGTATATTCTTACCTCAGGAAGGAAAGGTTTTCGAAGGGGGAATATACTAATCTAAAGTCAAATAAAATTGGGCTATGTAGAGTGTTGAAGAAATTTGAGGATAATGCTTATGAGATAGATTACTATATGGAATTGGGATTTCTCCAATCTTCAATGTTGCGGATTTGTATGCTTATCCAGACTTTGCTAAAGAGGATGACCACATAGAGCAAGCTGAAAAGATCCATTGGGAGTAGCAGATGCCTAAACAACAAGAGGAAACAATCAAAGACATAATAGATAAAAAAAGTGTACAAGAAGACCAAGAAAAGAGAATATTTTGAATATTTAGTTAAGTGGAGTCACAGGTGAGTATAGGATGCAACGTGGATGAAAACAGCTGAACCGGTGAATTTTGGGCACACAGTTGAAGAATATCAAGCCTTGGCATGAGCAAGAGCTCATGCTAAAACTTTTCTTACCCCGGGAGAATGATGCAAGAGCTTTAAAAAGGAGTATGACATGGTAGTTTCTTGTCTTTTTTTATGAGTGGAAAAGAGAAATTTCCATAATACCTATAAACAAAACCATTTTTTAAGGAATCATTTGAATTTTAAAAAGGGTAAATAACAAAGTTTTCAGGAAGAATATAGAAATATAGAGAAAAGAAAAAATAATCTTCTAGAGGAAGAAAATAAATAATATATATGAGATACAGCATCAGGAAGGGACATAGAAGACCATCGAAGCCTGTAGCAAGAGAGAGAATACATTAAGAATAAAAAATTGTATATTGTATTATGCCCTTTGATTTAATACAGAAATACTAGTATTTTTTGTGCCTTTTTTGTACGTTGTGTACTCTGTGTGATTGGCAACAGGGTATAAACACTTTCTCATAGCCTGTGCTTGCATCATTGGTTGGTCCCAATCTAATAGGTAAAATTTTAGATGAAATTCTATAATTCTTTGATGGAATAGCCAATATACTTTAGTTTTTTTAATCTTGAAATTGAAATTACACCATAAATCTTCTTCAAAATTAATTTTCCAACTATCATTTAATCTAAGAGAAGTTGGTAGATAAGAGAAAACATCTTCTATTTACTTTAACTCATAACAATCCATAAAGAACTTAAAGCTAAGGTAGTATAAATGTTAACAAATGAGGACTTCCTTCTATAAAATTTGGATTACATTTTATAGCCTATCTATGCCTTGTAAATAGATCAAATTATTTTTACAACTTTCCTTCATATTTCTAACTTTATTATGGGATGTCCCACACATCAAGAAAGGTTCTAAATCATTTCTTAAGGAAATCCCATATAACTAAGGAAAATGTGAAAGCAATGTAGCATCCTTATAAACCAATGTACTCCACCAAATTCAGGATGTTGCAAAGACAAATCCTAGACTAGCATAGTATGAGGACTTCTATGTGCTTTGAATAGGGATTAAAGCTTTTAGTTTAAAGTATGATGCATGCAACAATTTATCTTTATAGCATATAACATACCATTTTCTTATTGATTCATTAAGTGTATATGGTCAATATAGTGGTGATTAAGAGATATTTTAAGGAATGTTAGTAGGGAGAGAGCTACTAGTTAAGTTTATCTCTATATTTGTAATAGTATTAGAAACATTGAGATTCATTTTTAAACACTTTTCAAATGTTATTATTATGGTAAGTTATAGTAGTTTCTAGCACATCATTATAAAAGTCTTCTTTGTATCCTATGATAAATATATAAAAAAAATCAAAATATTAATATTTCATAATCATTGTTTAATTTTAGATGTTAACATATCATTTATAAATTTTTATAAGTGTACAAAAGTGATATAATCATATTTTTATATAATATTAATATATTTAAAATAAAATCAATAAATAATAATATGAAATACAAAATATAATAAAATAATAACTTGCGACCATTATATTTATATATTATTATAAATGGTTGTAATATCATTTTATTTCTGACAAACATGTTAATTTAAAATAGCACCAACCACAATCTCTTTTCAATAATATTAATAAATAAAGAAAGATAGAAATAGGTTAGGGACATAATATTAACATAATAATATTACTACTTCCGCATTACCCCTCCCACTCTTAATGGTTGACTACTTTGCGAGTGCTGGCCTACTGTTCTTTCTTCAGTGTACGGCCTGTTATAAATTTTGTAAGGATTAGAATGTTTTAATGTTTTTTCTTAATAGGTAAGGGAATTAGTTATATTTAGATTTTTTATTATCAAGCAGAGTTTAAATTTGGGGTTGTTTTATATAACTTTGGGGTTGTTTCATATAATTTTTATTCCATCATTTTATTGTTGGTCTGATTTAAGAGTATTTGATGAGGCATAGTCAACAGATTAAAGTTATACTACCCTTACAAATAAACAAACTACACTCAACAGATTAAAGTTATACTATCCTTACAAACAAACTCTAAAAATTTAAACCTAAATCTTTTTTTAATAAAACGATTGGATTAACACTTAATATAATCCTTATCTTTGAGGTGCTTTCGATGAAAAATCTTTGAGGTGATATAGACTGTGGATGTCGAGGGGATAGAAGGAACGGTATTTTTATTTATTTTTTAATTCGGTGCTGATTACATGTCGCACTCTTGTTGGACCTTTTTAAACCTCACCATCTCCCAACTCTAACAGTACGTTGTGGATTGCAAAAGCTATTCTTAGCGATGACCAGAATTTGTTTCTCATTGGTTAATGTGATGATACAAGTCTAGTGGCATATTCCATGATTAAAATTTTGTATGTTACCGATGGCAAATGATGTTCTCATAAATGATCATAATCATATTTCTCCATCACATGGAAACCTAATCAACAATGGACATAAACATCTGGATTTTTTTTTTAATTATAGCTTTTAAAATTCATAGGTCGTTATCCATTTAGGCTTGAAAGGCTTAGTCATTTTTCTAAGCATTGCTTTATTGTGTTGCTCTCCATTCTTTGGTGTTATTCCATAAAATGGATGGTGATCATATCAGGGTTGTTGTCTTTGTTTCTCTCGATTTTTTCTTAAGAACATCATATGGTTATCTCTTTTCAATTAACATTTTTCCAATTAATATTTATAGTGTTCCTTGCTCCTTGATTTTTATAATATTGCATCTAACAACATTTTTTTATTATTAAATTTTATTTTAATATATTTTTATCTTCAAGTTTTTCTACAAGTGTTTTCAAGGTTTTATTTTGTGATATACATTTTTGCAAGGTAAAAAGGTAATATTGTATTTTTTTATAAGTAATTAGAATTTTATATATAAATTGGATTTTTTAAGAGGATCCCAAAACCTTATAACAAAAAGGGGCGTAGCACCGAGATTTAAAGCAATTCCTTAGTACATGAAAATAAACACAAACTGAAATGGAAAAGGCCAGAAACAACCCTTGATCCAGTAGAAAGACCAGATTCTAGTACCAACTAGTGAGGTCCACTTCCACTTCATAAAAATATCATCTACCCATTGCTAGCAGTTTGGGATCCTACCAAGGGTGGATACAACAGTCTAGGATCCTCTCAGGGATGGATACAACAATCTAGGATCCTCCCAAGGGAGGATACAATGCACATGCCTAGACCTGCATAGGGAGAGTGGGAAGGCCAAGAATAGCCTACAACCAGAAATCCTGCCCAAAAACCAAAAGTAGGGAATTATTAGAAAATTGGGGATTCTCACCTAGGGATGGCTCGGGATGTAACCCAGGGTGTAGCGGAGCAACAAGTAGTCGTGCGAGCAAAGCAACAAGCAGCACTGGGATACAGGTCAGGGATCAGCAATGGGATAGCCTAGGAAATGGTATCAGGGTCCTCAAAGAAAAAAATGGGAAGCCTCTGCATGAGCTTGAAAAGTGGAACAACACTACTAGGGATATCTACAGGCCAAGATATCCCTATGCACAACAAGGAGAAAAATGAGGAAGTCGAAAGGATCCAAGGAAAACAATAATAGGCACAAAGACAGGATCTCGAAAGCCAAAACTAAAGGAGAAAGAAGGGACCATAGCTGCAAACACACTGATCTCCCTACCAAACCAAATAATACAGAAGGAATCCCCCACCACTCTAGCAAAAATACCTAGGAACCACCATCCTTGCTCATGAACATATCTAGGGAACTGGGACCAGAAGCCCTTGAACAAGAACTAAAATGAACAACCTAAGGATCCCAGGCGAGAAGCAACAACAGGCACAAATATGGGATCCTCGAAAGCCTAACCTAGGGGAACTAGGGTTTGCATGCACTGATCATGGGTCCCCCCCAAGATCCAGACATGCAATATAAACCCTAGGAACCCCAAAAGAAGGGACCAATATCCCCCCATCCTTGCTCATGGATAGCTTCAAGTAACTGGGACTAGGACTGGGAACAACTCAGGCAGAGGAAGAGGCCCACCCTGAAGTCCAACCAAAGCCCTAGGTGTTCACCAGATCATAGATCCAATAATAAGAAGCCTTCGAATAGGAAACCAAAAAGGGCCCTACCCAACAAGATGGGACCAGCAGCAACCATAGGCATACCAGAGAGGAGTCACTAGCAGAAGATGAAAATGGCCCCCCTAGACCAACCCCAAAGTAGATAGAACCTCATAGGATGCACTAGGAAGCAGTCAAAATCCCAACCTGCCACCATCGCTGACTAAGGAAGCCCTGGGAACCGGATCCATGCAAAAAAATTGTAAAACACCTCAGGGGAAATCCTAAGGGAGATAATTGAAGGGATCCCGAAAACATGCAAGAAATCCTAGGAGACCCCTGGAATGTACCAGACCACAGGTTCATACATGGAAACCCTGAAACTGCTAGGAAAGGAGCAAAAAGTGGAGAAGGATCTCCCCCCAAGGAGATCATCTGCTACAAAGCATTCCCAGAGCGGGATGACCCGAGATGAGCCAAGGAGTAGGCAATAACCAAGGGAGGGAGATCAGGGAGAGGGAGCAGGATCCTCCCCCTCCCCTCAGTCCCAAAACTCGGGTAATATTGTATTTTAAGACCATTTTCAATTAATGAAAAAAGTAATTTCATAAAAATTCCCATCAATATTATCCTTAGCTTAAATACAAGGTCTTTGCAACATCTAATATATTTTTTAATATTTCATTATGAAATTGATTTCCAATCATAGATTATCTCAACATTAAATTATGTGTAATTTTACCCCTACTCATAAATAAAAGGTTCATTGATTGAACAAATTTTGTAATATTTTCTTAGTAAAGACTTGAACACCAATGTAAGAAGAGTCCTTTGAAAAGTCTAGCACGAAATTTTATTGTAGTATGTAGGGTTGCATCTAACCAATATTTTAAAATATTGTAATATCCTTTCATAAATATTTTGGAATCTTGATCTCCATCATATAAAAAATAGTAATTGAGGTAACTCAGTCATTATAATCAAAGGAACCAAATATTTATTTTTCTAAATATTAATATGTCAATAAATATAAACACTCTAGGTATTGATATTAATATTTATTGACATATTTTTGTAAATATTTTTTTTTTAAATGAATAAACACTCTAGGCATTGATCTTGTTGGTGATAGTGGAAGCATAATTGCTTATTATTGATATAGGTGAAATGATTTCCCTCATTATATAACTCACCATGGATTACTTGCTTATACTAGAGCTTGTGTCATGTGGTTCCTTTTATTTTGAATTCAAGTCTAAAGTCCCTACCATATTTTCAAGGTTGTCATTCACTTTGCCATAACATAGTAAAGGAGGCCTTAAATATTGTTATTATTAAAAAAAGGATTTACGTTAACTTTTGCTCTACTTATTCCTTTGAAAGACATGCAAGCATCAAACTCAACAATATCATTCATTCAATTTTCTTGGGACCTTTAGTTTGAGTTTTTTTACTTTTCACATTTTGGAGAATTTTCTATTTTTCTTCCTTTGAAAAAACAAGTGTATAATTTAAATGCAACATGTATTTTATGGATATAGGAACCTCTTCCTTTTATGGGTTCTAACTTTGCAATTGTGGTAGCATATATTTTTGCTTCTTTCTTAAAATATAATCCTTCAATGGTTTATATTTCATCAAGTCTCATATAGTTTTAAGAATTCCTTAATTGTTTTATTGATGAGTGCTACTTTGGTCAATCTTAATTTTTATACCTTAAGAATTCGTTAATTGTTTTATTTATGAGTGCTACTTTGCTCAATATTAATTTTTATACCTTGATGACTATCTTGTCCAACAAGTGGGTTAGTATGGACCATGTGATATTTTGAATAATTTAAGATAACCTAACATTGATAATTCCTATATATATATATATATATATATCTTAGGATTGAAATACATTATATTTTAAAGTTAGATTCTATTTGGATTAGTTTATAGATATTGTTGGTAGAGGTAGGTGGAATTCAAGTCCTTCATTTATGGGAGGTGGTATAATGTTTGTATTGTTGTTCTCACTTTCGTATTCACCACAATTATAGCTTTCATCTTCTTGATAGGCTTGATTCTCAAGTTATATTTTGATATTCCTAATTTGTTCTTCATAAGAAACATTTTATTATTGTCCTATATTTTTTGGTCATGTTCATTTCAAAGACATAGTTATTCAATTTATTTTGGTTATTTAATTTATCTTGGTTATTGGCAAATTGGTTGGAAAAGATATTGTCAACATCATTAATGTTACAAAAATATTTTTGTCACTATGATGATATTTTCTTGTAATTTGTTTGAACCCTTATATCAAATATATCAATTTAATTTAATTTAATCATACTTTATAGTTAGCAGTATACTACTTCTAATATTTTTTATTTTAATCATCTCAATATGAACTCATATAATATGGTATTGGGTATATTATGAACCTAATGATTATACCTTTAATTATACTTATAAAATATATTTTTAGTAGTTAATAACATCCTACCATGACCTTAAGGTAAAGAGAGGATCCTAGTGAACGAATACTAACTAGGGTAAAGTGGAGGGAAATATAAGATGTAGTAAGCTTCAATATAAATTTTGCAAAAATCTTATATAGGATAGGAAGTAATGGTAAGCCTATTAGTTTCTTTGGTATCCTTGAATGATGTTTGCATGTATGGTTATAAGGGCTCCAAATGGTCATAGAAAGATTTGAATAGTGTGTATTTGGTTTGCAATTAGAAGATAATATAGAGAATAACTTCTAATATAGTTCAATATTTTTATCAAGAGATAAAAATCTAACAACTAATCAAAAGATGCTAAAATGACTAGTTTCACATCATATTTTTATCTTGATAAAATTGTTGACCAACTAACAATTGTGTTTTAAATCCTAAATAAACAATTGCATCATTGTATAAATAGCTTTAACAAAGCTAAAGAAGCCAAAATAAATGGTTGTAAGGTTTTGGATTCATTTAAACAACATCATCTATAGTAATTATTGTAGCTTTTAGGATATAAATTGTTTCTAGATGTCCTAAAAGAAGGTTCATGATGTAAATCCAACTGCAAGAGGTCAAAACATAATACCTCCCATTACATAAAAACTACGATAAATAAAAATAATATGTAAAACCCTCCATTTACATAAAAACTGCAATAAATGGAAATAATCATAAAAACCCTTCATTCACATAAAAACTACAATACATGAAAATAAACCAATAAATATTTTATTTTCTCATTCTTGGATTCACTTCCCCTTTTACAATGCAATACCAAGGGAATATATATCCCAAAGAAACCCTAAAATAAAACCCTAAAGCTTGAAGCCCTAAAAGAAAACCCTAAAAATAAAAAATTACTATTTTTGGTAAATTTATTTTTCCACCAAAAAAATGCCTTTTTAAGTAATTACTATTTTCGGCAAATTACTTTTTCATCAAAATGTCTTTTCTAGTAATTACCATTTTTGGCAAATTATATTTTGCATCAAAGAATTTCATTTTGAGTAATAAAAAAATTACTTTAAAACTTCTTTTAAAAAAACCCTCTAAAGATAGGCTCCTACATCATTCTCTTCTGGTTGAAAAGAACTCTGCTCTTGCAAGTTCCTTTGATCAAACTCATAATTACTCTCCATAGAGTGCCACACATCTACAAGTACTTCTCAAAATACCAATCTCCTTCTAAGGTTTTATATCTTAAACCTCCTGCAAGCACTACACATAGTGCCAATTTATTCTTTTGAGGTTTTAAAATAGCAAACCTCTTGCAAGCACTACAGAAAGTACCAATTATTCCCTCTGAGGTTTTCAATGAAAAAAAAAACTCTTGCAAACACTACACAAAGTGCCAATTTATTTCTCTAAGGTTTTACAAACCTTCTGCAAGCACTACACAGAGTGTCAATTCCTCCCTCTAAGATTTTACATAAAAAAAACCTCCTACAAGCACTTACACAGAGTGTCAATTTCTTTCTCTAAGGTTTTACAAACCTTCTACAAGCACTACACAAAGTGCCAATCTCTTTATCTGAGGCTTTTACATAAAAAAACCTCCTACAAGCACTTACACAGAGTGTTAATTTCTATCTCCAAAGTTTTACAAACCTTCTGTAAACACTGCATAGAGCACCAATTTTTTTTTAGACTCTTCCTTTTTTCTCTTTTTTTTCTTCTCTTTTCTCCCCAACAAGATCCAACCTGACTCTGATACCAAATGATGTAAATCCAGCTGCAAGAGGTCAAAACATAATACCTCCCATTACATAAAAACTGCAATAAATGAAAATAATATATAAAACCCTCCATTTACATAAAAATTGCAATAAATGGAAATAATCATAAAAACCCTCCATTCACATAAAAACTACAAATCATGGAAATAAACCAATAAATATTTTTTTTTCTCATTCCTAGATTCACTTCCCCTTTTACAATGCAATACCAAGGGAATATATATCCCAAAGAAACCTTAAAAGAAAACCTTAAAGCTTGAAGCCTTAAAAGAAAACCCTAAAACTTAAAACCCTAAAAATAAAAAATTATTATTTTTGAAAATTTTATTTTCCACCAAAAAATGTCTTTTTAAGTAATTACTATTTTCGATAAATTACTTTTTCATAAAAATTTGTCTTTTTTAATAATTACCATTTTCAACAAATTATATTTTACGTCAAAGAATTCCATTTTGAGTAATAAAAAATTTACTTTAAAACTCCTTTTTAAAAAAACCCTCTAAATATAGGCTCCTACATCAATTCATCACTAGAAATACAAGCACTATTGTAGTGATGAATCTAAGGGTTAAAGGTATTGTTTCTTCTTTAGTGAAAATTAGAAAACAAAATAAAATAGGAGTCCAAAGCCATGGCTTATGGTATAAAAAGTTACTAAGATTATTTATGGCTTATCCTTACTACTCAAAACCTTTCTCACGGTCATTAGCCCAAAAATAAGGATAAATACCTTATATTTTTCTATAGTATAAAAGTACATTTAAATTGTGACATAAAACATATTTAATTTAGAGTACTTTATATATATACAATTACCTTTTTTAATATTAAACTTAAAATAAAAATAAATAAAATATTTGAAACCATAAATACAATTTTAATTTTTAATTAAATCTATTAATTATAATATATTTATAAATAGGGTATGATCAGAACCAAATTTCCATCTAGTAAGAACCAGGGGGCACACCAAAGCAATAAGTATTTGGCATAACCAAGTTCATACTAGAGTTTAGGATTTTATTGATATTTTTTAAAGAGCCAAGTTTCGATCCAAAATATCAATCATATGGCATCATCACTTATACGATAGCAAAAGACCTTGTTATGGAGCTATGAAGAAAATGTAGCAAAGAGTGTTGGATCTAAGTGAGGTACTATAGAAAGTAGTATAGCTATGAATAACAATGTGGTCGTGAGTGCTATATTTGATTGAGGAACTATGGAAGGTTATGGAGCTATGAAGAACCATGTGGTTGAAAGTGTTGGATCTATTTTTGATATTGTGGATGACTATGTAGCTATGAAGAACAATGTGGCTAATATTTGGATCTAAGAGATACTATGAAAAGTTGTGGAGCTCTAAAAAATAATTTGATTGAGTGATGGATTTGATCGACGTTCTATGGAAGGTTGTGGAGCTATGGGGAACAATGTGGTTGTGAGTGCTATATTTGATCAAAGTATTATGGAAGGTTGTGGATCTATAAAGGATAATGTGGCTAAGAGTACTAGATTTGATCGAGGTTATGTGGAAGGCTATGAATATATGTAGAACAATGTGTCTAAAATTGTTGGACTTGATCGAGGTACTATAGAAAGTTATTGAGCTTTGAATAACACCATCGTTGAAAGTGTTAGATTTGATTGAGGTACTATAGAAGACTATGGAGCTACGAAGAACAATTTGGTTGAGAGTAATAGATCTTATTGAGATACTATGGAAGGTTGTGGAACTATGATGAATAATGTGGCTAAGATTGTTGGATCTGAACAAGGTATTGTGGAAAGCTATGGAGCTATGAAGAACACTGTGGCTAAAAGTGTTGAATATGATTGAGGTATTATAGATGGTTTTGGAACTATATAGAATAATATGGCTAATATTATTGGATCTGATTGAGGTACTAAGGATCTATGAAGAACAATGTGGTTGAGTGTTGGATCTACTTGAGGTAACTATGGAAAGTTATGGAATTATGAAGAACAATGTGGTTGAGAGTGACGGATCTGATTGAGGTACTATGGAAGGTTGTGGAGCTATGAAGAACAATGTGGTTAAGAGTGTTGGATTTGATCAAGGTACTATGGAAGGTTGTGGAGCTATGAAGAACAATGTGGTTGAGAGTGGTTGATCTAATTGAGGTACTATGGAAGGTTATGGAGCTATTGAAACAATGTGGTTAAGATGTATAAGTGACCTGATTTTTAGATCATTTTTGAAGTTTTTAAGAAATATCGAAGAGAAATCTGAAAATAAATTCAAGTTGCTCTTGTTCTTTTATGATTGTCAAGCTTATGTTATAATGGTAATTTTGTATCTTAGTCCTAGCTAGTGGATTGCATTTTGTTTTTTGTCAACATTCTTTGAATAGGTGGTGTTTTATCTCTTGTTTAGTCTTTGGGCTTTCAAGCCTCTATGTAAAAGGGTAAGGGACCCTTTTAGAACCCCTTTCTTACTTATATATATATATATATATATATATATATATATATATATATATATATATATATATATATATATATTAATTTAATGATTATTCGAAGTGCATCATTTCGACCTTTAAAGCAAAAATATGGAAACATGGTTCAAAGTACATCAAGGAGGAAGATAATTGTAAAGTGTGGCACATGTTGTAGTTGGAATAAGTTGATGCAATTATGCAAGGTATGCTTAATTCTCTCAATCTCAATTTATAGTGTTACTATTTGTAGCTTAGTATAAAAGAGGATAGGTTCTTTTGGGGTCCTAATATTAAATGAATATTTATTGCTAACTCAGTTTTTACTTTTTAAAGGGATAAGGAGAAAAACATATTCTCTCACATAGAGTTTGGATTAAAGATCTTTTGTTGAAGGTGTCTTTATTTTTTTGGCTGGCATTGCAAAATCGAATATTGATGGTGGAAAATCTTAGAAGAAGAGGGATGATCATTCCTAATAGGTGTTATTTATGTTGTGGGGATGAGGAGACAATTGATCATATTTTTGTCCATTGCCCCCTTTATTTGAAGGTCTGGCATGTGCTTCTTCAGTCACTTAAAATTCAATGGGTGACAATAAAGTCTTTGGAGGTCTTATGGGAAAGTTGGGTTAACCCTTATCATAATGCCTGATTGAAAATAAAAGATGGATCTTTGTCTTTCCTCATTTCATTTAGCAAATATGGAGAGAGAGGATTAAACGAGTGTTCCAAAATAAGGCTAATAGTGTAGAGGTCATTATCAAGAATATCTAAGTTGTCATTGCTAAAAATGTGATTGTTAATATGGACAACCAAATATATGAAAATTAGTTGGAGGAATATATAGTAGTGGACTGGGGAGAACTATAGGGAATCAGATTAACTGTCCAAATATAAAGATGAGATGGAATCCTCCCCCAAGAGTGGGTAAAACTAAATTTTTATGGAGCCTCTAAAGGTAATCTAGGAAAGGTTGGAGGAGGAGGGGTTTTAAGATCTAGCTCAGGGGTAGTGATATATTTTTACGCAATGAACTTTGGCCATACATCAAACCATGTAGCAAAGGAAAGAGCCATGATTACAAAAGTAGGGCTTGCAAAAAAGATTAATGTTAAGAATCTTATAGTAGAAGGGATTCTATGAATATCACTAATAGTTTGAATGCCAAGTAAACTGCTAGATAGAGAATTGAAAGTATTATTCAGGATGCAATTAATATATTGTCAGACATGGAATCATTTGTGATCCAACACATCTATATGGAAGGTAATGTTGTGGTTGATGTTATGACAAACATGGGAGTTCAGATGAATGGATCCAATGTATGGAATGATGTTTTTCCAGCGACTTTGATGATCATAACTTTGAAAGAGATTTTTGAGTTAGAAGTTTCAAAGCCTTAGTAAAATTGATCACTACAAAAGATCTAGTAGCATTGGACCAGTTTTCAAGGAACCTAAACTTAGATTCATGAGCTAATTAAAAAATGTTGCATATTAAATGAAGACTAGGTAGAAGCTTCCCAAACTCTCAGGAAAACGTAAAATTAGAGATCTAAGATAAGATAATAAAGAATTGATTAATTCTCCTCAATATTTTAAAGAAACAAGATGAAATGAATGTAAGAAATAATAAATCCCCATGAGATAGAGTTAAATCAAAATTATTGTATCTAAGTATGCAACATGTTCCTTTATAGTCCAAATTTTGTAATATATAAATGTTGGAAGTGATTTTTCTTTTTTTCAATAAATAAAAAAAATTGAAACTCTTTCAAATCTTCTTCATTTACCATAATCAAAAAATATATATATTAAATTATATTTAAAAAAAAAAACTTATATTAAAAATTTAAATTTGAAAAACTATAAATTAATCCAATAACTTAACATTTCACGCATTCTGGACCTATTAAGATTTTTTAAACTTTTTTATTAAATTAGGTCTGAAGTATTTTCCGCACACATAGCATTTCATTGTAAGTAATACAGGTAATTGATGAAAGAGTTTTATTTGACGTTTAAAATGGGACTTTAATCTAACTATATATCTAATTAATGACCCTATTCAGGGTTTTGTTCTATTATAGCATTTCCACATTTTTTTTATTAATTTTTTTATTAAAAAATAATAATAAAAATAAAAACAATTATTATTATCCAGGTGTTGTAAGTGAGTTGGAGAGGAGAGGGCAATCCTCTAAGGAAGGTCTCAGGTTCAAATCAGCTAAATTGGGTATCCAAAATCCAATTGATAATGTTGGTGCAGGCAGGGTCGGGTGCGACTCTCGGAGTAGGTGTTGTTCGTGGTCTCTCATACCAAGACGGACCTACTCTCTCATACCAAGACGGACCTACAAGGAGTTTTTCGCTTTAAAAAAATTATTATTATTATTAATGATTAGATAATATTAATTTAATTGTTTAATAGGAAATCAAAGTTTGAAACTTATTAATATTTAATTGTTATAATACTATATGATAATAAAATAATATAAATGGAATTCATTTTAATTTTATATAAGCAAATTTAAAAAAGAAAAAACTAAACTAATACAGTCCTTAAGACATAATGCAATGGTACTTTTTTTTGAGTTTTCATAGACCCAAGTTCAAACCTCTATAAAATATAACAAAATGATATGTTTTTAACTGAACATTTTTATTTCTTTTAACTAATGGGCAATAATCTATGGTAATAAGGTTTGACCCGTTGATTTTATTAGATTTATAATGACAACCTTTAAATCCCCAATATTTACCACTTAATTTGTTAACATCGAAAAGACCAAAATTTATAATATGACCAATCTCGTATCCTTACCATGGGTTTATATTAGATACTGAAAGAGAAACAACAAAGAAATGGGTTAGGGACATAATATTAATATAATATTATTACTATTTCCGCATTACCCCTCCCACTCTTAAAAATGCTTGACTACTTTGCGAGTGCTGGCCTACCGTTCTTTCTTCAGTGTGGGGCCTGTCATGAATTTTGTAATGATTAAAACGCCTTAACAATTTTTTGATATATAGTCTTTTTATTATTTGATCTGAGGGCTCACTAATGGTTTAGGATTACAGATTCAGGTCAGTTTACAAAGAAAAAAACGTGCTTAAACTAAGTGTCATCCGCATTAATATAATCTTTGTGGTGCTTTCAATGAAAAAAATATTTGAGGTGATATAGACTGTGGATGAGGGGATAGAAGGAACGGTATTTTTATTTATTTTTTAGTTCGGTGCTGATTACATGTCGCACTCTTGTTGGACCTTTTTAAACCTCACCATCGCCTAACTCTATCAGTACGTTGCGGATTGCAAAAGCTATTCTTAGCGATGACCTGAATCAGATGTGTATCTCAAATATGTTACCGACGGCAAATGTATTCTCATGAATTATCAGAATCAGATTTCTCCGTCACATGGAAACCTAATCAACAATGGACATAAACATCTGGATTTTTTTTTTAAATTATAGCTTTTAAAATTCTTAGGTCGTTATCTATATTATTTAAATTGGAATTTAAGAAACCTAACCAGTAGACTGACTCCCGTTCTCCGCAAGTTTGAACCAGACAATAAAGGATGTAACGTTTCTGTAATTACTCTTCATTTATAATCCCTTCTATACAAAATACACGCTCAGGAGGTCATGCTATGCACGAGTCTCTTGATTTAGGTCATGCTATGCACGAGTCTCTTGATTTTATGTAAGAGAGAAAACGTCAACGGCTGGTTGGGGCAGACACCTCCTTCACACCAGCTCTTAAAGAAAAAACTAAAATATGACCAAACGTCACCCACGAGCAAAGAAATGTAAGAAATAATTTTTTGGAGGAATATCGGAAAGGGTAGTTTTCCAATATTTATTATTGAGTTAAGTTATTTCTTTTTGAACGAATAAAATCTAGGTTTAAACACCTTTGTATGGGCTATAATCTTATTCCTCCATTAAAATTCCTAAAAAAAAACTACTTTATTTTTTACTCTAAAATTGGAATCGCCATCACATAAAAGTAAAAGTACAGCATTGTATTTTTTCTGAGGGATAGCAGAGTGCTGTTTTGGATCCAGACAGCCTTTTACACATTACAGATACAGGATTATAGTTATAATAACAATGGAAACAAGCATCGTCTGAGCTCAATGAATTAAAGAATCGTCTGAGTTTTTGCTTTTCCCTCTTTTTTCTCTGGCTGTCAGCCACCGCTTCTTCAGAAGGAAATCAAACCCAAGGCTCTTTACAGAATTACCTGATATTAGCTAGTGCTTCTTGGACCGCTCTGTGTCGATGAGCCTCCGCACGTTCTCGAAGTGAGCGACCTCGCAGGGTATATAGATGGCGCCCTCGTGATCGAAGCCATACTCCTCCTCCACCTCCTTCAGCAGTTCCCCAAACAGGGGATGGTTGAAATACGGCACCGGAATCACGTAACGCTCGTGCTCCTCTCCCTGCCCAACATACACCGCCAGAAACCCCTTGGGAACGTGACCGGAAGAAATACTGTGGTAGCCATGGGAGACATGGGGCAGATGAAGGTGAGCCGGAAAATGACAGTGAGGCAAATTCAGCGAATTCAGGTCCAGGTGAGGAAGATGAAAGTGACACCCGTGAGGAGGATGCTCAGGATGCTGAGGAGAATGCAGAAGGCTTGCGCGGCTCTCTTCCTGGCTATCGCAGAAATTCAAACACTTCGATAAAAACGAAGAATTGCCAGATATTCTGCATAGTTTGCGCAGGCGAAGACCCTTTCTGCGAATTAGGCGCATCCTGGGTCGCCTTATCCTCCTCCAGATCTTCACGATTCTATAACCCAGCCTGAACCCCATATTCAGAGAGCACCCCAACAGATCCAAAAAAAATACAAATAACTCAGAGACTGAGACTGAAGTTTAGCCCTGGCTAATCATATACAGACATGGAAAAGGGCCAGGGATCCGCGACGGAGATGGCAAGCCTGAAGGCGCTGAGACAGACTTCACACAGAGATCTCGGTAAATTGGACATGGTCGACTCCTATGGACGCAAAGCGGGATTCATTGATGATTACGGGGGAGACAATTCCAGAACAGAAAGGTCCTAATATCTATGGCGTGTTTCTCACTTTACAAACATTAATGAACGTGACCGTCAATCGACATTAACAACAGCATCGGGATGAGAAACCGGAGGACGTCTTTCACGAGATCTTTTGTGCGCAGAAATGAATGAGAGCCGCATAAACGGGGAGGAGGGGATGGTGATGTATATAATAACTGATAGGGGGTCGTTAAAAACTGGAAGGGCAGACCATGGTGACGATGATCTTCTAGTGAGTGAAGTTTACTGTGAAGAAGTCGAAGGTAATATTTTTTTAATCTTAGATTTCTGAATACGTAAGCAAACACAGAAAACCAAACAAATTAGGAGGCCGTGGTCCTGCCCGTAAGATGGGCGGGACTAATCAGAAAACGTGGCTGACGGTCCACAAACTAAGGAAATTTCCAAGAAATATACATTACAGATCAAAAGTGCCCTTTAACCTCTGCCTAAGCTCATGCTGTCCCCTGACAATAAATTTCTTTACGACGTCTTTCTGGGAAATATCAACACGTCCGCGTACTAACAATGACAGACACCAATGATAAAAGCACCAGTGGAACCAATTATGTTGGCGGTGGTCGCATATGAAACCGTGTGGTGATCTTTGGAAATCTTTTGTGTTGAACACTTTGGGTTAGGCATGAGTCTCTATCAATTTGAACTTTCAAAATGTTTGCGGATAAGTTATTTTAGTGTAATTGTTTGTGGGTAGGTTATTTAGTTTAATCGTTTTTGAACTGTTTTAATTTTTGTTGACTTTTCTCAGATTGTTTTATGAAAAAACCTGACCTTCTACTTAGGGAAAAAATCTAAACTTTGATATATTTTTTATTTAATTTTTTAAACGATCTAAAAATGTAGATTATGTAATCATCTTCTCTGGTTAATAGGATCTAATTCTTCTTTGTTATTGTCCACGTTCGTCTTAATGTTGAATCGTTATGTGCTCTGACTTTTGAAAGTTTGCTTTCTTTCACATTGGCATCGTTAAATTTCAAACTATCTTGAGTTTACAAGCTTCAAAAGGACTCTTCCCATTGGCATCGTTAATTTTCAAACTATCTTGAGTTTACAAGCTTCAAAAGGACTCTTCCTCCGTTGAGGATTTCAAAGTTTTCTTTTATGACCAAGAGCTAAGTCTACATTGAAAAAAAGAAAATCAGGGAAGTGGGCACGCGGCCCGTACATTGAAAAAATTGTAAAAATACAGGCGTGCAATCTGGTATGTTAATGTGTGGTTTTAATTTTTTACGAAGCAAATAATCAATTTTTAGTTGTTGCTGATCACGCAATGGAGTTTTGGAGACAAGGGAAGTGGTTTGTGGCTTTCTTGTTGCATATCACGCAATGGAGTTTTGGGAAACAAGGGAATACGAAATATATATAAAAATAATAATAATATTTTAATAAAATTTTATGCAATTTAAAAGGTGTGAAACGACACCAAATTCCGTGGAAAAAGACATCCACATAGTACTGTTTATTATTGTTATTTTTATTTTTAATTAATGTATTAGGAAATATTGGTTTTATATCAATTTAAAAAAATTATATATATATATATATATATATATATATATATATATATTTTTATTTTAAGTCTAATTTTATTTCGAATTTTTAAATATAATAAATTATTTTTAAATTTCAAAAATGTGGAATAAGAACTCGAACTTAATAACTAAAATTGAAACCATGTTTTTCTCTTAACCTTTGTTCGATTAGTTTATAAAGCCAGACTTAGAGGAGAATGTGAGACCCCAACAAATAGTCTTAAAAAATAACAAATTTTAAAATAGTTTATTAAATTGGATGTAAGACCACTGAAATGATTTAGACCACACATAAAAAGTATTATTTCTTAAGGAATCCCATATAACTAAGGAAAAAGTGAAAGCAATCATCTTTATAAACCAATTTATTCCACTAAATTGAGGACTAGCATAGTATGAGGACTTCTATGCACCTTGAATAGGGACTACAGCTTTTAGTTTAGGATGCATGCAACAATTTATCTTTTTTAGTATATAATATATTATTTTTTTATTGATTCTTTAAGTGTATATGTCTAACATAGTGGTGATTAAGATAAGATTTAATAAATATTAGTAGGGGAAAGGTACTAGTTGAGTTTATCATTATATTTGTAATAGTATTAGAAATATTGAGATTCATTTTTATACATTTTTCAAATGTTATA
This sequence comes from Wollemia nobilis, assembly GCA_028583015.1. Taxonomy (NCBI): domain Eukaryota; kingdom Viridiplantae; phylum Streptophyta; class Pinopsida; order Araucariales; family Araucariaceae; genus Wollemia; species Wollemia nobilis. The sequence continues at coordinate 1,162,723 of JAQPPZ010016900.1, read as the reverse complement.
ATTAGGTTAAGTTGTAGTAGTTTTTAGTTTATTCTTATAAAAGTTTTCTTTGTATCTTATGATAAATATATCAAAAAAAATTTCAAAATATTAATATGCCATAATTATTGTTTAATTTTAGTCGTAAACATATTATTTGTAAATTTTTATAAGTGTACAAAAGTGATACATTCATGTTTTTATAAAATATTTACATATTGAGAAAAAACAATGATTCAATAAATAATAATATGAAGTACAAAATATAAGGAAGTAATAACTTGCCACCACTATATTTCTACATTATTTTTTAGATACATAGGAGTTGGTTACATCCACACTAATTTTAGTAACTACATGGACTGCTCCCAACAAGCCTATACCACCTCGTTGTTGATGACCTAACGTGAGGGGGACCACCTATCGCTTGGGATTCATATTATCATTGTCAAAAGATTTAGATCATACTACTACCTTTGCAATAGGTATGCCTCCAAGGTTTGAACTTAGGTCACTTCTTGGTAAGTGTCTAGCTATATTTCTACATTATTATAAATGGTAATATCATTTTATTTTGACAAACATGGTAGTTTAGGATAGCACCAACCACAATCTCTTTTCATTAATATATACATACATAACGATGATAATACTTACATATGTTCTATATATTATAATCAAACAAGTATAAGGAGGTCTAATATGTAATTTTAAACTAATTATACTGAATCCATTAAATTACTTTTAAAATAATTATTTTAAATCAAAACAAATTGAAAAAACTAATTACCTCTTTAAATGTTATTATATTAAATAGTATAATGCATCCATGTCATTTTTAGTAATATCATATGTTATATTATAATGTAAAAATATTTTGTTTAGTTAAATAAAAATAGCTTTCAATTGTGGTTTTAAAGGAAAAATTGACTTTAAAAATAAAAGTGTCTTAAAATACCAATGATAATGAAAAATATAATATTTATTTAGTTATTGAAGCATACAAGGGCATTAATTCTATTCTATGGAACCCTTATTATCAAATGGTGTCTATATTATAGTTATAGTTATGTAATATGGTAAAAATAGTAGTCAAGAGCAAATTCTAAATGTGCCAATGCACAAGTCAATCAACATAAAGAAATAAAATTCTTAGTAATTATTATAAAAACATTTATTATAGTAACTATACTATTAATGATAGTCCTGATAATATTACTATTTTTTTTTAAATTAAATTAGACAATCCTAAAAAATGTATACTAAATAAAATATTTGGCTCCATCACTTTACCAAAATATATTTTGTATGAAAATATAATCACGAGTATATAATAAGCAACTAAGGACTTACCTTAAGTAAAACTATTTTGTACAATACCAATTAGGGACATTATGGGTGGAAGTCACTCTTGAATGCATGGAATCATACTTCAAGAGATAGGGTCAAGGATGGGAATGAAGGCTTGAGTTAAAGACTAGGTAATTAGAATAGACTTAATCTATGAACACAACATGTGCTTTGCATATATTTAATCTAAGGTAAGAATTATAATTCTAAAAATAAAAACAAATATTATAAGCAAGAACCAAAGAACTTAAATATAATAAGGAAAATAAGAAGAAAATATTTTTTTCTTTTTTTTGAATGGAACAAAACATAAAGGATAAAGAAGAGATAGAATGCAACATAAATACATTTTTATTTTCTTGAAATGTAGTCTAATTTTAAATGTAGAAGAAATAAATTACTCTATTTTGAAGCCTTGTAATGCAATCTATAATTAGACCTACTTTACTTTTAGACTTCTTCAAAACCCAACGATTGACAATGTTATCAAAAGTGCTTATGTAGTCCTAAAGGAACACCCTAATGGTGTGTCTATGGATTTTTATATAGGCTACCCAAGTTCAAATCAATGGAAGGGAGGTCCTTGTTGTGCCCTAGGGGAATGTGGTTCCTAGTTGTACCACATGTTGTACTTTACCTTCAACAACAAAAAAAGGTGCATATGAAGTAACAATGGCATAGTTGGGGGTCAACATTGTCATCTAAGGTCCCAAAAAAATTATGTAATGTTATGATATTTTTCAAAAAAATGGAGCTAAGCTAGGATGAATTGTGTTTCTAAAAAATTATATGCAAATAAATAGATACTAAAATAAAGTAAGAGGAATGCTTTTATTGCAATTTAGGGGAACATGTTCTTTCAAATTTATCTTAACGTAGACCAAATAAAATACATAAAAGCTAAAAAAAATGCTTTTCCTTATGACTATGCAAGGTTTTATTCAATGTGCCATGATTTAGGAAATCAACAGAAACCCTAAGCTTTCTAAATACACTCAAAAGAGAAAATAATGATGTAAATATAGTTCCAAATGCCTAAAGAATATTTTAATTATGGACATGGATCATAAGCACTTGATATAGCTAATCTTGATTTGTGAATCTAACATAAAATATAACCATTATTAGTAGGGGTTTTATAATCAAATCTACCTTTTCTCAGGGTCATAAAACCATAGGTATAAGGCAACATGATAGAAGCATAGAAAATCATAGCCAAAATCCAATGCTACTAGTTTCTCTTGGTCTAAAATATTCCTAGTCGATAAAGTGCACCCTAGAATTTACCCAAAATTGGATGAGAAAGATTTCTCCTATGCTCAACATCCATAGTAGGCTGACTCCTTAAAATATAAACAAAATTTATATGGGGGTTTAAGACTAAAGGGAGGAATGAAAGGGTTAAGAAGGGATAAGGGTTTAGAAAAATTATTAAGGGTGAATGGAATATGGCCTAATAGCAATAAACATATAAAGCACAAAAGTCTTACACATTGAAATCCTAGTGAAACTTAACAGATGAAACATTATCAAAAACATCACAAAGTTCATTTAATTTCAATAATATGCTTCAAATATTCCAAATACTTATGAAGAGTGATTCAAATATTGATACAAAAAGTAGAATTCGATTTAACAAAATTTACTAGTCATAAAGTGCAAAAAAAATGAATTAAAGCATAATTTCATGCATAAAAACCTGAGAGTGCAATTATAATGGAGGTCGACAAATTTCACTTTTCATTAATTGGTAATAGTCATCATGTAGTGTATATTCAAGCAAGTGCTATAGAGCTAATCCTCATTATGAGGTGAATCAAGTTAGTTATAAGTGCTACATAAATTTTGCAGTGTAAGATTTACAAAATTTGTTATAGGTCTATTAGAAAACAACCTGGCAGGGAGCACTCTTGGGAGCAGATGTTATTTTCATTTTTCATAAATCAACTATTTGCATTGTTGATGTGGTCAGTTTATATTTAATCTTGCATCTTTGGTTTATGTATATTTTTAGTCTAATCCATATATCTTCAACTATCTTCTACAAATTGCTTGTCTGCTACAACTGTTTGTTAGAGATGTTCTTTTCAAACTCAATGACTAGAAGGTATTGGGGTGGCTATAGCTTTTGACAAGAATGATCCAAATGAAAAATATATTCTTGAGTTAATCTATTCCAAAGCTAAACCTTATAGCAGCGTCGAGCCTTTTGATTGCTTGAAAGGATATTTGAGTCAAAAATAGATTTTTAGGATAATTTGGCTAACATCGTTGCTTGGCAGTGTCCAAATTCACTCTTTTTAGATAGCACTTTGCTCTTTCAGTTTTATGTATTTTTGGACTTTTGTAGTGTTTTACTTTGAAAACCCGAATTTGCTTGACCTTCGCATCTCTTATGCATTTTTAGACTTTCATAGCATATGTGTTGACATCACTACTTGGAAAAGTCCAAATTCTCATTTTTTTCTAGCTTTAGGCTAAAGGAAAGCTTCACTTGATTGATGACAAAGTCACGACATTTCAGTTTTGTGCTCTAAAAATTTGACTTTATTCCTCCTCAGTATCTTCGTGTATTTTTGGACTTTCATGGGGCTTTTATGGTGTCATCACTTTGAAAGGTCCAAAATTTCCCAATTTTAAATTTGTGCATTATCACAACCTTTTAGGACTTAGCCAATTTTCTAAAAAATCCTTAATTGCCTTTAGAATTTAGCCTTAGACGGGTGCATTAGAGTCTCTTCTAGCTTGAATGAGTTGTTTGGATACTTAACCCATCCTAGGAGTTATTTTTCCTTAGCATAATTTGGGCAACATTTCAACATAATGGTGAGCTAGCTTGATTTGCAAATGAGGGCATAACTTTGACCTACATTCTTGGTGCCTCTTGGGAGTTTTTGTTTGCAAAAATTGAGGATCTAGAGAGCCTTATCTTAATGGGTATGGAGTCAAAAAAATTAGAATTTGGAAGAACTAAAAAATAATGTAATAAAAAATAGTCATGAAGATAAGAAGGGTGATGGATGATAATGATGAATAATGTAGTATGGGAAATGGTAGTAATAATAAAGTGATACGGTGGTGGTTGGATGGAGTAAGTGCAATGGTAGGAGGAATGAGGGGAGGAAGAAGAGTGCAGGTAAACATATAGTAGAAGTGAGGAACACAAATAAATATGAGGGAAAGAAAGGGAAGGGAGAGAGATATCTGCATGATAGTACCTTTTGCCAAAAATAAAGCTTTCTTGAGCATGGTCTGCCATAACTAGGAGTTACTTCAATTCTAGGCAAATTACCTCAAGAAAATGTTTTAGGAACTTAAATATTGAGACACTTTTTTGAGGTAATGCATTTTCCAAAAAAAAATCACTTTATGTAGCCAATTTTTATATGATCTCTTTTAGAGTATCCAATGGCTTTTTACCAACATACCTACTCTCATTTGGACACCTTGTGTTTGTTACATCATTGTGGTGTTGAAGTGTCATGTTCTAATCCTGTTATTTTTTTTCCTACCTTTGCATGTCAATTATTCCTTGACCAACTTTTTTCCTTATAACTTCGATAGTTAGGGCTTTTGGAGCTGCATCTTGCTCTTCTTGCTCATCTCTAGCCCTTTTTGACTCTTCTTTTTATTCTTCTTAATCATATTCTAGTTCAGTGAATATTTCTTTGATCTTCTACAACATTTGGTAGGTGGTACTCCTTGCTTTTAGAGTTGGATATTTTATTGCTTTGACCTTATCATTAATTGTTGGTATTCTAAAGGATTTTTTATATGAGGGGTCTTGAAACATTTTTGCCATCTCCTAAATTTTTTATTGTATTGTGGTTATATTTCTTAGGAACCTACAAAACTTGAGCTTCTGATATGGTCTATTTGGGCTTGGAATTCCTCTCTTGTACAAAATTGGAGCTATTCATCCTAGAATCCTAGAAATCGAAGACCTCTAGCCTCATTTGTTGGAGCCATCATTTTTTTGGCTTTTATCAATAGTTTATTCAGCATATCTCATCCTTGTTGGACTACTCTATTTCCATCTATCAAATTTTATGTGATATGCTCCATTCCTTTCTTTGTTTGTCATAGTTACATATTGTAAGTCAAATCTTCTCCCTATGAGTATAAGGGGAGATTCAACTTGTTCTACTTTATCTTTAATTTTGGCTTGAGTTGTTTTTAGGTCTACCTTTGCAATTTTAGTGACTCTTATGCTAAACATCAAGTAGTCAATGATCAAGCAAGCTTCAAAAGAGCTTTGGAGGATTTTGCTCCAATTTTCCTTCTTAAGTTGCACTACTATTTCTCAAGAGAAATGAGAGGCTTGATACTTTTTCCCCTCTTGCTCTAGATATTTTTGTAGGCCTTGCATATGTTCTTGCAAAACTTGATTCATTTCTTCCTTTTCTTGCAACTATGACAGAGTCGGGACTCGGGAGTTTCATGATCATTCTCCTTGACTTTTGGATCTTGTTTTTCAAGAATTTATTTTCATTTTATTCATATTTGACTATTTATTCTAAGTATCTTGTTGCATTTGCTTCTTAATTTTTCACCTTGGAGATACATTGTGTTGACCTAATTTTGAGTACTTAGAAATGTATCTTCTAGCGGTACTCTAGCAATATCTATTTCTTGCATTGAAATTTTGTATTCATCTAACATCATCCAATATTTAGGCTTGTCAACTTTTGGAGTAGCTATTACCCTCAATTGCTTATATGTGATTGGATCAACCACATTCATTAGCCTTGGTAGCACTCTCTTCTTTTATTTTCTTGGTAGTATTTCTATCCACTAATATTGGGTATTCTATGAATAACACAAGCTTATACTGAGAGGGGGGGTGAACAGTATAAGACCTCTTTTTACTTTTTCCTTTATACTTCAAAATAGTAAAGCAATATACCCAAAGCAATATCAAAGCAATGCACAATATCATCCACAAAGTGACACCAATTTTAACGTGGTTCACCCAGAATGGTTGGGCTACGTCCACAAAACTTTTCTCTAAAAGTTATCTCAAAGTTCTTTGGGAATCCTTCCCAATTACAATGTTTATGAGCCTCGGCCCAAAGGAGATACCTTCCCCCAATCAAAATTTATGAGCCTCTGCTCAAAGGAGATACCTTCCCCCTATCTAAATTTATGAGCCTCTGCTCAAAGGAGATACCTTCCCCTCAATCTAAATTTATGAGCCTCTGCTCAAAGGAGATACCTTCCCCTCTGCTCTGGAAATGATCCCTCAGAAGATCAACTGCCTCTACCTCTTGCCAGCACGTGGAACTCCTTTCCATCGAAGACCTCCTATCCTCAATGCTTAGCCTAAGAGACCTCTACCTTCTATGATCACGTCCACAGTAGCTCAGCAACTTGTACCAAACACAGTCAGTCGGTCTAGTACAAGTCTTCCTCTGTCTGTCAGATCTGTCCAACACTTGAACAAATCAATCCTCTACACACAAGCCTTCTCAAAGACTTGCCAAATCTATCCTCAAGTTCTTCTCAAAGAACCAGTGCTCCTCTGTCCTCAAGTTCTCTGATAGAACTATCAAAACTCAGCTCACAAGTCCTCTGCTAGGACCTGTCCAAATCTGCTCACAAGTCCCCAGAACTTCAAACTCTAGTCCAAATGTCAAAACCTCACAAGTCCCCAAACTTTCAAAACCTGCTCACAAGTCCCCAGAAACCTGTCCAAAACCTGCTCACAAGTCCCCATCGAAACCTGTCCAAAACCTGCTCACAAGTCCCCACCGGAACCTGTCCAAAACCTCAGCAAGCTCACCAAGAAAAACTTTCTTAGTAGGAAATCACAAGGTGAATTGTTAGAGACCCAATGTGATTTGTCAAACTCATAGAAGCATAAAGAGAATTGTTAGAGACTCAATATGTTCTATACTCAACTCCCAATCTCAAAACTCAACTCAAATCAACTCAACTCAAAAACTCAATCTCAAATCTGAAAACTCAACTCAAACTCAATCTCAAATCTGAAAACTCAACTCAATATCTGAAATGGATAGGATAGAATGCTTTCTTTCAAGAACATGAAACTCCAACAATTGCCAACTATGCAAAGAATCACATAACAATGATACTCATGTTCTTTTCACCATCAATTAGGGCTTCAACAACAATGCTCATCAAACAAGGTTCAATCAACACCATTCAGCTCAAAACACAACCTTGAAGCATTTCACAATCAACATCAGAAAAGGAAACAAGTAGAACTCCTTTTCTCTCCAATATTGTTTGAACAAAAGCATCCACCAACTCAACTCACAATAGCACACACAACTTTTCAAATCATCAACAAAGGAGTAAGCTCAACACTTTAACCAAGTAAAGAATAGCTTGATTATTACCAATTTAATGAAAGCAAATATCAATCTCAAAGCTGCCCACTTAAGGTTTCACAACTTCACACAAGAAGCAATTGACCTTAAAACATCATGCTTTCATTTCCATAAACAACCAAAAGCACTCTCAACATTACAAGAAAGATTTAACCCTTATACACCTTATTTCTCCCTTATAGTCTTATCACAAATAAAATTTATCTCTCATAAGAATGCAATAAGAAATTTCAACAACATCTTCAAAAAGAATCTTTTATCAAAATACAAACAAGCTTTAAACTCCTTATAACTCCTAAGTTGTTTTTCCCTCTAACAAACTTCCTCCATCCACAAAAACACTTAGCAAAAATTAATTTCGAAAATACCTTAGCCAACATCAAAAATCGCTATGGAGAAATTTGCGCATGAATTCTAACACCACCTGCTGCGTCCACTTCATGACGAAAAACCCTTTCACGATATTCGAACGCGGAACCTCCCGTTCGGGTAGCGTGCCAACAGCCTAGCCGCTATCGGTGCGCCAAAGGCACCTGGTGAGGTTTAAACCTCACGTTGTTAACCTTGATCCTTCTGCACAGGGATAAAATGAAACCACAGTCCCTTCCTTTCCTCTGCCATGACACGACGACAATAAACTTTACGACGGATTCGACAAACGGCGAGTGCAGACAAACGAACAGCGGATCCACGAAAATCAGCGAAGACACAGACGAATTTACAGCGAGCAACTCCTTTCAAAATTTGGATGGGATAAATCTTTGTTTTCATCGAGGGAGATTTATATGCAATTTACCATAAGCTCTTTGACGTCGACGAGGAGTTTAACACGTCGACGGAGGTCTTGGCTAGCGCCCACAATGTTAAAACATTTGCGCCATGGATTAGGAGAACCCATTGCAAATAATAATTTATTTATTTAAAAATAATTAAATGGAACCTTAACAAGGTTTTTAATTATTTAAATAAATACTTCCTCCTGGACCCAAATGCATTAAACCAATGCATCCACCTGTAATCTCTAAACCTGCCAACTTGGGGTTTGCAAAAGACCTTTGAAACTGTCATGTCGTAACCTTCATCAAAACAAATTATTTGACATCAAATCAAATTCCTTCAAGAGCTTCTTGACATCAATGACAACTTATACACTTGAGCAAAGGCAATGTACCCAAAGTACCCAAAATTGCCAACAATCTCCCCCTTTGTCATTGATGGCAAACCTTTACTAAAAACACTTCTCAAGAGCCAAAACTGAAACCAACTATGCTAACAACTGAGAAACTGTGCCCACAACTAAGAATCTTCCTTTGAAGTTTTTCTCCCCCTGACTTGAAGCTTTCCTCTTCACTTTGAAGCTCTCCCCCTTACTCATATCTCTCCCCCTTTGTCATCAATGGCAAAGGGCCACCTTTGGGGCTCGGGACTAAGAATGAGCCTCTTAGCTTAGTCCCTCCCCCACCTCCTGATGAGGTGATTAATTCTGGGGTGGGAGTAAAACTCCCATTAGGCATTGATCATCATCAGCGTCTATAACTTCCTTGTCGGGCCTTCTCTTGAACTCTTTGTCCATATTCTTGTTCTTGTTCTTGTTCTCATCCCTGTTCTTGTCCATGCCTTGATCCTTGGACTTGATCATGCCACTGTTCTTGTTCTTGTATTCTAGAATTTCAGCTCTACACTGTCTGATTATGTGACCTTCATTGTTGCACTTGAAACACTTGACGATGTTGTTTCTCTGAGGTAAACCTGATCTTTGAATCCACCTATTCTGACCAAACCTATTCTGGCCAAACCTATTCTGACCAAACCTGTTGACCAAACTTGACCAAACTGTTCGATCAAACCTTTTTGATCAAACTTGTTCTTGTTATTTACCTTGCAATAGACTGCCTTGTGCCCAAACTATTTACAAGAGTAGCAATACCCTTGAAAGAAACTAGCACTTCTGAAATTGTCATTTACCTTCTTCACTTGAGCCATGCAATGTGAAGCCATGTGACCAAACCTTGTGACAAGCAAAACATCTGCCTTGAAACTTTCCTTTATTTGACCTCTTGGGTCCTGAAAACTTCTTCTTCTCATTCTGAATTCTATTTTCTATTTCTGTGCATCTATCATTCAAGGACTCCTTTTCTGAAGTACTTTCCTCATCAGAACTCTCTTCCTTTTGGAGTCTCTTACTAGACTCTCCAACTTGTTCCTTGTGTGGCTTAACAAAACCAAGGCCTGTTTTATCTATTGTCTTTCTTTGACCTTTGATGAGTGACTTAACCTTTTTGGAGCTATCTTGAAACCTGTAAAGCTTATCCTTGTACTCTTTAGTTTCCTCTTTCAAAGAAGCCATTTTCTGTTCTAACTCACTATACTCAAGAACCTTAGACTCTAACTCATCCTTGAGTTCTTGTGTCTTAGCTATAGAGAAGTCAAGACTTTCTATAAGATCATCTCTCTCCATACAACATTCATCTAACTTATCCTTGAGTCTAGCATTCTTCTTTCTTTCCTTTTTCAAAGCACTAAGAGCACTAATAAGTTCACTTTCAAGATCCTTTATTTGATTGCCTTTTGAATCATCAAAGCCTTTTTCAGATTTCTTATCACTAGAGGTGCTACCCTTTTCAAAAACCATACATGCATCTTCCTTATAGTTTTCTGAAGCATCCTCATACATACTAGAAACCAAATCATTATTTGTGCAATCATCCTCAAGGTGACCAAAATTTCCACATCTAAGACATTTCATGATAATGAATCTATGTTTCGGTTCTTCCTCTTTTTCTGATATGAACAACATCTCATTTTCATTATCACTTGAAGAACTTTCACTATCACTACTAGAACACTTACTTGCTTTGTCTAGGTAGAAACTCTTCTTGTGCTTGTGAGAATACCTCTTTCCTTGATTGTTGTGCTCATCAGAATCCTTGCTCTTAGAATCCTGTTTATCTTCATCACTTTCATTCTTGGGAACAGTACAATTAGTAGCATAATGACCAAACTTTCCACAATTGAAACATCTTATATTTTTCATACTTTTGTGTTTTCTAGAGAACTTGCCTTTCTTGCTTGTAATATGCCTCTTCATCACTAGAAGACTCATCACTATCTTGAAGTTGTTTACCCTTAGATTCCTTGGTAGCCTTGAAAGTTTCCTCTTTCTTGACATCAACCTTCACTTGAGTTCTCAACTCAAATGCTTGCAAGTATACTATGGAGCTCATCCTTTTTCAACTTATCCAAATCTTTAGCTTCCTCAATAGCAGAAATATTTTCACTAAATCTATTAGGAAGAGATCTTAAAATCTTATCACAAACATCATTTTCAGCAAGCTCAAGACCTAAGTCTTTCATGGAGTTAACAACCTCATCCATACGAAGCATGTAGTCACTAATATTTTCATCATCATTCATCTTGAGTTGTTCAAACATACCTTTGAAGTGTCTTAACTTGGCTTTTCTGACATTTGTATCACCTGTATGAACCACCTTCAACTGTTTCCACATTTCACTAGTTGTCTTGCAGTGAATCACTTTGGTGAGATCTGCTTTATGTAAGCCTTTCAGGATTGCATTCATTGCTTTTGAATTGTTGTGATGTAGGAGCCTTTCTTCTTTAGTATTAGGACCATGTACAGGAATAGTGTACTCATCTTCAATCACTTCCCATACCTCATTACCAAGTGCCATTAGATGAACCTTCATCCTTGCACTCCAAAGACCAAAATCTGACCCATCAAGAATAGGTGCTACATTACTACTTGAATGATCCATTGTGTTCTTTACTAGCTTTTCCTTCAAGCTGTTAAACTTTTCGAAGGCACCGACTCTGATACCAATTGAAGAACACAAGCTTATACTGAGAGGGGGGTGAACAGTATAAGACCTCTTTTACTTTTTCCTTTATACTTCAAAATAGTAAAGCAATATACCCAAAGCAATATCAAAGCAATGCACAATATCATCCACAAAGTGACACCAATTTTAACGTGGTTCACCCAGAATGGTTGGGCTACGTCCACAAAACTTTTCTCTAAAAGTTATCTCAAAGTTCTTTGGGAATCCTTCCCAATTACAATGTTTATGAGCCTCGGCCCAAAGGAGATACCTTCCCCCAATCAAAATTTATGAGCCTCTGCTCAAAGGAGATACCTTCCCCTATCTAAATTTATGAGCCTCTGCTCAAAGGAGATACCTTCCCCTCAATCTAAATTTATGAGCCTCTGCTCAAAGGAGATACCTTCCCCTCTGCTCTGGAAATGATCCCTCAAAAGATCAACTGCCTCTACCTCTTGCCAGCACGTGGAACTCCTTTCCACCGAAGACCTCCTATCCTCAATGCTTAGCCTAAGAGACCTCTGCCTTCTATGATCACGTCCATAGTAGCTCAGCAACTTGTACCAAACATAGTCAGTCGGTCTAGTACAAGTCTTCCTCTGTCTGTCAGATCTGTCCAACACTTGAACAAATCAATCCTCTGCACACAAGCCTTCTCAAAGACTTGCCAAATCTATCCTCAGTTCTTCTCAAAGAACCAGTGCTCCTCTGTCCTCAAGTTCTCTGATAGAACTATCAAAACTCAGCTCACAAGTCCTCTGCTAGGACCTGTCCAAATCTGCTCACAAGTCCCCATAACTTCAAACTCAAGTCCCAGAACTTCAAAACTGCTCACAAGTCCCCAGAACTGTCCAAATCTCACAAGTCCCCAGGAACCTGTCAAAACTGCTCACAAGTCCCCAGGAACCTGTCCAAAACCTGCTCACAAGTCCCCACTAGAACCTGTCCAAAACCTCAGCAAGCTCACCAAGAAAAACTTTCTTAGTAGGAAATCACAAGGTGAATTGTTAGAGACCCAATGTGATTTGTCAAACTCATAGAAGCATAAAGAGAATTGTTAGAGACTCAATATGTTCTATACTCAACTCCCAATCTCAAAACTCAACTCAAATCAACTCAGCTCAAACTCAATCTCAAATCTGAAAACTCAACTCAAACTCAATCTCAAATCTGAAAACTCAACTCAAATCAATCTCAAATCAGAAAACTCAACTCAATATCTGAAATGGATAGGATAGAATGCTTTCTTTCAAGAACATGAAACTCCAACAATTGCCAACTATGCAAAGAATCACATAACAATGATACTCATGTTCTTTTCACCATCAATTAGGGCTTCAACAACAATGCTCATCAAACAAGGTTCAATCAACACCATTCAGCTCAAAACACAACCTTGAAGCATTTCACAATCAACATCAGAAAAGGAAACAAGTAGAACTCCTTTTCTCTCCAATATTGTTTGAACAAAAGCATCCACCAACTCAACTCACAATAGCACACACAACTTTTCAAATCATCAACAAAGGAGTAAGCTCAACACTTTAACCAAGTAAAGAATAGCTTGATTATTACCAATTTAATGAAAGCAAATATCAATCTCAAAGCTGCCCACTTAAGGTTTCACAACTTCACACAAGAAGCAATTGACCTTAAAACATCATGCTTTCATTTCCATAAACAACCAAAAGCACTCTCAACATTACAAGAAAGATTTAACCCTTATACACCTTATTTCTCCCTTATAGTCTTATCACAAATAAAATTTATCTCTCATAAGAATGCAATAAGAAATTTCAACAACATCTTCAAAAAGAATCTTTTATCAAAATACAAACAAGCTTTAAACTCCTTATAACTCCTAAGTTGTTTTTCCCTCTAACAAACTTCCTCCATCCGCAAAAACACTTAGCAAAAATTAATTTCAAAAATACCTTAGCCAACATCAAAAATCGCTATGGAGAAATTTGCACATGAATTCTAACACCACCTGCTACGTCCACTTCACGACGAAAAACCCTTTCATGATATTCGAACGTGGAACCTCCCGTTCGGGTAGCGCGCCAACAGCCTAGCCGCTACCGGTGCGCCAAAGGCACCCGATGAGGTTTAAACCTCACGCTGTTAACCTTGATCCTTCTATGCCAGGGATAAAATGAAACCACAGTCCCTTCCTTTCCTCTATCGTGACACGACGACAATAAACTTTACGACGGATTCGACAAACGGCGAGTGCAGACAAACGAACAGCGGATCCACGAAAATCAACGAAGACACAGTCGAATTTACAGCGAGCAACTCCTTTCGAAATTCGGATGGGATAAATCTTTGTTTTCATCGAGGGAGATTTATATGCAATTTACCATAAGCTCTTTGACGTCGGCGAGGAGTTTAACACGTCGACGGAGGTCTTGGCTAGCGCCCACAATGTTAAAACATTTGCGCCATGGATTAGGAGAACCCATTGCAAATAATAATTTATTTATTTAAAAATAATTAAATGGAACCTTAACAAGGTTTTTAATTATTTAAATAAATACTTCCTCCTGGACCCAAATGCATTAAACCAATGCATCCACCTGTAATCTCTAAACCTGCCAACTTGGGGTTTGCAAAAGACCTTTGAAACTGTCATGTCGTAACCTTCATCAAAACAAATTATTTGACATCAAATCAAATTCCTTCAAGAGCTTCTTGACATCAATGACAACTTATACACTTGAGCAAAGGCAATGTACCCAAAGTACCCAAAATTGCCAACATTCTAATTTATTACTTTGATTTTATTGATGGTGATAGTAGATGGATGATAAAAAGGTGGTAATATTGGAAATATGGGTTGGGGAATAGGGAATGAAGACAAAAGGATTTACTAGATTTCTAAAATAGCATCAATGGGAGTATGTATTTATGGAAATGATGTGGTGGACGATGGATCATGTGTTGTTTCTTCGTAAGTTATTTACCTTGGTGGGGAACTTGATGGTGGAAGAGAAGAGGAGGGAATATTAGTGGGTATGAGAAGAGTAGAAGAAGAAGTTATAGGGTTTTGAGAAATTATACTTATCTCCTTTGTTTGTGGTTTCTCTTGATATGGTGTGATCACCTCTTATACTACTAGAATTGCACTATGGCCTTTATGTTTCTTTGATACCCTTTCTTGTAGCTACTTGAAGGGGAAGGTTTTTCTTTTTACCTTTAATGGGGTCATGGATCTGAATATTACCATCCCAATTTTTGTTGTAGAAATATTCTTAGGTTCATATCAAATTCTTCACTACTTGCTTTGGTTTGGCTTGGCTTTTGTACATTCTCTATTGGTGTTTCTTGTTTTGGGAAAATTTGGTGCTTAGGTGGCCTTGGTATGAAATGCAATCCTCGAATGATTTGTGGTTCTAGTATAGATTGTCTACTATTATTTATTCTAAACTCGATAATGGGGGATCCTAGAGCTAGATTTTTGGGCCTTCATATTAATTTTGGGTGATCTTGTGCTTCAGATGGCATTTTTCCTAGGATTCCTTCATTGTATCCCATTTTCCCAATCATTTTTTACCCTTTAGGGTACCTTGCTAGAATTTTCTTGGGACAAAACCCTAAGCTTCTTGGTGTGATTTTAGGATTATTTTTTAGGGACTTTGTTCCTTCAGATTCATTACATTTGGGCTTTTAACTTGATTTTTAGTTGAGGCTTTTACTTTTTCCTTTTTTGGAATCTATCTACTCAATCTCTTCTTCTTCTTCTATTGTAGGAGGTTCTTCTTCATGTTATTTCTCCCCATCACTTCCAATAATTTTAGCTTTGATTTACTCTTCCTTTGGCTTCCAAGTATCTATGTTCTTGTCATATATTTTTTAAAAAGTTTTGTCCATGGCTAGTGGATATCTTGAGTTCTATAAGTCGCATTAACATCTGACTATCCACCATTCTATAATTTTTCCATCTAACCAATCTTCATTTACTTTCATTGCTTTTATCTTATTATATGTTAACACATTATCTTTGTTTTATTTGAATCATAATCATTCATGACGTTATAGAAATCGCTCCAAGGAGGTAAATCTTGCATTTTGCTTATATTCCACTAAAGTTTATTTTCCTCAGATTTTTTCAAATTTATATTGTTCAACTTGTTTGAATGTTGGAATTATGCTTGTGTTTAACTCTATCATTCTATATTTGAATCTACCAAATGGGTCATACTTCCATTTGTATGGTATTTCTTATAACTTAAATTTTCCAAGCCTGGCATTTAAGACTTCACTTTTCCATTTTATTGTCAAAGTAATGGGTTTGAAACTAAATGACAATTCATATGTTATTTATGGCAGTGCTAAAAGATTTATTTATTTCATCCACTTGTTTGTATAATTTCATACCAAATATCCAGTTAGTGACATAGTATGGTAGCAAAAATGGTTTGCCAACAAAGCCATATAATCTTATCATTGTCCATTCTATTAATAAATACTAGTCTACCTCCTCTAGATAAGGAGTTCACAATTTCTCAACCGATTTTTAGAAAATCGAGGTAATTTCCCATATATGAGCTTCAATGTTGAGCTTAGAAATTCTCTATTGAAGTAATAATAGAAATTTGAAGCTTTGATAAGGTGTTTCCAATCTACTACCACCATGTATTTTCCTTTTTCATTTTGCTTACTCACATCTATCCAAGGTATACTATTCAATGTGCAATATAAAAATAGCTAAGCTAGGTGTAAAGGATATCATAATACTCTGTATTTTTAAATTTATAACTTTGTGAGTTGTTCATGCATCCTCTCACATAAGAAGTCAGCCTATTCAAAGAAAAAAGGTTTTTTTTTAGTAATCCTAATGAGTTATTTCATAATGACAAGGATTACAGATAGCTTAGGCCATGGTAATTTGATAGCCATAAACATGTTTATTTATTGACAACCCATAAAGTATTGCTAGTATGGAGAACATATCAAGGAAACAAAACTCAAAAATTGGAATTGGGATTTTTGGTAAGAAATTTCCAAACTTAGGATGATGTAATTGTTGGTCAAGCTATATTTTTAGGCTCTTTTCCTTGTCTTTATAAGTCCTATGATCATAATACCTTTTTTGGTCCTTGATGGTAAAAGTTTTGGAAATTGCTCTAGGTTTAACACCTATTGCAAATGCATTAACAAAAAGATCAGGTGTGAGGTAAAAAATTACCTGACCTTCATTGTTCTAAACCATTGGCATCTAGGGATTGTAATATTCTACCACTACTAGCACCAATTATGGGTAGGGGTGCACTGAATTATACACGTATGTGTATAGAAATGTGTGACATACAAATGAACCTAGGCTATTGGGTGAAATACTTTAACTTCAAAGTGATTTTGGTGTCTCGAATCTTTCTATTGTGGTCTTACAACACTTTTTGCTCCTTTTGCACTTTCTTGCTTTTTGTCTTTCTTAAAGACGTGTTAGTATTTCCAACCATAGTTGTTAAGCTTTGCCTTGCAAAGTTTTTGCACTAAGTTTTATTGATGGAAATTGTTGTCATGTACATGCGAGGTTGTAAACAATTATTTCTTTGAATGCTCTACTTATTTAATGGATTTTCATACTTAGCAAATTTTGTATACAAAAAATGTCTCCTTTCGAAGCTTTTGCTTATGTAACATGAAACTAGCTATTAATGCAATTAATATGGAAGGTTGGCACATGATTTTATTTTCTTTAGATTCTACTTTTTTTGTTTCTTGGGAACATGCGAATGATTTTACATGTTAGCTATGTTGTGGTTACTATATTTCTTAGTGAATGAGCATGTATTTTTTTTTTTTAAATTGTTGGTTAGCTTTTGCTTTGACCAATCAGCTTTTAGAAACTCAAAACTATCGTGGCTTATTAATTTTTTATTTTCTATGTATATAATAAAAGAGTAGTGGCACTTCACACAAAATTTTTTACATGTAGTTAGTTCATTAAAATTGATAACATTTAGCCATTATTGTCTCCTAACTCATTTGCATTGCAATTGCATTTGGCAATAATGCATTATGATTCAGACCAAAATGTTAATTTTTTTATGGTTCCCTAACTTTCTTCTATTTTTATCCTACTTGAGCACTAAGTCACCAACTTGATAATCCTAAATCATGGAGTTTTTATCAAACCAACACTTAATTTTGGATTGGTGTTTTTGGATGTTGTTATAGGCCTCCCTTTGCTCTTCTAAAAATAAAAGCTCTACCATTTGGACTTCTACTGCTTTGATATCAGGGAATTCTCCTCTATATATTAGTTTTTTTAATTGGTGAATAGGGGTTTTGAAATAATATCATAACCTTTTACAATAAGATTATGATTGAGAGAAGATATCCCAACCAATCTACAACAAAAGCAATAGATACTTTGTGGGCCATGGAAGATAAAATACTAAAACTAAGAGGAGAAACCCATGCAAGGGCAGGATAAAAGCCTCACCGAGTGAGAAGATAAGCCCTCCCAAGGCAACAAGAAATGTTACCCATGTTGAAATAGATCTTCCATACATGGCACTAGGTAATGTTTGTGAAGTCCACGCTATAACAGGTCCTCCATATGGGGCAATTGTTATCGCCTATGAGATCCGCATTGTGGTGGATCAAAACTAGGTATCATATGACACTTGTGAGATGTTCACTAATACATATATTTCCCATGCACCTAGGAATAAAAATAAACATAGTTAGAAGAAATATTTGAACACCAGTGACCTTAAAGAGTTGGATATGCATAGCAAACCCTTCCACAGTAACATGGAAACTTAGTTCTATAGTAAATATGTGGATGATGGTAATGTTATCTAAGACCCATAAAAGGAAAACAACATCCATCCAACCCTTTGGGTAGATATCACTTAAAAGACATAAATAGGAAATTGCCATCAAGTAGTGCAAGAGGAAAATTAACAATCCATATGGTAAGGTTAGGCTCAGAGATACCCAAATTGGGTAACTAATTAGCAATTTGGTTACCTTCTCTATATACATACTAAATGGTAACATTGGTGGATAAGCTTAGGAGGGTTTTAGCTTTAAATATTAGGTTGGATATGTTCCAAAAAATAGATTGAGTCCCTGAAAGGCTTTTAATGGTGTTCATCAAATCACCTTCAATCACTAAGTCAGGACAATGTAAGCAGGGCAAAAGAGACAGACCTTAAAAAAGAGCATGTGCTTCAACAAAATGATTAGTTTGGACTCCAAGGTTTTCTACAAAGGCCAAAATTATCTTCCCTTAATAATTTTTGTAAATACCTCCAGCACTAGAAAGACCAGGATTAACTCTATGGGGGATTGTTTGCTCATTAAATGGTCTCCTCCAGCACAAGAAAGACCAGGATTACCCTTGGCCGCTCTATCAAAATTGAATTTTATCCAACCTAGAGGTGGAGGAGACCATTTAATGAGCAAACAATCCACCATAGATTTTGGGGGAGAGATAGGACAAGAGGGAAGCTTTAGAAATCTAGCTAGACTAGCTTCATCCAGAGATTAATGGGACCCAAAACCCTAGGTGATAGAGAGGTTCTCAGTGGTCAACTAGAGGATTCTTAAGAGAACAAACTAGAAATCATGGGTAGAGTTACTAATTAAAGGCTCTTGAGTTACATTATTTCCAAAATTCCCATAAAAAATGGAGACAAAAAGTTCAAAAAAAAATTAAGCAGAAGCTCTTGAAGGGGTTGGGCCACTGCAAGTACAAATCATTCAAGAGAAAGGGTGGAGCCTAGGAAATCCCAACAATGGAAAATAAGGATGAAAGAATGTTGAGAAAAAATATTGTAAGATAGGAAGATGTGTTGGGTGGATTTGCTATCTTGATTGCACAAGTAGCAATAGTGAGGAATAGGGAGTCCACGAATTTGGAGGTTAGGAATGGAAAGGATTTTATCTTGGATAGGAAGCCAAAAAATTAATTTGAATTTGAATATGAGGTGTTTATTCCAAATAATCTTCAAAGGGGACCATGGCTGACTTGGAATCTCAATGAGAACTAGGTATATTTAATAGTAAAAAACCATTCATATTAGGTTCCCAAAGGAGCTTATCTTCCACTAGAGAGTTGGGGATGACACAAAGGTGCAACATGTCAGAAAAAATAATAGTAGCTCTTCTTTGTTCCTCATTCAGATCATCAAGAGGAAAGGATTTCCAAAAACTATTTTTCGTGTCAATGAAATTGTACACTTTTGAACCAAAAAGGGTAAGTATATTAGGTTAGCATAGTTATGGAGTGGATTGTCATCCATCCATATATCCTCCCAAAATTTTATTTTCTAACCATTGCCAAACTTCCATTAGATGCCTTTCCTAATGATCTCTCTTGACCTTATAATGGAATTCCAAACTATAAACCTAGGATGGGTGAGGGATCATCCAAGAAAATTGCTTGGTTATAGAGGTACTTGGCCTTGATAATACCAACCTAGAGAGAGTTTTTATTTTGAAGGACCCTCCACCCTTGTTTGGCTATAAGAGTTAAATTCATATTTTTGACTTTCCTGAGCCTGAGCCTCCATATTATTTCTTGGAATAGACTTGGTCCCATGTAACTAAATGAAATATTTGCTTATGTTCAGAGCCCGGCCATAGGAAGTTTTGTTGGATCTATTCTATTTTTTTGCACACTTCAATCAGAATCTGAAATATTGAAAGAAAGAAAAAAATCAACTCCGTAGCTTAAACTCATAAAAATTTCATTCAGGAGTGAAACAGGAAAAACCCTACTTTTCCCAGGTGCATTTAATATAAGAGTGATGTCAAGGCACCTCCAAAATCGTCCTTCTTACCAGAAAAAACTTTTAAGGGCACGCTTTGCTTGATAAAAATCATCTTCGAGTGAAAACAATTTGCACTTTGCTCTTTCTCCAACCACCTGTGCTCTCAAAGTCATTCTTCCTGTAGCTTGGCAAAAATAATAACTTGAATACCCTTTTAAATTGTTATTTCTCCTTTATTTAGCTTCAAAAAGCACTTTCTTTAGAAAAATAAAGCTTTTACCTAAATTGCTTTTCTAGAAAAAAACAAATTAAATCAACCTCGTCCTTTTTCCAGAAATAAAGATTTTTTAAACTGAAGCTTCTCCCTTGCATGAGACTTTCCTTTCTTTTTCTCGAGTTGCATTTTTTTTTTTTTTTTTATATATATTTTCGCCCTTCCTTTAAATAAAACCGCAAGGTGCAAAGCTTTGAACAAAATTTAAAACAAAATCATTGCATTTTTTTTTTTGCCTTGAAAAGATGCGAATATGACTTTCACCCCTCAATTGGGGTGAAAGTGTTTCCTTAGTTTCTCCTTTTTTTTATATTATATTTTTTTTCTCTTGTTTATTTTCCCCTTAACTGCATCATTAAAACAAATTTGTCGAAGCTGCTTTTTTCAAAGCTATTTATCGATTTTTGCTCAAAATTAAAAATCAAAATCATGAAGACCCTTTTTCGGAGAGAAATCATTTTTTATCGTTGCAGAAATGCTTTCAGGAAAATCTACTTGCTTGGGATAAAATAAAATCATTTTCTTCCTATCTTTTATTTTTATACATCTGAGCATAACATATTTGAAAAATAAAAGGAAAAAATTGTACATATATACATACTTGGTCTCTAAAATTTTCAGTGGTGGTAGGCCTTTAGATGAAGACCATTTACCGAAATTGGTAGCTCTCGACCATCCATATCCCGAAGATAATAAGCATTAATCGAATTTTCTCCTGAAATATGAAATGGATCCTCCCATGTCACTTCAAACTTATGGTGCTTGTCAGGTTTCGCCTTATCTAAGTTCTATCTCATCACCAAGTTGCCAACTTTAAATACCCTTTCGGACATATTTTTGTCGAACCACTTATGTGTTGTTCTAGCATGCTCTATGAAAGCGTTATATGATTTCTCTCTTTCTTCTTCAAGTTGCAATAGTTTTACTAGTCTTGCACTCATAGGATCAATTTCACCATCCTCATCACTAAGCAACTAAAAATTTTGGACGACCAAAAGTTCAATGTGGGTGGGCAATACTGCGTCCTTACCATACACTAGAGAATAAGGAGAATTTTTAATGGATTTCTTTACCGATATGTGATCGGCCCACAGAGCTTGGTCTAGCAGTAGATGCCAACTTCTTTTATTGCTCCCAAGTGTTCTCTTCAATATTCGAAACAATTTCTTGTTTGTGGACTTTGCTAAGCCATTTCCTTGTGGATAATAATTGGAAGATGCTTTCAAATAAATTTTATATCTTCTCGTAAACTCATTAATATTCACTCCAGTGAAAGGAGTCTTGTTGTCAGTCACAATGGTGTTTGGCACACCAAAACGGGCAATCAGCCCCTCGAGGAAAGAGATGAATATAGCTTGATCTGCTTTCTTTGTTGGGATGGCTTCGGCCCATCAAGTAAAGTAGTCAGTTGCTATAAAAATGTATTTATGTTCAGTAGAAGAGTTAATATCGATGACCCAATGAATTCTAAGGCCCACTATTAAAACAGAGCTTCTACCTAGATCGGATGTAGAGGTAAGGATGCCTTCTTACTCTTGCCAATATATATCTGACAATTATCATAGCTTTGACTCACCTTATGTGTATCTACAAAAAGGATGGGTTAGAAATATCCATCCTGGATGATCTTTAAGGTCATAGGCCTTCCTACATAATGTCCACCAGACAAGCCAGAGTGGAACTCCTCCAAGGTCTACTTTTTAGAATCTTTGACACATTTGAGGAGTACTCTATCTATGTTTTTATGGAATAACCCATTTGGCAACAGGACATATCTGAGCACTTGTAGCCTAAACCTTCATATTTAAGAGGAATTTAGGTGAGGGGGACATCTTCTAGATGTGAATAATTCAACAAGGTCCTCTATCCAGTCATGATCGCCTACTACTTGGTTAGCAAGATTACTCTCACTGATAACTTCGTCATGTAATGGCATCGGCAACTGAGAAGCTACAGTATTAGCTAACTCTTGACAGAGTGCCCAATAACGAACCAATTTGATCGGCCGAATCTCCACATCATATTATTGAATCTTCAAAATCTAGCCTACTCTTATGTCACCAAGCTCTCATTGAATAATAAAATTTTTGACGTCTAAATGAATGACATAGACAATTGTCCTGCTTTGAGAGACAAAATGTCAAATTTTCTTTAGATATTTCATAACCACATAAACCTACTTTTAAATAAATTTGTACTTCTCCTAGTGTGGGTGGATAACTTGGCTTAGAAAAGTGATTGGTTGTTCATCCCCATCATCTTGCTTTTGAGTAAGCACAACGACATAACTTTCTTGCTCACCCACTGCATAAAGGATAACTTTCTTGCTCACCCACTGCATAAAGGATAAAATCCTTGGAGTAGTCTAGATTAATCAACATTGGTGCTTAGACTATCCTCTCCTTAATCTCTTGGAATTTCTACCTCCTCTTTTTTATCCATTTTAAATCTACATTTTCTTTAGGAGTTAAGTCATAGGCTTTACCACCTGAGTGAAGTTTGTGATGAATTTTTGTACAAGGTTGATTTGGTCGAAAAATGATTGCAGGTCTTTTGTATTGGTTGGAAGCAAAAATTTTAAGAGATCTTCTGCTCTTACAGGATCAATAGCTAACCCCTCCTTTAAAATCATATGTCCCAAGAGCTTCCTCTCCTTGATAGTGAAAAATGGATTTCTTTGGATTAATGGAGATGCCAAATTCTTGATAATTTTCAAACACTTGTCTCAAAAGGGATCCATTCTCCTCCCTGTAATGTGATAAAATAGTCATATCATCAAGGTATATAAAAATTGTTCGGTTTAGCAACTTACCAAAAGTGATATTCATTGCTCTTTGAAAAGTAGCACCAGCATTAGAAATATCGAAAGGTGTTCTTTGATAGGCAAAAGTGCCCCACTTGGTAGTAAATATTGTCTTGTGTTGGTCCTCATCCTTTACCCAAATCTGGTTATAAGCGGAGAAATCATAAAGCAATAAAAATATTTATGTCGTAGTAACAATGTGGAGGATTTGATCAATATGCAGTAAGGGATAGTGTTCATTCAAATATGCCTGGTTCAGATTGCAAAAATCTATGCATAGGCAAATATCTCCATTCTTTTTTTGCACTGGAACCAGATTCACCACCCAGGTTGAGTGTTTAATGGGATAAATGATTTTTACCTCTAGTATTTCTAGCAGTTCTATTTTCATAAGCATGTCAATCTTTGGATTAACAAGGCGCGGCTTCTACCAAAAAGGTTTCACTCCTTCCTACAATTCAATGGTGTGTTGAATCACATTTTTATCATACCCTTTCAAATTGTGATAACTCCATGCAACAATGTTAAGAAATTCGGAGAGCAAATTCTTAATTTCCTTGAGCTCTTCTAAAGAGAAATTTATCCTAACTTTGATGATTTTATCAGGTCCCAACTTCATCTCAATATATTCTTTTTTGTCCACCTTGATCCTATGCTTTTCTACTTTTTCACTCTGATCAAAGAGGCTTTCTAATATAACCAATCCTTTTAGGCTATGATTATTCCTAAGTTGGATCAAACCTTCTGCTTCATCTTCATCCAACGTCCTTCCTTCCACACTACTGGCTTCTTTAATCAAAAAATTTACAATTTGTTCATCATTATCAAAACATTTCTAGTATATGTTTTTATCTGGTACTGAAGGTCTATAAATCATCCTTATGGTCTTTGGCTTTCACACCACACTCTCAATAGGAGAAAATTTGCACTAAGGGATGCCAAGAGATCTGCATGCTTATTTTTTTCTTGCAAATTTTTTTGAACATTTAATGCATCAAATAATTTAAACAAATACCATACCTTGTTGTGGTACACCTTTAGGTAGTGTTGCTTTGAAATACACTTGCTAGTCACTTGATTGAAAATCAACTCGAAATCATAAAAAATCTATAGTTATTTAATCATGAGCTTCTCTACTTTCTTCAAGGTCAAGCATAGTGCTTCGTACTCAATGGTATTATTTGAACAGCTCCAGGTCAACCGGTACAAATAAGTTTTTTGAATTCTTGAAGTAGATATGAATACTACTCCAACTCCAACACCATTCTTGAATCTAGCACCGTCGAAGTACATTTTCCATAATTGGTCAAAGGCAGGGTCTAGATCATAGGGCACCTTCTTCTCACCCTTATCAATCTTAGTGATGGTATAGCAGCTTATCTCAGTTTCCATCATCATGTTAAAATCGAGCATGGAAAACTCATCTTCTAACCGGATATCATCCAAAGCTTCTTCCATCAAGTTTATTTCCTCCAGTTCTTTAGTCACCATGTTTACTGAGTCTATAGTCTTTTCTTCTTCCTCATGTTTTTCAATATGATATGTGGAGGTCTTCTCATTGTAAATGCATATTCTCCTCCCTTTGAATGGAATTTCCAGATGAGAATAATCTAGAGACAGGTAGCCTCCTAACTTAGCTATGAATTCTCATGATAGGCACATGCTGAAGTAAGGCTCCAATTCTACCACAACAACTTCTTGAATGATAGTAATTTATGGCATGTTGTGTAAGAAAATCAGAATATCCTTAATTACTCCCACTATTTTGATAGGAGTGCCATCCAACTATAAGATGCCTAGGTTGTTTTTTGTATATTCCATACCCATGATTTCACATATTAATTTTGGAATGACGGTCGTCGTTGCACTAGAGTCAATTTTTCAATTGTGTACAATCCAACCCTCCATCCTAAGAGACAAGTAGAATGGGAGAGGTCTATTCTTTCCCATGGTTGAAGTGGGCAGAGTTTGAACCAACACTATCTGCATAAGATTTTTCTTCTTATCCTTCATGAATTTCAATGATTCTTGCAATAGATCCACTTGTCCAGATAGTTGTAGCGCATCATAGAGACTCGCCTTAGTAGGATTCTTCTTCAGTTATTCAAAAATATAATAAGACTATGTATTAGGCTCCCTTGATTCACCAGCAACTTCATATTTGATCTAGTACTGTTGCATAGCCTCCACCCTCTAACGCTTGGTCAAAGACGGGTACTTGAATTTCTCCTTCACCTATTATTTTGTTTATGTATGTGCTTGTGCAGCGAAATATTACAAAGTTGATGCTTTTTCTTGTATTCTTTCCTTCCCCATGGTAGAAAAATAATCTTTCAACAAGATAAGTTCATCTTATTTAAATGTTGTTACAGGTGCTTTTGCTTGAGACTATGTCTTTTCATTATGCACCTTCTGCTCAATGGGTACATTTAATGGCTCCATATCTATCGGATCAAAATAATAGGTTTTTCCAAGATCTTGTGAGAACTAATACTTGCTCAATAGATGAAACCATGAAGTTGTGATAAACTTTTGTGATCATGTTGACTTGACCACTAGAAGTGCTTTCCGCCAAGGTCTACACATAGTTAAAATAAATCGTGCAAGTATCTTCACCATGAGGATCGTTACATGTAGAGCACCAATATATTCACTCTGATGTACCAGCTTCTTCATTAATCAATACGGTTGTAATTCTATCAGTAACTCTACTAGTCAAAGTTGCTTTCTCTCTAGTAATAGATGGTGTTTGAGATCTTCTTGATCGAAATTCAGCTTCAGCTTGCTTCTTCTTAATGGACATGATTTCTTTTGACATTATCCTCATTTTTTAATTAAATGACTACATCTCCTATAATAATTTCATGTGGGGATCAGGATTTGAGGGCACTGGAGGTGCTGGTAAAGGTAAAGGTACTGGAAAATAAGGTAATGTTGGGATAGATGGAGGAGCAGGTAGTTGTGGAATAGTTGGAGCAGGTAATTGTGGGACTGGAACTGGTGCAATTTGAAGCAGACTCGAGCTCCATGAAATAACAGGATACATAGAAAGCATGGGTTGTGAAAAAACACTAGAATACAGATGTTGTGGAAGATTAGGAAGAATAGGTATTATTACCTTTGGACGTAGCTTACCTATGTCAATCGATCTGCTTTAGCCTTTTACACCTGCGTGTACAAATCTGGAAATGTGTTAACATTGGCTTGCCAAATGGCCATACCAATGTTGGAATTGAAAGCTCGAAGATAGTAAAACATGGCTTGTTCTTGGGTCGATTGGAGACCATAAAGGACTTTTGCCAACTTTGAGTGAACTTGACATTAAAATCTACTATTTCCTCCTACGAATGTCTTTGGATGTTTGTGAATTGATGCAGTATAGAAAAAGGATCAACTTTCTCATGGAAATTCTTAATCTATAATTTTGTTAACTGGTTCCACATGGTGATAGTAGCGGGTGGTAAGGACTGGTACAAGTACAACTTTCCTTTGAGGGACAACACGAGCAATCTTACCATAATGTATTTTTTTGTGATGCCATGTATTATCTCCAAATAAGCCACATCCTGGACGTGCTCGTAAGCAGTCTTACCTATACATAGGTGGGCATAGATTTCAATGTTACTTAAGGTACTGGGTTTTGAGCTTATAGATTTAAAGCTCCTGAGCTATTCCATTTTGGAAACTACCTTGGTGGTGGTTGTTGTGGTGGTGTATTTTGAGCCATGTAGACTGGTGTGTGGTTAGGGAGGTGGAAAACTAGTAGTAGTACTAGTAGGACTCAAAGGAACAAAAAACACACCAACTAACTGAGAGGATGTTGTAGTTGATGGGACATCTAGATGAACTAAACTAGGGTGTTCTCCTAGCTCTTGGATGTCAATTTCATAAAATTCAACAGGCTCTTCAAAAATTTTGGCCTTCGATCTTGTAATCATGAAGAAAGCTTCCATTCACTTCATGTTCGAAGGCTTTTGGGTAGGGCTGAGTCACCAAATGTTCTAATCATACAGTACCCTACAAACATCAAACCTTAATACTATTAAAAGTAGAACCTTTTGAGAGTCCCACTAGGCATGCCAAAAATTGTTGGTCATGAATCTACCTAGTTACAAATTCTATGCCTTGTGCACCCTAGACCCAACCAACATTGAAAGGCCGGAGGAAATAAATGTCCTCCGGGCCAATCTCCAGAGAGGGTTGGCTCCCTTACTAATCCTACACTAGGTATAAGCTTAGAGAAACAGGAAAGAAATGGGAAATGATAGAAATAAAGGGGAATATGGCTATAAGCCAAAAATGTAGGATGGGGATAGACTAACAGCTAAATTTTCACCAATCAATTAGTAGCATGCAAAAAAAATATAAGCACTGAAACTTCTAATAGTTATGTAGTAAAATAACCCTAGAGTGCATTTCAATGTTCACTCCCTCACAAGCAAAGACTAAATTCAGAAGCAAAATTCACTCACAGCAATTAATAGAAATGAAAGCCTTCAGAAATTATACACAAAAAATTATAAAGTGCAAAACCACTCAAAGAACCAGAAGCTGAAGCGTTTCTATTGATGTAGAAAACATAGAGTATTTTTTTGCAGAGTGTCCATCCTCATTTTACAATGAAAAATGATTAGTATTTATAGTGGGTTGTGCCTCTTTCATTTAATGCACTTACAAACAAAATTTTGGTAGATCAGTGACATCTTCAGTCAACACATTCTTCATGGAGATAGCGATATTTCTTTGATAGGAGAATCTCATGGGAAATTTTTAGGATTAAATTCTTAAATGTGGCTTCAATGATGGTGCATCGAGATGCAATGAAATCACCTAAAAATCTAGAATTTGATCTTTGAATTTGCTTCACCCTTACGCCTTAGAAATCAACTTTTACCAAGATAGTCCACCATGTATTAATGTCATTTTGAAAAATAGTGCAGTCGGGTGGCGGTGTATTGGAAATGAGCCAGAACAACATTTAATCTTGCATATTTGAAGCAAAAATTCTGGAAATGCAGCCCGCATTACCTCCAAGAATTAAATTCTATCTTTCTTCACCTCTTTCCCAAAAAATATACAAAATCGCACCTTTGGAAGCAATCACCTGAGAAATTAATGTCAAAGAATTAATTTCACCCAAGAGTGGGGTGAAACAACCTTTTCGAAGCAGTAAAAAGTGACAATGCATTTTGGTTCGAAGTCTCCTGCAATTTTACCCATTAGTCACTCTTTTTTAATTATATTTTTTTCTTTCGCCTCAGAGGAGGGTGACAGGGACTTTGGCCCCTTTAGAGATATGGCAGTGCTTTTAACTATTTTAATTTTGACATATTGCACTACACAATGTTTTCACATGAAATTGAATCGTCAAACCCCATTCACATCTTAGAGAGGTGAAATCACATGGTCCCTCTCAATAGGGATGCCTTACTTTTTTGCTATGTCCTGACTTTGCATTGAGCACTTTACTTTTTTTCTGACCCCATCATATTTGAAAAGGGTACCATGTTGCCATCCAACTCTTTTACCTTTAAACATATTTGAACTCTTCTTTCGTCCCAAAGAGGGGCAACAAAGAGTTTCACCCTGCACTTGGGGTGAAAGTGCTCTCTAAATTTTTTGTGATGCGTTCACATCGAGCTTGCACCATTTTTATTTTAAAACCTTCTTCAATTCATGTTTCACCCTACAAAGGGGCGACAAAGACTTTCACCCCCTCACTTAGGGTGAAAGTGCTTTGAAAACCTTCTTCAACTTAGTTGGTGATCGACCCACGTAGTGCTACTTAACACTTTTCTTTATGTTACGTTTCACCCCAAGGAGGGACACCAGGGAGTTCTACCCCTTTTTTGGGGTGAAAGCACCTTCGTTTTTAAATTTTAACATACCCAGTGCTTTAAAATGACTTTCACCCCAAATAAGGGTGACAAGGGTTTTCACCCCTCTATTGGGGCGAAAGCATTTTATTCCTCCATTTTCAACTCAATATTTTTCTTCCTTCACTTTGTCAGGTGAATCCACTCCTTTAAAATTTGTTTTACCTCCAAGAGGGGCAAAAGGTATTTTTGCCCCTCGATTGGGACAAAACTACTCTCATCCCTTCCTCCAACTTGCTCTAAAATTAGAGCACGATTTCCATATTTTCTGGGGTGAAACTTCCTTTGCAAGTGGAGTTTGAGGTGAAAGTGCTCAACTTCGTTGTTTCTTCCTTCTGATGCACTTCTGTCTTTAGATTTGACTCCTTACCAGTGCTTTTATTCCTTAGCATTTTTTAAACAAAAATCTTCATTGCATTTATGATTTCCATGTTATTTACAGTAATGCAATATTGTAAAAAGAGGTAAAAAATACAATCAAATAAGCATTAAAATTGTAGTGTCTTCATTAGTAAATTCATCAAAATTTTATAATTAACATTCAACAAAATTGCAATGTGGTAAAGTTGCAAAACTACCAACAATTTTCTTTTATATGATAAAGGAAATAAGGAGATTTAAAACTCAATTTTAGATAGAATGAAGAAAATTTGAAAAGGTAAGTGCTTATTCATGGTTATATATCTATAACTCATCAAAACTACATTATAATATATCTGTATATATACAATAACTCTTTCGTGATTGCCAACATGTATAGAATCCAAAGTTGATAAAATTCAAAGAAATTTTCTTTAGAAAGGATGTGAGGAAAAATTTAGGTTTCCTCTTTATAAGTAAGATGGGTTTATAAAGGAAATAATGTTGGAGGGGAAATTTTGAGAAATTATAGACTTAAGAATTTATCATTAGGAAAACGTTTTGGCTCAAGGAAAGATTTGGGCCTAAATATTACTGAAATAATATATAGTTTTTATTTATGCAATATAATTATTAAGGAAATTAACTCTATGTAACAACCATGCTTTCTTGAGCTCCCCCAAGGACCCCTCCATGATCACCAATAGGATCCTCAGTTTCACCATTGAAAATGCTTCCTTGTACCCATGCTCTAGACCCCCAAGCCCTGGGATTGAAGCTTCCATTACCTTCATTCTCCACCTTTCCATGGACCCCATCACTCTGCCCACACACCCCAACTCCAGAGCTAACTCAAAATGGATCCCTCCCCTGCTAGGTTGGCTTAAGCTAAATTTTGATGGCTCCTCTAGAGGTAACCCTGGGCTTCCTCATCAATTTTGTTGCGAAATCCAAAGATCGTTATCGAGGATTAGTGCTCACAAACAATCTTCAATGCAAGTTAGTGGTTTAAGGAGACTCATTAAACTTATCTACTTTTCTAAAACCAAAAAGAACCCTAGCTAGAGAGTTGGTAACATCATCTTTGAAGGCAAAAAGCTTCTCCTCGACCATTTTGAGACTGTTGTGCAACATGTTTTCATATAAGCCAATGGAGTTGCAAATTTGTTGGCCAATTTGGGCCACTCTGTGATGTGTCTTAATGTTTGGTATAATGATTTTCCTACAAAAATGATTAAAATTATATCATGGGACTGCCTTGGTCATTCCTGATCCCCAACCCTCTTCCTAGGTATCTGGCACCTGGGTTGGTGTTATTGGCCACATGTCACCATCTCCTCTGCCCACACGTCATCTTTTTGTATTCACCCCATGTCACCTCTCCACCTCTCTTCCTTGTTGATTCATGTACACCCTACCCATAAATACCCCTATCCCCCTTGAGCTTCGCTAATCATCCATCATCAACCATTTTGGCTACTTGCATTGAATCCCAATTTTTGCATCGTCCTAGGTGCTAGATCTATGATAACTTGTACCACCTCGACCACATGATTTTTTCCTCATGATCTTAATCCTTGGGGCCTATCCAATCACCACCTTGCAAACTTTATAACTAGGCCTTATCACATGTGCCTACCTATTACAGAGTATAGTTCCAAGTGCATCCACATCTGCACCACCTTTGGAAATCACTACAAAAAAATGAATCCAAATATTTCAACTCCCTATTCCATGTTTATCCACCATGCCAATTATTATCACTATTTCACCATCATCCCTCCCTTGTGCAATGCTTGGGTGATGCTGACAAGCACACATCCTATGAATTACCATCTTATGCACCTCGTGTCGCTTCATTACACCTTAATTCCTAGTATTTTCGACATGCATGATGGTTGGAGTGTTAAAATAAAGTTGTGTCTGAGTACTTTCTATTTCACTCATTCTCATTCACACCCTTTGCATCCTAAGTTCAGAACCACCAGTGTTATTCCTCCCATGGAAATCCTTGAACTGGTAACCTTGAACCTCGACCCTATGGTCGAGGATATCCTCCACACTTGTCTCCCCTTTCTTATAAATTTCACCAACAATGATGAGGACATCACAAATGCTATTTTTAATTCCTGGGAGGATGTTCATATCTTTATTTGTGGCCTAGATTTTACTATCAATGTGCAATTTCTCATAGAGGTGATCAGGTTTCCAACATATGGGAGAAGTGTTCATAGAGATAAATACTCTATGGCAGTAGAGCTGGAGTTCTTCCTATACAAAGGTAAGGATCTCCTAACCACTGATGGGGGCATTAAAATATCTAAGCTCCCTAGTCCTTGGTACCGTGTTATGATTCACATACTTCAATTTTTCATTATTGATAAAATTGATTGCACCCTGAGAAGCTTCCATATTGCTTTCCTGAACCATTTTAGAGGTAATAGGAAAATTAACATCCCTGACTACCTCTATAGATCAATCAAGCTATCTATTACAAATGTTTGCACTAGGAAATCCCACTATTCTATTCATCAAGGCCTGCACTATATCCTCTACAAGCATGCTCTCAATACCTTTTCTCATCATGCTTACATTGCCACTGCCCCCCCTCCCCCCTTATCCCATCAACCTTCCTCCCTCCTATCGCTCCCCTTTCCCCCCTTAGCCCCTCCCACCGCACCTCCCCTGGCCCTTCCTAGTCCACCTCTAGTCCTTCTTTATCTACCCCTGGCCCCTCTTAGCCCACCCCCCCAACCCCCATATTTCTTCCCCTTCACCCACCCCTTCCTATCCCCCATCCTACCCCACCCCTACCAAATCTACTAGCAGCTCCAACACTAAAATTGACATCCAAAAGGTCCCTAGCAACGATTTGAACCCACACTTCCCCCCCATGCTACTCATTCAATCAAATTTGAATGCTCAAAAGTCCTTGATCATAAGCTTAGAGCTGTGAAATGCTCCTTATAAAAATTCCTCTAAAATATTAGCTCTTCCTCGTATGTGTGCCTCCTCGTGGCTTAAAAAACTCAAAACTGATACGACTTCCCCTACCAAAACTAGTGAGCTGAACAAAAATTATGATTCTTCTCCAATGAAATCAATTGATGTAGCTAAAACTTCTACTCGGGTGGAGAAAAATATAGCTTTGGTACTGTTGAACGCTTATGGAGATAATAAAACTCTCTGTAATGCTATCCTTAATCACCTATTAAGCTTTTTAGCCATCCTCTTCATGGCTGCTAAAATTGTTAAGTCCCAAGGGATCATCCTCTTGCAGGTTGCTAAAACTCTCAAGTCTCAAGGGAACATCCTCCAACAGGTTGTGAATGACCTTGGTGCCACCCACGTACAACTCAGTGTTATCATCATGGATGCAGAAGAGGTTTGCACCACTCTTGATGGTAACTGATGACCCTGCCCTGTTTGTGGTGTTCCACCCCAAGTTGGGATTGACCCCTGGGATGGGACCATCCCTGCTGTCTCGTAAATCATATATTTTTTGTATTGTGGGTTTATCATTATTTTTGATAGAATTTTTTGTGTTTGCTGGTAAGCGTAATGTAATCAAGTTTCATTTTGATTGTATTAAGATTTTTGGGTCCCTTCCAAAACCTTATATTAATGCAATCTCTCCTTTTGACCGACCAAAACAAAAAATTAACTCTATGTAGGGAGTGATAACATGGATCTTCAAGGTAGAGAGTCTTTAATTGATCTATAAATATTAGGCGGTTATTCAATGAAGGGTATTTTGCAATCTTTTGATCTAATGCTTGGTTGAAGCCTTGTCCTCTTATTTTTTTCTCCAAAATTGTAAAGACACTCTTTTTTGACCCTAGAGAGAGCTATATTTTTTATTTTTTACAAGGATTAATTAACTCACTAAGAAGACCCAATAAATTCAATAGTGTTAAGGCATAACCATATTGAGTTCATTGTCATTGCAATCAACACTCAAGTGGATAGGAGTGGCCAACTTCTCGTAATTCCTAGGGTTCACTCTTCTAACCTCACCATTAGAAAATATGTCATAAGTGGTTCCCCCATTTCCCTACACTACCCTATATGGGACAACTTGACCATGGTGTAGGGTTACCCTTTAAGGCCCATATCTCTTAAGGTGATGCCTATCCCCTAACCCTACATACTAGCATCTATGTAGGATTATTATGGCGTAATACCTTAGTGATTAGTTAGTTTCATTTACCCATGAAACTAATACCATTACCACTCACCTAATAATGATCATGGTCACACTTGCCTACCCAAGGTACCACCACTATATTTCTTTGGTTAGTGTGAATGACCATCCTAAGCCTCACCGCTAGGGTTTGTCAAACACATTCACCAAAATTACCTAGTTGATTTGTCTACCCACAAACTCAACTAGGATTGGGTGCAACTCAACTCTAGGGTTAACTAATATGGCACTTAGCAATTCATGCCCATAATAAATCCTCCCTTAACCCAAGGATCCTATTCAACATATTTGCCTATCTCACAAAAATAAATTTCTATAATAAATCATACCAAAATTCAATACTAACATCAACATAACATATTGATAAAGACTAGAGAAATTAGGTATTTCATTCCTAAAAATTAGGTATTTTCTTTATTTACATGAAAGGAAATAAAACAACATCTAGAAATCATAACAAAATTTTATTAATTACTTTCTCCTATTAATCCATCATCATTTTCAATAAATACAAATAATCTATCTTGCTATCTACAAATTATTTCCAAAGAAACTTAACATAGAAGGAAAGCAATAATTCATTCTTCACTTTTTGAACAATATTAATAAAATTATTAACAATACGTCAAGAATATTTACAAGGATATCCATTCCCTCATAATGAGCATAACTTCTACACATGACACCTTTTAAGCTTTCTCATCTCCAAATACAAATATTACATTTCAATACATTAATACATAATAGTAACTAAGTCTCATCTTCTTTTTCAATGTCTTCTACTTGATAGGTCTTTTCTCCATCATGATTTTGATCATAAGTATAGGGATCATGACAACTCTTTGAATGTATATGCAAGCCTAACATGCATCATGCAAATAAAATAATTCAACAACAATGCAAGATCTCAGTTCCATGATAGACTTCAAAACATTCTTTTGATGCTTATTAGTCATAAACAAGAGAAGCCCATACTTCTCTCACTTAATTATGGTTCTTTTGATACACAAACCACATCTATCACCTTGGATTAATTTACTAATTTTCCCTTCAATCATAAATGATAACTCCTTATTTCTTAAATATGAACTTATTTCCAATACAATACTTCCATTAATAATTCTTACAAAAAAATTATAACATGGGTTTATTACTCTTCTAATAAACCCCACTATAATATTTTTTTATTTAATATAAGAAGGGGTTTTGAAATGATTCCCAAACCTTTTACAAAATATAATTTGAGAGAGTCCAAGGACAAATCCAAGGGGCCCTCATGAAAGGAGCCAACAACAAAATAACATCAAGCAACTTAAACAAACCAACCAACCAACAAAAAAGGAATCCACCATAGGATAGGATCTCCAAATCCAGTAGGGGGAAAGAACAATGGGACAAATATTTGGGATTGATCGAACACGAAATACCTCGATACAAATCCAAAGTCCCTCAAGACCTATTTGAAGTTCTCGATTCGCCTCGTTGAAGATGCGTCATACCTTGAATTTCTTTCACAAACACAATTGCCACTTGGAGAGTTCCACTTAGGTCTTTGATTTTTTATTATTGATTATTAAATACATATTATTTAATCAAATATTTAATTAATAAAAAAGCCTTTGATTAATAATTATCAATCTTCTATTAATATTAATTAATAGTTCCAACCCTATTAATTTAATATTAATAAATCTTTACAAAAAATGACTTAATAAAACTATTAATTCTCATTACATAATTAATAGTAAGCATTGAGTCTATTTTTTTTAGTTGGGTACTTGTGATGTGAATTTAGCCTAGCAAATTTTGGGCACCCAGATTTAGACTACTTCCTTTTGCAGTGAGTGCCTAGTGGACCATTGGAGCTCAAGAGAGATGGGTTATTGTGAATCACTTTACTCACATGAGATGGGTCATTGTGAATGACTTAAAAATACTTCATACACTTAATTTCTTCCTATAGCTTTATCAAGGGCATTGTAGAAGTAAATTACATGTTTTTTACTTCAGCTACATTTTGGTTGCTCATGCTCATATAAAGTGTTACTTTAGCAATGGATTCCAGGAGCCTCGTATACCACAATAATTAAATGTTAGATTTTCTTGTTACATTTAGAAGAAAAATATTTGGACGGACTCTTGTGATCACCCTTACATTGGGATTTATCAAGCATACGAAAATAAATATAAAGGTTTCATTATCAATCTTATAGTCTCAAGTTTATGTTATTATGTGAAAACAAGCAAAAATAATGTTTGTGAATGAGTAGATCAAGCCTAGGCAATATTGCAGTTTCAAGGGACCATAGACCTAAGTTTTGGATGAATAACAAAATAGATGTTATTGTGTGTGCACAAGCAAAATTGTGTTACTGAATGATTTCAAAGTGTTATGTCCTAAGATATTGTAGAAATATAATATTTCCTCCCTTGATTGCTATTGAACCTTCTACTCATACAAGAAGGAGAAAATTAGAGATCAAGCCTTTTGTGGTTCATATAAATTGCTCACCAATGAAAGTGAATGATAAGAAAAGCATTCCTCTCTATCTATAATCCAATGAGGGAAGTTATTGTTCTAGATATTAAATATGTAATTGATTCAAATAATATTCAAAGTAATTTGTTGAATGGTGATTGATATTGTGTTCACTTTGATGATTGTAAATTATAGCAACTAATAATGAAAAGAGCTAGCATACAAAAAACATTAATAGTTCCAACCCTATTAATTGATAAAATGGTTGGTGCCAATGAGAACTACACCCATGAGCAGGTAAATGTTGAGCATGAAGTTAATGAGCAATCTGAATATGAGACCCATCACATTGAGACCAATGGTGAAGCAAGCAAGACAAAAGAGCAAAGCATATAACAAGCATTTACACTCAATCAAGAGGAGAAAATAGAAAGAGATTACCTCCACAACAAGCAAATTGACAAACCCAAAATCTTCTTCCATGTTCTCCCCAATCCTACACACCCTATAATTTTCTCCCCAACCAACAATCCACCACCCCAAACCTCAGCAACAAGAAGAATGAAATAGAATTCGAAGGGAGAGGAAGATCAAGAGGATGGGGAATATGAAGCTCAAGAGTCGGGGTGACTCTTGGTTTTCTCGTTGCATTTCAAAAATGATTTTATTAATTTTCCATCACTTTCCAAAGTTCCTCACAATATTTAAAAATATGAATTTTATTCCTTATAATAATATTTATTTATTAAATATGCCCTTTTATAAAGTATTAATTCAATAAGATTAATATTAATTTACTAATACTATTTTAACAAAGGTATTAGTATTTAAATTGTTTACTCATGTCATAGTACTAAATTAATTAATATTGTTATTATTTGCTCTTTATCTAATGCTAAAATTAATTATTAACATTAGTATTTAATATTTTAAGTATTAATAATGCTAACATTATTATTAATATCATCATAGCTCACCTGTTGGACTTCCTAGAAGACATTAATTGATCCAAAGAATCAATTAATACTTGAATTTTAACATTGACCAAACCTTACTAATGTTGCCAAGCATTAATAAAAAGGATTTAATTAATAAAAACTAGGGGATGGTAAACCCTGAATGTCCTATAAAATCCCTAATTAAAAACTAATTACACTCTACCAAGTTAATTGGAAGGTTTTGAATGCAATTGGGATTTTGGTAAGATTTTGGGAAAATAAAATAAGACTTTTGGAAAAATATTAATTTGGGGAAATTATCTTTTATAAGTGACTTATTAGGCTACACCTAATTTATTTCAATTAAGTGTCCATAAATATTTATCCAATTTTGAAAAGACCCAAAAAGGACAAGGTCATGAATTAATAATATAAAATGTACATACTTGTCTAGTGGGTGAACTATTCTACATTTCACATGATTCCTTCCCAATAGTAATGGTGCAGACTTTGCAGTTGCACTAGAGCAAAAGGGAAACCAAAAATGAGCAAATTACTCCCACTTACCCTCTCTTGTCTTGTCCCTAATTTTTAAATCATAAAATGAATCTCACTATTTGGGTGAACTCCAAAAAGATTCCCTTTTAATATTTTATTAATGAATCCACCCACTTGCTTATGAGGGAAGAAGAGCTAGGAAAATCTATAAAAAAGGAGACAAGCAACGGAATGGAGAGGAAATCTTGGACTTAGGGAGTATGCTCTCTACCATTTCATAGATCAAAAATCAAAATTTCTTGAGAGAGTACCAAGTATCAACTAAATTCTTTTGATCAAAAAGAGTGACTTTAGGGAATTGGAAATTAAAAAAAAATAGCTTTGAAGGGTATATTTGGAAGCAGACCATAGTGGAGCATAGGACTCTTGGAAACTTGGACAAGGCTCTAATCAAATCTACACCAAATTGGTATGCCCCTATTCCTATGTTTGCTCGATAATATATTAGGTTGGAAACTTCCCATCTATGCCTTGATGTTAATTGTTTACAATAGGTTTAAATAAACTTCCATATATCTCTAAACTTGAGTGATCATTATTGGCAATTTAAGAGTATAAAAATTTAATAACCCCCTATTGTTGGATACATGTTTATAATTGATGTTCGATTGGTACACATAACCCTATGTTTTTATTAAACCATGGATAGTGTCGTGGAGGGGGTTGATCTTCCCCCCTGGTAGCCAAGGTCAGTGATGCAAATTTTTTTGCTTTGGGATCTAAGTTGAAGCTCTACTGGTAAGGTGTCCATGGTTAAACTAGAGAGAGAGATTGATACATTCATATATTAGGTGATATAGCCTTATTACTAAGCATATTTGCTTTCCCTTAACCCCATTTGATTAGAATTCAGGTGATTTTATCTGCCTATGAGTCATGATATATTTATCCATTATAAAACAACTTTGACTATATATTAGGGTGAAGGAGCTCTATTATATGACAATCATATCCACTGCACAACACATTTAGGATATGTCACTACCATATGTAAGCCGCATGGCAATTATACAATACCCAAGACTAGCCAAGAGTGGCCAAGTTATGACTTACGTTCATCTGGTTTAAGATGTATGTTGAGCATTTGGAATAGGATTTAATCAGAGTGGTTTCAACTATTTGAGTAGTGCATTGTTTCTAGCACTGTAACTTTGGCCTCCCCAATCGAAACTAGTTGGAGGACTCTATACCAATACCTCCTTTATTAAAAATCAAATCCAAGGTTCAATTCCCTTTCGTCGGCTGCCCTTGAGCATGTTTGATTTAGAGGAGTTTTTCATGGTCTTAATACTAGTCTAATCAACCACTAGTGTTCATTGTGATACCTGGGAGGAACTTCTCAAAATACCTGGAGTTAAATAATTGAAGCACCTTTAAATCAATCTGAGAACCTCTCAAATGCTTGGGCTGGAGCATAATGTAATAATATTGTCATGAGTCTGTACTTTCCTCCCCATGAGCTGTAGAAATATCAACTTTGAAAGGATGAAAATATTGGGTGGACCTTAATTATTCTGTAAATGATGATTAAATTCTAGTCCTCTGAGTGAAGGTAACTCATGGTCCCAGTATGTGATTTGTAACCATTGGTGGCATTCACTGTAGAAGACTTGTTACTTTCTTCGATCACTATGAAAGCCCTTTTCATCATGTGAAACTACTCCTCAATAAAATTGACTTTCTATATTTAGCCGCTATAGAATCTAACCACGTAGATCTAGATGAGACTCACTTGACACATGGCCTCTAAAGTTTAGTTTGGTACTTGAATTATGGTTGACCACGAGCTGAATGAACTTCGATGGAGGGGCTAAGTTTTTAACAAGGGAGTTCGTTATCCCACACATTGGGTGTGGTGAGATAAGGAGGATATAAAAGATTCATACTACGTAAATATTTACAGCTAAGTGTTTAGCATTTAGCACTTGGCTAAACCCTAAACCCTTTATCTTTTGACCCACCTATGAGACTGAGCATGTATGACTAGATCACGGAACTCCACGGTGGGTTATTTGTTGATGGTTGAAAGTGAGTCGCCATACCTTTACCATGTGGCATAAATTTGAGGTCTTCTTGTTGGAAGCACTGGATGACTGGACGGGTATAATGCCCACTTTTTTAGAATATGATCCTTGTAAATTCCTTGAGTCATGACTGAAAAACCAAGCATGCTTTACTATTATGACCGTTGGGTCAAATTTTACCATGATGAATGGGTTAATTAAATGAAGTTTACATATTTTATAATTTGTGTAAGTATCATTGGTATTGATGAAAGCATTCCCTTAGAATGTCAAATAGAGGTAATTAATTGAATTCACCACATGATTGGGAATTTGGGAATAGCTATAATAAATAACCTTGTTTGATAGGTTATAAAACAAAGGAGACTTAGTACTAGATGATTTTATGTACGACTATTGGGTAACCTTGGTGGATAAATTTAAAGGTGTAATATTGTGTGATAGATTATAAGGTTGATTTGAGTTTAAAGGTGTAATATTGTGTGATAGATTACAAGGTTGATTTGAGTTTAAAGGTGTAATATTGTGTGATAGATTACAAGGTTGATTTGAGTTTAAAGGTGTAATCTTGTGTGATATATTACAAGGTTGATTTGAGTTTAAGGTGTAATATTGTTTGATAGATTACAAGATAATTTATGTCTGACTATGAGGTAACCTTGTTTGATAGGTTACAAGATAAAGAATATGTAATCTTGTTTGATAGATTAAAAGGTAAAATTTGTAGGGACTCTAGTATAACCATATGGATTGATCATGAAACAAATTAATGACCAAACTGCAAGAATCACAGGTTGATCCTGTTGATGGATTATGAGAACTATAATATGATTCTGATCAAACAATAATATGGTGGAAATTGTCTAAGTAGTGAAATGAGAATGAATGTGGGAGGATTAGATATGGAGTCTAATCTTGGAGAGAGTATGGGATCTCTCCATGTGTTATGAAACCTTAGATAAGTACTATATCACATTGATTTAAATGGGATAATGGTATCTAGGTTGGAGAATGAACATGGGATTCATTCTCGAGGGAATTATGGGGTTCCCTCTTGGTAATTGATGAAATTTCTCCTTAATATGAAACCAATGATCATTCATAAACAT
The DNA here is from genome assembly GCA_028583015.1 of Wollemia nobilis. Lineage (NCBI taxonomy): Eukaryota > Viridiplantae > Streptophyta > Pinopsida > Araucariales > Araucariaceae > Wollemia > Wollemia nobilis. The sequence continues at coordinate 1,121,844 of JAQPPZ010016900.1, read as the reverse complement.
GTAGATATAAGAATTTGTGAGATTCTTATGTATTGTATTGATGGCTTAGAGAAAGGAAATGTGGCATTTCCTTATTTGCATCATGATTTGAACAAGGAATAAATTGGTTCCTTTAATTGCATATTTGATTTAGAAAAGGATCCATGGGATGCCTTTCTATACTTGTATTTATGACAATTTAAGTTTATGAAATGAGAGGAGAAACATATTTTGGAGGTTGGGTTTATTCCCCGTGAGGGTTCCTAGGGTATATACTGTGTACTTCTATTTATGGTTTGCAAATGTTGTTATGCATGGATGTTGTATTTACTCTCTAGTATGATGTTATCTAGATAGATCATGGATATTGAATATGATGAAAGAAGTAAATGTTATTTTCTTTCCAATGGAATGATGTATTTACATTCTTATAAAGTGATTACTAGAATGTTATATGATGTAATATTTTGTTAACAAGCAATGTTCTATGGATGAGAATGGATTATGATTATTCTTGTGATTATAATAATTGATGCCTTTGTGTTTTCCAATGAATGGCTCTTTTGTTATGATGTAATGGTTTATACTTTAAATCAAGTGAAATTCTTGATGTGAATAAAGTAACCTTTATGTATTGTTTTAATAATACATGCATGATATTCTGCTACAAATAATGGAATTAGGAAGTAATATTGAAATGACATTCAATTGATTAAGTAACTAAAATTCCTAATAAAAGAAGAGGTAGAAATAATTAAACCAAGGGATCATACATATAATGATGGGATGTAAGGTTGGATAGGATTTGGTCACTCCTATCACGAGAGTTGACACTGACCATGTCATAATCCTCTCGGTTACTTACTACCCTGCATGATGTTGATTCAAGCATACTTGGTTGTAACTTGGCATGTTAGATATGTACAAAAAAAATTCTATCTCAGGTTTGGTTGGTAATGTGGGTTGTTACAGTTGGTATCAGAGCCCAGGCTAGTTAATGGACTCTTATGATAGGTCTAGACTAGCAAAGAGAAGGGCTTTGTTTGTAAACCTATAATGGTTCTTGATGAACTTTAAATTGATAAATACATAGTAAGGGAAGAATAAGTGCTTAGAAGCTACTAATATGCAAATATTTTCTCCCATACCTGTATTCACTAGTGAATCAGAATGGAAGAGTGAGGGAACCTCCCACAACTTGTGGAGTACCCAAGAGATCGTTGAGAAAAGATACTTGACATTTGTGGTATGGAGCTAAGTCTCTTCCTTACTAAAGTATTATGTGGAAAATGGATTCAAGAATGATCAAGTGGGGAAAATCTTATATTTTGTCTCATATCATGGAGATTAAAAGTTGAATAGAACAAGTAAGGTGAAATGGTAGACATTGAGTGTCTATGAGGGTTTGTGTGATAACCCCCTTAACTCCCATTGTGTGATATGGGAAGAAAGTTAAGCATTGCAAATGATTAATTTTCTATTTGCATGATAGGATGTTTAGTCTTCAAGGCATACACCAAATGTATGGGTTGAAAGAGACCTAACATGAGTCTAGTGTTAGCTAGAAATGGAAATGGGTGTTCCTATTGAAATAGACAAGAGAATTCCCAAGAGCACGATATGTTTGATTACCCATTGGTCTTAATAGGAGGGTTGGCCACTCCTATCCATAGGATAGACATTGACCACATTGATTTCTATGAAGTGCAGCCTTGGACTTACTTGAGTATTCATATTTAAGAGAACCACACGGAGACTATGCTAAAGTAACCCCTTGATCATAAACTTAGCTATGTTAACTATAAAATTTTCTAAGAATATTGGGAATTAAAATTTATCTATGGAGAAACAAACCATAGGATAATAGGAAGGTAAGACCCCCATTCAAAATTGCAAATGGTAATACTACCTTGCAATAAGACAAGATTTTGGGATCAACAAAAGAATATTTTCTTTATTTATATTTTTGATCAATGTTACAATGTAATCATGGCCTTTGGCCAGAGCAAGGAGCTGAATATCCCAACAATGGCCATAGAAGGCAAGGACAGAGCCAATGGAAGACCACCAGGATGGAGACGGAATCACCATACCAGCTCCACCTAAAATACTCCCTAAAATGGCATTTTGGTGGAGAATTATGTCGAAGTGCCACCAAACAGCTATATAGTATGCCACCCGACCACCCGGGTGGTGGTCGAGTCTAAAAGGGTATTATACACTATTTAAATGTGGGATGGCTCCACTACATGATAAATGTGGTATTAAAACTTACATAGGAATATTCGGTGTTACACCTTGAAAATAGTAAAACAAATCCTAAAAAGGGAAAAAACCTAAATTAAGGGAATCCCGATACATGGTTTCCAAAAGTGACAAGTGTAAATAAGGAATGGTACTTGGCTCAAAGCCAACGTCATTACCAACAAAGAAGTAATGGTTAGTATAAAAAATGATGCCTAATAATGTGGTAAATCTTTGAAAATGAATTTATAGGACACTAAGTGGGTAAGGTGTCAGACACGTAAATGGGATAAAAAGGGTATTCAAGTACAAAAAGGTACAATGAATCCCTAAAGGATTGATCCAACCAAAACTTTATTCTCAAAATATATTCAAATTGACGATTGAATAAACTGATTATCAAACATGACAAAGTTTTTGAAAACAAGAAATTTGGGATAACTTTTACAGTAAAGAGAATCATCCCATAAAATCCAACGTGGTTATATTAATTTTAGGGTTCTCACTTAGGGTAAAACCTCATAGTGTGCTTTTCTTCTGCTATTTTACTAGTTGATCTACTAAAATACACTCTGTGAGAAGATGGCCTCTAGCAATATCAGGAAGAGCCATGAAGCTGAGACAAAGCCATTAAAGGTTATTAAAGCCCATGCTGCCTTGAGACCAATTTTTCAAGGAGCTAGGAGTGTGTTGGATATTAGTGATTGGAATTGGTTAAGTGAGATAGGTTTAGTAGGAGTTGTCCTGCTTGGAACCAGTATTGATTGATAGGGGATACCTATCAGCACTAATGGAAAGGTGGGATCCTGATCGAGGGACTTTCCAGTTACCTACTAGAGATATGACTATTACCCTGGAGGATGTGTATCAGATCTACCGATTACCAGTAGAAGGGTGTATAGTAATAGCCACAAGAAAAGCAAAAAAAGGATTGGTTTTGGAGAGAATGTTCAAATCTAGGTGGAAAGATATCAATACCGATAAGGGTGGTATATTGTATGAACTGCTTTTCACTTTGGGTAGACTATCACCTAGACAAGCTTTGGTAATGATGCTCATAGCAAATATCATCCTACCTGATGCACTAGGTGCACGATTCCCTTGGAACATGCTAGGAGTTGTGCAGGACCTAGTAGAGTTTTCCATTGTGTTTTCCTGGGCACCAGCCTTACTAGCCCAAGCCTATAGAGAGTTGTTCGATTTTTGAACAACAAAGTGGGTAAGAATGGAATGTGGCCTTTTGTTACAAATATGGGCCTGGGAGCATGTAGCTATAAGGAGACCCCAAGGGTTACCTTATGACGTACACAACTCGATAAACCCATAAACCCCTTATGCACTAAGATGGCAAAGGGTGAAGGATCCTCGGCTAAAAAGACCATGAGAGGATAATTGGGAGCTCTATCGCTCCATATGGGAAAATTTGAAACCCCAAGATGTGATCTAGAGACCATGGAGGATAGGTCCAATATGGTCAAAATATAGTTATCATCTAGCTCGTGTGTGAAGATCCAGATGGATGATTGGGTGAGTCAACATGCATTATAAGTATTTTTAATATACTCGAGTATTGTGATAGTTCGATATCAGGCAAAGGATACCAGACCCTCCTATGGTTTACATAAGAAAAGGGAGGAAAGAAGTTGTACCCCCACAAATGGAACCATTATCCTTGGTAATAGATGAGGACATATGGGTTCCGGGTGTGGATGATGCAGGTACAACCCCAAAATATGATCGATGGTGGTCTACCCAACAAGGACAAATTGAGGAAAGTCCAAAGGAAGTAGAAGAACTTCCTAGGGTTCAAGTACACCATCAACTAGAATACAAGGTAGGCCCTTCCAACTATCAAGGAAATGATAGTGGGTATTCTGAGATAGAGTCCCTAAAGCAACAAATTTGATAGTTGGAGTCGGAAAGAGATGTTGCTAGAACCGAACGAGATATACTCCAATAGGAGTTAACTCAAAGGAATAGTGAAGAATCAATGATGGCCATCTAGGCTAAGAATTCACAACTTTGGCAAGTGAGGGATGAGTACAGATCTACCTACTTGGCATCCTACCTCGATGCATTAGTAATTCATGGATTGCTCACAACCGATATTCCACATGGACATAGGAGTATCACTCGGTGAGTTAGACCTCGAACCGCTTCCTTGCGAGAATTGGGTCTAACCCTTAATGACAAAAGGATAGAAAATTGATAGCCATGAAGTCTGACATATTGTATGGATGAAAAGCCAATCCTTGTGTATTATAAGGTTACATATGAGAAATTTAGATTTAAATGTATTTCATTAAGAGTTGGACTGGATGGTTCCAAATACTTGAATCTTCTTGTTTTTCTTATTCTGAGTAGTGGCTCAGAAGGTTCCAAATAGTAGGTAGCTTTTGGAAGGTCCTAAGTAGGTAAGCTTGGACTAAGTACCCTATCTAACATATTGATCACTTGAATGTCATCTACAACAACTAGATATCAGGTGAAAAATATCTTGGAGGGTAAGAAGAGGTATTTCGGGATGCATCTGTATATGAGTCTAACAAACTTAATGAAAGAGAATCTTATTCTAGTTAAGATTTAAAACTAATTTAAATGAGCAAGGTTAGACATGAATATCAGTATGGCATCGTAAGCATAGTAAAGATGATCATTGCTATTGGATTTTGTTACTCAAAGACTACATGTGTTCAAGTTCTTCTCCTCCCACTATTGAGCCATTGGTGAATCAAAGTGGAAGAGCTAAGTGAACCCTCCACATTTTGTGGGTCTTAAGTGGTGTACCTTAGGCTCTTTTGAGGAATGCACTTGAAATTTGTGTCTCTTGAGATACAAATCTTGCAATAGACTGATCAAAAATGAGTACTAGGGGACATCAAGAGTGATGCATTGGTGGTGGCAAATGGGTTTGCCAAGATGATTTCAATATATATGGGTATCTTGAAGGAAGAAGTATAAAATTATGTCTTTGTCTTTGATGACACCTATGTATATCAGGTTAACTCATAAAAAGGAGCTATCAAGGCATAGTGTGATACTCCTTTGTGAGAGTTTTTGATGCATTTAATTAGACATATGGAGTCTAATTTATTATAAAAACATGAATTCATGTCATTTCTATGGAAATATTCTGTAGTTCTCTTGTTGTAGTACTCTATTATCATTGACTATGTTGTGATAGATGCTTTGATGGTTTATTTTCATGATGAAAATTATGTATTGATGATGTTTTCAATACTTATTATTAATACAATATGGATGTTTTATTACTTTAATAACATGATACTGTTGATAGTTTGCACTTTTGCAGGTCTAGGTACTCTCATGGATGGAAGATATTACTTACCATCAGGATCGAGACACTAGAAATAAGGAAAAGGATGATGATTCTATCTGATTTGTAAAGAACTAATGCTGATTTTATTGATTTTTTGCATTAACTAAGCTAGGAACTAACAAGAAATACAGAGGATTGTATTTAATCCAAGGGGGGAGTATGTCACAACCCGCTCCTTGGACTTCCTAGAAGACATTAATTGATCCAAAGGATCAATTAATACTTGAATTTTAACATTGACCAAACCTCACTAATGCTGCCAAGCATTAATAAAAATGATCTAATTAATAAAACCTAGGGGATGGTAAACCCTAAATGTCCTATAAAATCCCTAATTAAAAACTAATTACACTCTACCAAGTTAATTGGAAGGGTTTTGAATGCAATTGGAATTTTGGTAAGGTTTTGGGAAAATAAAATAAGACTTTTGCAAAAAGATTAATTTGGGGAAATTATCTTTTACAAAAGTGACTTATTAGGATACACCTAATTTATTTCAATTAGGTATCCACAAATATTTATCCAATTTTGAAAAGACCCAAAAAGGACAAGGTCATGAATTAATAATAAAAATGTACATATTTGTCTAGTGGGTGAACTATTCTACATTTCACATGATTCCTTCCCAATAGTAATGGTGCAGACTTTGCAGTTGCACTAGAGAAAAAGGGAAGGCCAAAAATGAGCAAAGTACTCCCACCTTACCCTCTCTTGTCTTGTCCCTAATTTTTAAATGATAAAATGGAATCTCACTATTTGGGTGAACTCCAAAAAGGTTCCCTTTTAATATTTTATTAATAAATCCACCCACTTGCTCATGAGGGAAGAAGAGCTAGAAAAAATTATAAAAGGGGAGGCAAGCAATGGAAAAGGGAGGAAATATTGGGCTTAGGGAGTATGCTCTCTACCATTGGGTAGATCAGAAACCAAAAGGTCTTGAGAGAGTACCAAGTCTCAACTAAAGGCTTTTGATCAAAAAGAGTGACTTTGAGGAATTGGAAATTAAAAAAATAGCCTTGAAGGGTAGCTTTGGAAGCAAACCATAGTGGAGCATGGGACTCTTGGAAACTTGGACAAGGATCTAACCAAATCTACACCAAATTGGTTAGACCCGATTCCTATGTTTTCTCGATAATATATTAGGTTGGAAACTTTCCATCTATGCCTTGATGTTAATTGCTTACAATAGGTGTAAATAAACTTCCATATATCTCTGAAATTCTATGATCATTATTGGCAATTGATAAGTATAGAATTTTAACAACCCCCTATTGTTAGATACATGTTTATAATTTATGTTTGATTGGCATGCATACCCCTATGTTTTATTAAACCATGGATAGTGTCGTAGAGCGGGTTGCTCTTCCCCCTGGAATCCAAGGTCAGTGTTGCAAATTGTTTTGCTTTAGGATCTAATTCGAAGCTCTACTGGTAAGGTGTCCATGCTTAAACTAGAGAGAGATATTAATACATTCATATATTAGGTGATATAGCCTTATTACTAAGCATATTTGCTTCTCCTTAACCCCATTTTACTGGAATTTAGGTGATTTTATCTACCTATGATTCGATTTATATTTATCAATTATAAAATAACTTTGACTCGATCAAGGAGGCCATAGGATAACACAAAATTGAAGTATCTAACAAGTAGTCAAATAGTCAACTACCATTATGCAATCAAATCCTAGGAGTCTCCAAAAAGCCATTACATGGTAGTTATTTTACTTAAGGTGAAGGAACTCTACTATATGACAATCATCTCCACTGCACGACACATTTGGGATATGTCACTACCATATGTAAGCCATGACCATGGTGATTATACTATGCCCAATGCCAGCCATGATTGGCCAAGTTCTAACTTAGATTCATCTGGTTTAAGATATCTGTTGAGCATTTGGAATAGGAGTTAATCAGGTGGTTTTAAATATTTTAGTAGTGCATCATTTCCAGCACTATAAATTTGGCCTCCCCAATCAAAATCAGTTGGAGGACTCTGTACCAATACCTCCTTTTTTGTGAATTGAATCCAAGTTTTGACTCTCTTATGTCGGTCATCCTTGAGCATGTTTGATTTAGAGGAGTTTTTGATGGTCTTAAGACTAGTCTAATCAACCACCATCATTCACTATGATTCCTGGGAGTAACTGCTCAAAATACTTGGAGTTAAACAATTTAGGCACCTTAAAATCAATCTAAGAACCACTTAAATGCTTGGGTCATATCATAATGTGATAATGTTATCATGAATCTATACTTTCCCCTCATAGGTTTTAGAAAAATCAACTCTGAAAGGATGAAAATATCGAGTGGATCTTCATTATTCTATAAACGATGATTAAATTCTAGCCCTCTAAGTGAAGGTAATTCATGGTCCCAGGGCATGATTTGTAACCATTGGTACCATTCACTATAGAAGACCTGTTACTTTCTCTGATCACTGTGAAATCCCTTTTCTTTGTGTGAAATTACTCCCCTATCAAATTGACTCTTGGTTTTTAGCTGCTCTAGAATACAACCACGTAGCTCTAGATGAGACTCACGAGACACGTGGCCTCCAACTATTAGTTTTCTACTTGAATTATGGTTGACCACAAGATGAATGAACTCCATTTAGAGGGGTTTTTTTAATAAGGGAGTTCGGTATCCCACACGTAGGGTGTGGTGAGATAAGGAGGATACAAAATATTCATACCGTTTAAAGGTTTACAACTAAGTGTTTAGCCTTTGGCACTTGGATAAACCCTAAACCCTTTACTTGTTGACCCATCTGCGAGACTAAGCATGGATGACTAGATCACGAAACTCCATGGTGGGTTATTTGTTGATGGCTAAAAGTGAGTCACCCTACCTTTACCATGTGGCATAAACTCGAGGTCTTCTTGTTGGAAGCACCGAATGACTGGGTGGGTATAATGCCCACTTTTTAGAATATGACCCTTGTAAATTCCTTTAGTCATGACCAAAAAACCAAGCATGCTTTACTATTATGACCATTGGGTCAAATTTGAACATGACCAATGGGTTAATTAAATGAAGTTTGCATATTTTATAATTTGCATAAGTCTCATTGGTATTGATGAAAGCATTTCCCTAGAATTTCAAATAGAGTAAATTAATTGAATTCACCATGGGATTGGGAATTTGGGAATAGCTATAATAAATAACCTTGTTTGATAGATTATAAAACAAAGGAGACTTGGTACTAGATGAGTTTATGTGCGACTATTGGGTAACCTTGGTGGATAAGTTTAAAGGTGTAATCTGGTGTGATAGATTACAAGGTTTATTTGATTTTAAAGGTGTTATATTGTGTGATAGATTACAAGGTTGATTTGAGTTTAAAGGTATAATCTTATGTGATAGATTACAAGGTTGATTTGAGTTTAAAGGTGTAATCTTGTGTGATATATTACAAGGTGGATTTGATTTTAAGGTGTAATCTTGTTTGATAGATTACAAGATAATTTATGTCTAACTATGAGGTAACCTTGTTTGATAGGTTACAAGACAAAGAAGATGTAATCTTGTTTGATAGATTAAAAGGTAAAATTTATAGGGACTCTAGTATAACCATATGGATTGATCATGAAACAAATTAATGACAAAATTGTGAAGATCATAGGTTGGTCTTGTTGATGTATTATGAGAAAAATAATATGATTATGATCAAATGATAATATGGTGGAAATTGTCTAAGTAATGAAATTAGAATGAATGTGGGAGGTTAGACATGGAGCCTAATCTTGGAGAGAGTATGGGAGCTCTCCATGTGTTATGAAACCTTAGGTGAGTACTATACCACAATGATTTAAAAAGGATAATGGTATCTAGGTTGGATAATGAATGTGGGATTCATTCTCAAGGGAATTATGGGGTTCCCTCTCAGTAATTGATGAAATTTCTTGTAAATGTGAAACCAATGATCATTCATAAACATGTAGATATAAGAATTTGTAAGATTCTTATACATTGTATTGATGGCTTAGAGAAAGGAAATGTGGCATTTCCTTATTTGCATTATGATTTGAACAAGGAACAAGTTGGTTCCTTTAATTGCATATTTGAATTAGAAAAGGATCTATGGGATGCCTTTCTATACTTGTATTTATGACGATTTAAGTTTATGAAAGGAGAGGAGAATTTGGAGGCTGGATTTATTCCCTGTGAGGGTTCCCAAGGTATATACTGTGTACTTCTATTTGTGGTTTGTAATTGTTGTTATGCATGGATGTTGTATTTACTCTCTAGTATGATGTTATCTAGATAGATCATGGATATTGAATATGATGAAAGAAGTAAATGCTATTTTATTTCCAATGGAATGATGTATTTACATTCTTATAAAGTGATTACTAGAATGTTGTAATATTTTTTTGGATAAGAATGAATTTTGATTATGCTAGTGATTGTAACATTTGATGCCTTTGTGTTCTCCAATGAATAGCTCTTTTTGTTATGATGTAATGGTTTATATTTTAAATCAAGTGAAAATCATTATGTGAATAAAGTAACCTGTATGTATTGTTTTAATAATACATGCATGATATTCCACTGCAAATAATATAATTAGGAGGTAATATTGAAATGACATTCAATTAATTAAGTAACTATACTTCCTAAAGAAGAGGTAGAAATAGTTAAACTAAGGGATCATACATATAATGATGGGATGTAAGTTTGGATAGGATTTGGTCACTCTTATCACGAGAGTTGAAACTGGCCATGTCGTAATTCTCTTGGTTACTTACTACCATGCATGATGTTGATTCAAGCATACTTGGTTGTAACTTGGCATGTTAGACATGTACAAAAAAAAAATCGATCGCAAATTTGGTTGGTAATATGGGTTGTTACAAATACCTTACTTGTCAAATAATTAACCAATTAAGTTCTATATTTTGAAACACAAGTATTAATGCATCTTAATGATAAATTAAAATCCTTAGCAACACAAAGGCTTTTGCCAAGAGTTTTCCTTGCCTGAACTAAGATGCATTCAATAACAAGAAAGGAGATAGATAATGCACAAACATTACTATTCCCTAAGCAAGAGGTATCATGATAACTACAAGTTTATTTACCACCTACAAAAGACACTTAAGCACAAGGGTAAGGATTGTTTTGCCTTTATAGCAACCTCCTTGTCTAATGATGCATTTAATCACACACACATATAAATTTTTCTACATGATTGTTTTACCCTATGGGTTGTTAAACTAAAAATCCATCTCCCATTTCACACTTCTCTCAAATTTGATGGTTGTCGCATACCAATCCATCAGTGAGAGTACATGGTTATGTAACCATAAAATTCATCAACAATACCATGTTCTACAAATAACATAATTCAATTCAAGTAAGCATAAAGTACAACTATCTACTCATCTTGATAGAAAAAAATAGAATCAGTCATTAATTATCAACACATCAGTACATCAATCGAACAACAAGGGAGGTCTTGCCAAGATGGGCCATTATAAAAATGACAACTAATCACTTGAGCATGTTTATCTTGTAAAAATTTATCACTCAAAATGTATATTAATGTGAGTAACAACTATAGATCATCGATTTCTATTAGTAATCTAGTTAAGTGGTGTCATGACACTCCCCTGAAAACTTTATCATATAAAATATTTATGAATTTATATGTTCTCATTAATGATAGATTATATGGTTTTATGAGTTTTTGATGATAAATGGTATATTACTAATAAACTTGTCTTTTTGCAAGAATAGACACCTTCACAAGTGGCCAGAAAACTGATAGCTTATATAGTCAAAGTGAACTGACATGTGATATCTATTTGAGATCTAGCTTATACCTTTGCTATTTGACATGTCATTTCTACACTTGCATGATATTTGATGTTAAATTAACACTTCTAATGTGCTTGATGAAGGATTATGTTAAGAAGAATTAATATTGCTTCATTAAAATTGGAAAATTTTGATGAAGATTTAAATGCTCAACTTTTGAGTAAATGAAATAAAGACATTGCTTTAGCTTTAAATTGTAAAATGAACCCAACTTAGCAAAATGTAATAGTGGATAGTTATGAGTTCATTATCTCAATTAAATTCTCTTTGAGTTCTCTTTAAACCCTTATAGGAAAGAAATAAAGGGGAGTTTTTGTCTTTGGGTCTCAATAGAGAACATGCAAAATAGAGAGAACTTATTGATATTTTTTGGAAGAAAGTGAGAGTAGGAAAAGGATCTATCCTCTAGTGAGCATTTGTATCTTATCCAAAATAAACATCTACTAAAAATATAAGGTACTCCTTTCTGTAATTATCTTGAAGAATGTGCTTCAATTCTGTGAGATGGAGCTAAACTGGTGGTTTTTATTTAGTCATGTATATAAATATTGTTTGGCTTGTGTAAAACATAGATATAACTCCATTATTAGAACATCATTGTCATTACAGAAGACTTGGCTCTATTGCTATGTGTGCCCGAGAGAACATAGGGCTTGAGGTTGGCTAATATTTAGATTGCTCACTGCCATGTTATAAGACTAGATGTATCTCTATACAACTCCAATAGTCATCTCATTATTGTGAATGTTGTTCATATATTTGTATAAACCATGGATGCTACAGTGATGCTTGTTGTTTCCAACCTATAGCATGACGTCTGACTAGCATCAAGGTATATGCATTACTATATTTTGCAAGGAAGGAAACCATGATTCGATTTGGTTTGAAGTCTTAAACCCTTGGTGGACCCCATCTTTGGAAGCCTATAGGTTTTATCTGTGTGCATGGCTTGGTCCATTTATTATGTATGGTGAATATAGCATTTGTTTTACTGGAGTATTTCTCCCTCACATGATGCCTAAGGAAAATAAATCAAACCAAAACCTTAATGTTTTATATGGATGACCTTTTATTTATTTGTGAAGCATGGAAGTTGCCAAGTAGTGCCAGTTTAGAATCCTCATGAACTGTCTATGTGGCACATAGTGAAACATAGGTGTTAATTAAATTCTAATGGGTGAGGCAAAAGGGATTTATAATTAATAATCCCATGCCTAAGGTAGTAAAGCACCCAAGCACCTAAATTAACCCTTTAACCTTGTGTAATAGTTGACTACCTATGATAGTAGTCATGGGCCCTTCGCGAGGGCACTATCTAAGCCTTGCCTAAGCCATGTGGTAGGCACCATGAGTAAGAGATGGGCTTGTAGATGGTTTGATGAATTTTATAATGTTATATTCAAATATTTATGACCACCTTGGGAAGCAAAAAGCCTTTTTGGTTAGTAATAGATAGGGTATATGTTATTAAGAATAGAAAATATATCACGGTAAGGTGCAAAGGGAAATGTGTGTCATATGATTATTAGCCAATGTTTTATTGGTTAGGAAGAAATAACTTAGGAAACAAAGATAACTCCTTTCAGGTAATATGAAGGAGAATTTAACATTTGAATTGGAACTAAGTATTATAAAGAAATAACCCTTGGAATAAGGATAATACTTTTAATTTAAACTAATAGTGATGATTAATATCTTATGGATTTGATAATATTTAGATTAAAATATAAAACATGTTAGTGGAACATGACATGGATCTTTTTAATGAAGTTAATGTGGTAAAGAAGAATAACCTATAGTTGATTTATTCATTATTAGAATTAGCTATTTGAAAATTAATTTATTGAATGGCTTAAATATTATGTTAAATCCTTATTAAAATAGTAGAGGGATTCTTTTATGAAGTTAATTGAAAAGAAACAAAAAGGGAATTTTCTTTAGTCTTGATAGGCTTAGATGATTAAAGGATGTTTCTTTCTATAGAAATAATATGTTATGGATTTTGGGAAGGTTTAATGATATTTTTTAGACTTTGCAAAAGATCTAATTCATTACTTAGTTATGAAAAGCTTGGTTTGAGTTATTGATAGTATCTTGAATCTTTTGAGATTGAGTATATAATGATTTATGTTGAAAATGGTAATATTTTAAGAAAAGAGAAAATTATTGTTTTAATGAATAAAGGATTGGGCATGGGGCCCAATAAATGGAAAGGAACTTATGGGGGTTCCACAAATACTCTTTTGTAAGAAATTACTCAAGGTATGGACTCTTGAGTATTAGTATATTAGTGAATTATTGAGGTTTAATGTGAGGGAATTATGGGGTTCCCTTGCTCTTGTAAAAAGGAATTTACAAAATGCTTGTAATAAGAGGACATAAGAATTATGGAGATTCTTATGTAACAGATTGAAACTATGGCAAAAGGAATAATGGATTCCTTTTTGTATATTGGCTAATAGACTTGCAATGAAAATAAAGATGGATATTTTAAGGCTAGGTTTTCACCCAGAAGGGTTTCCTAGGATACATGATGTGTCATTTGTGTATCTTTTGAGAATTTTGTTATGGAATTGTTATAAGCATTTATTGAACTATTGCTATGAATTTGAATGTAAAGAAAATTTGAAATTATTTATTTTATTATGCTTTTCATGGAAAGTAACATTGTAATGAAAAATAGATGATTAGCTTTCCTTTATTTCTTGGAATAGAATAAGAATTATTCAATTGTGGCTTCTAAATTTGAAATGAATGAAAGGATAACATTATTTTATTGGTTTCGCCTTAGGGTTTGGGGATTCTTCCTTAAGAGGTTGTTGTCCATAGAATGCCAACCTAATTAGACCCCTAAGGTTAGGACTAGAACTAAGGGAGACGTGATGTGATAATCCCTTAGGGTTATAGTGGGCACTTTAGTAATGGATATTGAAGTGTGCTCTGAGAGATGGTGAGATTAGAATTCCATTGTGACTAAATTCTTGTGATGGGTTCTCCAATAGATAGTGAGATACCCATGTGAGAGAGATATCATGTAAATGATAGTCATAGGAACTTGAACGAATGAGGGAGAATTCCTATTGGAGATTTCATTTGGTGTGGTAGTAATCAAAAACCCTAATTGATTGATGGGTGACAAAATGAAATATGCCACATAGGTGATATTCACCTCCATTAAGCTATCTGATGAATAGTTTTATGGTGCATGGTAGTTTTATACTAGATGAAGTGTGTGTAAAACTATAAGAAGATTACGCTTAAAAACTAGTAAGGAATGATTGACACTAGTTTGGGATTTGGCATATCTTATCTCAAGCAAACGAGATAGGGTTAACCCACATGTTGTGGTCAAAATATCCTTCAAAAGAGAGAAAATAAATGGAGTGACCACTCAAAGGTATCCTTTAAGCTATATGGACAGTGTACAAGGTAAACCCCAAAATATGTTATGGGATAATTGGCCACTCCTATCCACCTGAGGGATGTTATAGTATCTAGAACTCAAAATGTGGTTAGAAGCTTCTATAGAATTTATCTAGATTGTCTTGGTTAAACTTGAACCTAAAAGAAAAAAAGTAGGGTAGAAATTAGGGTTATTACGAGGGGACATTAAACAAATAGTAGATGAGCTTCAAATTATGCTTAAAGAGTTCTAGTTTTCCATTTTATGTAGAATTTTGAGTTGGTTTGGAATCTATCAGAATATGATAGAATCTATTATACCTTTAAACATTGACCTCTTTGCTATTTTTATGGTCCCCACATGGTGCATTATTATCATTGAAATTTTATTCATAAAAATTTGCTTCCCCATGCATGGTATTATAATTAAAATACCTATTTGTAAAGGCATGTCACATGCTCTAGAATGACCAAATAAATGCCCTACAAAGCAAGATTTGCTACCAACAATAATCCCTTTGTGTCACTAGCCTATACTACTATGTTGATGGTAAATTTGTATTGTTCATTTCTATGCATGTCACAATTTTGTGGAAATTTATGGATTTATAGCATACCTTAAAATTATAGCCTTTGAAATTATAGATGCCAAATTTCATGATTAAAAACGATAAATTGTGTCCTTTATGTGCTTGCATGCAACTTTTCCATGTGATTGAACTTTTTTAATGTATAATGAATAAAACACCAAGTGGAAGCTCATATATAATAGCTTCCTCATTTTAAGCTAAGAGGTGACAATCAAATGTTCATACAAGTTATTAAGCATTGAGTTAGTAAATCATCACAATAATATAACTTTGATTTCAATGTTTCTTCTTTGAAACTAACATATGTATCATTTATTTCAGCTTGTCTCTTCCTTTGGCAAATCTCAAAACTAATTAATGAAATATACATCATTAAAAACTCTTTTGAATAGAGCATAATGGTATTTTGATAATCCCACCATGTCCTAAAAAATTTTCCATGGAGATAGTTTATAAATTTTGTAAAAAATCCTGCTTTTGCCTCTTTGAGAAACAAAGATAATTTTTCTTTTAAATCATTAGAAATTTGTTTCTCTCCATCAAATTCATTTATTAAATTTTGAGAATAATACTTGAGTGCATGTAACATTTCTTTACTATCCTCATTAAATGAATTCTTAACCATTTCTTCCACATAAGATGTCAAGAATATATTTCCTTTTATGTAGACTACATTCTCTCACCGTAGATTTTAAATGTATTTAAATTTTCTAAACTTATATATTATGAAGTAGAATTCCTTATATCTCTCTAATATTTGGAAACTAAGAAGAAATAAAAGTTTTTTTGCAAAAATAAATTTCTAAGTTTGAATTTGAATACCTTTTGTCTCCCAGCTTAATTATTTTGCAAAAATTCAATAAACTATTATTTCAAAAAACTTAAATCAAATAAAGCATTCAAGAATTTAAAACTATTAAATCCTTATATCTCCAAAATAACTAATATATAATTAATCTAATTATATCTCCAATAATCAATATTAATTAAATATTAACCTTTTATTTATTTTCCAAGAACCTTGACTCCAAAAATAAAATAAAATAAACCTTAGAACTTTCATAAAATAAATAATACCTTTGCTTAACTCAGTGTTTGGACTCTTTTCTCCTTTTGCGTTGGATAACTACTTTGCAACCAAGCCTAACGAATTCTTAAATTGCACACACTTGTCTTTAAGTCACATGCTCCAAAATGGTAGGTCTTTTGACATCTATTTGATTACCAAATAGTGCAGCTAATGTTACCTAGTGTAACATTCCAGAAACACTCATGAAAGATGCTTATTCGAATAATTCACACTTCCATTTCTAAAATGATTTGATCTTCCTTTCAATGGTTCCTACCTATTGGTATTCCAATATTCCAAGTTTTTTGAGGTCTGTTGAAGCGATACTATGCTCGGGTGAGACATTTCAAGTTCTATTGTGAGCTATGGCTCATTGTTATGCCTTGGTGTTGAGTTTTCAATGGCTTTGAACATGCTATATTGGCTTAGGTACTTCTTTGGGTGAGCACACTACTAGTAAGGCTTGAGTTCTCTAGTTGAGTGCCTTGTTGGTTTAATTTGAGTGCTCCTCTAGTCGAGTGCCTCACTAAATCAACTCGGGTGTTGTTCTGCTTAGATGTTGCTTTCTCTTAAGTGTTGGTTCAATTCAGGAGAACCTTAGAGATTGCTCTAATGCTTTAATATTTATACCTTCAATATTCTAACCTTGTATTCTTGATATAGTAAGTTCTATCCTTGCAATTAATTGGTGCACTACTTCACTTTGCTCTTCAACTTTCGCTTGATGCTTGCTTGATCTCTATATTACACTATTTTGCATTGTATTCTCCTTTTCTGAGGATATTTGCTTTCTTCTATCTTATAACTCTATGCTTTAAGTTTTCCTTGGCATTTATTTCTTCATTCAGTAGATCGTTGTGTATATTTATTCTACATAAAAACCTCTCATTCAACTTTACAAGATATATTAGCCTCTTTCTTGGCTTATAAGAGTCTTCCTTCTTGGATTATAATAGTATATTTTTAGCAATTATTTTCATAGACTAATATTCAATATCTCTTTCCTTCTACTATAGATGGTCATGTAGAGATTGTTTTTCTTACATTATGAGCCTTCCATCTTTGGTATTATTTATTCAACTCTGATTAAATCTTTTTATCTTATGCAGGATTTTTTTCTCTTTCCTCTATAACCTACATATCAAGCATTTTTTTTAGTCTTCTTTCGCTAGTCTTCTGGGCCTTCGAGCCTTCTTTCCTTTATGTTGTCTCCTATAAAAATATCTTTCTTTGTTTTTTTAGAATCTATATATTTTTTATTAAATCCTCCTTTCTATTTTGTAGTATGGATATTGTTTATATTGAATATGACCTCTTCTCTTTTCACTAATATGGGCCACAAATATTTACTATGGACCTCTTTCTCTAAAGTGTTTTTATCCTTTGGTTCTCTAAACTCAAACCTATAATATTGGTTTTTTGAACCAATGTCAAGATCAATATGACCTAAATCTTCAATATCAATGAAACTTATATTTCTTCAAGGTCTCTCTTTTAGTCCTCTATCTTCTTTGTATCAATATTAAGGTTTATCTTCAAGACCTGAAACATTCTCTATCAAGGTTTGTCTTTAAGTCCTGAATAAATATCATAGGCTACTTTCTATTCTAAATGGAATTCTATAATAGATAACCTCGATCTATCTCTCTATCAAGGTCAATATCTTTGTGATTTGAATCTTAAATAACTTGTAACTTTAAATGAATTCCTACTTGATGAAAGATTACCACCTTCTCTTGCACTTAAAGATGAAAGTCTTCTCTATTTATTGTAGGAAGCTTCTTTCTTCTCTGAAGATAAATCTCTATTGTAGTTGTAGACACCAAAACCTAGCCACTTGTCCTCCATCCTATGCTTTCCCACCATTTTTGCCCATTATTCATATATTTATATATATTTATTTTATATATATTTAAATATTAATATTTTATATATTTAATAAATATATATTTATATAAGTGAATTAATCCTAGCCATCCGATTTCACTTAATCCTATCCATCCATCTACATCAATCCATGCCACACCCTAGATTTAATATCCACCCTTCGATATGCTTTTATCTCAGCCACACGATTAGTGTCGTTGAAACCCTAGCATGCCCTAGGTTGGATTATTAATAGGAGCCATTTTGATGGCTCAACCCCTAAGTCCTAAGAAATCCTTGAATCCTAATCCATGAACTCCCCAAGCAGTCCTTGAGTTCCTTAGAGTATCCAGGTGCTCTTCCCTTCCATCCTCATTCGCCATAGCTCCCGCATATGTCGCCTCCCTCACTCAGCCAGATCTGCTTCTACAGACTTTTCCCTCAACCGTCGAACACCTTCGAGTACTTTCTATCACTCTCGAGCACCTTTGGGTGCTTCCTTCCCTCTACCAAGTGCCTCTAGGTGCCTTCCACCATCATCGAGCACCCACGGGCATTTCCTACAGTCGCCAAGCGCCCATGGGCATTTTACGCTAGATGTTCTAAAGTCCCCCTAGCCTCCGAGCGATGCTAGGGCATCACCGCACCGATTCACTACAACAAACATCATCAGATCAGAGAACAACAAATACGTAAGGTAAATCTATTATTTGTTATTTCATTTATGCACTTTCATATTTGTTCATTTATTCATATTGCATAGCTAGGGTTTTTATCTACTTTATGAGGGCCTCACATTGTGGAGCCCTCATAGTTGCTACTAACTCATTTGTTATTTTATTGTGTGCAGATCTAGAAGTGTGACATCAATATTGGATAGTTGCTTAAGCTAGAGTGGCCCAACATCGGATAACTAAAAGCCCACTCACTTCTGTTGGGAGCAAGGATGCATTTGAAGACACCACCAACATTGTTTGCTAGGGTTTCGAAGAACCCTAGCCATTGTAAAATCTGTATCAAAAGGATTCAAATATCCTCATTGTAACAATGGAGTTTTTAGGCTCCCCCCATTAATATAAGATCATTCATTGTGCAATTTTGTGTTCTTTGAGTTCAATTTTCTATCTCGTTATTTGGTGTTGCATTTTTGTCTCTTCAAATGGTGATCATGGTGGGACCCCCTAAGGGTTTCTTTTTATGATTTGCCTTACTAATTTATTTGTTGTTTTTTATCATCTTGCAGGGTTTTTAGAAGCATAGATTTCATAGTTTTTGTTAGATCTAGGGTTTCTGGAAGTTTGCAGAAGGTTGTAGAAGGTGCATGAACACCCGACGATGCTTGAGGGCTATCCAAAAATGCCTAGGTGCATTTCAGAAATGCCCAGAGGTATTTTACAAATATTTGGAGCAAAAGCGTAGGTTGTTTTGTAAGTCTACAACTAAAACCCTAACTTTTCTGTTTACGTATTCTGGCAATCTTACGTTTTTTTTAGATTTCTAAGCTAAAAAGAATATCATTAATTAATATGGGAAAGAATATTCATATTAGCTTGCATCTTAGGTTTTAGATTAATCATTTGCATCCATCCACACTTTCTATTTGAAGTTTTTAATTTTCTACTGTATTCACAAATTAAAAAAATATTGCATTCTGATTTCATGTGAATTGAAAATTTGCATAATTAGTTTGCATTATAGGGTTAGGGATTCCTATTTTTGTAGGTCTAAGTAGGAACATTATTCAGATACCAAAAGTATCCCCGTACTTGGGTGATTCCATATGGAGGAGTAGATGAACCCCCCAACTATCTAGAGCGGGTCTTAAGTGGTGTACTCTACATCCTTTGGAAAAATTGGTATTCTGAGTATTGGCTTCTGATTTAGACTATCAAAAGTAGTTATCTTTCTAACATTGTATGTACACAATAGAAAATCAGAAATTTTAAAAAGAATCACACACTGCACGCTTCACATTTAATAGTAGTGGTTGGATTTCATCACCAGCCATTGCTTGAGATTTGGTGATGGTGGCTTTCATCTCCATCCACCAATCTCTACCCTTAGAAACCCTAGGTCACCCCTAAGCAAACTTGTTGGATTTCATCACCAACAAGAATCTCGTTGCCCCAACTTAGCCATAGTTTTTACCTTTCTTTGGATTAATTTAGATTAGCACATTTGAAACACACAAGATCAAAACCTAAGAAAATGAACTCACATTAAAAGGAGATAATCAATGAATGAGGTAAGACACACGTGTTAAACAAACTTAGCATTGATTGTTTATTTTTCTTATGAAATTTAAATTTTGTGTTTCATTTTATTGCATAATCTGTATTTTGATTTATTTGCTTTATGGTATTAACAAGAAAACAAAAGAAAGCATTAAATCAAGATAATTCAATGGAACCTTCATCCACCTTCCCCACCACTTCTATGGTAGATTCCCTAAATGTGACACAGGTATATTTATCTGTAGGTCCCTCACATTCCTTATCACCCATAACCTTTCATATGGTTATTCCCCAAGTAGAGTCAACCTCACCAACCATTGATCACCATATTACCCACATAGACATGGCATGAGTAGAAGCTCTTATGAAGTCTTCTAACTATGTCTTAGAGTTAGTCCCCAACTCACCTAGACAAGATCCTACTTTACAGTAGGAACTTGTTTATTCCCAACCACCATCCAACTTTACCTAGGTGTACACTAACCCTCTTTTTGAGGCATCAATTGCACCTTCCTCCCATTTGTCCATTCCCCAACCATCATGTGCTCCTAGCACTTCATACACATCTACCTATACCAACCCCTTGTATGAAGCACATGTCAATGTTGCTTCACAAGTTTCAACCTCAATCAAGTTGCAATTCCAATTGTCACTTGTCCCCCATCCACATTATCTATTCCATATTCATCCATGCCCTCCAATTATGATATAGAAATTAATGAAGCATGGGAACATTTGAACAAATTGCTTAAGAAGATGAAAATAACTCAACAACAAGTTCAAGTGAACCCTAAGCCTCAACCAATTTCCACTCAACCCACCTTCATCACCCAAAGTCCATCATGGGTACCACAATATTCTGTGGTTTCCATTCCCATACCTCCATCAACTCATTCCATTCCCATGATTCAACCCATCCATAGTCCTCATACATCATATCCTTTTCTTCATTCATAATCATTTCTTCACCAACCTCATCATCATCAAATTCACTCCATGCCCCCCAATTCATCACACCTCCAACAACACACTCAATCTCATCCATTCATCAATCCATTCACCACATCTCAATTCACTCAACAAGCAAACCAAGGCTTACAAACAGATTGTCAACACACTAAAATTTTACAACAAATTTTAACTTGACTCACTAACATTGAGTTGTAGTTGAGTCATCATCAATGTCATCATCATTCATGTCAACAACCACAACAATTGCAACATTCAGTTCCATAATCCACATCTCAGGTTACAATACCTGTACCACAATTTCAAAATCCAACACAATTGGACAAATGCACCAAGCATCCTATAAAGCCCCATCGAGATTACACAGTGCTTTCAGAATCTTATTCAACCATTTTTCAAAGGCTTTATGAAGCACAAGAGATTGTACTTCCAGAAATCAAATCAAGTGATCTTAACAAGCCACATGGAAAGAATTATAAGAAGCACTTGTACTGTCCTTACCATCAATAAGTGGGCCATGACATCAACAATTATCATGTATTTAAAGACGTTGTCCAAGATCTTATTGATCTAAAAGTCTTTCCCATAAATGGTCCATCCAACCCATCTGATCAAGACATTGGTACCAACTCAATCATCAAGCATACTAGGGATTCTCAGGATATCACATCCTCCCAGTCACTCACATCATCAATCATCAAGAAAATTGAGGATTCTTAAGATATCACATCCTCCTAGTCACTCACATATCAATTTTAAAAAGCTCCAAAGGTACTTAATCCCTTTGGTCACATCTCAATTTCAAAAAGCCCCAAAGGTACTTAATCCCTTTGGTCACATATCAATTTCAAAAATCCCCAAAGGCACTTAATCCCTTTGGTCACATCTCAATTTCAAAAATCTCCAAAGGTACTTAATCCCTTTGGTCACATATCAATTTAAAAATCTCCAAAGGTACTTAATCCCTTTGGTCACATATCAATTTCAAAAGGCTCCAAAGGTACTTAATCCCTTTGGTCACATCTCAATTTAAAAATCTCCAAAGGTACTTAATCCCTTTGGTCACATCTAATTTTCAAAAAGCTCCAAAGGTACTTAATCCCTTTGGTCACATATCAATTTCAAAAAGCTCCAAAGGTACTTAATTCCTTTGGTCACATCTCAATTTTCAAAAGGCTCCAAAGGTACTTAATCCCTTTGGTCACATCTCAATTTAAAAAACTCCAAAGGTACTTAATCCCTTTGGTCACATCTCAATTTCAAAAATCTCCAAAGGTACTTAATCCCTTTGGTCACATCCCAATTTTCAAAAAGCTCCAAAGGTACTTAATCCCTTTGGTCATTCATTTTAAAAAGCTCCAAAGGTACTTAATCCCTTTGGTCACATCTCAATTTTCAAAAAATCTCCAAAGGTACTTAATCCCTTTGGTCACATTTCAATTTTCAAAAAGCTCCAAAGGTACTTAATCCCTTTGGTCATAAGCTTACCAGGCTAGGGGGAGTAGAAGAACCCGAGCCACTTAACATCATACACTTGAAAGCATTCCATGCTTAATGTGATTTATATATATGTATATATACATGGCTAATACACAAAAACATTGCATTCATTACATTTCATTTCACACATTGCATTTAAACATTACATTTATTCATACATTTCATCACATTCAAATTGCATTTCATACATTCCATCCACATTTCACATTTCATATTAGGGATCATTTATTTAGTTCAAGATTTTAATTGGTCCAATAAAGTCATGTTGCCTTAATCAGGGCACCTTCACAACATTTCATTGCACCATTCCATCAAGTCAAATTGTCATTTGCAAAGCCACATTTCCATAAATTCCTAGGTGTTTTCGGTCACTCAGCCACTCCTAGTGTTTTAAGCAACCTCCAAAATACATGTCGAGTTCCTTTTAGGACCATCACACATCTACACTAAGAAAATCTTGAGTTTTAGGAATTGACTCCAAAATATTCTTGAACCAAACACAATTTCACATCTTAAAAACATCTTGTGTCAAAGAGGGATAACACCATACTTGGTTTGAACCTCGAAGTGAAAAGGGTAATCCTTGCTAGTCCCATCATGCAACATAGTCCACAAAAATAGTGGTTTTCACCACTATCACAGTTTCTTCCAAATTCAAAAGATAGAGTAGTAAGGATAGGGTATAATTCTCATCACACTTAGGTTGAGAATCTAATTCCCCAAAGCTCTAAATATTTTACATCACACACCATTGATCATTGGGTTGTAAGGATCATACTACATTTCTAGTCAGATGGTTAGGTAGTCATCCCTAAAACTTAAGAGATAAAAATTCTTGGACTATGGAGTTAGCCTCCACCAGAGCTATAGATGCTTGATTGGTAGTGGAGTATGCTCATGCATGGCAACACATAAGGACAAGCTAGCTTCTTGGTCTTCATCCATAATAGGTCATACCCAATTTACTCAAGATGAGTTAATGAACTCACTTGCACACACATTGGTTCTTGATTACCTCAAGTCATTACCATGCTCTTGATTTGGTAAATGAATTCACTGCACACACATTTGGTCCTAGAGGGATTAGGCAGTTTTAGTGAGTTTGTTTGATGCCACTAGTATGTCTGAGTCTCTACAAAATAATCAGTTTTCCATATCAACATCCATATCTTCTTCCATGTCAACATCCATGTCATTTCATGAGTCTTTCACCCCATATACCACCAAGTTTGGTGCCCCTGATTAAACAACAATGCTAAAAAATGGCCAAGCAAATTCTAAACTATGAATGATCATTAGAACATTTGCATCCCATAACTTGCATTAATCATCCATAACACATTACCACTTGCATTAATCATCCATATACACATGCATTCCACAAAAGCATTCACACATAAGCATAACACAAAAGTAAAAGCCATGTATATATATATAATTCGCATATGCAAATATTGCTAGAAAGTTCAAACAACATCACAACTTGGGGGTGTTCAAGGTATCACACCTTCCCCCAATAAAACAAACAAGCATCACAACTTGGGGGTGTTCAAGGTATCACACCTTCCCCACCAATTCAACAAACAATTCAATCACGCATACACATTACATCATCAACACATCAATTGCTAGGTTCAAAATGTTGTGTTATTTTGTCAAAGGTTGCACCCTTTACCTTGCATTCATTCCTTTTCAAAAACTCTTCATCTGTTAGGGCAAAGAATAGACACATTCATTTATTTTCCCATTTCATAAAACCCTTCATCTGTTAGGGCAAATAATAGATACATTCATTGTATTTTTCTCCATTTCATAAATCCCTTCATCTGTTAGGGCAAAGAACACATTCATCATATTTTCCCATTTCATAAATCCCTTCATATTTTAGGGCAAAGAATAGATACATTTATCGCATTTTCCTCATTTTAAAAACTCCTTCATCTGTTAGGGTAAATAATATACACATTCATCACATTTTCCATTAATTCATCTTAGGGAAAAATACCATAATCACATTTTCCCATTTCAAAAACCCTTCATATTTTAGGGCAAAGAATAGACACATTCATCACATTTTCATTTCAAAACCTTCATTTTTAGGGTAAAAATCATTTTATTTCACCTTCATCTATGGCAAATAATAGACACATTCATCACATTTTTCCATTTAAAAACCCCTTCATCTGTTAGGGCAAAGAATAGACACATTCATCACATTTTTCTATTTCAAAAATCCCTTCATCTATTAGGGCAAATAATAGACACATTCATTTCATTTTTTTCATTTCAAAACCCCTTCATCTATTGGGGCAAATAATAGACATTATCATTACATTTTCTCATTTCATTTCAAAAACCCTTCATCTGTTGGGGCAAAGAATAGACACAAGTACAAGTGAACCTCGTATTTAGTGGTTTATCCTAGTCACCTGGTGGTTGTAGTGACTGGTTATCCATGCAATCTGGTAGGATGGGTAAATCACCATAAGGACACTTACATTTCAAAATCCCTTCATATGTTGGGGCAAAGAATAGACACAATCATTGCATTTTTCATAGTTATTGCATCATACACATGTCAAAAACCCCTTTCATCTGTTGGGGCAAAAATAGACTCAATCACTTGAATCCATATATTCAAAAATGTAGCTTACCTCCATAAAATCACTCCACATTGCATCCATCAATACATTTCTCATCATCACATATTCATGTCACCATCAAATCCATCAACAATTGCATTTACATTCAATATTTGCCAAGTTCATCTACAATTTCAAGTGAACCTCGTATCTAGTGGTCTATTCTATCTCCTTGGTGATTGCAGTGATTTGCTATCCATGCAATTTGGTAAGATGAGTAAACCACCATAAGGACACTTGGCCATTTTCATCATCCACTATCTCCTTGTTCAAAAACAAAATCAATTTTGGTACCTCATCTTTAGAGTGAGACTATGCCAAGACCAATTTGCTCAAAAGTTATCATTGATGGCCTTGTTCGTGGGGCTTGAAACATGGACAAAATCATAACTTTTCATCATCTCCTTTGCAATTACACCAGTCTCCGAGGATGCAGGTCGGGTAAAGTGATTGAGCAACCATTTAGGGATTCCATGTAGGAATTGCTGCAATCATGAGTGGCCCCGAGGATAGACTATTTTTCTTTTCTTTTTGCATTTGCATACTTGCATATCAATGATGCCGAAAGGCACATTCTTCAACAACATCGAATCACCCCAAATTTGGGGTAACCACATTTGATTTTGACTTTCCCACAATGGGATACATCTTACATGATCATGGCATCTACACTTGGAAAAATCCCTTCATCTTTTGGGGCAAAAATAGACACATTTTCATCACATTTTCATAAAATCCTTCATCTATTGGGGCAAAAATAGATGCAATCATTTCACATTTTTCACCAATCCCCTTCCCCATTGGGGCAAAAATGGTATCACATTTACATCATTCATATCATCCATAATCATTTGCATAAATTTTTCAATTGGCTCGTGAGATTCATCCGCAAACTCATTCACCAATTGAGGGGGTAAGCTACACAAAATCCAAATTCTTTAATTCTTTTGTCTTCAAGCTCATTTTTCATCTCAAGAGAAAGTTGCTTCTGCACCTAGCCAAAATAGGTGTCTCATGTTTTTGCACTACATTGTGTTTCATGCAACGTAGTACAAAAAGGGACATCTATAGACACCAAAACCTAGCCACTTGTCCTCCATCCTGACTTTCCCATCATTTATTTATATATATTTATATATATTTAAATATTAATATTTATATATTATATTTTATATATATTTAATAAATATATATTTATATAAGTGAATTAATCCTATCCATCCATCCATATCAATCCATGCCACACCCTAAATTTAATATCCACCCTCCGATATGCTTTTATCTCAACCACACGATTAGTGTCATTGAAACCCTAAGTATGCCCTAGGTTGGATTATTAATAGGAGCCATTTTGATGGCTCAACCCCTAAGCAATCTTTGAATCCTAAGCCATGAACACCCCAATCAGTCCTTGATTTCCTTAGAGTATCCAAGTGCTCTTCCCTTCCATCCTTATTTTCCATAGCCCTAGCATCTGTCGCCTCCGTTACTTAGCCATATTTGCTTCTACAAACTCTCCCCTCAATCGTCAAATGCCTTTAGGTGCTTCTTGTCACTCCTGATCACCTCTAGGTACTTCCTTCCCTATCACCAAGCACCTTTGATCACCTTCCACCATCACTGAGCACCCATGGAAATTTCTTGCAACCACCAAGCACTCGTAGATGTTTTACACCAGAGATTCTGAAGTCTCCCTAGCCTTCAAGCAATGCTAGGGCATCACTATATCGATTTACTGCAACAAACTTCATCAGATCAAAAGAGAACAAATATGTAAGATAATTATATTATTTATTATTTTATTACATGTATTTTTAGTCTTGTTCATGTTATTTACAACAAATAGCTAGGGTTTTGGTATTGATTATAGAGGGCCTCACATAGTGGAGCCCTCATAGGTGCTACTAACCCTCTATTTGTTGTTTTGTGTGTGCAGATCTGGAAGTGTGACATCAGCATTGGATAGCTGCTTAAGCTGGAGTGGCCCGACATTGGATAACTAAAAGCCCACTCACTTCTATTGGGAGAAAGGACGCGTTTGAAGACACCACCAACATTTTTTGCTAGGGTTTCAGAGAACCCTAGCCATTGTAAAATTTGTATCAAAAAGGATTCAAAGATCCTCATTGTAACAATGGAGTTTTTAGGCTCCCCCCATTAATATAAGATCATTCATTGTGCAATTCTATGTTCTTTGAGTTCTAATTTATATCTTGTTATTTGGTGTTGTTTTTTTCCTCCACAAAGGGGACCGGTGGGATCCCCTAAGGGTTTCTTACTTTTATTTACCTTATTTACTAATTTTCTATTTTATGTGTCATCTTGCAGGGTTTCCAAAGTGTAAAATTCAAAGTTTTTCGCTATATCAAAGTTTCTAGAGATTTGTAGAAGGTTGCAGAAGGTGCACGAACTCCCGATGGCACTCGAGGGCCATCCAAAAATTCCCAGGTGCATTTTATAAATGCCCATATGCGTTTTATAGAGATTTGGAATAGAAGCGTAGGTTGTTTTGTAAGTCTACTATCTAAAACCCTAACTTTTCTATTTATGTATTCTAGAAATCTTACGTTTTTTCATATTTATAAGCGAAAAATAACATCATTAAGTAATCTAGAAAAACATTCATATTATATTTCATCTTAGGTTTCATATTATTCATTTGCATCCATCCACACTTTCTATTTGAAGTTTTTGGTTTTCTGTTGTATTCAAAAAAAATTGAAAAAAAATATTGCATTTTGATTTCATGTGAATTGAAAAATTGCATAATTAGTTTGCATTATAGGGTTAGGGATTCCTATTTTTGTAGGTCTAAGTAGTAACATTATTCATATACCAAGAGTATCCCTGTACTTGGGTGATTCCATACGGAGGAGTAGACAAACCCCCTAGCTGTCTAGAGCGGGTCTTAAGCGGTGTACTCTACATCCTTTGGAAAATTTGGTATTTTGGGTAGTGGCTTATGATTTAGACTATCGAAAGTAGTTATCTTTCTAAAATTGTATGAACACAATAGCAAATAAAAAATTTTAAAAAGAATCACACACTGCATGCTTCACATTTAACAATAGTGGTTGGATTTCATCACCAGCCATTGCTTGAGATTAGGTGACGGTGGCTTTCATCGCCATCCACCAATCTCTACCCTTAGACACCTTAGGTCACCCTCGAGCAAACTTGTTGGATTTCATCACCAACAAGAATCTCGTTGCCCCACCTTAGCCATAATTTTTACCTTTCTTTGTTAATTCATATTAGCACATTTGAAACACACAAGATCAAAACCTAAGAGAATAAATTCACATTAAAAGGAGATAATCAATGAATGAGGAAAGACACACTTGTTGAAAAAAAAAATTAGCATTGATTGTTTATTTTTCTTGTGAAATTTTAGTTTTGTGTTTTATTTTACTGCATAATCTATATTTTGGTTTATTTTCTTTATGGTCTTAAAAAGAAAACATTAAATGAAGATAATTTAATGGAAACCTCATCCACCGTCCCCACCACTTTCATGGTAGATTCCCTAAATGTGACACGGGCAAATTTGTCTATAGGTCCCTCACATTCCATGTCACCCATAGCCTTTCATATGGTTGTTACTCAAGAAGAGTCAACCTCACCAACCATTGACCATCATATTACCCATATAGGCATGGCATGAATAGAATATCTTATGAAGTATTCTAACTATACCCTAAATTCAATCCCCAACTAACCGATATAGGATCCTACTTTACATCAGGAGTATGTTTATTCCCAACCACCATCCAGCTTTACCCAATTTTACACATATCAATTTCAAAAATCTCCAAAGGTACTTAATACCTTTGGTCACATTCCAATTTCAAAAATCCCCAAAGCCACATAATACCTTTGGTCACATTCCAATTTCAAAAAGCCCCAAAGGCACCTAATCCCTTTTGTCACATTCCAATTTAAAAAAAAAAATCTCCAAAGGTACTTAATCCCTTAGGTCACATTCCAATTTTAAAAAAATATCCAAAGGTACTTAATCCCTTTGGTCACATTCCAATTTTCAAAAATCTCCAAAGGTACTTAATCCCTTTGGTCATAAGCTTACCAGGCTAGTGGGAGTAGAAAAACCCGAGTCACTGAACATCATACACTTGAAAGTGTTCTATGCTTAATGTGATTTATATATATTTATACATACATGGCTAATACACCAAAAAATTGCATTACATACATTTCATTCCAAAAACATTGCATTTCATTTGCATACATTGCATTCCCAAAACATTGCACTTCATTTGCATACATTTCATGCCAACACACTTCAAATTGCATTTCATGCACTCACATCCACATTTCACATTTCATATTAGGATCATTTATTAAGTTCAATATTTTAATTGGTCCAATAACATCATGTTGCCTTAATCAGGGGCACCTTCACATCATCATTCATGTCATTGCAACATTCCATAAAACCAAATTATCATTTGCAAAACCACATTTCCATAAAATTCCATAGGTGTTTTTGGTCACTTAGCCACTCCTATTGTATTAATAAACCTCCAAAATACATGTCAATATCCTTATAGGACCATCACACATCTACACTAAGAAAATATTGAGTTCTGGAAATTGACTCCAAAACATTCTTGAACCAAACACAATTTCACATCTTAAAAATATCTTGTGTCAAAGAGGGATAACACCATACTTGGTTTGAATCTTGAAGTGAAAAGGGTAATCCTTGCATGTCTCATCATGCAATATAGTCCACAAAAATAGTGGTTTTCACCACTATCATAGTTGCTTCCAAATTTAAAAGATAGAGTAGTAAGGATAGGGTATAATTCTCATCACACTTAGGTTGAGAATCCAATTTTCTAAAGCTCTAAATCTTTTACATCACACACCACTGATCATTGTGTTGTAAATATCATACTACATTTCCAGTCAGACAGTTAGGTAGTCATCCCCAAAACTTAAGAAAACACAAAAGCATGGACTATGGAGTTATCCTCCATCGGAGCTATAGAAACTTGATCGACAGTGGAGTACGCTCATGTATGGTGACACGTCTCTTTTAAAGAGACCTTTGAATGTACATAAGGACAAGATAGCTTCTTGGTCTTCATCCATAACAGGTCATACCTAATTTACTCAATATGGGTTAATTAACTCACTTGCACACACATTGGTTCTTGATTACCTTAAGTCATTACCATGCTCTTGATTTGGTAAACGAATTCATTGTACACACATTTGGTATTAGAGGGATTAGGTAGTTTTAGTGAGTTTGTTTGATGCCACTAGTATGTCTGAGTCTCTACAAAACAGTCAGTTTCTAATATCAACATCTATATCTTCTTCCATGTCAACATACATGTCAGTTCATGAGTATTTTGCCCTACATACCACCAAGTTTGGTACCTCTTATTAAACAACAATGCTAAAACATTGGCCAAGAAAATTCTAAACTATGAATGATCATTAGAATGTTTGCATCTCATAACTTGTATTAATTATCCATAACATATTTCCACTTGCATTAAT
The DNA here is from genome assembly GCA_028583015.1 of Wollemia nobilis. Lineage (NCBI taxonomy): Eukaryota > Viridiplantae > Streptophyta > Pinopsida > Araucariales > Araucariaceae > Wollemia > Wollemia nobilis. Next base: position 1,090,654 of record JAQPPZ010016900.1, on the reverse strand, counting down.
CATCCATATACACTTGCATTCCACAAAAGCACTCACACATAAGCATAACACAAAAGTAAAAGCCATGTATATATGTATAACTCGCATATGCGAATATTGCTAGAAAGTTCAAACAACATCAAAACTTGGGGATGTTCAAGGTATCACACATTCTCCACCAATTCAATCACGCATACACATTACATCATCAACAAATCAATTGCTAGGTTCAAAATATTACGTTATTTTGTCAAAGGTTGTGTCCTTTACCTTGCATTCATTCCTTTTTAAAAACCCCTTCATCTGTTAGGGCAAAGAATATACACATTCACCGTATATTCTCATTTCATAAAATCCCTTCATCTGTTATGGCAAAGAATAGACACATTCATTACATTTTTCCCATTTCATAAACCCCTTCATTTGTTAAGGTAAATAACAGACACATTCATCGCCTTTTCCCCATTTTATGAATCCCTTCATTTGTTAGGGCAAATAATAGACACATTCATCACACTTTCCTCATTTTAAAAACCCCTTCATTTGTTAGGGCAAAGAACAGACACAATCATCACATTTTCCCATTTTCAAAAACCTCTTCATCTGTTGGGGCAAAGAACAAACACAATCATCACATTTTTCCATTTCAAAAAACCCTTCATCTGTTAGGGCAAAGAATAGACACATTCATCACATTTTTTCCATTTCAAAAAATCCTTCATCTATTAGGGAAAAGAACAGACACATTCATCACATTTTTTCTATTTTGAAAAACCTTCATCTTTTAGGGCAAAGAATAGACACATTCATCACTTTTTCTCCATTTCAAAAACCCCTTCATCTATTAGGGCAAAGAACAAAAACATTCATCACATTTTTTACATATCAAAAACCCCTTCATTTTTTAGGGCAAATAATAGACACATTCATTGCATTTTCTCCATTTCATAAACCCCTTCATTTGTTAGGGCAAAGAACAAACACAATCATTATATTTTTCACAATCATTTTATTTTTCCATTATCAAAAACCCGTCATCTATTGGGGAAAAGAACAGACACAAGTACAAGTGAACCTTGTATTTAGTGGTTTATCCTAGTGACCTGATGGTTGCAACGACTAGTTATTCATGCACTCTGATAGGATGGATAGATCACCATAAGGACACTTGCATTGTCAAAATCCCTTCATATGTTAGGGCAAAGAACAGACACAATCATTGTATTTTTCATAGTTATTGCATCATACACATGTCAAAAACCCCTTTCATTTGTTGGGGCAAAAACAGACTCAATCACTTGAATCCATATATTCAAAAATGTAGCTTACCTCCACAAAATCACTCCAAATTACATCCATCAATACATTTATCATCATCACATCTTCATGTCACCATCAAATCCATCAACAATTGCATTTACATTCAACATTTTCCAAGTTCACCTACAATTTCAAGTGAACCTCGTATCTAGTGGTTTATTTTATCTCCTTGGTGATTGCAATGATTTACATCCATGCAATTTGAATAAATAGCCATAAGGACACTTGGTCATCTTCATCATCCAATATCTCATTGTTTGAAAACAAAAATTAATTTTGGTACCTCATCTTTAGAGTGAGACTATGCCAAGACCAATTTGCTCAAAATTTGTCATTGATGGCCTTGTTTTTGGGGCTTGAAACATGGATAAAATCATAACTTTTCATCATTTCCTTTACAATTACACCAGTCTCCAAGGATGCAGGCTGGGTAAAGTGATTGAGCAATCATTTAGGGATTTCATGTAGGAATTGTTGCAATCATGAGTGGCCCCAAGGATAGACTATTTTTCTTTTCTTTTTGCATTTGCATACTTGCATTTCAATGACACCAGAAGGCACATTCTTCAACAACATCGAATCACCCCAAATTTGGGGTAACCACATTTGGTTTTGACTTTTCCACAAAGGGATACATCATACATGATCATGGCATCTATACTTGGAAAAATTCCCTTCATCTATTGGGGCAAAAATAGATACATTTTCATCACATTTTCACAAAAACCTTCATCTATTGGGGCAAAAATAGACACAATCATTTCACATTTTTCACCAATCCCCTTTCTCATTGGGGTAAAAATGATATCACATTTACATCATTCATATCATCCAAAATCATTTGCACAAATTTTTCAATTGGCTCCTAAGATTCATCCGCAAACTCATTCGCCAATTGAGGGGGTGAGCTACGCAAAATTCAAATTCTTTCATTTTTTTATCTTCAATTTCATGTCTCACATCTTAAGAGAAAGTTGCTTTTACACCTATCCAAAATAGGTGTCTTGTGTTTTTGCACTACATTGTGTTTCATGCAACGCAATACAAAATGGGGCATTTGTAGACACCAAAACCTAGTCACTTGTCCTCCATCTATGCTTTCCCACATTTTTTAGCCATTATTCATATATTTATATTTATTTATTTTATATTTATTTACATATTAATATTTTAAATATTATATTATATATATTTAATTATATATATTTATATAAGTGAATTAATCCCAACCATTTGATTTCACTTAATTTTATCCATTCATCTACATAAATCCATGCCACACCCTATATTTAATATCCACCCTTCGATATGCTTTTATCTCAGCCACACGATTAGTGTCATTGAAACCCTATCATGCCTTAGTTTGGATTATTAATAGGAGCCATTTTGATGGCTCAACCTCTGAATCCTAAGTTGTGAACTCCCCAAGTAGTCCCTAAGTTCCTTAGAGTATCCAGGTGCTCTTCCCTTCCATCCTCGTTCGTCATAGCCCTTGCATCCACCGCCTCTCTTGCTTAGTCCAATCTGCTTCTACAGAGTTTCCCCTCAACCATCGAATGCCTTTGGGCACTGCTTGTCACTCTCAAGCACCTCTGGGTACTTCCTTCCCCATCGTCAAGCACCTCTAGGCACCTTCCACCATCTTTGAGTGCCCACAGGAATTTCCTACAACCGCCAAGCACCCACGGGTATTTCACACAAAAAGTTATGAAGTTTCCCTAGCCTCCGAGCGATGCTAGGGTATCACCATACCGATTCACTGCAAAAAACATTATTATATCACAGAACAACAAATATTTAAGGTGAATCTATTGTTTGTTACTTAATTTATGCACTTTCAATTTTTTTCCATTTATTCATATTGCATAGCTAGGGTTTTTATCTACTTTCTAAGGGCCTCACATTGTGGAGCCCTCATAGTTGCTACTAACTCATTTGTTGTTTTAGAGTGTGTAAATTTAGAAGTGTGACATCAGCATAGGAAAATTGCTTAAGCTGGAGTGGCCCAGCATCAGATAACTAAAAGCCCACTCACTTTTATTGGGAGCAAGGACGATTTTGAAGACACCACCAGCGTTGTTTTGCAAGGGTTTCAGATAACCCTAGCCATTGTAAAATTTGTATCAAAAATATTCAAAGATCTTCATTGTAACAATGGATTTTTTAGGCTCCCCCTTTAATATAAGATCATTCATTGTGAAAATTTTGTGTTCTTTGAGTTCTATTTTCTATTTCATATTTGGTGTTGCGTTTTTGTCTTTTTAGTAGCAATGTCTTAGGTTGATTAAAAAATTATTTTCCTCCTTACTAGAGAATCCAATAATGCCAAGGTGACTATAAACTTCCCTGATGCTCCAAACAAGATAGCTTGATTGTACTAGCTTCTCCAACTTTCTTCTAAGTGTTGATAGAAATTAGTTATCAGGAATTTATCTATGTCCCTAAAATCCTTATAAATGTCAAGATGGCTCTTTCCTGAATGATCAACTTTCTCCTGAGTTGGTTCTGCATCTATCAATTAATACTTATTCTCCTTATTTAATAGAATATCAATGTCAAGGGATTTTTATTCCTAAAACTTTTCTATCAATGTCAGGGGTAGCTATTTCCTTGAATAATCAATTTTCTTCAAGTTGATTCACCCAAATATGGGTCTTAGTCTTCATTGGTTATCCTTCAACCTAGTGAAAAGACCCTAGATAAGTCCTAGTCTTCACTAGCTATTTTGCAACTATGGAAATACCCTAGCTTTCTACTTTCTTCAACTATTCAATAGAGTCTAGGTCTAACTCCCTTTAAAGTAGATAGACTCTAACCAATTTTGTCACACTGGACAAGAATTGATTTTGTAGCTAAACAAATCTTGTACAAGAAACTTCTTGTTGTAGCTCTAATACCATTGATAAATTTTAAAGCCTTAATTTTAATGTAAACTCATAGGATAATTATTCACAAGATCAAATATATAATAGCCACAGTATAATAATATTGAGATAATAATGTAACCAAAATAACATGAGCCAACTAATATGTAAATCAAGGCTAATAATGTATCAAATAGCACTCATTACTAAGTAGCAATATGAACGTATAAATAGCCTGAATCATACATGTACAAATAATGTAGCACAACTTACAAAATTAGTTGCTCAAATATATGTAAACTTTATTACACCTTCTACTACAAATATATCATCAACTCTTACAATATTAATATAGACTATGTATGTGATGATATATGTGATATAGATGATGATGTAGGCGGTGAGGTAGGTAGTTATGTGATATCTCCTATGTAGTAATATATGTTGTTGTAGGATGACTCTTTGGTTACTTGAATCTTCCTTTCCTTATGTCAAGTCTCGTGACACTTGGCTTTTCTACTTGACACTTGCATACACATGACACGATTTTGTATGCACACTTGGACATGACTCTTCACATAACATTTCCCAATCTAAAGAAACTTGTGCACACTTACATATAAGACACTGTGCACATTTACACACATAACACTTAAACACTCATTTACATGACACTTGTGCATTTCCTGCACATTATTACATTACATAAAATATTTACTCACACTCTAATCTAGGACACAACCCTAATATAATATTTATAAGGTTGTACCAAGGAGGTACATTAGCATGTACCAAATAATGTAATATTTTCCAACACTTAGAGGGTATTTCTTCCTCATAAATAATTTTATGCAAATTTTAACTTAACCTCTCTCTCTCTCCTCCAATAAATAGGTCAAGTAAATTATTTTTAAGTACAATGATGAGATAATAGAGTTGGTATCTACATATGTATATTTAATAGTACTTATTGTAGACCTATACTTTAGTTTTATATCAATGATCGATATTATAATAAGGGGTTAAGCATTGCTCACTATCCTTGAAAAGCATTATTTCCAACTCTAATTCAAACTCCTTAGATAAATATTTACATCTTTGAATCTCTAGTCACACCTATTATAATATATTAAAGTAATATTTGTGGGTCAAGGGATGTATCAAACAACACATCTCCCTGATCAACTACTTGAGTCATTTCAAATAAAGCAACATTTTTATCATTTGGATGAATAAAATTTGATTCCAATTCCTTGTTAACCACCAATGATATTTCTTTATTTGAATATCCAAGACAATCATATGAATTTGTACCCAAATTTTTAGTAGTCAAAGGTAAAAGAGAATATTTTACCTCTTCCTCATCCATAACAAATGAGTCATAAGAAATATTTACCATTTATTCCTTTTTAATTTCAACAAGGTATTCAATAAACTCATATTCAAAGTGATTGAATTTTGGAACCTTCTCTATTTCTGCCAATGACCCGTCATTTTTTTATTGTATAGGAATTGCAAAATCTTCATGTGAGGTAGAATTTTCAGCATCCTACATATCAAGTGAAATAGAAATTTCATCAGTAGGATTGTGAGAAACCAATGATTCATCATACCTTTTCCAACAATTATAATAATGGTCATCTAAACCCATGGGATGAAACTCTATTGCATCCTCGTAATTTTCAAGCTCTTCAAGAAACTCTTCTTCAAATTCACCTTCAACCATTTTTGGTGGCTCAAGGGTTTCTAAGGTGGAATCAATTCTTGTATTCAAATTTGCATGATCATCGCAATACTTATTTGGAACCAACCTTTATGACTTGTCCTTTGATGGCTTACTTATTTTTAAAGGTGGATCAATCCTTGCATTTTCCTTTCTAAAATTATCCCAATCCTCACTTATGAATAATGACTCTAAGCCTTTTATTTCTAGCTTGTCACAACTTGGCTCATGTTGGCTTTCTTGATCATTATAATAATTATCTTCTAAAAACAAGTGATGAACTTTTATCATGTCTTCTAGTGACTCTTTAGATTCATCTATTGATTTCCCCTTGAATTTACTTTCAACCACTTTTGGTGAGTCAAGGGCTTCTTTAGTGGGATCAATTCTTGCATTTAGATTACCTTGATTATCACAATCCCCATTGGTGGATATTGACTTTGAAACTTGTACTTCCTCTTGAACAATATTTAATATGGTTGTAAAATTGGGACATTCAATTTCATCACATTGATTGCTCACATTAGACATAGTTAGATTCAAGGGTGCTAGATTAGATGGTTGGTATTGGTTGAAATCCATAACTCCTAAAGAACATTTTATCATAGTAGAAAATTGTGCCTCAACCTGACTCATTTGTGATCTCTAATTGTGAGCTTTAGGTCTAAGTCGATATAATTGATCCATATTAACACCTTGAGAAATCAATTGTTGTTCAAATGTTATTGCTTCATTGTAGGCTCTGGACAAGGATGTAATTTTAAGAAGTCTCAAAAATATAGAAGTAACATGATCTAAGGCTCCCATGTATATTTGAGTAGCTCTTTCTTCTGAAATGATGTAATGCATCACCACTTTGGTATACAACTCATGGAACCTATCATTGAATAATTTCATTAATTCATTAGGTTCTTTATGAATAGAGATAAATTGATTTAAAATCATAACCGGGTCAAACACATTTCCAAAATGGCTAAGAAATATTGCTTCTAATTGATCCCAAGAAGTGCTAGAACTTAAAGGTAAGTGAATGTACCATTCAAATGCGACCTCATCCAATGTAAATGAAAACAACCTACAAGCAACATCTTTGTGCATAATTTACAAATAAATTAACATGTCCTTGTATCTCTGAATATGTTCCTTAGTTGATGTCACATCATGCCTGAACTAAGGTAAATATTCTTTTGCACCTTCAGGGATTTTATGGGTAGGAATGTTTAAATGACAATAATAACCACCTATCCAGGATGCAATTCCTGCCATTGAACCAATTTCAACATGAAAAACTATGCATGAAAAATTTACAATAATTGAATCATAACCATATTTCCAAAATTATAGCAGATCAGCACTAATGCAACATAAATTGGAAAATTTTAATTTTTTTGTTTGTTTGTTTTTTTAATGATAAATTTGAACGATATACAAATGCTGAAAATCAAATATTTTACCTTTCAAGCCCTCCTTCTAGCTCCAATTCTATTGAGTGATAATTTTGCCCAATTAAAAAACTACACTCACAATTAGGATTTCTGAATATAAAACCTCTCTTGCAAAGAAATGGTTAATTTCTCCAAGGTTATGTGTTACAATGTGCTTAAAAAGTATAAAAATATTGAAGTGTGAAATGATGTTGAAAGTACTTCAAGGTGTGCCTAACCATTAACAAGGGGCCTAGATTTAGGTATTTGATTTATAGGATTCAACATGGTGTTCAAAATATTTATTCTCCAAATGTGAGATTAATAACTAAATCTTGCTCAAGATAAACTTTATGAAATGCAAAAACCTTAACAAATAATTTTAACTAAACTATATTCAAATACTTTAGGTTAACAATTTCATGAAAATAATTTGAAAATTTAATTAAAATATTAATGTTTATTTCCAAATATAAAGTTACATGAAATTAAAATATGAAATAAACATTCCCTAATGATAAATTTTTGAACTTTAGATTATACATTAGGGTTTTGATTCCCGTGAAATTAAAATTTAAATAAAGATAAAAAATTTAGGGTAAGAAAAATAAAATTGAAATGCAGGTTACAAAACAAAAGCATAACACTTGATCGTTATTTAAGAGACTTGGCTAATAATGAAGATAGAGAGGAATATGGCCTTGAGATGAGCTCTGCTAGGGTTTGATGAGGAAAGCTGCTTTGCTGGAATTTTTTTGAGACCTATCTGGTGGGCTCTGCGGGGATGGCAGCAGTTTTTGGAGGAGGTATGAACAACTGGAGGAATGTAGTGATGGCATCAGGTCCGTCACAGAGCGTGCATGCTAGGGCTGGTATTTCTTTTAAAAATGATTGGAAGGAACAGGATTTCCCATTGCATGCCAGGAATCGCTTGTTAAAGAACAATGGATGTTTGGAACGATGTGAAGCCGGGCCAGTTCTAGTGGTTCAACCAGACTCGGTGGCAGAAGATGTGGAGTATTTAACCAAACATGCGCTTATTGGTAAATTTATGGGCATCCGAATTTCTCTTCCCTTTGTGGAGGCTTGGGTTAGGAAGACTTGGAACCCTGAAGGTGATGTGGAGGTGATGCTGAGTGCAAACAACTATTTTATGGTGGTTTTTTCTTGTCTTGCGGATCGTAACAAAGCATTTGAAGGAGGTCCCTATTTTTGTAACCAAGCGGGACTCTTTCTTAAACCCTGGCATGTGGGTTTCAACCCATCAGAGGAGCGGCCGTCACGGGTTTCGGTGTGGGTTCGGCTTTCGTGGCTCCCATTGGAATTTTGGAGAAATGACATCTTGCATATGATTGCCCTTCTACTTGGGAAGCCGGTTGGGCCGTCACGACAGACGCTGGATAAAAAGGTAATCTCTGTTGCCCGTATCTGTGTTGAAATTGATTTAAACAATCCTATTCTAGATTCTATTGAAATACAGTTCGGATCAACCAAATGGGTTCAAAAACTTGACTATGAAGCTCTTCCATTTCGTTGCTGGATTTGCCATGAATATGGCCACTTACAAAGAAAATGCCCTAAGTTTGTCCTGCCTGTGGCTTCAAATCCTGGGCCCTCTCGAGCTGTACAAAATATGGATAAAGGAAAAGCCTCGATAAAGGAGGGGGATCAGGATAAGGAAGGCTTTGTTACGGTAAAACCTCGAAACAAAGGAAGAAAGGCAAAAAGAGACATTAAGGATAACATGCCAGATGCTCAGCTCAACCGTTTTGAAATTCTAGAGAATCTTGATCAGTGCGTGGAGATACCTGAAACATCGCTACCTATTATAGATATAACAGGACCAAATCAGTTGTCTCTTCATGAGGTGGAACCAAGGGAACCAGATATAGGGGGTTTAAATGAAGAACAGAGGGCTTTGGTTTCGAGTATAGGTGATATGGTTGGCCCTAGCCCTGGAAGTGAAGTTATCTTAGAAAATGGCACAGATTTAGATATGCCCTCTCCTACCCAGGCACTGATGCAGTCATCCATGGACTGTAAAACTCCTACGGTGCTGGGATTGCAGCATAAAATAATTAAAAAAAATGCTTCAGATAAGAATATGAAGGTGGGTCGAAAGAAAGACCAGGATAAAATTAAGTTAATGGGGGAGACTTTGGTAGAGTCAGGTTTGGTGAGAACATTGGACTCCCATTTTTATAACCCCCAAAAATGATTATCCTTTCATGGAATGTAAGGGGGTTGAACAAGCATCCCAGGACAAAAAGTTGTTCGTGATTTGATTCGTGTTCATTCTCCGGATGTGGTTTTTATTCGGGAGACTAAATTAGCTATTGATAGTTTGTTCAATATTGCTCCCAAGTTGTGGAGAAAGGGGCAATGTCGGTGTATTGGTGCATGTGGATATCTTTGGTGGCCTTGCTTGTTTATGGGATCCAGTTAAGATCTCTCCTCTTACCTGGATTTCCAGCAGGTGGTCTATTTCGATGATCGGGCATGATAATGAATCTGGTGAGACCATCCTACTTACAAACGTGTATGCTCCTATTGATTACAATGGTAAAGTGAATTTATGGGAGCACATTGGCTTTGTGAGAAGTCTGGCTCCCCTGTACCCATGGATTTTGGCTGGAGACTTCAATTCTATCACTTGTCTGGAGGAAAAACGTGGTGGGATTGATCGTCTTGAGCCTTTTTCTTCTGTCTTCAATGCTCATATCCGGGCCTTGAACTTGGTTGACATCAAGCCGGATAATGGGATATTTACCTGGCATAATAGAAGATGTGGGGAATATTCCATTTCAGAGAGACTGGATAGGTTTTTGATCTCTAGTTTTTGGATTGGCAATAATAGAAGCGCTAGTTCTGTGATTCTGGAGGGTAGAGGATCTGATCATTGGCCTATCAAACTCTCTGCTCTGGAGTTAGGGCTAAAAAAGAATCCCTCATTTAAGTTTCAACTTATGTGGCTGCGAGATCCTAAGCTTCATGATTTCATGCGAGGCTGGTGGACTAATGGCAAACCTCCTCATGGCACCGCTATGTACTCCTTTATGAAGCGACTTCAATTTGTTAAGCATAAATTGAAGAGATGGAATAGACTAAATTTTGGGAACCTTTCCTTGGCTAAGTTGGCAGCTCTTAGGAGGGTGGAAGAAGCCTCAAGGAAGATTAGAGATCAGGGACTCACAGAGGAGCTTCTTGTTGAGGAATCTGAGGCTGTAAAAGACCTTGGTGAATGGGAACTGAGGGAAGAAATTTTTGGAAACAAAAAGCTCGAGTAGATTGGCTTCAGGAAGGGGATAGGAACACAACCTTCTTTTATAACTCTGTTAAGGCTCGTCGTAATGGTAACCTGATTACCTCTCTTGTTAATTCTCAGGGTGCCCTGCTTTCTTCTTTCAAGGATATTTCAGAAGAGACTAAGAGGTATTTTTCCTCTCTCTTCAAGGAGGATGCCCTCTCAGATGATGAGGAAGAAAAACTTATTCTAAACTGTATTCCCTCGATTGTTTCTAGAGAGATGAATGAGCACTTGATGGATCCAATTTCCCTTGAGGAGCTGAAAAGTGTTGTATTCAAGATGAAAAAGGGGAAAGCCCAGGGTCCGGATGGATTCTCGATTGAGTTTTATCAAGAGTTTTGGGAGTTAATCAAATTTGACCTTTTGGAAGTGGTCCGTGAGTCCCAAAAGAACAAACAGATGCTAAGGGCCCTAAATGCTACCTTTGTGGTGCTTATTCCCAAGAAAGAGGGAGCGAATTCCTTGGATATGTTCAGGCCTATTGCTCTCTGTAATGTTGTATATAAGATCATCACAAAAATTATTCCTTGAGAGGCTGAAGATATGGTTGAGCAAAATCATCTCTGAGGAGCAAGGTGGGTTTGTTGTTGGCCGACAAATCATGGATGGGGTTGTTATTGCTACGAAGCTATTCACTCAATGGAAACTTCTAAGGAGAAAACTATGTTCATTAAGTTGGACATGGCAAAAGCCTATGACAGAGTTAGATGGTCCTTTCTTCAAAAAGTTCTTGCTGCTTTTGGCTTTGAGGAGGAATGGATTAGATGGGTGATGAGCTGTATTTCTTCTTCCTCATTCTCTGTTCTTGTTAATAACGAGACAACGGAGTTGTTTGAGGCCTCAAGGGGATTGAGGCAAGGAGATCCTCTATCTCCTTATTTGTTTATCATTATGGCAGAAGGGTTGGGCAGATTACTCAAGTCTCAGGTCAGGCATGGTCTCATTCAGGGGTGGAAGTGGGATAACAGTTTGCCACCTCTTTCCCACCTTCAATTTGTTGATGATACTACTTTGTTGGGAGTTGCCACTATCAAGGAAGCTGGAAACATTAGACAGTCTCTTGACATATATCTTGGTGCTTTCGGACAGGTGATTAATGAGGACAAGTCCTTTATTTTCTTCTTCAATACCCCCCCTCTTATTCAAGCCAGGATTGCTCGCATTCTAAGATTCCAGGTCGGGACTCCCCCCTTCATTTATCTTGGGATCCCGATTTCATCTCATCCTCTGCCTAGATCTTCTTGGCAGTCTATACTTGATAAGTTTAGAAGGAAGGTAAATCACTGGACTATCAGATGGCTATCCTCTGTAGGTAGAGTATTGCTTTTAAAATCTGTTATTCAAGCTTTACCCATTTACAGATGTTTTGTGCAAACAACTCCTTCTCGTTTCATCAAGGACATGGATGCTTTGTCAAGACAGTTTTTGTGGTCTAGCAAACTTGATCAATCTAAATGGAGTTTGGTTAGATGGGATTCCATTTGTAGGCCAGTTCAAGAGGGAGGCCTTGGGTTGCGACAGGCAACTCTTTCTGGGCAAGCTTTGGCTGCGAAACTTTATTGGAGATGGTGTACCTCTCAAGATCAGATTTGGGCTAAAATATTATCTTATAAATACTTGAGAGGTATTTCTAGGCAGATATCCCTAGAGCCAGTTTGGTTGGGAAAGGTTCTATTATCCGGGACACTCTGAAAAGAGGAGCTAATTTAATTAAGCAGGGTTTGTTCTGGATTTGCAATCGGGGATCAGATGTTCTTTTTTGGGAGGATTCTTGGGATGGCCACCCTCCTATCTTGACTCAATATCCCAGGTTACATTCCCTAAGCATTTGTTTCTTGGAAGCGGGCTGGTCTCATGTGGAGGACTTTAAAAAAATCTAGTATTTTGGAAATATGGAGATGTACGAGATGGAAAGATCCACAAGGAATGGCCCCAAGGGGGATTGGCCGAGGATAGAGAGGTGCTTGCTCTTATTCTTGCAGGGAGGTACTGTTCTTCATTGAGGGATAAAGACATTCTGGCTTGGAACCCTAATCCCAAGGGAACCTACTCTGTAGCCTATGGTTATCAAGTTCTTGATAAGCAAAAGTTTGAGAGTCTCCCTGTCACATGGTGGAAAAAGGTGTGGAATAGATTTGCTTGGCCGAAATGTAACTTTTTCTCTCGCTGGTAGCTCGTAATAAATGCCTCACTTGGGATAACTTGAGGAAGAGGGGATTTCAGGGTCCCTCTTTATGTGTCCTTTGTGGTAAGAATGAGGATGACTCTTCTCATTTATTTTTCCAATGCTCCCTTGCCAGAGACATTTGGCACTGTTGGTGGAGTGCCTGGAACCATCCTTGTTTTCATGTGCTCTCCCTAGTGGAGTTTTGGAGTAGTGCAGGGTAGACCTCCAGCCAAGGCCCCCTTCCTCCAAGTGGCTTGGAATTTGGGCCCTTCTTGCATCATCTGGCAGATTTGGCTCGAACAAAACCGACGCATTTTTGAGGGAAGTCATTTGGCTGTTCAACAGATCTGGCAAAGGATCCTGTGTATGGTTCAAGAAACTATCCATAGTAAATGTGATGTGGACCCTCATTTGGACTCTAGGGAGGAGAAGGTACGAGAGGCCCTTGGTTTGTTTGGGGTTGGTGTGAATTCTTCTAGCCCTAGTAGGATTCCTCAGCTTAGCAAGAAGGTTAGGAGAGAGGGTAGATGGAGACTGCCCCCTAGAGGAGTTTTAAAAATTAATACTGATGGGTCGTCCAGGGGCAATCCTGGACATGCTGGAATTGGTGGTGTTGGGAGAGATTCTGCTGGCGTGGTCAGTTTTTCTTTTCCATTTATAAAGGTGTTCACTCCAACAATCTTATGGAAGCTCTGGCGATACTTGAGGCCTTGCAAAGGGGTTTTTCTCTTGGGCGGCACGAGGATTCTTTGCGAGTCTGACTCTCAAATTTTGGTTAATCTTTTAAACAGCAAAAGAGTGGAGGATGTTAATTGGCAGTTGGCCTCTGTGACCATTCAGATTCTCAGAATGAGTGAAGAGTTCGAATTTATATCCTTTGTGCACATTCCAAGGGAATGGAATGGGGTTGCTTGATTACCCGGCCAAAAGGGCTTCTGAGCTATTGGATACTCAGAGTATTGATAACTGGGAGAGTCTCCCGTCTAGGGATTCTCAACACCTACGGGAGTTGATCCATAAGGATGTTCAGACTTAATGTGGTTTGTTTTTTTTGGTTTTCTTTGGGAGTTGACCTTGTCTGGTGATTTAGCTTGTCTTGTTGCTTATTTGAGTCCTGGGTGGGGGCTCAGTTGTACTTTGTAATCCGGACTTTTTATCAATAAATTTTTACCCCTTTATTTAAAAAAAAAAAAAAGCATAACACTTTTCTAGAATGAAATATAACCTAGATTAACCAGTATTTACACAGTCCGATCTAAGTTAAGTGTTATCTTCTAAGGGAGAAATAATTAAAATATATCATATTTATCAAACATATGAAACACCATCAGCATGCATGTTTCAATATAATAAAAATGAAATATTTAATCAAAATTGAAATGTATTAAATCATTAAACTTATGAAACACCATCAGCATGCATGTTTCAATATAATGAAAATAAATACATTTATTAAAACCTTACAATACGCTTTTCTAGAAATATTTGTGTTCAACAGTGAAGTTTTTTGTGTAACCTATGAGGATCCTTTGACTATTCGTCTGCTTCTTTCAATCCTTCTCTTCCAAATCGTCCAACCCTTTCTTCCTCCATATCAATGGTTATTTATAATTTAATAATCTTCCATTCATTCTGTTCCACAATAGTTTTTAGAACCAATTCCGTAACCAACTAAAAATGATCTTTACAATGACCTTTTGCTTGATTTAAAACTTGTCTTTATGATATGACTTGTTTATAATTTCTCCTGCGTAATAACGCTTCATTTTCATTTATAACCTGTTAATATCCTTCATTGATATCTGCACATTTATGATCATATTTCTGACGTGTGATTATGAAAACTTATACTTGATCCCTTAAATCTTGGAATATTGAACATGAGACTGTTATTGTCCTCCATCTACAAAAATTCCTTTCATTCACTTCACATTTACCCATCTTCAAGCATCTACCTCATATAAAATAGATCCAACATTTCAAGTGACTATGACAAACCAACAATATCACTACCTTACCACTAACAGCGACTATAACACAATACACCCCCCACCAGTTACATCGGTTATTACCATCAACAATGTGAATGGAAATTACTATGGATTACGACGATGATTTAGACCTTGATGCTTAACACCTACTCTTACATACTATGGCTTCTTTTCCTACTCACGTAAATAGGACATAGACAAATGGATTGTGTATATGGACACAATATATCCCACAATCATAGAGTATAACCACATCTATGTCTTTATTCATGAATTTTACTGAAAATTATGCCTATGTTCAGTGGATGAAGTCTTATCTAAATATTATACGTAATAGAGAAATCCTCAATAAAAGAACATGAAATCTATCTTGGCTACATTGTCTATCAATTTCATCCATGTTGATATTCATCTTGTTTCAGTGAGCACTACCTATTTATCCATGCTTCATTTCTTACTGTCTCGATTACACATTGGAACAAATGATCTTCCCAAGGAGCCTTGAAATCATGGTACATAGACCGAAATAAATCCATCAACTTCATTCTCATAGTCCACCACATGTAATTATTCTGGTTGATTGGCATCAAATTTAAATATCCAGGGGAGAGTGGAGAGGGACGAATGGAGCAAGGGTTTCAGATGACGGTGGGAGGGAAAGCTTCTGCGAGAGAGCACGGGAACGCCAACAGACTAAACTAGGGGCACAACAGGGCGGAGGGAGGGCAGTCAAAGACCGGGGGCGCTAAGGAGTCCTCTCCAACCGAAGAGGATGTAGGTCATGACAAGGATCCACCAGACAAATGGGGAGGTGGACCTCAGAAGTCGTACGCTCAGGCAGCGACTTCAAAAACCCTTAACGGTCTGCTCTCCAAGGAGTTGTTTCCTGTCAGGGATGAGTTGGACATCTCGACGGAAATTCTTTCAAGCTTTGTGGAATTCAAAAAATTTACCCTCATCGATAAGTTTATTGGTGGCCGTCCCGACATGGAGACCATTCGCAAGTGGGCGGCAGGTAAATGGTGAACCTCTGGTCACATGGAGTTGGCGGCCTTAACCCGGGGTTTTTTTGCGATTAGACTGAATAACAAGGAGGACTACTATAAAATCCTGGCTGGTGGTCCCTGGTTCCTAGGCCATAGAAGTCTCTTTCTAAGGAAGTGGGGTATGGACTTCAACCCCGATACCCAAAATATAAACATTGCTCCAATATGGGTTAGACTCCCGAGTCTCCCCCTCTTCTGTTGGCATGAAAATGTAATCAGAGGAATTGCACGCTCCATTGGTGAGTTGGTTACCATTGACCCTCCCACCAAAGCTCGAACCAGATTTGTTCAAGCTAGGTTCTACGTTCTGGCGGACTTGGAGGCTGATCTTCCATCATCCATCACTCTCCGGTCTGGAGATATCATTCTCCACAAGCAATCCATTGTGTATGAGAACAGGCTAGCTTTCTGCCCCCAGTGCAGTTCTCAAGGGCACCTCCAGTCCAACTGTCCTCTTCAAAATCTAGGGATGAAGAAATGAGATTCCAACAACCCCTTGGAACACGGTGAAGGTCAGACAAAGCACCCTGCTGTGAAAGGGCATGAATCTCCAGGCCCGTCTAGGGACCATCCCGAATCCTCCCACCCGGTGGAAGCAGTCTCCCCCCAAACGGTCTCTGAGCCGTGTGGTGCAAGCCCTCACCTTGGACCACAGGAGGAGAAGGACCAGTCCCTTCCCCAAATCACCACACAGGAAGATTCACCCAAAATCCTAGACCATAACCACCCCGAGTCCCAAAATGTGTTGGAAGATTACCTACTAGGAAGAAGGGGTGAGCAGTCTGGTAATATCAGCCCTCGTAATATGAGGAGCCGAAAGCAAGGTGTTGATTTTGGTAGCGAAAGGAAGCAAGGTCGTCCCCCCAACAAAGACAGGCGGGACAAGGAGACGACGGCAGATGTTGCAAATGGTACTCAACGGTTGCTTTTTCAGGATGATTCTGATTCCCAGATGGGTGACTCGTCTGTCCCAAAACCTCCCCTCCAGCAAGGAAAGGGAGGTAAGAAGAATATCAAACTGTTGAGATGAAAGTCCTCTCATGGAATGTGAGAGGGCTTAATGCAGCTGCCAAACAGAGATTGGTGGCTGATCTCAGAAAGAGGACGAATCCGTCCATCCTAATTTTGCAAGAGACTAAGACCGATGCTATCTCTTCTACCAGAGCTGCTAAGGTCATTTGGGCTAAGGCAAAATTCCTCTCCAGTCCTGCGGTGGGAACGACAGGCGGTCTCATGATTCTTTGGGATCCAGAGATTTTTGAGGGTAGCCTTCTCTCAACTTCCAGCAGGATTATCAATGTTTTGTTTCATTCCAAAGCCATTAACTTTTCTTGGATCCTATCCAATGTGTATGCCCCAAACTCTGTCTCGGAGAGAGCAGAAATGTGGAAGGCTATTTCCCAGATGAGGGAAACGTTCTGTAATTTCCCTTGGGTTCTAGGGGGAGATTTCAACTGTCCTCTTCACCCATCTGAAAAGAAAGGAGGATCAGACCACTCTAGCCACAGTCTGGAAGACTTTCGAGATTTTGTTTCCACCAATAACTTGCTTGACATTGACCTCAAGGGGGCATCCTTCACTTGGAGCAACAGGAGGATTGGGAGCAATCTTATTCAAGTCAAGCTTGACAGATTCTTCATATCCCAAGAGGCTATTCCCATACTCGGTGCGGCAACTCTCTCGGCCTTACCGAGGATTGGGTCTGATCACAATCCTATTGTCTTGGAGATGGTTGATGGGCCTGTTTTTAAAACCCCCTTCATATTTGAGTCCATGTGGATTTCTCACAAGGACTTCAGAGGGTTGGTTACGGCCTGGTGGCAGCAGAAGGTAGCAGGTTCCGCTTCCAAGAGAGTGGCCTTAAAACTCAAGTTAATCAAAAGGAATTTGAAAACATGGAACAAGGAGGTGTTCGACAACATTTTTGAGTCCAAAAGGTCCATTTCTACGAACCTAAAATTGGTGGAGGAGAGAATGGAGCTCGAAGGTTACACCGATTGCCTGAGGGAGGAGGAAAGGAGGCTCTTGGTGGATTATCATTCTATTCTTGCAAGGGAAGAAACTTTCTGGTGCCAGAAATCTAGGGACCTCTGGTTGAGAAATGGAGATTCCAATACGAAGTTTTTTCATGCATCAACTTTGCGGCACAGAGGGGCTAACAAAATTAGGGAAGTGGTGTGCAAGGATGGACGCGTTACCAAGGATATTGAGGAAATCCAAAGTGAAGCGGTTGACTTCTTCCAGGATCTGCTCGGTGTTCCTCCCGACAGTGATCTCCAGGTTCAAAAATCTCTGTTGGATAACTTCCCAGTCAAAGTTCCTCCCGAGGTAAGCTTTAAGCTTTTGGAGCCTTTTTCTGTGTCCGATATTAAAGAAGCTTTGTTCTCCATGCAACCAGACAAGGCCCCTGGGCCTGACGGTTTTCCCCCCCATTTTTTTCAAGTTATGTGGGATGTTGTGGGCTCGGATGTGTGTGAAGCAATTCAGGAGATTCAAGCCTCCAGATCCATCCATCCAAAACTAAATTCTACCTTTCTTGCTCTCATCCCTAAGTCTTTCGCCTGCAAAAGTTTCTCTGATTATCGTCCCATTAGCCTGTGCAATGTTTTTTATAAAATCTTAACCAAGTCCATAGCCAACCGTCTGAGGTCCCTTCTTCCCTCCTTGGTTGGTCCTTCTCAGGGAAGCACCGTGAAAGGCAGAAACATTCTCGATGGTGTCATCACCATCCATGAAACCCTCCATTCTGCTCACCGCTCCAAAAATGTTGCTCTTTTCCTCAAGCTGGACATGAATAAAGCTTTTGACAGAGTTGACAGGAGGTTCCTCTGTGTTGTCCTCTTCAAGTTTGGCTTTCACCCTCACTGGATTGACCTTGTCAGTAGTTGCATATCCACTCCCTCCTTTTCTGTTCTAATCAACGGATCCCCTGCTGGGTATTTCCAAAGCGCCAGAGGCCTCAGACAAGGTGACCCTCTATCTCCTATTCTATTCATCCTTCTGGCTGAGGTTCTGAGTTGGTCTTTGAAAGAGGCTCTTCGCCAGAATAAGATCTCCGACATTTTGCCCACCTCCAGAGTCGATCCTGTCTCTCATCAGCAATTTGTGGATGACACCCTCATCTCCACTGGGGCGTCCGTCACTCAAGCCAAATCCATCAAGCGAATCCTCTCCCATTATGAAAAGGCTACCGGATAGAAATTCAATTACATCAAAAGCAAAATTTACTTTATTAACACTCCTATGCGAAGGCAGCTCCGCATAGCCAGAATTTTGGAATGCACTATTGATTCCCTGCCTGCGTCTTATCTGGGTTTACCTCTGGCTTGTAATGGTCGGGCCAATGGAAGCATGTGGGACATGATCCTGGAACGTCTTCACAAAAAGCTGAGCACTTGGAAAGGCAAATTCCTGTCGCAAGCTGGGAAAGCCACCCTTACCAAAGCTTGTCTCCAAGGAATCCCAACTTACTTCATGTCTGTGTTCATGCTGCCTGTTTCTGTCCACTCCAAGATTGAAAAGATTCAGAGGACCTTTCTGTGGTCTGGCAATGAAGAAAAATCTAGAATCCCTCTTGTGGCCTGGGATAAGGTTTGCTTGCGAAAGGACCAAGGCGGCATGGGAATGAGGAGATCAAGACTCATGAACACTGCTTTGATCGCTAAGCACGCTTGGAAGATCCTGACTAATGACCCAGCAGAGTGGGTCAAGCTGGTTAAGAGGAAGTATCTTGGATCGAGTTCTCTTTTTGATGTCGGGATTCCTCCTGAAGCGTCTGCCTTTTGGAAATCGGTGCTTCAAGCCCGCTCTCTGATCAGCTCTGGTGCTCACTGGATTTTGGGTGATGGCAACTCCATTCTCTTCTGGAAGGACAGGTGGGTTACTGATGGAGCTCTCGAGTTGAGAGCGGACCTTGCTGGCCTGAAAGCCCAGGTGGATCCAAATTCCCAACTCAAGGTTGTGGACTTCATTGATCGGAGCTCTCTTCCCCCTCGATGGAATTTTCCAGTCTTGGACGGCTTTAACAATGAAATGACCTTTTTGTCTAATATTCTTCGATCTATTTTAATTCCATCTGTTAGAAGAGACGATAGAATCATCTGGCGTGGCACGGAGGATGGTCTGTTCTCTATCAAGACTGCCTATGACCTTCTTACTTGTGAGATTGCCATGGATCATCGATGGAAAGTGATTTGGAGGAAGGGTATTATTCCTAAAGTTAATTACTTTGCGTGGATTGCCTTTCATAATAAAGCCTTAACCATCGACAACCTCCATAAGAGGGGTTTTGCTATTCCCAACAGGTGCTTCTTGTGCTTTGCTGATTGTGAGACGATAGACCACTTATTTTTGCACTGTCCTTTTTCCCATTCTGTCCTCGACACTGTCCTGTCTTCCTTTCAAATCCTTTGGTGCACTCCCCGCTCCCTCAAAGATGCCTTCCACCAATGGCCCAATCCTTTCAAGAATCCTAAACTCTGCTTCCTTCTTGAGGCCTCTTTCCACCACTCCATTTGGCAGATTTGGCTAGAGAGGAATGCCAGAGTCTTCGGCAAGGTCCCTAGAGTACCTCCCTGTGTCGCTCAGAGAGCCTTATCCTTCGCCATTGAGAATTCTAAAGTTGTTCCTAGTTCCCGTCCCCGCCTTCCTGGCGAAGCAACGATCTTCAAAATTTTGGGCCTCTTCCCTTTTCATGATGGTGTTTCTAAGTCTCAGCGTGGGGATGTTATGTGGACCAAGCCCCCTGTGGGCTGGATTAAATTAAACTTTGACGGTGCGGCCAAAGGCAATCCTGGCCCCGCTGGTTCTGGTGGTGTGGTTAGAGACCATAACGGGAATCTCGTGTTGGCTTATTGTGAAGATTTGGGCACCCAGACTAACCACTATGTTGAAGCCAGAAGTGTTTTGAAAGGTATCCAGATCCTCTCCGAGGATCCTCGGCCTCTGATAGTCAAAGGTGATTCGCTCAATATAGTCAACTATCTGCTAGGCTCTAAAGACCCATCTTGGAGGGTCTACAACATCATTCTTGAGGCTAGGATGCTCCTCTCTCAACGTGACAGGTGGAAGGCGTGTCATATTTTTAGGGAAGGAAATCGCGTGGCAGACCACATGGCCAACAAAGGGCTTGCGACCACGTGTCCTGTTGTGTGGCGCTCACGCTTCCCGTCTGAGGTGGCGAGTTTGGCCAATGCGGATATCCTCTCATGATGTTCTCCCCGCTTCAGAAGGTCATTCGTTTGGTTTGGCTGTTTCTGCTTTCGATGGTCAAATTTCTCAGGTTAGTATTTTTGTTTTCCTTGGTAAAAGGTGGTTTGTTTCCAGGATATTCAGGCATAAGGGCCCTACTTGTAGCTTTCGGGCAATTAGCAGTTTTTGTTTTCTATCATCAGTTTTATTCCTCCAGCCACAAGGCATGATGCACATTCCAGCCAGGCTGATTTTGTACATAAGGTTTTGGGATCCTCTATAAAAACCCACTGTTAATCTATTAAAATAATTACCAAAAAAAAAAAATTAAATATCCATGGGAGATGGCACAAAATATAATATCCTCATCTATTGTTGCACACATGGGAAAAATATTTGGTCTTTCATCGATGATTCATAACCTACCTATCCATAACTGCAATATGTGCTCACGTCCACAATGATGAAAACCTTCAAATTCCACATATCCCACATGCATCAACAACAAAACAATAAATACTTTTATAAAGGTGAACACTCATCATTCCTTATGACGAGTTGTTCACCACCAAACATGTGTCTCTCTTTCACCTCTTCGAAAACTATGTTGGATGTTGATTGTTGACTGTGTTGACCACTTCGGGTCTGCCTCGTAAACTGCATCATGCTGGGTACCCTTGATAAACCTGCAAGAACCAAAAATTTTATATAAAATTTTCAAAAAAATGTTAAATTGTTTTTGAAGCATATTTATATTAAAGTGTCTTTGAACTTTTACATTAAACACTTTATTTAAAATATTTTTAAATAATTTAATTTGAATTTTAAAATATAAAGTTTTGAAATTAAAATATTTAAAAATAATTTCATAAAACAAAACATGAAATAAACTATAAAAATATTTGATCTCATCAACTAAACAAAATTATGAAACCCAACAATCATTGAATTTTCAAAAAAAATCAGTGGGTCCCCAATTTTGGGGTAAGTTGTGAAATAGTCACAACAGACAAGAAGAGAATCATGTTAGGAGAAACCATGAAGGCAAAGCTCGGATAGAGGTTGAGCTTGCTAAAGACCTTAAGAATGTTAAGGTAGCTAAATTTAATGGAAGGAAAGGGGGTGATGTAGTAGAGTCATGGTTGAATGAGTTGGAAACCTTCTTTTCCATGAAGAATTATTCTTCTAAAACCCAAATTGTTTGGGCTACCCTTCATCTTCAGGATGCAACCTTAGAATGGTGGAACACATTCAGGGTAGGCAAAGGAATCCAAGTTATGGACCTTAAATGGGATAGTTTGTTGGGGCATTTAAGAAGAGATTCCTATCAAAACAATTTTATGTAGAGAAGTTTGAGGAATTTTCTATGCTCCAATAGGGTACCTTGTCTGTGGAGGTATACCACCAAAGATTCGTTAAACTTTTGAAGTATGTTCTTGAGTATGAGATCAATGAGCAACTAAAGGTGCATAAGTTCATATTAGGGGTGGATCCTAAGATTAGGATAATAATTAATTTTCTCAAACCCAAAACCCTACAAAAAGCTTATGATTTGGCCAGATAGGAAGAGACCAATCTTCAAACCAAAAAGACCTTCTTCAACTATGTAGGGTTGATAGAGGTAGAGAGATAGGAACTCAAGAAGAGGAAGAGTGTAGGGTTTATGAAATGGGATAAGGAGTAAAACAAGAAGAGTAAAGGGAACCCAAAGTTTGGTAATAAGAACAATGGGAACCAAGGGCAATATAAGAAGAAATTTTAGAAAAAGGATAATTCCAACCCTCAACCTTAAAAGTAGAATGATTCAATGCAAAAAGAGGGAACATGAGAGAAAAGGTAGGAAAGATCTCAGGCACCTAGGATAGGTTGCTTCATCTGTGGGGGTCCTCATTATGCTAATAAGTGTCCCCAATGACTAGAGTCGAGTAATAGAGCAGAGGAGCAACCACACTAAATCTATGCCGCTACAGGGAATTAGAACCTGGATGGACAAGCAACTCCTATGTTATTGAATGGTAAGTTGTTTAACAAGGATGTTAAAGTTTTAATAGATAGTGGAGCTATAGATAGTTTTATTTCCACTAGTATTATCGAGGATATGTTAAAAAGACCTAGATTTTTGGCACAAGGGTGGAAAGTCGAGTATGGGTCTAGACAGACCTACTTAGTGGATCAATGTTTGCCTACAACTGAGATAACCTTACCCAATGGATCCACTATATGGAACTTATATGTAGCACCACTCCATGCTTTTGATATTATCCTAGGGATGGATTGGTTGAAGGCTCATGGAGCCTTAATCAACTTCCAAGAGAGGTGGATGGATTACACCAATAAGGATAAGAAGAGAGTAAGAGTTCAAAGTAGGCAAGGGTCTTTTCGACCACATCTGTTATCAGCTATGCAGCTAAAGAAAGCCATTAAAAGAGGTGGTATGTTGTATGTAGTCAAGATAAATGGCAAGATAGGTGATAAAGGGGATGAGAAAATATTTAAGAAACATCCCATTTTGCATGAATTTAGGGATGTATTTCTAGAAGATCTCCCAGGCCTACCACCTCGATGTGAATTTGACTTCACCATTGAACTAATGCCTAGGGCTAGAACCCATTGCAAGGACACCTTACAGAATGACCCCTATTGAGTTGCAAGAGTTAAAGGTGCAACTTCAAGATTTGTTGGAAAAGGGTCTGATCAAACCTAGTGTGTCACCTTGGGGTGCTCCAGTATTATTTATGAAAAATAAGGATGGTTCCTTGAGATTATGCATTGATTATAGGATGTTGAATAAGGTGACCATCAAGAATAGGTATCCTTTGCCAAGGATTGATGATCTCTTTGATCAGCTAAAGGATGCCACTATATTTTCAAAGATTGATTTGAGATCTAGATATCATCAATTGAGGATTCGAGAGGAGGATACTCACAAAACAACCTTTAAGACTAGATATGGACACTATGAGTTCATAGTGTTGCCATTTGGGTTGACAAATGCACCAATAACTTTTATGAATCTGATGAATAATGTGTTTAGGAAATATCTAGATCAGTTTGTTTTGGTATTTTTAGATGATATCTTGATATATTCTCACACCAAAGAGGAACATGACCAACATTTAAGGTTAGTGTTAGAGGTGTTGAGGAAAAACTAACTATATGGAAAGTTGTCTAAGTGTGAGTTCTATGCCTCACAAGTTTAGTATTTGGGGTATATCATATCTATAGAAGGAATTGTTGTAGATCCTAAGAAAATTGAGGCTATTTTGAGTTGGCCTACACCCACAAATGTGTCTAAAGTAAGAAGCTTCATGGGGCTCACTAGTTATTATAGGTATTTTGTGAAGGATTATTCAAATATTGCCTACTCTATCACCAACCTTCAGAGAAAGGGAAAGGAGTTCAAATGGTTAGATAAATGTGAGACCACCTTTGAAACTCTGAAGAATAAGTTGACTACAACACCAATTCTCAAGATACTAGATCCTCTTGGGAATTTTATAGTATGTACAGATGCTTCCTTAGAAGGTTTGGGTGGGGTGTTGTCCTAGAATGAGGCTACAATAGCATATGAGTCTAGGAAACTCAAGAAGCATGAGTTGAATTATGCTACACATGACCTAGAATTGGTAGCAGTTGTGCATGCACTAAAGGTCTAGAGGCACTATTTGTTGGGTAAACCATTTGAGCTAAGGATAGACCATCAAAGTCTAAGGTATATTTTTACCCAACCTATGTTGAATGCAAGATAGAGAAGATGGATAGAGTTCTTAGTAGAATATGACTTTGGTATTGAGTATATCAAAGGGAAAGAAAATAAGGTTGCAGATGCCTTGAGTAGGAGAAGGCACATAGCAACATTAACCTAGAGTCATATAGACTTGATGGACAAAGTCAAAGAAATGCAGCTATAGGATCAATATTGCATTGAAATCTGAGCTAAAATTGAGAGAAATCCTAAGGAAAATAAGGATTTCAACATAAAATATGGACTTTTATGCTTCAAGGATAGGGTTGTCATACCCAAAACTGGTGATTTAAGGAGAATGATTATGCAAGAGGTGCATAGTTCTCCATATTCTGCTCATCTGGGAGGTGCAAAGATGAGAGAAAACATGAAAAAGACCTTCTATTGGGTAGGAATGAAATAGGATATCACTAGTTTTATTGCTAGATGTTTAGAGTGCTAGAAGGTTAAGGTAGAACATCAACATCCAGTAGGAAAATTATACCCACATGATATACCTACTCAAAAATGGTAGGTAATATCTATGGATTTTATTATGGGTTTACCTAAGACTAGGTACCAACATGATGCAATACTTGTGGTGGTCGATAAGTTGACTAAGGTTGCACATTTTATACCAGGAAACATCAAGGATGATGCACCAGTTGTGGAAAATAAGTTTGCCAAGGAAATTTTTAGGTTACATGGTTTTCCTGAGGTGATCATATCAGATAGAGATTCTAGGTTTACATCAAAATTCTGGTAGGCTCTTCATCGTGTAGTGGGCACTAAATTGAATATCAGTTCTACTTATCATCCAAAAATAGATGGGCAAATAGAGAGGGTGAACCAAGTTCTAGAAGATATGCTTCGCATGTATTGCATGGATCAAAAGTCTAAGTGGGAAGACTTTTTGCATCTTGTTGAATTTGCATATAATAATGGATACCATGCATCCTTGGGAATGGCTCCATTTGAGGCCTTGTATGGTAGGAGATGTAGAACACCTCTATCATGGGATAATCTGAAGGATTAGGTGGTGATTAGATTAGACACTATCAAAGATATGGAGGAGCAGCTTAGAGTGATTTGGCTAAGGCTCAAGGAAGCTATCGATCACCAGAAGAGCTATGTTGATCTGAAAATATCACCAAGAGAATTCTCTATGGGAGATAAAGTTTTCTTGAGGGTTAGACCCATGAAAAGTGCCATCAAGTCAACTAAGTTGGATCCTCATTATGTTGGGCCTTTTGAGATCATTGATAAGATTAGTCTAGTAGCCTATAGGCTCACCTTACCACCCAACCTATCAAAGATCCATGATACTTTCCACATATCCCTACTTAGAAAATATGTTGTTGATCCTACTCATGTTTGGAATATTTCTAAATTGTAGATGGTAGATCCCTCAACCATTGAGGTGAGATCAATAAATATTCTAGGGTTTCATTCCAAGATGTTGAGGAAATGAACCCTAGATCAATGTAAGGTCTAATGGGACCAATATTCTAAAAATTATGCAACTTGGGAAGATGTTGAAGAAATGAGAAAGCAATTCCCATATTTATTTGAATGAAATATATGTATGCTTTATTTTTAAGAAACATAGAGGATTATGTTTAGTCCAAGGGGGGAGTATGTAATGACCCTCCTTGGCAGGACTTATTCTTGACATTGATTTATGTATTGATGTGTGGATATCTAATGCATAATCTCATTTTATGTTGTCAATAAGAGTGGGTAGTTACACTTTATGCTTTGATTACTATTTTTAGAATATGGTACTATTGATGTAATTGTGGTTGTAGGACTAAGTACTCTCATCGGTGGATTGGTATGGGACAACCACCAAAGTTGAGAGAAAATTATGAGAAATGATGGATGACTTGTTCATCGACAACTCAAGGGTAAAAGAATACCCTTCATATAGATGCATTGCATATATGCTTGTTGTTTGAATACATCGTTGGGCCATGAGATTGCTATTGGAAAAGGAGTCATCCTTAGTAGGTAGGGGATAACATTTTAGTTATCTTAAAAAGCCACCTACTTAAGGATAAACAATGGGATGTATTATTGATTTGCAAAGTATTTGTATTGCTTGTGTTTGGAAGCTTAGAATTGGTTGATTAATCCAATGAAGTATTAATAAGGTTAGTAATATTAATACTTGGAATATTAATATCAATGTTAATAATTAATATTAACATTTGGTATTAATTAGTAAGTAAATATTCCAATTACCCTATGGTTAGTATTTAACACTAACATATGAGATAATAATGATTATTTCAAATAGCTTTTCTAATGTTTTACTTAAATAACTTGGCTCTAATTTAAATTAGTTATCATTTTAATTAAATGAGATTTTTTTAATATAATTGGAGTGGTATTGCATTAGTAACATTAGAAGGCGGTGACGTAAGAAAGCCTTTTTGTAACATCACAAGAGAATGTTATCTCTACATGAAAGGTGTGGTTTCTTCAGTCTTCTTTGAGAGCTCTCCAAAAATATATGGGTAAGATGTTGCCTAGTATGGGTTAATGTGATTAAAGAGAGAGGAAGCATAGAATCAAGAGCAAGGGGTACCATATCGAAGGAGTAGCACTTGGAAGAGATGTTTACCTTATGTTTTACGTACAAACAGTGTATGTTTGTTTTTATTTCTAATATTTTCATCGGATTGTTAATCTAAATGCTTTCGAGCTTAAACTCTTTTTCTTTATGTATGCTAGATGCTTTGTATCCTCTAGTTATTTTCACCTAGAGAAGCTAGCTTAGCTATCCAAGTTGTTATCCTTAGAGCTATTGAGGCTAATTGGGCATGTTTTTTTGTGGTTAACTTGGTCTCAGTCATCAACCATATTGTTTTAAGCCTTCTTAAAACCTTACAATATAGTTTGGGTTGATTATTTTTTTTGTGTTGGAGCTTTAACTTAGGAGTCATTCTATGTGGATTCATGTGTTGTATGATGTCGTCCTAGCCTTGTTGACCCATTTTGGAGGTTTTAGGTTGTGTTTTAGCTTATACTTATGAGCCTCTCTATTGTCTTTTATCTTGATATGTGGTGTTGGTTGGACTAAAGTACTTGTGAGTTTATATGGTAGTGGGGCATTGTTTTGCAAGCCATGGTTAAGGATAGAGTACCATGTTGCTAGCAAAATGTAGCATTCTATCTTGGAGGCATTGGTTGCTTAAAGTAGAGCATTAGGTTATCTATGTTATTTCACCTGTAGAGTTTGTTAGGTTATGTGTTCTATTTTTGGCATGTGCTTTCCAAATTAAATTGGGTCGGTTGAGGTCAAGTTTTGATCTGTGCTTTATTTTGAGAGCTATGGTTTTTGCTAGGAGAATGAATTATTAAGTTGTGCTCCTTTATTATGTTTTTTTTATTGTTATTATGTTCTTTTTATTAAAAGAGAATGCTTTAATATTATGTTCTTTTGATTAAAATAGAATGGTTTTCTATTATATTCTTTTGATTAAAAGAGAATGGTTTTTTATTATGTTATTTTGATTAAAAGAGAATGGTTTATTATTATGTTCTTTTGATTAAAAGAGAATGGTTTATTATTATGTTCTTTTTATTAAAAGAGAATGGTTTTTTATTATGTTTTTTTATTAAAATAGAATGGTTTAATGTTATGTTATTTTGATTAAAAGAGAATGTTTTATTTTTATGTTCTTCCGATTAAAAGAGAATGGTTTATTATGTATGTGTTCTTTAGTTAAAAATAAAAATAAAAGAATTATTATGCTATAGGATTCTTTTGTTTGAATGGCTTGGTTGAAAATTTGGGTATGGGTTTTGTAAAGAATAAGATTTGGTGTTGCTAAATAATTATAATTATTTCCTAAGACTTGGGTAGGTAGGGAAACCATTATAGAGAGAAGTATGGGATTCTCTCCTTGATTGCTTGAAATGTATTCTACATGGTTTTTTTTACATTTATACATACAGTATGTTAAGTTGCATTGAATTAAGAGTTATCCTAATCCCTAAGTTATCCTAAAGTGTGTGGGATATTCCTTTCATGAAGAGGGTCGTGAAAAGAAGGTGGTGCAGAGGCCACTTGGATGAACTTGCTCTAATGTATTTGGTAATGAAAAATTGTTATGTAGATGGAAATTTTGTGATGTAGCACTTGGTTATTTTTATTCCTAAATTAATAAGGCTTGGAAGCCTTTATGTAAATGTATGGAATACTTGGTTTTTGAGCAAAAAAAATAATGAGTTGGTTATGAACTCTTTTGAAGATGTTTTTCATTGTGGAAAGAAAATAAAATTTATATGTTAGCATTATGAATCTATTTAAGCTTGTTTTACTAGCTTTAATTGAAGAGATATTTTATGCTAAGCATTATGTTTTAGGTGTTAGCATTATGATTAATTTAGTCATGTTTTAATCTAAGGATGTGATTCTTTCATGCTAGCATTATGTTTTTTTATGTTGTATTAAAGTATGGGTTGAAAATGTTCTATTTAAATCCAACAAATATCATTGTGTTATAATTAAGCATATTAATTCTATTATAGCACTTTAATTCTCTTCAAGGAAGATATGTTATATTATTTTTATGTAATTATTAGGTTTGGTGGGGGTTCTTGGGTATGGGTATAGAACCTTAATAGGACCCTAATTCAAATAGATGATTCAATCCTAAGAGGAGTTGTGATGATGCAATAACCAGGTAGTTGTGAGTCTTGGAAGGAGTTGTAGTGATGCAGTAACTAGGTACTCATGAATATGGAAGGAGTTGTGGTGATGCAATAGCTAGATATTCATGATTGATACACCTTGAATTGTGATGATAGGATGTTCCATAAGTAATAAGTTAATGGAATCATTCATGATACAACAGTTATGGTAACTTGAACGATGACTTTTATGTGACCATGCTCATTAGCATGTGAGTGGTAATGACCTTAGTTAACCCATGGAGGTGTGGTAACTAAGCACCAAGGCTTACACCATAATAACCTACATGGATGAACTTATGGAAGGGTTAGGGAATAGGCATTCTCATTTAAGTTTTTTGCACCTTAAAGAATAATCCCTACACTATGGTTAAAATGTCCTATATTGATGAGGGTATGAGAAAGGTGGGGGGACCACTTTGGTGTCCTTCTAAATGGTGAGGTTTAGTAAGGTGAACCCTAGAAATACGGGATGTTGGCCACTTCTATCCACTTGAGTGTCATATACAATGACATTGAACTCAAATTTGGTGATGCCTTGAGAATGCTAAAAATAATATTGGGACCCTTTGTGAACCCTACTTGTGAAAAAAATATATCTCTCTCTCGGGTTGGTTTTGGTGGGTTGTTACAATTTTAAAGGTTGATCCTATCATTATTAAATTTATCAATTTTGAATTAGGAAAAAATGTTTGTTTATAGCCAAATTTACACAAATATGAGCAAGTAGTATAATTGTGCCCACAAGTCCCATGCCAGAAGCAAAATTTGTTGGGATAAAGTCACTTAGGTGCCTTAATCCTTTTATTATAATGGTAATTTTTGATATTAGGTGGTGGAAAAGTTTTTAGAATAGCCACATGAGTCCATTGTGGCACCATATTCTTAAGTCTTGGATGACCTTCAGATTTTATCAACATATGATTAGGGGCTCCAACTATCTCTATTTCATGAGAATTATCTTGGATAACTACATTACAAATTCCATTCCCTACAACATTTTTGTTATGGTCTTCAGGTTCCAAAGACTGACCTTCTTTTTCTAGTGTTCAAGGATTTTAAAAAATTGTAGGACCTTGTCTGGGGAGGGCAAACCATATGGGTTATATTTCTATATTTTAGCCTAGAAATGTGGTCTAAGATTGTTTACAAAACAGGAGGGTTGAGAGGGGAGGGCTCTGGTCCCTCCCCTGCTCCCCCTCCCATGGCTCCTGGTTTCTGCCCAGTCCCTGGCTCAACCCAGGTCATCCCTCCCGGGGAGTGGTTGTTTGCAGATGATCTCCTGGGAGGAGATCCTTCTCCACTATCTGCGCCCCTCTCGGTCGGCTAGGGTTTCCTTGGTTGTTTTTTTAGACTGGTGCTTCCCAGGGATCCCTGTTTGGTTGGGGATCCCTTCCCTTTTTCCCTCAGGCTTCCCCTTGGGGTTTTTTGCAGGTTATTCGCGTGGATCTGGTCCCCTGCGTTTCTCGGTGCGGTGGAGGTGATGGTTTAGGGTTTGGACAGCTTCCCCCTTTTTCTTGTGAATCCTCGATGGGCTCTGTGCTTGGACAGGATTCTTGGTCCCTGCTACTGGGATCCTCTTCTGTTTTCCCGAGGCGGGTTCCTTGTGGTGCAACTCTCTCGGTCACTTCCCGATGGACTGGATCCTCTCTTTGCTGGCTGTCGGCTTCCTACAGGATGGCTCTCGTTGAACTGAATGTTTTCCCGGTGGGCGGGATGGTTTCTCCATAGAGCGGGATCCGCCAAATCCGTCGGTTTTCCCGCGAGGCCGGATCCTTTCTTTTCTACTGGTTTCCCGGATGGCGGGATTTCCCTTTTGCTTCCCGCTAGGTGGGACTGTTTGTGGTGGTTTTGACTGCTTCCCGCGAGGCAGGATTTTATTGTAACGATTTTTCTTTGCTTCCTGCCGGGCGGGATCTTCTCGATGGTGGTTTTTGGCTACTCCCCACTGAACGGGATCTCCAAAACTACTTTTTTTCTTATTTGTTTGTTTCCCGCCGAGAGGGATTGTTTCATGCTTATCGTTATCACCGAGCAGGATTTCTGTTTTGGTGTTCAGTTTCAAGGGATTGATGCCCTAGGCCCATTGCTTATGTAATCAGGTTTTGGGATCCTTGTTAAAACCCGCTATAAATACAAACACATAATTATCAAAAAAAAAAAAAAGATTGTTTACAAACATTATTATTGTTGCATCTTCAATTAAGGTTATATTAGACTTACAAAAATATCCATTGCTTCCATCACAATCATGTCATCATCAAATTCTTATTTTAATTTATTTATAAAAGTATCTAGGGAGTTAATAGAGTGTTTGGGTAAAGATGCAAACCAATCAAGAGCATTACCTACCAAATCTCTAGTCTTAAATTTTAACAAAGCATTTTCATTGTGTAACTACCCCCTATGATATGTTGTAAACTTATCAATAAATGTTAGGACTTTATTTGTTCCATTATAAAATAATTTAAGGACATGACCAAACAATTATTGGTTTCCACATAAGGGTCTAGAGATTGGATTTGTTAATTTCTCAACTTAGGGTTAGTAGATACAAGCAGAGCCATCCTAGGATTATTTGGGGGAGGTAGAGGAGGAGCATTAGGATTTAGGATTGAAGGAGGGATAACATTTTGTACTATAGGGGCCCTATTGGCACTAAATAACTAAGTGAGGTTATTCATCATATCCTTAATTTGTTTGGTTGTTTTTCTCTATATGGTTTCTATTTTTTTCTTACTATATATCATATGACTATCTAGCCGATAATCAAGATATTCCCTAAGGGTAGTCATATATTCATCTAATTTTTCATTATGAGCCTCAAAAAATATATGGGACCTCAGGGAGACCTAATACTCTTTGCATTCATGCCTAATTCCTCATGATCGACACATTAAGCAATGATTACAATTAAGCATAAGATCCATCATCATCATTGAACATAAAAGCTCCCAAGGTTTGTTGGTTTCCTACAATAGACTGATAGGGCTCATCATAATATTTATTTGGGTCCCTATCCTCATCAAAATCGTGTTCTACTTCTCTATTGGTCAAATATTTAACTCAACTTTTATTATTATTAAAAAGAGAGAAAGGATAAAGAGTATAATTTTTATTAGAAATATCATGATGTAAGTCTTCTTCAATTTTTTTAATTTACTTCTTAGACCTTTGGAAGAAGTGGTAGGGGCGATAAAGAAAAGCAAAAATCTTACTAAAAGGTAACTAGGGTTTTGAAAAATTTTCTATCCTCAAGCAAGCACACTACCAAAATACCTCTAAGCAGAATAAAAATATATTTTATAGGTAGCCTTAATAGAAAGAGAAAATTATAATGGGACTACTTATCCCATAGCAGCGTCAACAAACATAGAACCTATAGTAGCAAAGCTACTGAAGCCTAGGGCTAAAAATTAAAGGTGAATGTTTCAAATGTGGATTCACATCAAGTTTCACCAAAATATTTATGGGAAAAAGGGAACATCTCATACAATTACATGAATTACTAAAATATATAATGAAATACTTAATCTACGATAACAAAGTAATAATCATGCAATAATTAAGCTAACTATCTTGATCTAAGCAAAAGTTAAAATATAGCATTCAAGAGCATACTAAAATAATACCATGTATAAAAGCATAAACTAGATTGAATCCTAATGCATAAAATAAAATATCTGACACCTAGGGCATCAAGGACCATACCATCTACCAATAAGCACAATAAAGAACTCACTTATATTTGATCCTTCTTGTAATATCACCATTATAAAAAAAGATATATCATACCTATAATCAGCATAGAGGACTTGATATGCCTTGGAAACTGATCCTCGAGTAGCAACTTTGATCTTTGACTATAAATATTGGTGAGGTATCTTGTCCTTCTTCTTAGAAGGTATTAAATTGATGGTCAATGGATTTAGTTATACCTATAAATACAAGAGAAAGAGATTGATAAGGTTCCATATTGTGGTAGCAATAGAGGTAATAAGTTAAAAGCAATGTTAACATTAGCAATGATTGATTAAGTAAAAGTTGTTATGATAACTAGATGTATTGTGAGTAGATGAGATGATGAAGTGGGTATTTATTGTAGATGAGAATAATAATTTTCCCTTTTTAGTTTGATGGTTGGATGACACTTTTTTTGAAACTATAAAATTGCAATCATTAATTTAAATAGTGTATCATCTTAACCTTAGGTATAAAAGCATGCTAGAATCATGATGATACATCAAAGCCACTAAAAACAATCAATGATTATGATTGCAACTTAAAGTGCTAATGGTTGCATTGTTGATATTAAGGACACATTCTTTAGGGGAAATTTGTAAACATGTCCCTTAATTATAACTCTATCCCTATTTTAGAGTTTTTGAAAATTTAATAAGTGGAAACCACAAGAAAAGGCACTAAAAAGGTGATAACTAGGTGAAGAGTGGCAATCAAAACCATCGGGCAACATGGCTTATTGCTAGATAGGATAGTGTAGGATCAATCAAGCTATCAAACCAATTATTTAATGGCTTATTTGAGTATAAAATATTTCTAGACCTTGAAACAGTCTATTAAGGATAGTTGTAAATGTATGGGCATTCATTAATTCATAAAAATAAGGGAAACCAAAACCACCACATTAAGAGATAATCATAGTTGTAAAGAAATTGTCTGAATTAGTAGATAGTCTTTGTACAATAGGAGTCATATAGCTCAAACAATCACCAGGGACTACTCATTTAGTAGAAATAGGTTTAGAAAGTGTACAAAAATAAATTTGACCAATTGGACAAACTAATAGTGAATTTTGGTTTAGGATAGTTAAAAATAATTTAGTAATTAACTTTATTAGATGCAGAACAAGTAACGAGACTATCTTCATAGCAATTTTAAAAATGATCGATTTTAGCCTTTGTTAAATGCTTAGATAAAGGAATAATTCCCATTGCATTTGGCATGATTAAAGGTTTTGTTGTAGAGGTAAAAAAAACATAAACCTTTTTAGACCTATCTAAATTAATTTTGCAAAGATCGCATTCATCATTTCTAAGCATATAATAAGTAAGGAAATTATCCATACAAAATATTACTTGTTTCAATTTGGTTGTATCCTCATGGGATTTGTGTATTTTGGCCAATGGTTGATAGAATAAAACAAGATCTTTCTATGTTTTTAGAAGTGATAATTTATACTTGGTTGAGGCATTCCTATAAATATTTTTTGTATTTTTTGACATTTCTACATTTGTAGAAGGTTCCTAAATGACCAAAAGAGGGTTCAAAATTTTATTAATTATGGCTGGATTAGTCATTGCCTAGATACATTCTTGTAGTATCTTAGCTACTACCATTTAATTCCAAGGAATTATCTCTAGAAAATGGATTGTGTAAACCCAAGAACAACATTTCAAAATAGCAAAGTTTGTAAAATTAACAAAATTTGGCTAGGTCTCCAAGGTGGGTCAATTAGCTCAAGTGCCTATTTTCTCCATGAAGACCAATTGGCTCAAAATTGATCTGATTGCAAAATGGACTAATTGGCCTATAGAAGCAATTCACTTGCAAATGCTAGCAAATCACTAGTAAAATAAAGTGATTCATTCATTTCTTGGAGCAAATATATCACAAGGCAATAGGGGGTAAAAATATAGATGCAAAAACTAAAGAGAATCTTTAGAAAGTGATATTCTAGTATTTCATATTGTCAAAACTCATTTTAGAAGCCTTCTAAGTCTTTTAGAGTTATATTTAGAGGTATGTGACATTCGGTTGTGCATTATTTTATTAAAATGTTAATTTCTAATCTTAAGCAATAGGTAAATTTTGATAATATCCTCTTGAGTCCATTCTGGCACCATATTCTTAGGTCTTGGACCACCTTTAGATTTTTTCAACATATACATAAGGGATATAGCTATCTCTATTTCGTGGGAAGTATATTGGATAACTACATCAAAATTCCATCCCTTACAACATTCTTGTTAGATTTTTAGGTTTAAAATACTTTTAGCCTTCCTTATTTTCACAATATTCAAGGATTTTAGCAAATTATAGGACTTTGTCTAAGGAGGGCAAACCATATGGTTTATGACCCTAGATTCTAGCCTGAAAAGGTAAGGTAAGATTGTTTAAAATATTTTTGTGGTTGTCTCTTTAGTTAAGGTTATATTAGAATGACATTTAATTCTTTCCACATTTGTGGAAGTTCTTTACATATTCATTAGGGTTTTATTTGGCATTTACAAAAACATTAGTTGCTTCCATAATAGTCATGTCAACATCAAATTATTTTTTTAATTTCTTGACAAAATTATCTAGCAAGTCAATAGGGTGCTTGGGCAAAGATGCAAACAAATAAAAAGCTTCTCCTACCAAAGCCCTAGTCATTAATCTCAATAAAGTATTTTCACTATGTAACAAATCCCTATAATATGTAGTAAACTTATCAAATAATGTTTCAGCTTTATTTATTATATCATAAAAAATTAGGCACATTCCTAGACAAGTCGATGGATTCCACATGAAGGGATAAATATTGTATTTGGTAATTTCTCAGTGTAGTGTTAGTAGATATAGGCAGAACCACCCCAAGGTTAGTTTGAATAGGTGGAAGAGGAGAAGAATTAGCAATTGGGATTGAAGGAGGGATAACAACCTCTTCTAGAAGGTCCCTATTAGAACTCAATAGTTGAGTAAGATTATTAATCATATTATGCATTTACTTAGATATTTCTCTCCTAGTGGTCTCTATCTACTTTTCAATATCTTTCTTATGATTTTCTAGCTAATAAGAAAGATATTCCTTAAGGGTAGTCATATATTCAACTAATTTTTTATCATGAGGCTCATAAAAACATAGGACCTCAAGGAGACCTGACCTACATTCACTCTTTGAATTTGCACCTAGTTTTCCATGATTGCCACATTAAGTGATAATCATAGTAAAGTGTAATATTTGTCATTATTAATAAATGTAGACGTTTCTAGGGGCCATTGGGATCCTACAACAAATTTTTAAGGCTCATCATAATCCTTAGTTTGGTTTCTATCCTAATAAAAATTTTATTCTTCTTCTCTAATGGTCAAATCTTAGATTTAAATTTTGTTATTACGACCACAAGAGAAAGGATGGACAATATAACTTTCATGAGGAATGGCACAATCCAAATTCTCTTTAATTTTTTAAATTTGCTTCTTCTTAGACCCATTAGTCATTCCAAATCCATTGTAAGAAGCGGTAGGGACCACAAAAGAAAGTAGAAAAGTTACTCAGACAAATACAAATTTGACAAAGTTTCTATCCTCAAGCAAGAAAACTACTAAAATCCCTCATAGTAAAATTAAAATAGATTTTAAAGGAATCTCTAAAATAAAGAGGAAAAGCATGACAGGACTACTCAACTTATAGCAAAAATCAAAAGCCAACATAGAACCTATTACAACAAACCTATTAAATCTTAGGGGTTGAAAATGGAAGGTAAATTCAAGTTAGGTTCACAAAAATATTTGTAGAAAAAATGAGATATCTCATACAATTACATAAATTAGTACAATATATATCAAAATACTTAAAGCCAATACTACAAAGCAATAATCATGCAATAATTAAGTTATAACGTCCTGATCTAAGAAAAAGTTAAAAGATAATATTCAAGAACATACTACACTAAGATCACCCATAAAGAGCATAAACTAGGATATATCCTAATACAATAAATAAAATACTTGATGCTTAGGGTATCAAGGACAATACCACCCACTAATAAGCACAATAAATAACTTGCTTTTATTCTATCTTGTTTGCAAGTATACCACTATAAAAAGGATAAATCACACCTAGGATCAATGCATAGGACTTGAAGTGCCTTGGAAACCAATCCTTGAGTAGTAGATTTAATCCTTGACTACAAATATTGGTAGAATATCTTGTCCTCCTTTGTGGAAGATAGCAAAATAGTGGTGAATGACTTTGATTGTACCTACAAGGAACAAAGAGATGAAGTGATCAAGAAGATCATGTGTTATGGTAGCAATAGAGGTAATATGTTGCAAGTAGTGTTAGTAGTATTATGATAACTTGATGTATGATGAATAAACAAGACGATGATATGTGTATTTATAGCATATGAGAATAATAAATTTTTATTTTGAGATTGATTTCTAGATTACAAACTTTTTGGAGCTATAAAATTGTAATTGTTTGTCCACACTATGTGTTGTCTTAACTCCTAGGTATAAAAACATGTTAGGATTGTAATCGTATATCGAAAACCCTAAAAATTAATCAAAAATAATGATCACCCCTCAAAGTGGTGATTATGGCACCATTCACCTTAAGTATGCATTCTCTAGGGGACATCTATAAACATGTCCCTTAATCACTATTCTATCCTTATTTTAGACTTTTGAAAAAGTTAAGTGGAAATGACAAGGAAAGATGGTAAAAATATGACAACTATATGAAGAAGTAGAACCAACACCATTGGCCAATATGGCTCATTATTGTCCTACCAAAATACTGACAAAATTATTCTACGCTTATCCTATATGTAGGAGGACAATACTTGCAACCACCAACAAATTTAGTTGTTAGTGCTCTTTTGACAAATACATTGACGAATCAAAAAGCCTACTTGTCTTAAAATTGATTGGGAAATTGTCAAAAATTTGGCAAATTGAATGTTTAAGAGCTTATACATAATTCTTTATAAAGTTTTATTTTCTCAAAAAATATGCCATAAATTTCTATAAAATTATTAGATTTGAACCTATAGAAAATGATAAAATTTAAAACTCATTATATATGAACAAAATTGATGGGTTCATTGATTAAAAAAGTTGCCCTTGCGAGAGAGGGGAGGGCTCTGGTCCCTCCCCTGCTCCCCCTCCCATGGCTCCTGGTTCCTGCCCAGTCCCTGGCTCAACCCAGGTCATCCCTCCCGGGGAGTGGTTGTTTGCAGATGATCTCCTAGGGGGAGATCCTTCTCCACTATCTGCGCCCCTCTCGGTCGGCTAGGGTTTCCTTGGTTGTTTTTTCGGACTGGTGCTTCCCAGGGATCCCTGTTTGGTTGGGGATCCCTTCCCTTTTTCCCTCAGGCTTCCCCCTAGGGTTTTTTGCAGGTTATTCGCGTGGATCTGGTCCCCTGCATTTCTCGGTGCGATGGAGGTGACAGTTTAGGGTTTGGACAGCTTCCCCCTTTTTCATGTGAATCCTCGACGGGCTCTGTGCTTGGACGGGATTCTTGGTCCCTGCTGCTGGGATCCTCTTTTGTTTTCCCGGGGTGGGTTCCTTGTGGTGCAACTCTCTGGTCACTTCCTGATGGGCTGGATCCTCTCTGTGCTGGCTGTCAGCTTCTTGCAGGATGGCTCTCGCTGAATCGAATGTTTTCTCGATGGGCGGGATGGTTTCTCCTCAGGGCGGGATCCACCAAATCCGTCGGTTTTCCTGCGAGGCGGGATCCTTTCTTTTCTGTTGGTTTCCCGGATGGCGGGATTTCCCTATTGCTTCCCGCTAGGAGGGACTGTTTGTGGTGGTTTTGACTGCTTCCTGCGAGGCGGGATTTTATTGTAACAGTTTTTCTTTGCTTCCTGCTGGGTGGGATCTTCTTGATGGTGGTTTTTGGCTACTCCCTGCTGGGCGGGATCTCCAAAACTACTTCCTTTCTTATTTGTTTGTTTCCCGCTAAGAGGGATTATTTCATGCTTACTGTTACCGCTGGACGGGATTTTTGTTTTGGTGTTCAGTTTCAAGGGATTGATGCCCTAGGCCCATTGCTTATGTAATCAGGTTTTGGGATCCTTGTTAAAACCCGCTATAAATTAACAAAAAAAAAAAAAGTTGTCCTTGCATGAAAATTTTATATATTTGACAAAATCTAAAGTATATATGATAAATCTTGTAAATAACTATGTAAACCTACCAAATCTTGAGTAAAGACAAATAGATCAAAAAAAATATTTTTGTATTTTTTTATTGTGATAATATTCATAAACTGGAAGAGTTAAGTGAATTTACATATATCTACAAAAAAATCCTTAAAATATAAGTCTAATTAATGTAAGTAAGATTGGTTTGATTTCATGAATAAATCATGCTAGTGGATCCCTCTAGGCATGTTAGAATTTTTTATTTATGAAATCAACTATTTTGCTTATGTGCTTGCAATATCATAGTTTAATATACAAAAGGGTCAAGTTAACCCCTAATATTTGAATTTGAGGGTTGACCCCTACTAAATCTTATTAATCTAAACCAATATAAGTAATTTGTAAAAAAATGATGCAAGGGAGTAAAAGTAAATACAATAAACAAATATGGCAATAAAATTATAATGAGATTATAACTTTGATCCAATTGAAATCTCCAAAAAGGATCAAATAACTTCAATGTGTTAGATATTCAACTAACCTACAATAACAAAACAAAAGGATTAATATAATATGGTAGGATAGATCCATAAGAATCAGATAATCATGAACAAAGAGATCAAAAAACATAGTTGATCCATAGAAGCCATGCATAGTTTCTTCATTAATTATAGTTTGATTCACAAATACAAATCTAACTCAAGGAATAACTCTAGTCATTCTTAAAATAGCCACCATTTACAATGAGCATCTAGATCTTATTTATAAAAAAATTAAGACTAACTCTACTTTTAAGTACCATAAATCAAATTTTAACTCCTTATTACATTCATTTGGCAAAATCTTATAATTAGATTGCAAAAGGTTGTACAACCAACTAGATTTGGCACTAAAGACAAATTCTAAATCATTTAGAGCATTTTTTACACCATCTAGAGATAAATATGTCACTTTCCAAACCATTTCCTAAAATATACACCTTTAAGTCTTTAACCATGATGTTTACTCTAGCAACTCATTGGATATCTAGTGAATCTATGGAGGTATAGTGAATTGAATGAAGTATAGTGAATCAAAAGATAAATCTCATGAATTAGAAAATATCTAAAGGATTTCTAGAAAATGAATTATTACCATAAAAACTTGACCAATTTCCTTCTAAATTCTTGGGTTTTGATTTTGATTTCCCAAAGTTGGACTATTTATGTTTAATTCAAAGGTTCTAACAAGTTCCCTAGACATCTTTGACCATTTTGTGAATGAAATTTCTTTCAATTTTTGTTTTTTCCCTCTTTGCATGCTTGAGTTTGATTTTTGAAGTGTGATGGTAATAGTTAGATTTTTATAAGAATGCAAGCATTGTAATATGTTTTGCCATCACCAAAGTAGAAAGTTATATGAAATTTAACATATTTTTACCTTCTAAGTTTGTAGGTAAGCAATACAAGACATATTATAATAGTGGTACTTTAGGAAAGTTGCATGGACACATTTGGGTATGCTATAGTATTCTTACCTATAGATGTTTTGACAATCCACATGTCATTCATATAATAAATTAAATATTGATCATGTTAAATTTTTAAATCTTTTCCTATTTAAGAGGAAAATATTAATATACTAAGGAATGGTTAGACAAGAATATTATTTATATCCAAAGCAAACATGTGGGTCATAAATTATCATGATTTTAGGTAAGCATGTAAAGATACAAGGAGTTTGTTATTATTTACATGCCTAAGTAAACTTCACAAAAAGATATGCAATGTCATCTATCATGGAAGTTTCTAGAAGCAACTAATTACCATGTATAAACATTTAAATATAAAATCTATAAAGTTTAATGATCACCTAATTTTTTTTAATACTTTTCTTCTAATATGCATGTAGATTATTTTGATACATACACATCACACATATGAGTAAACTATTTTATATGCTCTATTCATGTATGTTGGACAATGTTCTATTTTAGACAATAAATTTTTTGGAATTGTTCACTTTTGGCAAGTTAATAGTTGAGAAGGCATACTCAGTCACCTTTATGAAACCAAATGCAACAATGGACTTGTATTAATTTCTAATAATAGGAATAGTTAGGGATTGGAAATGAACATGTATACCACCAAATATATTTCCAATTACTTAGACAAATCAACTTAGAATGTGCCATGTGATTACCTCAATGCATACTTTATTACAACAAAGAAGAGAGGCACATATATTTAAAGACATTCACAGCCACTGTTTGCAATAACAATGGGTAGGGAGTAGTTGTTACAAGATCCTTTGTTTTCATAGAATCTAAAGAGCTTGTGGCATAAATAATTTTATACCTTAGTCAATAAATATATCACATTTTTGTTAGCTTTTGATGAATGAGCCTTGGGAGATAACAATCACAAGATGCATAATAACATAAAATAAAGTATGCTGAATATATAAATCATATAAAAGATTACAATGTAGCTATGGAGGAAACCACTCCATTAATAAAGCTATTGATATACATTGTATCCATCACCAATGAATGGTGAGGCACACAAAACTACACTATCCACTAAGTTATGTTATCTGACTATGTCCCCCGACTCTCTTATCTATCTATCTAAGAGGCCATCCTTATATAGGCAAAATAGGATACTTGGCCAACACTCTATCTAGTTGTGCAAGGGAGAACTTGCACATGTACAACTTGCACATTGACACTTGTGTATTTATTGCATTGCATGAAGTAACTAGATAACTTGCATAGGAAGTAATCTAGATATGTATCTTGGAGGATACATTTACATAACCCAAATGATGGAATAGACTTTATTTCTAACACCCCCATGTATTACATTATTTGGGTATTGAAGACTGATCTTCTTCATCTTCTTTTGCTTGATCTTTGTAGTCTTCTTCCTCTGCATTCTTTGTACCTTGTTCAAGCAAATAGTTAGTGTCTTTGTAATATGTTACATTTTTTGATAGAGCTTTCACTTCAAAATCCTCTGTGGGTTCTTCCAGTTCTTCAAATTCTTCTATCCTCTAAACCAGGTGATCTTTCTGATTCTTCTTTCGATATTTAAGTTGAGAATAATTGGTAGGTCACTGAAATTGTAGCTAATGAGGGTTCCTTTGGTATTGTCATGACTCAAACTGATTCCCA
Source organism: Wollemia nobilis (assembly GCA_028583015.1). NCBI lineage: Eukaryota > Viridiplantae > Streptophyta > Pinopsida > Araucariales > Araucariaceae > Wollemia > Wollemia nobilis. The sequence continues at coordinate 1,048,191 of JAQPPZ010016900.1, read as the reverse complement.
TGATTTATTTGATTTATTTGGTTCTAGTTTCTAGGATTATATCTACAATAGTTGCTACTATGTCCTTTCTTTCTGGAGATCTAACAATACCATGTTTTTCATCCTCTTGTTTAAGAAGTAATATTTCCCTATGGATTATCTTTTGAGGACAATGCAATGTTAGTCATTCCATTTTTCACAGTATTTTCTACTTCATATTCTTGAAGTATATTGACTAAATAATCAAAAGAAGTATCTTTACTTAGGACCTGCAAAAATGTTACCAAATGCTTATAGTTGTTTGGAAGTGCTCTCATGGTTACTTGAGTAAGAAGTTCATCTTTAATTGTTTCTCATAAGGTTAACATTTTTTCTTTAATATCTTCTACCTTTCTTAGGAATAATTATATACTTTCTCCACCATTCATTTTCAATGAGTGAAGTTGACTTTGCAAATGAAGAATACTTGTCTTATTCTTTCCTTCAAATATTTTTTTTAGGCTTATCCATGCATTTGAAGATGTTTTGGCTGAATTGATATATGGTTGAACCTCATCAGTGATAGCAAAAGTTATTATCATTAGGACCTTTGAATCATTTTCTTCAAACTTTAGGATTTCTATTTTGCTTGTGTGTTTTACCTTTGACAACATACCAAAGTTTTTCATATACTAAAATTGCTTTCACTTTATTTTTCCAAGAAAAATAATTAGGACCCTTGAGAAGTTGAGATTATGTTAGGAAGAATTTGCTAGATGCCATTTTAAATCTTTCTAATATCAAGCCTTAGATTTGTAGACTTCCTTATGTCTCCCTAGTATGTTATAATGCTTTTTGTAAAAATATAGTTCAATTTTGGTTTATTTTGTACAAGTTTTGTAAGAATCAAAAATCAAATTTTTAACACCTTATTACTCCTAATTGAACTAAGCACTTTTTCAATTTTGAAGAGGTTTTGATGTTGGAATTATTTTGTCCCTTTTTGAAGATTTAGGAAAAGTAAAAATATATTTATCCAACCTTAATAGAAACCCTTAATAACCTATTTTATATCACTTGAATTATTTCTAATTTCCAATAAAATAAATGATATGGAATGAACACTCGAGAGCAAGCACAAGAATTGCACGATGAAAAACTGAGTTTGCATTCACACCAAAAATATTTTTATAGGCATGTCTACCTTTACAAAAGTGGCATTTAATGCACCCAATCCGTGTGAGCATTAAATGTTGTACAATGTGATCCATGTGAATAGGGATAATATTAAGAATTAAATATTAATCCCTATCATTCCTCCCCACCATAGAAGCATTGGGCTCCAATGCATCCAAAAGAGAGGGAAAATCATGAGCCAGTTGTGTTGAAGTGATCCACTTAGCCTGGTGAGGAAGCTCTCTATGGCGTGCAACCAGATACGAAGTGGATGAACCTTGGCGAGTGTGTCGAGTCCTGGTGTCGAACAAATGATCCTCCTCCAATGGAAACTAGAAATCTGGAACAACATCGGTAGGATGACTGATGGTTGGTGGGCTCTCTAATGTGGACTCATGATATGGATGGAGTAGATCAACATTGACAACATCATGAATACCCAAGTGTGTTGGAAGGTCCAATCGAAATGCATTCTTGGATAGCTATTGAATGATGGTGTAAGGCCCATAGCGGAGAGGTTTGATCTTGCTATGTGCCTTCTCTAGAAATCTCTTATGATCAAGGTACAACCAGACTCGATCACCAGTCTAAAAGGAATGTGGAACACGATGATGGTCCATTGCCTATTTTTGTTGCTGTTGTGTCTTCTACAGGATGTGAACAACCTTGGACTGGAGCTATTGTAGGTGTTGTATGAATGACTGTGCTTTATCCTGTTCCTTCTGCATGTGGACTATGAGTGGAGATGGAAGTGCCAAGGGTAACTCATATGGAGCGATAGGTTGAAACCCTAGATAGACCTCAAAAGGACTATGACCTATGGAAGAATGGACAACCCTATTGTACGCATGCTCAATATGAGTTAGACTGAGATCCCACTTGGTAGGTGATGCATGGTGGTAGACTCGAAGACTCTGGACAAGTGTGCGATTGATGACTTCTGTTTGACCATCAGACTGTGGATGAAAAGCTATGGAAAAATTAAGGGACACACCTAATAATTTCCACAAAGACCTCCAAAAATGATCGACAAAATGGGAATCATGATCGGACACAATGCTTGTGGGAAGACCAAAGGAACGCCAGACAACATCAAAGAACAGTTGGGCTAAGTCGGCAGTAGAACTTATTTTTTGACATGGAATGAACTTAGCCATCTTGCTGAAATGGTCGACTATGACAAAGACACAATCATGTTGATGGATAGTCATGGGAAAACCACTGACAAGATCCATAGATATACTCTCCCAAGGATGTGATGCAATGGGTAAAGGCATACTAAGACCAAGCTTACGGTTGGATGACTTAGACCGACTACATGGGACACACTATTTTAAGTACTTGAGAACATCTCGTTGCATGTGTGGCCAATAGAAGAATCTTTGTAGATGGTGAAGGGTCTTATGTTTGCCAAAATGACCACCATAGAGGGTGGAATGAGCCTCTCTCAGAAGGGATGGTCTGCTCTCAGTGGGAACACAAAGTTTATCTAGATGGTAAAGCAACCCCTCCTTGAGATGGAAATCCTGAAAGGGACTTAAATTAGAGGAGGATGGATGTTGTAATTTTTGATAAACTATGGCAAATTCGGGATCATTAGGATACTCAGAAGGCCAATATTGGAAGGCTAAATGAGAGGTAGTGACTATGGTTAAATCTTGAGAAGATGGAGGGTGGGAGAGACAATCGACAATAGAATTTTGACTTCCCTTCTTGTATTTGATGACTAAGTGAAACTGCTAAAGATAGGAGGCCCATTTCATGTGGCGTGCTTCTTGGATCTTTGTTTGGGATTGAAGAAATTGCAAGGGCAAATGATCTATGTGGACAATAGTTTCTTTACCCAGAAGGTAGTGATGCCAATATTTTATAGCTTGGACTAAGGCATAGAGTTCCTTATCATAAGTGGAGTAATTCTATTTTGTTGTGGAAAAGGACTCAGAATGATAAGCTATGGGATGGCCATTTTGTTTGAGAACAACACCAAGGGCAAACTGAGAGGCATCAATTTCTATTTCAAAAGGTTGTCAGAGGTCAGGAATGGCTAAGATAGGAGCTGAGCAAAGCTTATCTTTGAGAGTAGTAAAATCTTGTGTATGGGCATCTATCCAATGAAAAATAGATTTGGCCTTAGTCAAGGAATGCAATGGAGCAGCAATTATGGAGTAACCTAGAATGAATTTGTGGTAGAAGTTAGCAAGGCCAAGAAAACTCTGTAGTTCAGTGATGGTGGTTGGAGTAGGCCATTTGAGAAGAACTTCGACTTTGGTAGGATCAACTTTAATACCTTCAACATTAATGATGAAACCAAGGTATGAGATGGATGTTTGGCCAAAGGAGCACTTTTGTATACTGGCATATAACTGATTCTTTTGAAGGATGGCAAGGACATGCTCAAGATGTTGTAAATGTGTTGGCTAGGTCTTTGAAAAGATCAAGATATCATCTAGATAAATGATTACATATTCATCTAGGCACTCACGGAACACCTCATTCATGAGCCTCATAAAGGTAGTTGGAGCATTGGTGAGGCCAAAGGGCATAACCAACCATTCAAACAATCCCATATTTGTCTTGAAAGTTGTTTTCCATGTATCCTCTGCTTGTATTCTAACTTGATGATAGCCACTCTTAAGATCAAGTTTGCTGAAGAATTTACCCCTTGGAGTTGATCTAACAAGTCATCAATGCGAGGAAGTGGATACCTATTTTTTATTGTTATTTTATTTAGTGCCCTGAAATCAATACAGAATCTCCAAGTACCATATTTTTTTAGAACAAGCAAAATTGGTGAAGCACAAGGAGAAGTGTTGGGTTTGATGAAACCCTTATCCAATAATTCTTGTAATTGTTTCTTGATTTCATCATACTGTAGAATGGATTGCCTGTACATTGGAACATTTGGAAGAGGTGTTGCTGGAATTATCTCAATTGTATGATTAATTGCTCTTTCAGGTGGTAAAGTAGTGGGCTCCTGAAATACATTTTCATACTTATGCAATATTTTTTTCACTTGTTCATTTTGAGATTTAATGTTGTTTCTATGCCCCTTTTCTTTTACGTGCTCTTGTTGTCGAATGAAAATTAGTGCTAGTGCTTGAGCATTATTAGTGGCTTTTCGAGCTTGTCTGCAAGTGAGCAAAATATTAGATGTTTGCTTTGTTGCTTCAATGAGATAATGCTTGTGATCCTTTTGTAATGTATATGTGTTGTTAAATGCATCATAAGTAGCACGTCTATCATATTGGTATGGTTTACCTAGTAGCAATCCACAACAATCCATTTGGGTGACATCACAAGTCACCTTATCCTTAAAATTTGGCCCAAATGCAAATCCAACTGTGCAAGTGTGTGTGATATATGAGGTGTTGCTGCTATCCTTCCACCCAAGAGAGTATGGGTGAGGATGTTTGACTGTAGGAAGCTTTAGCCTATCGATAATGGACTTCACGATGAGATTCTTTTGCGAGCCATTGTCGATTATACAATCTACTACAAAGTTGTGAAGGAGGTGAGCTCTAGTGACAAACAAATGGTCACGGTCACCACCTTGAGAATTTTGATTCATGAGTGTGACATTGTTCAATTGCCCTCTCAACTCCTCATACACTTCTTCACTACTAGTAGCCTTGATGGGGTTATCACTTGAGCCCTCATCAGACTGTACAAACAAATTCTTCTTCCTTTGTAAGTTAGGACATTGATTTTTGTCATGCCCTTTATTTTTACAATAGTTACAGAACTTCTCAGTTTGAGAAAAAGAAGAAGAATAAGAAGGAGAAGAAGAAGAGAAGGAAGTTTTAGAAGAAAGGGATTGATGAGAAGTGGGATTAATGAAAGAAGTATTAGAATATCTTCTTCGGCCCTGTTGCTCCATGGACACTTCGGCGATCGAGCTACTTGAAGAAAAATGAGGCTCCTTATGTTGTGCAGTGAACTTCTCCTTCGCAAGCTATGCAAATTTGAATGCATCATCCAACGTAGTGCAAGTAGAATATTTTAGCTCCCTGTAAAGATGTGCAAGTAGACCACTCTTGAATTTTGCAATCAACACCGCATCAGGATCAACAATGGCAAGTAACACTCGAAGGTGGTTAAAGTGGTGAATAAAATCTTGCACAAATTGTCTTTTTCCTTGGTGAAGTCTTAGCCATTGATTGAGTAAATCATCCTCATAGTTGGATGGATAAAATGAAGCCTTTAAGGCTTTGACTAGCTCCTCCCATGTTGTAATTGGGTTTTGGCCTTGTTGGCGATTGGAGATGAGCACCTTGGCAAGATTGGAAAGTTTGAGTTTGGCAAAGGGGACTTTTTGGGCATCAAGAGTATTACTAAACTCAAACCAAGTCTCCATGTCAAGTATCCAACTATTTAAGACATCGAGATCTCGAGAACCTTCATATATTTGGACTTCACATCGAACATTAGGACGTTGGGAGGATGAGGAAGAAGTTTGGAGCAATTGCATCATGGTTGTTAATTCATGTTGGGCTGTAGTGATTTCAACCATCTTTTCATTCTGCATTGTAGTGATTTCAGCCAATTTCTCTGCTAGGGCCATGCTAGCTGCCATTGGTCTACTAGGAGTTGGCAAATGTTTACTAGGTGCCAGTGCACTAGGCAAAAATGGAAGCAAAAATTTATTTCAACTATGAATGGGCCCTCCCCTCCTATTGGAGACTGAACTGAAGATACTATTGAAGGTAATTTTAAGGAGGGTAATGAGGCAATTAATGAGCACCAATGGTCAACTACAAGTCCAAGGGAAGACCACAAAGTTCAACGGCTAGTCAAACTGCAACAACTCCAATGGCTAGCTAGCGCCCAACTCAACAACTTTAAAAACTAGTCAAAGTCAATAACAATTCCATGTTGTACAATAACCAACTCCAATGGCTATATTAATAATGCTCCCAATGTGTATCTATCGTCAGACTAGCCAATAGCTAGTTTAATTCCCTAACACCCCAAGCGCCAAATTGTAACAGAGACTACCAGGAGACCACGTTTGATGTAAGCACGGTGATGGTGACCAATGGGAAAGCACCACCTTTGACTCAAACATGGCGATGGTGACCAACAAAAATTTCCATGAGACCACCACTTAGGAGACAACCCGTACTACCATGGTAACTTGATGACCACATAGATGAACATGTTAGCAAGGTTGGGGACCATGAATAATGACCACAAAGATGACCAAGATATGGACACGTCAGCAAGGTTGGGGATCAGGAATGATGACCACAGATATGGACATGTCGGCAAGGTGGGGACCAAAATTGATGACCATGGTGGCAGACACGTCAACAAGGTTGGGACCAGGTTTACGTCAGTGGTGGGTAGACGATAATGCGGAAAGGTAAAGCCACCAATGGGAGGGGAGGGTAGCCAACGTAAAGTTGGCTACCAATAAGGGTGTCTGTTGGGGTTTATAAATGGTAAAAATATGATCCCCTCCTTCATGTGGGATAAATCCCACCTATTTAAAACAACAAATGCATCATCGATGAATGAGTGCTTGATGGAAAATGAAAAGTATCACCAAAAAATTGTATTAAACCACCTAACCTTAGGATTTGGTCATCGTGTTTGGAAATGGGCCATCAAAAACTTAAGGAAGACGTCAAAAATTCGTAGAGTGCCTTCGATTCATGGTGAAAGGGCTCCAAATATTGCAAAAACACTAACGAAGGCTGATTGGACTACAACGAGGGCCTACAATGGAGAAAATATGTCGATGTTGAGAGATCGAGGTTGCACACCTTGACGTCATCTTTAGAGATGAGTGCATCGTCTAAAGGCTCTTGAAGATGTAGATCTATGGGGAAATATGAGAAGATCCTATGTCATATGGGCATCGACATCAAAAACAAGATGGGTTACCTTCCTTATCATGGGTTTGTGAGCACACTTGTAGATGATGGAGTCTGGTAGTCAAATCTATGGTGGTGAAGCAACGAAGAACGTCGAGGTCGACCAAGGAAGGGTTGGCATTTTAGATCAAACTCACGAAGATGAGCTATCTCAAAATAATTTTAGCGGTAGGAAACAACGAAATCCACCAAAATATCACCGATCTCTAGAGTGAGACACACAAGGCCAACCAGAGCTCAATCGAATGTGTCAAAATAGATAGTAGATCATGGATGACATCGATGAGGTGAGAAACATCCAAATGTGCTCTCAAAAATTTGTGAAAAACCATGTTAGAGAGCGTAGATCCACCCGAAGAAATGCTAAAAACTTAGGGAATGCACAAGCAAAGTGAATCCAAGGGTAGATCTAAGAGCTTTTGCCACACCAAAAATTGTGAATCCAAGGATAAACACTTGGATCAATAGTTGAAGGTCGAGGTCAGAGGGACCCAACTAGCTGTGAGTCAGTGATTAGGAGGACCCCAACAATTTTTTTTTGAAAACAGAGTGCTTGAAGGCTTTTGCAATGGGAAAGAGTGCTCCTTCCAAGCCAAGATCCATTGGTGGTTTTCTCGTTCCTCTTTTGAACCAGACTGGCCTAGAGGAAGAGGATACTCGCCAATCCAATGCTCAGCTCTGATACCACTGATATGGAATGAACACTCGAGAGCAAAGCACAAGAATTGCACGATGAAAAACTGAGTTTGCATTCACACCAAAAATATTTTTATAGGCATGTATGCCTTTACAAAAGTGGTATTTAATGCACCCAATCCGTGTGAGCATTAAATGTTGTACAATGTGATCCATGTGAATAGGGATAATATTAAGAATTAAATATTAATCCCTATCAATAAATTTGATGGAGTAATCCTTATGGCTCCCAAGTTTGGAATATTAGAGAAATGATAATAATATTTTTAAAATAATTTAATCCAAGTTGAATTCCTTATTCCTCCTAAGTAAGATTGAAAATATTAATTTAATAAGATAAGTGACCCCTTTTGCTTTCAAAAATCTAATTTTTAACCTTAGTTTATAACCCTTATATCTCTAACTTATAAAAGTAATAATAAATGGGATTTATACCTTACCTTTTTAGATGCAATATCTCCTCAATGTTTGGCACTTTCTGCAGATGATTATAACAGCGTATAAGTGATACCTTAGGTGCTTAAATTAATGGAGATTCCTTGGATTAGTTGGTCTTGAATGCTAGTACATAGGCACTGAATGTTTGACCTTAATAAATGAGGGAGTCTTTAATGCTCCTTCCCCTTATCTTCCATGTTGCACTTCGAACGTTTATGTTGTGCTTCACTCATTCCTTGATTATGCTTTGCTCCCTCTTTGGATGTCTTTGATTGCACTTCACTCACACACGTTGAACTTGGACTTCGAATGCCTTTTAAGGATAGTTGATCATGGACATTGTGACATGTGTCACGTTCATTACAAGTGAGTGCTCCCTTATTTATGTGATGCTCCAAGTCCTTTGTTCAACACTCTTGAAGAAAACCAAAAATGTATGGGCACTCATGTGAAGCTAGTGGAGAATACCAAGTGTCACTGCTTTACTTATAACTCCTACATGGGAGTTTCTAGAATGTTGAGAGAGGAATGATGACCATAATGCCAAGTGTTATTTCTACATGGAGTCCATTCTTGTAACATCTTCGAATATGGAGATTATAACTCCACAATCCCTTTGCTTTTCTACGTTGCTTGGGCAACAAGAAAGCTATTTTACTATAGGTGGATAGAATATGCACTATGGAGCTTGGATGATGATTTGGAGCTTCCTTCGATGGATGGTCTTCTCCAAGTTAGAGACCATGAATGTAACACCTTTACCTCTTTCTTTTATACCTCCAATCGTGTTGAATCCCTTGAAGATTTTTTTGACATCTTATATAAATAGATATACACTCACTTGTCTACGTAAATGTAGCTCTTGAATGCTCTAAAATGAGCTTTGTTTCTATATGTACGTACATCCAAGATGATCCTTTGAGTGACTCCTTCTAGCTTGGAAATAAGAGTGTTGATGTTCGGCCTTTATTGTTTGTTTTTCCCTATAGTAAATGTACCCTTTTGTGGCACTTCAAATCTGCTCTTATGCCATAAAAAATCATATTAGAGTAGTGCATATAATGTATTATAATATTGTATAATAATGCTTTTTAATATACCTTCTTTTGCACTCTATTTCCAAATCTGAAATTATGGTTTTGTGGCATATTTTTCCTGCAATACAAGGGTTTGAGGTTATCTTTAAAGAGTAGATACACCTTTCCATTTTTTCTTGGACACTTTTGATAACAAATCCAAGCTTCAATAATAGTAGATAGAAGTTTTTTTAATTGATGCAATTTTCTGCACTTTCCTTGCATTCAACTTTGTAATGCTTTTTTATTTTGAGACTCACCAAGTCTCCCTTTCATAAGCTTCTATTTATGTTTTTGGTTAGTTAAGTTTCTTTGCCAAATTTTGGAGGATTCTAACCCTTTTGGTGGCTACTATTGGCCACTGCAAGTTGCAGATTTTTATGCTTCAATAGTATCTTTAGACACTTGATACAAATCAGATTTTGTGCCTTTCAAGAAACACAAAACTAATTTTCTTTTTGAGTGGTATAGTAGTACAAATTCATTTTTAATGCACTAATATTACACCTTATCACTCCAATCAACTCTCAAAGTCATGCACTAATATTTTTCTGTAGCTAATCAAGAATAACCTAAAATGAATCTTTAGGAGTTATTCTGCAATTTCACTACAATCAATGTTGTAGGACTTAGTCTTCATTTTCAAAAGTAGATAATAGATAGTTGATATAATCTAATTGAAAATCTAATAAAATACTAATAAATGTGCAAATGAATCCTTAAAAAGAAATTTTTTCCTTTTGCACTTTAGAAGACTGTAATCTAATTTTATTTTTGCACCTTTAATCCAAATTCAAGTGCTCTAATAAATCTGAGAAATAATCCAATTAATAAATCTTTTTGCACCATCATTTGCATACCTTTTTCTATAGCTCTTCTCCCGCATTTGTAGAGGATGTAGACCTTGGTGTCTAAAAACACCAAGTTCCTACTTCAAGTAGGATGTCCTAAATAACTCCTTTATCAAATGATGGTCTTGAACTTTATTTCACGAGCCTAGGATTTAGTGGCTTGTTCTCCTCCTTTTGCTATACATTTGGAGAAGTTTGTATCTAAATCGATGTCTTCTTATTGTGAGATGCAATCTACAAATCTCCAAGATTTGGTGAGCTTATTTTGTCTTCAAGTCTTCTTGTCAAATTTTGACTTCAAGTAGGATCTTCTTCTAGGGTTTGGCACTCCTTACCAAATTCTCCTCTTGGGCTTGTTATCATATCACAACAATTATCCCAAGTCCTTCACTATCAGGGACTTCACCTAGATAGTGGATTTCTCCAATGAGTTCTCAAAGAACTCTCTTGATCTTCAGCAAGGCTCTCCTAGCCTATCCTGGATGCTCAATGAGACCTTCACAAGGTCTATGATCTAGAAGCTTCTGATGGTCTTCCTTGAGACCTTTTATTTAACCTTTTGCTCCTGGAAGTGTTGGTGGTGATATCTTCTCCTAGATCTTTTGATTTTGTTGCTCCTGGCTTCAAGTAGGACTCTCCTAGTCCTTATTCTTCTTCTTCCAATATTGGAAGTTCTTCAATGAGATATCCTAATATCTTCACTTTTGCTTTAGGGTTGAGTTGATTCTGAAGAAGATACTCTTCCTAAATTTCTTGTAGGAAGTATCCCAACTCACTGAATCTTCTATTCCTACAACAAAGATATTAGTACTGAAATCTATGGTCTACTTCTAAATCAGATATTCTTCTCGAATTCTTCTTCAGGATCAAGGCTTCTATGGCCTATTTCAATATCAAGGCTCTTGTGGCCTTTTTTAGTACCAAGGCTACTATGGCCTTTTCAATATCAAGGCTTTTGTTGCATTTTCAATATCAATGCTTTTGTGGCCTTTTCAGTATTAAGGCTTCTGTGGCCTTTTCAATATCAAGGCTTTTGTGGCCTTTTCAGTACTAAGACTTTTGTGGCTTCTTCTTCAAGGCTTCTATGGCCTTTATGTATCAAGTCTCCTATGGCATGTTCTTCAAATGTGGAATTATACAATCTAGCAATGGAGATATTAAGTCTCCTATCTTCACCACGATCCTTCACTAGAAGTCTTATTTCGTAGTATTCTTCTCTTGCATAATGAACTAAACTCTGCACTATGAGGTTATGCCAACCTTCGGGAAAAAAATTTGGAGCCTCTTGGTTTTCTTTCGTAGGAGGAGTCTCAATCCTCTGAGAATTAATTTACTACAACAAAAGAAACTTTAGACACTAGTTAGTAAATTCTAGATAACCTGGATGATCTTCACTAGATGATTTTTCAATCTAGTGTATTGAATATTGAGTCCCTGTCTTCACGAGTTTTCCTAACAACTATGTAAAAAAGACTCTAGACAAAAATGATATCAATATTTTTTGAAATTGAGATTCCTTTTAGTCCTATCTTTGTGACTCTCCCAAAATCTACAACCCAGATTCTTCTGAGATTTTTTGACAGTGGTTGGTCTAGCAATGCGTTAGTTTGATAAAATTCTCAGGCTAACCAACAATGATGGTTTCCCTATTGACCTACATAGACTAGATCTACCGTGACTTTGATACCACTATTATCTTTTGATGAATGATCCTTGGGAGATAAAAATCACAAGATGCAAAATAATATAAAAGAAATTAAATATGCTAGATGATTGAAGTATGCTAAAAATATAAATCATATAAAATATTACAATGTAGCTATGGAGGAAGTGAGCACTCTATTAACAAAGCTATTGATCTACAATGTATCCACCACCAATGAATGGTGAGGCACACATAACTACACTATCCACTAAGTTACGTTATCTGAGTATGTCCTTTGACTCTCTTCTCTATCTATCTAAGAGGCCATCCTTATATATGTAAAATAGGATACTTGGCCAACACTTTATCTAGTTGTGCAAGGGATAACTTGCACATTGACACTTGTGCACTGATTACATTGCATGAAGTAACTAGATAACTTGCACAGGAAGTAATCTAGATATGTATCTTGAAGGATACATTTACATAACCCAAATGATGGAATAGACTCTATTTTCAATAGTTTTTATCATCACGTATTTTTAAATTGATATTTTTTCCACCTTTTTAGCTCTCAAATGAAGATTTATTTTTAGTTTGCTCATAATATCTAGGAATAATAGAGTATTTAAACATAGATTCAAGAGATGTATAACCTATAATGTTTATATTCTCATAATGTTTAAGATAGCTCTAATCAATATTAGTTTAAAATGTATCAAATGGCATTAACTCAACCGATTAGATCCCTCAACATTCAAGGAGGAGACCCAACTTAAAATCTTGCCAAGCAATATATGGATAATATCCATGCTATTGTAATACCACTACGTGGCAATGATGTAATACAGGTGGGGCCTATTTCAATCCCATATATCCAATTGAACAAAAATATTAGTTTAAAAGGTCATTTTCACAATTAAAACTAATGAAATTAAGCTAGCTTATAAAACATTAAATAATACTTCTCTTCCATGAAATTGGGTGACTCAAACAAACTTACCTTAAGATAAATGAAATTGAGTATCACCAAATTATACAAATTAAAATAAAAATAAAAGACATGAAATTAAATGTTATTTATATTTTTCAAATAGTTACCTCTACTTAATGTCATCTTAGAAGGTTATTTAATCATGAAAATAAACCAAATTTCAACTAGCTTGTGGAATACTCCAAAAATTATTTTCTTGTATACAAATGGGTGACTTAACTAAACTTTCCTTAAGAAAAATGAATTTGAATGTTACCAAATTATATAATTTGAAAGATAAATAAGGAAAACTAAAGTAAATTTTATCAAACCCAAGTGTTGTAGATGAGTTGGAGAGGAGAGGGCAATCCTCCAAGGGAGGTCCCAGGTTCGAATCTCCACCCTACCAAAGAATTGGGTACCCAAAATCCAATTGATAGTGTTGGTGCGGGCAGGGCCAAGTGCGACTCCCGGGTGACTTTGACGGTGTAGAACCCCCTGGTCGTGGTCTCTCAGACCAAGGTGGCCCTACAAGGGGTTTTTCGCTTTAAAAAAAAAAAAAAAAAATTATCAAGTTGTATATTTTTCCCATATAAATACCTATAATAAATATTACTTTAGGAGGTCATTTTAATAATGAAAATTAATGAAAAAATGTTAGACCAATAGGGTGTTGGTAATTTTTCATTAATAAAAACTAGTGTATACATACAATAAAGGTGTAGGTGGTGGGTTTTAATAACACACTATCAACCACCTATTTGGGTGTAAATTCAAACATATAACCCTAACTATATTACATCATGTAAAAAATTTCTAACATTCCTCCCTTTATTATATCATACTTCAAATAGAGGTAGGAAGCAATAACTCATATAGTTCAAAAAGATCATGGACTAGGACATACATTATTGCATTATTTACATCATCATGAATAGGGACACACACAACCATTGACAATATCATATGCAAATAGGGATACACTCATAGGTATCTACTTCTCTCAAAATAAATATTATCTCTAGTAGGGAATATAGTTTAATTCAATCTTTAAAATGGATCACAGTTGGTTCAATCATGCGACCCTCCTCAAACTAAATAACATTTTTGAATATGTGGTCTTTCAAAGTTCTTGGTATCTATATTTAATAGGATGGTTGTATTGGACTTAGAAAATGCTTTCCAAGAAGTATAAATATACATATACTCTACAACACTGTGGTAGGCAAGAATAATTAATTTTATATAAGTCTAACAAAGTTTGTAAGCTTTATTAGTACCAAAATTAAAAAATTATTGGCTTTATCTCATTTAGGTTAAATCATCAAGTAGGATAATCATAAATATTTAACTGACCAGTCAACATTAGGATATACGATTCACAAGGTTAAAATATATCACCAATAAATCAATATTTGAGTGCATCAATTAAGAATGGTGGATGGTCCAAGCGTCTCACACTTCATGAGTGCAAACAACACCTATTAAAAATAGTATATAAGTGTCAAAGCCTCCAATGTCTAAGTGCATATGGGATAGTATATCCTATAGCCTTCAATGCAAAATTACATGTAACCAATTTTTTTTTTGGTAAGTAGTGTTTGTATTTACAACGGGTTTTAACAAGGATCCCAAAACCTGATTACATAAGCAATGGGCCTAGGGCATCAATCCCTTGAAACTGAACACCAAAACATAAATCCCGCCCAGCAGTAACAGTAAGCATGAAACAATCCCTCTCAGCGGGAAACAAACAAATAAGAAAGAAAGTAGTTTTGGAGATCTCGCCCAGTGGGGAGTAGCCAAAAACCACCATCAAGAAGATCTCGCCCAGCAGGAAGCAAAGAAAAATTGTTACAATAAAATCCCGCCTCGCGGGAAGCAGTCAAAACCACCACAAACAGTCCCGCCTAGCAGGAAGCAATAGGGAAATCCCGCCATCCGAGAAACCAACAGAAAGAAAGGATCCCGCCTCGCGGGAAAACCGGTGGATTTGGCGGATCTCGCCCTGTGGAGAAACCATCCCGCCCACCGGGAAAACATTCCGTTCAGCGAGAGCCATCCTGCAGGAAGCCGACATCCAGCACAGAGAGGATCCAGCCCATCAGGAAGTGACCAGAGAGTTGCACCACAAGGAACCCGCCCCGGGAAAACAAAAGAGGATCCTAGCAGCAGGGACCAAGAATCCCGTCCAAGCACAGAGCCTGTCGAGGATTCACAAGAAAAAGGGGGAAGCTATCCAAACCCTAAACCGTCACCTCCATCGCATCGAGAAATGCAGGGGACCAGATCCACGTGAATAACCTACAAAAAACCCCAGGGGGAAGCCTGAGGGAAAAAGGGAAGGGATCCCCAACCAAACAGGGATCCCTGGGAAGCACCAGTCCGAAAAAACAACCAAGGAAACCCTAGCCGGCCGGGAGGAGCGCAGATAGTGGAGAAGGATCTCCCCCAGGAGATCATCTGCAAACAACCACTCCCCAGGAGGGATGACCTGGGTTGAGCCAGGGACTAGGCAGGAACCGGGAGCCATGGGAGGGGGAGCAGGGGAGGGACAGAGCCCTCCCCTCTCTACCTAAAAAATTTATATTTTAGTTCTTTCTTCTCAAAAATATTTCCGAAAGTGTCACATGTAACCAATTTTAATGACATTAACATTGGATAGTTAAATTATAGCCATGGATTCATTTTAGCAATGGTCAAATAAATTCATCCTTATCTCTACCATTGATTAGTGAATTCAATGGTGTATGTGTAAATTAGGATTTTGCTTCAATAATCAATTGTTAGCATCAAATGGATCCTCTTTTTAAGCCAATGGTGACTCATCAATGCTTAAATATGGATATCTCATAATCAAACAATCTCCACCATAAAAATCTCCAATCGTATGGTGTGACATAAGTCTAAGAAGATAATTTTACCATTGATCAATCCAATCCATCAATCTATAATTGCATATAATAATTTAGGTTTTCTTATGTCTACCTCCCTTCATCAAATGACATCTCCATTTTAAACTTACCTTTCTTCAATTTTATTAGTGGCTTCAGTAATTTTTCATCCAATATCCAACTTTTAATCATCACAACCAATCATCTTCCACTTTTCGTCAAGTACCTTGGTGATTTTTTTAATGCTCCATCAAACATTTTTTCATAAGCAATGATACATGGATAGGAATAGCATGAGCTACAATAGTGGTACATCCTCATACAACACATCTCTATGTAAAATAACATATTTTCTTGCATATTCAGTGACTTAAGTATGAATTATTAGCACAAATCAACTTGACTTGATTGATAACATTTGAAAGTGGTAATATTATTTTGATAAAAATTGCTTTCATCATGCATGATGATGATTCATTTAGGTTTAAATGGCCTTTGAAATAATGTGGCTTTTTGTGAGACCAACTTCATAAAGTGATAATCAATTGAACATTACTTTTAGATGGCCTAACCATGAGATGACCCTCATTCAAAAAACCTCTCTTTAGGATGACCTTGTCAACATTTCCAATCTACCTTAAACCTCTATTCTAGAGAACCCTTTTATAAATGGTAGGTGTATATGGACCTATGTGGGTTTTAGATGGCTCTTTGATTTAGTTGCATGATATCCCATTCAACCTTGATGCTCAATAATTTGTACACTTGCTTAGTTTCATGACAGTCCAAGAAAATCTTGCTCTACTTCAAGATAAATCATTGTCTTTTAGACAACTTCATATTAGTAACTTTGAATATTTTTTTCTTTCAACATGTACATCCCTACATGATGCACATGAATAGTACTAGAGTATCTTCTTCTCCATCAGGATAGCCTATGAGCAACATTGAGTGACCATCTTCTTTTACCAAAGTCTCTAAAAGCTTCATGTAGATAACATTACCAATATTGTGGGTCCATGTTAGTGTGTTCTTCAATATAGAAGCATCATATTCCAATCGTGTCTTCACTAATAATTTTCATCCAAATGAAATTAATTTTTTAGATGACCTATTCTTTGTATGCAATCAGTAGCAAGCTAGAATTCTAAGGTCACATAAAAACTAAAATATATATAGATAGATATAAATTTGTGTCTTATTCTTTGTGTTGTATTTGCAAGACAAAAATTAATATTTCTTCTAATGATGCTACTTCCATATTGTTTTCCATTATTATCTCCATGCTAGTAAATAATATGTATGCTCCTCATAGTTCTACCTCTAGTTGGTATCCAAATTTTTGTAAAACTTTATTCTACCTTGCACAATAGCAAATCTTTGAAACATCTTCCTTCAAGCTGCACCTCGCAAACTTGATATATTCTTTTACATGCTCCAGAAGTGGTCAACACTCTAATACCACATGTTTGACCAACAAGGAGCTAGACAATTTTCATTAATCAAAACTAGTGTATATGTACAATGAAGGTATAGGTCGTTGGTTTAAATAATGAACTATTACCACCTATTTGGGTGTAACTCATGAATATATAAACCTGACTATATTACATGATGTAGTAAATTCCTAACAAAATTATATGAGCTTATGAAAAATTCAAATAATACTTCTCTTGTATACAAATGGGTGACTTAAGAATACTTACTTCAAGATAACTAAAATTGAATGTCATACAATTATATAAATTAAAAGATAATGAAAATTTTTTTTATTGATAATTGGTTTTGAAAGGTACCTAAAACCTTTTTACAAGTCATAGAGAGGATCTTGTGAAGGTTCAACTCAATATGGTACAAGCCAAAAAATGGCCATCACCTGTGGCCACAAGACTGAAACAAAGAGATACATAGCAATTATGGCCCATAGGTACCAAAGGAACAAAAGATATAGACTACATACAAAAATGGATAGACCAATAAGGGTCGAGTGTGCCACGTCATTCTAGGATGTAGTCTTCATCATCATTGTCCTTGGGATCATCCTCCCTTGAGTGACCAAATTTCTAGATATTCATTTGATTAATAATCTTGTTTGCTCTCAAGAGCATTGACGTCACTAGAGTGATGATATCTTCCAGGTTGGTGATTTGGTCGACGTCTTCCATTTGTTGAATGTAATGAGACCCTGGAGATGGCCCTACCACAATATTTTACATTTTGTGAGTAGGGGAGGGACAAAATATCACCCATGATATGTTTGACAAAATGTTGCATGTGATATGTTGAAAAAAGTGTTACAACGTTTTTAACTATGGACGATTTAAAATGATCATGAACAATACTTTGGTGTGTTTCCTTCTCATCTCTCCAATAACTGTAGGGATAAGCTAATTTTCAACATTTTTTTACCTCTTTAATAAGTTAGAGCAATTGGATAAAATAATTAATAGAGTTCAATTATATACATGACAATTGAGAGATAAAACACTAGCATTGGATATTATACAGCCTTGTATCCTTTTGTAAATCACTAGTGCAACTTCCCATTTTTGAACTATAAGGACTCCAACATTGATCCAAAGTTGGTAATTTCATCAGAAACTTTGTTTCTTTCCCTATACACATGTTGAATTGAAAGATTGTTGATCACACGGAGGTGGAGGATGGTCTCTTGAACAAGAGGAGCAACATTCCAAGGTGGTTTTGCTTTACCTTTGATGTAGTTTATTGTATTCAAGGAATCACCCTCAATAATAAGGCTCTGAACATTGAGTTCTAACGTGACTTGGACTCCTCTAAAGATAGCTCTGGCCTTAGCAAAGTTATTTGATTGAACTCCCAAATTCTCGACATAGGCCAAGATGACTTTGGCATTTTCATCATGGATGACCCCCCCACAACTGGCTCTACCAAAATTACCTTTGGCTGCTCCATTGAAATTGATTTTAAACCAACGTGGAGATAGAGGAATCCAAGACATAAGGGATCTATCCATAGCAGCATGTGGTTGACCAAAAACCTCGAAGGATAAGTTGAAGGACTTGACCAGTTGGATTTCATATTGGGACATGGGATGATCTTCAAAAGAAATCATATTGACATTTTTTGATGTGAATATAATCCTAAGGGAGATGAATTAAATGTCTCAGCTAGAGTCCTAAAAGGCTCTGTTGTTTCTCTCCAACCAAACTTACCATAAGAAATGAGGAAGGATGAAGGACCACCAGCACTTGAGGTGGGTGGATTGGAAAGGGTTTGGCCATTGGAGAGGAAGGTCTTAGATGGATATGGGGATGACCTAGGTAATAGAAACCAATGATAGAAGGGATGAAAGAACTCTAATAGAAAAGGGACACTCCAAAAAAAATGGCAAACTAACTCCCACGTAGACTAGCAGAGAAAACATCTATTCGAAAGGACCATACCCGAGATAGGAGGTTTTCGATGGTGAGGACTTATTTTGAACAACTAGCCACTTAAAGTGAGAAATATTAGAAATAAGGTTCTTTATATAGATGCTTTTTACTGGGAACCAGTTATCCTCAAGCTCAATCATGGAAGCATGGGCCGATTTGACTGAGAACAACCCAAATTCACAAAGCTACCAAAAGGGAGTATCTTGTGTCTATTGGCTTGGGATGACATCAAGGTCAAGCATCTTCATGATAAGCTGGCTGGAGATATGTTGCTCCATATTTCCAATGTTGTGGTGCAAATTGATCCATCTCAATGGAGCCAATTGATGAGAAATAAAGTTGCCAACCTTGAGTCCAAATAGTTGGTCAGAGATGACTTTGAATTTGTTTACAAACTAATCACAAATCAAGGGTTGTGTAGTTATCAAGGGATCTTCCCAGAATTTGATTCGGGATCCATCGCCTAATTTCCACCTACTATCTTTCTACAAGATATGTTTGATATGGCACACTGAGTTCCAAAAGGCAGAACCAGACAAAATGGGGGAATCACTCAATAGGGAACCTTGTTTGAGGTATTTATTTTTCATAATTTCCACCCACTGAATAGGAGAATTGGTTATTATTTTCTACCCTTGCTTAGAAATCATTGCCTTATTCATTTTTTGGACTTTTCGTAGACCTAGCCCACCTCTGGTATTCGGGAGATAGACTTTATCCCAAGCAACAAGGGAAAATCTGAATTTGTTTTTCATTCTAGACAAAGAAAATTTCTTTGGATTTGTTAAATTTTATTACACACAGCTATTGGGGCCTTAAAAAAATATAGAAAGTATATGGGCACACTCTAGATATAGGATTGGACCAACATGGATTTTCCTGCACTGCTGAGGAGAGCTCCCTTCCATCTAGCAAGTTTCTTCAATATTCGTTGAATCACACTATCCCACATTCTCTCTGTTGGACTGCCTTGGGATAGGGGAAGGCCTAGATAGGTCACAGGAAAATTGGAAATGGCACAACCTAGAATGTTAGTAATTTTTACCTGTCTTTGGTTCAGAGTATTAGCAAAGTAAATGATGCTTTTGAGGTAATTTACTTTCTGACCAACGACCCTATCGTAGGCTTCCATAATGAATTTTATAAACCTAGCTTTCGAGACACTTGAGAGGTTGGCCAAAATGGTTTCATCCATGAATTTCTAGTGTGACACAAGGGTAAGCCCAGAATACACTTTAATACCTAAAATATCCCTGTATGTATAGGCAGCCTTGAGGGCCCTTCCCAAGGAGTCAGCAACTATGACAAACAAGAACGGAGACATGGGGTCCGCTTGTCTAATTCCACGTCTACTTCTAAAGTACCCTTTCACTACCCCATTGACTAAGATAGAAAACCAAGCAGAAGAAGTGAAATATTTGATGAGACAACCATTTAGGGTGGAAGCCAAATTGGGTGAGAATCGAAAAGAGAAAATCCCACGAGATTCTATCAAAATATTTACTGATATCCAATTTTAAGAAGAATCTTGGCATCTTGTTGATCGTTACAGAGTGGATGAGCTCATGAATGGTAATCACGCTATCAGTGATGACCCTACCTTGGATGAAACTACCTTGGCACTGGTCAATGATGCGAGGCATGACACGTTTCATTCTATTGGCCATGGTCTTGGTGAGGATTTTATACAAAATATTGCAAAGACTGATAGGGTGGTAATCAGACATAGTAAGGCACTCATGAGACTTTGGAATGAGGGTGAGGAAAGTGGAATTAATATCTCTTAGAATGAACTTAGTTCTCTATATTTCCTGGATGGCTACTGATACATTCTCATTGATACTATCCTAAAAATTTTGAAAAAACCTTAGCAAAAATCCATATGGGCTAGGTGCCTTATCAGTTAGCATGGACAAAAGAGCTTCCTTAATCTCATCCTGGGAGAAAGGTTGGAGCAGGAACTCATTATCAGCCTGAGTGACAAGGAGTAAAATGTGATGGCGCAAAGATTCTGATAGGTTGTTTGGGAAATTCTGAGATGGTCCAAGAATGTTACAGAAATGCTCAACTACCTTTGTTCTAATTTCTTCAATGTTCTTAGTTATAGACCCATCAATTTTTCATAGGACCCTAATAGTATTTGCACCTCTATATCTCATTGTTATTGCATGAAAAAAATTGAGTTATAATCTCCTTCTTTGAGCTAGATTGCCCTGGATTTTTGGTGCCAGAAGGTCTCCTCCTTGGCAAGTGAGTTATGAAACTCAGCTAGAAGGATATTTTCCTAGGCTCTAAGGCTACTGGTGGTGTTCCTAATCTAAACCTATTCTTCTATATCTTTTATATGAGAGTATATTACCTTGTGTAATTCGAATATATTGCCAAACGTCTCCTTATTCCATTTATTGAGTTGGGTCTTGAGGAATTTAAGTTTCATACTAACCTGGAAAACATGGGATCCATTAAAATGCTGATGCCACCATTCCAAAACCTTTGGTCTAAACTTTGGGTGTTGCAACCACATGGTTTCAAATCTAAAAGGGATTTATAAATAGGTTCAGGTCTTGAAACTTCTAGGAGAAGAAGATTGTGATTGGAAGCAATACTCGGGAGGGATGATAGTGTGGAATCACCAAATAAAGGAATGGCTTCATTGGACAATATGAACCTGTCTAATTTGAGTTGAATGAGTTGATCACATTCTCTCTAATTCATCCATGTAAACAGGGAATCCCTTAACTCAACATCCATCAACTCATTAGTGTCAACAAATTCAATAAATTATTCATAGCTCTTGGTGGTGATTGGGGTACCTCCAGCCTTGTCATTAGGATACAGGGGGTTTTTGAAATCACTAGCCAGCATCCATTCATGATAGGGGAAGGTACAGTGCATTTGCGAGAGAAAATCCCACATGGAAGCTATTTCAGTGAAGTTATTGGGGGCATAAATATTGGATAGAACCCACCTCTTTTTGTTTTGTTACAAGTAAATTGGATTTTTATTACCCTATTCATGAGAGAAATGAGTTCACCATTCACTTTGATCAAGTCCCATAAGCATAATAGCCCTCCTAAAGCACCGTTATTAGGGCTTGCAACAAATTTACTATTGTTCCATACTGACTTAACTAGTTTTCTTGTATTTTCCACTTTTGTTTCTTATATAATGAAGATTGAACGTCTTTACTTTTTCCTCATGGAAGATAAAATCCTTTGTTTTGTCACTCTGTTGAGGCCTCTAGCATTCCATGATAGGACCTTCGTTTATGCAATTTTGAGGTGGATTTTTTCCTTCCTTTCACCTTGGGGGGTTTAGGTCTTTTACATTTTTCCTTGGATATTTCCTTGAGGGGAGATAAAGAAGATGATAAATTTGTTTGGATGCCATTAGCTATATCATCCTCCACTTGTTTCTTCCTTTGATCAAGACTCAAAGGTTGACCTTTATTTTTCTCCATGCCTACATCAATCTGAGGTTTTTTATGACTTTTGGTGTTAGTCATGGGGGCTTGAAGACTCACCACCACTAGAGTGCAAAGGGACGTGGGTAGGGGATCTAGAAAGTAGCTTATCTAGTGGAGAGGACCCTCCAACACAACCAGGAGGATGGGGAGAGGACTAGCCATAAAGCGAATATGATAGGGGACCAAAGGGTGGGTGATCACTAGAGGGGGATGCAAACAAAGGGATCGGAGTAGAAGGGGACTGGGTGGTCATGGGTTTGATAGGGAAAGGAAAGAGAGGGGATGCAGCAGTAGAGAAAGGGGGAGGGGGTTTAGAGAGAGGGAAGCCTTTAGAAGGGGATGTGAGTGGAGAAGGAGAGGGGTAGGTGATAGGAGGAAGTTGGTCTCTAGGATGGGACACCAACATAAATGCAGATGCCAAATTGAGAGGATGATCGATAGGCACACCTTGATTTACAAGGGAGGGGTCAGGATGGGCAAGCTGCTCAATGATAAACCCTTATGTAGGGATTTCACTACCATTTTTAGCAAGAATTTCAAATTGATTGGACTTGGCGAAGAGAGAAAATACCTTGTTGACATCCTGGTTTTGACATTTAGATGAGGATTTAGGAGGAACCTCTAATCGCTTACCTTTTTCAATCTGGGATTTTGAGCTAGAAGGTCCTCCACATCCATCTCATTGCTGATGATTCAAGTTTTTGTAGCGCTTTCCAACAGGACGTGCTCCCCAAGATTATTTCTTAAGCAATGGAAACTGCTCTTTGGAGTGATCTTGTTTATGACATTCGTTGAAAAAATAGCTTTGAATTGCAAGTCCTTCCTGAGCGACGGACATTGGGATCTAAGATGCCCTTGCTTCTAGCATTCACATAGAAGACAATTTTGTTCTTATACTCAAAAGCCTATCTTCGACGATATGAACCATATGTTAGGTCGATGAATGTTGAAATCTGAGAATCCAAGTTTACCATGATGCAAAACTGGGCATAGGACATTCAATATTGGGCTTTAGTAGTCGGTTCAAGAGCAACAAGATCACCTACAACACGCGCAATGCTCCTGATGATGCCTTCATCCCAAAATTGGTAAGGGAACTCTGATAGCCTAACCCAAATGGGAGCAACATTGATGCTCTGAGTCTCTAGGTTGAAACCAAGATTCTAGTGCATTATGAACAAGGATCGCATCCCAGAGAACTAGGGTCCTCCCATTAGAATTTGATTGGTATTACTTAGGTTATTCAAGCAGATAATGAAAAATCCTCTAGCAAGAACGACAAGGTCCATGTGGACCTCAGGTTTCCATTTCCCCATCGCCCATATTTGGATAGATTCGATGTCAAGACGAGACCCGATGAACTTTCCAACAAGGAAAAGAAATTATTTGCTCAAGATATTGGTCATTAATCATCAGGGAGGTTAAGTTCCTTGAAATCATCAGAGAGGATTTCGATGTTCAGGTATGGATATGTTTGAGATTGTTGGAGATGCCTTTTTACTTTATTAGCAAAGGATGCTTGTGGATCAATCGAGGGCTTCGATGCGGGACCAGCATGCTCCACAGCATCAAGGGGCCCAAGCAGAGACATAAAAGGTTCCACTTTAGTAATAAGACCATTCGAGGGATCTCCAAGAAGCTTTGCATCAAAATCTTCATAAATATTCTCTTCTTGACCTCTATCCACTTCACAATCCTAGATCGACCATCCCATGACCGCCAGGGATCACCCTGAGATCTCCAGGGGAATTTCTATTTTTCTCGTCATGCAAAGGTTCAAAATTCAAACACCTACGATACTCCATCTCTCTTAGAGCTTGTCTACCCTATAGTTATGAAAATCCTATGAATGTTAAAAGACAATGAAAGTGAATGTGATAAGATGATTTATATTTTTTATATCAAACATTGGTTAGAATATAAATATAGATCTCACTTAGTGTGAGGATTTAACCTAGGTTTTTCCCAAATTATAAAGAGATTTTTATTATATTAATATTAGCTACTTTAAAAAAATATGACTAAAGGGAGTGCGATTCAGGATTCAATCATGGCAGAAGAGTGATGGGTTCATTCAAAGTTCATCAATGCTTCAAAACCTTACCACAAATGTGTATAACATTATTTCCAAAAAATTGTTGAAGTGAAGGAACATCAAGAAAAATAAGAGATAGGGGTAATTGTGAGCTAGGAGGGAGTGCAAGTCGAGAGAGAATGCGAGGTAGGAGAGAATGTAAGTCGAGAGTGAGTGTGAGTCGAGAGGGAGTGCGAACCAAGAGGGAGTGCAAGCTAAGATTCAGTCATGATAGAAGAGTGGCATGTTCATTAAAAGTGTATCAATGCTTCAAACCCTTACCACAAATCATAGAATATTGTTTCTAAAAAATTGCTAAAGCAAAGGAACATCAAGAAAAAAAGAGACAGGAAATTATGAGCTAGGAGGGAGTGAAATCCATGAGTGAGTGCAAGTTGGGAGCGAGTGTGAGTCGAGAGGGAGTGCAAACCAAGAGGGAGTACAAGCCAAGAGTGAGCCCCATTAGCTAGTATGGAAGGAAATTCATATTTGAAAGCCCTAATGGGAAGTCAAGATATCCTAGCTAGAAATTAGGATGCCCTAGTTGGAAGTATGGAGGTCCAAGTTGGAGATAAGTAGAAGAGTGAATACATGGTAAGTTTGATCCAGGTAGCAAATGTTACACCAGAAGTAAATATCAAGGATGAGATGATTGAGCATGATTTAATGGTTCTTAAAAGTAGAGGGTCAATATGTAAATTCCATAGATCGTGGCTAGGGTTTTTTGAGATTTAAAGTTGGATCAAGTGGAAGTGGGGATTGAATTCAAATTACTCGTGACTTTTCTTCCTAAAGGTTTTTCCTCGTCATATTTTTCAGTTCAAAAATTAAGGATAAAATAATGGTTGGTGGCCCATGGTTTAGGGGAAGATATGCACTTTATTTGAGACCATGGAATGAATTTTTTCTATTGAGACATAAAGTATTAAGAAGTTTCGAATGTGGGTTAGGCTTTTTGGACTTCCATATCAGCTTGCAAATAAGGATGTTTTGAAGAATATTGGAAATACCCTAGGGAAATTCATCAAGGAAGGATTAACTACTAAGGCGTTAAAGCATTCTATATATACTTGAATATGTGTTGCTATGGATATTTAAAACCTTTGCCACAATCCATTAAGATTAAATTTAAATCAAGAGAATGGGATCAACAAGTAGATTATGAAAATATCGTATTTTGTTGCCATAATTATTATGAGATTAGACACATGGAAAGAGTTTGCAAAGTGAAAACTATGAATAAAGAGACAAAAAATTCTAGCCATGAGATAAACTTCAAGACGAAGCAAGGAAATCATACAATAATAGAAGCTAGATCAAATCAAGGATATTCCATTCTAAAAAAAGGTAAATAAATCCTATCTATAGTATCATTTGGCAAGTTTAGAAGGAATTAAAGGTGCAAAAGAAGATGTGGAGATAAATCCTAAAACAAATATGGCAAAAGATGTCAAGTTTATTCTAGGTAGTTCATCATCATTTTCCTCAAGTAGTATAGAATCTACTCTAGGTAATAAAATTGAAAGTGCTGAAGATATTGTCCCTTGCACTTTAAGGTTTCAAAAGCAACATGATAAAGAAACCCATAACAATTTAGGGTTTTTTAGGGAAAAATAAAAAGGTAATTGCTACATAAAAGCATCCTTGCATTTTAGGGTTTCCAAGGTAACATAAAGAAGATTATGCTTTTGAGGTTATTCCTTGCACTTCGAATCCTTCATAACAAGGAAAATCTAAAGATGATAAGTCTTACTATGAGTAGTGTGAGAAGATTAAAGAGATTGATGAAGATGAAAGTATTTCTAGTAATGAAAAAGAGAGGAAGAGCCAAGAAGCAAAAACAAAGAGAAAAATAAACCCAAAGAAATATTGATATGGGAAAACAAAAGCAAATATTACAAGTGTTAACAAGAAGTGGGGCTAAACCCACAAATAAAAACAAAAAATAACAATGAAAATAATATTTTGGAATATTAGGGGAATGAATAAGAACCCTAAAAAAAGGTATTAAGAAATTGTGAGGTTGTTATAGACAATATATTTATAGATATAGAAGTTGGGTAGCAAATATTTTAGCCTATCGGTGTTGAATTTCATCTTGACATAATTTAAATTTTGGAAGGCATCTGATATAAAAGGAGTTGATTGTGGAAACTTAGCAGTTTGAAGAAGATGGAGAATATTTTTGATAGAAAGGCAAATGAAGAATATCTTTGATAGAAATATAAAGTTGGATATGCTTTAATTAACTTGTTATAAATGTAATGAGAGCAATGCAATGTTTTATTTTTGTAATGGGAGTGGCCCCCAATAGAAGCCACATATAGCTTATTATATATATGACTAAATTTTTTTTTAATTAATTCTTTTTTAGAACTTTTACTTTAATGTTTATTTCCAAATTGGCAAATATTTTAGTATATATAAGCTTCCCATATATTATAATCATTATCAATGTGGGGCATCCAATATTTGTATTTTATCGAAAGAGTGATTTTGTTGCATGAGGATATTTGCACACAATTAACAATCTAGAAATATTTTATACTAACTCAGCCTTACATATTATTGTGTCATACACAAAATTTCATGAAATTAAATAAAATCAATTTTTATTTTTATTTTGAAAATAAGCATGCAATTACATAGCATTATGAGATGACATGGAATCAATGCAAATGTTGAGTTGTAAATTACATTTTTTAATTAAATGCAATTTTATTTATGGACAAGAAACAATATAAATGAAGTCATGTCTCAAATGTATTATATGGCTACCCTCAGCTAGAGTAGGAGGTAGAGCATCACTAAGATGCTGACCAATAGCATATATAGAAAATTTGGAATCCATGCATACACCACTAGTTGCACTTGCAACTTGCATATTAGGCATAACATTGTTTGTGTCTTTTTGCCTTGCATTTTGTGTTTTATTTTTGTCGTTTGTACATAAATAAAAACATGATATTTGAATATATGTGTGTGTGTGTGTGTGCGTGCGTGCTTGTGTGTGTGACAAATTTAGGCATGAAGGTACATTTTTCCTTTGCACACTCTATAGTTGATCTTTTTAAAAGTAGATACCTTTAGGCCCACCCAAGAAACTTCATAAATTCTAGAAATAAATGCTTAAGATAGAAAAACCCTGGTTGAATCTTGGCAGGAATAGCTTTTGAGCATCGATCCTAAAAATCTATTCTAATGATAAAAAATCTTATCTTTATTTTAGGATCCTTCCATTTTGGGAGGCATAGGAAAATAAAGGAATAAATCTAGTCAATTATGGAGAGAGGGTCTTTATTGATTAAAGGAATGCATGGGACCATTATATTTTCTTTCCATGCCATTCATAGAGAAGAAAGGGCTATTTTGAGGTGAAGGATCCAATTCTAAACAAGGTCTAAAATAGGAGATAAATACTAATTTGGACTGGAAAGCTATAAAAACTATTTGGTTCTTTACAAGGACACACACAATGAGATGGAAAAAAATACTCTTAAAATGTCTTGCACCAATAAGAGAGAAAATAAGGAGGCATTTTCATGGCATTAAGAAAGCACAACAATATCTCGAGTATTTGGAGAGTGAAATTGTTGGTCTTTAGGTCTAAGTTCAAGAAAAGGAAGACGATCATTTGCTTAATCATGTAATCCCTTATGTCTCCAAGTTGAATATGATATGCAAACCCTTCTATTTTGAACTATTGAGCTTTTATGAGAAATTAAATAGGGAAGAAGGAACTTATATTCCTATAATTTAAGGGTTGTTGCTCAATCACTTTTGTCAGCTTGAACATACACTTAAACCATTATAACTAATTTATAAAATTAGCTCTCAAATTTTGTTAGAAGCAAATAGACTATTGTTGCTTGGGTAGGAGTTATCCATAAATAAACCTTGCTTATGAAATGTTTAAAAAAATGTTGCTTATGAAATGTCCTTTGTGATATGTTTGACAAAATATCACCCATGATATGTTTGACAAAATGTTGCATGTGATATGTTGAAAAAAGTGTTACAACGTTTTTAACTATGGACGATTTAAAATGATCATGAACAATACTTTGGTGTGTTTCCTTCTCATCTCTCCAATAACTTTAGGGATAAGCTAATGTTCACCATTTTTTTACCTCTTTAATAAGTTAGAGCAATTGGATAAAATAATTAATAGAGTTCAATTATATACATGACAATTGAGAGATAAAACACTAGCATTGGATATTATACAGCCTTGTATCCTTTTGTAGATCACTAGTGCAACTTCCCATTTTTGAACTATAAGGGAAAATCCAAGTGCTTTATAAGAGCAAGATCTTTCATTTGTTCAACCCTCCTCACTAGATCAAAAAATGGGAAGTTTCTTTTTAGATTCCATGAAAAGCAATATTCCTTTCTTGTATAGGTTGTACTTAACCTTATCACTTAGCTATTAGTACACTTCAAAGTTTCTATTTAATAAGAAAGGAAAATAAGAGGTCAGAACAACATTGAATGACAATATATTTCCCAAACTAGAATAATTTTTGGCCACTTGTCTAAAGAATAAACTTGTTTGGGTTGTTCATGTAACTAAACAATATGCTACTATAGAACAATGGTGAAATTTTGGAAAGGGATACATAATAACCTTGATTAAATTACATCTAGACCTCCAACTCTATATACTTTAGCTTGGCTACATCAAATCCCATAATTTTATTTTAAAATTTGTATAAAGGTACCTGGTTGTAAGTACATCATATCACACTTAATTTTTAAATAAAGGAACTTGGTTGTGGATGCAATTGTACTGTAAAATAATCATAAGTAAATTTGGTTATGATAAGAAGTATCTTTCATGTTTTACTCTTTTGATTTATGAATGTAACTTGGTAAATTTTATTATGTGGAATTTTGATTGTATGATAAAACTATCTCTTGAGTGGTCTATTATGTATGGTAACTTGGTTATATCATTAAGGTTTTTTAAGTGAATCGTTGTATGCTATACACTTAAAATTTTATAAAAATCGTTATTTGATTGATATGCATTACTTAGAATAACAAAAATATTGACTATTTGGGACAACATTGTATTATTAAGGAAGTTGGCTTTTATTTTCTAAGTGACTAGATTGATGTGGCAACTATGAAAAATGGATTATTGTTGTTTGAATTAAGTAAACAAGGATTCATTTACCCATTTCTGTTGATTTTTCTATTGTTTGATTAAAAATCTTAATGTGATTAACTATCTTACAAGAAGCATGCTTGTGTGGATGTTTAGGAAGCCCTATCAAAAGTTGTAAGAAGGGTTGTTGAGTATGTGTTATATCAACTTGACCTCATAATATTAAATCCTTTTTTGAGACTTGGATGTGATGATGCTTACTTTAGTTATATCAAAACATCCTTGCAACATATCCCAATCCTTGTGATATGGTGTAAAAGATACAAATGAATGTTTTAAAATTATGAAGGCATAATTGTAAACTTGACTATGGAACCATCTTCAAATTATCCTTTATCCAGTTCTTTGGTTCATTGGAAGGTAACCTTGATTAAAGGAGTAACTTGAGATATAGTATGGAAGGTTTAAATGTTAGAACCTTATTGATATTTAGCCTAAAGTTGAATGATCTCCTTTTCCATGTATTTTTGAAGAATCTCAAGTGAGGGAGGAATCTCTCATTGTAAGGTGTTGGTTGAAGTTACATCCATAGACTTAGAGGTTAAGGACAATGAATGATACCAAGTCTTGGGCCCAATTCATTTGAAACCACCAGCTACTTTTCCTTGGTCCAAAGTCCTAGCAAAACCTACATAGTGTTGGGAAGATAGAGCCAATTAGAAATGAGGGGCATGAATACCTTGTAGATATACTTGCTTGGTAGGCCTTAGTGGAAGAACATAGGGTATGAAATGCTAGTGAGCAATAGTTTATGTCATAGAATTTATGATGAATTACACCTCGATATACAAAGTGGGTAGGCTATATAGAGAAAAACTTGGTCAAACTATGATTTTGTCTAATCATTATAAATACATTTATTATGATTTTTGTTGTATGGTTTGTGCAAATGGATTAACACATCCACAAATTCTATTTCTATCATGTTGGTGTTTTGTATTTAATATCTTCATTAAAGGATTGATTCCATTAGGAAGGGAATAGAACCAAAAGGATATTCCTATATGAATCATATAGATAGGTGGTTAACCACATAAATGGTGCTCTCCCTCATCCCAACCAACAAGTAATGGAGTTTCTGAAGATATGTTAATTTTACAAGGTCATGTTTATTATTTAGGTTCCTAATTAATTGTTATGAGGTTTTAATAAGACCTCATTAGAATATGTTATTTCAATGTGTAATGCCATTTCATGTTCATTTGAATTTCATGTAATATGGATTTGGGAACCCTAACCCTAATATCATTTTTCTCAATATATAATTCCATAACACAAAGGGAGAGATGTGATTTTCATTCTCTCCATTTTTGAAAATCCTCTCCTCCTTTTTTCTTGTTTCATGTGGTTGAGCTTAGGCACATAGCAGTGATCCTTTCTATAAGTGGTATTACAGCTTGGATGCTTACCTCTCCCACAACCAAGCTTGAAGAAGCATTACATTTCCCTCCTCTCCTCCTCCACAAATTTATGTGTTGAGTTGAAGGATAGAATGAGCATGTTGCATGAGGTTTCATAAAACCTCCATAGATTTTTTTTATTGTAAATATTAGCTTGTATTTGTGTTTGCAGGTTTCCAAAATCTGGATCTGACTGAGTTCGATGGCATTTGTGTAAAATTACCATATTTATTTTTTATATAGCCATACAATATCCAAAATCTAGATCTGATTGAGTTTAATGGCCTCTATGTAAACTAATCGTGTTCATTTTTACACAGCCATACAATATCCAAAATCTAGATCTAATTAATTCATTAGCCTCTGTGTAAACTGATTGTGTTCATATTTTTTTTTATATCTATACAATATCCAAAATCCAAATCTGATGGAGTTCGACAGCCTTTGTGTAAATTGACCATGTTTTTTTTTACACAACCATACAATCAGATTGGCCTCTATGTAAACTGATCATGTTTCTTTTTGATAGCACAATAGGCTTCTAACCTCTCTATTATACTTATATAAGTGGCTTATAGAATTTTCCACATTGCTTTTGGCTAACTTATAGCCCTTGTTTGTAAAAGTGATTCCACTTGGATGATGAGCAAGGTCTAGTGGATCACATCTAACATACATACTACCACATTAGCACTGTAGTAGCACTCCATATTCACTCCAAGTCTATTTTTAGTTTTCATTTTCTTTATTTCATTGCAAATTGATTCACATATTTTCATTGTCCCTAAAAGGAATGCATCCAATGACTTATTCCACAGCCTAGCCTCGTGACAGGGTGTCACTCCCTTGGTGGTGGGAAATCCACATTAAAGGTCCTATGATTCAAAGTTGGACTAGACTTAACGAGAATACATAGTGAAGGGGTTGGCCATACCCATGAACCTTTGTAAAGGAATCATCCTTTCGCTTGTGCTTGGAAAACTGGAAACTCTTAATCAAGATTAAAATTAAGCAGGTCTAATACCCATCATAGTTGTGGAATACAACATGTACTTCCCTTCAGAGAGTATATCACTGACCATAGTAAAATAGGTGAGGACTGGTAGGACTTGGGCTCCATCACGGATTATATTTCATCATCGAGTGTTTGTATGTGGGCATCTAGATGAAGGCCTTAATTTGAGATAAGCTCATTATACCTATTTAACTTTGAGCACCTCACCTACTTGCAGTCATAATATTGAGGTTACTAGTTTTGCACATCCCACACTTTGGTATTTAGTTGTGTAATCTAGTGTTGGAGATATTGGCCTGCACATTCATTTATTGGAGATATTAGCTTTTACATTCATCTATAGTATTTTAGTTTGGGCTACACATCTTTTTTTCAATGCTTTAGATTTAGCCACATCATCATCCTATTGCATCAGGACTTATAGCCACTTACTTGTACAATTCATCATTTATAAAATAGATTCCACTTGGACGATGAGCAAGGTCTAGTGGATCACATTCATTCATTGTCATCACTTGGATCATTATTTACTAGCACATTTTATCTCACTTAGTCATCTATTCCTTGTTCACACCTTTACACACATCTTCTAGGTCTTTATAGTGACTTCCAAATTCAAACAAAATATTGGATGTACCCTCAAAGGTAAGGATAATTGGGATCAATGGTTCACAAGCCTTAGGACAATTGCAAAATTTGAGAACCTATGGTGCAACCATCTGGACGCAAATGCCACACCACCCATAGATGTTGTTTCCCTAAAAATGGTAGATAGATGATGATAGAATTTATTTCGGCATCCTACTTATCACATAATATCACCTTCATAATTTTATTTATGAAGCCAAGCATGACACAACATGATCAGTTCTCAAAGTCTTCAAGAATAACTTTGACACCAAATTTGACCTAGAATTTGTTCATCTTGTCCTCAATATGAATCAAATAAAGATGCAAAAAGGACACTCCAATTCCACCATCAACCTCCTTCACCCTATTAAACAAATCATTGATAAAGACTTCAAAAATCAATGTATTACATGGGATTTCCTCATTCATTCATGTTTTCACATTCAAAACTACAAGAACTTACTTTCCAGTTTATCAGCTAGTGGAACCTTAAAAACTCTCAACTTTGAAATCTTAGCAAAAAAATTTGTTGAACTTGTTAAAACCTTTAACACAAACTTCACCAGTTCTAACCCTAGCGACTCAACCTTTTAGGTAGATGAAGATGCAATTTTTTAAACAATCAAGGTAACAGAAGCCATGGTCAAGGTCGTGGTCGAGGCAAAGGCAAAATATAAGGACAAGGTTCTAACAATGGTCAACATGAACACTCACGACATCAAACTATTCAAGGACAACACATTCAAGGATAAATAAAACAATCTAGTACCTCTCAAGGAACTGGCAACTCAAATATCATGTGCAAATGTTGTAACAAAAAATGGCACTATGCCACTGATTATCAAACTACCACACACAAGATCAAGCAGTTTCAAAAGCATAGTGTGCATAATGTAAATGAAGATGAATTTGATCCAAACATCTTCTAAAGTGCTTAATTTGTGCATACCCAGATCATCAACATATAGAAACCTATATCACCATCTGCTAATCATCCCAAACCATTTATTGAGGCACATTCAAGATATGCTAGCTATAACATTTCTCATCCCACATCGTAACCCATTGGAGTTGCCCACAAAATAGCCTCCACAAGCAATTTCATGGATCATGGATACTAGAGCCACCCAACGCATGACTTCCAACAAGGACTTCTTTGAATAATTCAACTCAAAAGTACTTGGTGTAGTTCACATGGCTAATAAATCCTCTCAACTAGTTGAAGAAGCTAGAACTATTCGATTGAAACTTCCTGGATTACCCAATTTTTGGCTACTTGATATTCTCTACATCTCTACTCTGAATTAAAATCTTTGAGTCATTCATCCACCCTCCAAAATAGTTTTTATGATCGGTTCCTTATATGGAAAACTCATCAAACTTGTTGGACTTCCTACTTCTGAATTTCACATTGCCAAAGTTGACATGGCACTTAATTCCACCCTAACTCCTAAGAAATTTTGTGTTGATGCATTAGAGCATGCATGGGTCATGTCAAACTTGATTGTTTTAGACAAATGGAGTCCACCATTAGGGGACTACCACACTTCTCTTCCAAACCCATCAAATGTGAAGCATGCATCATTGTCAAATCCTCTCGACAACCTTTTCCAAAGAGTCAGTGGAAGTCCACACAAAAATTGGAGCTAGTTCACTCAGACATTTGTGGGCCAATGCCTATTCCCTCATTAAAATACAAAAGGTATTACATCACCTTCATCGATGACTTCTCAAAGAAGCTATGGATCAGCTTTTGGGAGAAGAATTTTGAAGCTTTTGAATTCTTCAAAGCATTCAAGGCTTGTGTAGAACGAGAATCGGGTTGTAGAATCAAGACTTTTCAGGAGTGACAATGGTAGTGAGTACACCTCAAATGAATTCACATAGTACTTGTCCTCACATGGGATCAAACATAAATTGACAATACCAAGCACACCTCAGCAAAATAACATTATTGAATGCATGAACAAGACAATTATGAACATGGCGCAAGCCCTTCTTGTCTACAAAAATATACCTCCATATCTTTGGGTCAGAGCCACCTGGACTATTATGCATGTACTCAACACAGTGAGTCCCTCAAAAATTGGCCCATCACCTCATGAAAAGTGGATTGGACACCCCCCAATCGTCAACCACTTTAGAATATTTAGCTCCATATGATATGCTCATATTCTTCCAAAGCATAGATATAAACTTAAATCTTGAGCTATTAAAGACATCTATGTTGGATACCCTATGGATCAGAAGGGATACAAGGTATTCATTCCTTCACACCAGAAAGTGATTGTGACACGTGATGTTGTGTTTACAGAAATTGAAGAACAACTGGTTACATTGGATAACAGGGGACACAATATTCAGCCTAGATCAAAAGATCTAATATATATGATGTTTAGATTCTAGCCTTTTAGGGGAAGATATTGAAAAATTACTCAAAAATCTAGAACCTACAAATCAACCAACAAGTCCAAAGGAACCAAACTATGATACTAAGCAGATGTCTATATCTTTTGTACCTTCTTCCTCTTCATACAGTAATGTTGATTGCAGTAAAAGTATTGTTTCACATCCATCTTCATTAGCATCCTCTACACTTAATAATCCACTCTAGGATCATGAGGAAAACCTTGAGGTAGGTGATACGTCCACACTGCTCCCCACCCAAGGAATTTGTGAAGCTTTCTAGCTCTTAAAGGACATCAAACAAAATGAAACATGAAAAATAGGCATAAGAGTGCATGAATCATTACTTGTTGAATTGGAACCTATAGAATTGCACCTCGCTATGGATAATGAACCTTTCACATACCAAGAAGTTGTCAAATACGTAGCTTGGAGATATGCAATGAACCAAGAGTATGAATCTCTAATCAAAAATGATACTCGAGAGTTAATCGATCTCCCACTTGGAAGAAAGGTAGTTCGAAACAAATGAGTGTACAAAAATAAGTATAAATTATATGGAACCTTTGAAAAACACAAATCGAGATAAGTGGCTAAAGGCTTCACAAAAAAGTACCAAGAATTTATCAAACACATAGCTTGGAGATATGCAATAAACCAGGAGTATGAATCTCTAATAAAAATGATACTTGGAAGTTAGTCGATCTACCACTTGGAAGAAAGGTAGTTCGAAACAAATGGGTGTACAAAAATAAGTATAAATCAGATGGCAGCCTTGACAAACACAAGGTGATATTAGTGGCTAAAGGCTTCACACAAAAGCAAGGCATTAACTACAATGAGGTATTTGCACCTACCATAAAATGACCCACAATCAGGACTCTTGTAGCCTTAGCTGCATAGCAAGGTTAGAAGATTCATCAATTATATGTAAATATTGCTTTCTTGAATGGTGAATTGGAAGAAGAAATATACATGGCACAACCAAAATATTTTGAGATTATAGGACAGGAGCACAAGGTATGCAGACTCAAAAAGTCTTTATATGGATTGAAGCAATCCCCTCGTGCTTGGTTCAACAAGTTATTAGATCAGATTAAGCAACTTGAATTTGAAGTGTGTGATTACCAAGGCATTGATGCAACATTTTTCATCAAGCACAAAAAAGACAAAGTCACATACCTCATAGTCTTTGTGGATGACATGCTTCTAATAGGTAACAATGAACACATCATCAACACAATGAAAAAGGACCTTGCAAAGACTTTTGATATATCTGATCTAGGATTGATGAAACTTTATTTGGGTATAGAAGTAACTCAATAAAATGGTAAAATATTCTTGACCCAAGAGAAATACATTAACGATCTTCTAGAGAATTTTCAACTCAAAGATGCACACCCTATTACAAAACCAATGGAATCAAATATGAAACTCACCACGAATGATGACACACTAGAGGCAAATGCAACACTCTACAAAATGCTAGTTTGTAGTCTCATCTATGTTACTAACACAAGACCTAACATCACTTATGAAATGGAGATTCTAACAAGGTACATGACCAATCCAAAGGAGAGTCACTAACAAATAACAACAAGAGTGTTGAGGTACCTAAAGACAACCTATAAATATGGCTTGTTGTATGAAAAGAATGCAGATTTCAAAATCATCGCATATATAGACTCAAACTTTGTAGGAGATAAATAAATTAGGAGATCTATGTTTGGGTACTTGAAATTTCTTGGCTTAGCACCAATTTCATGGAAATCAAAGTGACAAAAGACTATAGCAGATTATTTAGTAGAAGCTAAATATATTGTTGCAGTTGAGACAAGCAAAGAAGTGGTATGGTTGAGAAAGTTGTTACACACTCTTGATATCACTCAAAAAGGTCCTACAAGATTGCATGTGGACAATCAATCAACAATCCACATGGTAAAGAATATTGTGTTTCACAATA
Source organism: Wollemia nobilis (assembly GCA_028583015.1). Taxonomy (NCBI): domain Eukaryota; kingdom Viridiplantae; phylum Streptophyta; class Pinopsida; order Araucariales; family Araucariaceae; genus Wollemia; species Wollemia nobilis. Next base: position 1,011,068 of record JAQPPZ010016900.1, on the reverse strand, counting down.
GAACCAAACACATCAGTACAAAAGTCCACAAGATCTAAGAACTTATTCAATATGGCATAATACAAATGCACTACTATCCAACAATAGATCAAATTGTCGATATCTTCACCAAGCCACTCCAAAGGGTGAAGTTTGAACAATTCAGACAATAGATAGGCTTGAGAGCCTCCATCTCCTCCTGACAATGGAGATACAACAAGACCAACAAGGCTAATGCTTATTCATAAAACCACCTTTGTGTGGGCAAAAAGTATTGGTCGATCTCAAGGATAACAAGAACCTCAAAGCTATTTGAAGATGGTCCCTTCTTACTTTCACAAATTTCATTCTGCCCTAGAACTTCTCCTTGGTTAGTTTCCTTTTTCCTCCAAACCCTCAAAATTTATCTAGTTCTATTATTCATAACTTTATCCTTAGGATTTTTTGGGCATGTTTTCCAAATATGCCCTATCCTTTTGCAAAGGTTACACAAGGGAATGGGAGTTTCATATTGAATCTCTTGTTTCCATTCCCTGTAATATGAAACTAGCCTAATAGATTTAGGTAGTGGTTCAACCAGATCTGCCTATACAAAAGAATGCATCACTATCATTCTGGTTCAGGATTAAGTAGCTAAATCAAAAGTAATTATATTTTCAATCATTTTATCTATCCCAAGAATAATATTGTCATCCCAAAATTCCATTGGAAGCCCTGGTAGACTCACCCATAAGGGTGCCGATTGAAGAGTGGTCATGGTTGGATTAAAGCCCTGGATTCATTTTGTTAGCTTTTGATGCTTAATACTTAATGCAAATAACACAAGATCTCAAATAAAGTTGCAATATAAAATATATGATAATGGGAATATTTTAATCATATAAAACTCATATATAACTTTTGTAACAACTCATAAAATGAACACTAACAAATGTTCACAAAAATAGTAACATGATATTGAATAAATATCATATACACCACCTCATTCTCTTTACAATGCTTAGTCACATATATAATATAATGTGACTCTTTATATAGAGTACTCTTGGCCTTCACTCTTCTTGAGACTATTCACTTTACTATTCTAAGGACACAATGCACTCTTACATAAAGGACACTTGTGCACATCTACATTCATCACCCTTGCACACTTAACTACATGACACTTATGCATTTCCTGCACATTATTACATTACATCAAATATTTACTAACACTCTAATCTAAGACACACTCTTAATATAATGATGTACCCAAGGTGGAACATTAGCATGTACCAAATAATGTAATATATTCTAACACCCTCCTAAATTATATTATTTGGTTATTGAAGACTTTAGTCTTCAATATGGTCTTCATCCTAATTTTGAAGACCGTATTGTCTTCTCTTGCTTTCTCCAATCTGTTGCCTTTTTGTATACTGATCAAATGAATGGTTAGTATATTCTAGTCTTTGTGGCTTCAAGATTACAAGTCTCTTGAACTCTTTCATAATCATCAAATTCTTGCATAAGAATATTTCCTTTATCTTTAGGATTATATAACCCTTTCTTTTCTTGTATAGAAACTTCTACTTCATCATCTCCATTCTTTGATTCTTCATTATTTGGTTTACAAACTGCTTGAGTTTCTTTGAACTCTGATGCATGAATATGGTAGATAAATTTGGATCACAATTGATCCAATTTTCTTTTTCTGATTTGGTAATATAACATTGTTTTCTATCATTGATAATCTTGAATTCTATTGTTATACCTTGATCCATGAGTTGATAAACTGAAAGAATGTTGGTAGTCAATCCAGGAACATATAAAACATTAATTAGATTGACTAGAACATTTTTATAAGTCTTACTATCTGCTATAGCAACTAATTTCTCATATTTTTCTTGTAAAGAATTGAACCATTTTTTGTCTCCAGTCATATGTCTACTTGCTCCCGAATCTATGTACCAATAATCCATAATTCCTTAGATTTTGAATGAAAGGACTAAAGACAACTTTGATAAAATTCACAACTTTCCAAAACTTTATGTTGACAACCTTTTATCTCCCTAGTTTTTGAATGAAAAACTAATAGTAATTTTGATGCAATTTTTTTAACTTACCAAAATACTATGTTGTATACCTTATATCTCCCAAATTAGAAATTTAGATGTTTTGTAAAATAATATTTGCAAAATTAGTAATCCAAATTTGATGTTGAAATCCTTATTTCTCCAAAATAGAATTATTTGCAAATATTTCAAATTGCTTTACAGAATCAAATAAATTAACTTCAAGTCAATTTCTCAAAACTCTACAAAACTTTCCATATTGCAATAACAAGGTTTTTAGGGTTTTGATTTTTCCACTTATAAATCTTATACCTCCAATAGCATTAATTAATCAATGTGGAAATATATTAATTAAACTCAAAATTTGATAAATCAACTATAAGTCACTCCTTATTACTCCAACCTTTAGAAACTCAAAAACTTAATGTAGATAATACCTCCAATATTTTGGATGCGGGCTTATTTCGACGAAATAGTCGGTCTCCAATATTGACTCTTCAACAGGTTTCTTTCTACAAAGCACTCACTTGAATCTAAAAAATGAATTGATGTCGAATGAATCTGATGTTTTGACTCCCTCCAAAAACATTTGGCGCTCTCTGTTCCAAGTGCCAAGTGGCACACAAACTCTTTTGCTCTTCAACCAACATTCCTTTGGCGCTCCAATTTTCCCGTGCTCCTAATAACACTTGGCAGAAGCATTTTTCCAAATTTGGCTTGTATTATTTATTGATGTTATGGATTCCTAGGGATTATATCTTTTGTATGCCAAGTGGCACACAAACTCTTCCACTCCTCTAATCAATGCTCTTCTTTGGTAATGTTCCACTATACTTGGCAATAATGTTTGCTCTTATCTTCCAATGTACTCAACTCACTCCAACATTCAACTTCTACTACGCTTGGACTTCTATGTTCTCTCCTTGGTTATGATCTTCCTCCTTTGGCATTTGGATTTTCAATGTCCATCGAATGCCCTTTCGGCTTCTTGTTCTCTAATGTTTGTAGATTACATTGGTGGCTCCTCTGTCCAAGGTGGCTATTCCAATGACCTCTCCTCTCACGGTGGTTCGTCCTCAACTTAGGTGGTTCTTTTACTTCCAATATGGTGACTCCTCCTTCCACGTTCGGTGGATTCTTTGACTGCTACTCCTATTGCTTTTCTTTAGAAGATTTTAACTCGATTTTGATGTAGCTTGGATTATCCACAACTCAAATTCTATGAGTGAGCTTTTCATTGGCTCGAGGGATTTATTTTCTAATGCTTTTACTCATTTTTTCACTTACTTTGCTAACTATATTATTTGAAAAATTTGATGGTTCGAAGATGTTATTGTCCCTTCAAGAACATGCACTTAATCTCATTTTAAAAACATACACTATGCACACTTTTTTGAGTGCTTCTTATTACATTTGCAGCTACTCTTCTTGTTGTTTTTAACTAGGAGTAATACTTGCAAAAATTGATATTAATCAACTTATAACACCTTAACAAAATACCTCTTTTAATATCAATTTGCAAACTTATTTTCTACCTCCTTCCTAGCTTGCTACCTTGCTAGTTTTGCTCACCTTTTGCTGTCCAAACTTGCTACATAATAAATTCAAATTTGCAGCTCCTTTGCTTCTCAAAATGCTGCCCAATTTTTCTAAAATTTGCAACTCCTAAAGCTGTCCAAAAATCTGCCTTCTTGCTTTTAACTTGCTCCCTAAAAATTCTAAATTTTGCAGCTCTAATTCTCCTTAAAAATGTTATCCAAAACTTCTCCTTTCTACTTCCAAAATGTTGCCAAGAATATTTTAAATATGCAACTTTAACTATTCTTGAAATGTTGTTTCAAAATTTGAAATTTGCAGCACCAAATGTTGTCCAATATGCTGTCATTTTGTTGTCCAAAATCTGCCTCTAACTCCTTCAATTCACTGCCTTAACTTGCTATCAATTCCTCCTTCAATTAGCTATCTGAGGACACTTCAAAAACTATCCAATAGTTCTTCAATTTGCAACTCTATGTCTTCTCCAATTTGCTGCCCTGAAACTCTTCAAATTCTATCCCAAAATTCTACAATCTTCTCCTTCAAAAATCAGCCTTCAAAACTTTAATGTTTATCTCCAAAATTATCAATTAAGTGGCCTCTTCAATCCTCTTTCTCCTCCTTAGCTCTCACTGAATTCTACCTTCAAATTTGATCTCTTTTATTGTCTCTTCTTCAATAATCTGAATGTCTTGAAGTCTTCAAAAATACTTTCTCAAAATTTGGTAAACTTCTTGCCAAATCCTTCCTCCTTGAATTGGTTTCACAAATCCTTTTTGGGCTTTTTGTCGAATGGCGACAATTGTCCCAATTTTTAATGTGATTACCTCTTTTCAAGAGTTTATTCTTCTTGCAATCTTCTGCCTCAAACTTTCTTCAAATATTTTCCAACGACCACTTCTTCAATTCCTCAATAGGGCTTCTCTATTCTCCTTCTTTCTCCTTTCAAATTTTAATGGGACCTTTTCCTAGGCCTCCTCAATCTTCTCTCTCAAATCTCCTATCTCTTTTCTCAAATCTTCAATGAGACCTCTTCTCTCGGGTCTTCTTTTCTCAATCTTCAATAGGGTTTTTCTAGCCTCTTTCTCTCTTCTCTCTTCAATCTGCTGTGGGATATTTTCTCTTGGGTCTCCTCAATATTCAATATTCAATGGGAGCTCTTTGGGTCTCAATCTCCAATCTTCTTTCTGCAATCTTCAAATTCTTCTATCTTCAATTCTTCAAATTCTCCAATGAGACCTTTTTCTTAGGCCTTCAATCTCTAATATTTTGTTGCAATTCAAAAATCAGTGAGGAAAGGACATAGAATTTCAAGCAATCGAAGGTGAAAATCTCCTCTATTTATTGTAGGAAGCTTCTCAACTTCTGAGAATTAATTTTTTGCAACAAAATCTTAGACTATAGCAATCAAATACATCCAAATCTTAAAAAATCTAAAATCAATAATCTTCACTAGTTGTTCTTCAATCTAGTGGTAAAAATCTATGCTGAGTCCTAGTCTTCATGAGTATTTTTGCAACCCTATGGAAAGACTAGCCAAAATGCAACTTTCAAATCTGTAAAAGAAATCTCCTTATCTCCTATCAATCTTCCTTGTGGCTCTGATACCATTGTTAGCTTTTGATGCTTAATAATTAATGCAAATAACCACAATATGTCAAATAAAGTTGCAATATAAAATATATGATAATGACAATATTTTAATCATATAAAACTCATATATAACTTTTGTAACAACTCATAAAATGGACACTAATAAATGCTCAGTAACATGATATTAAATAAAGGCCACATACACCACCTTATTCTCTTTACAATGCTTAGTCACATATATAATAGAATGTGACTCTTCATATGGAGTACTCTTGGCCTTCACTCTTCTTGAGACTCTCCACCTTTCTATTATAAGGACACATGTGCACTCTTACATAAAGGACACTTGTGCACATCTACACTTATCACACTTGCACACTTAACTACATGACATATGCATTTTTTGCACATTATTACATTACATAAAATATCTACTCACACTCTAATCTAAGACACACTCCTATCATTATACCCAAGGTGGTACATTAGCATGTACCAAATAATGTAATATACTCTAACACATTTTTATAAAAATAACTGTCTACTCCCAACAAACCATGGGCTCCTCATCAAAACATTTGCTATATCCTTTAGATTTGCAAAGTTAAACAACAAAAAATTATTATGCAGAGCCACCACTACTTCCTACCCCAAAAGTTTCTATTTATCCCGAATCCACTTCCTTGTTGTATCTAAATCCGATCTATTGCTCAAATTTTCTTGACCAATTTTTTTTTTCCGTTTAGATCACTTTGTCAACCAAGTTTTTTGGGACCTTAAGAGTCAAATCCTTTTTATCTCGCTTTGAAGACAAAAAATCCCTCTTCTTGTGAAGTTTGACCTCTCTTCAAAACTTACGCCTAAGAAGCCTCTTCCAAAGATTTTTTCCTTTTTAGATCACTTTGTTAAGAGTAAAACCCTTTTCATCTCTCTTCAAAGACAAAAAAAATCCCTCTTTTTGCTAAGTTCGACCTATATTCAAAACTTGCACCCAAGAAACCTCTCCCTTTGACCTTTCTATTGTTACCAAATTTAGATCTATTACTCTTGGATCCAAAGGGTTAGAATCTCTCCTATTTATATCCTTAGGGGATTTTATTGCAACAAAACCCTCGCCTATCATCTTTTTTGTTGCTTCTATCCCTGTCTCTTATTTATTTTGGCGTTTTTTAACTTCGATGATTTTCGAGAAATAATATTCTACGCATTCATAGTAAAAGTTTGAAGCATTAATGCACTATGGATGAACCCACTACTCTTTCACCATATTAAACAAGAGTCTTGTTAATACAAAATTTTAATATTAAAACTCATGTCTCAATTCAAAATCTTAATTTATGATGTGAAATTCTTACACTACTTGCCTCATCTATCGAACAAAGATATATATATATATATATATATATATATATATATATATATATATATATATTCTTAGGAAAATTGATAATGCCATGAATGAGCTGCCTCTATAAACCCTAAGCCCGTTGCGTAAAGTTCAATGAAACTCCGATCCTACAAGGCATCGATAGCCAACCGTTAGACTCTCGACCGCTACCATCCAACCTACACTCGAATATGCAATGGTTTGAACCTTGAACCTCTCAAAAAAAGCCAAAACCCTAACCACTATATCATCCTTGAAACCAAAAATTTAAGTTTTTGATCCCAATCAACCTTGTGCCAATTAGGGTTTTAATTGTTCAGTACATTTCTTTAATCCACAATGCTTGCCCACATCTGTTGAATCTTTAAAGATGCATATATATTGCGTGTAAAAGTCATCTTTGCACCAAACGAACAAGTGCTAGTTTCTTTTCTACGCAGATGCAGATCCAAAATTGCCCCCCTAAAACATTAATTCCTCCCGGCTTCTGCTTGGCACCCTGGGGCGACTGCTAGCGGCGGGAAGTACTTCAACAAACTTCCCTCGTGATGCTCAACTGGCCACGCCCACCAGCTTCCTTAAACCCCATAGGTTTACAGATTTTTAAATACTGGAATTCCCGGGGAGGGAAGTATGTTGAAACCAGTAAGAGGCCTTAAGGTTTTACAAAAACATTACTTAGCCTGTAATCAGCTTGGGAATGCCACCATTTCTTGGCTTCATGTTACGTCCTCCCCTGCCCATGACAATGCGGCTGCCTATTACCATTGCTGCACAATTTTAAGCCGAGAATTTTCCGCCAAAAAAGATTCGAGTTCCTCAAGTTTTATGTCTGCCAGATTTCTGCACGCACCGTAAGTTTCACTTACCAAATGCAGTAGTCTTTCTTTAATATGTGTGAATGCTTTAATACGGTGGCAAGAAACCCTGCGACAAGCATTATATTCCTCACAATTTTGCATTTTTGTGCATGAAATATTGTTTCACACAAGAAAGGAAAAAGTTTATATTAAAAGAGGTCAACATTAATATTAATTGACAATGAGATAAAATTAAGGTGCAAAAGACCTGCAATCCATTTCGAAGTTCAGTGAAATTTTATACACTTCATGAGAAGACCTGAAGAAGTACCAATAGCGGTGCAGATTGAAAACCAAAAATGAATTTTATACTTTGGTAACAGGCAATTGAAGAGAGATGCCCTGGTTTATTTATAAGCTCTGTCAAGGGTAGGTTTGGGCTTTTGCTTACAAGGCTGTGTAAGTTGAATTATTGGACTCATGAGATGCATCACATGAATTTTGCTTGCAGACTCATTTGGGCAGGCAAAATATTTGATGTTTTATTGGATTGTCTATTCTAATCCACGAACAGAATGTTTTATGCTATGACCTTTTTGTGCGTGCAACATTGCCTTTTTATTTGATTGATGTGTTTGACTTCTAGCTTCTGCCAGCCACAATCTCTGTCTTCTCACAAATAGAAATCTTGCACAATATACTGAAATACCAAAAAAAAATCAATCACAAAATAACAATAAAAAATGAGACAAAGATAGATAATACCCTTTAAGTACGGCATAAGGAATAACTATATAAGATCTCTTAAGATGAAACCCCTGTTCCATGGGCAAAGACAATTACAAGAATATTTGATATGATCCATGATTGATTCTTACAATTCTATAATACATTTTTTATATACTCTTCCTTAGATAATTCTTCTGCTAAGACTTCAATCTGATTCCTTGTAATAACTTTTTTCTTGCTTTTTCATGGATCCTTGCTCCTTAAGCTGGGAAATATCCTGCAACTGTACCATAGCTTCATGAACTTTTTTTTTTTACAATAATACGGAATGAGTCCAACTAAGGATAACCAAGAACAACACCCACATCATGCATAACTATGCCATAAAATCTGAATGTAAAACATATCTATCTATTGTGATCCTTTAAATCTTAAAAAACCTGAACATTCTCATTGCAAGCTGCATGTGCTTGATGTTCTCTGTGTGAAATTGCAACTTCTTAGCCAAATCAATATTGATGAAATCAGACATGCTGCCAACATTTATAGAAATAATAACCTTCTCTCTAAATGCACCCATGGTCTTGCGGAATATAATTTATAGACGAAAACAAATCCCTCTGACCATTCTTTTATCTGTTTGACATCAAAGGTGTGTTTCCTTCAACCTTCATATTATCATCCTTATTTTTTCCTTCTTTCGTTTCCTTGAAAATTTCTAACTTTTTTTTATATACACATTCACACACACCCTGCTGTGGTTTGAACTTAGGTCTTTTTTTTTTCTAACTTCGTTCATATTTCTTTCTGTTCCTTCTCAATTTTTTTTTTATTTCCTCTTCATAATCTTTGATGATATCCTTCAAACTAATCATTTTATATGGGTCCCATTTTCTCAAGGATGCTTAGTCAAAATCTTCCCAATTGAAAGTTTCATTGACATCATAAAAACTGTTCGACCATGACTTTGCTTTCCCTTCAAAGGAAAACACAAGTAAACATTTTCAGCAAACATAATTATAATATAAAGACTTAAATTTAATTTACCCCTCTTTATCATCCATATCCTCAACTCCAAAAAACTTTAGTAACTCCATGAGTTCACACCCCAGAAAAATGACAATGAAAACTAGGGTTTCATAAAAATGGTATCCTATATATCTCTATCTCTATCTTATATGATGGAATTTTATTCCACTTTAATACCTAGTTCTATCTACTGATTAAATTCAACACAAATAAGTATACTTAAAAAAATTTCCTTCAGGATGCAATAAATAGTGCTTGACTTGCTTGCTTGGAATGAAAGATTTCTCAAATTTTTGTACTTTGAAAGAATGTGATTTGAAAAAATTAACTATGACTGTTCCAGATGAGGGACTTTACAAGGTCATATCTCCCAATATTGCTTGGATTCTTACAATTACCACTTATTTTGAAACATTTCAATTATTAAAAAGGTGGCACAAGAATCATATGAATCCGACATCTTTGTGCAAAGATATGGCTCTTGGAAAATGAGATATTTTTCTAGAAAAAAATTATGCAAATTCTGCAAATCTGGAAAAAAAATCAACCACAAAATAATAATCCATAATGAGACAAAGATATTAGATAAGTAATGTCCTTAAGGTACGGCAACACCAATATTAATCCTTAAGGAAGGAATAACTCCAAACAATCTCCCAAGATTAGAGGGCCACTCCATGAGGGCCACTCCATGGGCAAAGACAATTACAAGAATATTTGATGTGATCAATGAGTGATTGTTTACAACTCCATGATCCATTCTTTATATACACTTCTCCTAATAATACTAGGGGAGGAAATAATCTTAACCCTAGCCAACAAATTAACCCTTTATCATCTCGTTAATACAATATAATATCCCAATACAATAGACCTTGGGTTTTGTGTGGCCTGTGCTAACTATCCATAACACCCATATACAATACAATATGATTTCCTTAGATACCATACCATGGTCAGTGTGTGAGGTAGATATGTTTCATATGTAGTTTTAGGTTTCAAAATACTCAAGTCATTTTTGTCGCACTTATGAAACTATCCACAATATAGAGCACCTACAAAACCTATGTCTTATGTTTCCAGTTTAATCGATGAATAGTGTGTATGTTTTCATGTTTGTAGTTTGTTCTTTTTTACTGAGTAGGCTTCTGTAAGGTCACGGTTTTTAAAAAAACTTTTAGTTAGCTATCTGATTTTTTGCTGATATGTCTTTTTCCTGACTTAAATAGAAAACATGAAGGTGAAAGCCATACAAATATAAAGAGGCCATGGGCGGTATCTGTTGAAAAAACCAAGGTTGTACCTGACAAAGTTGAAGAATTTAAGGTAAACAAACATTGATATTGTTAAATTTGAGATATATGATTTGTCTTTAACCCTGTTCTTGGTTTAATTTGCTTGATTTGTAACGTGGCTAAAATATAAATCTTTTACTAAATTCAGAGCTGATCCATGATGCTGAGATGTTTGAGAAATTGTGTAGCATTTTAATGAAATATCATTGTTCTTTTGACATGCCATTTTTCTTTGGTTGAAGGCTTATTTAAACCATACAGCTGTCTAGAAGCTTCTTGAAACTTTATATATGCCTAGCTTTTAGAAAGCCTAATTGGTTTATTTGCAGTCTGCAATTCTTTATGAGAAATGGCTATTACAATGGAGTTCACATTTGGCTTTTGCTGTATTTGTAGGTGCTAGAGGTATTGCCAATTCTTATAAGCAGAACATTTATGCATTACAATTTGCTATGGAATGCTATGGCACCTAGGAATAGGTATATGGGGATATGATATTATATTGTATATGGGTATTATGGATAGTTGGCATGGGCCACACATAACCTAGTGTTGATTATATTATAATAATAAGAGGGATGAGGGTTTGTAAGATAGGTATATAAAGAAGGGATATTGACATTGTAATCATCATGGAGATCATTTATATGAAGTATTACTTGAAATTGTCTTTGCCCATGAAGTGGCTTATGAGACTTTTCCCTCTCTAACTGGCGCTCTCATCTTGGGAGATCTTGTGGAGTTCTCCTTTCTTAAAGAGTATTATCGGTGTTGCCCTCCCCCAAGGGTATTATTAATCTTTGTCTCATTGTGTGGATTATTATTGTGGATAATTATTTGTCGATGAATGATTTGATATTTCTGAACATTGGTGAATGATTTCTGTTAATAAGAATAAAGTTTCATAACACAATCCCTGTCACAAGAGAAGAAATTATTTAAATCCTTATTTTTTATGATCTGGTGATATGAAATTCATGTGGAGAGGATGTTATTGTGCACAATGATCTACTCTAAGTGTTTAGGAAAACCTTGACAATAACATCTCAAGTGTGGAATTGACAAGTTATAAGGAGTGAAAACATAACAGTTTCTTATGTGAGAGAGGTAAACCACAGCTTTCATTATAGAATTAAACTATAAATAGTTCAGGTGCAGAATGATAACAATTATAGCAAAAGGGAGGAACCACCAAAAAAAAGAAAAAAAGGAAAAAAAAAGACGCAAGTAGTGATAACTGTATTATATTACTGTAAACATAAACTCTCTACAAGAGTAGTATGCATAATGTTACATCTTGGTATAAAGACTAATGTAGAAATATGCAATGCCAACGGGTGTTGAATGCATGTAGTCCAACCTTGAGGATTCTGTTGAGAGGACATTTGTGTTTCTCGATGGACTGAGTGGAATCTATCCATGCAGGAGCTAGCTGCTTATGTCAGGATGCTAAGCCAAGAAGTGTATTCAAACTGCTCATCTCTTTCCTCTGCTAATTCTCTACTCTGTTCTCTGTTTTTTCTTGTGGAACTGTTTTAGATGTATATATATTTATTTGAGGATCAGAGGAAGTAATTGTGAACGGTGTAAAAAGTGATTTGTCTATAAAATCTAAAAGTCACTAACGTACCATGTGAAGGTGTTACATTACTCTGCTAATGTGGCATGTGGAGTGGAAGTACTAATGCTGACTGGAAGTTTTTTTGACTAGTTTGTAACTCTATGTTGTACAGTTTATTTATTTATTTTGTTTAATAATTATAAGATTGCTTTGGAGCATGTAAGCGGTGGTCCCCCTCAATCCACAAGAGAAACAAGGAAGCAAAATAAATTTCACTGATTTTGCTGGCATTACAGGATGATGGACGACAATGATGTGTAAAACGATTTGAATTGGGATTGAGCTGCTTCTTCATGATCACACAATTAGATTCCTGGTTGACTATCCAGAATCCATAAAAAACATTTCATTTCATATTTCTTCTATTGGTAGGGACAGCTTATTGATTGGAAGCAAATTTAAACCTGATATTGATAAGGGTCTGCTTGCAAAATTTTATAAGGTTCCTGAAAGCTTTCCTTAAAGGTCTCTCATTTCATCAAAGCAAAATACCAGGTTTTCCAGATTCTTTACAGTGTAAATGCTGACATATCCCATGTAATGTTTTTATTGTTTGACAAATTTCACTCTAACAAGAGGATAAACAATATTTCATATTGTCAAAGTTGATCAGTTCTTATAATGGAAAGAAAAAAACCGTCTTTTGCCTAACATGGGTTAATGAAAAACATTGTATCAATCCAGAAGAAAATAGAACTGAAGATGGCCTATTGCAATAACTAAATTGCATGCTGGAAATAGACTTCAATAGATATCTTAGTTTTTTTAAAAATGATAATGAAAAGGCTTTCATGTTGAATAGAAAATAAACAAACCTAGGGAAAAAAGAGAGGGAGAGGAGGAACTGACATTTTTTGATGGATAATGGTCAGGGCTTTTCATTGGGTCTCCACCTTCTAACATTAATCAGATTGAGGTAGTTGTCTTCCAGTCAAAACTAATATAAAGGTTCAACCTATCTCATTATGTATATGAGCACTCCTACAGGAATGAATTTCATTGCATTACTTTGATGATAATGGAGGATCTGAATCTCTTTTTGTGAACAAAATATCTGTCTTGTAATCCCTTCTTGAGCATATAATCTGAAATGTACCTATATTTGTTATATTGCTAATCATCTTAATCTGTAATATGTTTCAGCTCTGAAACCCAAAATCTGAACTTGAATCTGCAACAGAACATGACATGAAAATTTGGACATTTCAAACTAGCATGCCTGTAGGTGTTGAGTGGCTTGCAACTCGAACATTGGGTTTCTACAAGGCACTGTTCAAATTCATTGTTTAAAATTACAAGTGCATCAATAGGGATTTGTAGGACTTCTTTAACCACATCAGTCACTTGTGAACTCTGCGGGTCTAGATGAGGGTGTTGGTCATGGTTGCTTTTGATGACTTGCAGGGAGCTTAACACATTGAAATTGAGTGTCTATGACAAAAGAGTGAATGATTGCAATGATGAATAATTGAGTTACAAGTGCAACATTGGACGAGTTTAGAAAAGCTTTGGGATATAGTTCAACAATGATTAGATACAAGAAGTAATGCTGAGGAACTCAATGGTGGAATTTTTGATAATTTAAATGAGCAACTTAACATTGAAATTTTAATTTGCACAATGGTAAGTCCAATGTGAATTTTGAGGACTGCGCTAGTTGGAATGAAGCAGAGTGTCGCCATTTAAATTTTCTGCATAACAAAGGGTTTGGGTGATGGCTTCCAACGGTAAGACTAGGTGTCGAAGAGGTTCAAGGAAGGAGGTGCAGTATTTTCATTAATGATTTTAACCATTTGAGTCATGATGAGGAAATCATTAATCCATTCATTATCTTTTGAGGGAAAAGTGGAAAGCTAGGCAATCCCTAACCGAGTTGTGTCACCTTCATAACACACACCCATGGCGAAGAGAAAGGAAAAAGAAGTAGACCTGTTGGGCGGAGATCTGGCACCTAACAGGAAGGGGACTGATTGATGCATCCGCGGACCTCACGCTAACATCGAACGGCCGCCGTACCCGGGGAGGCAGGGCGGACGATCTCCAGAGAAGGCGGTTCTTGATAGAAAGTCGTAGTACCTACGCGTGGAGGGGGAAAAGGGAAAAGGGGAAGAAATAAAAGGAGGTCATAGCTAGAACTCACAAGGACGGGTTATAGCCGCATCAAGACACATGCAGCCTAAACATCACAAACGGATATACAAGCATCCTACCTAACAAATCAGCCAATCGTGTCCTCACTTATCATTCAACGCAGCAGGTTGAAGACGAATTCCAGAACCAGCGAATGGGTGCATGAAATCCAGAATGCAGAATTAAAGCACTCCCACCCGACTAGCCTAAGCAGAAATAAACCCCAACCCAACATGAATGCGAATTCCAGAACCACCAAGTAAAGCCCACGAAATCCAGATAGCATAATTAAATGAGACTACTCAGATAGCCATAGCAAAAATAAGCATTCAAACTCAACACAAAGATGCGAAGACCCAAATTGGAGACCAAACAATAGTATACTTATATTTACAAAACGATGAACAACTTTACATGTGAATTGTAATAGCTAAAGAGCTGCGCCGGGAATGGCAAACATTTCAGTATTTATAGAAACATTTACAGTGAATTCAAATTGTATGCATTAATGATGTTAGGCGGGAAGACAATGTTGAAGCGGATGGGTACGAAGCAGGTAATCTACTTTTTTGGAAGAGCGGTGGCCGTCCGGAAGGGGGTAAGCACTTCTACATGAATATGGACCTTCGATGATTCTGACATTCTTGTCAGGTTCTTTAATCCTCATCTACTTTGTCCCTTCAACCAGTCGAAGGTCCCTCAGTTAGGACGAATGACAGTAATTTATTACCTTGGGAGTCACGCATTTTGAACCAAGACCTCCGCGCCCATAACAGCCATACTTAGGTAGTTGAGGTCATTAATGCCTTTCTCTTGAGATTTCTAATGATGGCGGTGATTTTGGTACCGGGCGGATCTTCCAGCTCATCAACTTCCCAAACTTATACCTGTCACGACACTATGAAGGGGGTGGGCAATTGAGCTGTGATTGCCCTGGGTTCCGAATTTCAAAGTTTCATCTCTTGGTTGGAAGGCTCGCTTTCCCATGAACCCCATGCCTCGGTAGCTTCTGATGCAGGGCGGGCCCCTAGGGCATATCTTCCTTTCTATACTCCGCCCAACGTGTTATTCACAATTGGGTGGGGTTTTACAAAAGTTCCGCCCTCTTGGCTTCCCAAAGTTCCGCCCTCCTAACGGGCAGAAGTTTTTCGCCCTTTGCGGGCGGGGACCTGCTTTAGTTCCACCTTCTTGACTGGCCGAAGTTCCAGCCCAACCAGCGGGCGGGGTTTTAGGATACTTCCGCCCTAAGGCAGATCCGAGTGTCCGCCCAAATTATTCTCCGCTCGTCCAATTCTCCGCCCGCCCTTAGGAAAAACCTTGACTTCTGCAACGGACTTTTGGAACCATCGCTGTACTTGGCTACTCCGGATCCTCCGCCCATCAATGTTACTAGCCTCCATCTTTCGCTCGACCATTAATGCTTCAAAATTTGGCCAACTCTGCAGATCATCAATTTGCAAAGAAGAGTGGGTGAAGGGGTGCAAAATTTCACCCACACTCTTGGCGACTCATAGGGGATTTCCATCTTGTGGAAAAGAGAACCCAGGTAGAAACTTAAAGCGCGTAACACTTTTGAACAGGGAAGGGGGAAGAGGAGAAGGACAAGAAAGGAGACAAACAATTGCAGCTAGACGAGACTGCAAGACAATGGAGGAAGAAGGGTGGTGCGAAACAACTAACAAGGCGAAACACTGTGGAGAGGAGGGAGGGGAAGAAAACCATCAGTGGAAACAACAAGCAAAACAGGGAGACAAGGAGAAGATGACACAAGAGGAAAGGGGAAGAAACGGGAAGCACCAGAGGTACAGGGACGAATGTCTTCAACCGAAGGAGTTGAAGACACCCAACACAAAGGGAGAGCGGAGGAAAGGGGAGGACACGAAGAGGAGGGAGACGAAAGGAAAAGCAATCCGGGTTCTATCAGATAAAATTGATAGGGTGAATACCCCATCCCATGAGATACCCCCATGGATTGCAATCTCCTAAACATACCCCACCAAGGACCCAAAATATTCCAAGAGTAGATAGATTGCCAGGGATATTTGCCTCTCTTGTTACAATTCTTCTTTTTTACACAATCCAACAAGGACCCTCTTTTACTTACTGCTATCCACTAAGGAGCCATTCTGCTTCAACAACTTCTTGTAGCTTACATTTCGTGACCATGTCTTCAACTTAAGGATGAGCTCTTATTTATAGCACATTTGCCCTACTTTGAACAAGCTTGACATGCATCGGATTGTGCAGAGGTCTTCCCTGTGGTTTTAGATTTCCAAGGGCATCATGTGAGGCCTTGGTATTTGTTGGTTGCATCCATTGGGCTACGGGGTCACAACAACAGATTACAAAGAAGAAAAGAAGAAAATAAGGAAGAAATGAGAGAGATGGGAAGAAAGTGTTATTTTTCCAAGGTGCGACCTAGGGAATCCTCCCATGCTCCTTACTCCATAGTTTCTAGCGCCCCAGTTGGCTGGCAATTCATTTCTGGAGCGCTTTCCCTGCAAGCCATGAACAAAAAAATGATGCCTTGTGAGCAACCATGCTTACCGCACGGTTTTTAATTACTTGTCGCATTATTTACACAAAATTTCGGCGTGCCCAACACGCTTTAGCCACGAATGCTTGTGCAAATTATCCTATGAATTTGCAATGACTAGACTAGATTACATTGAATTTAAGCCTTTGTATTCCATCTGGCACCGACCACGGTGGCTTATAATTGTGATTAAATCACAATTAATATTTTCATTTTGCCTGAGTGCCTTGGTACTCCGGCCATCAAAGACTAATGTGGCAACTATTTTCACCACATCATTCCACCTTGGTGGCGGTGTTCTGTCAAGGAACAAACTCCAGTGTTGCTCCTTCCCAAGACTGACCTACTGCAGTAGTCTCGCTGCACGTTTTTCCACTGTCATCGGGTCTCGCACCTGGTTGCATCCACAAGCGTTGTCATCCTGTAGATTCAATCGGATCTGGGATTGATCTATCGAGTTGGCCTTGAACGCGTGAACGCTATGGCAAGATTCTCCCTGAAGTGGTCCTACTGCCTTGTCGTTCGAGGCTCCAGGGGAGTGTTTTTGCTGCTGCTGCATGACCATGTGGAGGGTGGCAAACACCTTGTATCACTTGGTCTGGTAGAGGTTCTGCAGGGGCGACAACTGTAAAGGGCGGTAGTGACCACAAGTCCTTAGGAAGCTTCTTCCCACTTAGAATCCGTTCGGCCCTGAAAACCTCTTGAAAGATGTGGGGAAATTGACTTTCTCCAGATTGATGTAAGAGGAGACCAATATCAGGGCTAAAGGCTCAGACATAATAGTGGTATGCTTGAGCAGTAGTCGGGTGGATTACATGGGGAATTCTTCTCCAACTCATCTCAAATCAGACACTGAAGTCCACAATACTTTCAAGAGGGTTCCTCTTGATAAATGAGAACTGAGTTAGTAGGGAGAAGGGATCTTGGCAGCCATCAAATGTATCAATTAGAGCCTTTGCCAAGTCATTCCATGTGCAAATGCTTCCCTTTTGCAGCGACTTGTACCACAACAACGCTCTCCCCTCTAGGGAAAGAACAAGCAACCTGATCATCACATCCTCATGTGTGATGTTGAATATGATAGCCAGAGGAATGATGTTTTCTAGGTGCTTGAGCATAACTTTGCTTGTGCCATCGTATTTTGGCAAAATATTGAAGGCACCCTTAGCGATATCATGATAGTAATGGAGATTGAGTGGGCTTGGATCATCCCATCGGGGATAGCACTATTGAGTCATTGTGGCGGTGGTCTTCAGGAGTCTTGGTTCTTTCTTTGGAGTCGGAGTCGCCAAAATGAGCATACTTTCTCCGCCAGTGAGGTCAAGACTGCTCATCAAATCTTGAGTCCTCTAGGATATCGGGATCTTTCAAAGCGTTGAAGAGGCCATTGATCCTCGGATCTGAATCTTTTTTTGCTTAGAGGAGTCGCAAGGTGATTTGACCAGATTTGGGCAAACCAGAGTATCACCAAACTCTGATTTCCTAGAACACGAAGACCTTACGAGTCCCCAGCAGAGTCGCCAAAAATTGATTTTGCTTAAAGGCAATCGGTCACAGGAAACCCGGTTTGTTATACAACAATTGTCAAGTGAGTAGATGGATTTTGCAAAGCAGAGTTCCACTAGACTCTATAGGGATGAGACCTTTCGATCCCATCGAGCGTGCCAAAAAACTGTTTGGGCGGAGATCCGGTGCCTAACAATAAGGGGACTGATTGATGCGCCTGCGGAGCTCGCGCCAAAATCGAACGGCTACAACACCCGAGGAGGTAGGGTGGACGATCTCTGAAGAAGGCTGGTTCTTGATAGAAAGTCCTAGCTACATACTCCTGGAGGGGGAAAAGGGAAAAAGGGAAGAAATAAAAGGAGGCTGTAGCCAGAACTCACAAGGACGGGTTATAGCCGCATCAAGACACATGCAACCTAAATATCGCAAGCGGATATACAAGCATCCTACCTAACAGATCAGCCAATCGTGTCCTCACTTATCATTCAGTGCAACGGGTTGAAGGCGAATTCTAGAACCAGCGAATGGGTGCATGAAATCCAGAATGCAAAATTAAAGCACTCCCACCCGACTAGCTTAAGCAGAAATAAATCCCAACCCAACACGAATGCGAATTCTAGAACAACCAAGTAGAGCCCACGAAATCCAGATAGAAGAATTGAATGAGACTACTCGGATAGCCATAGCAGAAATAAGCATTTCAGACTCAACACAAAGATGCGAAGACCCAAATTGGAGACTTGTTGGTTACGAATCTACCATGAGGAAAGGATTTGGTATAATGCGCCCCAGATTCGCCCACTAGATTGAAAGGCCGGAAGGAAGGAATGCCTTCCGTGCCAATCTCCGGAGAAGGCCAGCTTCCTGTGGGTTTTTAGTGTTTAAGCTAAGAGTGCAGGGAAAGAGATAAATTGCGGAAAGAGAATCCAAATGTGATTGGAGTTGGGTGGGGGGAATAAGCAGCATGACAACGATCAATCACCACTACTAACAACAGTCCTATACAGAACACATAATGAAACTACAACTATCATGCATCCTATGTATCCTCTATCTATGCATTCCAGGAATACTTAATCATCAAATACCGGAGTCCAGAGTTCAGTACAACAGTAAGCAATGAAATAAGAAACATGAGGCAGAAATGACAAGGAGAGGCAGCATACAAGATGATGACAGTAAGCAGAGCCAAGTATGTGTCTTGCATTCAGAAGCAAACGTATAGCTACAATGGTTCCCTAGCAGTATATTCCCCTTTCCCCCTTTACAATGAAATGATGTGGCTATTTATAGCCCAAGTTACCCCCGATTACAATTACGGGCACAAAGTCCCAGACTGGACAATAGCTGACAAAAGCGGCAGAAGAGCTGCTGATGCTGACTCCTGTCGGCGAGGATTGTACCTGCAGCAAGGTCTCCCTGAGAGTTGTACAACTACGTGGCAGTGTGTCGGGTCAGACCTCTAGTCAGCAGGGATGCGGGTAGCTGTGGTAGACGGAACTTTACATCAGCTTAAAAGGAGGTAGTTGGCATAGGTAATGCGGTCCATGGTTGTCCTTCATCCTGTCATGTCTCGGCTCGAATCCTGAGGCTGGGCACTTGTCGAATTCTGATGAGTGGCACATGTCTGCCTTGAAAGGCAGTTTGTCCAACTTCGCCTGGGATCAGAGCGCTGTCGGGTAGCGCAGGTGGGAAACAACGCAGTTGGGGAGGCCTCCATGCCTTAGCCAATTTCTGGCTTGCTTGATGATTCTTGCCCAACTGCGCACCGGTCAAAGGGCGCACCCCGACTTCGCTGCGAAGTCGGGTTGCGCACCGGTACTTAAGCTGATTTTGCCACTGTTCGGACTGCGCACAAAGAGAGGAGCGCACCTCGACTTCGCTGCGAAGTCGGGTTGCGCTCCAGCACTTAGCTGATTTTCTGCACACTGCTTTCCCAAGTGCGCACAGGAAGAAGAGCGCACCCCGACTTCGCTGCGAAGTCGGGTTGCGCTCTAACACTTAGCCAAATTCTGATCATCTCCTGTCTGCTTTCGCACTTCGCATTCCCTACTGCGCTCCGACTTGAGGGCGCACCCCGACTTCGCTGCGAAGTCGGGTTGCGCCCTAACACTTAGAATTTTTTAGGGAACACTTGCTCAGTTTTGGGAACTTGACTGGGGAAGTACAAGGGAAAAAGGGAGGAATGAAACTGCAGGAAAGGGAGAAAGGGAAAAATGGAGAAAGGGAAGAAAGAGGAGGAGGGAAGGAAGAGCAGCATACTTACAAATTTTGAAAACATGGCACCCCGTGCAAAATGTGGCAACATTCTTGGCGGCTCGCGGGGTGTCGAGCTCGCCTCGACGCAAAGAACCAGGCCTTCATCCTTTGGGCGCAGAGGAACCTCCCTCCCCTGCTTTCCGCTGCTCTGATGGTTTCCTTCCGAGCAACTGTTCTTCTTTAGGTTCAATTTCGGCAGTTGCCTCTTCTGTTTCTCCTTCTGAACCTGAACGTTCTTCGCTGTCGGCCTCCCGCTCGCGGATGCGTTCATATGCAGCCTTGGCTTGGTCCCGCATCGCTCGCTTGGAAGGGCCCTAGGTCGCTGACCTCTCTTAGTGCTGCGTGGAACACAACAACTGCATGCAGGTCGATGGTGTTATATCTTTTTCCCAACTCCTTAAGGGAGGAGTTGATTTTGCAGTACCTTGACACCATCTGGGTGACCTGAGCTTCTTGGATTGGCTCTGCCCAGCTATCAATTTTTGCTGTGTTTACCTCGAAAGACAGCCAATTCTGCTTTACCTGCTCAAGGGTCAGAAACTCGCCATCTTTGACGAAGCTCGGGCACCCATGTTCGGACAGAGTGTGAAAGGGGGCCAGGCAAATGCTCATTTCATGTTCTAATGCGTCCAGACATCTTCCCGGCAATCCTTATCTTCTCTCGTCTTATCAAAATAAATATGCAAGGTTACCCTTGCATCTGCCCACTCTGAGGCAAGTCGGGACATCGGGGGAAATTGGAGGCCTTTGCGCTCATACTCCTCAAGTTTGATAGCCAGGTCTAGCCATTGCCTCGCCTGGTGTTCGGCCTCCTCTACCACAGGCTTTCCCTGGGCAGATACTTCTTCGATCCTGGACGCGAAATCCAGGACCGATATAGATTTAACAATGTTGGGCTTGCAACCTTGCAGCAGACCAGCCCGCATCTCCTTAACTCTATTCTTTGAAAAGGCCGCCGTCTGTGATGTTTTTTCTTCAAGCTGTGACTACGCCTGTTTCAAAAAAATCCTGGAGCTGAGAAACCTGCTCCAGTGTTGCCCTTTTCTTCTCTGACAGCTGCTCGGCTGTCTGTTTCTGCGCTGCGGCCTCCTGCTGAAAGGCGGCCAGCTGGGCTTTCAATTCATCAATCTCTTGCTGTGCAGACCCCAGCTGCGCGGTGGCCCTAGCCAGATCTTCTTCTAGCTGTCTTGCGCTATTCTGCAGCTGAAACAGCGCCTCCTGGGTCTCAAGCCGCTTGACAAGGAGATTATGGGTCCTACGACGAATACCATTGATCTCGTATTCCTCGTTGATGTCATCAAAGCTCTTCTCCTTCATTTGGTGCTCATAGTCCGCCTCGGTCATTTCCCGGAGAGGCTTCTTCACTTTTGGGATCAATTTCTCATTTGTAAGCACTCTCCTTTGTTTGGGAGAAACTGTTGGTTACGAATCTGCCATGAGGAAAGGATTTGGTATAATGCGCCCCAGATTCGCCCACCAGATTGAAAGGCCGGAAGGAAGGAATGCCTTCCGTGCCAATCTCCGGAGAAGGCCGGCTTCCTGTGGGTTTTTAGTGTTTAAGCTAAGAGTGCAGGAAAGAGATAAATTGCGGAAAGAGAATCCAAATGTGATTGGAGTTGGGTGGGGGGAATAAGCAAAGACGACAACGATCAATCACCACTACTAACAACAGTCCTATACATAACACATAATGAAACTACAGCTATCATGCATCCTATGTATCCTCTATCTATGCATTCCAGGAATACTTAATCATCAAATACCGGAGTCCAGAGTTCAAGACAACAGTAAGCAATGAAATAAGAAACATGAGGCAGAAATGACAAGGAGAGGCAAGCATACAAGATGATGACAGTAAGCAGAGCCAAATATGTGTCTTGCATTCAGAAGCAAACGTATAGCTACAATGGTTCCCTAGCAAGATATTCCCCTTCCACCCTTTTACAATGAAATGGTGTGGCTATTTATAGCCCAAGTTCCCCCCGATTACAATTACGGGCACAAAGTCCTAGACCAGACAATAGCTGACAAAAGCGGCAGAAGAGCTGCTGATGCTGACTCCTGTCGGCGAGGACTGTACCTGCAGCAAGGTCTCCCTGAAAGCTGTACAGCTACGTGGCAGTGCGTCGGGTCAAACCTCTAGTCAGCAGGAATGCGGGTAGCTGTGGTAGATGGAACTTTACATCAGCTTAAATGGAGGCAGTTGGCGTAGGTAATGCGGTCCATGCTTGTCCTTTATCCCGTCACATCTCGGCTCGAATCCCGAGGCTGGACACTTGTCGAATTCTGATGAGTGACACATGTCTGCCTTGAAAGGCAGTTTGTCCAACTTCGCCCGGGATCGTAGCGCCATCGGGTAGCGCAGGGGAAACAGCGCAGTTGGGGAGGGCCTCCGTGCCTTAGCCAATTTCTGGCTTGCTTGATGAATCTTGCCCAATCGCGCACCGGTCAAAGGGCGCACCCGACTTCGCCGCGAAGTCGGGTTGCGCACCGGTACTTAAGCTGATTTGCCGCTGTTCGGACCGCGCACAAAGAGGAGCGCACCCCGACTTCGCCGCGAAGTCGGGTTGCGCTCCAAAACTTAGCTGATTTTTCGCAACACCGTTTCCCAAGTGCGCACAGAAGAAGGGCGCACCCCGACTTCGCTGCGAAGTCGGGTTGCGCTCCGACACTTAGCCAAATTCTGATCATCTCCCGTCTGTGCTCGCACTTCGCATTCCCTAGTGCGCTCCAACTTGAGGGCGCACCCCGACTTCGCTGCGAAGTCGGGTTGCGCCCTGACACTTAGAATTTTTCAGGGAACACTTGCTCAGTTTTGGGAACTTGACTGGGGGAAGTACAAGGGAAAAAGGGAGGAATGAAACTGCAGGAAAGGGAGAAAGGGAAAAATGGAGAAAGGGAAGAAAGAGGAGGGAAGGAAGAGCAACACACTTACAAATTTTGAAAACATGGCACCCCGTGCAAAATGTGGCAACATTCCTGGCGGCTCGCGGGGTGTCGAGCTCGCCTCGACGCAAAGAACCAGGCCTTCATCCTTTGGGCGCAGAGGAACCTCCTTCCCCTGCTTTCCGCTGCTCTGACGGCTTCCTTCCGGGCAACTGTTCTTCTTCAGGTTCACTTTCGGCAGTTGCCTCTTCTGTTTCTCCTCCTAAACCTGAAGGTTCTTCACTGTCGGCCTCCCGCTCGCGGATGCGTTCATATGCGGCCTTGGCTTGGTCCCGCATCGCCGCTTGGAAGGGCCCTAGGTCGCCGACCTCTCTTAGTGCTGCGTGGAATGCAAAGAATCGCATGCGTGTCGATGGTGTTGTATCTTTTTCCCAACTCCTTAAGGGAGGAGTTGATTTTGCAAGCATCTTTGTGACCCCATCTTCCGGATTGGCTCTCGCCCAGCTATCAATTTCTGCCGTGTCCGCCTCGAAAGACAGCCAACTCCCGCTTTACCCGCTCAAGGGTCAGAAACTCGCCATCCTTGACGAAGCTCGGCACCCGTGTTCGGACAGAGTGTGAAAGGGGGCCAGGCAAATGCTCATTTCATGTTCTAATGCGTCCAACGATCTTCCCCGGCAGTCCTTATCTTCTCTCGTCTTATCAAAATAAATATGCAAGGTTACCCTTGCATCTGCCCACTCTGAGGCAAGTTGGGACATCGGGGGAAATTGGAGGCCTTTGCGCTCATACTCCTCAAGTTTCATAGCCAGGTCTAGCCATTGCCTCGCCTGGTGTTCGGCCTCCTCTACCACAGGCTTTCCCTGGGCAGATACTTCTTCGATCCTGGACGCGAAATCCAGGACCGATATAGATTTAACAACGTTGGGCTTGCAACCCTGCAATAGACCAGCCCGCATCTCCTTAACTCTGTTCTTTGAAAAGGCCGCCGTCTGTGATGTTTTCTCTTCAAGCTGCGATCGAGCCTGTTTCAACGAATCCCGGAGCCGAGAAACCCGCTCCAGCCGCTGCCTCTTTCTCCTCCTCGACAGCCTGCTCGGTCGTCTGTTTCTGCGCCGCGGCCTCCCGCCGAGAGGCGGCCAGCCGGGCTTTCAGCTCATCTATCTCCCGCTCGTGCAGACCCCAGCTCGCGCGGTGGCCCTAGCGGATCTTCTTCTAGCTGTCTTGCGCTATTCTGCAGCTGAAACAGCGCCTCTTGGGTCTCAAGCCGCTTGACAAGGAGATTATGGGTCCTACGACGAATACCATTGATCTCGTATTCCTCGTTGATGTCATCAAAGCTCTTCTCCTTGACTTGGTGCTCATAGTCCTCCTCGGTCATCTCCCGGAGAGGCTTCTTTACTTTTGGGATCAACTTCTCAGTTGTAAGCACTCTCCTGTCCAAGTCGTACTTGGTGCGCTTTACCGGGGCAGCTATTTCCTCGGCTCTCCTCCGCTTGACGCCCTGAAGGAAAGAGGCGGAACATCCTGCGGCCTTTGCTGCCAAAGGTTGGTCGTCTGCGCTCTGCAGCTGTTCGCCCATGAAGTCCAGGTCCTCCAGCATCGGGTCCTGCTGCGGCATCTTCCCTGCAAACAGCGAAGCGGGAGGTATTCCAGAAGGAGTGGCCGCTTTTAAGGGCGACCGGGTCCTAGGGGAAGCGAGCGGCTGAGTGGATGGCGTTGGCGGGGTTTTGAACAGATGAGGTGAGCGGCGCGGCGATGTATGTGCAGCTTCGACACTGGCCGCGGGCGAGGGTTCCAGGGTTTGGCTCAGGGACTGGAAGGCGTTAGGGTCCTGGGCGAACTGGTCGAAAGAATGGGGGCTGCTGGATGGTTGG
Source organism: Wollemia nobilis (assembly GCA_028583015.1). NCBI lineage: Eukaryota > Viridiplantae > Streptophyta > Pinopsida > Araucariales > Araucariaceae > Wollemia > Wollemia nobilis. Next base: position 985,851 of record JAQPPZ010016900.1, on the reverse strand, counting down.
ACAGTTTGGGAAGAAGAAGACGCAGCTACGGCTTGCCCTGATGAAATGGGGGACGGCGTTATGGCAGGGCCGACTGGGACTTGGGGGAGCGGGGAAGTGGACGTACCTGCGGGCTCTGCCTGAGCCGCTGTTTGAGGGACGCTTGCAGCCCGAGTTTCTGCTTCCGCCTCAGGGCTGTCCAGCGAGACGATTTCTGGCGCTGCTGTCCCTATCTGCGCTACGGCCGATTGTTGTACAGGTTCCTTAGGCCGCTTGGCCTTTTCACTCCTCTTCCTCTTCTTTTCTTCTGGCGCTGTGGCTGGTTCGAAGGAAGGAGATGAGGTTGGGGCGGCAGGTAGTGATGTCCCCACGGTAAACTTGTACCTGGGTCTAGCTGGGAGGATGCCTGCCGTGGCCGGTCTGCTAGCTGGTAGCGCAGGCGCTTTTTCTGCTTGGGGGCCACCTCAGGAGTTGACCTCTCTGACCCTTGCGCCCTTTCGGGTACTGCTTCAAGAGCTACAGGCTGCATTGGGCCCACTTGACTGCTTGTCGGAGTTGCGCTGGAAGTCGCGGAAGTAGGCATTTGCTGGGAGGGGGACCTCCTTGTATACCTTTTCCTGGCGCCTCGGGGAACGCAATTTCGAAATTCGAAAGGCTGCCAGGTGTCGCCGTATTGATCATATAGGGCCGAAAACTCATCATCAACGGCCGCCGTTTTCGGTTGGATTTGTCGTGCTGCGTGCGGCATCTCATCTTCCAGCATTCGACGACTTTGTCCTTTTGCCAGTTGAGGGGCGCCACCTTGGCGAGGAATTTTTTGAAGCCCGCAGATTCCAACCGGTGATCCGGGTTTCGCTCTGGGTCATACGCCACCTCTTCGCAGTAAAAATCATGCCATGGAGGCCATGATTGCATCTGCTCGATGTGCCATTCCAGGTCTGCGCCTGTTCTGTTGCCTCTTTCCTGCATAATCTCTGCTCGGGGGCAGATATGCGTGAATTTGCCTCTGACCCCAATTGGGTCGTATTTCCAGCGCTGAGGAAGCATTATTAGACCCATGTCGATGAGTTCCCGTTCGAGGTAGACGTGCTGTCCAATCTCGTGCACTTGGGTATTCGCCCAGGTGATGGGATACTGAAAGATATGGCCTCTCTTTTTGCCCTGGCCGAACTCTTCTTCGACATAGTCCATCTGTCGCGCAATCTCCATCCCGAACTGGTGGTCAGTGCAGAAGTAGGGCAGCAGGAACGACTTCCCCTTGAATCCGTAGATTCTGACCACGATGCCCTGCGTCAGCCGGAAGGTATCCCCGTACTCGTGCTTCCTCAGATATCTTGTCATGACCTCCGGCGGGCGGGATGCCTTACGATTGAACAGCCCCAGGACCATGCACAAAAATTTAAAATTAAACTCATAGAATGACCCTTTTCTGTACAGGATCTCGGTCCATTCGTACACGGGCAGCGGCTCTCCTTTTTCATTTACCTTCTTCAAGTCAGGAACTTTCATCCGGTAGTGCATGTGGTACAGGCACAGCCATGTGAGGAAGGAGCAAAACCGGAAATCCGTTGTCTGCTTCTGCTGCAGCTTGACTAGGTTTGAATGAATGGCGTACGCCAGCCAGTCTGCCCAGTCGAAGAAAATGGGGCGCTTCCCACTCTTTTGCGCCGTGGAGTCGTAAAACTCCCCATGCAGGATACATTCTGCTAGCGCCAGCTGGTACGGGCGTACCACTTTGTCAGAATCACAGCCGAGGACCCACGCCAGGATGATGTAAATGTACTTGTTCTCAAATCTGTCCAGTGGTATGGAGCCTGCCGGCCACTGTCCGGCTGCCAGCGGAGTCTTCAGCTCTGAGTTGAGGAATTCTCTCATCCGCTTGGTCTGCGTGAATCTGCCCGTCTGTTCATCCATATTAATCCTTCTGACAATCGCGCCGGGTTCGTATTGAAGCCCCGGGGCGAACGCTGGCTGGACGCTCTCCTCGAAGAGTGTGAACAACATTCTTCCCTTGTTGTCGCAGACTTGCCAGGCAGCTGGCTTGTAATATTCTACAATTGCTTCAATCAGCTCCCGGCACTGGTGAGTAGGAGGGCACAAGAACCAGTATAGGTTCGATTTATACGCAGCCCCGACATGGTGTGAGGGCGAAACCTTGTCTGCCCACTTTGCAATATTCGGCCGCAGCTTGGTGAGGCTGATGGAGAAAGAGCCGTCTTTGTACCCGGCCAGGTGATTGACGGGCGGCGGTGGAATTTGCCCTCGACTTCTCTTCGTCCGGGTTCTCCTTTTCTGCTCCTGCGGCACTTCGCTCTCATGAGCGCTGATTCGCTCTGTTCCTCGCCTTCGTGCCCTTCGTCACTGGATTGCGCCTGCACTGGCGCTTTCCCTTGTCCATTTTCTCTCGTTAGAATTGGCAGCGACAGAGAATTACGGCTTCTGATTTCTTGTGCCTACGCTTTGCAGTCTCGGAGTCATCTTGACACTGAATTTTCTGAGTATGCCAGGGCCCTTTTTCTAGGCAAGGATTGCAGCATTAATGGCGCGAGGGAGGGAGTTAAGGTGGTTAACTCGAGTTGGTGGAAGCGTTATAATATTTTGGTGGCCGTGCATGGGTTTAATTTTGAAAAGCGCACCCTAGTTGCGCTTGGTCCAAATGCGCCTTGCTTTCTTAATGACGTCGTTCTTGAAAGTCGCGCAATCATTAAACAATCTTTGGACTTCGTGCCTTTGATGACGTCATAGCCGCCGTCTGGGCACACCTTTCAAGGGAGAATTTCTGGCCCATGATTTTAAACCGAGACGCGACCCAACTTCGCACCGTGCCGTACTGCGCTCTGGGCCCACACTTAGAATTTTTCATGTTTTCCGTGATAGGTCATTCAGGGTGCGCCCAAAATCGAGGGCGCACTCGGACTTCGCCCAGAAAATGAGCGCACTCCGACTTCGCCCATGTTTGACTGCGCAGTCAGACTTCGCCCCAAAAGTTGCGCAGTCTGATTTGACACTTAGCCATTTTTTGCTTCCCGCTCCCCGACTGCGCTTTGAAGACGGTGCGCAGCCCGACTTCGCTGCGAAGTCGGGTTGCACACCCACACTTAGCCAAATTCTTGCCCCTTTTGTCAGCCGCTTTCTCTCGAACTTCGCACAATCCAAGGAGCGATACCCGACTTCGCTGCGAAGTCGGGGTTTGCTTTAAGTTCTACTTGGGCTCTTGAAAACTAAAAAACTGAATGCTGAATATGTACATTCTGAAAACTAAAAATACGTAAAGGAAAACTGTACAAGGAAGGACCCATTGGGCGCCTTCAGTGGTGATAAACTTTGAGGTGGAACCCGTTGACGGGAATGGGGAGAAGCTGTCCCTCCATATCCCGGAGCACGAATGCGTTGAACTGATTCGCCCGAGCAATCTGATAGGGACCTTCCCAGAGGGCGTCAAATTTTCCATGGTTGCCCGGCTTTGCCTTCAGTGAGTCCCACTTCAGCACTAGGTCCCCGATTTTGAAAACTCGGGCGGTGGTGCCTTTTGCAAACCAGCCTTGGGTCGCTTCAACGTGTTTAGTGAAGGCCTGGTATGCTTTCTCTCTGTCTTCCTCTAACTGCAGCAGCTGGCACAGTCTGGCGTCCACTGGATCCCCGCTGCCTCTCTCTTCATCCAACATCCAGAGGGCGGGAATTTCTATGTGGGTTGGCAGGACTGCCTCCTTGCCATATACGAGCGCATAGGGGGATGTCTTGATAGACTTCTTGAATGATATTCTATCCGCCCACAGCGCCCGATTCAGGAGTAGGTGCCAAGTCCTCTTGTTCTTCTCTACTGTCTTTCTGATGATTTTCAGTAGATTCTTGTTAGTGGACTCGGCCAGGCCGTTCCCTTGCGGGTAGTAGTTAGAAGACATCTTGTGATAGATGCCGTACTTGCTGGTGTACTCCGTGAGTACAGCGCCTGCGAACCCCGGACCATTGTCCGTCACTATTGACTCAGGGACCCCGAAACGGGTAATGAGGCTCTCGAGGAACCCGATGACCGTCTCCCCGGTCCGCATTCTTGGTGGGGATCGCCTCTGCCCACCGCGTGAAGTAGTCGGTGGCGGTAAGAATGAACTTGTGCCCTGCTGCAGAGTTCGGCGTAATGACCCCGATGAAGTCCAGACCCCATTGCTGAAACGGAGTCTTGGCTTGGATTGGTTGGAGGGGCAGGGGTGCTTTTCCGTTTCTGCCAGCAAATCTCTGGCATTTATCACATTTTACACGGACCGCATGTGCGTCTGTGAAGAGAGTGGGCCAATAGTACCCAACTCTGATGATTTTCAAGGCCGTAGGCCTTGCAGAATGGTGTCCCCGTGCATCCCGGAGTGAAATTCTCCGAGGACCCTGGGTTGGTCGGTTTTCTTGACGCACCGCAACAGGATGCCGTCAATGTTCTTGAAGTAAAGCCCCTCGGGGCGAAGAGTGTATTTCAAGGCATTTAGCCGAAACCTCCTTCTTTGTGAGGCATTTAGGTGGTCTGGACATCTCCCAGTGCAGAAATACCTCACTAGGTCATCTGTCCAGTCACTCTCCTCTGGTAAGGAGTTGGCTAGGTTGGTAGTTGCTGTCGGATCTTCCCACTTACAGGCAGATATCTCGGCTGCAGCGCTTCGGGCCAGCTCCTGGCACAAGGCTCGGCCTCTGATAAGCTTTGTTGGCCGCACCTCGATGTCGAACTCCTGGATCTTGGCAATCCATCCTCGCTCTCTTGTGACCCGGCTCCCCTTGTATGATGAAGTTTCGGACGTCCGGGTGTATCACGAAGACAGTTGTCCGGCTCTGGGAGACGAAGTGCCCGAACTTTTGGAGAGACTTCATGACCGCGTGAACTTGCCGCTCAATAAAATTGTACTTCTCTTCGTGCGGCTGAATCACCCGGCTTAAGAACGCTATGGGGTGCTCTTCGCCATCGTCTCCCTTCTGTGTCAGACTGCGACATAACTCTCGGGTTCTCCTACCGCATACAGGATGAAGTCCTTGGAGTAATCCGGGTTTATCAACACCGGAGCTTGTGCAATTCGGGCCTTGATCTCCTCGAAGGCCCGCCTCCTCTCATCACCCATAAGAATTCAGCATTCTTTTTCAGCAGCTCGGCCATGGGTTTGATCACTTGTGCGAAGTCCGGTATGAACTTCCTTACGAAGTTGATCTGGCCGAAGAAGGACTGTAGCCCCTTCTTGTCGACTGGGGCGGGCAAGCGGAGGAGGGCTTCTGCTCTATCAGGGTCCACTGCAAGGCCCTTCTCGGAGATGACATGTCCCAGCAGCTTACCTTCTCTTACCGCGAAGACTGATTTCTTCGGGTTAATGGAAATGCCGAATTCACGACATCTCTCAAATATCTGCCGTAGGTGGGAAGCATGGTCCTCTCTTCTGTGAGAGAATACAGTCATGTCATCCAAGTAGATGACAATGATCTTGTTAAGCAGCTCTCGGAAGGCCAGGTCCATGGCTCTCTGGAATGTGGCGCCAGCATTGGATAAGCCGAAGGGCATGCGCTGATAGGCGAACGTTCCCCATTTGGTGGTGAACGCTGTCTTATGCTGGTCCTCATCTTTGACCCAGATCTGGTTGTACCCGTAAAAGCCATCTAGGAGGGAGAATCTCTGCGCTCCAACAACTATATGGAGGATCTGATCGATTTGGGGAAGCGGGTAATGGTCTTTCAGTGAGGCTTGGTTAAGATTTCTGAAATCTACGCAGAGACGAATGTCTCCGTTCTTCTTCCTCACTGGGACCAAGTTCGCAACCTAGGATGAATGCTTGATGGGGTAGATGATCTTGGCTTCCAGCATCTTCAGGAGCTCGGCTTTCATCATGGCTTCGATCTTCGGATTTACAGCCCTCTGCTTCTGTCGGAATGGTTTTGCACCATCTTCTAGCTCAATAGTATGCTGGATTATCTGTCTGTCATACCCCTTCAAGTCCTGGTAGCACCAGGCTACTATGTCGGGGAACTCTCGGCATAATGATCTGATCTGCTCGAGTTCCTCTTTGGTGCAGTCCGTTCCGACCTTAATTGTCTTTCCAGGTTCAAGCTCCAGTGTCGACGTATCGCTTGGGGTCTACTTTGATCCCGTGTGATATTGCTCTGTCATTCTGATCAAAGAGACTTTCTAGTGTAATCAGTCCTTTTGGGACATGATTATTTTTTAACTGTATCAACCCCTCATATTGCTCGTCATCAGGGTCTCTACCTTCGATTGAACATGCTTCGGTAACCAAAAATGTGACGATTTCCTCGTCACAATCAAACACCTGCCAGTGGGTGTCTTTATCAGGCACAGAAGGCCTGTAGATGGTACGAACCGGCTTCGGCTTCTGGACAGTGTCATCAGCCGGAACGTACCTGGCTCCAACAGACGCCAGAATGTCAGCGTGCTTGTTTTTCTCACGTGATATGGCTCTGACATTCAATGAGTCGAATGACTCCATCAGGTCCCACACCCGATTACGGTACGCCTTGAGATAGTGCTTCTTGGAGGCGCACTTGTTCGTAATCTGGTTGCACACCAGCTCTGAGTCGCCAAAGATCTCGCAGATGCTTTATCCCCGCCTCTCCGCTTTTCTCAAACCCAAGCACAGGGCTTCGTACTCCGCCGCGTTGTTGGTACAGCTCCAAGCCAGCCTCGTAGGTGTAGTCCTTCTGGATCCCGGTCGGGGAAACCAAGAGCACGCCCGCACCGGCGCCATTTTTGCATCGGGCGCCATCAAAGAAAAGCTGCCATAGCTTTTCTGGTGCAGGTCCTACTTCTTTCTTGGCTGATTGGTCAAGCCTCTCAGGCTGAATGACGGTGTAGCAGCCTTGCTCAGTCTCGATCATGGCGTTGAAATCCAGCAAGGAGAACTCATCCTCCGTTTGCAGCAGCTCACGAGCTTGCTCCGTCATGTCTACCACCACCAGTTCTTCCTCCGTCAACTGAACCATGCAGTCCTGCGACTCTTCTCCGGGTATCTTCTCCACTAGAAATGTGGAAGGCTTCTCGTTGTAGATCTTCAGCCTCCTTCCTTTGAAGGGCACTTCCATATGCGAGTAATCCAGAGATAGATACCCTCCCAGCTTCGCAGTGAACTCCCTGGAGAGACACATGCCGAAGTAGGGTTCCAAGTCGACAACCACGACTTCTTGAATGACCACTATGTCAAGAGCTTTGTGCAGCCGGATCGGGATATCTTTAATGACACCGACTGTCTTGACAGGGGTGCCGTCTAGTTGCAGCACACCTTGGCTGCTCCTTGTATACTCCATCCCGATTTCGTCGCAGACGGCTCTCGGCATTACAGTCGTGGAGGCACCAGAATCCACCATACAGTTGTGTACTATATACCCTTGCATCCGTAATGACAGATAGAAGGGAGGTGGTCTGTTCTTCCCAGTGGCGGAGACTGTCAGGGGTTGAACCAGAACAGCAGGCTGTATCTGCTTGCCATACTTCATGCTCTTCAGAGATTCCTGCAGCAGATCAACTTGCCCTGGGAGCAGAAGAGCATCATACATGCTTATCCTTGCGGGGGTCCTTTTCAGCTCATCCACTATGTTGTAGCCTGAAGTGCTAGCTCCTTCCGTCTCTTTCGCAGCTCATACTTGGTCCGGTATTGCTGCGTGGCTTCAACTCTCTGTCTCTTTGTCAGAGACGGATATCTCAGCTTCTCCCGAGCTTGTTCTTTTGTTTCACGGAGGCCGAGCAAGGGAGCTTTGGCTGCAGGAGCTTTTGCTACGGGAGGCTTGACTATGGGAGCTTTTTCCTTGGCCGTGTAAGGCCACAACCTCTTGTCAAGTGGCAGCCCAACAGGTTGCGCCTTGTCTCTTCTGGCGTATACCTTCAATGGCTTTGCAACAGCTTCAACAGACTTTCTGTCTTCCTTGGCAGGGGGCAACACCAGATCTTCTTCTGGAACGGCAAAGTTGCCTTCATCGTCCAGGATCATGTAAAGTTCTTCATCCTCTATGGCGCTGCCCGCCAGAGTCTGGAGGTAATGCTGGTGCAATGTGCAATCTTCTTCTGAATGCGGGTCGTTGCACGTGGTGCACCAGTTAACCTGGTCAGAAGTGCCAGGTTGGTCCTCGATGGCAGCATTTCTTGCAGGAGGGCGCCTCTGATCTCGCCGTTCTGCGGCTTGATCTTTTGTCAGTGCCGGAGGAGGATATGGCCTCCTTGGAACAAGGTCCATCTGGGCCTGTTTCTTCTTCAATATAGTCATGTCATTGGACATGGTGTGATATCCAGAGGCCAGAGCCCGTACCTCTTGGAGGATTTTGTTCTGAATATCATTGTCCGGAGGCGGCAACTGAGCTGGCGGAGGTAATGCAGCCAATGGAGGAGGTGTAGAATATTGCGCATACTGAGGGGGAGCTGGGAGTGCTGGATAATGCGGAGGAGGAGGCGGCGGGTTAGGATAATGAATTTGTGGCGGGCCGTAAGGGTTTACGACCGGCGCCGGATTCCATTGCTGCTGGGGTTGCTGTCCTGAAGTTGACGGCATCACACCAAAAGCTGATGGGTACTGGGATCGAGGAAAGTCAGGGTAAATGGGTGGCTGTACCCTATGCGGGAGCCTGCCTATGGAGATGATATCCATTTCAGCTTGCCGGGCAGCCTCGTACAGGGCAGGGAATGAGTCGATTCGGGCTATCTTCAGCAGTAGGCAAATGTCTGAGTTGAAAGACCTCAGGTAGTAGTGCGCAGCCTGACCCGCTGAAGGTCGAAGTTCGCGAGGTACTCGTTTCCAAGACCTCGCAAACCGTATGTTGAAGTCCGACACCTCCTCTTGGGGGTGTCGCTGGATGCTTTGGAACTGATGCAACAAAGAAGAGGGATCAACAGACTCGTTGCATCCTTTCACGAGCCTGCCGGCCAGCTGGCGCCACCCCGTGATAGATCCCTCTGGCAGTGATCTCCACCGATAGAGAAGCTTTCCCCTTAGGGAAAGGGCCAGCAGACGGGTCTTCACACCCTCGTCGCTGATGGAATGTAGCGCAGCCAGGGCCAGAATGTCCTGGATGTGTTCGTACGCCGTCTTGCCGTAGCCATCGTATGTAGGGATGGACTTTAAGGCAGCGGGGGGCACAGCTTGTTGTCCGACTAGGGCCAAGGGCCCCGTAGAGTCTACCGCCGGGAAGAGATCATCATCGTTCTGCTGGGCAGCCATGTCTTCTTCTCCTCCGGTAGTGTACTCGGTATCGGTACCGTCCGAGGATGTAGATTGCTCTTCACCCTCGGCTTCTTCGATTTCAGTGTCGTGCTCTTCTATGCGAGCTTGTTGATCAGCCAGCCTGACGCGCTCTCCTGGAGCGGCAATGTCGATTTCGTAAAGGTCAGGTTGGTTTCCCGGATTCCTTGCTCGCCACCTTCTCGTTTGCATGAAGGCGTTCGGACCGGTCTTCACGGACTCAGAGAGTATTCAGGTACTTGCAGAGTCGCCAAGTGTTCTGATTTTTAACAGCAATGAAGCGAACACCAGTGCTTCGATTCTGTCTTGGGGTGGGAAACTTCCATGTCCCACCGGGCGTGCCAGAGAAACTGTTGGTTACGAATCTGCCATGAGGAAAGGATTTGGTATAATGCGCCCTAGATTCGCCCACCAGATTGAAAGGCCGGAAGGAAGGAATGCCTTCCGTGCCAATCTCCGGAGAAGGCCGGCTTCCTGTGGGTTTTTAGTGTTTAAGCTAAGAGTGCAGGAAAGAGATAAATTGCGGAAAGAGAATCCAAATGTGATTGGAGTTGGGTGGGGGGAATAAGCAACACGACAACGATCAATCACCACTACTAACAACAGTCCTATACAGAACACATAATGAAACTACAGCTATCATGCATCCTATGTATCCTCTATCTATGCATTCCAGGAATACTTAATCATCAAATACCGGAGTCCAGAGTTCAGTACAACAGTAAGCAATGAAATAAGAAACATGAGGCAGAAATGACAAGGAGAGGCAGAGATACAAGATGATGACAGTAAGCAGAGCCAAGTATATGTCTTGTATTCAGAAGCAAACGTATAGCTACAATGGTTCCCTAGCAGTATATTCCCCTTCCACCCCTTTACAATGAAATGATGTGGCTATTTATAGCCCAAGTTCCCCCCGATTACAATTACGGGCACAAAGTCCTGCACCAGATAATAGCTGACAAAAGCGGCGAAGAGCCGCCGATGCCGACTCTCGTCGGCGAGGACTGTACCTGCAAGCAAGGTCTCCCTGAAAGCTGTACAGCTACGTGGCAGTGCGTCGGGTCAAACCTCTAGTCAACAGGAATGCGGGTAGCCGTGGTAGATGGAACTTTACATCAGCTTAAATGGAGGCAGTTGGCGTAGGTAATGCGGTCCATGCTTGTCCTTGATCCCGTCACATCTCGGCTCGAATCCCGAGGCTGGACACTTGTCGAATTCTCGATGAGTGACACTTGTCCGCCTTGAAAGGCAGCTTATCCAACTTCGCCCGGGATCAGTGCGCTATTGGGTAGCGCAGTGGGAAACAACGCAGTTGGGGAGGCCTCCATGCCTTAGCCAATTTCTGGCTTGCTTGATGAATCTTGCCCAACTGCGCACCGGTCAAAGGGCGCAGCCCGACTTCGCAGCGAAGTCGGGTTGCGCACCGGTACTTAAGCTGATTTGGCCGCTGTTCGGACTGCGCACAAAAAGGGGAGCGCACCCCGAATTCGCTGCGAAGTCGGGTTGCGCTCCAGTACTTAGCTGATTTTCTGCACACTGCCTTCCCAAGTGCGCACAGCAAGAAGGGCGCACCCCGAATTTGCTGCGAAGTCGGGTTGCGCTCCGACACTTAGCCAAATTCTGATCATCTCCTGTCTGCTCGCACTTCGCATTCCCTAGTGCGCTCCGACTTGAGGGCGCACCCCGACTTCGCTGCGAAGTCGGGTTGCGCCCTGACACTTAGAATTTTTCAGGGAACACTTGCTCAGTTTTGGGAACTTGACTGGGGGAAGTACAAGGGAAAAAGGGAGGAATGAAACTGCAGGAAAGGGAGAAAGGGAAAAATGGAGAAAGGGAAGAAAGAGGAGGAGGGAAGGAAGAGCAGCACACTTACAAATTTTGAAAACATGGCACCCCGTGCAAAATGTGGCAACAGAGACCAAAGAGTAGCATACTTATATTTACAAAATGATGAACAACTTTACATGTGATTGTAATAGCTAAAGAGCCGTGCCTGGAATGGCAAACATTCAAGTATTTATAGAAACATTTACAGTGAATTCAAATTATATGCATTAATGGCGTTAGGCGGGAAGACAGTGTTGAAGGGGATGGGTACGCAGCAGGTACTCTACTTTTTTGGAAGAGAAGCAACCATCCAAAAGGCGGTAGGCACTTCTGCATGAATCTGTACCTTCGATGATTATGATATTCCTGGCAGGTTCTTTAATCCTCATCTACTTTGCCCCTTCGACCAGTCGAAGGTCCCTCAGTTAGGCAGACGAATGACGGTAATTTATTACCTTCGGAGTCACGTATTTTGAACCAAGACCTCCTCGCCCATAACAGCCCATACTTGGGTAGCTCAGTTCTTTAATGCCTTTCCCTTGATATTTCCAATGATGGCGGTGATTCTGGTACCGGGCGCATCTTCTAGCTCATCAACTTCCCAAAATTATACCTGTCACGACACTATGAAGGGGGCGGGCAATTGAGCTGTGATTGGCCTAGGTTTCGAGTTTCAAAGTTTCATCTCTTGGTTGGAAGGCTCGCTCTCCCATGAACCCCATGCCTTGGTAGCTTCTGATTTAGGGCGGGCCCCTAGGGCCTATCTTCCTTGCTACACTCCGCCCAACGTGTTATTCACAATTGGGCAGGGTTTTACAAAATTTTCGCCCTCTTGGCTTCCCAAAGTTCCGCCCACCTGACGGGCAGAAGTTTTCCGCCCTCCTTGCGGGCGGGGACCTGCGATAGTTCCGTCTTCTTGACTGGCCGAGGTTCCCGCCCAGCCAGTAGGTGGGGTTTTAGGATACCTCCGCCGTAAGGCAGATCCGAGTGTTTGCCCGACTTATTCTCCACCCGTCCAATTCTCCACACGCCCTTAGGAAAAACCTTGACTTCTGTGGCAGATTTTTGGAATCATCGCTATACTCGGCTACTCCGGATCCTCCGCCCATTTGTCATTTGCTGCTGCCCATCAATGCTACTTGCCTCCGTCTTCCGCCTGGCCATCAATGCTTCAAAATTTTGCCAACTCTGCAGATCATCAATTTGCAAAGAAGAGTGGGTGAAGGGGTGCAAAATTTCACCCACAAGACCCCAACATACACTCTCTAATATATAAACGTAGCAGTATGCTCTATAATGACGATGCATGCAACAAAAATCAGGAGAGGGCACACATCAAATCAAATTTTTATTGAGAAAAATTGAGGTTATTTCCACCAAATAGGCTATAGCCCACTTTACAAAGCTAGAACATAAGATGCCACGATAAGGAGAGTCAATTTTTGTACTATGAAAATGATGTGGGAGTGAAATATTTGCCATTTGAAGGCTGCCAAGGAACACATAAAGGACATCATCATGCCATTCCCACACATAGACATCGAATTTACATAAGAAAATATTGAATTTTTTTAGTGAAGACCAAGCATTTCATGGAGACAACGTCTTTGTTGCATGACCGACGCAGTGTAAAGCTTGGATTGGACAATGACAATTAAGGAATTGAACAACTACCCATAGTTTATAGTGCCCCTACCTACCATGAAAACTCTAGAGGAATTCAAGGAAATTGATTTGGGTTTTGTTGTAGAAGTGTCTTGAGGAAGGCGGGCGAGCCCCTGACAGTTGAGGACTTCACTGTCGCCAGCAAGGTTGTGGCCATTGGTAGCTTTGTCTTGGTTGATGACCCTACCAACAAAAGCCATGAGGTCAACAACATTGTTGACCGATGTGTAGTTGCATCCTAGCTGATAAGGGTAGTGTCAATAGCCTTATTGAACAATAAACAAGTGTCAATTGTCTATCCAACCACCTCAAGGCCATCAACAATCTTGCCAACAAAGACTTGGACATCAATCCTGTCAATCGTTGTTGACCTTATTGAGGCCATTAGCCTTGTCGACATGGAGAGTGCCATTGGTTGTTTCGATTTACGGGTGCCCAACGTAGCTAGAGAGGTTGGAAAGGGCCTTGTCGTTTGCCTCATCAACTAGTCGACCTTGAGTGGAGCCAATGGAAGAGAAGCCAAAGGAACTTTCCCTATCGATTGGCCAACCCAATTTGGCACCAAGTATGTCAACAAAGCTTGCCTAGCTTGGGAGTTTAAGATGGAGGAGTCGATGAAGCTTCTTCCATTGGTTCTAATTGGTCAAGTGAACACCAAGAGTGTCAATAGGGCACCGGTTGCTAACCTTATGCTATGGTAGAGTGTTGCCAACCTCATCGTTGACTTGGCCATTGGTTGGCATGCCGTCTATTTACCTTTCAAAGAAGAATATATCGTGTTGAATCACCTACCAAGGTGTCGGTCAAGACCTTGCACTTGCTATCTGGTTGCATGACAACCAAACCTTTGATGTTGCAGGGAACGTTACCAGGATTGCCTTCCCTATTGTGAGTGCATCCCTACATATAGTTGTCGAGTTGGATGTTCTTCAAACCCTAGGAACTATTGATAGCGATCGCCATGCTCTTGTTTGCAATGTGTGGGCTAGGCAATGGAGTGTGTTCACTGCTAGCCTAAGGTGGGGAGAGAGCGACGGTTGTTTGGAAGATGTAGGGCCTTTGCCAACCTGCAAGGACTGCTAGAGTAAGAGGTGCCAACACCATCAAAGAAGTCACCAAGGCAACTAATGAAGTAGCAAGTGGGCATGTTGTGTGGTAGATGCCAAGAGTGTTACTGATGTGATTGCTTGGTCTTTTGTGTCTTGGATTGGCTAGGTACCAATTGCTTGTAGGGTTTCAAGCAATAAACATTCAAAGCTTAGCATTTGAAGAGGCAATGGCAGAAGATAGGGTGGCTATAAAATTTAGAGATAGAGAACTAGAGTTGCAGCTTGTTCCGACAACTACCTTACCGTCCACACCATTCTAGTGACCATAGTAGCTATGACATCAACATGCCATGTAGGGGTGGCAATATGAGACCTACTCCTATAAGTTAAAGTTGGATAGTGATAGAATGCATTTTGTGATAGGAAAGGAGGCTCATTTGTGTAGTAGTAGATGAGACAAAGCAAAAGAGGAGTAGCAAAGTTATTGTCATTGGCTAAAAGGAAGGGCAAGGAAAAAGCAAGCATGACGATAGACTGATGTTAAACCTCCACAAGGTTATTTGGAATTTGGCATGAGGAGACTTGTGTAGAGAATGGTGGGAGTTGCATGACAACGGGCACAAATTGAAGAAGTCATTTTGAAGGGCGTCAATTCCCACATCCTATGAGTTACATTATTTGACAAGTGAGATGAAGTAGGTTCCATTAGAGTCATACATGTTGAACATAAGCTTTGAGCCACAAGATTTTATGGGCGCTCGGTTTTCTTGGTCCGAAGCACAAACATGTCACGAAGGGAGAATTTGGTTAGAAGCTATGGGATTTTGTTAACTATTGTTGTGACATCGGTTCCATGTCATAAGACAAGCTAAGAAAATTATCATCACATGGGAATTGAGGGATTATTAGGAATTTACTACACAACTACGAACATAAGTGTACAATGTGCATGAGCATGTCATGTTTGTTAGGTGAGGCACATGCTTTGTAGATCTTGACTTGTCTCATGACTTACATATAGGGTATTATGAATAGGGTCAAATTTGATTGGGCTTGACATTTGTCAGCACAAGTACACATTTTCTTCTAGGATGGTAACAAAAGTTTCCCTATGGTATCCCACACCATTGCACCTATGCTTAACACAGTAACCAAGATTTACTAGTAGCGGAACAGACACCAATACCATGGAGGTCTACAAACTAGAAGCAATAGAGGAAAAACTTAAATCATTTTTGTATAGAGCACAAGCAAAGTATATCGAGGGGTAGGAGGAGATATCCAATCCACTTACGGTGACCCCTATTGTTGAGGAGCATGTATAACAAATATAATTGCTTGTACTAGATGCGTCAAGAGGAGCATCTAAGCCAAAGTTAGAGCTAGGGCTTCACTAGGAGGTGAAGATGAGTAGTAGCCTTTGGAGAGAGATGCATATGAAGGAAAGGCCATTGCTATAGAGGATGGTCCATCACTAGGGGACCAAACTTAGACCATAGATGAGGGTGAGACAAAGATAGCTTTGTGTCCATACAAACAGATAGTGGACTTGCCTACGTTGGCTAGTCAGGATGCTATGAGAGCCAGAAAATACACATGGATAATTGGGTTCTCTACTCAACTTAGGGACCTAATTATTTGTCGCTAGGAAGAATTTGTTTTGACAAGTCCCATCACCCAATGGTGCTTATGGGCGGTGAGACTCACATGCTAAATTAAGTTGTATAGTTGATCCCAAGGAGAAGAGCGATAAAAGCAAACATATGGCCTCATTGATCCTCATGCCTGGGAGCGAGAGACAAATAGAATGATGTAGCTGTCCAAAGTGATACTAGGCATAATATTTCTTTATTACGAGTTGCCTGTAGTGTATCTTACACCCGAGATTGATGATTCTCAATTGCCATCTATGATAAAGAAATACACAATAATGAGTAGCTTGAGGTGCCATTTCAACAACTAGATTATCTTGTCCATTATATCCAATTTTTTGCAGTTAACATTTAGATAAAGCAAAAGTTTTTGAATAGATGCATTGGCTAGTTGATGTAGGCAGCGGTTCGGATGTGGCACAGCCATAAGCGCCACCAGAATCTTGAGATGGGTGCATACATGTGACGAGTACTCATAATAGGACAATATTGATTGTATATAGTTTATATGTCATGTTTGTACATAGTTTACGTTGTAGGATGTTATGTGAGGATATGTTATTATAATGTTTTGTGTTGGGTACGGGGTAGTTGGTGTTAGTGAGTGGGGACAATAGGTTGGTTATGTAGTTATGTAACCACTTCCTCATACCCAACAACTATATAGAGACCTCTACCTTCATTGTTTTGGCATCGCATAAGTATTATATTTTTCGCATCCATTTGATCGTAGTGTATGGAAGTGTTGTGCTGATATTACAAATGATGTATTGTGTTCATGTTGGTAGTATAAATCTCTTTGTGATTCCTTTTACTGCTTGTGTGTATGGATTGTCTCTATTAATGTTGCCTTGCTATTTTGATACTTCTTGTAACTTCAATTGTGGAAATCCCAAACTATTGTGCTACATTTGGCGGCATTGAGACAACGAGTTTGGATTGAGGATTATAATGACATTTGAAGTGAAGTGGAAGATGGATGACTGATAATCCAATGTGTGGACGCGGACAAACAAGATATGAGTCGATGTGAAGATTATAGACTTGCACAATGCATGATGTGATGACTTGATAAGATGCCACCATGATGAAGAGGTGTGTAAAGAGGATCTATGCGAGTATCGATGCAACAACCGATGCGACCACTGATGTGACGGCTCAAGCGATAATTGATGCAAAGAACTTGCATAAGTGATGCAACCACGAGAATGCACAAAAGTAGCATAGTCATCGACAAAAGATAGGCATGCAGACAACAACAGTGGTGTGGGAGGAATCTCGTCACTAGAGTTGTAGGGCATGTGGTCCCCTTAGGAGGAGGGAAGTCCTCAAATGAAAGGGGTAGTTTTCAAAGAGGAGAGAAGAGAATGAGTCTGGTGGGAAACATTGTTCCTAAAGACAAAAGAGCTAGTGGACATGACGATGACGAGAACGTTCATGCAAGTTGAGTTGAACACACCAATGTGGAAGCCTGCACGAGAGGAGGATGTGACAGAGAAGGTTGTGTAGACGAGCAGGGTGTTGGGTAGTGACTTTGGTTGCGACACAAGTGTGGGGTAGAGTGCCCTATGGTGTGATGGACAAGAGTCTAGCACAACGAAAACTGCAAGGGTGTGTTCGTGAGATTAGAGCTGACACTCGTGTACATCCAAAGAGGTTGCATAACAACAACATGGGAGTAGGCGGACTCTTGTTTGAGCAAAATTTGATGTAGTTGTCAAAAGCAAGTTCGTTTGATGAGAAAGGGTCTGACGAACCACCACATCAAACCCAAAGTCAAAATATAACATAGTCTACAATGGCAACTATTGTAGAGGGCAAGCAAAAGTGCTTGAAGTTTTATGGAGATGGAAAGGAGGATCTTGTCAAGTATATTAACACTTGTGTGATGACATGTAAGTTGAATGGGGTTAGAGACGGAGATACATGGTTGGAATTGTTTCCAACCACGTTGTAAGGAATAGCAATGGATTGGCATCTGAAATGTGCAAATTTATTCACTTCATGGGACGAATTGGAGAAAGAATTTGAAGATTTTAGACTGCTTCATGACGACTTGGACATCAACGGAGAGATCTAGCTACAAAGTAGAAGGATGAGAACATCAAGCTCTATAATCGTCCCCTAAAAGAGCTCATTGAAAAAATGGAAAATAAACCAAGTGATGGACACCAAAAGAGGTGGGTCATGGCTGGACTCCTTCCAACGTTTAAAAAAGATGAAAACGGTACCATCTACAATGTACCAAGAAGTCTTCAACTTAGCACTTAACATAGGATGTGAGATGAAGACTATGTTGGTTGGTGGAAGTGTATGTTGGAGCAAGGGGGACAATGATGCTGCTAATGATAATGAAGACATGGGTGCAACCATTCAAGAGCTTACAAAAGATTTGGAATGTGCAATCCACAAGATGAAGGGAGAAAAGAAGAACAAGGATAAGAAAGACATAAGGTGTTCAAACTATTGGACAAAAGGCCACATGAATGCCAATTGTCCCAAGAAAGCCTATTGCAATATTGGTGAAATAAATGGGCATTTTGTTGAGATTGTCCATTAAACTTGAAAAGTAGAAAGTATCAAACATTGGCTATGTAGAAAGAAGAGGCTAGGCAAAAGCCAAGTACCTTGAAGAGTGGACAAGGTGTGATGAGCAAGGGTTACCAGAATAACCGTCAAGGGAGAAGACCTGGTGGACAATGTCGAGTTGGTAACAAGTCTATTGGCAGAGAAAATAGACAACACAAATCAGATGGTAGATCCATTGTGCAACGTAGAAAGTGCCGAGAGTGGGGCTATTTTGCAGGAAACTGCATGAGAGTAGTAGTTAATGACAAGTTGATGATGTGTCATTGGTGTGGACTAGGTAACCATAAGGAAGCAAATTGCCCAAAGAAGGGTAGTGGCAACAATAGTTAGAATGTCAATCTCTTTGACATTGAAGATTTTTCTTTGGAGAAACATGTACTTGCTATCATGCACACGCAAGCGAAGAAGAATGCAAAGTACCTTGAACATGTCAAGGAGAAGGAGAGGTGGTAGGAAGCACTCACGCAAGTGGAAGAAGAGATGGCAAGAAAATGCAATGACAAAGAAAAGGAGCTCGCAACAAAGCAGGAAGAGTTGTCTGCTAAAAACTTGGCTGTTCAACTGTTGGAACAAGCATGTCGATGAAGGTGGCAAGCTTGTTTTGTGCATTATCAAAGGTTCATGTGACAGTTGGAGAATTGATATGCGGGACAAAGGAGGATGGACAAAGCCAAGTCGCGACACAACAAACAACTAAAGACCAATTCATGAACCCAACAATATTGATGATTGAAATTGGAAAGAGGCTTGCCTTGAACCATATTGAACTACTTAAACATACGCTAACACAAGTTATCATTGATAGGGGCTCCAGTGGCAATGTTTTGTCTAAGAAGACATGGAAGGAGTTGGGTGTGCATTTTTATGGCCGCCTAGTTTTAGATTGTTTGACTAGAAGGTGTTCTTACTGGCTAGAGGGTGAAGATTGCTGATCAAACATTCATTATGGATTTTATGGTCATCACCATGTAGAAACTTGCTTATGAAGATATTCCCAAAATAAAGAGAGAAATCGCCCTAAGGCGAACTAAGATTTTTTACTTTGCAGCATCTGGTTCGATTTAATAGATAAGGAATTTGCCTCCTCTGTAGGTTGTGCCTTGGTCAAGTTGATTAGGCTAACGAGGCCTTAAGGTTTGTTTAAGAGGAATCATGAATAAGTCCTACTGGTCTTACTTGGTCATATGGGTTGATAGCATACAATCCTTTTCTCATCCTCATTGAGCCGGCCTTAGGATTCATAGCTTAATCATGAACAAGGTGCTTGCCCTCTTTGCTTATGCATGAAACACTATAAGGCCCATAACAATGCTTGTCCTTCCCCCTCTCCCCTTCTTGTTGAACCGGGCATAGTGCACAGAGAGGTTGTTTCAAGCTTTGGAATCGATGATTTTGTTGGAGTTCTTGGCAGCTTTGGCTTGGATTGGAACTGATGGGGCTTGAACCCGCACGAGCAAAAGCAAAAGAGAAACCAGTTGTGGCCTATTGGGAAGGTGGAGCACAAGGAGGAACACCTAAGTTTTAAAAGGGCGAGCACAAGTACATGATTAATATAAGGAATCAATCCACTAGTGAAGACTCTGCATCCTTTGATGAGTCAGAAGATCCTTTGTTTGAAAGAGAAGGGAGGGCGACTGGGCTAGAACCTAATAAGGAATGAGTGCTGGAATTGGAGGAGTGCATGGAGGATGAAGGGCACTCAGACAATGGTCTTCTACATTGGCAAATGGAATATTATCAGGTCTTCTAGTGAATGTGGTTATAAATGTGAAAGAGTTGATATTAGATGGACTACCTGATGCAACCGGTTAGTCCTTGGGGTCCTCTAACAGGATAATGATTCACTAGGTTGGCAAATGTAACTATTCAAATAGTATGTGTGGAGAAGACTCCGACGACAATGAAGAGACCATGGCGGAGTAGTTGGCTTGGTTGTAGAAACAAGCGGTTGTCAAGCGAGAAATGGAGGACGTGCAGTGACAGGGATTGGTCATTGAGAAGGAGTTGGTGCTGGAGTACTGTGGCCAAAGGAGATTGTGCATACATGTTTAGTTTCCCGACAACAAAGAAGTGGCATGTTTGCCTAGTTGTGATTGTTGTGGTAGGAGCAGGCACATGTTGATGGAGGAAGCCAAACATGAAATGCTACCTAAAGTGAGAAGTTTGAGGTGTGTGATGGATGAATTGTTCGATGAGAATGATGACAAAGGGGAACCCTTCTTGTAGGTGGCCATTGGTTGTGCACAACAGGGCATGCACGAAGAAATTGAGCATCTATGTAGGTGAAGTGAAGTGTTGAATGTTCACATCAAAGAATGACATAGACAACACACCCAAGGGTTGCAGCAGTTGTGTAAAGCCATGACAACGTGTACATGTTTGAATGAGGGAACAAGTATGGAAGATAGTATTAGATGAACACAAGGTCGATAAGGCTATAGAGGATCCTCTCAACAATTGGATGAAAGATGAACTTTTGAAAAAAAAGAAGTCGTTGTAGGAGTTCTTGTAGCAATAGTCGACAAATTAGTGCATGCAAGAGAATGTGGGGCATGTTTTGCGACCGCATGTGCGACAAGGCAAATGACAATCCAAAGGACAACAACAATTGTATTAGCTTGACTAGCCCAAGCAATGACAAAGAAGATTGGAGTAGCTGTAGCTTGAGCTTGGGGTTGAGTAGGCAAGCACGAGAGGAGTCCATGTAATTGAGTAGTTACCATAACCGTTGGAGGTTGTTGCTTTGTGTATGATTCTTTTACTAATGCGACATCTTGTAAATGACCCTCTTGGCATATGTTGATGATGCAATCCAATTTTGCCTGACGGAAGTACATGCATGCACACAACATGGTAGGGTGGATTCGTGGTTGTAGAGCATCTCGACAAATGATGAGATAGGTAATAGAGTTGATTGCCTAGCTACGGGCTGTCTTGGATAGGGCCATCTAGGCAAAGGTTGTCTAGCCCATGGCCTAGGCTGTCTGATAAGAAGACAAGGAAGCCAAGGTGAGATGACGAGCAAATGAAGGGGACAAGAGCAATGCAATAAGTGGGGTAGGTGAGCTCAATAATGAGGAAGGATCCAACTGAGTTGGAGTCTCAACAGACGAAGGATGGAGCAAGTCTTGGTGGAGCAAATAAGAGAAAAATATGCTAAGTACAATCTTGACAGGTCGTTTGGTTGTCAGACCCAGGTTGTTTGAGAATGATTTGATGGTAGATGAGTCGTATGAGCCATTGGTTGTTTAGCCTGACAACCTTGGCTTTCTGACCGTTTGGTCGTCAAGTTGGGACGTTTGACTACCCAGGTTGTCAAGCCCCAGGGCGATTGTTGGTAGTTTGGCCGTTGGCTCAATTCGTTTGGTCGTTAGGCCAGGTTGTTTGGCTAACGGGCAAGGCCATCTAGCCATCTAGGAGGTTCCTTAGGCCCATCGGCTATTTGGGCCACACAAGGGGCCATCTAGCTGTTTGGCCAATAGACCCCTCCTTTTCAACGAAATCATTGAGACGAAGGTTGTTTGGATAGATTTTTTGGCCGTCAGGCCAAGCCGATTGGTAGACAATCCCCTCTCGTTGGATGATCCCTCTTCACCCTTGGCTGTCTAGGTAGGCTAATTGGCCTCCTAGATGAGCCAACCACAATGCAACATTTTAGGGTGTTGCTTAGTGGCATAGTTGCATGTGCGACAATTGTCCCCTTTTCTCAATTCAGTTATAAAAAGTTAGTTGGATTTGAATTCAAATCACTTGTGCACTCATGGTAGAGAACAAGACTAGCGCTAATCAACAACTAGTTTGAAATGTAGAGTCGAGGGCATGAGCTAGGGCACGTAATCATGACAGGAGTGAGGGTTTTGCAGAAAAACCCTTGCAAATTTCAATTAAAATCATGGAGCCTTGTTAGAATTTGGAGATTGGGGTACTATTGCTAAAGCCATAGTGTTGGAGAAGGAAACACTAGCCATCAATTTGTTGAAAGGAGAAGCCTTTGCTGTCAAAGATGGGGAAGAGACTGCGTGATTGCAAGAAATGGTCATTTTGAAAAACAATCCCTAGCCATTTAAATCAGTGAAGTGGCCATTCAAGAGCTATGTTGTAGTTGGCAAAGATTTCACCAAAGGAGTCGATGTACGAGAGTGAAAAATACTCAAGGAAGTTGTTCTAGGGCAAGTAGAAGCTGTAGTTGGAAAAAGTAATGCTTAATGTGGAAAAGCACATGCAAAGAGTTGGAGAAAATAAGAAAAGCAATTCTAAAGATAGAAAGGCAATTGGAAAATAGAAAAGTACATGCAAAAGTAAAAATAGAAATTCTATAAATAGAAAAGAATAACTTGGAGAAGTTATTATTAGCATTGTCATAATTCTATATATTGATGTATCCCCCACCAATTGATTTATTCATCCATCCTTTAGGTGGATCATCTAACATGCGCATCATCTACAGTTGGATTAGATTGTATGGAATAGAGTGAGATGGTGGCAAAGCCTATGTGATGTAGTGAAGAATATTGTATGGATTTGGATGGCAGCAAATCTGCCACAATGGTTATTAATTCAATGGAATAGTTGAGCGGTGTAGTTGCACCCAAATTGAGCATATGAATTGTATTGTGAAATATCTTGTATGTTGTGTATGAATGAATTTACATGCTTTTGTAGTTTTGAGAAATTCTTTATGCTTCGACATTGTTTCATAAAAGAGGAATTTGATTTTTAGAGTATTTGATCCTAACAACCATTTGGGCCTTTAGGGAGAGAGCCGTAGCTATTTTGGGCAAGGAAATTAACACAAAAGCCATCCTAGATAAGTTGGTGGCTGTTCCAATGAGTGGAGCCAAAATATGTGCCGTTTAGAAAGAAAGAATAGCCACCTAGGAGGAAGTAATGGGCGATTAATACCAAATTGTTGTCGATTGGTGAAGCGGTATGGCTGTCTGCAAGAGAAAACTGATTGAAAAGCCTTTTTGGCCATCTAAACGATCATGATCACCAAGTGGGGATATGATAGGAAGCCGTATAACAATTGGATGAAGGGAGATTGGTTGTTTGAGACTAAGAGGAGTTCGTTTGGAAGCAAGGAGTCACCACTATAATAGAAGCAGCATGGAGGAAACAGAGGAAGGTCGTTTGGGAGAAACTACCAATGATTTGAATCAAATATTGAATCGTTTGCAAGTGATATTGAGAGTTGTAGGCCATTTGGGGCATGAGCAAGGTTGTTTGAGGGATGTTCAAGGCACTTCAAAAGCACGAGGAGGCAATTTGCGAAGACATGACCGTTTGAAGTGGAATAGGGCCTTGTTTAAGCCATTGTAGACGTCGTCCAAAGGAGAAGGGTAATTGTCAAGTGAAATGAATAGGTCATTTGGAGCCTTGCCATGGCTATCCAAGATTGTGGAGACGTAGATGACCAATTCTAGGATGTCAAGTAAAAGAGATTTGGCATTAAGGAATGTTCCCTAGCCATCTAGGAGAAAGGACAAGATGACCTAATGGAAGAAGGGTTTGTGTGAGTCCACTTAGGGCATGTCGGCAAGGAAGGTTATTGTATATTCACATCATGAGTAGATATTAACATTGTTGGCCTGAGGGTTTTAGGGTAGTTGCTGCAAATTCAATATAAGGTGGTAATGCTACATTTAGGCGGTTGTCGCAGCAGTTATGTCAAAGTGTCAAGGATATCCATAAAGCTATGCAAGGAGAGAATGTGCATTGTGCGCAAGTTTGGCAATCTGTAGAGGGGGAGATGCATCATCGAGCACGGATTGAAGTGACAAATCGAGATAGATATCTTGATCTCTAGCGCATACCTTCAAGTTTTGGGCCACAACTGAATAATCCAGCACAACATGGGGTGAAGATGCGAGGAGGTGTTTATGAAGTGCAGACATGTGCCGAAGAGCATGGAAGAGAAGTACACCAAGGAAATTCTTGGCACGGTTATCATTTGAAATTGAGGGAAAAGGTGATAGTTAGAGGTTGCATTCTAGAATGTGTATACTATAGTCACCTAACAGATTCCTGCTGAGGATGTAGCACGAGGGCAGCAAACGGAAAGGAAAAGGAAAGGAGACACCCTCATCTCTAGCAAAAGGGAAAGGTAAAGGATGAATGAAGATTCCCTTGTTAGAAATTACATGGACGTCACCAACTGGGGAAATTTCTAGAAGATGGTGGCTTGACCATAGTAGAGAAACTTGGTCTCGACAAAAACTTGGCAAGGTCGAATTGAGACTTGGACTTGGACTCGGCAAAAAACTTGGCAAAAAAGAACCCAAAGAAATTGCAAATTTTCATTGGAAAAAAGGTTTTTTCATGCAAATCACAATTAATTAACATTATACAAATACAAAATTAATACTTTAATTGATACAAGATTAAGCTGCACATGAAAGTAACAAAACACACTTCAATTAAAGAAATTTTAGTGCGTTCAAAATTCAAATATTCTTGTACTGCTTATAATATAAGTAGGTACAAATTACAAAATGTGTCATGACAATGCCTCAATATGCCCACTATCCATGTCTTGCAATGCCTTTACCCTAGCAGAAGCTCTAGTCCTCTCTCTTTGTGCCTGTGCCCATGCCTCTTCCTATGCCTTTGTCACTAACTCCACCATGCTTTCAAAATCATTCATGGAAAAGAGAGGCTCTTACTGCTACTCCTCCTTTGGCTCTGTGATCCATTCATATGATGGATCAATCTCGTCTAAATCAATGGCTTCGTAACTTGTTCCCACAATTTTTTTATGGTGGAGGTGAAGGTTGTAATGAACAAAAACAAGATCATTTAATTTTTGTTGTGCAAGTATATTACGCCTCTTGGAGTGAATGTGCTCAAACATACTCCAATTGTGCTCACAACTTGAAGTGCTGCATGGTTTACATAAAATTTTTATGGCGAAGTGTTGTAGATTGGGTATATACGCACCAAAGTCCTTCTTAGTTAAAACTTCAGATTTTACTTGCAAGCAGAAAACACAATAACAAAGAACAAAACAGTAACACAAAGATTTTACGTGGAAACCTGCAATGTGCAGGAAAAACCATGGGGCAATGGCAGCTTCTTTATTTTATTGATTTCAGCAAACTTTACATTCACACAACTTTTGTACATGCAAGGGGTCATTTCAGCTTCTTTGCCTATGTTTTTCCATCCAGTGCCAATTGCCCAATGCTGCCCTTATTACATTTTCAGCAAGCCCAGAGAAGTTTTGCACCACTCAAACTTCTCTGTCTTGACCGACTTTGTAAGCATATCTGCAGGATTCACTTCAATATCAATTTTCTGCAACAGGATCCTACCTTCTTCCACCACATTTCTTATAAAATGGTACTTGACATCAATGTGTTTCGTGCGATCATGGAATGTTGGGTTCTTCACTAGCTGAATAGCACTTTGGCTATCACAATGCAACGTAATTTTCTCCTGCATTATCTTGAAGTCACCCAACAATCGCTCTAGCCAAATTGCCTCTTTGCTGGCTTGAGTCGCTGCAATATATTCTGCTTCAGTGGTTGATAAAGCCACCACAGACTGCAACTTAGAAGTCCAACTCACAGCTCCACCAGCAAGAGTGAAAGTATATCCTGTAGTGGACTTTCTCCCATCTCTATCTCCACCATAATCAGAATCCACAAAACCTATAACTTGCAAATTTTCCGATCCGTAGTAAATAGCAGCATCTGAAGTGCCTCTTAAATATCTAAATATCCACTTCACCGCATTCCAATGCTCCTTACCAGGATTTGCCATGTACCGGCTGACAACTCCCACTTGCTTGGGCAATATCCGGTCTGGTGCTCACCATGGCATACATGAGGCTTCCTACTGCTGATGAATACGGTACACGAGACATGCTTGTCTTCTCTGCTTCTGTTCTAGGACACTGATTGGAAGACAATTTTAAGTGTGAAAGAAGTGGGGTACTAACTGGTTTTGCATTCTGCATATTGAAGCGCTGCAGAATCTTTTCTATATATGACTTTTGACTTAACCAGATCTTTCTTCCTTTTCTGTCCCTGTGTATCTTCATCCCTAAAATTTGGTTTGCTGCTCCTAAATCCTTCATTTCAAATGTCCTAGCCAACTGAGCCTTAAGATCAATGATTTTCTTCATGTTGGGGCCTGCAACCAGCATATCATCAACATACAACAACAAAATAATAAAACTGCCATCATCAAACCTCTTATAGTATGCACAATGGTCAGCTTCACTCCTGCTGAAACCTTGGCTCTTCATGAAGGTGTCAAATTTTCTGTACCACATCCTTGGCGCCTGTTTCAACCCATACAGAGATTTCTTCAGTCTGCAAACCAAATGCTCTTTGCCTCTTTCTTCATAGCCCTCAGGCTGATCCATATAAATCTCCTCCTCGAGATCACCATGCAGGAAAGCAGTCTTTACATCAAGTTGCTCCAGTTCTAAATCTTGTGTTGCTACAAGTGCAAGTAAAACTCTAACAGTAGTCATCTTCACAACTGGAGAGAAAATTTCATTAAAGTCTATACCTGACTTTTGCACATAACCTTTTGCCACCAAGCGAGCTTTATAGCGTTCCAACAACCCATCGTTGTTCTTCTTTACTTTGTACACCCACTTGTTTCCAACAACCTTTCTTCCAGGTGGGAGATCCACAAGTTCCCACGTTTTATTCTTGCGAAGTGCCTCGATTTCCTCCTCCATGGCTTTCCTCCACTTTTCTGCATTCTCAGACTCTCTAGCTTCCTGAAATGAACTAGGCTCACCATCATCAGTTAACAAAGCAAAAGAGGACTGATAAACAGGAGAATACCTTTCCGGACACTTTTGTGGACGTGTAGATCTTCTAACCCAATGATCTGTTGATTGTGGCTCTTGGTCTTGTGACTGTTGTGGCTGCTCTACTTGCTGTTTTGCATGCTGATCAAAAACTTCAGCATGCTGATTTTCATATTCATCTTCGTTCATATCTACTTCAACTGGTACAACATTAGGAGTTTGTTGTACCTCCTTCCTTTGCATGGATTTTTCATCAACAATAACATCTCGGCTAATAATTACCTTGTGGGCAGTAGGATCCCACAGTCTATACCCCTTCATTGTATCTCCATAGCCGAGAAAAACACATTTGCTTGACTTTGGGTCAAGTTTGGACCTTTTTCTTTAGGCACATGGGCAAATGCATCACAGCCAAAGGTACGCAAATGAGAGTAATCAACTGGCTTACAACACCAAACCTCCTCCGGAATCTGTCCATCCAACGCAGTTGTAGGTGACCTGTTAATAAGGTAAACAACTGTATTAACAACCTCTGCCCAGAACTTTTTATCCAACATGGATGCGCTGAGCATGCTTCTTGCACGTTCCATGATTGTGCGATTCATCCGCTCAGCCACACCATTTTGTTGTGGAGTATATGGTACAGTCTTCTGGTGCTTAATACCTTCCTACATACAAAATTTATCAAATTCCTTGGAGCAATATTCACCCCCATTATCTGACCTGAGACATAAAATCGACTTGCCCAAACTCTTCTCTACTCGTGCTTTGAACTCTTTAAATTTCTGCAAAGCTTCCGACTTCTTCAGAAAATAAACCCACACTCTCCTAGAATAATCATCTATAAAAGTCAGAAAATAGATAGCACCATTTAAGGACTGAGTGGGGATTGGTCCAAATATATCCGAATGTATAAGTTGCAGAAAATCAGAACTCTTACCAGGGCTTGCAGTAAACCGAACCCTCTTTTGTTTACCAAAAATACAGTGCTCACACAAGTCTAAATTGCAAGACTTAATCCCAGAAAGCATACCTCTGTCATGCAGAATTTTCAGACCTTTTTCACTCATATGGCCTAGGCGTTGATGCCATAGCATTACTGCATCCTGAACAGAAGTTGTTGCTGCTGCATGGTTTGTCACCGTATCACCGCATAAACGATATAGGGTCCCATAAGATTCTCCTTTTGCTACTACAAGAGCTCCTCTGGTAATTTTGCAGTAGTTGTTACCGAAAGTGACAGAATACCCTAGCTTATCCATCATCTTGATTGAGAGCAAATTCTTCCGCAAATCGGGCACATGTCGTACATCACATAACATCCTTTCTCTACCATCGTCCAGCCTGATCCTTATGTCCCCTCTTCCCACAATTTCTAAAGGGTGATCATCACCCAAGTAGACCATCCCACCACAGTATGGTTGATATTTGTCAAACCAGTCTCTGTGGGGAGACATGTGGAAAGATGCACCTGAGTCCAAAACCCAGGTATATAAAACAGATCTGTTGTTACTGATACAGAAAGCTTCACATGTTGTCGTCTCTCCTGAATCTGCTGTACTGGCCTCAGCTGATGGCTGAATTTGCTTTTCACCATTCTTTTCATTTTTTAATTGCCAACAGTCCTTCTTTGAGTGCCCTGGCTTCCCACAATGCCAACACTTCCCTTTCTGCTTACGTCCTTTAGACTTAGATCTGGACTGTGATCTACCTTGTTTACTCCTCTCGAAAGATCGACCTCTCACAGATAGGGCTTCATTGGTTGAGGGTTCCAGAGACGTTTTTCGCCTCAACTCTTCTGCCAACAAAGCGGCTACCACATCATCAAATTTTAGAGTTCCTGATGATGCATTACTGATGGTCATCACCATATGATCCCAGGTGTCCGGGAGGGAACAAAGTAGGGTGATAGCTCTATCCTCATCCTCCATCTTCACATTAACTGAAACCAGTTTACTGATAAGGGTATTAAACTCATTCAAATGATCTGCCACGGATGAACTTTCCTTCATCCTCAAGCTATAAAGTTGTTTTTTCAGAAAAACCTTGTTTGTTGCTGATTTTGTCTCATACAACTTTTCAAGCTTTTGCCAAAGGGCTTCCGCGGTCTTCTCTTCAGCTACATTGAACAAGACAGAGTCTGCTAGGCAGAGACGGATTGTAGAGACCGCCTTCTTGTCCAGCGTTGCCCACTCCTCATCTTTCATGTTGCTTGGTTTACTCGCGACCCCTTTCAAGGCTAGGGCTTGGTCATTTTGAACCAGCAAATCCTCCACCTTCATCTTCCATAGAGCGAAGTTCCTGCCATCAAATTTCTCAATCTCGAACTTGGTTACACCTCCTGTCATTGTTTCAGCTCCCACTCGCACAAAACCTTAGGCTCTGATACCAGATGTTAGTTAAAAACTTCAGATTTTACCTGCAAGCAGAAAACACAATAACAGAGAACAAAACAGTAACACAGAGATTTTACGTGGAAACCTGCAATGTGCAGGAAAAACCACGGGGCAATGGCAACTTCTTTATTTTATTGATTTCAGCAAACTTTACATTCACACAACTTGTGTACATGCAAGGGGTCATTCCCCTTTTATAGATAAACAAAGGAAGACTCCGAAAACTGTTCGTTTCCTCTCCCAAAGGAAGACTCCGAAAACTGTTCGTTTCGTCTTCCGCAGCTACCCGTCTGGAGCTACACGTCTGGGGCTAGACGTCTGGCAACTACCCGTATGGCAGCTACCTGTTTGGTAGGTTACCCGTTTGGAGCTAGACGTCTGGCAACTACCTGTCTGGCAGGTTACCCGTCTAGAGCTAGACGTCTGGCAGCTACCCGTTTGGCAGGTTACCCGTTTGGAGCTAGACGTCTGGCAGCTACCCGTCTGTTTGGTAGCTACTCGTCTGGTAGGTTACCTGTTTGGGGCTAGACGTCTGGCAGCTACCCGTCTGTTTGGTAGCTACTCGTCTGGTAGGTTACCTGTTTGGGGCTAGACGTCTGGCAACTATCCGTCTGGCAGGTTACCTGTCTGGAGCTGGACGTTTGGCAACTACCCGTCTGACAGGTTACTCGTTTGGAGCTAGACATCTGGCAGCTACCCGTTTGGAGCTAGACGTCTGGATAGTGACTTCACCTCCTAACAGTCCTCCCCCCTTAAATCTAGAAAAAACCAAGAAAAATGATATTTAATAATTCATGTAAAATCTTAAATTGAGGTTATTTTTGAAAACAAAATTAAAAGACAAAATCAATAATAATTCAATGAGGGTTACTTAGCCTCAAAGTTGACCTTGCTCAAATGCACTATGTGGATGTGAAAAGGATGCCCTCACATCTCTTATAATCTTGTAGCTCATCCTGGATCAAATTGCGGGTGTGCTCATCTGGCACCATCCGGTCAAGGCATTGCCAAAGGCCCGACATCAACTCATAGTTAACCTCAAATGAATCGTCATGGGGTTGAGATAGTACTCTGTTGCATGTAGTGGCTATGTAGCTGAGAAGTCCATTGCCGGTCAATAATTTCCCAAATTGGATTGTATCTTGGATCGGAATAATTATAAAATGAAACAATTGCCTCTTTTGCCCTATCCATAGCCTCATATACATATCCCATTGGTGATTTTTCTCCAAAAAGAAGATGGAGAACCCTCACCAAAGGCTTTGACACCTGAATAAAAGATGGAAAAATAATTTACAATAAAAAAATAAAAAACTTAGTCTTGTACCTTGATTGTCTCATGCATAGCTTCCCACAAGGCCTCCTCAAAAACATAATCGTGCTCCTTTTGGCCCTCATTGGAGAGTCAATATCTAACAGCGTCTTCAGTACTCCTCGCTCACAAACATCCTCTTCAATGCCCCCTTTAAATCAAAGAGGCTGTGCAATGTAACAAAGTTTGTGGCAAAGTGTGTAAGTCTAGGCTACACAAGCTCCCTCCCATTAGTGAATTGCCTCATCAGTTGGAGGACCCACATATGGTTGCAAAACATTTGGCCTTCTTTACAACCTCAGACACCCAAGGTAATTTTCCAATGTCTTCGAGAAGCAAATCGAGATGATTGGCCGCACATGGTGTCCAAAAAATGATGGGTAATCTCTCCTCCAAAATTCTACCAGCTGCTACATACGCTGCTATGTTGTCCATGATAACTTGGACAACATTCTTTTGCTCGACCTCTAACACAACCTCCTCCAGCAACTGTGCAAGCATTTTGACACTCTTAACTTGTGCCAATGCATCCCCTGATTTGAGGAATACAATTTCTCCTGTAGAAGCAACCAAAAATCAATGTTCGATTCTTCCCATTGGTCCACCCATCCCACATGATTGTGCAACCCCTCTTCCTCCATACCCTACGTTGCTCTTCAACCAACACCTAAATATCCTCCATGGATTCATGAAGGAGAGGGCCCCTAAAATCATCATAAGTTGGTGGCTTAAATCCTGGGCCGCAAATTGTTAGGGCATCTACCATTCCCTGCCAATATGGAGATCTCACCACATCGAAGGGAATGTTGGAAAAATTTCAAAAACTTGCACAAGCCTTCCTGCGGCCTTGTGCCTCTCCTCATTCCACGTAGTCATACCCTCAAGCATGGGTTGTGATCTTGGCATGGAACGTTCCACAAAAAAGGACTCCTCCATCCCACTCCTTGGGTGTGCAATTGATGGACTGGACCCACTCTGGTGCTGCTAAACCGGCTAAAGGTGCTTCTAGTACCCTTTGTACGAGGTCAAGAAGGGGGACTACCCATGGGCTCACTTGTTCTTCATTTTAGTTATTTTCTATCATTGTAGTCTATTAGGAGGGCAGTGCATTCCCTCTCAACCTTAGTAGGCACCTTTGAACATTACTTGACATCATGGCGTATTCACCTCGCCAAGCGGTATTTGAGGTGGGCCTCTATGAATTTTGTTCCCACAAAAATTACAGTACACCTCCCTTTCTTTTCTCCCTCCTTTGCATATTTCCATGCTGCGTCTCTTTTTCCCATCATTTCATTTCAATGTGGCTGCACATGGAAACAATAAACAAGTAGTTAGAAACTTAAAAAAAGAAAAAAAGAAACCCTAGGGTTTAAGCATTGATAGTTGAAACCGATTTTTTTTACATGGGAATTTTTTTACCTCAGATTTACACAGACTTCTCATGACATGGCCAAGAGTTCAATTTTTTTTACCTCAGTATCTCTCAGAATTGTGGAAGGAAGAGTTGGTTGCTGTAGGAGCATAGGGAACTCGCATTAGTGTGAGTAGTAGACGGGAAAAGATCAACAAATTTCAACACTACAAGCATAGTTGGAGGAGGCATAAAGACGAATTTTAGAGCTTGAGAGGGATAATTAGGAGCAGAGGAGATGTGTTGAGCACCATAGTGTATAGTGGTTGCGATATGTGAATTATGCCAAGAGGATGAAGGTTAGTTCAAAGAGGAAATCTGCCCTAGTTCCTATTCCTACTCCTACACATTGGCCTGATCCCCAAGGAGTTCGAACGCAGTCAAGGAGGGCATTGACCAGTTTAGAGGGGAGGGAGGGTAGATGTAGGCAGTGGTTTTTATGTGGCACGACCACAAGCGCAATCGAAACCTTGAGCTAGATTCGTACATGTGATGAGTATGCATAATAAGACAATTTTGATTGTACAAAGTCTATATTTCATGTTTGTACATAGTTTATGTTACACGATGTTGCTCGATGATTTATTATGATCATGTTTTGTGTTGTTGTGTACAAGGTAGTTGGTGTTATTGAGTGGGTATGAGGTTGGTTGTGTAGTTATATAACTACTTCCTCATACCCGGTTGCTATGTGAAGACCTCTTCATTCATTGTTTTGGCATTGCATAGGTATTATATAATTTGCATCTATTGCATTGTATTTTATGGAAGAGTTGTGCTGATATTGCAGATGATCTGTTATGTTCATGCTGGTAATAAAAATCTCATTGTGTGATTCTTTTTATTATGCATGTTTATGGATTGTCTCTGTTAATGTTGCATTGCTGTTTTGATACTTTCTATACCTTCAGTTGCAGAAATACTAAACAGTTGTGCTACAGAGAGACAATGGGCTCAACGTCTCAAAGAGGACTTGCATTTTATGAAGGAGCAAGTTGAAATTACAGTAATTTGACCCAAAGAAGACCTAGGGATGATGTCACCAGCACTAGGAGCATCTATAGGAGAAAGATCAATGCATTATTCATCCAGATGGTTGGGTAAGCATGACAAAGGCACGTTTGACGGCTACTTCTTTGCAAGAAGAAGAGTTACATTTGCTGTTGGATGAAGTTGATAAGCAGTGGGTCAAGTGCAATGATTGTGGCAGGAAGATGGAGAAGTATAAGGATGTGTGTTAGGAGAATAAGAGAATACATGCTTTGCTTGAATAGTATTCACGGCCACCTGCTTATGATCCATGGCATGCCCACATAGTTCCAATGATGAACTCAGTGGCAATACCAACTGATTTAGAGGAGGGGGTAGATGTAGGTGGCAAAACTGAATTGGTGCCAACTCAAGCCCCACCACCACAGTTAATTGTCCATTGAGCATTTGTGTTTTTGTAAATATTTAGTTTGTCATTTTGCTGTGCACGTCACGACTTTGTTTCATAGTGCATGACACCCTTGCATTATAATAATGTACATCAGAATTAATTTCAAATTTCATGTATGTAGTTACACATCAGGGTGCACGATAGGTAGTTGCAGGCACAGCCATTCCCCTGTTATTCTATATTGTATATGTTCACTCCTGGGCCAGTCTCAAGGAAGTCATACATAAATTTGTGGTTATTCATGTTGTCCATAGAGTGAGTTATGCTGTTCAGAGATAGCTTGTTACTATCATGTGAGACTGGTTCATAATGTACTATTCTTAGAATGTAATGGAATTTCTTTGCTCTTGTGCATTATTATCACTGCTGCATATTTATTTCATTGCACATTGCTTTCTTGTTACTTTCAACTTTTTTA
This sequence comes from Wollemia nobilis, assembly GCA_028583015.1. Lineage (NCBI taxonomy): Eukaryota > Viridiplantae > Streptophyta > Pinopsida > Araucariales > Araucariaceae > Wollemia > Wollemia nobilis. The sequence goes on along the minus strand of JAQPPZ010016900.1, from coordinate 952,139 downwards.
TTGAAATACTTAAGCCTGTACTACAGAAATATCAAGAGAGGACGAGAGGAATACATAAAACCTGCTCTTTTGCAGTTATGTGATTTTAAGTATTATCTCTAGCTGCTATATAGATATACAGACGGACAGAATAGGTCATGCTTAGTCTTTCTGTGGACTAATTGACATAGAGTGAAAGTTGTTGTATGATTATAGATTTATAGATTTGGGATTTCGCAAGTTTTTAGTTTGTCTAGGTATCGCATTTTGGCTTTATCAAGGCCATTAGCTGTTTTATGTTTATTTTTGTCAAAAATATTTAATTTGCTGCTTTGCATCTCAAATTAGAAAATACATGTCGTCGTAGTGTTCTTATGGCAATAATGCCACAAAGACTTTTGCAGGAATTAATTCAAGAAGCGTACAAGAGGAGCAGCCTAGAAAACGGGTGCGGTTTGAAGAGAGAACAAACATACTAGTTGATATAGTAAGTATAGCTTTTGTTATTTCCTCTCTCTGTATTATATTTTGTCCTCATAGATGCTATATTTGTTTTTCATTATATAAGTGCTATATGAAAATAAATTCTTGCTCTATTTTGCATAGATTATGTCCATATTAGTTTATAATGGGCTGATGGCAAAACATAAGCATACATAAGAAGGGTTAACAGTATCTTTGATAGAATTTCTATTTCAAAAGACAGTTTGAAGTTGCAAGTTTAGAGACACTAGAACTATGCCATTGATACACCAGCTGCTTCCTGTCCCCCCAACTAATTTTGTTACGTTGTTAGCCTTTAAGATTTGAAGTACTTGATGAAAGAGGTACTCTTGCATTATACGGTAAGTAGGTGGCTTTTACCAATATGAGATTCTTGAGTGATGATGTCAGATCATTTGTTAAGGATGGAAGTGGGAAACCAACAAAAGGAGTAGGGAATCCCTCGGTGCACATACTTTTCATGCTACAGTAGGACAAATAACTATGGCATTGTGACTAATGTTATTTTGATAAGTCAAATGCTTGATTACTAAGCTTTTCAACAAAAGATCATGCTGACTTTCAAGGCATTGCCATGTTATTTAGATGGATACCTGTTAAATCTTGGGGAATAGGTTGCCATAGAGGAAACCTTTCCAAAATGGAAACATGAAAACTTTTGGAAACTTGTCATCTAGACTTTCCACATTTTCAAACATTTCCACTGGTGTTTGCTAACATTTTAATGTGTGTTTCCTAGTGTTTTGAGTAAGACAAGTCTAACTTTCAGGTCTTGAGGGGTTATATGGGCCTTACATGAGACCTACATGTCCACATTTCCACTGGTGTTTGCTAACATTTTTGTGTGTTTCCTAGTGTTTTGAGTAAGACAAGTCTAACTTTCAGGTTTTGAGGGGTTATATGGGCCTCACATGAGACTTACATGACCGCAAACAACAAAGATAACTTAGAAATGAAACAGTTTGGAGTCAAAGGAACAAGAGACTACATAACAAGGCCAAAAAAGGGAAAATACTGGTGTGTGGATTTAGAACCTCCCAACATGAATATTTCTTTGGCTGTTCTTGATCTCAAGAATGAGGACATCCTCTTCATGCACCTTTTGTTGGATCTATTGTGGTTGCCTCTCTTGGTGGTGCTATTGATTTTGATAATATTAAAGATGAGGGGAAAGTTTATGATTCATCCCATGCAATTCTTGTTGGCATGACATGTGTAACATCATTAATATAGGCTAGCTTTTGTCATTAAGCATTGTAATTCTATACTATATAGGGATAGTAAATTTTTTTTTACCCATTTCATTTCTTATCTTCTCTGTTTATTTTTCCCTCACTTTTTTTCCCTCACTTTTTTTCTAACTAGCTGTTTCCCCTGGCATTTTGTGTTTCCTAAGGGTTTGGGGATTCATGTTTCCAAAGCCGTTTCTGTTTTGGAAACCATACTCATTTCCAACTCTTGTGCAACTTAGCTTGAAACTAAACATTTTAAAAGAAGATATTGTGCTTTATGCTCAAATACGCAGCCTAGATACCAAGAAAATAAAATAAAAATAAAAAGCAAAATAAGAGAGATTCTGTTGATGTCCATAAATGACCAGAATATGTCAATGGGTTGACAATTTATTATAATGAACTGCAGAAGCTTGATTTACAAAATATGGGTTCAAGAACAAAGAAAATATAAGTAAACAAGACCAAATCAAACAAAAGTAAATAATGCATAAGACAGAATCCGAGTAGTTTGTTTGGACCCAAAATGGGGGCAAATCCTAAACATGTGGAGAAAAGAAGTTGTTGTATGGCATCAAACATCCAAATAACTGTATAGTGAAGAATTGGCAGCTATGGAAGAAAGAGCTCAAGTGAAGAAAGGAGGCCAACTCTAGTTTGGAAAGGGATGCAGAGTGGTAACAGAGGCACCATCATTGTCCACTATCCTAAAGGAAGCAACACAGGAGCTGAGGATTCTCGTAGGAGAATGGCCAGGATTGAGTGGGCCTGGCTTGATAATCTTGGAAGGGTGCAGAGCTTGACCACTAAGAACTGCTACCATCCATGGCCAATGAACTCATAGAAGAGCATAGGAAGCTGGTAATGTGTGTCTGCCTGGACCTCTTAGATTGTGAGAACTGGCCGATGACTTACCCCAGAGAGCAACAATCCCTTCTAACTTCAAGGCAGAAGAGGAGGGTGCTAAACCGCTGGTGGTTATATAGGAGGGCATGGTTGCATGTTTCTTCCATTACTGCTCTAAAATGTTGTAGCCTTTGTTGGATGCTTATTGCTGAAACAGTAGAAATAGCCTAAAAAAAGAATTGACTGATCTAGTGATTGTTGATCGCTCTTGGAGTACTTGAAGGCTATGAATGATTGCTCCCCTATGGTAAAAGCCAAGCACTGTTGGTCCGGATAGTGGAAAAAGGTAGCAAGAAACCTGTTTGACTCTTTGTACAGGCAATAAGATCATCCGAAGTCATGAAAGGCAGCCTATTCTGAAAAATGAAAGGAACAAGTGAATGATAGTAACATTATAATCCTATCTTCTAGAGTCATGATAGGTTATATATTGAAAATTTTCATTTCTTACAAGAAGTTAGTTATTTGTGAGGAACAGAGTTCTTTCCTTTGTCTGAAGGTAAGTAGTTTAATTCCATCCCATCATTAATATTTGTGTGGTCTTGTTTATTTTCATCACCACACTTGTTGTTATTGCTAGTTTGCTTGACATATGTGATGGATTGTTCCATTGGTATTAGAGCTTTCATATTATTGATCTTGTATATTTGCTTGCATTCATATTTTTATCTATCGTGCTACAATCTTTTTTCAATCTTGTCCATATCATCTACTTTTCTGTGTGTGCCCTTATTTACTATTATTTTATTCCAACACGATTTTTGGTATTCATTTCTATCGTCCTTGTCTATTTTTCTAGCTTATAGAAATTTAGATAGTCTTGTTACTACCTTTGCCATTCTGTTTGATTATCTCTGTTCCTTAAATCCTTTATCTTGCAGAATTACCTAATCTTTGTTTCTCTTTTGTTTATTCCATTACTTGCAAATATTTTCCCTCCACATATAATTTTTTTTAAAATCGGTTTTATGGGATTGAAATAGGCCCCACCCGTATTACATCATGACCACATAGTGGTATTACAACAGCTTGGCTATTATGCATGTATTGCTTGGCAAGATTTGAACCTGGGTCTCCTCCTTGAAAGTCAAGGAATTTAACTATTGCAATTTGCTCCCCCCCCCCAAAAAAAAAATTTATTTTACGTAGAAACCTTGTAATGTTTTTCTGTATCTTCTTCTTATAATTCTTTGATATATTTTGTTGCTATCCTGTGACTCCTGAACTACTGCCTATCAAGATGACACTGGTCACCAAGCTAGTCCAAGAGAAATCAAGAAAATGTCACTCTAAGCAAGTTCCATAGCTTTGGATAGCAATCCAGTGTCGATAAGATAATTCTATTAATGTCCACAGATGGCCAAAGTAGGCCAAAGGGACTCATTGAAAAGAGCTGTTACAGTGCACTTTAGTAACCAAAAACTTAAAAGTACTACGAAAATAAGCTAAACTAGAATAAAGAATTTAGTGTAGACTATGCTGTAGCGGAACAGCTGTATGGCATAAAATTACAGCCTTGAGGGTTACCCAAAATAAATAAACCCTAAAAGCTCAAGATGTCTGTTGAGGAATTACCACAACAAAGTTTCCACAAGGTCATTATTGCCTCACTTTTGTCTATTTGCGGAACATCGAACTCCAGAAAAAAGTTATGCTTGAAAATTTTGTGACCTCAGGAGGACATTTTTGTTGTTTCTGTTAATTTCTCTGCATTGCCTTTGCTATTTCTGCTGCATTTCCTTTGCCAAATACTGTTTGCCTAAACCATCCCACACATCGATGACATCAAATAATTCGAAAGGTCCAATAACATTTCAGTTGTAGGTTGTCCTTCTAATGAACAATATAGTCTAATTAATCATCTGAACTTGAAGTTTTACAAGTACTATGCTGTTAGAGCAAAACCAACGTTAGTGGGTCCCCACAACCATCCATCACCTGTCTTGTAATTTTTTTGCCACCAATCCTTGATGTTAATTCACTGGCACACCCTTCTCTCTTCATCATATATAAGTACTTTAATTTTTTATGGAACTTAACACTATTATCTTAGCCCTTTTATGAATGTCCATATAGTCGTTTTTTTCCAAAAGGCCCTACCATCTGTCCTTTTTGGATGTATGAATTTATATATGCCTCCCACTTGTCTTCCTAATTTATTTCCTTGTTCTAGCATTACTGGTCCCAACCTGTGCATTATTAATTATTGGTGGAGTCTTTTGCTTAAAAATGATGTTCCTTTCAACTCCAGTACAAACAAAAGAAAGAAAATAACATGGCACTGAAAGAAACCCTAGGGGAAAGCCATACCAAGCAAATATAACAAACATTCAATTGTAGATGAAGTTTTGACTAGTAGAAATTGAAAAATACAAAATCCAATTAATAATGTGCCTCAATATATCACTGCTACATACCTTTGCCATAGCAAAAATTTTATGCCAATTGTTACGAAGTGTCGCACAACTTGGACCTTGATTGTAGCAATGCGCTCAACCTGCTTAGCGTTTTGGCCACACAATCTGTCGATCTTTGCTCGAGCTGCTTTGCCTCAACATGAACCTTAGTAAAAATTTGTAGGTCCTCCTTGAGATGCTACTAGACCTCACTGACTCATGGAATCAACTAGCTCTTACAATTGGTAGTTCTCCTCAATCTGCAGCTATAAGCTAGCCAAAAAGTGTTGACTTTGATACACAAGGTAATTGTGTTGCCTAAGAAGCAACTCCAACTTTTTAGGAATTTGGTCTCAATGGATCATTGAGTCTTACAACTTTTAGCTCATACACAAAAATGTATATTGTTAATAAATTATGAGCCTCCTACCCAAATTTATTAACTATGTGGATAAAAAATGCTTTGCTTATTTTGGATAAATTATGAGCCAATGTTCTGTGTATTTCAAGGCTGTATTAACTATTCTTATTTTGGTGTATCACCTCCCTTTCCCTATTTTCAGTTATTTGTTTTTCCTTCTCTCTCTTTTCCTCTGCAATTTTATGAGAACCAGCTCACTCTAGAGGTCTTCTTCTCTTAGGCAGTCTCACATAAGAGAAGAATTCCTATGTTAGTGGATGACAACAGGCGCAAATGTTATCATACATTTTCAACCATTAACAGTTTTGGCACGCTCGGTGGGACAGAAAAATCTAATTTATTATCTTGCTGAAGTGTGACAGTGATTTCAGTTAAGTTTATGCTTGTTGAAGCAGCGTTTCCTACTGTCTGGCGATTTTGTTGGTCATCAGAATTCAGTATCTCTGTGTTGCAATGGTCCTAGTTTTGATTAATATATTTGTTTATTGAAATAAAAATTTTTCACATGGTGTTTTGTTGGTTTGAAAGATCAAAAGCATTTCCATGCTGTTTATGAGGGGTGTATCTACAAGAAGTAATTCAAGAAAGGAGGGTAGATTCCAATATCAACAACTATATTTTAAAACCTCAAGGAGAAGAAGAGGAGGCAAAACCCAAAATCCAGTTTTCACACCACCTCCTACTGGTTCTCCATTTGTTCAGAGAGCCCACCGTCAAATTCCATTCATGGCTCAGCCACCACCAAAAGCTTACCCTTCTTTCAATCAGGGTAGTCCGTTGGCCCTGGCAGTACGTAATGATATTCCAGTATCAGCCCTTAAGGCTTTGCCTTATTATACTGGAGAAACTTTGTAGACCCCTGTTGAGCATCTCCAAGATGTGGCAAATGTGTGCTCAGTGCATGATGTGACTGAGGATAATGTAGCAGTTAGGCTACTAGCATCTTCTCTTAAGGGCAAGGCCCTTCAATGGTTTAGAAGTCTTTCTATTGGCTCTATTGCAGATTGGGATACCTTGGCTGATAAGCTAACAAATCAGTTTCAGGATAAATCAGATAGCTTATCACTAATGGAACAATTGACAACCATAAAAAGAGCTCCCAATGAGCTGATTACAGACTTCAATTTCAGGTTTCAAAAGACATGGGATAGAGTGCCTGTAGAAGTGAGGCCAAATGCACAATCTGCTTTCTTATATTTTTTGAGAGCATTAAGTTCAGATATAGGAATGATAATTTAAACTATGGGGACAAAAATATTGCCTCAGGCATATGATAAGGCTGTGGAGGCAGAAAATTATTTAATTCAATGTGGAAGAATTGCCTCTAAATTGCCTATGCCTCTATTCCCGGAAGTGTTTGTGCCTACTCCACTTCCTCCCCAAATTCCTAGAAGCACTCCTGCAATTGTGTCTACCCCAGTTAATGATAATGCCCCAAATACTTCGGGGCAATCCTATGATAAAATGGATGAACTGATGAACATGTTTAGAAACTTGGGTAATGAGGTGAATAATTTGAAGAGATAGCAAAATCAACCTTCACAGAGGCAGCCTTATTATCCACCTTACCAACAAAGGCCTCCACATCAGAATTTCCCACACCCATCTAGACCTTTACAAGCTCAGATCCCTGCTGTAACAAATCAACAACAGGCCTTAGTCCCTGTACAAACTAATCTAGCTGAGCAGCAAAGATGGTGTCCTCCATGCCAATTACCTCATGATCCAAGTAGTTGTGCATATGGAAGTGATAGTAGAGCTTTAGTGGCTCAGGATCCAAAATACCAGATGCAAGAACAAAATCATTATCAGCAGCTTTCTTCCCCATCTCCTTCCACTAAGTAGTGGTTGACTGCTCGTTCATGATGCTCTCCTTGCAGCTCTCTTGTATTTAGGACTTGAGGGTAGCAATGCGCCGCTGATCCCTCTCTTGCAACTACTTCTATTGCTAGTGATGTATCGACTCCAAATCCTCCCATTGAGGGCTAATCAATAGAAGTGCGCAATTGCTGAATTTCTTGGCAAGCTTCCTTGTACTTTTGTTGCATTGACTCGCCAAAGTTATAGTGCTTCACACATTGCTTATCAATTTTATCCAATTCTTGATGTAATTCCCACTGTTGGAAAGTAGTGGTTAGGGACTTCTTCGTCGTGGTCAACTTGTTGTAGCTCTCCTATACTTAAAGGCTCGAGGAAAGCAATGCATTGATCCTTCTCATGCAACTGCTGCTAATGCTGGCAACATATTGACTCCAACTCCTTCCAGTGCTAAGTCGTATTTGCTTTGACCTCTCTTTCAAAGTTGCAAGTTTTCCTCGGAATTGGCTAGTCGGTGCAACTGTGTAGAACACTCCTGTTGATCATATGCTATCCAAAAAAACTTGGATTAGAAGAGCAAGATAGTTAAGTTTCCGAAATTGCACATCAAGTTGCTCGGTGATTGGGTACCTCGTAACTGTAGGTGGTGTTGGAAACTCCTTGGCTTACTCAGGTGTAAGGTACACTATAGGGGGCTGGAAATATAAGATCATTGTGTCTAGGGGTAGTTCTAGCAGCTAAAGTAATCTACGCATCTCTTGCACCCAAGCATAGATATTCATGAGACCCTCATATTGTGTTTGTTGATCATCTCCCAGTTATACAATTTATTGATCTCACTTGAGTCTCATTGTCCATAATCGCCATTTCGTGATAGGACTTATTATTAAATTGTCCCATGCACTTGCTATTAGGTCACTAAGCTGATCGAAGAAACTAGTTGTGCATGTTTGCTTTGTGCCTCGGGACACATCTTGGTAGGCAAGCACGGGTAAGTCCATTAGTCACCTGTAAGGAGGTAATGCTAATTCTTTCTCACCCTCATTTGCTGCTTGAGTCTGGTCCTCCAAAACTAGACTGTTCTCCTTAGTGGCAACTACCTTTCTTTTGTGTGTCTCTTTCCAAAGGCTATTGCTCTTTGGCTTCTTGATGATGCTCAATTTCTACATTTAGTGCTTCTACTTATGTATTGTGTAATGACAAATCCGCTTTTTGCATTTGTTCCTCAAAAGTAGGAGTCACCATGAATGGGCTGGCAAATTTTATATATTTCTCATTTGTCTAGTACAAAGGTGATTCCAGCTCCCTCAAAAATCCTCTAGCCCCTTGATATCCATGGTTTGAGTGTCATTAAGTTCAATTTGTTTGGCATTGCTTCTTTCTTGACGAGCCCTCTTTGATAGTGGATTCTTTGTTGTGGGGTCATGTCATCTTATTGAGGAAGTGAAGATGAAATGGTCATCGTCGAGCATCTTCATTGTTACAAAGGTTGCTTTGGATTGCTCGGTTCCTCCTCATCCTCGTATGTCCCATTTGTTTCCTCGTTCTGATTTTGTTCTTTCTTTGAAGACTTCCACCACAACTTCTTCGCCTTATGGTGCAAACCACCTGCTCCATTCGTGCCAATCCTCTGGTCTATGCACTCAACCTCTTGTTGCAAAGTGGGTGTGACGATCACTTGATGGAATAATTTAGGTACTCCTTTGTGATGTCAATTGGGTGTCCCCACTCTAGTAGGTATATGTGCTATAGTCACGCTACATCTCGTATTAGAGCAATGACATGGAATGCCATTGAGAAGTTTTTTCTGCCTTGTTGAAAGAATAAATGCACAAGCTTTGACAAATGTGAGGCCCAATCATACTGACCCTGTATATTATTTCTTGTATATAGGATACAAACCATGTCAAAATCTCCAATGCTTTTTGCTTGCCCGAAAGTCATGACATTACCAAGCACATTGGGCATTGGTACTCCATGCACAACTACATCCTCAAGTAGCAGTTCTCATGAAATGACCACTTCAACTCTTTGTCATGAGGCATGATGCTATCATAGTACTGATTAATGAGTTTATGCAACCTTCATTTTTCATATTCCTCTTGTTGGAGAGGTCTACGTGATTGGTCAGGCACTTGAATACATATACGAAGTCCAGGCCTCAAGTGTCATTCATAGTGTTTGAGAATTGATCTGAAACATGCTTCTTCTTGAGCGCAAGTCTATTTGCCCAATATCTCCACTTGGTACTTCTTAAAGTTGCCGTGATCTAAATTCGGGATGTGCAAAATATAGTGAACTAAAGCTTTCCTAAAAGCTTGCTTCAACTCGTGTTTGTTAGCGTGTAACTTCTACAATTTTTGTAGCTTCCAACTGATGGAAAACTCCAAGTGATGTCTGGGCTAAACTTGGGTTTGTTACCTTTGTCCTTTGTCTTTCCTTTTCCCTTGGCAAAAAGGTTTTTTGTTTGCTTCACTCGACTTTGCTTGCCTCAACATAGATGTGGCTTCTTGGTCTAGTGCTAAGTGCATCCTTCCATCATCCAACTTGGCTTTCAATACACTTGAATGTCAGGTTGTCTGGATTGTTGTGGAGGTGCTAGAGATGGTGACCTTTGATGATGCGGTGCTAAAGCACGGTGGTCTTGGTGTTGCTTCTACATATGGTGATCCAATTGTCTCTTAGGAGCATCACAACATGATGCTGTGTGTTGTCGGCCTCTGTGGTGTAGGAATGCATTGCAAGTTTGGAGCGTCTTCGAATGCTGAACTACAAACTACTATAGCTCAGAACCTTCTAAGTGGTTGGTACCTAGTGAGCCCTAGTAACTCTCCAACTTTTGTGGCAACTATTGTTGCTCTCCATATGTAGTGACTAGCTCGTTGGCGTCGACACTTTGTACACTAGCACTCCATGCACTTAGTTCTACTTTGATAGCATCACCACCTTATGTGTTGGCTTCTTAGGTTGCTAGCTTTCCTCTATCCTTTATGTGGCGACAATGTTGATTTACTTCTTTTGTCCAAAGTGGATGCGGTTTACTACTTGATACATGTCGTGTAGCTCTGTTGAACTTCTTCTCACTTGCTGAAGGCGTTGCACAATTGTTGCATTGTATGCATGGGTTCTCCCTTTGATGTGAGTGTGTACTTGGCTAGGTCAACATTGACAAAAACATTTGTCAATTGGATGAGTTGCCCATCATTTTTGTTGTCAATATCGACAATGTTTTTTTTGTCAATTAGGTAGTGATGTTTGTTGACTATGTAATGACGATTGTGAGGGCTCGAACAACATGTTGGCCAGGGCTTAGCCGACAACATCGTCAGTCGGGTGACCATCATGTTAGAAGTAACAATCTTTTCCCGAAACATTCCGAAACATGCATTCACCACAATCACATGTAGAAAAGTAGTAGAAGCAATTCAAAAAATAGTAGTAGTAAACAAAGTAAAGAGCTGAAAGGAGATGACAAGAAGAGATATAAGGTGGGCGCTTGTAGGCACCTCAATATATCGCGTTTTATTCACACCTATGATACAAATGGATCCTCATTAAGAGGTATTTATAGTGATACCAAAACCCCAATGAGAGGTTAACCTCAAGTCAACATTGACTTGACCTTGAGGTTAATTTACAATAAAATAATAATAAATTACACCCTTTAAGCAAGGTTATCCATAAAGGTGAATTAACCAATACCAATAAAGGTGAAATATGAAAGGGGCCCTTAGGCTTACATGAACATGCCCGTAGGCTTACATAAATGATGAATTCCCATAGGCTTACATAAATATATGCCCATAGGCTACATTAATAGTGCTCATAAGCACTTCTTCACACTTTTGGCCTTGACTGAACAAGATCAGATTACACATATTTCAATAACCCCCCATAATCTAAGCTGACGGGGCCAAGGAGAGAAGGCACTAGAGGTGACACCTTTGCCCCCCATAATGGATGCTCTAGTGGGCCTTTACTTTACCATATTCATCCTCATTTTCATCATAAGAAAGCTTGTGTCCTAACTATTAGAGTAATATTCCATCATTTGGGATATCTACCTTTTTTCTACATGAGGTAGATTTTATTTACCTCATAGTAAAAAGTATTTAGTTACTTTTTACTATTACTATTTACCTACTAGGTTAGATTGATTATTTACTTTTACCATGAAGATATTCATGTCGAATATCTTATGGTTATATATCACGCTATTATTTAGACGTGATATATTATTGTTAGTAATTAATAATTTGTTAGTAGGTTAGCTTCGTAATAGGGTATTTTGTTTACGTTGTTGGATTGGCTATTGTTAGCCTAGAGCATTTGTATATAAACATTACCTTATGAATAATATATCTAATGCTTCAATACCCATCACTAGCCCTCAAGAATTTTGTCTCAATCTTCTTCAGCCTTGTAATGCAATTTTTGATGGAGTGTCCTTCCCTTTTACAATACTTGCAAGTATTTGACTTCTTTGAAACCTTAGACTTGCCCTTGGGCAACTGAGCCTTAGATTCCATTGATTTGAAGTCTTTTGGATGAGCTTGTGTATGAGAAAGAGCTCCACAATTTTTCATTGCAACTTCATAATGGATTAGAAGCTTGAAAAGTCCTTCAAGAGAGATGGGTTGTGGATCCTTGATAGTCATAGCATTCACATAAAGAACCAAGCCAACTGTATGAAAGGGAGGAGAAATATTGGAAGTAATAGATTTGGCATACTCTTTGTCACTCTTTACCTTGTTTCCTATCATAGCTAGATCAACTTTTAGAGCTTTGAAGTGAGATACGTAGTCTTCAACATTATTGAAATCTGAAATTTTGAGATTGGAAAATTCTATCCCTACTCTGTTAACTTTAGTAGCACTTACTTTTCCATAGAGTTTTTTTAAAGGAGACCATACCTCAATAGGATTAGTTTTCTCTTTGATATGGAAAAGTACATCTAATTCCACTAACATGAAAAAGAGTCCAAGAGTTTCCTCCTTTCTCTTACCAAGTTCATGTTCATCTAGACCTTCTGATTCATCGTTAAAGATGAACCAAGATTCTTTCTTCTAAGTAATCCTACCATTTGAACTGACCAAGTGCTATAATTTCACACATTGAGGCGAGTAACATACCCGAAGGAATCCATTTCGCACACAAAACCCTAAGCAGAACTGTAACAGGTCCGTAAAATGATGTCACCACTTCGTAGAGCTTGAAAAATTGTGCAATCTGGAAAAAAATGGGCTCCAAATGCATCCGTATGCAAAAGTTATGGCATCCGAAAGATTTGGTATATTCGTTATGGTCTCCAAACCTTAGAAAAATTTTGTCGAATTAAAATCTCACTTGGCGCCATTGGATTGGGTATTGCACTTTCAATTGAGGAATTGGGGATTGACAAGTTGATCGCCTTGATTGCATAGATCCTTTATATATATATAATTTGATTTGATGGGTTTGGAGTTGATGGGGCTCAAACCCAAGACGACCTCCTTGCAACTGTGAGAGCAAACCAATGTGTCATGCGTGAGCTTTAACCAAAGCAGAGAAGGAATCAATTTGAGCATTGCGCATGGAACAAACATACCTTGTGATCACATTTGGAGTGCTGGAATATGTGGATGCGCAACGGCAAAAGTGCATGGTTTATGCATGAAACAGAAGAAACGATGTTCGATTTCGGTGCCAAAACAAAAGTGGGAAATAGATTTTGAATTTTAAGTTTTTACAAAACAAGAGAATAACCTGGTTTTTGAGGATGTGAGGCTTTTGATTGCCAAGGAATGATTCCTTCCGCTGACAAATGCCGTGGCTTCGGTCCTCGCTTTGATACCATGTTAGAATTCACAATATTTTTCAGAAACATTCCAAAACATGCATTCACCACAATCACATGTAGAAAAGAAGTAGAAGCAATTCAAAAGATAGCAGTAGTAAATGAAGTAAAGAGATGAAGGGAGACGACAAGAAGAAATAGAAGGTGGGTGCCCGTAGGCACCCCAATATATCACATTTTATTCACACTTATGATACAAATGGATCCTCATTGAGGGGTATTTATAGTGATACCAAAATCCCAATGAGACGTTAACCTCAAGCCGACATTGACTTGACCTTGAGGTTAACTTTACAATAAAATAATAATAAATTATACCCTTTAAGCAAGGTTATCCATAAAGGTGGATTAACCAATACCAATAAGGGTGAAATATGAAAGGGGACCTAAGGCGTACATGAACATGCTTGTAGGCTTACATAAATGATGAATGCCCGTAGGCTACATTAATAGTGCTCATAAGCACTTCTTCACACTTTTGGCCTTGGCCTAACAAGATTAGATTATACATATTACAACACATCAACCATGGACTAGAAGATAGCACTGTCATCTGACCTTGTATCTAGAGTATTGCTAGTAGAGGGGTTGTGGATCGACATCTCGTTCGCTACATCGACAGTAATGGGGCTGTCAATTGGGGTTGGGTCAGCCATGTTGATGACACACCCCCTATTGGCTGCTTCATTGGTGTGTGCTTGATCGACACCCTTGCCAACTAGCAAGGGATGATGATAGTAGGGCGGCCAATGGCATGGTTGTGGGCATCAATGGCCTTCTCCCTTTTCTTCCTTCAAATTTTGCTCTTCTTCACTCTATTGTTTACTCCCTCTAGAGAATGCTCTGTTTGCAAAGATAGTGTGCCACATTGTAGATGGTGTGCTTCATAATGACAATGTGCTATATGCTATGAAGGAAGGTTTTTGCTTCTCAACCAATTTTGAGGTTATCCTTTAGATGATGTAGTTTTAGAAATAACATTTTAGGGTTCTTTTGATGGTGGGCTACCCTCAAAACCCTTGCAATGGACTTCTCTTCTTCTCTATGTTTCCCTTGCAGGGGTTTTTTCGTTTTCTGGAAACAAACTTGCAAAATCATACAATCTAAATGAGATTTTGCACAACTATTCTTCAATTGGGTCTAATTTTGGCATGAACAATGCCATCGGCTTATGGGATACCTTATAATTCTGCACTTTTTTTATGATTGAATTCATCACTTTTTTTTTTTAAAGTGAAAAACCCCTTGCGGAGCCGCCTTGGTCTGAGAGACCATGAACAGGGGGTTCTACACCGTCAAAGTCACCCTGGTCTGAGAGACCACGAATAGGGGGTTTCTACACCGTCAAAGTCACCCGAGGGTCGCACTTGACCTTGCGCGCACCAACATTATCAATTGGATTTTGGATACCCAATTCAACTTTTTGGTAGGGTGGAGATTTGAACCTGGGACCTCCCTTGGAGGATTGCCCTCTCCTCTCCAACTCACTTACAACACCTGGGTGATTGAATTCATCGCTTTGGCTTTGGTTATGATATATGGAATTTTATAATTTTTTGCTCAGGGCTTTACAAGTAGGTGATAGATAACTCTACTTGTTCTTGTCCACTCGCAAATAATTACAAATGGGATTAAAATTCTTCAAATCCTTTTGAGGATTGTTAAGAATGTTACTAGTTAAAAAATGGTTAGTTCTGTTGTCATGGATCTCGTCACCCAATCTTTGTGTTGGGTGTCTCCATTTGGGTCTCGTGGCACTAAGAAAATTTAAACGTTTGCATTCTGCTTTGTATTCACTTTTGTATCCTTCGAACTCTCATGGGATCCATTAATTTAAAATTCTTTTACAAGTGGTCATACTCTATTATAATTTTTAACATGCTTTGTTTTGATCCGTTTTATTTGGTGAAGTCCCTAGAACTCAAGCCCTCCCTTGTAAATAGTTTTTAGCCCATACCTTTCATCACTGCATTGTTACATTCTTTCATGCAACTTGTTTGTGCCTTTCCATCTTTGCATGCATACTCTGTTGCAATCATACAATTTTTGAGCATATATATGACCCTTCATTTTTGTGAGGTCAGAGCTTACCTCAGTTTATTTATCAAATTACTTTGTCGTACTTTTTAGGAAGTGTGATCGACCCATTGAGTTTGTTGTATGCTAGTTCTTCATCACTTTGTTGCTTGTCTAGAAGTTAGTCCATGGCATGATGTAACCTGCAAATTTATAAAGGCATAATGGATCTCCTTGGTTTTCTTTCTATTTGCACAACATCGTCTTTTGCCTTACGTGTCTTGATGGTGTGCCTTGGCAGGTCATGACACACACCAATGGGGGCAAAACTTTGTTATCTTTGGTGGTCAGAATAATTGGGTTCCAAATTTGTCTCCTTGGTTACTGGATTTTGTTTTGTGTTGGTTGGTCTGGCCAATCAGCCAATATTCTCCACTCCAATAAACATGATCATTCAACTCCCTTCAACTGCTCATGGTATTGCTTACAGGCGATTGTGCATCTCTAGGAGTATTAAGTTCTCCTACGTCATAGATTGTGACTGCTTCAAAGGAGTCAATGGACTCACTGGATACATGAGGCAGCCCATCCAAACTATATGTCCCTAGGTCAATGAAATGGACTTGCACTTGTACATTCAGGAATGTATAACATCGTCACATAATGCCCAATATTCGCATTGTTGGAACCATTCGAAAGGTTTCTTCAAGCACTATGAGTTGGTTGCAATTTCAAGCAAGATGAATTTTCTATAGGTTCCAAGACTCTCAAATATTTCTTCCACTTCAATTCTTCTATTGATAGTTCAAAATTATGCCAAATGAGAATTGGACATGTAGAGTTATTGAAACTAAATGGCCTATGCAGGATTAGAAACAAGGAAGAACAAATTCTTTCAAGTCTTCAAAACTAAAGTAATACAATATGAGGACGGAGGAAGCATTTGGGACAATCAATGAACACCTCTCAAGGATCTCCGTTTCCATGTTCAAAATGAGACAACGACACAAGTAGGTGCGATGAAATTGAAGAAACTTTTTAATTAGCAATTAAGGCCGAGTTTGTTCAACTCAATTTGGAGCTTGCATCTCTTGATCTACTATGCTTTGAAAGGATTGAGGATTATCTACCATAGATAAGAGAAATCCAATGGTTGCTTAGAAATGCTTGATAAAAAGCATCTCAAAGATGATCACGAGTTGATTGAGATTGTTTTGCATAGGCTTTGCAGTTGCTACAACAATCTCTATTCTAGATTCTGAACTATAAGAGTTGTGATGAAAAGGAGAGATGCATAGGATATCATAACTTTCAAAGAACGGTTTAATCTTCTTGTTGAAGAACAAACAAAATACGATTGAGATGGAGGCCTCCATTTAAAGGAACAAGCACACTTCCTAAAAATTCCTTATTGTGCATTGTTGTATGTTTGTGAGTTGATCTTTCCATTGCATTATATCTTGTATGGTACTGGATGGTATTGTTTGTTTGGGTATAATTTTCTTATTGAAGAACAAATGAAGATTCATTGAGAGGGGACATCTTATTAGAGGAACAAGTACACTTGATAAAGATGGGACAATGAAGGCAACCAAACTTTAAAGGAGTTGAAAAGTATGAAGCTTCAAGAAGAAAGGGCATAGTCAAACTCATGAGCAAAATGGTGAAATCTATTGTATCACTTGTTGAGCTCTGCATATGAGGGCAAATTAAATAATGTGGATTATGGATTCTCTAGATGCACCCAACATATGGTGAAAGATGAGATGCCATTTGCTCTAGGACAGGAAAAGAATAGTAAATTTTTGGTCTAGAGGATGAATTCTTTATTTTCTTTGGAGAAGGTATAGTAGATATTGAAAATGGTTTTTTCAATTATGTGTACTATGTTTCTACACTCAACTCAAATCTATTTTTTCTATAGATCGAAGTACACAAATTAATAAGAAAGTAGAGTTTTGGCCCAACAAATTTGTTTTGAAGGACATCAAGGACAATTGTAGGGTTACCTTATTGGATCTTTTGATCCTGTTGACAAACATTATAAAGTTACCAAGTTTCTTGACGAATCTCTTCGTATCTGTTGAAGACAAATTATAGAAAGAGGGCCTACTACAAGAGATCCATAATATTATTGCTCAACTTGTATAGGTTAACAGGCAAAACCAAAATGATTTTAGTGATGATCTTGTAAGCACTTGTGAGGGCAGCAATGAAGATAATGAATGGCACTTCATATTATGTTAATTTTAAGTCTTATGGTTCATATGATGATGAAAACTCCTCTTACATAGAAGGAAACTTAGGTTTGGAGAGTGATGGTGGACCCCTTGAACTAGGGTTTAATCACAAGGTTGGTGAACATATCATGATGAAGATGTGATTCAATAGCAAAGGGCTTGGCAAAGAGGAAGAAGGCGTTATTGACCCCAGTGATCCAAAAGGCATAAAATGAAAATGGGTTGGACTCTCTACAACTCACCTCATCATGAAGATGATGAGTCAAAGGCAGATATGACATATTATCTAAATGTCCTCTATTAGAAGTTTAATAAAGGGAAAGTTGGATAGGTTATCAATGCTTGTGGAGCAGTTGGAAAAGAAGAATATGCTGATATGGCTTTTGAAGATTATGAACTAGAAGTTGAAGATGCAATCTATTATGAGGACATCTTTGCTTGAAGAGACTTGTATGACCCTTTAAAGTGGGAAGCTACAACAAATGTCGGAGCAGATGAGAGTGAGCCCTATTAAGGGATCTATAGGCTTAGGAGGGACTTCCTCTTAAGAGGAGACTTCCTAGCCTAGTACTAGTCTAAGGGGATTCTTTGTCTCAAGATGTTCCCTTTATCTTTTGTCTCTCACATTTCTTGTGCATTTCTTTTGGCTTGAGCATTCTACTTAGTGGACATTGTACCTGATTGTCATTATGCTTCTTGTTGATGGTTGTGTTGAAAGATGGAGTGATAATCATCCCTATTGGACTTCTACCACTCATGCTAGTAGTTGGACTTGTGATGGTAGTTTCTACATGATATGTGATTTATCTTCCATAGATAATGGGGCCTATGATGATTGCTTATGCGTGAGATTAGATAGCCGTATATGGTCATTGGCTCTATGTAGTGAATTTGACTTCATGGATACTGGCATAATATGATCTTGCATATTGATTTTTGTTAAGTTGATATGGCTTTACATGATGATGATTGTTTTGCTATGCTCAGGTTTTCTAAATATGGGTTTGTTGAAGCCTAGGTCATGGGATGTATTCCTTGAATACATGCTCCATTTATAGTCCATCACATGGGCCAGCATTGCGTCATATGTTTGAGATATGATCTGATGGATATTTGCATCAATTTTCGCATATGTGCATAACATTGATCACATGTCTACAAGGTTCTCTTGATACATCAGGCTTGTACAATCAAGAGCTGTTGGTACATCTTCTGCTTGGCATATGCATGGTCTTTAGGATTAATATGTTTAGTACATTTGGCATGTGCATGGTTTCCAAGCCAATAGATGTTTGGGATTTGTTGCAAATGCATGCACAATTCCTTTCTTCTACATGTTCAGCATCAATGTACGTCAATAATACTCTATGCTCAGTTTATGTCTTCATTATGAGTGGAATTTCATTGATAAGTAGTTTTGAATATTAATCAAACTACAATATGCTAGCAAAATTATGATATGCAGCCTTGGGCAATTTGGTGCCTTGGAGCATGGATGACTTGTGGTATTATATTGTTGCACATTTGCTCCTTTTTTTTCCTGATATAAACATGTATGGTCAGCTCTTTTCTTGTGTACCTATTGCTCATTGTTTTTCATTGTGGATGAGTTATAATTGGCTAGCTGATGGCATTTGATCCAATCTTCCTAAGTGCATCATGCACATGACGTTTACTCAAGCCAATGTATGTGACTTTAGGGGGTAGGTTCTAATAGCTTTGCACTTATGGAATCCCCGCTTTTTGATTTGTGCTCCTTGATATGCCCAGACTGATCTTGACCACATTCAGCACGACTTGACTAGAGCATCCAATGGGTTCTTCATTTGAGCATGGATCTTGATATGATGTTGGCATACATCTTCAGCTGGCTACCTTGATAGTTGGCACATGCATGCATAAACAATTTGGATAGTTCATGCTCGTATGCTTGGACACTTTGTTGCACATCTGCATGTTGGCATGCAAACACGTACATATGGCATGCTGTTGGACACTTGGTCACTGCATATGCACTATTTGAAATGATGATGTGTCTTGTTCTTGGAGCACTTATATACTTTGAAAGATCTTGATAGATGTGAGCTCATGGGCACATTTAGGCATATTTGAATATGAGCTCATGTCTAAATATCATAGTCTTTCATGCATATCTTGAGGATATTCAGACACCAATCACTTCGATGTTTTTTTGGGGTGTTTCTGATGGAAGGAAGACATGACCTGATGCAACAGAAACAGTCATGTTTACTGTTGTAGGATATGGTTAATCCTTGTTTGGGTGGTTTTAAGAGTCGTCCATAGCTTGATACAGTAGTGGTTGTGGTGTGTCTCTTGTTGTAGGATATGGTTAATCCTTGTTTGGGTGGTTTTAAGAGTCGTCCATAGCTTGATACAGTAGTGGTTGTGGTGTGTCTCTTGTTGTAGGATATTGTCCCAATTTTCTTTGGTTGCTTCTGAGAGAGGCAATGCATGGCTTGATGCTGTGGTGCGTCTTCTGTTGCAAGATATTATAATACCTTCATGTGGACTTGCAGTGTTAGGCTTGTCAAGGCATTGTGTGTTTTGTCCTGATTTTGTATCGAAGCTTTGATGGTTCATAGACTCTTGCATGCATGAGTCCACTTGGCCTGTGCAGTGCCTCTTGCATGTGTGAGTCATTGCAGACAATGCCTTCATTGTGGAGTTACAACAGTTTAAAATTATGTCATCTTAAATCCTGTATACGGATTCTGTGATAGCAGAGGATGCTTTTGGATATGGGATTCTCATGATCCTAGACTTCTTGTGAGCTCATGGTCCGAAGGAGGAAATAGCTCTTCTAGGTGTACACTTATCATGTTTTTCTTGACTTTGTAGCGTCTTATGTGGGACTAACTTTGTGTGGCATGCTTTAATTTAGCTTTTGAATGCATTGATTCTGTGTTGTCTTCGTTGCTTCAAGCTTTGCTGCCGTGTTGTGTCTTAGACCCTCCCAAGCCATCATTTATGATGCATGTTGCCGCAAATACGGCATCTCAGTAAATCTCACTCATTTGGGTGCCCTTGTGCAATTTACGGTAGATCATGACCCATCAAGATACCAACTTTGTGGTATTTTGTGGGACCTGATTTACCATTGTGTTTTGTGGTACCTAGGGATCACCGACTTGGATAATGTATTTGGACCCCTCATAAGCATATTGTTTGGGGTGCTATGAGGTGGGGTTTATTTGAACCTAAGGTTGTTGGAAGAATCCATGAGACTTGCATATCTCATATCAGTAAGAAATTAAAATATGGTTAGGCTGGTTATGGGATATATCCAACATCAATGTGTATTTAAAGGATGGGGTTTATGTCTCATGCCATTTTCACGCAATTTACTTGTATCTCATCTTCCTGGATACATAGTCCAACTAACATTATTTTAGTACACCATCGTGTAACTTCCATACTCTGGTGTCTCTTGTACAATGTTGATGTGGTGAATATCTAGGTTGTTAGTATTTCTTCCATATCACTTGTGGAGCTGCATCACGATTTTGAGGAATAAGTTTACCTGTCTTAACATGGAAATGGGGATGATATTTTCAATATTAACAGTACAAAGGTTGAACATTGCAAATGCCTTGATAATAATTGAATGTTGTAAGTCACTAGTTTAAATGTCAATAATAATGAGGATTACAGATGTTAAATGGAATTTGCAGTGGATTATTCCTAAAATGATGGTCAGAGAAAGTTCTGGTGGGCAAAACCCTACAAGATAACAAACATGTTGGTATCTGAAACCATCTAATGCTGATGCAGTGAAAGTTGGTCCATTTTCTACTTATTATCAGGTCCTATCCTAAGCCATTGTTCAGCAGCAAGAGCCTTACGTGAAGTAACAGCCATGAACAGGTGATAATTGTTCAAGGGCACACTGTTGCTTTTGACTGATAATTCCTTTTATTTGGTAACAATTCTACTTTAATAGTAGATATAGTGAATAAATCTGTGGCTTTTGATGGCTTCAGTTCTATGGAATTAGATTTCAACACAATCTGTGTCTCTGGTTCTGGGCAAGCAATATGGTAATGCACTGTCACATTTCAAAGGCACACCATTGCATTAGACAAATAGTCTCCTATTTGCTAAGAACCCAGATTTAGTAATTGATATAATGAGAAATTCTGCCCTTTTGATGGCTTTGGATCTATGGAATTAATTCTCAACTTTTCCTGTCTTAGGTCCCCGCATCCTTCTTCCTCCTTGTCTGAGATCACAATGGCATCACTGAACAAATTAAGAAAACCAGCAGACTGCTTTTTGAGTGTGCCCAAAGTTTTTGAGCTTCACCCAGACAAGCACAACAAATTTAGTTGCATTACAGTGGATTATAGCTCCAGTTCCATGGTGTTCCTGGTCTTCTATTTGTTGAATGTTTGTCACCATTATTCATTTTGTAAAAGAATCTCTGATTGCCCTAGATGACAATTCTCTCAGCAATATTCATATATTTCCTAGAATCATAGAATTTAAGTCTCTGCAATATCCAAAGGATGTCTAGAATTTTAGATTTTAACATTTTCATTAACTAAATAGAAACAGTTTTGGTCATTGACCAAAAACTGTTCTGGACTGTGATACTCCAACCTAATGTACATTGGCAAAAAGTTGCTTTTGGTGAACATGCTATGTCGCCTCATTAATGGTACGTAAAATTTAATTCTCATTTCCTTAATTAAAACTATTGGAGAGCCTTCTGTGAATATAGCCTTTTTCAATTGTATTAATTTTAAAGAACTCCAATGCTATGTATTTCATGTATTAGAAATGTATTTTTTCTGGTTTCAGGAATATTCTATGACCCTGCATATGGTCCATGTAGAATTTTGTGTTTAGCAGTTCTAGTTGTGGTTTTGTTGAAAATTTGAGTGTTTGAAATTATTCTCTTCTTTCTTGATTGGACTAAATTATGTTATTTTCCATTTATCTAGCTATCAATGTGTTTGATTTAAGTAAAGTATATTTGCATGGATCTTATTGTTGAGAATGTTGGGCTTAGTCACTTCAGTGATGTATTTTCTTTCCCATTTCATCATGATTTGCATTCTTTTCAAACTAATTGATTCTGTTTATCTGTTCTAGCTGTTAAAGCTCAAAGATTCGAAGGAGGGTGTTTATGGAGCTCTAGATTCATGGGTTGCAAAGGAGGAAACATTCCCCTCAAATGTTCTCAAAAGGGCTTTGTATATGTTGGAAAAGAAACAACAGTGGCATCGAACCATACAGGTTCTCTCTCTTTATAGTTTTGAGAGGCATTTTATTACCAAGAGAAGCAGCAATTGGTCATGATAAACATTCATAAAATTGTTTATGATATTGCTATTTTATGCCACTGGATTTAGATTGTATTTAGCTGGGTCAATATTGAACATTGTTCTCGATTCCTGATAACTGTTTGTAACTTTTGAGTCAACTACGTTATGTGTCCCTTGTATGCCTTGTGCTGAACTTAGACTCTATCTTGGCAGTCGAGAGTAATAAGCATTCATTTGAAGATACAATTCTCCAAAATGTTAATGACAAATCTGTGCGCCTTTGTTTGCATACAAAAGGGGCTACTAGGGCTTCAGTTCTTTCTTCTTGCTTGCAGCAGGACAGGACTGCAGTTCGCTGGCATTGGGTTTGGGCCACCCTTCATATAATGAGGAGTTGTTGACAGATGTAGCTTATCAGTTTCTTGTCCTCGTCTATTGGTAGTCTTGAGCGGTTGAACTCCATGTCCTCCCAAAATTATTCAACTGGGCCTTCTTAGTCCTGGCCATTCTCTTGGGAGCATCATTAGATCTTGTGTTGGCCCTTTTGGGATAGTTGGTGATGACGATGATTGTGCTTTTACTTTACATCCTACCATAGATTAAAGTTGGCGCTTGGATCCATGAGATTTCCTTTCTATCTCTATTGTACTGTTGCCACATTTTGCACGGGGTGCAATGTTTTCAATTTTTGTAAGAGAGGTGCTCTTCCCTTTCCCTCTTCCTCTCTTTCCCCTTCCTCTTCTCCCCCTTTCTCTCTCTTCCCTACATTCTCATTCTTCCCTCTTTCTCTTGAGCCCCTCAGTCAAATCTCAAAAATGACAGCAGTTGCCCTGAAAAATGGCTAAGTGTCAGGGCGCAATCCGACTTCGCAGCGAAGTCGGAGTGCGCCCTCCAGTTGGAGCGCAGCAGGAGTGCAAAGTGCGCAGTGCGACAGAATCAACCAGAAGAACAAGTGTTCTGGGCGCAACCCGACTTCGCAGCGAAGTCGGAGTGCGCCCTGCTTTCTGGGCGCACTTGGTAGCAGACTGGCAGAAAATGACTAAGTGCTGGGGCGCAACCCGACTTCGCAGCGAAGTCGGAGTGCGCCCCCTTTCCAGGGCGAAGTCCGTACGGCGGTAGAAATCAGCTTTCACCTGTGCGCAACCCGACTTCGCAGCGAAGTCGGAGTGCGCCCTTTGACAGGTGCGCAGTAGGGGAATAAACTCAGAAAAGTACCCAAGGCATGAAGGCCTTCCCAACTGCGCTGTTTTCTACCTGCGCAACCCGACAGCGCTCTGATCTTGGGCGAAGTTGGATAAACTGCCTTTCAAGGCAAACACGTGTCAAGCAGCATCATCCGACAAGTGTCCAACTTTGGGATCCGAGCCAAGACGTGCCGAGCACAAGGACAAGCATGGGATGCACTACTTATGCCAGCTGCCTCATTTAAAGCTGATTGGAGGTTCTACCTGCTTCAGCTACCCGCATTCCTGCCAATGAGAAGTTCTACCTAACGCGCTGCCACGTATCTGTACAGCCTCCAGGGAGACCATGCTGCAGGTACAGTCCTGTCCGACAAGCTCCATGGCCGCTTTTGTAAGCTAATGTTTGACTGGGACTTTGTGCCCATTAATGTAATCGGGAGGGACTCGGGCTATAAATAGCCACCACGTTTTCATTGTAAGTGGTGGAAGGGGAATGTCTGTTAGGGAACCATTGTAGTCGTGCTTCTGTTTCTTAATATAAAGTATATACCCGGCTCTGTTCTACTACTTTTATTTTGTATGCTCGCCTCTCTTTGTTATATTTCTTGTGTCATTGCTCGCTGTTGTGCTGAACTCTGAACTCCAGCATTTGATGGCCAAGTACTCCTGGACTTCATAGATCAGAGGATACATAGAATAAATTAGGTAGCAGTTCCTGCAGTTGTGTGTTATGTTTATGTTGCTGTCCGTAGTGGTGATTGATGCGTTGTCGTACTGTTAGTTCCTTGGAGGGAATGTCTGTTAGGGGACCATTGTAGCTGTGCGTACACTTCTCTGCATAACACATATACTTGGATCTGACATTTCTTGGTTACGTTTTGTATTTATGTTGCTGTCCGTAGTGGTGATTGATGCGTTGCCGTACTGTTAGTTCCTTGGAGGGAATGTCTGTTAGGGGACCATTGTAGCTGTGCGTACACTTCTTTATATAAAAAGTATACTTAGATTTGGCGGTTTCTGGTTATGCTTTGTATTTATGTTGCAGTAAGTAGTGGTGATTGATGCGTTGCCGTACTGTTAGTTCCCCCCACCCAACTCCAATCACCTTTGTAAATTCTTTCCGCATTTTTATCTCTTTCCTGCACTCTCATCTTAAACCATAAAACCCCACAGGAAGCCGGCCTTCTCCGGAGATTGGCATGGAAGGCATTCCTTCCTTCCGGCCTTTCAATCTGGTGGGCGAATCTGGGCGCGTTAACACAAAATCCTTTCCTCATGGCAGATTCGTAACCAACAGTTTCTGGCACGCTCGGTGGGACATAGAGTCCCACATTTGAAAAATCTCAAGCTCGTCTTCACTCGGGCTGACAGTTCGTTCCGAACACCCGGTGGGACAAGGAAGTTTCCCACCCCCAAACAGAATCGAAGCACCGGTGTTCGCTTCATTGCTGTTCAAAATCAGAACACCTGGCGACTCTGCACGAACATATCCTCTGAGTCCGAAAGACCGGTCCTAGCACCTTCATGCAAACAAGAAGGTGGCGAGCAAGGGATCCGAGAAACCCGCCTGCCTTTTACGAACTAGACATCAACGCTCGAGGCGAAATTGTCGAGCTGGTCGATCAACAAGCTCGTGTCGACGAAGCCAAGGCTGAAATCCAAGAAGAAGCCGAAGCCGAGGTCGAAGGAGCTGAGAACGAAATAGAAGAGGCCAAGGAAGAAGAGGAATCTACATCCTCGGAAGGTACCGACATTGAGTATACAACCGACGGAGGAGAAGAAGAAGACATGGCTGCCCAACAGTAGAATGATGATGATCTCTTCCCGGCGGTGGACTCTACGGGGCCCTTGGCCCTGGTCGGACAGCAAGCTGTGCCCCCTGCTGCCTTAAAGTCCATCCCTACATATGACGGCTACGACAAGACGGCGTACGAGCACATCCAGGACATCCTTGCCCTGGCTGCATTGCACTCCATTACTGACGAAAGTGTGAAGACCCGTCTGCTGGCCCTTTCCCTAAGGGGAAAGCTTCTCTACTGGTGGAGATCGTTGCCAGAGGGATCTATCACAGGGTGGCCCCAGCTCGCCAAAAGGCTCGTGAAAGGATGCAATGAGTCTGCTGACCCCACTTCTTTGCTGCATCAGTTCCAAAGTATCCAGAGACACCCCCAAGAGGAGGTGTCTGACTTTAACATCAGGTTTGCGAGATCCTGGAAACGGGTACCTCGTGAACTTCGGCCTTCAACTGGCATGGCTGCTCACTACTACCTGAGATCCTTCAACTCAGACATATGCCTGTTGCTGAAGATTGCCAGAATAGACTCGTTTCCTGCTCTGTACGATGCTGCCCAGCAAGCTGAAGCGGATATCATTTCCATCGGCAGACTCCCGTCCAGGGTGCAGGAACCCATTCATCCCGACTTCCCCAGATCCCAGTATCCATCAGCTTCTGGTGGTGCGCCGTCCACATCAGGGCAGCAACCCCAACAGCAATGGAATCCGGCGTCGGTCGTAACTCCTTACGGCCCGCCGCAAATGCATTATCCTCACCCGCCTCCTCCTCCGCATTTTCCAGCCACTCCCTGCTCCCCCGTAGTACGCACCTTATTCCAATCCTCCTCCATTAGCCGCATTGCCTCCACCGGCACAATTGCCGCCTCCTGACAATAACATTCAGAATACAATCCTCCAGGAGGTACGGGCTTTGGCCTCAGGTTATCATGCCATGTCCAATGACATGACCGCTTTGAAGAAGAAGCAGGCCCAGATGGACCTCGCTCCTAGGAGGCCATATCCGCCCCCGGCGCTGACAAAAGACAGACCTCCAGAACAACAGCTGCAGAGGCGTCCGCCTCCGAGAAATGCTGCTATAGAAGACCAACCTGGTCCTTCTGACCAGGTTAACTGGTGCACTACGTGCAATGACCCGCATTCGGAAGATGACTGCACACTGCACCAGCACTACATCCAGACTTTGGCGGGCAGCGCCATAGAGGACGATGAACTCTACATGATCCTGGACGGCGAAGCCAACTTTGCCTTCCCAGAGGAGAATCTAGTGCCGCCCGCCAAGGAAGAAAAGAAAACTGCAGATGTTGCCAAGCCCTTGCGTGTGTATGCCGTAAGAGAAAAGGCGCAGCCCGGTGGGCTGCCACCATACAAGCGGCTGTGGCCCTACACAGCCCAGGAGAAGGCATCCAAAGACAAAGCTCCAGCCAAGCCTCCTCCGGTAAAGGCAACCCCTATTCCAGCCAAGCCCCCCATAGCTAGGGCGGCTCCTGCTCTAGTTCCGGCTAAAGCTCCCGTACCTCAGCCTCCAGCTGAAACCAAAGAACAAGCACAGGAGAAGCTGAAGTACCCGTCTCTGACCAAGAGACAGAGAGTTGAGGCCACCCAGCAGTACCGGACGAAGTATGAGCCGACAAAAGAAGCAGAAGGAGCTAGCACCTCGGGCTACAGACATAGTAGACGAGTTGAAAAGAACACCCGCTAGAATCGGCATGTACGATGCTCTTCTCGCTCCCGGGCCGGTGGATCTCGTCGCAGGAATCTCTCGAAAAACATGAAGAACGGCAAGCAGATACAGCCCGTTGTTCTGGTTCAACCTCTGACAGTCTCAGCCACTGGAAAGAACAGACTGCCTCCCTTCTATCTGTCTTTACGGATGCAAGGGCACGTAGTACACAACTGCATGGTGGACTCTGGCGCTTACACGACTGTTATGCCGAAAGCCGTCTGCGACGAGATCGGGATGGAGTACACAAGGAGCAGCCAAGGCGTGCTGCAACTGGACGGCACCCCTATCAAGACAGTTGGTGTCATAAAGGACATCCCTATTCGGCTGCATAAGGCTCTCGACATCGTGGTCATTCAAGAAGTCGTGGTTGTTGACTTGGCTCCCTACTTCGGCATGTGTCTCTCCCGGGAGTTCACTGCGAAGCTGGGCGGGTACCTGTCTCTAGACTACTCACACATGGAAGTGCCCTTCAAAGGAAGGAGACCGAAAATCTTCAATGAGAAGCCTTCCACCTTCCTAGTAGAGAAGATACCCGGAGAAGAGTCGGACTGCATGGTCCAGTCGGAGGAAGAACTGGTGACGGTAGAGCTGACGGAGCAAGCCCTCGAAGTGCTACAACTCGAAGATGAGTTCTCTTTGCGGGATTTCAATGCCGTAATTGAGACAGAGCAAGGCTGTTACACCGTTGTACAACCCGAGAGGCTTGACAAGTCAGCTGAAAAGGAAGTGGGACCTGCACCTGAGAAGCTGTGGAAGCTTTTCTTTGACGGCGCGCGATGCAAAAATGGCGCCGGTGCAAGGGTGCTTCTGGTTTCTCCGATCGGGATCCAGAAGGACTATACCTACAGGTTGGCCTGGAGTTGCACTAACAACTCGGCGGAGTACGAAGCCCTGTGCTTGGGATTGCGAAAGGCAGAGAGGCTAGGGATTAAACACCTGTAGATCTTTGGAGATTCAGAGCTGGTGTGTCACCAGGTTACGAACAAGTGCGCCTCCAAAAAGCACTATCTCAAGGCGTACCGCAACCGGGTGTGGGACTTGATGGAGTCGTTTGACTCGTTGAATGTCAAGGCAATATCACGCGAGAAAAACAAGCACGCTGACATTCTGGCGTCTGTTGGAGCCAGGTACGTTCCGGTCGACGACGTTGTCCAGAAACCGAAGCCGGTTCGCACTATTTACAGGCCTTCTGTGCCTGATAAGGACACCCACTGGCAAGTGTTCGATTGTGACAAGGATATCGTCACATTTTTGGTAAATGAAGCATGTTCGATCGAGAGTAGAGACCCTGATGACGAGCAATATGAGGGGTTGATACAGTTGAAAAACAATCATGTCCCAAAAGGATTGATGACATTGGAGAGTCTATTTGATCAGAATGACAGAGCTATATCTCATAGGATCAAAGTAGACCCGAAGCAGTATGCCGACCTAGAACTCGAACCTGGTAAAACTATCAAGGTCGGGACAGACTGCACTTCGGAGGAACTTGAGAAGATCAGATCATTGTGCCGAGAGTTCCCTAACATCGTGGCCTGGTGCTACGAGGATTTGAAGGGGTATGACAGAGATGTAATCCAAAGATACCATTGAGCTAGAGGATGGCGCCAAGCCATTCCGACAGAAGCAGAGGGCCGTAAATCCGAAAATTGAGGCCATGATGAAAGCCGAGCTCTTGAAGATGCTGGAGGCCAAAATCATCTACCCCATCAAACATTCATCCTGGGTTGCGAATTTGGTGCCTATGAGGAAGAAGAATGGCGACATCCGTCTCTATGTCGATTTCAGATTCTTGAATCAGGCCTTCCTCAAGGACCACTATCCGCTTCCCCAAATTGATCAAATTCTACACATCGTTGCTGGAGCCCAGAGATTCTCACTTCTAGATGGATTTTCCGACTACAACCAGATTTGGATCAGGGATGAGGACCACAGATAAAACGGCGTTGCCGCCCCAATTGATAAAAAGGGCTGAGTCCTTCTTCACTTGCGGAAGTTCATCTCACTGCGGGTGTGGGGAGCCTTCGAGGAGTTCGGGGGTCGAATTCAAGCTCCGGTGTTGATAAACCCGGATACTCCAAGGACTTCATCCTCTACGCGTGGGAGAACCGAAAAGTTACGAGTCCAACACGAAGGGAGACGATGGCGAGGAGCGCCCCATAGCGTTCCTGATCCAAGTGATTCAGCCGCATGAAGAAAAGTACAACTTTATAGAGCGGTAGGTTCACGCGGTCATGAAATCCCTCCGAAAGTTCAGGCATTTTGTCTCCCAGAGCAAAACGACTGTCTTTGTGATTCACCCGGACGTTCAAAGCTTCATCATACAAGGGGAGCCGGGTCACAAGAGAGCAGGATGGATTGCAAAAATCCAGGAGTTCGACATCGAAGTGCGGCCTACCAAGCTTATCAGAGGCCGAGCCTTGTGTCAGGAGCTGGCCCGAAGCGCTGTAGCCGGCATCTCCGCCTGTAAGTGGGAGGACACAACAACAAGCATCAACCTGGCCAACTCCTTATCGGAGGGGAGTGACTGGACAGATGAACTGGTGAGATATTTCTGCACCGGAAGATGTCCAGATCACCTGAACGCCTCACAACGAAGGAGATTTCGGCTAGGTGCACTCAAGTACACTCTTCGTCCCGAGGGGCTTTACTTCAAAAATATTGACGGCATCCTGTTGCGGTGCGTCAGGAAATCAGACCAATCCAGGGTCCTCGGAGATTTTCATTCCGAGATGCCTGGAGGTCATCATTCTGCAAGGCCTACGGCCTTGAAAATAATTAGAGCCGGGTACTATTGGCCCACTCTATTTACAGACGCTTATGCGGTCTGTTCCAAGTGTGATCAATGCCAGAGGTTTGCTGGCAGAAACAGAAAAGCACCCCTACCCCTTCAACCGATTCAGGCCGAGACTCCGTTCCAGCAATGGGGTCTAGACTTCATTGGGGTGATTTCGCCTAATTCCTCTGCCGGACACAAGTTTATTCTTACAGCCATCGATTACTTCACACGGTGGGCGGAGGCGATCCCAACCAAAAACGCGGACCAAGAAACGGTCATCGGGTTCCTTGAAAGCCTGATTACCCGCTTCGGGGTTCCAGAGTCAATTGTAACGGACAATGGTCCGGGGTTCGCAGGCGCTGTACTCACGGAGTACACTGGCAAACTTGGCATTTATCACAAAATGTCTTCTAATTACTACCCGCAGGGGAATGGCCTTGCTGAGTCTACTAACAAGAACCTCTTGAAGATCATCAGAAGGACCATTGAAAGGAACAAGTGGACTTGGCATTCACTTCTGAACCGGGCACTGTGGGCGGACAGAGTTTCATTCAAGAAATCCATCAGAACGTCCCCTTATGCGCTCGTCTATGGTAAAGAGGCTATCATGCCAGCCCACATCGAAATCCCTGCCCTATGGATGTTGGACGAAGACAGGAGCAGTGGAGACCCGGTGGATGACAGACTGTGCCAACTCCTGCAGTTGGAGGAAGACAGGGAAAAATACCAGGCCTTCACCAAGCATATTGAAGCCACTCAAGGCTGGTTTGCGAAAGGCACCACTGCCCGAGTTTTTGAAATCGGGGACCTGGTGCTGAAGTGGGACTCATTGAAGGCGAAGCCGGGCAACCACGGAAAGTTCGATGCCCTCTGGGAGGGCCCCTATCAGATTGCCCGGGTGAACCAGCTCAACGCTTACATACTTCGGGATATGGAGGGTCAGCTCCTACCTATCCCCGTTAACGGGTTCCACTTGAAAATCTACCGCTGTTGAAGGTGCCCAATCGGGCCCTTGTACAAATTTCCCTTTTTGCATTTTAAATTTCGGTATGTACAGTTCCTGCTTTCAGTTTTTTCATTTTAGAAGAGCCCAAGTCGGACAAAAGGAGAAGACACTGACTTCGCGGCGAAGTCAGGTGTCACCCCTGAGAAAGAGCGAAGTTCAAAGAAGGGACTGCCTAAGAAAACAAGAAAAATCTGCAGTCTGGGTGCGCAACCCGACTTCGCAGCGAAGTCGGGCTGCGCACCACCCGAAGGGCGCAGTTGGAGAAGGAGCATCAAAAGGGAGTTAAGTGTTCGGACTGCGCTGACTTTCAAGGCGAAGTCTGACTTCGCACGCGAAGTCCGAATACACCCGGCTTTCGCGCGAAGTGCGAGGTGCGCCCGATCTTCGGGCGAAGTCCGAGCGCGCCCCGTTTTCCGGGCGCAGCTCGGGTGTTTCGCCGAGGAAAAATCAAAGTAGCGGAAGGGACCAAGCGTCAGTTCGGATTGCGCCCAATTTTCGGGCGAAGTCCGACTGCGCCCATTTTCCTGGGCGTAGCTTGGATAATTTTAAATAAAAAATTAATACTCCAAGTGTGGGCCCAGGGCGCATTGCGGCTGTGCAAGTTGGGTTTCCGAACCAAAAGGGGTTTTTCCTTGAGCAGTGTGCCCGGATTGTGGCAGTGACGTCAGCCATGGCGCAGCGTTCAAAGTCAGATTTAATGATTGTGCAACCTTTAAGGAAAACGCAATCAAGGAGGCATGGCGCGGTAACCAGGGTACATCTTTCAAGACGTTCTCCTGTGCGGCCACCAAAAAACATAACGTCTTCACCAGCCGGCCGACCTACCCCCTCCTGCGCACCATTAATGACGCTGTCATTATCTAGAAAAGGAGGTCTGGTGCACCCAGACATGCCAAATCGTGCAGATTATTCCTGTGATCGCGAAATCTTGTGCAGTCGTCCAGAGGTCATAATTATTGCTGTTTCGAAGGAATGGACAAAGGAAAGTTGCCAATGCCAGCGCAATCCAGCGAAGGGCGCGAACTGGGAGATTTACCGCAGTCAAGTACTTTTGAGGGTAAAACGCCGC
Source organism: Wollemia nobilis (assembly GCA_028583015.1). Taxonomy (NCBI): domain Eukaryota; kingdom Viridiplantae; phylum Streptophyta; class Pinopsida; order Araucariales; family Araucariaceae; genus Wollemia; species Wollemia nobilis. Next base: position 919,948 of record JAQPPZ010016900.1, on the reverse strand, counting down.
AGGACCTGAAAGCGAAGGGCCGGACAAAGAAGGTACAGCGAGGACAAGCTCTACCACCACCCGTTAATCACTTATCCGGGTACAAAGACGGCTCGTTCTCTGTCAGTCTTACTAAATTGTGGCCAAGCATAGAAAGTTGGGCTGATAAGGTTTCACCCTCACACCATTTCGGAGCGGCGTACAAGTCGAACCTTTATCGGTTCTTGTGCCCTCTTGTCCATCAATGCCCGGAGCTGGTCGACCTAATTGTCAGACATTACAGACCAGCTACCCGGCAAGTCTGTGACTGCAGCGGAAAGCCCTTGTTCACACTTCGCAAAGAGACCGTCCAGCCGGCCTTCGCCCCAGGGTTGCAGTATGACTCTAGCACGATTGTTAGAAAGATAAATCTTGGCGAGCAAGCGGGGCGCTTTACGCAATCAAAAAGGATGAGGGATTTCCTCAACTCAGAGCTGAACGCCCCGCTCGCAGCTGGACAATGGCCAACCGGCCCCATACCCCTGGAAAGGTTTCAAAGTAAATACATATACACCATCCTGGCGTGGGTCCTCGGTCGCGACTCTGACGAGCTGGTACGGCCGTACCAGCTAGCGCTGGCAGAATGTCTCCTATGCAGAGAATCTTATGAACCAACAGCGCAAAAAAGTGGGAAGCGCCCGATCTTCTTCGACTGGGCGGACTGGCTTGCATACGCCATTCACTCCAGCTTGGTGAAGCTACAGAAAAAGCAGTCAACTGAATTTCGATTCAGTTCCTTCTTGGCTTGGCTATGTTTGTATCACTTGCACTCCCGTATGCCGATCCCTAACCTGAAGAAGGTAAATGAGAAGGGAGAGCCACAGCCCGTCTATGAATGGACGGATGACCTATACCGGAAAGGGTCTTATTACAAGTTCAACTTCAACTTTCTGGGCTTGGTCATGTCAGTCTTCAGCGATGGTGAGATCCCTCGCCCCCCGCAGGAAATGACAAACTATTTGTTGAATCACAAGCTCGGGGACGTTTTTAGACTGACGCAGGGGATCGTGGTTAGAATCTACGGATTCAAGGGCAAGCCTCATCTGCTGCCCTACTGGTGCACGGATCATCAGTTTGGGATGGAGGTTGCGTGGCAGATGGATTACGTTGAAGAGGAGTTCGGCCAGGGAAAGAAAAAGGGCCATATCTTTCAATATCCTCTTTCTTGGTCGAACGTCAAAATATCAGAGATAGGACAACATGTCTATCTCGAGTGGGAGCTCTATGACATTGGCCTGATTCTGCTGCCGCAGCACTGGAAGTACGACCCATACGGGATAAGGGGAAAGTTTGCACATATCTACCCCCGGGCGGATATAATCGAAGACAGATGCGATGTGGTCCATGTTGACCTCGACTGGGAGATTGACTTGATGGAAGCATGGCCTCCGTGGCAGGAGTTTTATTGCGAGGAGGTAGCATATGACCCCGAGCGAAACCCGGACCACAAGTTCACTTCTCCGGGATTTAAGAAACTCATCACCAAGCTGGCAGGCCTTAACTGGCCAAAAGAAAAAGTTGTTGAATGCTGGAAGATGAGGTGTCGCACGCAGCACGATAAATCCGTCAGAAGGAATCTGGCCGTTGATGATGATTTTTCACCTCTATATGACCAGCACATTGACAGCTGGCGGCCTTTCGCATTCCGAGACTATGTTCCCCGAGGTCCCTTCGAGGGTTATAAAGGGGGGTCTTCCTCCCAGCAGTTGTACACTTTTACAACTGCCAATGCGGGCCCAGCAGATATCCAAGTGGACCCAAAGCAGCCTGTTGCTTCCAAGGTGGCGCCCGAAAAGGCGAAAAAATCAGTCAAGTCAACGCCCGAGGTGACTCCTCAGGCACAAAAGACGCCACCGAGCGGACCGGCCGCGGCAGGTCTTCTGCAAGTCAAACCCCGGTACAAGTTTACCGTGGGAACATCAGCGCCCGCTGCACCTACTTCATCTCCTTCTTCCGAACCAGCCATTGCTCCAGAAGAGAAAAAGAGGAAGAGAGTTGAGAGGGTCAGGCGACCTAGCGTGACGATGCAGCAGTCAGTCCCAGAGCCGCAGTTGCATCCAGCCGCTCCAGAGGTTGTTTCTTTGGATAGTCCTGAGCCAGCCGCCGGAACCAGAACCGCAGACATTCATCCAAAGATCGGCTCAGGTGGAGCCCGCAGGTACGTCCGTTGCCCCGCTCCCTCAGATCTCATCTGGCCCTACTCCGACTCCATCTCCCGCTCAATCCGAGAAAGCCATGGCCGCATCTTCCTCCCCATCTCCACAGCCTTCTAGCGGCCACCATTCTTTCGACCAGTTTGCTCAGGACCCCAACGCCTCCCTATCCCTGAGTCAAACCCCAAACCCTTCACCCGTGGTTAGTGCTGAAGCTGCGTGTTCACCGCTGCATCCATCGCCTCAGCCGCTTGAAACCCTTCCAGCATCAACCGCTCCGCTCTCCGCTCCCCGGTCGCCCTCAAAAGCGGCCGCTCCTTCCGAAGTCCTTCCGGTTTCTCCTATTTCCCTGTTCGCAGGAGAGATGTCATAGCAGAACCCTAGGCTGGGGGAACCGGACTTCATGGACGATCTCCAGAACACGGACGATTTGCCTCTGGCAACAAGAGCCGTAGAATATCCTATCTCTTTTCTCCAAAACTTGAAGCGGAGGAGACCTGAAGAGATTGCCGCCCCGGTAAAGCGCACCAAGTTTGACTTCGAGAGGAGAGTGCTCACTACAGAAAAGATAACTCCAAAGGTGAAGAAGCCTCTCCGCGAAATGACTAGGGCGGACTACGAGCTTAAGAGAAAGGAGAAGAGCTTTGACGATATCCACCAGCAATACGAGATTCATGGAATCCTTCGTAAAGCGGATAATCTCCTTGTCAAAAATCTGGAGGAACAAGAAGAGCTTTTCCGGTTGCAGGACAAAACAAGACAGCTTGAAGAGGACCTATCTAGGTCCACTGAGCAACTGGAATCGGCGCAGCGAGAAATAGATGAATTAAAAGCCCAGCTGGCCGCTTCTCAGCAAGAAGCCGCAACGGAAAAGCAGGCAGCCCTGGAGCAGATTTCTCAGCTCCAGGAGTCTTTGAAGCAGGCGCAGTCGCAATCTGCAGAGAAAGCATCTCAAGCGACGGTCTTTTCAAAGAGCAAAGTTAAGGAGATGCGGGCTGATCTGCTGCGGGGATGCAAGCCCCACATGTATAAAGCCATGTCGGTCCTGGATTTCGCATCCAGGATCCAAGAAGTTTCTACCCAGGGAAAGCCTGTGGTAGAGGAGGCCGAACGCCATGCGAAGCAATGGCTGGACCTGGCGATAAAACTTCAAGAACACGAGCGCGATGGCCTCCAATTCTCCCCCATGTCCTCATTCGCTGTAGAATGGGCAGATGCAAGGGTAATTTTGCATAAATATTTTAAGAAAACATAAGAGGTGAGAGTTGCCAGACGAATGCTGGATGCATTCGAACATGAAAGAGACATTTGTCTGGCTCCCCTTCATGCTCTCTCTGAACTAGGGTGCCCGGGCTATGTTGAGAATGGTGAGTTTCTCACCCATGAGCAGGTGAAAGAGAATTGGCGGTCCTTTGAGGCAGATACAACTGAAATCGATAGCTGGACCGAGCCAATTCAAGAAAGTCAGGTCACCCAGATGGTGTCCAAGTGCTGCAAGATCAGCTCCTACTTCCAGGAGTTGGGAAAGAGATACCTCACCATCGACTTGCACACGGTCGCTGCATTCCACGCAGCATTAGAAGAAGTTGCCGACCGTCGACCCTTCGAAGCAGAAGCCTGGGGCCAAGCCCAGGCCGCATACAAGCGCATCTGCGAGGCAGAAGCCAGCGCTGGAGAGCATTCGGAAGGCGAATCCGAGGAGGCAGCTGCCGGAAGTGGATCTGAAGAACAGTAGAAGGCAGGGGAAGTAAGTTCCTCTGCACCCAATGGATGAAGGCATGGATTCTTTGCGCCGAGGCGAGCTCGACACCCCGCGAGCCGCCAGAAATGTTGCCACATTTTGCACGGGGTGCAATGTTTTCAATTTTTGTAAGAGAGCTGCTCTTCCCTTTCCCTCTTCCTCTCTTTCCCCTTCCTCTTCTCCCCCTTTCTCTCTCTTCCCTACATTCTCATTCTTCCCTCTTTCTCTTGAGCCCCTCAGTCAAATCTCAAAAATGACAGCGGTTGCCCCGAAAAATGGCTAAGTGTCAGGGCGCAATCCGACTTCGCAGCGAAGTCGGAGTGCGCCCTCCAGTTGGAGCGCAGCAGGAGTGCAAAGTGCGCAGTGCGACAGAATCAACCAGAAGAACAAGTGTTTTGGGCGCAACCCGACTTCGCAGCGAAGTCGGAGTGCGCCCGCTTCGGGCGCACTTGGTAGCAAGTCGCGGCAGAAAAATGACTAAGTGCTGGGGCGCAACCCGACTTCGCAGCGAAGTCGGAGTGCGCCCCCTTTCCAGGGCGAAGTCCGTACGGCGGTAGAAATCAGCTTTCACCTGTGCGCAACCCGACTTCGCAGCGAAGTCGGAGTGCGCCCTTTGACAGGTGCGCAGTAGGGGAATAAACTCAGAAAAGTACCCAAGGCATGAAGGCCTTCCCAACTGCGCTGTTTTCTACTTGCGCAACCCGACAACGCTCTGATCTTGGGCGAAGTTGGATAAACTGCCTTTCAAGGCAAACACGTGTCAAGCAGCATCATCCGACAAGTGTCCAACTTTGGGATCCGAGCCAAGACGTGCCGAGCACAAGGACAAGCATGGGATGCACTACTTATGCCAGCCGCCTCATTTAAAGCTGATTGGAGGTTCTACCGCTCAGGCTACCCGCATTCCTGCCGATGAGAAGTTCTACCTAACGCGCTGCCACGTATCTGTACAGCCTCCAGGGAGACCATGCCGCAGGTATAGTCCTGCCCGACAAAGGTCAGCATCAGCAGCTCCATGGCCGCTTTTGTCAGCTAATGTTTGACTGGGACTTTGTGCCCATTAATGTAATCGGGAGGGACTCGGGCTATAAATAGCCACCACGTTTTCATTGTAAGTGGTGGAAGGGGAATGTCTGTTAGGGAACCATTGTAGCTGTGCTTCTGCTTCTTAATATAAAGTATATACCTAGCTCTATTCTACTACTTTTATTTTGTATGCTGCCTCTCTTTTGTTATATTTCTTGTGTCATTGCTCGCTGTTGTGCTGAACTCTGAACTCCAGCATTTGATGGCCAAGTACTCTTGGACTTCATAGATCAGAGGATACATAGAATAAATTAGGTAGCAGTTCCTTCAGTTGTGTGTTATGTTTATGTTGCTGTCCGTAGTGGTGATTGATGCGTTGCCGTACTGTTAGTTCCTTGGAGGGAATGTCTGTTAGGGGACCATTGTAGCTGTGCGTACACTTCTCTGCATAACACATATACTTGGATCTGACATTTCTTGGTTACGTTTTGTATTTATGTTGTTGTCCGTAGTGGTGATTGATGCGTTGCCGTACTGTTAGTTCCTTGGAGGGAATGTCTGTTAGGGGACCATTGTAGCTGTGCGTACACTTCTTTATATAAAAAGTATACTTAGATTTGGCAGTTTCTGGTTATGCTTTGTATTTATGTTGCAGTAAGTAGTGGTGATTGATGCGTTGCCGTACTGTTAGTTCCCCCCACCCAAATCCAATCACCTTTGTAAATTCTTTCCGCATTTTTATCTCTTTCCTGCACTCTCCTCTTAAACCATAAAACCCCACAAGAAGCCGGCCTTCTCCGGAGATTGGCATGGAAGGCATTCCTTCCTTCCGGCCTTTCAATCTGGTGGGCGAATCTGGGCGCGTTAACACAAAATCCTTTCCTCATGGCAGATTCGTAACCAACAGTACCTTGACGTCTCTTCATCATTACTTTTAGCATGTTAGGGTTTATCCATTTTGGGTAACCCTTGAAGCTGTAATTTGATGCCATATAGTTGTTCCACTTCAGTGTAGTTTAAACTAAGATTCATTGCTCTAGTTTAGCTTATTTTCGTAGAACTTTTTGGTTACTAGAGTGCACTGTAACAACTCTTTTTGATGAGTCCCATTGGCCTACTTTGGCCATCTGTGCACATTAGTAAAATTACCTTATCTTTTCTAAACTATTTAGCAAATATTGAATATATGTCCAAAGTTTGAAAAAACCTAGTTTTCTTTATATTTGGTGAATTAGGATGTACAATGACATTGCTACAAATTGGTCTTCCCCTTTATGAATCACCAACCAAATCACTTTAGGTGTTAGCCTACAAATATAATTAATTGATAATTTTACATGATACTATTAGATACCAAAATAATAGGGAAGAAGAGGTGGGACCAATGTCAATCCTCCTTTTGTGATCCAGTGTGGATAAGGTTTAAAAAGGAAAGTAAGAAAAAAACCAGAGAGAGAGAGAGAGAGTATTTCAAACAAAGGGAATAGGGTTTTTTTACGTGCTAGTTCACAGTAGAAGCCTCTTTGGTGTGTGTTGTCCTAAAGTTAAACATCCTTCTTTTCTTTTGTTCAACTTTTTTCTTTTTTATTAATTGGTTATATGGGGTTGAAACTAGCCCCACCTGTATTACATTGTGACCACATAGTGGTATTACAACAGCTTGACAATTATGCATGTATCTCTTGGCAAGATTTGAACCTGGGTCTCCTTCTTGAAAGTTGAGGTATTTAACCGGTTGAGCTCATGCCATTTGATTAAATGTTAAGGTTCACTAATGGGATTTGAACATTGGCTTATGGTGTGAAACTCTTCACTTCCCACCATTTGCTTCAAATCCATTGCTCTTTTCTTTTGTTCCTCTTGCAGCGTCACCAAGAGAATAAAAAATAAAATGACGGAAAAGGTATTGGCTCTAAGATTTTCAAAGACGAAATGGTGAAGTGTGCAGTGGTTTTGGGTGGACACAATTCTATGGAAATTCAAATGAAGTGAGTTGGCGGATTAGATAAAAAAAAGTGGGGGGAGGAGCGAGAAAGGAGAGACAAGGTGTCAATTTGGAAAAATGTGAATAGAGGTTTTTTTACGTTCTAGTTCAAACAAGTGTCTTTGGTGCATGACATCCTGAAGCTAGACATTCTTCCTTTTCTTTGTTCCCTTTTCAATATAACCAAAATAAAAATAAAAGAATTGACAAAAACGAGTATCAGCTGTGAAGATTTTGAAAGTGAAAAATGGTGAATTGTAGTATGGCTATGGTTAAACACAACTCAGAGAAATTCAAATGAAAATAACTAAATAAGTTAATGGTTTAAAAATGGCCAATTCCATCATTCGACTTGGGCCAGGTTAATGATCCTTCCTTATTTAAGAAGCCTGAAGTAATTGAAGGCATCAGTCAGATGTCTATCAATGCCGCCTAGCATGGGAATACAATAAGACTCTGTAACAATTAGGAATAAAAATAAAATTATCTTTGAAATTTATTATTGGGAGGAGAACAGTTACAAAAGAAAGCCAATTTAGCAATCATAGTATGTTGTTTGGAAGTGAACAGACATCTCTATAAATTTGTAATAAAGTGTCTTAGAAGGAATAAAAAGTAGTTTAAAATTGCAAATCTATTCCTTGGAGTTTCCTAACCCAATGTCCACATTAAATTCTTGTGCTTTTAATGCTGATGCATTATGGCCACATATTACATCATGACTGCACTATCGCAGTATTTCAACAAACCAGATATTGTTTTATGACAAATCACATTAGCACGCCACCCATGGGAGTTGAACTCTAGTGGGCTCTCTGTGAGGCAAATATTCTCGCTAGATGGAATTCAACCCCATGGGAAAAAGGTTAAGAATTTTTAAGTTATTATAATATCTCAAACTTCAATTTTCATGTAAAATTTCAGATTTCCCTGGTGTGAGTGTATTTCAGTTCTCAACACTTCAAACCTGCGTTTCAGACCCATTATTGGGTGTCATTGTGCTGAAAATTACCATATGATGAATGGTTTTCGCCATCCTGAAATATTGAATATATTGCTACTAGCTGCAAGCTGTGTCTCAGCTTCTGCAGGAGGAACAACTCTTATATAGGAAATAGGTTGAAGTGGTTGTAAGATAATTTGTAGAATTGAACCAAGCTAATGACAGGTTGACATATGATTTAATGTCCGTTCTTTTTAATTTGATGAATCACTGGCATCTAGATTTTATTTAATCCATTTGTTTGGTGAATTGTGCTTCTTTATGTTATATCCAATTATAGATCATTCAATGCAGAAAGATTGTATGGTAGTGTCATTTGATATTTATATTTGTTCAATTGTCGGCAGTCAGGCTCACATCAATAATTTTGTCCCCAAGGAATTAAATATGGGGCCAATGACCCAATGATAATTATAAGTATGGCTTAATAACCTTAATCCAAAATAATATGGGGAAGCCCTTAGGCCATAATCCAAAAAAAAAATATAAGGCAACCATTCAAATAACATATACATTCAATTATCAAATGGCATTAGCTCAACCGGTTAAATTCCTCAACTTTCAAGGAGGAGACCCAGGTTTGAATCTTGCCAAGCGATATATGCATAATTGCCAAGCTGTTGTAATACCATTATGTGACCATGATGTAATACAAATGGGCCTGTTTCAATCCCATATAATCCTTAGAAAAAACATATACTTTCCATTAACTCCTGTTCATATGCCCAAAACAGGGAGAACATAATCGTGTCTTTAAACAACTCTCAAACCATTTAGGACTTTGTGATGTTGACATATATTCCATGTAAATTGTTTATTTTATTTATAAAAAGGGTTTAGGTTTTGCCGGAACTGGACTCTTTGGGCTAACTGAATTAGTCTTTGTATTCTCTTGATAGCTTTGCTTTTTCAGGACTGATTTTTGGGGCTACACAGTGTTAGTGTACCTTTCTTTCATCTAGGTAGCCCTGGATTTTTGTAACAGCTCCAATATAGCCATGTCAGTTATATTTATTATTGTTAGCTCAGGCCCTAAGATTAAGCTAGTCATCCCTTGAGCATTTGAGCATTAGGGTTAGGGTGGTTAGTTGTTTTAGTCTATAGATAGAGGAGTTATGTTGTCGTTTTCTCATTCATTCATACCTGTAATCTTAAGTCACCTCTGGTGCACAAATGAGACTTTGTCAACGACTCTAGTATAGCCATGTTGGCTATCTTTATTATTGTTAGCTTGGGCCCTAGGATTAGGTTAGTTGGCCCTTGAGCATTAGGGTTGGGGTTGTTAGTTGTTTTAGCCTGTAAATAGGGAAGTTATGTTGTGCTTATCTCATTCATTCATACTTTAATTTTAAGTTGCCTCTGGTGTGCATATGAGACTTCGCCCTCTTTTAGTGGGTAGGATTTGTTGGTGATTTGAAATTTGGATCTGTTACTTGCAATAGATGGTTTACTGCTGTGGAATGTGAATTCTGTTTCTGTGAATGAATTCTGTTTCACATTTCTGAGTTTTACTACTGCTGTTGCTATTTCTGGAAGTTGTTTAATTACAATCTGTCTCTAATGAACCTCTTCTTTTTTTGAATGTTCTGCATTTGGGCTATTAAAGATTGCTCTTTACATCTTGGTTCAGAATTAAATATCTTATTTCTGATGCATTGCTGTATATTAGTTAATTCTTTCAGGATTCCCTTTTATTGTTGAAATGTTTCCAAAGACCTTCATGTGTTCAGCCTGCTACTGATATTACATAGCTTCCATGAATGTGTACATGGCATGACCTTTGATGTATTTCCCTTCTACCGACCGCTTTTCTTTGTTTTTTGACAGAGCAGGATGCTGAAACCAGATGTTTTCAAACTTGAATGATGAGATCACATCTTACAATACTTCTCTCAACATAATGACCATTTATACTTGAGAGAGGTCACATCTGACAACACTTCAGCTAGTGTAATGTGCATTTATAGTTGAGGACACACAAGTCCACAACATGAGATAGATCAGATCTGCAACACTTCAGCTACTGTAATGTGCATTTATAATTGAGAACACACAAGTCCACAACATGAGACAGTTTGTCATATGACGATTCTTTTGATTTTTCCTCTGGCTTCACCATTATCCAAATTTCCTTCTATATATTTATCCTATGGTGGAGAAATGACTTACAGCATGTTGAGTAGACATCTTTAGATTTCATCTTCTGAGATTAATCTGTCCATATTGCAGAGAATTTCAAGTCGTGTCCATATTGAAACGGTTGCAGGATAGTACACGCTAAAACATGTCTTGTTTATTCAGTTCTAGCATCTTATTCTTTGGGTAGACATCTCTGTTAGGAAATGAATTCAATATGCAGTGTTTTTACCAGCAGAGACTGCTGCTAGACGTCTAGGCAGCAGACGTCTAGGCTGCCAGATGTCTAGGCAGCAGTACTAGACGTCTAGGCAGCAGACGTCTAGGCTGCTAGACGTCTAGGCAGTAGTACTAGACGTCTAGGCAGCAGACGTCTAAGCTGCTAGACGTCTAGGCAGCGCTGCCAGACGTCTAGACACGGAAGACAAACAGGTTCAGGCACCTTCCTTGGGGTCGGAAACAAATAATTTTTGGAGGCTTCCGTCGGGAGAGGAAACGAACAGTTTGAGTCTTCCTTCTGCTCTATAAAAGGGGTGTGATCCCTTGCATATGTAATGTGGTTGAAAACATTGAGAAACGTGAATGTAAAGTTTGCTGAAAATAATAAAAGGAGAAGTTGCCATTACCCCGTGGTTTTTCCTGCACATTGCAGGTTTCCACGTAAATCTTTGTGTCACTTGTGTTGCTGTTTTCTATTTTTTGTTATTGTGTTTCCTCTTGCAGGTATAAAATTTGAAGTTTTCCTAACATCTGGTATCAGAGCTTAAGGTTTTGTGCGAGTGGGAGCTGCAACAATGACAGGAGGTGTAACCAAGTTCGAGATTGAGAAATTTCATGGCAGGAACTTCGCTCTATGGAAGATGAAGGTGGACGATTTGCTGGTTCAGAATGACCAAGCTCAAGCCTTGAAAGGGGTAGCGAGTAAACCGAGTAGCATGAAAGATGAGGAGTGGATAACGCTTGATAGGAAGGCGGTTTATACAATCCGTCTCTGCCTAGAAGACTCTGTCTTGTTCTCTGTCTTGTTCAATGTGGCTGAAGAGAAGACCGCGGAAGCCCTTTGGCAAAATCTTGAAAAGTTGTATGAAACAAAATCAACAACAAATAAGGTTTTTCTGAAAAAGCAGCTTTATAGCTTGAAGATGAAGGAAAGTTTAATACTCTTATCAGTAAACTGGTTTCAGTTAATGTGAAGATGGAGTATGAAGACAGAGCTATCACCCTACTTTATTCCCTCCCGGACACTTGGGATCATATGGTGATGACCATCAGTAATTCATCATCAGGAACTCTCAAATTTGATAATGTGGTAGCCGCTTTGTTGGCAGAAGAGTTAAGGCAAAAAACGTCTCTGGAACCCTTGACCAATGAAGCCCTATTTGTGAGAGGTCGATCCTTTGAGGGGAGTAAAAAAGGTAGACAAAAGTCCAGATCTAAGTCTAAAGGACGTAAGTAGAAAGGAAAGTGTTGGCATTGTGGGAAGCCAGGACACTCAAAGAAGGAATGTTGGCAATTAAAGAATGGTGAAAAGCAAAATCAACCATCAGCTGAGGCCAGTGCAACAGATTCAGGAGAGACGACAACATGTGAAGCCTTTTGTATCGATAATGATAGATTTGTTTTATATACCCGGGTTTTGGACTCGGGTGCGTCTTTCCACATGTCTCCCCACAGAGACTGGTTTGACAAATATCAGCCATACTGTGGTGGAAAGGTCTATTTGGGTGATGATCACCCTTTAGAAATTGTGTGAAGAGGGGATATAAGGATCAGGCTGGACGATGGTAGAGAAAGGATGTTATGTGATGTGCAACATGTTCCCGATTTGAGGAAGAATTTGCTCTCAATGAAAATGATGGATAAGCTAGGGTATTCTGTCACTTTTAGTAACAACTACTGCAAGATTACCAGAGGAGCTCTTGTAGTAGCAAAAGGAGAATCTTATGGGACCTTATATTGTTTATGCGGTGATACGGTGACTAACCATTCAGTAGCAACAACTTCTGTTCAGGATGCAGTAATGCTATTGCATCAACGCCTAGGCCATATGAGTGAAAAAGGCCTGAAAATTCTGCATGACAAAGGTATACTTTCTGGGATTAAGTCTTGTAATTTAGACTTATGTGAGCACTATATTTTTGGTAAACAGAAGAGGGTTCGGTTTACTACAAGTCCTGGTAAGAGTTCTGATTTTCTGCAACTTATACATTCGGATATATTTGGATCTGTTCCCACTCAGTCCTTGAATGACGCCATCTATTTTCTGACTTTTATAGATGATTATTCTAGGAGAGTGTGGGTTTATTTTTTGAAGAAGAAGTCGGAAGCTTTGCAGAAATTTAAAGAGTTCAAAGCACGAGTTGAGAAGAGTTTGGGCAATTCGATCTTATGTCTCAGGTCAGATAATGGGGGTGAATATTGCTCCAAGGAATTTGATAAATTTTGTATGCAGGAAGGTATTAAGCACCAGAAGACTGTACCATACACTCCACAGCAAAATGGTGTGGCTGAGCGGATGAATCGCACAATCGTGGAATGTGCAAGAATCATGCTTAGCGCAGCCATGTTGGAGAAAAAGTATTGGGCAGAGGCTGTAAATACAACTATTTATCTTATTAATAGGTCACCTATAGTTGTGTTGGACGGACAAATTCTAGAGGAGGTTTGGTGTTGTAAGCTAGTTGATTACTCTCATTTGCGTACTTTTGGCTATGATACGTTTGCCCATGTACCCAAAGAAAAAAGGTCCAAGCTTGACCCGAAGTCAAGCAAATGTGTTTTGCTCGGCTATGGAGATATAGTGAAGGGGTATAGACTGTGGGATCCTACTGCCCAAAAGGTAATTATTAGCCGGGATGTAATTGTTGATGAAAAATCCATGCAAAGGAAGGAGGTACAACAAACTCCTAATGTTGTACCAATGAAGTAGAAATGTGTGAAGATGAATATGAAAATCAGCATGCTGAAGTTTTTGATCAGCATGCAGAACAACAAGTAGAACAACAAGTAGAGCAGCCACAATGGTCACAAGACCAAGAGCCAAAATCAACAGATCATTGGGTTAGAAGATCTACACGTCCACAAAAGTGTCCGGAAAGGTATTCTCATGTGTATCAGTCCTCTTTTGCTTTGTTAATTGATGATGGTGAACCTAGTTCATTTCAGGAAGCTAGAGAGTCTGAAAATGCAAAAAAGTGGAGGAAATCCATGGAGGAGGAAATTGAGGCACTTCGCAAGAATAAAACATGGGAACTTGTGGATCTTCCACTTGGAAGAAAGACTGTTGGAAACAAGTGGGTGTACAAAGTGAAGAAGAACAACGATGGGCTGTTGGAACGCTATAAAGCTCACTTGGTGGAAAAAGGCTATGTGCAGAAGTCAGGTATTGACTTTAATGAAATTTTCTCAGTTGTGAAGATGACTACTATTAGAGTTCTACTTGCACTTATAGTTGCACAGGATTTAGAACTGGAGCAACTTGATGTAAAGACTGCTTTCTTGCATGGTGATCTCGAGGAAGAGATATATATGGATAAGCCTGAGGGCTATGAAGAAAGAGGCAAAGAGCATTTGGTTTGCAGACTGAAGAAATCACTGTACGGGTTGAAACAGGCGCCAAGGATGTGGTATAGGAAATTTGACACCTTCATGAAGAGACAAGGTTTCAGCGGGAGTGAAGCTGACCATTGTGCATACTATAAGAGGTTTGATGATGGCGGTTTTATTATTTTGTTGTTGTATGTTGATGATATGCTGGTTGCAAGCCCCAGCATGAAGAAAATCATTGATCTTAAGGCTAAGTTGGCTAGGACATTTGAAATGAAGGATTTAGGAGCAGCAAACCAAATTTTAGGGATGAAGATACACAGGGACAAAAAAGAAAGAAAGATCTGGTTAAGTCAAAAGTCATATGTAGAGAAGATTCTGAAGCGCTTCAATATGCAGAATGCAAAACCAGTTAGTACCCCACTTCTTTCACACTTAACTTTGTCTTCCAATCAGTGTCCTAGAGAGGAAGTAGAGAAAACAAGCATGTCTCGTGTACTGTATTCATCAGTAGTAGGAAGCCTCATGTATGCCATGGTGAGCACTAGACCGGATATTGCCCAAGTAGTGGGAGTAGTCAGCCGGTACATGGCAAATCCTCGTAAGGAGCATTGGAATGCGGTGAAGTGGATATTCAGATATTTAAGAGCCACTTTAGATGTTGCCATTTACTTTGGATCGGTAGATTTGCAAGGTAAAGGTTTTTTGGATTCTGATTATGGTGGAGATAGAGATGGGAGAAAGTCCACTACAGGATATACCTTCACTCTAAGTTGCAGTTTGTTGTGGCTTTATCAACCTTTGAAGCAGAATATATTGCAACGACTCATGCCAGCAAAGAGGCAATTTGGCTAGAGCGATTGCTGGGTGACTTCAAGGTAATGCAGGAGAAAATTACGCTGCATTGTGATAGCCCGAGTGCTATTCAGCTAGTGAAGAATCCAACATTCCATGATCGCACGAAACACATTGATGTCAAGTACCACTTTATCAGAAATGTGGTGGAAGAAGGTAGGATCTCGTTGCGAGAAAATCGACATCGAAGTGAATCTTGCGAGATATGCTTACAAATTCGGTCAAAGTAGAGAAGTTTGAGTGGTGCAAAACTTCTCCGGGCTTGCTGAAAAAGTAACAAGGGCAACATTGGGCAATTGGCACTGGATGAAAATCTTTGGCAGAAGAATTCCTGAATACTGACTTCAAGTAGGAGAATGTTAGGAAATGAAGTCAATATGCAGTGTTTTTACCAGCAGAGACTGTTGCTAGACGTCTAGGCATCAGTACTAGACGTCTAGGCAGCAGACGTCTAGGCTGCAGTACCAGACATCTAGGCAGCAGTACCAGACGTCTAGGCAGCAATTTTAGACGTCTAGGCTACTAGACGTCCAGGCAGCAGTACTAGACGTCTAGGCAGCGGACGTCTAGGCTGCTAGACGTCTAGGCAGCATTGCCAGACGTCTAGGCTGCTAGACGTCTAGGCAGCATTGCCAGACGTCTAGGGCGCTAGACGTCTGGCAATGCTGCCTAGACGTCTAGCAGCCTAGACGTCTGGCAATGCTGCCTAGACGTCTAGGCAGCAATGCCAAACGTCTAGGCAGCAGTACTAGACGTCTAGGCTGCAGACGTCTAGGCAGCAGACGTCTAGGACAGGCGTCTAAACGCGAAAGACGAATAGGTTTAGGCGCCTTCCTTGGGAGCCGAAACGAACAGTTTTTGGAGGCTTCTGTCGGGAGAGGAAACTAACAGTTTGAGTCTTCCTTCTGCTCTATAAAAGGGGTGTGATCCCTTGCATATGTAATGTGGTTGAAAACATTGAGAAACGTGAATGTAAAATTTGCTGAAAATAATAAAAAGAGAAGTTGCCATTGCCCCGTGGTTTTTCCTGCACATTGCAGGTTTCCACGTAAATCTCTGTGTCACTTGTGTTGCTGTTTTCTATTTTTCGTTATTGTGTTTCCTCTTGCAGGTGTAAAATCTGAAGTTTTTCATACGACGATTCTTTTGATTTTTCCTTTGGCTTCACCATTATCCAAATTTCCTTCTATATATTTATCCTATGGTGGAGAAATGACTGCTACAGCATGTTGAGTAGACATCTTTAGATCTCATCTTCTGAGATTAATCTGTCCATATTGCAGAGAATTTCAAGTCGTGTCCATATTGAAATGGTTGCAGGATAGTACACGCTAAAACATGTCTTGTTTATTCAGTTCTAGCATCATATTCTTTGGGTAGACATCTCTGCCATACCTTGCATCTGTTTCAGATGCCTAGAGTTCTCTCAGTGTCCATCTACATCCACTTACGCTCATCTTAACCTACAAATGATTAAACAAATTGGTAAAGGCTGCTAGAGAAGTTTGAACAAAAGATCATCTTATTTAAGATCTCCATATTTAAAAAATCATTTAATTAAGAATTTCATATGAGAAGATATTCTAGTAGATATGAGCTTCATTTGGCTTCAGAACTGATGTTTTTAAAATCTATTTTACTATCTAATATATATATTTTTTTATTATACTAGAGGAATCAATAACTCATTACAATTTTCTACGCCTCTTTGTGGGTTCGAATCTCATCTCACTCCTTGTCGCCACTATAACCTCCAGTTGCATCGGGTAAACCTTTTACGTAGCCGGCTACGCTGACGCGGCACGCCCTACGGGGCCCGAGGGATTGGAACCCTGGTCTCCGCGCTCCTACAGAAGCGTTTTGACCATTGAACCAAGCCCTCGAACCCTTTACTATCTAATATTTATTTAGTAATTTATTATTATTATTTTAAATATTTTTAACTTTTTTTTTTGGTGGTTAGAATGTTAGGTAGGTTCAAATATAGTAATCAGTTGTTTGTTAGAGTGTTAGGTAGGTTCAAATATAATAAGTTATTTTGTGAATCTTGATACTATGCCACTTATTTTCCAATCCACCTTCAGGCATTAAAGGGAATTGAACTTAAATAATTGCACTAAAAAATGTGGATCCCATGAAATGACCAATTATTTGTCTTATTAATCTTGTCACATCATGAGTGCTCAGTCCAATCCCCTTAATCTCTCATTTGCCTTCCTACACCTTTTAGGAGAAGACAGGAAGAATAAATGTGGATGCAGCAAGATCACATGAATGTGGGATGCATTTGTCTTTTTCTCTAGATTGCCTTAAAATATTATGATGTTTCAGAAAACAAAGTATTTTGTACTGCCTTTTCACTTCTCCCTTGAGACAAGAATTTGGATATAAACGTTTGGGCTGAATAGCATCTTTAGCAGGATAATTAATAAATGATAAAATGTCTTGGTTAATAAGAATTTGATCCTGCCGGAGAATCTCTGTGCAGCTGAGCTTCGAATTCATGTGCCCTAGTAAGCATGGGTTAGCTTCTGGATTTTGAGGCTTACCAACATAAAACCATGGTACATAACATTGTGTTTTTGATGGCCATTTGAGGTTTCTGGTCTTCTTTTCAAAGTTAGGTTGAAAACTGTTAATAGAATTATTGTTGAACATTAAATGACAAGACAGTTTATTTTATGGAAATGTGAATTAAAAGCATTCCTCCATTTAATTTTGCGTAATGTCATATAAGTGCCTTTCCATGCTATGATAAAAAAATCATAAAATTCAACTCACCCCTGTTGCTGTTGGGAGATGAAAGCATGGTCTATGTGCTTGTAATGCTAGTTGCCATCATTTTGTTTAAAAATAATAAATATCCTCATCTTTACTGACTCTTTAAAAAACATGCTTCTTATTCATTTGTCGCACAGAAAGGAATGTATCCAAGAATCGTGCAATTAGCTACTATTTGCAATCTGTGGGTCTTGCTTGTGAGTGTTAGAAAATACCCAGAAGGAAGCCCTTGGAATTTAAGAGGAAACACTTGAGTGAGAAGATAAATTTAAAGATAACCTTACAACCTTAAAAAGAAAAAAGTTCCCAATTTCATGTAAATGTCTTAAGAAATGCTATATCCTTTTCTTTTCATGCATAATTTCTGATTCACATATGCCATTTCTGAGTTTTCAAATTCATATGCTTGCCAACGAGAAGATCATTTTGAAAGGGCGTATGGTGATTTAACTTGATCACATTGAGGCTAACCCTTATCTGGGGCATGCTTGTTTTATCTAAAGTATGGGATTATTCTATTTCAAGAATTATGTATATAAGGTAAGCTTGCACAAAATTCTTTAGGGTCTGTTGTCTTCCCTTTTGATGGGATATCTGGAAGAATAATATCCTTTATCTAAATCTGGAGAAACTCAAATAAAGAAAAAAAAAATAAAGGGAAAAACATCCTACGATGTAGCTCAATTTCTCTCTTCACATTAAGAAGTTTTATTGAGGACCTAATATTCTCTATGGAAAGGGAAGAGAAGATGGAAAACTACATTGGAGCTCTGTTTTCTCACTTAACATTGGTGGAACTTGTATGCTTTGTTTACAGAATATATCAGACTCAGCCCATTGTTTTGGTACTTTTATAAATCTCAAGATGGCTATTTAAAGTTTTAGATATACAATGCATTGTTTTTTTTTATTGATATTTGTGTCTTATTCAACTGAACAGGTGATAAAATGGATGTTGAGTAAGGGACAATGCATGACAATGAATACGTATAAACAATTACTATGTGCATTGGACAAAGATGGCAGAGTAGAGGAAGCACATGCTTTCTGGGAAATGAGAATAGGAAGTGATTTGCATTCCGTCCCTTGGCAATTGTGTACTTTTATGATGTGCATGTATGAACGGAATAACATGCCTGAAAGGCTTATCAAGGTAATCTATTGATACTTGGTTTTCAAGAGATGGTATAGTCTCTCAGTGAAAATTCTTCTTTCTTATAAGAAAACATTGTGATTTGTATCATTTTAATTGGCAACTTCAAATATGTGTGTATCTTTGTGCAAATTGCATATGGTTAGGGGTGATACTGAAGGCAAAACTCAAAATGAGGCATCTGGATTGTGAGGGAATTGATCATATGGACTTTTACTCTTTGTGACATTGTGAATTGAGTTTCCCATATTGATGGAGAAAGGACTTGTATGTCATCATTCATAGGAATATGTAAATTTCATTAAAGAAAGGAAAATATTACTTGCATGAAACACAACCAAGGTTCAAGTCTGTGAAGAGAACTTAGATATGCTAAAACATTGCAATATAACAGTCCCAAATTATATGATCAGGCCAATTGAAGACTAAACGTGCAGATGGTTGTTAGGAAGCATGGAGTTGAGGACTTTGATCAGGGTTTGGAGGATGAGGTATCCTTTGGCTCCATCATTAGTTTTCTGGGATATTCCATCTTTGTGTCCAATTTCAGTAGTACCCATATAGAATCAAGGGGTTATCTTCTTTTTTGCCTTGTATATCTTTGGTTTTCTTTTCTTGGATTTTCAACTTTATTTGTCATTTTTGAGCCCCAATAGCTGTTGCCTTATCCATGAGGGAGAAATATGGGCCATGAACTCACATACTTCCTTTTCTTCCATCAAACCCTCATTTGCAACACAAAGTTCTTTAATGTACTTCATAATGCAAATGAGCCATACAAAGGAAAAAGTTGGGAATGGAGAAACTATCAATCCTCAAATTCATGCCATGGTGTAACTATGTTCATGCAAATGTGCATTCATCTAGAAGTGTCAAATCATTTGCGTACATTTATCCCCTCCTCTAGACTTGTTGGTGTCTTCGTCGATAGACCAACTAAATATTGGGGTAGAAGCACTTAATGTAATAGTTGAATCTCTTGTTGTGCTCCTTCCACTTCTTTTTGTTTCATATATCTTCCACAACTAGCTGCATTGCAAATTGTTACTAGTAGAATGTTGTTCTCCATTGTTTGCATCATTTTGTGCACTCCTTCGGACGACTCTAGATGATATGTACAATTGCACAATGCACGAATGATAGACAATTGCTTGCTTTGCTTTGTGTGTTTGACCTGCTTCAGATGATGGATGGTGTGCAGCGATGGCAGATTGCTTGCATTGATGGCAAATGATGTGCATAGATTACGTGCATGGATGATGGATGGTGTGCATGCGTTAACAACAGATACCTTGCATCAATGATGGGCGACATGCATGGATGACGAACAACATGCACAAATGACCATGCGTCAATGATGGATGAGGTGCATTGACAATGAATAATGTGCATGGACTATGTGCATTGACTATAGATGACATCGATGGTGGACGTACATGGATTGCATGCATTGACGATAGACGTCATGCACGATTGTGTGCATTGATGACGACACATCAATGGTATACTATTTGCACCCACGATGGACGGTGTGCATGGATTGTGTGGACTAACAATAGATGACATGCACATATCGTGTGCATCGACGAAGGTGCATCAATGGTATACTATTTGCACCCACGACGGATGATGTGCATGGATTGTGTGCACTAACAATAGATGATATGCACATATCGTGTGCATCAACGAAGGCGCATCAATGGTATATTATTTGCACCCACGAAGGACGGTGTGCATGGATTGTGTGCACTAACAATAGATGACATGCACATATTGTGTGCATTGACAACGTTGATGGCAGGAAATGGGGATGAGATGTAGGGACTACATGCACTGACGACGTTGACACTTGTGGACGACATGCACCAAGTGCAAATGAGGTGCACGAACTATAGTCAATATGCACAAACATTTGATGTGTAGGGATAGCAGTCGACATGAATGGATGATAGTTGATGTGCATGGATGACAATTGTCATGCACGAATGGGGGATGGCATGCATGTCGCAATCACACTTGTGGGGGATGGCATGCGTGGATTGCATGCAGCGACTACATTGAAGGGGGATCATGTGCATTCATTGATGAGGGACATCGTGCATGTAGTGACAACATGCATGGATTGCATGCACCACATGTCATCAAAGAGGGATAATTTCACACATCGATGGCTCAAATGGATTGCATGCCTCGACAACACCAACAAGGGATGACCTGAACGCATCGATTATAGATTGCGTGCAACAATGAATGTAAGTGCAAATAGCCCACAAATAGCCTTGTAGATCCAACACAACATGGTAAAGCACTTGTGTTGTTCAAATCTTCCCTTTGTAGGCTTGGATGACTTCCTTCTCTATTTAGACACCCTCTTTGCATTGGATGGCAATCACCTTACATTGGATGACACCATATTTGGGTGGGACGACAATCTTCTTGTATTGGATGACAATCATTTTGCATTGGATGACAATCTCCTTTTGTTGGACGACACCCTCCTTGCATCAAATCGTGCTTGTCTTGGCCTCTCCCTCGACGAGAAGGAGTAGGACTATGCCTGTGATGGGACTTACCTTGCCCTAAACGATAACAACTAGCCCTCAAATGACAAGCATTTCCTCTAAAACATCAAGGGTTTCCTCAGTTGACAAGTGTTTCTTTTCCTTCACAACAAGCATTACTCTTCCTCAGATGGCAAGGGTTTCTCCTCCTTAGACGACAAGGATTTCTCTTTCTCAAATTGTAGTGGTTTATCCTTATCAAATGACAATGATTTCTCTTTCTCAGACGACAAAGGATTCTCCTCGAATCGCAAGACTTTCTCTTTCTTAGACAACAAGGGTTTCTCCTTCTTAGATGACGTGGATTTTTATTTCTCGGGAAATCCATGTGTGGACGACCATCTCCATGTCTTGGATGATGTTCACCATGCCTTGGAGTTCAAGGATAGGAGCATGCGTCATCTTCTTTTCCTCCAAGACGACCCTCTTTTTTTCCTAGATGGCCCTTTTTGTGCTGCAAAAGATTTGCAATTATCCTTGCATGATTTGGCAATATGGCAATGCCTATACATCATTCGAACATCCTCCTTATTCGAAAAGCATCCTTCATTGTCCAAACACCCCTACATGTCAAGATGGCATCCTTCATCATCTAGACTACACTCTTCCTCACATTTATCTTTAAACAGGTTGTTGGCTTCAACCCAGTTCTGATTCTCTATTTGTAGACAAAAATATTCAAATGAAATGTGTCAAGATTTCCCAACATTTCCAATTCTTGCCCTACAATTGCCATGTTTGAGTTAGAGGTAGATGCCTTTGATTTCATCAAAGTCAGCCATTGCACAACTTGTCGCACGTCCAACATGGTATGGTCGACCTTCTTGACTACAATCAAGTTCACAATTCCCCCTGTTGCTTGTCTAGGGCATTGACTTTTCTTAGGCTTCTCAAGCCTTGTACACATTATTGGCTCATCTCGACTCACATCACTTTGACACTCGTACAAAATGCCCCCAAAGATGACATCTTTGATATTGCACAATGGGTAAGCCTTGAGTATCATACTCAAATCCTCTTCGCTTATTGCCTTGGTGGTTGTCATAAAACCGACCACTAGTGCGACCTCTCATTGGAATAGTCTCCCTTGTGTTGCATAGACCTGTAGCAATGATTTTAAGTCATTATGTGCATTCTCCATGTTACACTTATTCCTAGAGTCATCACTCTTGTTGCTTTCATCTTTGGAGTCACTCTATATCGACTTCTTGACCTCAATAGTTCGATGATATCTTCAAATCATCCTTCGAGTTGCTCCATCCTTAAATTCATCACTCTCATCTTCAGAGTCACACTTATTGTCAAATCCTCTTTCATCTTCGGAGTTTATCTCATCCTTATTAAGATGACCTCAACATTTTAGTGATGCCTTTGCATCACTTTCCAAGTTCACGACCCACTCAAAGGCCTCTTGATATGATGTTAGAGGATCACCTTGATCTTCTTTCGATAGAAGGGAAGAAGGACCTCCATGAACCACCTTCTCTTTAGTGCATCTAATGGATCCTCCCTCAAAACAACTCATTCATCCCTTGGTTGTACGATTGAATAGACTCTATCACCTTGCTTCGTCTTATAGATTTCTGCCTTCACCTCATCATCATTGCTGAACAATTTAAATTCCTTTATGAAGGCTTCCTATAATTCCTCCCAGGTTTGGTACTTGTCCTTTGGCAATGCCATGTACCAATCCACTACAATTCTACCTATTGTTGCAGGGAATAACCTGCTCAAATTTGCTTCATTCATTTATCCATTGGCCTTCCACATCGTAAGGTAGATATTCCAATGTTCGACAGGATCTTTTGTTCTACCATTAAGAAACGCAGGACACTTGTGTCATGCCAAAATTGGTTATAGTTGTAATCAATTGTTTCGGCATAGGCAATGGTTATTTGCATATTTCACTCTCGCCACATTCGTTGTTTGATGCATCAGATTGTAGTTGCTCACATGTGGGACTTTCGTCCTATGCACCATCAAACATGCCAACTTGTAGTTGCTCTAGTGCTAGACTCTCATCATGTGCACTATCTAATGCACAACTCACTTCAACTACTATCATCCTTTCTTGTTGAATGAGGTTTTCTCCTTTGTTAGAATTGTCGTCACTTTGTGCTTTGTCACACCTTGTGTCGTCACATATGCATTTGTTGTGCATTGTGTTGTCATGCACGCCTTTGCGCATTGCATCATCACCTATGCCTTTGCATGTTTTGTCATTATGCATGCCTTTCTGCCTCTCATCATGGATGACTTCGTCATGGATAGCTCCGCCAATTGGACCTACAACAACAATTGTGCCTTCTTCATACCTTCATAGACACATACGCCTTTGTCACTTGGCCACTTGTCGGCATCAACAAACAAGTCCACATAAGTTTTTTTTGCAATCTCCAATCCTCCCTCCTCAAGACAAGTGGCACACTTAGACTATGTCATTTGTGGAACACATTGTAATCATCCCATTGTCATTGTCGTCTACCTTCTTGAATGATGTGCTCGTCACAACTCCATATCATGAAGTTCAACCCAACTTCATACATGTACATGTGGATACATTGCACACAAAACATGTATCTTGCACAACTCAATTATCTAGAATACATTATGGTCATGTCAAGCAAAATGCCCCCAATATTTGATGAACCATAGTAACTACATCCTTTTTGCCACTTTCTAGTGGATGACTTTAGGATCTTGCATAAATCTGGAGAGATAATTTATAGTAAAAACAATATCTGGTCTAGTATTTATTAAGTATAGAAGACTTCCGATTAGTTGACAATACATAGTAGCAAATATTTGTGGAGATTCATCATATCTTGATAATTGTAGTCCTTGTTCCATGGGAGTATCTTTAGGTTTGCAATTTGTTATTTTGTACTTTTCAAGTAATGTTCTTGCATATTTAGTCTGAGTCAATGTGATACTATTTTCCTTTTGACAAATTTCTAGGCCAAGACAATAGTGTAGGAGTCCCAAATTTGTCATTTCAAATTCTTTTGTCAAATCATTTTTCACACTATCTATTAGTGTTTTTGAACTTCTTGTAATTACTAGATCATCAACATATACTACAAGAATTATTATTTCAAATCCAAATTTTTTTATATAAAGATTTGAATTAGATGCACTTCTTTTAAAATTATGTTGTAGTAGATGGTCATTAATTTTAATATACCATGCTCTAGGGGCTTGTTTCAAACCATATAGTGATTTTTTTAATTTACAAATTTTGTTCCTGCCCCTCAACAACAAATCCTTTTGGTTGAATCATGTATACTTCTTCTTCAAGATCACCATTAAGAAATGCACTCTTAACATCCATTTGATGTATTTTCCAACCAAACTAAGCTGCTAGTGCACAAATTGTACAAATAGTAGTCATTTTTGCTATAGGTGCAAATGTTTCTTTATAGTCGATTCCTTTTGTTTGGGCATAACCTTTTGCAACTAGTCGTGCCTTATATTTATCAATAGAACCATCTGCCTTGTATTTTGTCTTGTAAATCCATTTACATCCTATTGTTTTTTTTTCTTTGGGTAGATCAACTAAATCCCATGTTTTGTTCTTTATTAGTGTTGTATATTCTGATTCCGTTGCTGCTTTCCATTTTGGTTGTCTTATTGCATCTTGTATTGACGTTGGTTCTGTTACTGAGCTCATTAGTACCATATTTTTTCTTTCTCTTGTCATATTGCAAGTTTGAGGTCTTGTAGTGGTAAGATCTGATAGTCTTCTAGTTTTGAGTCTTTAAGATTGCTTGTATACCATATTGCTTCTTTTTTTTGTGATGAGGCTATGACTTTTGAGGCCTCCACTAGGTCATTAAACATTTCTGATTCTTCTTCTGAATATTCTTCTTTATCTGGTTTAATACCTAAGATAGAAATTGTATTGTATTGTCCTTTGGATGTTCAATATCTGATTTGTATTCTTCATCAAATATCACATATCTACTCACAAAGATTTCGTTTGTGACTAAATCAATTATTCTATAAACTTTTGAGGCATCATTGTATCCAAGAAATATGCCACAAAGTTTTTGTATCTAACTTTTTTCTTTTTTGTTTTGGAATGTACGTGTATGCTTTACATCCAAAATTCTAAAGTGCGCTACTGAAAGCTTCCATCCTGACCAAGCTTCTCTAGGAGTAATATTTCTAAGAATTCTTGTGGGAGATATATTTTGAATGCATATTGCAGTACTAACAGCCTCTGCCCAATATTGATGACCAAGATTTACTTCTTGAAGCATGCAACGTACCATTTCCATAATATAATTATTTCTTCGTTCTGCTATACCATTTTGTTGTGGTGTATAAGCTGTTGTAAGTTGTCTTTTTATACCATTTGTATTAGAAATGATTTAAATTCTTTAGACATGTATTCACCATCCCTATCTAAGTGAAGATTTCTGATTGATCGTCCAGTTTTTGTTTCTACAAGTTGCTTGAACTATTTAAAATATATAAAGGCTTCAGATTTAAATTTCAAGAGGTAAACCCACATTTTTTTGAGGCTAGTCATCAACAAATAGATGAACATATTTGTGTCCTACGACTAGTTGCTATGGTCCACATAAGTCTGTATGTACTATTTCTAGTGGTTCCTTGGCTCTGTATAGGATTAATGCATATGTTATTTTCCTACTAAGCATTTTGGACAGATTGTAGGTTGCCATGCTAGATTTGGTAAACCTGTTAGCATTTGATATGCAATTCATTTACGGATGACGCACTTATATGCCCTAACCTCTTATGCCAAAGATTTCTTGTTTCTGATGTTCTTACTGATAGAGCAATATTTGATGAAGATTAAACACTAGAGATAGAAGCATTGAACGTAGCACTTGATCTCTTGTTGCGCACTTTTTGCCTCCTTTTGGTCAAATATCTTCTACCATTGGCTTTAATTCCACTTGCTGCTAGGAAAACAATTTCTCTGATAGCTTGCTCCATTTCATGCAATCGACCGCATCACACATATGATGAATGCCTATTGCTGCCTGTGTCCAGGGTCAAGGGGCAATGCCCCTTGAGGGGTAGTCCATGCAAGGTTTGGGGTTGGGGCAACACCTCGAAACATCAACGATTGAACCATTGAAACCTTCATTGTTTGAGCTGAATTTTCCTAGTGTTAGCATCTAGATGGCCTTTTCTTGACCTACTTCCAACATATGGTTGACCCTTGACTTTTGTTTGTGTTGGACATCTCTAGATGGATGGGATAGACAACCAACCCTTGACTACGAACCCTGCTAGCCGACCTTGGATGGCGGTCGTTGTCAACCAGCTCTAGGCGGATGGCCTTGACGGCTAGTTTCAGACAACCTCTTCATTAGATGGTCAGTTCCTTAAATTGGATGACAACACCTCTCTCCTTGATGGTTGTCTGCTATTGATTCCCCTATCGGACGACCAAACCTCACACTAAGATGACCAACATTCCTTCTCCAACAACAAACTATTCTCCAATAGTTGCATCAATCTCTTGGATGAAAACTCCTCATTGTCAAACAACAATTATATTCACGCAGACACTTGTGACCACCTTCCATGTGGCCTTCTATTGTCGGTCCGTTTCCACCTGTTGCTTGATGGTCAATTTTTGGCTTTGGATGGCCAACCACTTGCTCTAGACGGTTAGTTGTTGTCGATGATCTTTTTGAGCAATGGGGACTTGTTCTCCAATGGCCCTACAAATTCATGCTTGCTTTATCAATTCAGACAACCACTAACTCTTCTTGGATGACCACATCTCCATCGCCGACCTCCATGTGCCTTTGGACAACCTGCTAGCTTTCTTAGATGAAAATAATGGCTGTCTAGATGACTTCCAATCATTGAACGATCATCATTCGTGACATGACGACCTTCCCACTTAGTCAAATGACTAGCACAATTAGTTGGATGGATTTCTAACCTCTTTAGATGACCTCTTCTAGACGACTTGTTATTCTCCTTTGAATGACATTTGTTTGTCTAGACAATTTCTCTCTTTCAAACAATAAAATAGAGCCAAAATAGTTCTTCACTTGATCGGTATCTTGTGGGTTACACGTCTTTTACTCTGAAAGTCTTGTTTTTGGTTTCAAACGACTAGCGCCACACCTTAGACGAACCTCTATCGTCAACCGGTCAAACCCTACTTTTGGATCGGTGCATTCGCAATCAAACGACCGAGTTTTTCTTCTTGATGGCTCCAATAGCTCCTCGAACAATTGGTTATTAATAATAAGTACTAGTGGTAAATTTTCTGTGTGCCAAACCCTTGGATGACATGCTTTCCCTCTTTACAAAATCTCCTCGGACGACTGCCCCCAAACCCCCAACGCCTAGGGTTTACTTGAAAACATCCATTTCTTGCAGCCACACTATTTCCTTCCCTTCTTGAATGGCTATGGCTTCCTTCTCCAACACTTAGGTTTCAGCGACAATACCCTCATCTTCGAATTCTATAAAAGGCTTTGTAATTTTGATTGAATATATAATGGAAAACTACAAAAACCTCTCCTTCCACCATGATTATGTACCCTTGTTCCTTCTTTGTAGTGAAATTCTCTTTGGAAGCATTGTCACGGATCTCCTCTCCTTTGAAGAATATGGTTTTACTCCAGAAAAACCTTGGATCATGGCCTCCGAAGTCGATTGATGAATACTCGTTGTTAGGTATTTAGACAGCTAGACGACCCTAGCAAATGACCCCAACTCCAGATGGCCAGACGACCTTGAAAAATTCCTGTTGACACGACACGACACTACCACTGTGCCAAAAGCTCGAACTTGTTGTGAGGGTGCATCCTGTGAAGGTTAGTGTCCGAGAAACAGTGGTGAGGTTCCCGACTGCATGCCAACAATTTAGCCTCTTGAGCTGAGAGGTCTGAGGTGGACACGGTTAGAATCAAGGCAAGTAGACGTTGGCAAGGGCGGGAATTGAACCTTGTCCCACTGGGCGTACCATTTTGTTGACACGACATGACGCTACCACTACGCCAAAAGGTCGAACTTATGGTGAGGGCACATCCCATGAAGGTCATAGTTTGGGAAATAGGGTTGAGGGTCCCAATCACATGCCAACAATTTAGCCCCCATAAGACAAGAGGTCCGAGGTGCACACACATCACAGATCCAAGGTGGACACGGTCAGATTCGAGGTGAGCAAGCTCGAACTTGTGGTGATGGTGCATCTCGTGAAGGTCAGAGTCCAGGAAACAGGGTTGAGGATCCCAACTGCACGCCAACAATTCCATTACCACTTATATAAACTAAAGTACACTAGGAATAACTTATAGATACAAATGGATATACAACACACATGTATCTTACATAGCAACTATCTGCAACACACTAACACACACTCTCGACTAACAACCTACATTGATGAATAACTACTTATAGGTATGATGTGATCGATAGGTGGTTGGCAACTACCCAACTACCATCGGACTACCTATGTACATCTGATATTAAAAATGCCCATACCATTACATTACATATATTACAAACACATATTGCCATTACACAACACTATGTGACAAGCACACATACAACATTTCTATTATATGTAATAATTCGTGCATACACTTTTAAGCATACACATGTAGATGTGTGAATTTGTCTTGCTACATTTTGTAGAGGATCTCCTCTTGCCTATGGTTCATTCTCTTCCTCCAAAGTTCCTGGTGCCTCTTTTCTCCTTCAAAGATTGTTGGCTTTATTCTAGTTGTTCTAGCTTCTCAGCCTATTAGTTTGAATCCTTTAGTGGGTCCTAGTGATATAGCTGATTCGCATCTAAATTATCCATCGACATATGTTCTGGTTATGGACCTTGCTTCTGATTAGCTTGATCCTTCTATGCATTATGTGACGGTGCTAGATGTCACGATTGATAGTGAGCATGTGTTCAATGCTTCAGTTCCTTCTTCCGATGATGTTCGTACGTAGTATGTGCCACATCCTTCCATGGATCGTTCGATACCCAAGTGGGCTTAGACCCTCCTTTAGGATGCTCAACCCATTTTCTCTCAAGAGCATCATCGGAAGGCCCCTTCTCGAGCCTTGGTCTTGAAGGTTGATGATTCTGGAGATTGCATCACTTCCTCATAGGCCAAGGGTTGTCTAGAGTGGGAGGATGCCATGTTGGCAGAGTATGAGTCATTAACGAAGAATCAAACATGGGAGCTTGTTTCTCTTCTTGACAAGAACATTGTTGCTTGTGAATGGGTCTATAAGAGCAAGTACACATTTGATGGTCAGGTGGAGAAGTACAAGGCATGATTTTTTTTAAAAGGTTCTCTTAGAGGGAGGGAATTGATTGATGGAAGACTTTTGCTCCTGTTGCACAGATGCACTTTGTTAGGATGATTCTCTCTATTGCCCCTTCCTATGGATTGAAAGCACATCAAATGGACGTGAAGAGTGCCTCGAAGATCGATAGAAGTCCTTGTATGGGCTTAAGTAGGCTCCTTGTGGTTGGCATGAGAAGATTTTTTTGTTCTTCCTTAGTTGCAACTTTTGGCGGTGTGAGGCACAACATGATGTCCATATCAAGCATTAGGATGGTTAGTTTTTGGTATTTGTGTTGCATCTTGATGGTATTTTCATCATGGGAAGCTCAACATTATTGATCTAGGAGATGAAGTCACGACTTCATGACATTTTTGAGATTATTAATTTAGGCCTCTTCCATTACTCAAGGATTTAGATCGATCAATTATCCTTTAGAATCACTATTTCTCATCCCAACGATGCATTGGACCTTGTGTAGTGGTTTTGAATGGAGTGTAAGCTTGCCTGAACTCCTTTTGCTTCAGGCTTGAAACTTCGAGCAAACTGTACTACTTTGGTGGATGCCACCCTATACTGGTCAATTGTTGGGGAACTTCTTTACCTCACCCACACTCCACCATATATTGCATTTATTGTTAGTTATTGTTCTAAGTATATGCAGACACCTCAGGAGAGTCGCTAGACAATGGCTAAGTGGATCCTTTGATACATCATAGGTACATACCAAATGGGTATTCACTATTTAGTTGGAGCACCTCGTGTGTTGATAGGATTCTCTGATGCAGATTGGACAAGCCATCTGGACTAGTGACACTTGACCACCAGATTTACCTAGTCTTTCACAAAAGTTGAGTAACTGTCAATGAGGCTGCCAAACACCTTCAATGGATGCTCATGATTTTTGAGTTGTTGGATCTTCCTCAACAGCTTTTGGTGACCCTTTATTGTGATAGTCAAAGTTCCACCAATCTTGTCTGCAATACAATTTTTTGTCAAATGACAAAGCACATTGAGGTTTGGATGCATTACATTCAATGGCTTCATGCCCCGGGGATGCTTTATCCAGTCTATTTGCCTTCAGCATACTAGACAATGGATATCTTGACCAAGGTCATGTTGGGAGTGCCATTTGTGCAATTGTAGGAGTGTCTTGGAGTGTCTCTTAAGGGGGAATATTGATAAGGGGTCTTTCTCAATGTCCCAAGTTTAGCTTAAGTGGGGATGTTGGAATATGTGGTGTTAAGTTTCACTTGAGACCATGACTAACCTGTGTATTGTATTCATTTGTATAGCCCTATGAGCCATTACACGCCTTGTGTAGGTGGGCTTATTGTAATATGGTAATAATAAATTTTAAGGTCAGTTCTTTAAACCTTAACTTAAGGTCGTGTAATTTGGGTATGTTTACCTCTTCAGGCCATCCATTTCTTTATTGGTTGGAAAGCTTTATTCGTTTGTAGTGAGATTATTTGGTGTCTAAGGGCACCCTTCATATTATGTTGTGCTTATCTAAGTTTTATCTTTTCTTTGCTAGGTACTGTGTTTGTTCATTCCTGAATATATTTATAAATTTGAGAGTAGTTAGTTGGTAGATGGGCAATTGCCAACCGTCTATCTGTTCTTCTTATCCCTATAGTATGCTATCTACCTTGATTGAGGGGGAAAGAAAGAGGCTCATTGAGGTATATTGGTCGATGGATGTTGTTGTGTGGTTCTACTAGATGAGGATGTATTGCAAATGATTAGAATATGAACAATACATATTGTTTGTTGTGTACTTACATCTCTCTATGAGTACTTCCCATTGTATATTTTTATTTATATAGTGGAATTATTTTGTAGTGTGTTGCATTGTATCTCTACATAGGCCGTGTCATGAATGGCTAGGGTATGGAGGTAGCACTATGAATGTTGAGAAAAATTCAATTGCATCCCAAGCAAATATCCTCTTTGAAAAGAAAGAGACCAAAGAGTCATTATGAGAAGGCAAGGCTAAAGAAGGGATTTTTATCTTTAAATTGCATTTTGCAAGGCTCAAAAAGAAAGTGAGAACCAAGAAGAAGAAAACATTGCAATAAAGAAAAAGGTTGTATATGCCCACTTTACATAGCCTAAGAAGATAAAGAAGTCATTCCAAAGAGAGGGAATCCTTCTAGCATCAACAAAACAAAAAGTATACAAGAAAAAGAAGGGAACTTTGTGGTGAAGAAGAAGGTGGTAAACCTCCACTTCAAATAGATAGAGAAGGTCAAGAAGTAACTCCAAACAGAGGCCAGCCTTCTAGCATCAAGAAAGATGTAAGGAAAGCATCACTACTGCACCAAGCAGACATGAGATCTCAAAAGACGCAAGAAAAAGAAGATATAAGAATAATTCCTCTATTTTTCATTTCCATTGTAAAAGAAAAGGCATATAGCACACCATTGTTGGGATCTGTATCCACGGTTTTTGTTTGAAGTGTAACCATTATATGATTGTTGGAAGAAACAATCTTTCCACAAACACCCTAGATGCTTCAGAAAGAAAGAAAGCTGTTGGTTACGAATCTGCCATGAGGAAAGGATTTTGTGTTAACGCGCCCAGATTCGCCCACCAGCTTGAAAGGCCGGAAGGAAGGAATGCCTTCCGTGCCAATCTCCGGAGAAGGCCGGCTTCCTGTGGGGTTTTATGGTTTAAGATGAGAGTGCAGGAAAGAGATAAAAATGCGGAAAGAATTTACAGATGTGATTGGAGTTGGGTGGGGGGAACTAACAGTACGGCAACACATCAATCACCACTACTTACTGCATCATAAATACAAAGCATAACCAGAAACTGCAAAATCTAAGTATACTTTTTATATAAAGAAATGTACGCACAGCTACAATGGCTCCCTAACGGACATTCCCTACAAGGAACTAACAATACGGCAGCGCATCAATCACCACTACGGACAGCAACATGAATACAAAAAGTAACCAAGAAATGTCAGATCCAAGTATGTGTGTTATGCAGAGAATTTGTACGCACAGCTACAATGGTCCCCTAACAGACATTCCCTCCAAGGAACTAACAGTACGGCAACGCATCAATCACCACTACGGACAGCAACATAAACATAACACACAACTGAAGGAACTGCTACCTAATTTATTCTATGTATCCTCTGATCTATGAAGTCCAGGAGTACTTGGCCATCAAATGCTGAAGTTCGAATCAACAAGCCATGACACAAGAAATATGACAAAAGAGGCAGCATAAAAAATAAAAGTAGTAGAACAGAGCCAGGTATATACTTTATATTAAGAAGCAGAAGCACAGCTACAATGGTTCCCTAACAGACATTCCCCTTCCACCACTTACAATGAAAACGTGGTGGGTATTTATAGCT
Organism: Wollemia nobilis; assembly: GCA_028583015.1. Classification (NCBI taxonomy): domain Eukaryota; kingdom Viridiplantae; phylum Streptophyta; class Pinopsida; order Araucariales; family Araucariaceae; genus Wollemia; species Wollemia nobilis. The sequence continues at coordinate 887,326 of JAQPPZ010016900.1, read as the reverse complement.
CGAGTCCCTCCCGATTACATTCATGGGCACAAAGTCCCAGTCAAACATTAGCTGACAAAAGCGGCCGTGGAGCTGCTGATGCTGACCTTTGTCGAGCAGGACTGTACCTGCAACATGGTCTCCCTGGAGGCTGTACAGATACGTGGCAGCGCGTTAGGTAGAACTTCTCATCGGCAGGAATGCGGGTAGCTGAAGCAGGTAGAACCTCCAATCAGCTTTAAATGGGGCGGCTGGCATAAGTAGTGCAGCCCATGCTTGTCCTTTTGCTCGGCACGTCTTGGCTCGGATCCCAAAGTTGGACACTTGTCGGATGATAATGCTTGACACGTGTCTGCCTTGAAAGCGGTTTATCCAACTTCGCCCGGGATCGAGCGCCATCGGGTTGCGCGAGCAGAAAACAGCGCGATCGGGAAGGCCTTCATGCCTTGGGTGCATTTACGAGTTTATTTCCCTCTCGCTGTCAAAGGCGCACTCCGACTTCGCTGCGAAGTCGGATTGCTGGTGAAAGCTGATTTCTGCCGCCGTACGGACTTCGCCCTGGAAAGGGGCGCACTCCGACCGCTGCGAAGTCGGGTTCGACACTTTAGTCATTTTCTGCCGACTGCTACAAGGTGCGCCAGAAAGCGAGGCGCACTCAGACTTCTGCGAAGTCGGGTTGCGCCAGAACACTTGTTCTTCCGGTTGATTCTGTCGCTGCGCACTTTGCACTCTGCTGCGCTCCAAGCGGAGGGCGCACTCCGACTTGCTGCGAAGTCGGATTGCCTCGACACTTAGCCATTTTGAGGCAACTGCTGTCATTTTGAGATCTGGTGAGGGGCTCAAGAGAAAGAGGGAAGAATGAGAATGTAGGGAAGAGAGAGAAAGGGAGAGAAGAGGAAGGGGAAAGAGAGGAAGAGGGAAAGGGAAGAGCAGCTCTCTTACAAAAACTGAAAACATTGCACCCCGTGCAAAATGTGGCAACATTTCTGGCGGCTCGCGGGGTGTCGAGCTCGCCTCGGCGCAAAGAATCCATGCCTTCATCCATTGGGTGCAGAGGAACTTACTTCCCACGCTTCTGCTGCTCTAGCCGTTCCCCTCGCGGCAAGCTGTTCTTCAGATCCACTTCCGGCAGTTGCCTCCTCGGATTCGCCTTCCGAATGCTCTCCAGCGGCGGCTTCTGCCTCGCAGATGCGGTTGTATGCGGCTTGGGCTTGGCCCCAGGCTTCTGCTTCGAATGGTCGGCGGTCGGCAACTTCTTCTAACGCTGTGTGGAATGCAGCGACCGCGTGCAGGTCGATGGTGAGGTATCTTTTCCCGGCTCCTGGAAGTAGGAGCTGATCTTGCGGCACTTGGACACCATCCGGGTGACTCGACTTTCTTGAATTGGCTCGGTCCGGCTATCGATTTCAGTGTATCTGCCTCAAAGGACAGCCAATTCTTTTCACCTGCTCATGGGTGAGAAACTCACCATTCTCAACATAGCCGGGCACCCTAGTTCGGAGAGAGCGTGAAGGGGAGCGGACAAATGTCTCTTTCATGTTCGAATGCATCCAGCATTCGTCTGGCAACTCTCACCTCTTCTGCTTTCTTAAAATATTTATGCAAGGTTACCCTTGCATCTGCCCATTCTGCGGCGAATGAGGACATGGGGGAGAATTGGAGGCCATCGCGCTCGTGTTCTTGAAGTTTTATCGCCAGGTCCAGCCATTGCTTCGCCTGGCGTTCGGCCTCCTCTACCACGGGCTTTCCACGGGCGAAACTTCTTGGATCTGGATGCGAAATCCGGGACCGACATGGCTTTACACATGTGGGGCTTGCATCCCCGTGACGGATCAGCCCGCATCTCCTTAACTTTGCTCTTTGAAAAGACCGTCGCTTGAGATGCTTTCTCTGCCGGTTGCGGCTGCGCTTGCTTCAAAGACTCCTGGAGTGAGAAATCTGCTCCGGGGCTGCTGCTTTTCCGTTGCGGCTTCTTCTTGAGAAGCGGCCAGGTGGGCTTTTAATTCATCTATTTCTCGTTGCGCCGATTCCGCTGCTCAGTGGACCTAGACAGGTCCTCTTCAAGCTGTCTTGTTTTGTCCTGCAACCGGAAAAGCTCTTCCTGTTCCTCCAGATTTTTGACAAGGAGATTATCCGCTTTACGAAGGATTCCATGAATCTCGTATTGCGGGTGGATATCGTCAAAGCTCTTCTCCTTTCTCTGGAGCTCGTAGTCCGCCCTGGTCATTTCCCGGAGAGGCTTCTTCACTTTTGGAGTTATCTTTTCTGTCGTGAGCACTCTCCTCTCGAAGTCAAACTTGGTGCGCTTTACCGGGCGGCTATCTCTTCAGGTCTCCTCCGCTTCAAGTTTTGGAGGAAAGAGATAGGATATTCTACGGCTCTTGTTGCCAGAGGCAAATCGTCCGTGTTACGGAGATCGTCCATGAAGTCCGGTTCCCCCAGCCTAGGGTTCTGCTGTGACGTCTCTCCTGCGAACAAGGAAATAGGAGGAAGCCGGAAGGACTTTGGAAGGAGCGGCCGCTTTTGAGGGCGGCCGGGGAGCGGAGAGCGGAGCGGTTGATCTTTGGAAGGGTTTCAAGCGGGCGAGGCGATGGATGCGGCGGTGAACGCGCGGCTTCGGCACTAACCACGGGTGAAGGGTTTGGGGTTTGACTCGGGGATAGGAAGGCGTTGGGGTCTGAGCAAGGCGGGTCGAAAGAATGGGGGCCGCTAGAAGGGTGTGGAGATGGGGAGGAAGATGCGGCCATGGCTTGCTCGGATTGAGCGGGAGATGGAGTCGGAGTAGGGCCAGATGAGATCAGAGGGAGCGGGGTAGTGGACGTACCTGCGAGCTCCGCTTGGGCCGATCTTTGGATGAATGTCTGCGGTTCTGGTTCCGGCGGCTGGCTCAGGACTATCCAGAGAAACAACCTCTGGAGCGGCTGGACGCGGCTGCGGCTCTGCGACTGGCTGCTGCACTGTCAGGCTAGGTCGCCTGACTTTCTCAACTCTCTTCCTCTTTTTCTTTTACGGAGCAATGGCTGGTTCGGAAGAAGGAGATGAAGTAGGTGTAGCGGGCGCTGATGTTCCCACGGTAAACTTGTGCCGGGGTTTGACTTGCGAGAAGACCTGCCGCGGCCGGTCCGCTCGGTGGCGGCGTGGCGTCTTTTGTGCCTGAGGAGTCACCTCGGGCATTGACTTGACTGATTATTTTGCCTTTTCAGGCGCCACCTTGGAAACAACAGGTTGCATTAGGTCCACTTGGATATCTGCTGGGCCTACTGTGGCGGTTGCAAAAGTGTACAAGCTGTTGGGAGGAAGACCCCCTTTATAACCCTCGAAGGGACCTCGGGGAACGTAATCTCGGAATGCGAAAGGCCGCCGGTGTCAATGTCGTTGGTCATATAGAGCTGAAAAATCATCATCAACGGCCGATTCCTCTCGATGGATTTATCGTGCTGCGTGCGGCACCTCATCTTCCAGCATTCAACAACCTTTTCTTTTGGCCAGTTAAGGCCTGCTAGCTTGGTGATGAGTTTCTTAAATCCCGGAGAAGAGAACTTGTGGTCCGGGTTTCGCTCGGGGTCATATGCTACCTCCTCGCAGTAAAACTCCTGCCACGGAGGCCATGCTTCCATCGAGTCAATCTCCCAGTCGAGGTCAACATGGACCACATCGCATCTATCTTCGATTATATCCACCCGAGGGCAGATATGTGCAAACTTTCCCCTTATCCCGTATGGGTCGTACTTCCAGTGACTGCGGCAGCAGAATCAGGCCAATGTCAAAGAGCTCCCGCTCGAGATAGACATGTTGTCCTATCTCTGATATCTCGACGTTCGCCCAGGAAAGAGGATATTGAAAGATATGGCCCTTTTTCTTTCCCTGGCCGAACTCCTCTTCAACGTAATCCATCTGCCGCGCAACCTCCATCCCAAACTGATGATCCGTGCACCAGTAGGGCAGCAGATGAGGTTTGCCCTTGAATCCGTAGATTCTGACCACAATCCCCTACGTCAGTCTAAAAACGTCCCCGAGCTTGTGATTCAACAAATAGTTCGTCATTTCTGCGGGGGCGAGGGATCTCACCATCGTCGAAGGCCGACATGACCAAGCCCGAAAGTTGAAGTTGAACTTGTAGTAAGACCCTTTCCGGTATAGGTCATCCGTCCATTCATAGACGGGTGTGGCTCTCCCTTCTCATTTACCTTCTTCAGGTTAGGGATCGGCATCCGGGAGTGCAAATGATACAAACATAGCCAAGCCAAGAAGGAACCGAATCGAAATTCAGTTGACTGCTTTTTCTGTAGCTTCACCAGGTTGGAGTGAATGGCATATGCAAGCCAGTCCGCCCAGTCAAAGAAGATAGGGCGCTTCCCACTTTTCTGCGCTGCTAGTTCATAAGATTCTCCGCATAGGAGACATTTCGCCAGCGCTAGCTGGTACGGCCGTACCAGCTCGTCAGAGTCGCGGCCGAGGACCCACGCCAGGATGGTGTATAGGTATTTACTTTGAAACCTCTCCAGGGGTATGGGGCCGGTTGGCCATTGTCCAGTTGCGAGCCGAGCGTTCAGCTCTGAGTTGAGGAAATCCCTCATCCTTTTTGTGTGCGTAAAGCGTCCCGCTTGCTCGCCCAGATTTATCTTTACGACAATCGTCTTTGAGTCATACTCCAACCACGGGCGAAGGCCGGCTGGACAGTCTCTTTGCGAAGTGCGAACAAGGGTTTACCGCTGGAGTTGCAAATTTGCCGGGTAGCTGGTCTGTAATGTCTGACAATTAGGTCTACCAGCTCCGGGCATTGATGGACAGGAGGGCACAAGAACCGGTAAAGGTTCGACTTGTACGCCGGCCCGAAATGGTGAGAGGGCGAAACTTTATCGGCCCAATTTTCCACATTTATCCGCAGTTTAGTAAGGCTCATGGAAAACGAGCCGTCCTTGTACCCAGACAGGTAATTAACCGGTGGTGGTGGGGCTTGCCCACGTTGTACTTTCTTTGGCCGGGATTTTGACTTTTGGTCCTGCGGCGTCTCACTCCTGAAAACACTTGACTGCGGTAAATCTCCCAGTTCGCGCCCTTCGCTGGATGGCGCTGGCATTGGCAACTTTCCTTTGTCCATCCTTCGAAACAACAATAATTATGACTTACGGACGTACGCACAAGATTTCGCGATCACGGGAATAATCTCGCACGATTTGGCATGTCCGGGTGCATCGAGACCCCCTTTTCTAGATAATGACGGCGTCATTAATGGTGCGCGAGGAGGGGTAGGTCGGCCGGCAGTGAAGGCGTTATGTTTTTGGTGGCCGCACGGGAGAATGTCTTGAAAGATGTACCCTGGTTGCCGCGCCATGCTTCCTTGATTGCGTTTTCCTTGAAGGTTGCGCAATCATTAAATTTGACTTTGAATGTCTGCGCCATGGCTGACGTCACTGCCGCAATCCGGGCACACTGCTCAAGAAAAAACCCTTTTGGTTCGGAAACCCAACTTTTCTTCCGAATGCGCCCTGGGCCCACACTTGGAGTATTGAATTTTTTATTTATTTTTTTAAACCATCCAAGCTGCGCCCAGGGCGCAATCGGACTTCGCCCCAAAATTGGGCGCGATCCACCCGTCGGACTCGCCCAAAATTGGGCGCGGTCGAACGACACTGCTTTAACTTTCGCCTTTCTTTCCAACTGCGCCCTTTGGCTGGGCGCAACCGGACTTCGCGATTTTTGGACGAGGCTTTGGGCCCACTTAGGATTATTTGCCTTTTGTGATGGGCCACTCGAGCTGCGCCGGAAAACGGGGCGCTCGGACTTCGCCGAAGATCGGGCGCACTCGCACTCGCGCGAAGTTCGGGTGTATTCGGACTTCGCGCGCGAAGTCAGACTCGCTCAAAATCGAGCGCAGTCCGAACACTTAACTATCTTCGCAGCTTCTGCTCTCCAACCGCGCCCTTTGGCCGGTGCGCAGCCCGACTTCGCTGCGAAGTCGGGTAGCGCACCGCCACTTAGCCGTTTTCTGCTTTCTCGCGGCTCCCTCTACGAACTTCGCTCTTTCGAGGCGACAACCGGACTTCGTTGCGAAGTCGATGTGTCTCTCCTTTTGTCCTACTTGGGCTCTTAACAAATGGAAAAGCGAAAGCTGGAAAGCGTACATGCTGAAAAGTAAAATGCATAAGGGAAATTTGTACAAGGAAGGGCCCATTGGGCACCTTCAATAGCGGTAAATTTTCAAGTGGAACCCGTTAACGGGGATAGGTAGGAGCTGACCCTCCATATCCCGAAGTATGTAAGCATTGAGCTGGTTCACCGGGCAATCTGATAAGGGCCCTCCCAGAGGGCATCGAACTTCCCGTGGTTGCCCGGCTTCGCCTTTAATGAGTCCCACTTCAGCACCAGGTCCCCGATTTTAAAAACTCGGGCAGTGGTGCCTTTCACAAACCAGCCTTGAGTGGCTTCAATATGCTTGGTGAAGGCACTGGTATGCTTTTCTCTGTCTTCTTCCAAGCTGCGAGAGTTGGCACGGTCTGTCATCCACCGGGTCTCCTTGCTCCTGTCTTCGTCCAACATCCATAGGGCGGGGATTTCGATGTGGGCTGGCATGACGGCCTCTTTACCATAGACGAGCGCATAAGGGGACGTTCTGATGGATTTCTTGAATGAAACTCTGTCCGCCCACAGCGCCCGGTTCAGGAGTGAATGCCAAGTCCGCTTGTTCCTGTCAATGGTCCTTCTGATGATCTTCAGGAGGTTCTTGTTAGTAGACTCGGCAAGGCCATTCCCCTGCGGGTAGTAATTAGAAGACATTTTGTGATAAATGCCAAGTTTGCCAGTGTACTCCGTGAGTACAGCGCCTGCGAACCCCGGACCATTGTCCGTTACAATTGACTTCTGGAACCCCGAAGCGGGTAATCAGGCTCTCAAGGAACCCGATGACCGTTTCTTGGTCCGCGTTTTTGGTTGGGATCGCCTCCGCCCACCGTGTGAAGTAATCGGGGGCTGTAAGAATAAACTTGTGTCCGGGAGAGGAACTAGGCGAAATCACCCCAATGAAGTCTAGACCCCATTCTTTGGAACGGAGTCTCGGCTTTGAATCGGTTGAAGGGGCGGGGGTGCTTTTCTGTTTACGCCGACAAACCTCGGCATTGATCACACTTGGAGCAGGACCGCATAAGCGTACGCTAAATAGAGTGGGCCAATAGTACCCGGCTCTAATTATTTTTAAGGCCGTAGGCCTTGCAGAATGATGACCTCCAGGCATCCCGGAATGAAAATCTCCGAGGACCCTGGACTGGTCCGATTTCATGACGCACCGCAACAGGATGCCGTCAATATTTTTGAAGTAAAGCCCCTCGGGGCGAAGAGTGTACTTGAGTGCACCTAGCCGAAATCTCCTTCGTTGTGAGGCGTTCAGGTGATCTGGACATCTTCCGGTGCAGAAATATCTCACCAGTTCATCTGTCCAATCACTCTCCTCCGATAAGGAGTTGGCTAGGTAGATGCTTGTCGTTGTGTCCTCCCACTTACAGGCGGAGATGCCGGCTACAGCGCTTCGGGCCAGCTCCTGACACAAGGCTCGGCCTCTGATAAGCTTGGTGGGCCGCACTTCGATGTCGAACTCCTGGATTTTTGCAATCCATCCTGCTCTCTTGTGACCCGGCTCTCCTTGTATGATGAAGCTTCGAACGTTCGGGTGAATCACAAAGACGGTTGTTTTGCTCTGGGAGACAAAATGCCCGAACTTTCGGAGGGATTTCATGACCGCGTGAACCTGCCGCTCTATAAAGTTGTACTTTTCTTCATGCGGCTGAATCACTTGGCTCGGGGAACGCTATGGGGCGCTCCTCGCCATCGTCTCCCTTCTGAGTTAGGACTGCGGCGTAACTTTCCGGTTCTCCCACCGCGTAGAGGATGAAGTCCTTGGAGTAGTCCGGGTTTATCAACACCGGAGCTTGCGCAATTCGAGCCTTGATTTCCTCGAAGGCTTGCTCTCTCTCATCGGTCCATTCGTAAGTTGTATCTTTTTTCAGCAGTTCGGCCATAGGCTTGATCAACTGTGCGAAGTCCGGGATGAACTTCCGCACGAAGTTAATCTGGCCGAAGAAGGACTGCAGCCCTTTTTTATCGATTGGGGCTGGCAAGCGAAGGAGGGCTTACGCTCTGTCAGGGTCAATGGCGAGGCCTTTCTCGGAGATGACATGTCCCAGCAACTTACCTTCTTTTACCGCGAAGACGGACTTCTTCGGGTTTATAGAAATGCCGAATTCTCGACACCTCTCAAATATTTGCCGCGGGTGGGAAACATGATCCCCTCTTTGGTGAGAGAAAACGGTCATGTCATCAAGGTAGATGACAATGATCTTATTGAGCGGCTCTCGGAAGGCCGGGTCCATGGCCCTTTGGAATGTGGCACCGGCATTGGATAAGCCGAAAGGCATGCGGCGATAGGCGAACGTCCCCCATTTGGTGGTGAACGCCGTTTTATCTTTGGTCCTCATCCCCGACCCAAATCTGGTTGTAGCCGGAAAATCCATCTAGAAGTGAGAATCTTTGGGCTCCAGCAACGATGGGTAGAATTTGGTCAATTTGCGGAAGCGGATAGTGGTCCTTGAGGGAGGCTTGATTCAGGTTTCTGAAGTCGACACAGAGACGGATGTCGCCATTCTTCTTCCTCACAGGCACCAAATTCGCGACCCAGGATGAATGTTTGATGGGGTAGATGATTTTGGCCTCCAGCATCTTCAAGAGCTCGGCTTTCATCATGGCCTCAATTTTCGGATTTACGGCCCTCTGCCTCTGTCGGAATGGCTTGGCGCCATCCTCTAGCTCAATGGTATCTTTGGATTACATTTCTGTCATACCCCTTCAAATCCTCGTAGCACCAGGCCACGATGTCGGGGAACTCTCGGCACAGTGATCTGATCTGCTCAAGTTCCTCCGAAGTGCAGTCTGTCCCGACCTTGATAGTTTTACCAGGTTCAAGTTCCAGGTCGGCATACTGCTTCGGGTCTACTTTGATCCTATGAGATATAGCTCTGTCATTCTGATCAAATAGACTCTCCAATGTAATCGGTCCTTTTGGGACATGATTATTTTTAAGCTGTATCAACCCCTCATATTGCTCGTCATCAGGGTCTCTACTCTCGATTGAACATGCTTCATTTACCAAAAATGTGACGATTTCCTCGTCACAATCGAACACTGCCAGTGGGTGTCTTTATCAGGCACAGAAGGCCTGTAAATAGTGCGAACCGGCTTCGGTTTACGGACAACGTCGTCGGCCGGAACGTCACTGGCTCCAACGGACGCCGGAATGTCGGCGTGTTTGTTTTTCTCACGCGATATCGCCTTGACATTCAACGAGTCAAACGACTCCATCAGGTCCCACACCCGGTTGCGGTACGCCTTGAGATAGTGCTTTTTGGAGTCGCACTTGTTCGTAACATGGTGACACACCGGCTCCGAATCTCCAAAGATCTGCGGTGTTTAATCCCCGACCTCTCCGCCTTTCGCAAACCCAAGCACGGGGCTTCGTACTCCGCCGAGTTGTTAGTGCAACTCCGAGGCCAGCTTTGTAGGTATAGTCCTTACGGATCCCGGTCGGAGAAACCGGAAGCACCCCTGCACCGGCGCCATTTTTGCATCGCGCGCCGTCAAAGAAAAGCTTCCACGGCTTCTCGGGTGCGGGTCCCACTTCCTTTTCGGTGACTTGTCAAGCCTCTCGGGCTGTACAACGGTGTAACAACCTGCTCTGTCTCAATTACGGCATTGAAATCCCGCAAAGAGAACTCATCTTCGAGGTGTAGCACTTCGAGGGCTTGCTCCGTCAGCTCTACCGTCACCGGTTCTTCCTCCGTCGGGTTGGACCATGCGGTCCGACTCTTCTCCGGGTATCTTCTCTACTAGGAAGGTGGAAGGCTTCTCATTAAAGATTTTCGGTCTCCTTCCTTTGAAGGGCACTTCCATGTGTGAGTAGTCTAGAGACGAGTACCCGCCCGACTCGCGGTGAACTCCGGGAGAGACACATGCCGAAGTAGGGAGCCAAGTCAACAACCACGACCTCTTGGATGACCACGATGTCGAGAGCCTTATGCGGCCGAATAGGGATGTCCTTTATGACACCAGCTGTCTTGACGGGGGTGCCGTCTAGTTGCGGCACGCCTTGGCTGCTCCTTGTGTACTCCATCCCGATCTCGTCGCGAGACGGCTTTCGGCATAACGGTCGTGGAAGCGCCGCGAGTCCACCATGCGGTTGTGTACTATGTGCCCTTGCATCCGTAAAGACGAGATAGAAGGGAGGCGGTCTGTTCTTCCCGGTGGTTGAGGCCGGTCGAGAGGTTGAACCGGGACAGCGGGCATGTATCCGCTTGCCGTTCTTCATGTTTTTCGAGAGATTCTGCGGCGAGATCCACTTGGCACAGGGAGCAGAAGAGCATCGTACATGCTGATTCTAGCGGGTGTTCTTTTCAACTCGTCTACTATGCTGTAGCCCGAGGTGCTAGCTCCTTCTGCTTCTTTTGTCGGCTCATACTTCGTCCGGTACTGCTGGGTGGCCTCAACTCTCTGTCTCTTGGTCAGAGACGGGTACTTCAGCTTCTCCTGTGCTTGTTCTTTGGTTTCAGCTGGAGGCTGAGAGTACGGGAGCTTTAGCCGGAGGCTGGAGCTTTTGCTATGGAGGAGGCTTGGGGGCTGGGGGGGGGGGGTGGAGCTTTGTCTTTGGATGCCTTCTCCTGGGCTGTGTAGGGCCCACGGCCGCTTGTATGGTGGCGGCCCACCGGGCTGCGCCTTTTCTCTTCTGGCATACACCTGCAAGGGCTTGGCAGCATCTGCGAGTTTTCTTTTCTTCCTTGGCGGGCGGCACTAGATTCTCCTCTGGGAGGGCAAAGTTGGCTTCGCCGTCCGGGATCATGTAGAGTTCATCGTCCTCTATGGCGCTGCCGGCTAAAGTCTGAATGTAGTCTTTGGTGCAGTGTGCGATCATCCTCCGAATGCGGGTCATTGCACGTAGTGCACCAGTTAACTTGGTCAGAAGGACCAGGTTGGTCTTCAATAGCGGCATTTCTCGGAGGCGGACGCCTCTGCGGTGTGTTACGGAGGTTGTCTTTTGTCGGCGCCGGGGCGGATATGGCCTCCTAGGAGCGAGGTCCATCCGGGCTGCTTCTTCTTCGAGACGGTCATGTCATTGGACATGGCATGATAAACTGAGGCCAAAGCCCGTACCTCCTGGAGGATTGTATTCCGAATGTTATTGTCGGGGAGGCGGCAAGTGTGCCGGTGGAGGCAATGCGGCTAATGGAGGAGGATTGGAATAAGGTGCGTCTTGCGGGGGAGCGAGGAGTCTTGGAAAATGCGGAGCGGAGGAGGCGGGTGAGGATAATGCATTTGCGGCGGGCCGTAAGGGGTTACGACCGGCGCCGGATTCCATTCCTGCTGGGGTTGCTTGCCACGATGTGGACGGCGCACCACCAGAAGCGGCGGATACTGGGATCTGGGGAAGTCGGGATGAATGGGTTCCTGCACCCTGGACGGGAGTCTGCCGATGGAAATGATATCCGCTTCAGCTTGCTGGGCAGCCTCGTACAGAGCGGGAAACGAGTCTATTACGGCAATCTTCGGCGACGAGCATATGTACGAGTTGAAGGATCTCGGGTAGTAGTGAGCAGCCATGCCGGTGAAGGCCGAAGTTCACGAGGTACCCGTTTCGAGGATCTCGCAAACCTGATGTTAAAGTCAGATATCTCCTCTTGAGGGTGTCTCTGGATACTAGGGCCCGATGCGGCAAAGAAGTGGGGTCGGCGGACTCGTTGCATCCTTTCACGAGCCTTCTGGCGAGCTGGGGCCACCCTGTGATAGATCCCTCTCGCAGCGATCTCCACCAGTAGAGAAGCTTTCCCCTTAGGGAAAGGGCCAACAGACGGGTCTTCACACTCTCGTCAGTAATGGAGTGCAATGCGGCCAGGGCAAGGATGTCCTGGATGTGCTCGTACGCCGTCTTGCCGTAGCCGTCGTACGTAGGGATGGACTTTAAGGCGGCGGGGGCACAGCTTGCTGTCCGACCAGGGCCAAGGGCCCGTAGAGTCCACCGCCGGGAAGAGATCATCATCATTTTGCTGTAGGGCAGCCATTTCTTCTTCTCCTCCGTCGGTTGTATACTCAGTGTCGGTACCTTCGAGGATGTAGATTCCTCTTCTTCCTCGGCCTCTTCTATTTCGTTCTCGGCTCCTCCGACCTCGGCTTCGGCTTCTTCTTGGATTTCAGCCTCGGCTTCGTCGACACGAGCTTGTTGATCAGCCCGGCTGACAATTTCGCCTCGAGCGTTGATGTCTAGTTCGTAAAAGTCGGGCGGGTTTCTCGGATCCCTTGCTCGCCACCTTCTCGTTTGCATGAAGGTGCTAGGACCGGTCTTTTGGACTCAGAGGATATGTTCGTGCAGAGTCGCCAGGTGTTATGATTTTGAACAGCAATGAAGCGAACACCGGTGCTTCGATTCTGTTTGGGGGTGGGAAACTTCCTTGGCCCACCGAGTGCTCGGAATGAACTGTCAGCCCGAGTGAAGACGAGCTTGAGTTTTTCAAATGTGGGACTCTGGTCCCACCGGGCGTGCGAGACTGTTGGTTACGAATCTGCCATGAGGAAAGGATTTTGTGTTAACGCGCCCAGATTCGCCCACCAGCTTGAAAGGCCGGAAGGAAGGAATGCCTTCCGTGCCAATCTCCGGAGAAGGCCGGCTTCCTGTGGGGTTTTATGGTTTAAGATGAGAGTGCAGGAAAGAGATAAAAATGCGGAAAGAATTTACAAATGTGATTGGAGTTGGGTGGGGGGAACTAACTGTACGGACAACACATCAATCACCACTACTTACTGCATCATAAATACAAAGCATAACCAAAAACTGCCAAATCTAAGTATACTTTTTATATAAAGAAGTGTACGCACAGCTACAATGGTTCCCTAACAGACATTCCCTACAAGGAACTAACAGTACGGCAATGCATCAATCACCACTACGGACAGCAACATGAATACAAAAAGTAACCAAGAAATGTCAGATCCAAGTATATGTGTTATGTAGAGAAGTGTACGCACAGCTACAATGGTCCCCTAACAGACATTCCCTCCAAGGAACTAACAGTACGGCAACGCATCAATCACCACTACGGACAGCAACATAAACATAACACACAAGCTGAAGGAACTGCTACCTAATTTATTCTATGTATCCTCCGATCTATGAAGTCCAGGAGTACTTGGCCATCAAATGCTGAAGTCGAATCAACAAGCCATGACACAAGAAATATGACAAAGAGAGGCAGCATAAAAAATAAAAGTAGTAGAACAGAGCCAGGCATATACTTTATATTAAGAAGCAGAAGCACAGCTACAATGGTTCCCTAACAGACATTCCCCTTCCACCACCTTACAATGAAAATGTGGTGGGTATTTATAGCCCGAGTCCCTCCCGATTACATTAATGGGCACAAAGTCCCGATCAAACATTAGCTGACAAAAGCGGCCGTGGAGCTGCTGATGCTGACCTTTGTCGGGCAGGACTGTACCTGCGGCATGGTCTCCCTGGAGGCTGTACAGATACGTGGCAGCGCGTTAGGTAGAACTTCTCATCGGCAGGAATGCGGGTAGCTGAGGCAGGTAGAACCTCCAATCAGCTTTAAATGGGGCGGCTGGCATAAGTAGTGCAGCCCATGCTTGTCCTTTTGCTCGGCACGTCTTGGCTCGGATCCCAAAGTTGGACACTTGTCGGATGATCTTTGCTTGACACGTGCTTGCCTTGAAAGGCAGTTTATCCAACTTCGCCCAGGATCGAGCGCCATCGGGTTGCGCAGGCAGAAAACAGCGCAGTCGGGAAGGCCTTCATGCCTTGGGTGCATTTATGAGTTTATTTCCCTACTGTGCACCTGTCAAAGGGCGCACTCCGACTTCGTTGCGAAGTCGGGTTGCGCATGGTGAAAGCTGATTTCTGCCGCCGTACGGACTTCGCCCTGGAAAGGGGGCGCACTCCGACTGCTGCGAAGTCGGATTGCGCCCCAGCACTTAGTCATTTTTCCTGCCGGCTGCTACAAGGTGCGCCCGAAACGGGCGCACTCCGACTCTCTGCGAAGTCGGGTTGCGCCAGAACACTTGTTCTTCGGTTGATTACGTCGCATCTGCGCACTTTGCACTCTGCTGCGCTCCAGCTGGAGGCGCACTCCGACTTCGCTGCGAAGTCGGATTGCGCCCTGACACTTAGCCATTTTTTAGGGCAACTGCTGTCATTTTGAGATCTGACTGAGGGGCTCAAGAGAAAGAGGGAAGAATGAGAATGTAGGGAAGAGAGAGAAAGGGAGAGAAGAGGAAGGGGAAAGAGAGGAAGAGGGAAAGGGAAGAGCAGCTCTCTTACAAAAACTGAAAACATTGCACCCCGTGCAAAATGTGGCAACAGGAACTTGCCATCTCTACTCTTCAAGCTTACAAGAAGAGCAAAGTGAAGGAAGCAAAAAAAGATATGCTGCAGCCCAAAAAAGATGTGAAACACACTTTAAGGGTAAAGGAAAAAATTATTGCACTCGTTATGGCATAGAGGCCATTGGATAGCAAAGAGTTGGAAGCTGTATCCACATCTTCATTCCAAGTAAAAAGAGAAGTCATCTATAAGGAAAAGGCAGCCAAAGACAGAAAAGGAGTAGCAAAGGCACTCTCATCTTAAGGGCAGTGATGTCAAAGAAAAGATAAATCCACCAAGGGAAATTTGAGGAAGATTCGTCTCCCACGATTTTGAGTGGGTCTAATAGTGAAGACTTTGGAACTCTAAAGAGGAGGTCCATGGTTCAAATACTGCAGGGGGTAGGGTTGTACACCATGCTTTGGTAATTGGAGTATGGTTGGATTATAATGTATCTTGGATAAACAACATCCTCCATGAGGATTGTCCCATGAACAACATTCACCATCAAAGCAAGGAAAATAGTGGGAAGAAGTATTTTATGCATTCTTGGTGTGAATATTTTGCAAGAACAAATTTTTAGAGTTTATGTACATGATTTTGATATGTACAACCAAAGAGCTATCTTCATATTGTGGAAGGAAAAGCTTTTAGAATTCATGTCGCACCAAACAAAAGAGGCATGGGAGGCATAACATCATTGGTCTTCAAAGAAATGTTGCCACATTTTGCTAAGGGGTAAAAGTTTTGAAAATTTTGAAAAATATTGCTGCAATTCTTCGGGTCAGATTCTTCCCTTCCTCCTTCCTTTCCAGCTTTGTCCAGTCAGTCTCCATTGTTTCAGTTTCAATCTCGAAGTTTTCAGCAAGTTCTGGCAAAATTTGGGAAAAGCCCTGAATTTTTCTAAGTTAGGGGCACTCCCGTGGTCGCTCCCTTTTTGAGCGATCCCGGGAGTCGCTCCCTTTTTTCGGCGATTCCCAACTTTGTCTCTCCCTTTGTCTCTTCCCGCGAGTCGCTCCATTCTGGAGCGACTCCCGTCGTCGCCAGCCTCCTCCAGCGACCCTCAGCGTCAGCGACCGTCAGCAACAAGCGAATGCATGAAAAAATCCTAAGGCAAATGCTGTTGACGAGGTTCGCTCCATTTTGGAGCGAACCCCGTGGTCGCTCCACTTTTCCAGCGACGCCCGTCGTCGCTCCAGTTTTCAGCGACCCGGGTCAGCAAGGGGGAAAATTGAGAAAAGTTCTAAGTGTTGGTTGACGGCGGTTGCTCCATTTTGGAGCGACTCCCGTCGTCGCCCGACTCTGCCAGCGACGCCCGTCGTCGCCCTTTCTTCCAGCGACCGCCAGCGAGTGCAGTGTTTTAAGAGTTGACCGAGGTCGCTCCATTTTGGAGCGACCCCCGTCGTCGCCGCTCTATCCCAGCGACCGCGGGCGAGGGGTTCTAAAATATTCTAAGGCATATGGTTGCATGTTGACGCCGGTCGCTCGGTTGTTGAGCGACTCCCGTCGTCGCTGCTGTCTCCTGGCGACTCCCGTCGTCGCCCCCCCATTCAGCGACCGCGAGCAGAAAAGGACAAAGTCGCCTGTTTTTTCTAAGGCAAAGTGCGTCTCGGGTTCGCTCCATTCCGGAGCGACTCCCGGGGTCGCTGTTTCTTTTGAGCGACTCTTGTCACCCCCCCATTTCGGCGAACCTCAGACTTGGGCCAAGAACGTGCAGATTTCGGGATTTGAGCCAGTCCTAGCAGAGCTGAAGGCGTACTTCAAGGACAGGGTAGGTGAGCATTGATGGTGTCTTCAGAGGCAAATTGTACTGCACCTACCGCATTAATCAGACGCGCCTTCTCAACCACCATATCTGTCCGGAGCCGTACCAAATTCAGGTGAATCTTGTTGCAGGTACGCTCACGGCCAGCAGGGGTCAAATCTCGACAGCTTTTGCAGTCTTTGGGTTCTGTGCATCATTGTAATTGGGGGGAAATTTCTGCTATAAATAGCAGTGAGCTTTCATTGTAAAAGGGGGGAACATATTGCTAAGAAAGCTCTGCTGTAATCAAACACTTGCTTCTAATACAAAGCATACTTGGCTCTGACATTTGTCTCTTTCTTTTATGCTGCCTTCTGCAAGTATTTCTGCTTCATGTTCATTTATTTTTCTGATTGCTGTAATTCTGCACTCTGGATTAGAGCATTGGCAATTAAGTGAATCTGGAATACTGAATGAAGGATACATAGGAAGGAATAACAGTGTTAGTTTATGTTACATGTTTTGTTTTGATTGTTGTTGGTTTGGGTATTAGCTAGTAATCGTGTTGCTTGTTCTTTCCCACCATAACCACATGCTATTTACATTTCTTTCTGCATTTTACAATCTCTTTCCCGTTCTCTTATCTTAAACCATAGTAGTGTAGTATAGGAGCCGGCCTTCTCCGGAGATTGGCACGGGAGGCATCTCTTCCTCCCGGCCTTTCAATCTGTTGGGCGAATCTAGGGCGCAAAAGACCAAAATCCTTTCCTAAATGGCAGATTCGTAACCAACAGTTTCTCTGGCACGCCCGGTGGGACACGAAGTGCTCCACCTCATAAGCGGTATTGAAGTAATGGTGTTCGCTTCAGTGTTGTCGAATCTGAACACCTGGCGACTCTGTTGAACCTGAATACTTTCCGAGTCTCGAAGACCGGTCCAAGCTTTCAAGCCCTTCATGCATACAAGATGGAGAGTTAGACACACGGAGGAAGAGCCCGAGTATTACGAGCTTGATATCACCGCCTTCGGAGAACGCCCCAGGCTAGTTGGATCCAGTATCCCTCTAGGCGAAGCATCTTCGCAAGAAGCCGTGGTTGACGAGCAAGGTCCAACTTCGGATAGTACTGACAATTATCCTCCGAATCCTCCGAACTCTCCAGACCATCAGGCCGCTCCGGTGCAACCTGATCTGCAGTTAGCTGTTTCTGGGATACCTGTTCAGCCCAATCCGAACGCGAATATGGCAAACCCGCCACCAAATCAGAATCCAAATCAGAATCAACAACAAAATCAACCGGCTGCTCCCCGAGCTATTTCCAGCCTGGAATTCTACAGGACCTCTCAATCTAGCCGGGCAAGCTGTCGTTCCAGCTGCCGCCTTGAAGGCCATACCCACGTACGATGGTACTGGGAAGACGGCCTACGAGCACATCCAAGACATTGTTGCCCTGGCCGCACTCCACAGCATCACCGATGAAAGTGTCATGGTCCGATTGTTGGCTCTGTCTCTGCGCGGAAAGCTCCTGTATTGGTATAGATCCTTGCCGCCTGGCGCTATCACCGGATGGGGTCAATTGGCGGGACAACTGGTGAAGGGATTCAATGAGTCCGCAGATCCATCATCCTTGCTGCATCAGTTCACAACCATCCAACGACATCCGCAAGAGGAGATAGCGGATTTTAATGTAAGGTTCGCGAGGTCCTGGCAAAGAGTACCCATCGAACTACGACCGACCGCCGGACAAGCTGCCTACTACTACCTCAGATCCTTCAACTCGGACATCAGCATGATCATTAAGTTTTCCAACGTCAACACTTTCCCCGAATTGTACCAGTTGGCTCAAAAGGCGGAGTTGGATTTGATTGCCATTGGTAGACTTCCACCTAGGATGCCGATGCCGATTTACCCCGATTTTCCTCAATCGCAGTATCCTAGTGCATCTGCCCAACTGCCTTCTGCATCTTCCACACACCCGAATCCATCATGGAATCCCGCACCAGTGGTCTCTCAATTCTCCGCTCCCCAAGTGCATTTTCCCACTCCACAGGTGCCACAACTTCCACCCCCTCCGCAGTATCCAACACTTCCTGCTCCTCCACAGTACCCGGCATTGCCCCCAGCTCCACCGTTGGCCCCATTGCCTCCACCAGCCCAATCGGCACCACCAGCCGTTGATGTGCAGGCCAAGATTCTGCAAGAAGTACAGTCCCTTGCTTCTGTCTACCGAACGTTGTCCAATGACATGGCTGTTATGAAGAAGAAGCAGGCTCAGCAAGAGTTCATCCCAAGGAGACCATACCCTCCTCCGGCGCTTACAAGAGATCAAGTACCTCAAGCCAATAGACCTCCCGCGAGGAATGCTGCTATCAACGAAGAGCCGAGCACTTCAGACTACCTGCACTGGTGCTCCACATGCAATGACCCCCATGGGGAAGACAGTTGTATGCTTCACCAGCATTATGCCCAAACTCTGGCAAGCAGCGGCCCGGGCGAGCAGATCAACATGATTAGGGAGGCGGATCGCAATTTTGCGGTCTCAGAGGAGGAGCAAGTGTCGATCTTGACCAAAGATGGTAAGAAGCCAATCGAAGTGGACGCGGCCCAGATGCAGCCTTTGAAGGTGTATACCAGACGAGAAAAGGAGCAGCCTACCGCGAAAGCTCCTGACAAGGTTCCTTTGCCTCCGCCGGCGAAAGAGAAACCACCACCGGCAAAGGCTCCAGTGGCGCAACCTCAGGGTGAGACCAAGGAGCAGGCGCGAGAAAAGCTCAAGTACCCGTCGTTGACAAAGCGGCAAAGGGTTGAGGCAACGCAACAGTATCGCACCAAGTATGAACCGGCGAAAGAGACAGAAGGGTGCCCACTACTTCGGCCTACAATATTGTTGATGAACTCAAGAAGACCCCGGCCAAGATAAGCATGTATGATGCCCTACAACTCCCTGGGCAGGTAGATCTGCTGCAAGAGTCTCTAAAGTCTGTCAAAGAAGGAAAGTCATCGCAACCTGTGTTGGCGCAGCCCTTGACTACTTCAATCACGGGAAAAAACAGGCCACCACCGTTCTACTTGTCTCTGCGGATGGAGGGGTGTGTGGTGCATAACTGCATGATTGATTCCGGCGCATCAACCACCGTCATGCCAAGGGCAGTCTGCGAGGAGATCGGCATGGAGTACACGCGAAGCAGCCAAGGTGTCCTTCAACTAGATGGCACTCCTGTGAAAACGGTGGGCGTCATTAAAGATATCCCTATCCAGTTGCACAAGGCGCCTCAGATCGTTGTGATTCAAGAGGTTGTGGTCGTTGACCTGGAACCCTACTTCGGCATGTGCCTCTCGAGGGAGTTCACCGCTAAACTGGGTGGGTATCTTTCCCTTGACTATTCACATATGGAGGTCCCCTTCAAAGGGAGAAAAGTGAAAATTTACAATGAAAAACCCTCCACCTTCCTTGTTGGGAGGATACCAGAAGAGGGACAGCAGGATGAATCAGTGCACCTGATGACGGAGCAGTTGGAAGAGGTTGATATAGTGGAAGAGACCATAGAAGCACTGCAGGCGGAAGACGAGTTCTCCCTTCTTGATTTCAACGCCATGATTGAATCAGACATGGGCTGCTACACTATTACGCAGCCTGAAAAGCCGAAGGAGACAACAAAAGAAGACATAGGCCCCGCCCCGAATGAGCTATGGAAGCTGTACTTTGATGGCGCCCGATGCAAGAACGGCGTCGGGGCAGGGGTGCTCCTAGTTTCACCTTCGGGAGAAGAGAAAGATTATTGCTACAGGCTGGCCTGGAGTTGCACTAACAATGCGGCAGAGTACGAAGCCCTGTGCTTAGGGTTGAAAAAGGCAGAGAGGTTGGGGATCAAGCAGCTGCAAATCTTTGGAGATTCAGAGCTAGTGTGCAAGCAGATTACCGACAAGTGCACCGCAAAAAAGCACTATCTCAAAGCTTACCGCAATCGGGTCTGGGATTTGTTGGAGTCATTTGAGGCCCTTAATGTTCAATCCATCCCCCGAGAGAAAAACAGACATGCCGATATCTTAGCGTCTATTGGAGCCAGATACTCCCCGGCTGATGACATGATGCAGAAGCCAAAGGCGGTAAGAACTATCTACAGGCCTTTTGTGCCTGATAAGGACACCCACTGGCAGGTGTTCGATTGTGACGAGCAGATCGTCAATTTTTTGATTCATGAAGCTAGCACTATTGAAGGTAGAGACCCTGATGACGAGCAGTATGAGGGGTTGATACAGTTGAAGAATAATCATGTCCCAAAAGGACTGATTACTTTGGAGAGTCTCTTTGATCAAAACGATAGAGCAATATCTCACCGGATCAAGGTAGATGCCAAGCAATACATGGACCTGGAGCTCGAGCCCGGAAAAGTGATCAAAGTCGGAACAGACTGCACTCCGAAAGAATTGGAGCAGATTCGGGCCTTGTGCAGAGAATACCCTGACATCGTTGCTTGGTGTTATCAAGACTTGAAAGGGTATGACAGAGAGATCATCCAACACACCATAGAACTGGAAGAAGGGGTTAAGCCCTGCAGACAGAAACAGAGGCCAGTCAACCCGAAAATCGAGGTTCTGATGAGAGCCGAACTCTTGAAGATGCTAGAAGCGAAAATCATCTATCCCATCAAGCATTCTTCTTGGGTCGCAAATCTGGTTCCTGTCAGAAAGAAGAATGGGGACATTCGCCTCTGTGTTGATTTCCGTAACCTAAACCAGGCCTCGTTGAAGGACCACTATCCGCTCCCACAGATTGATCAGATTCTCCACGTGGTCGCAGGAGCTCAGCGGTTCTCTCTCCTGGATGGCTTCTCTGGCTATAATCAGATATGGGTGAAGGACGAGGATCAGCACAAAACGGCGTTCACCACCAAATGGGGGACGTTCGCCTATCAGCGCATGCCCTTTGGCCTCTCCAATGCGGGGGCCACATTCCAGAGAGCCATGGATATTGCATTCCGTGAGCTATTGAACAAAATCATTGTCATTTATTTGGATGACATGACTGTGTTTTCACACAAAAGAGAAGAACACTCCTCTCACCTACGGCAAGTGTTTGAAAGGTGTCGTGAATTCGGCATATCTATTAATCCTAAGAAGTCGGTCTTTGCAGTGAAGGAGGGGAAGCTCCTAGGCCACGTCATTTCTGAAAAGGGCTTAGCAGTTGATCCTGACAGAGCAGAGGCTCTTCTCCGACTCCCAATCCCAGTGAACAAGAAAGGGCTGCAGTCCTTCTTTGGACAGATCAACTTTGTAAGGAAGTTCGTGCCGGATTTCGCCCAAGTCATTAAGCCAATGGCCGAACTCCTAAAGAAGGATGCTGAGTTTGTCTGGACTGAGGAGAGGAAAAAAGCCTTTGAAGAGATTAAGGCAAGGATTGCCCAGGCGCCTGTGCTGATAAACCCGGATTACTCTAAGGATTTCATCCTATATGCAGTTGGAGAGCCTGAGAGCTATGCAGCGGTTCTAACACAAAAAGGAGATGACGGCGAAGAGCGGCCGATAGCCTTCTTGAGCCAGGTGATCCAACCGCATGAGGAGAGATACAACTTCATTGAACGCCAAGTGCATGCAGTCATGAGGTCCTTAAAGAAGTTCAAGCACTTTGTCTCCCAGAGCAGGACGACCGTGTTCGTTGTCCACCCAGATGTCAAAGTTTTATCATCCAGGGAGAACTGGGCAACAAAAGGGTCGGCTGGATCGCCAAGATTCAGGAGTTTGATATAGAGGTTCGACCCACCAAGCTAATTAGAGGTCGGGCACTGTGTCAAGAACTAGCAAGGAGTGTTGCTGCAGAGGTAGCCGCCTGTCAGTGGGAGGACCCAGTCCTAGAAGGCAACTTCGCCAATTCCTCGGAAGAGGACAGTGACTGGGCCGATGAAATAATTTGGTATTTCAGCACCGGGAGGCTCCCAGATCACTTCAATGCCAGTCAGAGGAGGAGATTCAGGCTCCAAGCTCAGAAATATGTACTGCGCCCCGAGGGGCTGTATTTCAAAAATGTGGACGGCATCCTCTTGCGATGCGTCAAAGAAACAGACAAACGGAAGGTCCTAGGCGAATTCCATTCCGGAATGTCGGGAGGACACCTTTCAGGAAGGCCTACGGCCTTGAAAATTATCAGAGCGGGCTACTATTGGCCCACCATCTTTGCAGATGCGTATGCAGTCTGCCAAAAATGTGAGAAATGTCAAAGGTTCGCCGACAGAAATAGGAATGCACCAATGCCCCTCCAGCCAATTCAGGTGAGGCTCCCTTCCAGCAATGGGGCCTAGATTTCATCGGGACAATATCGCCAAATTCCTCGGCAGGGCATAAGTTCATTCTGACTGCCACGGATTACTTCACCCGATGGGCAGAGGCGATACCTACCAAGCATGCCGACCAGGAGACGGTCATCGCCTTCCTTGAAAGCCTAATCACTCGCTTTGGGATCCCAGAAGCAATAGTGACAGACAACGGTCCAGGGTTCACAGGGGCTAAACTCACGGAGTTTACTTGCAAGTATGGGATTTACCATAAGGCTTCCTCCAACTACTACCCACAGGGAAATGGCCTAGCCGAGTCTACAAATAAGAATCTGATGAAGATCATAAAGAAGACTCTGGAGAGGAACAAAAGATCCTGGCATTTGTACCTGGATTAGGCGCTATGGGCAGATCGTATCTCTGTTAAAAGATCCATCAAGACATCGCCATACGCGCTTGTTTACGGAAAAGAAGCCGTCCTGCCCACTCATGTCGAGATGCCCGCACTCTGGCTGTTAGACGATGAAAAGGGTAACCTGGATCCTGTTGATGCCCGACTGGCTCAGTTGTTGCAGCTTGAAGAGGAAAGAGAAAAAGCTTATGAAGCTTTTATGAAGCACACAGAGACCACCCGGAATTGGTTTGCAAAAGGGACTACAGCCAGGGTCTTCAAGATCGGGGACCTAGTGCTGAAATGGGATTCGTGGAAGGCAAAACCAGGGAACCATGACAAATTTGATGCCTTCTGGGAAGGCCCCTTTCAGGTTGCCCGAGTGAACCAGTTCAACTCGTTTGTGCTGCGAGATATGGAGGGCCAGATCCTCCCAATACCAGTCAATGGCTTTCATCTGAAAGCCTATCATCACTAAGAAATACCAGAAGGTTCTCCTGTGTACATACTTTCATTTCTGCAGTTTAAATTTGTTTTTCTGAATGTAAATATTGCTTTTCAACAGTGTTCCACGGGGACGCGTCCCCCCCACGGGGACGCGTCCCCCCGTCCCCCGGGACGGGGGACGGCATGGGGGACGTTTCCCCCGTCCCCCTTTTGGGGGACGGCGGGGCAACCGTCCCCGGGACGGCGGAGGCTCGTGGCCTCCCGTCCTCGGGCGTCCCCCTTTTGGGGCGTCCCTGGGATGCCTGGTCCCCGGGGGGGGGGGGGGGGGGGGGGGCCGGGGCGGTGGGCCCCGGGGGACGGTGCGGGCGTCCCACATGGGGCCCAGCCGTCCCTCACATGTTGAATGCTTCTAAAATAATTCCGAGAAAATGGCTGAAAAAGAGGTTTGTTACAGCCATGAAATAGAAGGGTAGAAATACTATAAACACACCATGCATTTCCCTATGATCTCTGCCACATGTCAGGATCGATTTGGGAATCAAAGATCATAGAAAGTGCATCCAGAAGATTGCAGAAAGGATGCCATACAAGCTCAATGTTCAGTATAAAAAAGGTGGGGGGAACAGCGATTATAAAGAGCATCAAACTTCCTTAACATCCACACACATCCCAAAAGGTTAATATAACATACAGCCAAAAGGGTATGTTTAAAACGTTAAAATCATAAAAGCATTGCAAGGCTAACGCTTTTGAGTCTAACCTGTTTAATAAGCACAACTAGGGTATATTGATAAGTGAAGTAAAACACAATATACACAGTGCTATTCCCTTCCCTAAGCAACATTTTAAATAGATAAACAAGGATAGAGCAAAATGTTGTGCAGTCAAAGTTAGAGGAAGTGAAATCAGCATCTTAAGGTCAGTATTTTCCATCAAACTAGGGCACAAATCCAATAGACTCGAGGACAAGCACAACAGTCACCTCATGCATTTCTGGCTACTAAGAAATATGACAGGATTTGAATAGACCAAATACAAATATACCAAAACGTAGGAAAATATAATACTCCTTTACTATTTTAGTTTTGAGTCTTTTTGTTGCAAATGAGCATTGATACTATGACTATTTCAAATTTCTTATTGCTGTCATATTTGAACACAATGAACAGTTAGTGACTGAAAATTTTTAAACATGACAGTCTTTGTTTGAACATTGGTGGCTGAAAAAATGATGACTGTTATTACTTTAAATGATGACTGTTTGAACATTGTTTGCACTTGACATCCTTGGCTGAACCTTCAAGTTATAGTTGTTGAACTTGAAACAATTAAATGGCTGCAAATTAGTAACTAATATGAACATGAAAATGTGAAATGACTCAATTATGGCTGCACTTATGTGTTAGTAACGAATCTGAATATGAATGGCTGGACTTACATAATTGATTAGTAATATGAAATATCATTTTTGTTGGGTGTAGAATTTTGAATGTGTAGATTATTCTAAATTTCTAAAAAATTTCATTTTTTATAGTATTATACCAGCCGTCCCCGAGCCGTCCCCTAAAATCGACCTGCCGTCCCCCGCCGTCCCCGGAAACCCGTCCCCTCGTCCCCCCGTCCCCCAGGCTCGTGGAACCTTGCTTTTCAATAAAGGAGTTTCCTGCTTTTAGCCTCAGCGTCCGGCCTTCGGGTTGGAAATTTTGTTCCAAGAAAAAAGAGCCAAGTGTCTTGTGCAGAAGATGGTCCCTGTTAGCAGAAAAGCAAAGTAAGGTTCACCAGGTTCCTTAGGAGGGAGCAGTCATCAGGGTTGAGAAGATTGGAAAATTCCACTAAGTGCCCATGCGAGTAAAGTTGTTGAGGTTCGCCCAAATGAGCCGGCGACAACCGTTATCGCTTCAATTTTTAGCGAACTCCAGCCACATTGAAAAGGCTCCCTCAATCGAAAGAAGGCGTAAATTTATTTTTGACCAACTGCCTTGATGCCCGAAGTCGCTCATTTCTTCAGCGACTCCGGGAGTCGCCCGCAATTTCCAGCGACTCAGGGAAGCACCAAGGTTGGGCCGGAGATAACAAAAGCAGTGAATCGCTCAAAACCCTCATAAAGCTGAAGATCGCTCAAATCCTCATAAAGCTGAAGATCGCTCATACTTTCAAGCGATTCTGGGAATCGCGCTAGTTTTCAGCGAACCGCGAACATCAGAGGGGCGACAAGAAAACAAAGAAAGAAAAAATTCTAAGTGTCAAGTTGCCCAAAGTCGCTCATCTTCTGAGCGACCTCGGGGATCGCTCGTATTTTTAGCGATTTCGGGAATCGCTAGATTTCCGAGCAAACGTCGAAAAAAAGCTAAATCTGAAAGTCTCTCGAAGTCGCTCCATTCTGGAGCGACTCCCGCGGTCGCTCAAATTTCTCAGCGACGACCATCGTCGCTCACTTCTTAAGCGAACCAAGGAGCCAGAAGGGCGAAAGATGGTCGCTTACACTTTCAAGTTGAAAATTTTCTAACTGTTCGAAGCCGCCCATGGTCGCTCATCTCCTTAGCAACCTTGGAAGTCGCTCATTCTTTTCAGCGATTCTCGGAGTCGCTCCATCTCAAAGCGACTAGCCACTCGGGTCCAAGAAACGCCGAAAAAAATGCTAAGTCCACATGGCGCTTGAGGTCGCTCCATTTTGGAGCGACTCCCGCGGTCGCCCGATTTTCCTAGCGACGACCATCGTCGCTCACTTTTTGAGCGAACCTTGGCGGAACAGGAAGTTGAAAGAAGAGAACAAGGTTGAAAATTTTTCTAAGTGTTGGTTCGCCGGTCGCTCGCCAAGCCACCAAATGCTCCAAATCGCTCAATTTTCCAACGATTCCAGGAATCGCTCCAAGTTTTGAGCGACCTTCGTCTCCGGTGCAAATTTCAGCTTCCAGCGAACCTTGGAATGTGTGCCAAAGTGGCGGCGGGTGACGTCTTCGAGGCGCACGTTGTAAAGGAGGGTGCTTGCACGGTTTTCAAAGCAGATTTCATTAAAAGAAAGGACAAGCCCTGGACCAATAATCGAGAGGTTGCGCTACCAAGGGATATCTTGTGCACGGCCACCGAAGAATAACGACGCGCCCACCCACTTCGTGCACCCTGTCTTTAACTCGAGCGTTCGCCATTAATGACAAGCTTTTTACCCATCCCCATAAAAGCTCAGTCGCTCATTTCACTCTGCCAGTTACACCCAGGCGCACTCCAAGCTGCACTAGAGATTAAACTCAGAAATTTTACCAGCAAGCAGTGGTGAATTTGAATTCTTTCATCGCCATGGGTAAAAGAGAGACTAAAGAGAAGGGTAAAGTAGCAGGCCAAGCAGCTTCAAGCACACCTGACAGTGGAAAGAAAAAGGAAAAGAGAGACAAGGGGAAAGCAAAGGCGTCACAGGCAGCGTCAGGGAGAAAAGGCCAATCAGGGCCAGCAAGACAAGTTCCTCCGCCGCCTGTAGACAATTTGATAAAATACAGGGACGACCACTACTCTCATAGCATCGAACAACTCCGGCGCACCGTGGAAGATTGGCGAGAAAAAGTTCCTGCTTCGCATCCTTTTGCCGCAGCTTACCATTCGCGCCTATATTGGTTTTTATGCCCACCGGTGCACCATTGTCCAGAGCTGGTTGCGGCCGTCGCCAAAAATTACAAACCAAGCACCAGGCAGGTCCGGGACCATGAGGGAACTGTTATGTTGTCGCTCTATAAAGAAACTGTCCAAATGGCCTTCGCGCCTCGTCAGTCGCCGGACAGGAATTATACGGTCAGAAGCATCAATCTCGGCGAGCAGGCTGAGAGGTATGTGGACAACTCAAAAATGCGGTCTTTCATGGAGTCCCAGCTGCGCGAGCCGCCCTTGCCCAAACGGTGGCCAGAGTTGCCAATGCCCCTGGAAAATTTTAAAAGCAAGGCCCTCTACTCTATGTTGGCCTGGGTCTTGGGCTGCGGTACAGATGCGGTAGTTCATCCCTACCAGGTCGCTATCGCAGAATGCATCTTACATGGGGAATTCTATGACCCCAGCGCCATGAAGCCAGAAACCAAGCCAGTCTTCTTCGACTGGGCAGATTGCGTAGCGCGCGGTTTGCATTCGCGCCTTCAAGACCTGAAAGAGGGAAGGACCCAGTCCTTCAGGCAGTGTTCGTTCCTGGCCTGGCTCTTTCTGTTCCACATGCACAACAAGATGAAGACAATTCCTGTTCAGTGCAAAGACAAGGATGGCGCGCAACTTCCAGTATATGAATGGACTCGGGTCTTGTCAAGGAGGGAATCATATTACAAGTTTAATTTGGCATTTTTGGGCCCTGCCCTATCCATCCTCAACGACTCTTGCCCGCGTGTCCCCCGTCAAATGAGAGACAAAATTGTGCGGCAAAACATGGGCGACACTTTTAGACTGACACAAGGGTTTGTTATCAGAATTTTCGGGTTCATAGGCAAACCCTTCCTCCTGCCGTATTTCGCCACAGAATACTTGTTCGGCTTGGAGGCAGCGCGGCAGATGGACTATGCAGACCAGGAATACGGTCAGGGGAGAAGATGGGGCCATATTTTCAAATTCCCAATCACATGGGGCGATATTGAAGTCAACGCAAATGGGCAGAACGAATACCTAGCAGCTACACTCCTAAGTTTCGGCCTGGTTGAGCTTCCCCAGCGGTGGAGGTATGACCCCCTCAACATAGTAAAAGATTTCACGGAGATGAAAAATTTTCATGCCTGCCCGCGCCAGGAGATCATGGGAGAGCGAAATAATCCGTCAGGAGGAGACCTTGAGTGGAATATAGAGGAGATGCAGTCTTTCCCGCCTTGGCATGATTTCTATTTTGTTGAGGCGGAGTATGACCCGGACAATAACGAGGCTCACAAAACAGACACCCAGGCTTACAGACGAATGCTGCCGAAAGTGCGAGATTTGGGTTGGAAGCCTGAAAAGATAGCGCAATGGTGGGTCATGAGGGCCCACACCAAGAAAGAAAGGTCTGAAAAATTGCTGGCCAATGACCATCAGTTTTCCAAACTCTATGATGATCACATCGCCACGTGGTGGCCCATCATGTTCCGTGATATCGTGCCCCGAGGCATCCATCGCCTACAAAAGGGACAGGCCCCACCCAAGCAACCACTCGTACTAGAAGGAGGCTCCAGCAGTGAGGTGAGGAAGAGTCAGGCGATAGGGCCCATGGTGCAACCGCCCCCTGAAAAGCCACAAGGGTCAGAACAGTTGGCCGAAGCAGCGCAGGACACTCTGGCGCCTCTGAGGAAAAAGGTGAAGTTGAGGTTTAAGACGTCTGCAGCTCTTCCGGGCGCAGTCACCAACGTAACACCCATCGCACCAGCCTCAGCCGCTGTCCAAGAAAAGGCGGCTACCCCTAAAAAAGAAAAAAAGAAAAGGGCTGAGAAATCAAAGGAGAAAAAGGCCACGCCCAAAAAAGAGGCTGTGCAGCAGGCCGTGGTGACACCGCAGAAAAAGGTTGCTGCCAAGGAAGTTATAACTGTCAAGGAGGACACCCCTCCACCAGAAGAGGAAGTAGACCCGTGGATAACTCAGGTATTCAACACGCCAGCTCGAGTAGAGCTCGCAGGTACGCAGTTCCTTTCCCTACTTCAATCTTCTGAATCATTGCCTGCGGCACCCTCTTCCACCTCTGCCGAACCCATCCCCGCTGCCGTTCCCTTAGGTAGCAAATCAGCCGCCACCGTCTCCATTGCAGAATCTCACTCTCCCCTCACAGAAGCCCAGCCTTCCGCTGCTATCCAGCACGACCAACAGGCATTCGACGTATTGTCCTCAGATCCCGCATTTGAAACCCTAGGCCACACCCAGCCAGGTGTCGTTGTTGAAGACCCACCTCATTCTCCCCATCCTTCATCTTCAGCAGGCGCATTAACTGAGAACCCGTCTTCGCATCTTGAAGAACCTCCTGCCGCTACCCAAGCTGAGCCATCCCCAAAGGCCCCTGAACCCTCAAGCGCCGTTTCCCCTCATCTGTTCGCAGACGAACAGATGCCCCAACAAGATTTACCTTTGGCCTATCCTATGTTCGGGGAAATGGAGCTCGACGAACCACAGTTGGAAATGATGGAGCACCTACCCATGGCGGCTCAAGCAGAGCAGAGCTCCCTCAGATGGCTCAAGGACATGAAAAAGAGAAAAGGCGATGAGCTTGCCGGAGTGGAGAAGCGCGCCAGGTTCGACCTGAAGAACATGCTGCTCCATAAAGAAAAGAAAGTTCCCAAGGTGAAGAAGCCCCTGAAAGACATGACTCCAGATGATTACGAGTACCACCGTAAAGCCAAGGACCTGAATGATATCAGCGTGGAGAATGAAATAGGGGGCATCCATCTGAGGGCTGATACATTATTTGTAAACCATCACCAGATGAAGGAGCGCTTCTACAAGGTGGAGAATGAAAAAATGAAGCTTGAGGAAGATATGGCGAAAATGCAAGCACAGCTAGAAGATTCCCAGGATGAATCCCAAAAGCTGAAGCAGCGACTAGCAGCCTTGGAAAAGGAGGTAACTGATCAAAAAGAGGCTGCAGAACAGCGGGCCAGAGAGAAAGAGGAAGCGCAGGCCCAAATAGTTGAACTACAGAGCCAGCTTCAGGGAGTTCAGCAACAGCTAGAGGAAAAGGCTACACAGGTTGCGGTCTTCTCGAAAGACCGAGTCAAAGAAATCCGCGTTGGCCTGCTGAAGGGTTTCAGAACCCGAGTCGCCAGATCTCTCTCGGTTCTCACGTTCATCTCCAAAGTGAAAGAAGTATCTGCCCAGGGCAAGCCTGTGGTAGAGGAGGCCGAACGCCAAGCTCAGCGATGGCTCGACTTGGCTGTTAAAACTGAAGGATATGAGCGCCAGGGTCTCCGATTTGTCCCCATGTCTCAGATTGCCCTTGATTGGGCCACCGCAAGGGCAACCTTGCATTCATACTTTGAAAAATCAGAAAAGATTCGGAAAGCCAGGAGACTGTTGGATGCATTGGAGAAAGAGAAAAGCATCTGCCTGGTCCCTTTCCAAACCCTTGCATCGCTTGGGTTCCCGAATTTCATGAACGAAGATGGAAACTGCTTGCCTAGAGAGGAGTTGAAGCCAATTTGGGAAGCCTTCAAGACAGATACAACGGAGATTGATAACTGGGCAGACCCAATTCTAGAGGCGCAGGTGACACAGTTGATTTCTCGGTTCTCTCAGATTAGCGCCTGCCTCACCGAGTTGAGCGAAAGGGTCAGCACGGTCGATATGCTCCAGGTCGAAGCCTTCAGATGCATGTTAAAGGATATCAGCGACCTCGAGCCCTTCCAGGAGGGAGCCTGGACTCATGTTCAGGCTACGTATGAACGCATCCACGACCGCCTTGCCCCCCCAGATCAGAGAAGAAGAAGAAGGCGAGGAGCAGTCGGAAGGAGAAACAGAAGATGAAGAATCAGAGGAAGAGTCCGAAGATGACAGTGCTGAAGAAGTAGAGCAGCAAGAAGGGCAACAACAAGGAGAAGCAGGGACCGGGGGTGACTCCGGGCCCAAAGGATGAAGGCATGGGTCCTTGCATCGAGGCGAGCTCGATACCCCGCGAGCCGCCAAGAATGTTGCCACATTTTGCTAAGGGGTAAAAGTTTTGAAAATTTTGAAAAATATTGCTGCAATTCTTCGGATCAGATTCTTCCCTTCCTCCTTCCTTTCCAGATTTGTCCAGTCAGTCTCCATTGTTTCAGTTTCAATCTCGAAGTGTTCAGCAAGTTTTGGCAAAGTTTGGGAAAAGCCCTGAATTTTTCTAAGTTAGGGGCACTCCCGTGGTCGCTCCTTTTTTGAGCGATCCCGGGAGTCGCTCCCTTCTTTCGGCGACTCCCAGCTTTGTCTCTCCCTTCGGCGACCGACGACGACTCCAAACAACGACGCGCGATGGACGGAAAAAATGAAAAATTGACTAAGTGTTGTCTTCCCGCGAGTCGCTCCATTTTGGAGCGACTCCCGTCGTCGCCGACCTCCTCCAGCGACCCTCGACGTCAACGACCGTCAGCAACAAGCAAAGAAATGAAAAAATCCTAAGGCATGAGCAGTTGACGCCGGTCGCTCAATTCTGGAGCGAACCCCGTCATCGCCCTTCCTTTTCAGCGACGCCCGTCGTCGCTGTATTTTCAGCGACCCAGGTCAGCAAGGGGGAAAATTGAGAAAAGTTCTAAGTGTTGGTTGACGGCGGTTGCTCCATTTTGGAGCGACTCCCGTCGTCGCCCGACTCTGCCAGCGACGCCCATCGTCACTCGACTCCCGTCGTTGCCCGACTCTGCTAGCGACGCCCGTCGTCGCCCTTTCTTCCAGCGATCGCCAGCAGGTGCAGTGTTTTAAGAGTTGACCGAGGTCGCTCCATTTTGGAGCGACCCCCGTCGTCGCTGCTCTATCCTAGTGACCGCGGGCGAGGGACTCTAAATTATTCTAAGGCATATGGTTGCAAGTTGACGCCGGTCGCTCGGTTGTTGAGCGACTCCCGTCGTCGCTGCTGTCTCCTGGCGACCCCCATCGTCGCCCCCCATTCAGCGACCGCGAGCAGAAAAGGACCAAGTCGCCAGTTTTTTCCAAGGCAAAGTGCGTCCCGGGTTCGCTCCATTCCGGAGCGACTCCCGGGGTCGCTGTTTCTTTTGAGCGACTTTTGTCAACCCCCCTATTTTGGCGAACCTCAGACTTGGGTCATGAACGTGCGGATTTCGGGATTTGAGCCAGTCAGAGCAGAGCTGAAGGCGTACTTCGAAGACAGGGTAGGTGAGCATTGATGGTGTCTTCAGAGGCAAATTATACTGCACCTACCGCATTAACGAGACGCGCCTTCTCAACCACCATATCTGTCCGGAGCTGTACCAAATTCAGGTGAATCTTGCTGCAAGTACGCTCACGGCCAGTAGGGGTCAAATCTCGATAGCTTTTGCAGTCTTTGGGTTCTGTGCATCATTGTAATTGGGGGGAAATTTCTGCTATAAATAGCAGTGGGCTTTCATTGTAAAAGGGGGGGAACATATTGCTAAGAAAGCTCTGCTGTAATCAAACACTTGCTTCTAATACAAAGCATCCTTGGCTCTGACATTTGTCTCTTTCTTTTATGCTGCCTTTTGCAAGTATTTCTGCTTCATATTCATTTATTTTTCTGATTGCTGTAATTCTGCACTCTGGATTAAAGCATTGGCAATTAAGTGAATCTGGAATACTGAATGAAGGATACATAGGAAGGAATAACGGTGTTGGTTTCTGTTACATGTTTTGTTTTGATTGTTGTTGGTTTGGGTATTAGCTAGTAATCGTGCTGCTTGTTCTTTCCCACCATAACCACATGCTATTTACATTTCTTTCTGCATTTTACAATCTCTTTCCTGTTCTCTTATCTTAAACCATAGTAGATTAGTATAGGAGCCGGCCTTCTCCGGAGATTGGCACGGAAGGCATCTCTTCCTCCCGGCCTTTCAATTTGTTGGGCGAATCTAGGGCGCAAAAGACCAAAATCCTTTCCTAAATGGCAGATTCGTAACCAACAAGAACATATACTTGAGGAACACAACCACTTGTTGAAAGGATAAGGCAACAAGCAAGGTTAAGAGAAAAGTTTCATCACTGACATCGATGGGATACAACAGAAGCCAAGACCATGGAATCAAACTTGATAGAAGTATTTAATATCACTTGAAGGAAATTCATAAACAAAGAAGCATGAGGAATATGAAAAGAGGAACACTCAATTCACACCCAAGAGATGCAAGAGGTGATGTAAAATAAAAAATCTGATTTGAAGGATGATATCAGCTCTTATGTCATGAAAGCAAGAAAAAGAGGCATGTGTTACATGTATCTCAAAAGCAAGTTTCCAAGCGAAAGAAGCATGCGTAAAAATCAAGAAAGAGACCAAAAGAATCCAAATGGCACCTGTAAATGGAAGAGAACCACTAAGGCATCTTGCCAAAGGAAGGAGACTGCTATGATCATCCATGAAGGAGGAGCAAGAAGCACCAATGTATGCAGCTCTAGTGCAAGAGGCATGAAAGGAAGTTACGACTTTAGCTTCAAAGAAAAGAAGACTAAGACAAGGAAACGCTGCATGAGGAAAAAGGGAAAACTAGGAAACCAAGATTCAAAATCAGGAAAGTACTTAAAAGGAACAGGTGTCTATGAAAATAAGAGGCACTTCAGAAGCATAGGCTGCAAATAAAAGAGGAAAAGGGAAGACATGCCAGGGGAGTAGGCATTTGAAGAAAAGAAGAGGCACCTCAAAGGCCATGCATGAACTTCTAATTAAGCTTTTGAGGGGCCAAAAATCTCTACACTGGTGGGGACGTATGATCCAGATAGATCATCATAATTTTTTATAATTACTTTCACTTATGGAGCAAGAATTGGCTGTGGGAATGACATGGTCAACTAGCTTGGAAAAGTAGTGAACAACAATGCAGAAGCTATAACTCTGTTGTTTGATATTATATTGAATATAAAATTTGTGGAGGTATTCTTCACATAATGCATATGTAGGACAAATTATAGATCAAAATTCGACTGGTTGGCCCTTCAAACATGCAGTGGGACTGAATTGAACCAAATAGCTGATCATATTTTGGCTATAACATTAAGTTTATTGCAGTATTCAAAGCGGATTTGAAATACAACTCTAAGGGCTAACCTAGGTCCAAATGTCAAGTAGAAATCATCCATATGAGTATTAAACATGCAAAATATGTTTTTTAGTGCTTTCAGAATAAAAAGGTCAAATTAAGTCAAAACAAGATAAAATTTTAACGAGAGCATCCTGACACAAAATCCCACGTGTTAATAAATTTCAGCTTGAATTTCATCTGTTTGGTACCTCAAATTGCCATAATCTAGGTCTTATCATGTTTTGGGGAATGAAGAATCAATAGGAAATGAAGGTTTGGGACCAAAGTTCAAATCCCACAAAAGACATCTGAAAAACGATTTCTACAGCAGCCAATAGAAGAGAGGAGTGGATTTGAGGCCTAGATTGAAGAAGAGGAGCAGCATCATGCCCCCTTTTCGCCATTGCAGTTATGTTCTACCATGTATTTGCTTCATCTAATGTATAATAAAGCATGATTCCTCTTTCTCCATAGTGATGTTTTCTATATTGGGTTTGTGTTTGCAGCATTTTTTATATTCTCATATTTTATTTATGTGATAAGCAGAAATTTAGGCAATTTTCTTGCATTTTCTCATGTATAATTTGCTTTTAGCATAAGCTTGAAATTCATAATCAACAAATAGGTTGGGAGAGCAAATTTTTGAGCCTGGATCTCCAGGTAAACATCTATAGGTCACCATCAAACCTACTTACAAATGAAGAGGCTGGTGGACAGTAGCATACAACTATGCAGATGTCTCCAAACACTTGAATGAAGGCCTTCTTGAATGAGGACATCTGATCTGTGTGTTGTGTCTAAATACAAAAATCTAGTGGTACCCAATGGCAAGAGGAAGAGCCCATTTTGGACTTTCATGTGTCTCATAGAGAAAAATAAGGTTTTATTAAGAGAAAGAAAGAAATTGTCTACGGATGGTGAAAATAGGTCAATGGGACTTAAAAGACAGCAAGTTACAATAGCTAATCAAGAGTGCAAAAATGGTATAAACAATTCACCCAACACATATGCCATGGCCCTTTACAGCACACTGCGGTCCATGATATAAATACAAATTTATGAGGAACTCTCTTCTAGGGAATTCCTTTGCCATATCCAATTTGATGAACATAGTTTTGACTAATATTGGAAAGATATGTGAACTGGAATTTATTCTTAAGCAAGAATGATAATATCTAGCGATTTCCTACATTGTAGGAATCTTGCCTGTTTTTCTGCAATGACCATGAACCATGATCCATGAAAGCAGGCTTCATTCCACAAATTTCATTCTTTTCAAATTCAAATTAATGAACTGGGAGGAAACTTGAATCTGCATGGTGCAATTCATTTGTAATATCTAGTTTCATGACACAGATTTGACTTTCTTGAAAGGTGGTATGAACTGATTCTCAGGTAACTCATGTTCTACCGTTGTGTGATCCCAGTGCTATGTGTCTCTTATGTCATCAATGATCAAACCAAATGCATTTGTAATATGTAATTTCATGACACAGATTTTGACCTTTTTTTGAAAGGTTGTATAGAATAATTCTTGAGTAAGCATGTTTTTCCATTTTGTGATCCTAATGCCATATGTCTTGTATGCCATCAGATCCCGTGGTTTGTCTATAGGTCTAGATATCTTAGTAGGGATCTAGAGGTTTTTATTTTTAACAAAATAATTTGAAGTACAAGGTTATATGTTAGTGGAAAACCCTCAATGTAAATTGCATTATTGTGCAGTTCACATAATAATAACAGTGATACTCAGGTCACTCTGATATTGCACTTATGGTCTGGTAATATCTTGCATTTGGGCATTAGTGAGGAGTACCTTATTTTATATTTCTTTTTCCTTAAGAGTCTGCACACCCCTAAAACATAGGACCACACCAACCATTTTGAGAACTGGAAAAGATTGTCAATGTTAAAATTATTTGAGCATGTGTTAAATTGAGTGTTGACTTTTTGGATTCAACTTTGAAAATATATTTGTTCCATGGAGATGTGTCTTGGGCTTTGGGAGCCATCTTGGAGACGCATCCCAGTGTTCTGCCTTTTCATGCCATCTCTGTCCTGGAAACCTCATGGAACATGGTAAAGTATTCTTAAAGGGCAGTTTAGACAGATATGCATGTCTGAAAAAAAGGCTTTTTTTTTTTAATTATTTTTTGGAAAGTTAATCTCATGACCCTATGTTTTTAACAAAACTAGTAGTCAAGTGTATTTTGGAACTCTTATTTTTGTATTAGTTTGATGTCTGTAGCTCAGTAAACATGTAGAACCTAATCAAGTGTCAAAGACTTCAATGGAGTGGACAGTGTAACATTTCCCTTTAAATTGAATCTTGCATTATTTTAAACCCTTGGTAAATTCTCTGATATAACAAAGAGTCGCCTACTTGAAGTTTACAAATATTTCTTCTTGTTCTGTAATACATATTCTTGAAGCATATTCCAATCTTTTGCTATCCTTAATATCTTGCTTTCAGTTTTTGCTTTCGCACAATCCAAATTTACATTGTCAGTTAGAAGTATTGAATCCTCTGTCAACTGACTCCCTTTTGGTGTCCGTTGTGTTTGAAGCTTTTCAACGATCTTGAGATGTACAACAGAAAACCCCCAGACAAAGCTATAATAAAGACAGTCGCAGACACATACGAATTGTTAGGTTTACATAAGGAACAAGAAAGGGTATTGGAAGAGTACTGTGGCCTGTTTAAAGAATCATCAAATAATGGATCCAAGAAAAAGAAAGGGAGAAAGGCACAGGATAGCAATGATGATAACTCAGGTATAATTTCAGATTTTCAAGTCTTTTTATTTGTCTAATATTTTGTGATGAACTTAATTAGTCCCATTATCTGCCTAAGCTGTCTAGATACCTATTCTTGTATGATGGAGGTTCAAAAAGACACAGAAATCTCTACTGAATTGTGCTTTCCAAACATAAGCACAACAAATCATTAGGTGCATGCCGCACAAATTAAGGAACTATTTGGCATGCACAACATATGAGAACATATATTTTCATAGGGTGAAAATAAGCAATTCATCTGCTTGTAACGAATGACTAAGATTTGGAGCCAGTGAACATGAAAAACGTATAAATTATTTCTGCTTACCAATCATATATATTAAGATGGATTTACAGATCATGATATGTAAGGTTCTTGCTTCTTATCTTTCTTTTCTATGCCAGGAAAGGGCAAGTTGGCAATTGAAGGCTATTTATCCGGAGACTCTGAGTTGCTATGAGAAAATACCTCATCAAACTAGATGCTGGAAGTGATTCTAATGGGACTGAAACTGCCCCAATTAATAGATGTATCACTGCAATCTAGAGTTTTATATCTTTTATGAGAGTCAGATTGAATGGTTTTCTAATATATCCTAGATTTTAAAGTTTTTGTAGCTATGTTGATGTGTTTTGGAGCTTTATTTCTTGCATTTGGGTGTTCTAAGAGTGCGTGCCAGCTAAATGCTAAGCCCTTTGTGTTGAGTACTAGCAAATATGCTAGGACTGATGTTTTGGCTGTGTAAAAATCCAGTGTCATGGCCTGATCGTTAGTCAGACCAGAGTATATACACGTGATTCAGTGTTCCAGAGGATCGATTAATACATTATATGAAAATTTCAAAATGAATTTTGTTATAGCAAAGATGAATAGATAATTTGTGAACCTCCTTGAACTGTATTGCAAGAGGATTAAAATTCTTGTGCAACATATGCTCAACCGTATTGTTGGATTTTGGTGCAAAGCTCTGACCCCTGTTTGGATGGACTCATTTTTAATAACCTTATGCTGATGCTTTGTGTGGTGAGTAGCCTTCTTTCTCTTGCATGATCATCTTTAGGGACATAGGTGTATTCATATGCACCATTGCTTGCATGTAAGGTCCAAATATTCCATAGTATGTTCAGGAATGCATGGTTCTGGCATTATATGATTGATACATATTCTACATTTGGCATCATAGGATCAACAGGTGCTAACTTTTTCCTCTCAAGTTACAATTTTTTTTTGACTAGATATTGGGAGCTAGATTGCTTTTAGATATATTTAGTTATAGTTTGTAAACAAGATCATACAAGACATTTCTGAATGCTTCTTGATCATTGTAATATTTATGTTTGAGACTATTTATTACCAATTTCTGTGGAGTGCATATAAGCACTGCATGAAGTGAGCAGGAGAATAACTGAGATACAATAGTAACACAGTATCAGTCAGAAGGTAGAAGGCCTGTCTCTATTATCTGCAGATGATGATGAAATCCTGTGCTGTGTTTGATTGCTCAAGAAATTTGTCATTGAACCACATGAAAATGTGATTATTTATTAGTAATCACAGCCAGTCTGTGCATTGTGAAAATAGTTGTAATATCCATGTTTGATATATCAATAGAAGTTCCATGATTTTGGTCATTTGAAGAGAAAGAACAAGAGGGACTTTTAAGACTTTCCATGACTACTCTCAATCTTTCAAAAAAGTGGACCTTGACGAATTTTATATTCCTATTTGTTTTTTTTTTTTCCATTGATAATAAACTTATATATTTTTACCCAGATTTAAGAATAGTTAATCCTCTAGACTTGCACTGGTATTGTTATTGGCAATTTTTATCCTATGAAGACCAGCATGTTTGTGCTTTCCTAAAGGCATGGTCACAAGGTTTATGTTTGAATTCAAGTTTGGTTCACTTAAAGATCAAAATAAATTTTACACATGGAAAATGTTTAGCATGACGTTAAAAGATACGTATTTATAATTCCATAGAGTGTTGAAAAACGAACATAAAAATTTAAATGAATTATAATGTAGCTTAATTTTTTTTTTTTAAAAAGCATGTCATAAGCAAGGACACTTTTTACAGGAATCAAAATTGCAATTGAAAAAGGATGGAAATATATTTCAATTGAGGGGGATTCACAAATTATTATTAATGCTACAAATAAAAATGGATGTGAGGATTGGGAGGAAAAGAAAACATTATTGCTGATTTCTATAAGTATTATTGGAAGCAATCACTTGGATATGTGAGCATATTTATAAAGAAGAAAAATCTATGTAGAAATTGAATACAACATACTACAACACAATTTCATTACCGCTTAAACAAACAAACTATACAATGGGAATAACTTACAATTACAATGGATATACTGTGCACACAACATATATCAGACGGGCTTGCATAGCAATTTAGATGGCCTGGACCAGTAGTCCATATGACCTTGCATAGCAATTTAGATGGTCTGGCACAACAATTCAGATGGATTAGCATAAGTATCTTGTGTCTGATTATACCCAACTTTTACTACCATGTGCAATGCCAACATACAATACCTATGCTTGAATGAGGGAGGGATCTTATTTATGCAACTAAGGAAGTAGTTGCATCCTCCAACTAACTACTTGAAACCTTATCATTTTCTTATATTATATTTGACATGCAATTACATTTCATTTCATGGTTCACTTTATGACTACTAACAATGCCAACATATTTTGTCAAACACATTGCATATGAACTACAAAATGACAAAAATTTATCTATTTGCAATCTAGTAGCAAATAATTTAGCCAATTGCAATGTTGATTTTTGGCTTTGTGAAATTTAAATTTTAAAATGTAATTGGAGTAGTGAGATTTTTTCTATTAATGAAAAGATATTAAAAAGATGATTGTAGAAACATAACAGTTAGGAAGATGAAGAATATATTTTATAGAAAAAAATAATGAACATCTTTGATAAAGAGCTGCAAGCTTACTGCAATGGTAAGGGCTTTGGTTTCTCTTTGAGAGGTCTACGGTTGTAACCCAACTCAATATGAGGGGACCATGACCCATCATAAAAACATGTGTAAAATCATTGAAAAAATAAACATATTTGATAAATGGCAAACTGGATATGACTTAATTGACTTGACAACAATATTTTGTTATTTTGGAGTGACCCTAAATAAAATCCATATATAAGTTATTAAAAACAATGTCATAAATTATATCCATATAAGTTTCCTAATACATGCCAAATTTTCTTACATGTTGTGCTACGAAATTTGTTACGCAAACCGATAATTTTTGGTGTTTTTAATCAAATTTTATGCTCTGGGTCTTTAAGTTTGATGGCACTTGAACTTTATGGAATAAATTCACCAAATAGTATTATAGAGCCTGAAGGTCCTAGAATATCTCAAGACACAAGTTATTCTAGCACAAGTTAATCTCTATTGTTGTGCTTTAATATTTTGAAGATGCATATTACAATTGTATAATATTCTAAGCCTTTAATTGACTTAAATGCACATGACAAACATGGATAGTGTATCAACCTTGTCTGACATAAATGAAAGGAAATTCTATTATTATCAACAAAAAGTAACAGTGCAATTTGTCCCATTATGTTGAGGTATGTATACCAACTAAATAACCATTTATAACAGTATTTGGAGAACAACACAAACTTGATTATTAAACTATAGCTGGACCGCATCTGTTATAACCTTGTTTTTTTAGTCCTATAATGCTACTGCTAAGATAAGAACAAGTATTTAAATTTTTTTAACATCCTTTAATAATAGACTAATGTTATTAAATTGTCCTTGAGAAAGGACCTATCAAATGGATGTTATTGCATCGTGAACCAAGTACATAGTCCTTTGTACTTGCAAACACAGAATGAGATGTCCTCTGAGACAAGTGCATATTCTAGGATGATTTCAGATTGTGTGGTTGTTTAGGATGTTGTTGATGAAATTTAGAGGCCTCAGCTGGAACACTATATTGAAATTTTATAAATTGTACAAGAACATTACTCTCCCTTTTTTAATTGTGCAAGACCATTACTCTCCAATTTTTAGGTTATGTTGAACTACATTATTTACAATTCCCATGTTTATACTAGGAAATAAGCTATAGTTATTAGTGAAATGAAATGGCATACTGTTAAGAAGTCACAAAGCATGGGATTTCTAAAACTTTGTACTTAAAATATCAATATTTAAGGAAAACCATACATCTTACATGGTTCTTTTTATATAAAAGGGGTGTAGATTGTTGTTCAACTGTTGCATGTGGTTATGCCATCATATTTTGGACAGAACAGTGTATCTCCATTAAATTTAAAAAGTCTTTTTAAGTATATTATATACTTGGAAGAGTTACATTTGCTTCTACTTCCTGTTTGCGTGGACTACATATTTACTCTTGGAAGGTGTTTAAATCAGTTGTTGAAGTGCACATATCTAAATGGTATTTTTTTTTGGAGAATTTTATGTACACTCTACATTTTCATTGAAAATTCTCATAAAAGTGTATTTATTTTGTTTATTTGTATGATTGCCTATCACAACATTATAGAAAATACCTTGTGTTGATTTTATATTTGACGTTATCACTACCTAATGTTAGAGTTTTACAATAAAACAGTTTGTAATTTCTAGGAATTTGAAATGTGAAGATAATGAAAAGCTTAGTAGATATGTCTAGAAGTTGTCTACTCACCCTTTTAAAAGGAATACTTGAAATTTGAAGAACAAAGTGAGCATGTGAATAAGTGCCATAATGTTTTTTTTTTTTTTTTTTTCAGTAGCCCGTTTTAATGGAACGGTGGCCTAGGTTGGATCTAGAAAATGTGGTACATTCTTTTCAAGTTGAGAATCTCAATTTAATGTTGAAGAGGAAAAAAAAAAAACTATAATTTTAATGTCTTTAGAAAAGTATTGTTACATTACCTTCACGAAAAGTTTGATTGCATGGAAAACTGTAAAGGGTATTATTGAAGGAGTTTATATTTATCTAGATTTCTTTTTATCTTTATCTTTTTTTTTTTTTTTAATATATCAGTAACACTATTGGGTGCTGCCACTATAAATCGTGGCCTGCTGGGTTAGATGAAGTCAACGGGACCCAGAACCCTTTAGGGCATCGAATTGTGGCAGTCAACTGGCAACACTCAACCGCAACCTATCAACCTATGCCTTTTTGGGTACGCCGTGGTTTGAACCTTGGACCTCCGTAAAGGAGGGCCAAAGCCCTAACCACTGCGCTGTCCACTTTTTTAACAATAATATTTTCATTGGTGTTTGCTTTGCCATTAATTATGAGATTTTTACTTTCAATAAAATTAAAGACTTCCTCCCTTCTTAGAAACTCTAACAATTTTACATTAAGAAAAATTTTCTTAGAAGGCAAAAGTTAGTTAATTAACATAAATTTATCAAAGAGTGAAAAAAAAGCTATATAAAGTTCTTTTTTAAGAACTTGAATATAATTAATTATGTTGACCTCTTTGATTGTTGCGGTTAGCTGATGCGAGGGTTGGATGCACCGAACAATTGTGCCTTGTGCGGAGCAACACAAAAAGGAATCTCTGAGAGCTCGGGAAGTAGCTCAATCGGATTGCCTTTTGGTTTTTTTACAAGGCCAATTTTTTTGAGGATGTGATCTTCAACGTTTTCCTATCTAACCTGACCTAACAGGCTTTTGGTGCATGGAGGAAAAGGGAAAGAAAACCTACA
Source organism: Wollemia nobilis (assembly GCA_028583015.1). NCBI lineage: Eukaryota > Viridiplantae > Streptophyta > Pinopsida > Araucariales > Araucariaceae > Wollemia > Wollemia nobilis. The sequence continues at coordinate 844,943 of JAQPPZ010016900.1, read as the reverse complement.
AAAAACAGAGGAAAATAAGATCCTAAGCTAACCAAAGGTGATGCGCCAAGATCATTAGATGATTCTACATAACAATGGGATAAATGAATGCATGAATCGTTTGTAGACAACACACAAGGAAAACTTTCCCTTCTAAACATAAACAATTAACACAAGCACATACAAGAAAGGAGATAAAAAATCAAATAGTCACAACTCCTTATACATGCACATATAATCAAGAAACATGACAAAAAATTGCCAGTAGTCACAACTTCTTATATAAATGTATAAAAGATAATACAATTGTACCAAAAGAGAGGGCTCGAAAGCATATCCACAAAATGACCTAGGGTTTGGGTTTAGACTGTTATACAAAAGAAAATGAGAGAAGAGTTACAAGGCTTGAAGATAGGCTTGAATAAGTAATTAACCAATACTTCACAATGCTTAGACAATCACTATTATAGATAAAAATGGGGAGATTTTCACTTTAAAACTTGTGAAGGATTTGGATGATGCCACTTTGTTGCTTCTCTTGACCCAATCTGAATTGTCATTTTAGCCCTTTGAGGTCTCTAAATTTGGAATCATCAATTCTGGGCCTTTGGATGCTTAACTATCGTTGACACTTTCAATTGCCACCTTAGGGATCCTGAAATTTGAACATAGGCACCCACTTTGATTAATGTTGCCAAACTTGGCGGTGTTGTTGTGGTTGCTACATTTTTACCTTCAATATGCCAACCACTTTCCTTGGATTGTTGAGCCCAAGTGATGGCAGTAGATGACCTTAGCTCCTTTTAGTAATTGCTCCTTGGTCCAACTCACCTACCTTTTTGAGAGTTTGCACACTAGCAATAAAGTCTTGGGACTCATTGGTTACACAATCTAATCTTCCTTCCTACTACTTCACCATGTCGGACTATTCTTCTTTGTTGGTTATTTCCACATATTGCATGCTTTGCTCCACAAAGTCTTTAGTCTTCTCTACAACTCCATTGCTTTTGAATTGTTTGATCTTCAATTGAAAGGTCCTTGAAAATTTTCTTGCCTTCCCATGTCAGACCTTTATAAAACTTCCACAACTTGGTTGAAACTTTATCAGGAGGTCCATGAAAACCTTTCATCAGACTCCTTTTGATGGTTCATCTTTTCGAAATTTTTACCTCATTCGTCCTTGGAAGCTCTTGTGACTTGCGACCCATCCCTCATAACTTTTCTTTATTTTCCTTCTTTGGAACTTTAACAACTTCCAATGTTAAGAAGTTTGGCTCCTTTTAAGCCAATCAAAACTTTTTTTGCCTTTCGTCCTTTGGAGCTTTTTATGCTTCGCAAGTTGTCAAAACATTTTCTTTTCACTTTCAATCAAAACTTTTGTAAAGTCGCACCAATATTTGATTGGATCTTTTGCCTGCATTTGTTTGAAACTTATTTTATTGCCTTCAACCTATTTTGCCTTTGCTTCATTTCTTCTATCAAAATCTTCTTAAGGCAAAATCTCTTAAGTGTAATAAATGCTCACAAGGCAAAATCTCCTGAGTGTAGTAAATGCTCACTACAATTTTGATAACTTACAAGGGCCTTATTGCTCGATGAAGGAGAATCTAGAATGCCTACCTTTATTCTTGGGCGTGAATTCAAAAAATAAAATAATCTAAAAGGAATGTAGAAAAGAATGCAAAAAGAATGTAAGAAAGATGATTGATCTGGAAGCTTATCTAGTGCTTGCTTGATCACTCCCTATTCTTCTTTTGAAGGGTGCCAGATTTTCTTGAAGTGACTGAAAGATTTCTTGGAGCTCTAATTGGTCATCACAGGAGAAGTGCTTTTTTTAATTGGCAACCTCATGCACCTAGATCCTTAGCTCTGCTAATGACCCAATCATCCAAGCCACATCATTTTCCACAGGAGGGTCTAACCATACCTCAAAAGGGGAAACATCCTCCTTATATTGCCTCATATTCAACAAGTATTCTTGCTCTGATTACAACTTGTTATCTTCGCTCCAAGGAGGGGCAATTCCCTTCTATAACAATGAGTCAATGCGACTCCTGAGCTTCCCAATGGGAGAAAACGATACAACTACTTGAGATTTGCATTGTTGTGCCACCCACTCCTTATGGAGGAGGTTAATCACCTTCTACATTGTTGCTTCTTTATCTTGAATTTTGATGGACATCAACTCAGAGTCGGATGTAGTGGCCAACTTTTCTCGATAATTTCTAGCTTCATCCATCTTTATGGAGGTTTCAACAAGGTTATGCTCAATATCCTTGCTTACTTAGGCACTTTGAACAATGGTTGTATCAATAAATTTGAATAGCCGAGAGGGCGTTAGTGTGGTATTAGCAATCTCATCCCAATAGGCATTGCTAATCTCCTTGACCAGTCTCTTGATCCCTTGTCACTGTTCAATATCATTCTTCTACCTCAACTCCTCTAATTGCTTTAGGAGTTTCTCTCTCTTAGTTAAATTGAGCTTCTTGTCCGAAAAGCCTATTTGTGAGGCTTTTGATATGCTCCTCCTTCGCTTTCAAGAGAGATTCTTAAGGCTGCTCCTTTAGACGTTTAGCGAGCAATTTTAGTTGGTCTTGGAGTGCTTTATTCTCCACTTGAGAGTTAGTCAAGGTATTCTTTACATACTCCAGCTTGCTATCCTTCTTTCCCAGTCTCTGACTCAAAGACATAATCATATTGAACATTCTTTCCGACCTCATTCATGAGTTGCACTTTGTCCTCATCCTGGGCATTTTTAGATCGTCCCACTAATTCCACTCACCAATCCTACTATGTCATTTCACCTTTTGGTTTTGGTACTAGTGGGTCCTTTTGTGTGAACACTAATGTCTTTTCTGAGGGTCGAAATGGCTAATTATCTGAGTGGTAATTGATTTTTGTGCTAGCTTAGCTTGCTTCCTCTAGTCATAGTGCACTATTTTCTACTAAATCATATGATATTTTTGTAGCTCACTCAAAGTTGGCACAACTACCTATGAGCTTTCTTGTTTCCTCTAAGGTGACAAAAATGCAGTTAAGGGTTTAAACAATGAGACTGTTGAAGGAGGAATTGGGATAGCAAGGGATGCCAAGAGTAGAGTAATGTACGATGGGCGAACTATTGCTTCATGAATTGAGATCATTAGGATATCTAGAGGGGCATCAACCAATGTGTCTATGATGCTAGGTATTTAGGCCAATGGGGTCGAAACCATTTGTGGGGTTGGTAGTTCTACAATAAGAAGGGATGAAAGGGAAGGCATAAAAACTTCACCAGTTAGTGACTCATTCCTTTGGAATTCCCTTTCTTTTTCTTTGGCATTGATGGTTTGGTTATCGGTTCTGCATTTCACTTCTTTCTTTAAATCTCTCAATGCGGTGTTTCTAGTCCTCGAGTTCGTTGTGTTGGTGATGGTGGCGTGGAAGTTCTTTTGGGAGGATCATTGGCTAAGGCTTCCTTAGGGGCTTCAAATGGAGATTCTTGAGCCACTTCTTTTATTGCTTTTGCCCTTTTTATCTTTTGGAGTGTTTTAAAATTATTTTTTCCTCACTCTATTGCTTTGACCTTGAGCTCTTAGCATCTAGGTGTTCTTCATTGTACATTTTGTTGAATTCCTCATCCGTAGGTAATGTGCCAGGATCTTTCTCTTTCATAAATTCACTACCGCATTATCCAAGCCTCAATCTTAGGCTCCTTCGAGTGCCATTTCCTTAGAGCATCTTTCTTCTTTTTATTGATTTTGCTATGGATTGACTTCACCATTTTCTAGGTAAAATGCTTCATATGACCTAAACTTTGGAGGAGGCTTGATAAGCATGCTTAGGGGGTGTGTGCCAATTTCATCTGTCGGATTCCTTAGAACCTAGACATCGGGCCTATGCTCATGCTTGAATATTAGGTTCATGATGATTGTTAACCATTTGAGAAATTTTCCATTAGGGTCATAATATGAGTTACTTTCCACCTGCTTGAGCCCTAGCTCCTTCAACTTGTCATTTGCAATAGAAGCAATTTTTCTCCTCTACAAGAGCATCCCTCCTATGCTGACAAGAGTTTTGTAGAGAGATGTTTTTCCTTCCCACTCCTAAATTTGCTTTTAATCAGGTCCAACTGCCTGAATACTTCTAATGCAAAAATTCTATCTAGGATAAATTTAGGGAGAAGATATACGACAAAATTGAATCCATGCATTCTAATAATTGTACCTTCTTCAACAAAATTGGTCCTTAGGGTGTGTCTCTTGCATGAACGTGCCAAAAGTCTCTGAGAGGTGCTAAGACGGATAACCTCTCAATAGTTCAATGGACAGAGCAAAAAATATTCTATAAAAGAATAATAAGAAGAGTTTTTATTCAAAGCCCCTGTCAAGAGATACATAAGTAGCTCTTGACCCGTCTCATTTGTCCACCTTTTGTTTAGACCTGGGAATGCTCCCAGATTTTGGAATCTAGAAATGATGAATGTCTGAACACTTGAATGGATGAAAAGTGATATAATACTTCATGTATTTGTTCAACAATTGGTTCAATGAGATCCAATGTCATTTGTTCATCCTTGGATGCACGCCTCATTGTATATAGAATACCCAATTGGACGGAGACCACATTCTTGTTGTTGTCCAATCCAAATATGAAAGCTAGCATACTCAACGCATCTTTTGTACTTTCACCAAACATGTTGAGAATCAAAGGACCTTCCAGTAGCTACTCATTTGGGCTCAAGTCCTTGCACTAGGCGCACATGAAGTTCATCTCTTATTTGCTTGAGAACTTGTCATAAAATTATGCCATGTCCTCCATGATGACTTGATGTTCCCCTACTGATAGGAGAAACATTCATTGGATGATATATCCCACAATATCCACCTTAAAATTTCCATTGTGGGGTTTTATTTCTTGGACACTGGGGTCATAAAATTTTGCACATGCTGAAATTAGCTCATAACAATTATGTACTTCTAGGAATAGGTATTCTACCAAACAACTTATCCAAATCCTTACTCCAAAGCTTGTAGGTTGGGTGGATTTAAAATCTCTGCCATGCACCTTCCCTTAACTTTTTCATCCTTTTTGAAAATTTTAGCTTTGAGAAGTTTACAAATGGGCCTTTTAGTTTTTCAATGTTCGAGGTATAGATTGATACCTAGATCTATTGATAAAGGGTCCACCTTTGATTGAGAGCTAATTGCTTTGGAAGCAGTTGCATGGATGGTTATCTTCTTCTCCATTTCAATTGATTGCTTGCTTGCAATTATTTACCTCTGCAACTGCACTTTCTAATGCTATCTCATGCTCCAAGTATGTTATCAAGTGCTCAATAAAGGAGATGAATAAGGAAAGTATCCTTTATAGAAGAATTTCTTCTGGCCTTGCATATTTTCTGCCTTTATTCACGTGCCATGCATCTATAAATCCACCTTCATTAGGTTGGTGGGGATGCTTGCCACCTTGCATAATAAATTTGACTTTCTTGCAAAGTTGCCTCTAGGAGATCTTCATATTTTTTGAGATCGATTTATTCCTTTGTACTTATCCTCACACACCATCCTTTCCATCTATTCTAGGTTGATGTGGAATTTACTGCAACAATTGAGACACTAATTTATGCATGGATGCATTGATTTAGCCTTGTAGGAATGATTGAAGAGATTACTTGCTCCTTGAAGTCGTTAGACTATGAATATTTTTTATTGGCCAATTGGGGGGCAAGCATCATTTTGAAGTGTCACCTTTAGTTGAATATTGATCATTGATTAGCTTGATCGAACGACATTCATTTACCCATGAACTTGTTTGTCATAATGCTTCTCGGTGAATGAGCCAACCCAACTCAATATTTTGGAGGGATATTTAGTTGATTTGGATTCAATGGTTGATATAGACCTCTTTCACCATCTTGGAGTTAGGGCTGTTGATTTGGATGATATGATTATTCGTAGAGATTTGACTTTCTTCTTTCATTAGAAGTTTTTCTCAAAACTATTGATCGTTGATATTTAGAATTTCATCATTCTTTCAATGGAATCTTCATATTAGTGTGACTTGATGGTCCATTATTAGATGTTTCTTTAATACCTTAATCCTTCACAAAGAGAGAAAAATCAAAATTTCTTATAAAATACAATCCAACAAACATTTTAAAAAATGCACATGACCTAAGAAGGGTTGAAAATCCTCTCATACTTTAGTGTCAACCCATACCTATAGGCCCATATGTCTTAGGAGGATAAAAATTCCAGACTTTCATCACCCATTGGTCCACTTGATCATTGGGAATGAAGGCATGTAGCTCATCAACATAAAATTCTGACTTTGACTTCTCCTCTTATGATATAAGAACTTGATTGGTGCTCACCCTAGATGAATGTAAATGTTTAACATGATGTACATAGAGTGGTTTTGACGAGATATTTACTTTGGTTCCATACTAAGTCCTTAAGACCATAAAGGACCAATCTAAATACAAATAGCCTCCTAATTTAGAAGTAAAATCCCTTGATAAGCAAACACTAAACAATGTAGGAAGATCAATAACTACTATATCTTATGATATTGTAAGACTTGAATAGGCATACAAGGTGAGAGGAAGACCTAGATGGTATTTCCATTCAATTGCACGACCCTCTTGTTTATCGACTGATAAGCTAGACCTAATGCATCTGTCACTCCTTTTGGCATGACCAAAGTGCTTGCCCCAAAATCTATCATGCAGTTATGGATCAACTTGTATTTATAGATTAGGGACATATAGAAAGGAGTGGGTTTCGGCTTGCTTACTCCTGGGTTAGATATTTGTAATATAACAAGCGTCTTTTGTTGTCCCAATTTTTTACTTTCTCATGCACCCTCTTCAGATTCTCCTTTTGTTTAGAAATGGACAAGATATCCCATATGGGCATATTTATCATGGATTTCTTCAGATGGTCAATCATGAAAAATGATCCAAGGGAGTTGATATTCTGAGGAGCACTCAACATCAGTTGAGTCTTGGGCTTATCCACATTTGATTAAGAAATTTTTACAGGTTTTGATCAAGGTATTTGTTGTCTTTGTACTTTTAGAACACTTTGTTTGCTAACAACCGAAGGTTCTCTTACGCTCTGTATGTACTATGATGCAGGTCTCCCTTGTAGACTCAATTAACCTTATTTGGATGTTTGGGGTTGCTTTATTACCATTTTCTTACTCTATTACCTACTTTTTGGATTTTTTCACATAGTCTAATCGGATTTTTAGCCTATTGGCTGCTGTAATGCTCACTCAATTAGATATCACATATACTTCCTCCTCATCCTAGATGACTAGTATTTTCTCTAAAGGCACATCACTCAACTTAGAGAGGGATGAGGCAGGGGTAGGTTGGTTTGTTGCTTATGCTAAACCCCTGAATAAGATGTAGATACTTGGACAAACATAATTTCACATGGTTTGTAGACACCTAAAACACGTCATGTTGAGGAGGCTACTCATATGGACACCTCTTTAGGTCATATGATTGATCTTGGACCTTTCCAAGACCCAATAGTGGTTTTAACCACTCAATTAGGGTAGCCTAGTCCTATGTAGCCATAGTCATTGATGAAATCAGCGATGACCTCCACCATTGTCGATGATCAGAGTGGCTATGGGAAGTCACTGATGATGATAGTGGCTAGATCCATAGCCGCACCTATCAATAGCGGCTAACCCTATAACAAACTTGGGCTACCCGAGCCGAGTAAAATCAATTGCAGCGTAATGATTTCTTGAATGGTTTTGGCAAATCAAAGCTTCTGGAAGCCTCACCTCAACTGCCCAAGCATAATTAAATCTTGTTCTTGGCTTCCTAGGGAAGCTAGAGCAAGGATTTTGGGAGTCTACTTAAGGCCCCAAATTTACAAGCAAACCTTGGAGAAATTGATGTGCAAATGCCATAGCAAAGCTCTATCGGATTGAAGAGAGAATCAACATCCCTATGAGGTATAGTGAAGCTCTATCAAATTGCACAATGACACCTACCTTTCCACCAATGGAGACTGCCATAGTTTGAGATATCAACCCTTGTTCAAGTGCCAAATTACTATGGATTGAAGCAAATCCCACCACAAAATTATGTTCCAAGACACAAGCAACCCTTTCAACATAAGAATTGATCGATCATCAGGCCAAGAATACAGAGGGTAGAGCCTCTTTCCCATGGCCACTATTTTCAATAGTGGCCCATAGGCACCACCATCGACGTTGATAGTGGCTAACAAAGTTGGCTACTCTGATCATCAGCGACTATGGTCTAAGTGATATTTTCCTATGTTTAGTCTGTAGATTTATCATTTTCAGCATTTCAATTTGCTTTCCTAACCTATATTAGTTGCTTTATTTCTAGTTTTACGCATTCATTTTATGCTTTCTTTCCATTATTTCATGCATCTTGTCATTTCTTTATGCATTTCTTTCATATCTTACAATAATCATGAAATGGCCTCATCTTGAGAGGTTGCACCTTTGCTATTGATACTTTGTATGTTTCCTTGTGTGCAGGTTCAGGCTTTATCAGGAGCATTTCACCTACAAGATCATCTTCAATAGCATCACAAAGAGGAGGTTCCAGGAATAATCCCTCCTATAATCAAATTTTGGGGATTCTAAGGATCTATTGAAGACACCTATCACATGGAGTGATTTTATTGTAATATGTATCAAATGGTTAATCCCTTAGAGGGATGTCTTTGTAACCTTCATGTAAAAGAGAATTTATCAATATGAATAAAAATGGGCACATTTCTTTTATCTTTTTCTCTTTGCATTTGATTACATGATATATCTTGTTAATTTGATTACATATTGCATTAGGTGTTAGATTTTTAGCATCTTTCAGTGGTGATCACGGTGGGACTTTCCCAATTTTTGGTTGCTAATGCATTTTTCTTTATGTTTTTCATTGCAGGTACAACCGCTCTTAGCGATAATAGCTAACAGTTAGTTGCTATGAGCGATAGTAGCTAGCACCATAGCCACCCTGATCATCAGCGGCTATGGAAAAGATAGAGAAAATTCAACTTGTGGTATCATCTTCGGACTTAGGCTAGTATCATCTTCGGACTTAGGCTACCCCTATAAGTGGCCTTGAACTATTATTTATCTGTATTTCATTGAAAGTGCTTCAGTAGGAATTAACTACAAAATATAGAAAAAGATTAAAAACAAATTTATTAGGTTTTTTTTGTGTTTTGTTGTTAGCTGCTACTGGGAATAACGGTTGTTGTTGTTAGCCACCCTAGAAGCCAGCAGCTACGAATTCTAATTGCTCCTATGTATAATGGCTATGAATTTTTTCCACTATTCATAGAGGTGACTACTATTTAATTTGAGTGTAGGGTTTACCTGATATGAAGCCTGCTTAAAGGTTGTATCAGTTTAGCTGTATTTGCATTATCAAAACCTGAAATGTCTATTACATGCATTAATTTTTGAATTTAAACATTGCTTTAATGACATGTAGTTGAAAAATCATAGTATACTATTTGATGCATTTTACTTTATGCTTGAAATAAAATGAACAATTCACACACCACGTTTCAAGTGTAAACATCAGTTGCGTTGGGATCTCACATCCAACCAATTGATCAAGACCAATGGTGGATGTCATTACCACTTGGTTGGCTTGCTTATTGAGTTTTTGTTACTCGTCCATGGCCAAGGTCGATCCAAGAACTATCCTATCCATGGAAAATAGCATGCACTCCTCTTCAAAGGGTGTATCACTGACCATGATGTGTTGGGTGAGGATCGATAGTACTTATGACCTAGATCCATTACACTGGACCAAAATATACCTGAACGATGTTCAAGAAGTCTTAGAGGAGATAATTCTACCCACGAGGGATCTCATCGAGAAACCTCACTTAGAAGAATTTCTATTGGAACTCATCATGGCTATGAGGAGATTCCATCTAGACCTTAGTCTTCACATCATGTTGATAGACAAAACCCACCCAAGAAGGGGCCGGTTAGAGCGGCTTCACACCCACATATACCCATTGCATCCACATGCACATTAGAGGATGGTGTAGGTCTTATACCCTTACCTAGTCAGAGTGAGGAGGGTACTCCACTCGATAGACCTTGGAGAAGTAGGATATTTGATCATAGGGACATATATCATGATCGTACTCCTCATGGGTCCATTGGTTCCATTGAGGAGTACATCGTAGATGAGAGAGCTAAAACCTAGTTGCATCCTACCTTTACCCATGGTGAGTGCTCCAAGCACCCACATAATTCAACCATCCCATCCACTCATGATGGTACTAAACATAGGGTTGACCATGGTGTCAATACAACCTTGATTAATCGAGGGAAGAGGGTTGCCAACCTTGTTGCACAATTTGAGATAAATAAAACCCCTCGCATAGAGTTGCAAAGCCATAGACCCTATACAACAAACTGATCAGATCGGTTACCTAGGCTAGACACACTTTAGAGAGAACAAATACTCCAAGATCAATTGGAGGATGTGCACATGGAGTGTGAGCATTTAGAGCAAGAAGATGCAGAACAACAAAGGCTACTTCACCAGCATTTGTATGAATACCACCTAAGAGAACAATGCATCCTTGATCAAAAGGAGTGGGAAGAGCGATCAAATAGATTAGCTCAAGCAGAATTACCCCCACATAGTGAGTACAGGTAGTAACATAATGAGATATGTGCTATATCTCACCCTGAGCTACATACTAGGCAAGTAGATAATCATACTCACTGCACATCACAACATGCTTCTAGGCAACAATAATATCAAGCACCAAATCAGCTTGAGCATGATCAATATGAAGAATCAGAGTGAGATGATCAGGAACAACAATATCTTGAACCATCCTCTATAGATGTGGTCAATGACTACAATCGACCACCTCGATCCCAAAGGAACCTACCACCTCTTGCTCCCCAAAGATCTCTTCGGGAGGAAGAGATCATCTCTTCTCAAGCTTATAGAGTGCTCACCGAGCGGATCAAATCCCTCGAGAAATAAGATATGGCTTGTCAAAAGCCTACTTTGAGAAAGATCCACAACCAACCCCTTTGCCCATCAGTCTCGAGTCCAGCTTATCCTAAACATTTTGAAATGCCTAAACTGGATAAGTTTAAGGGAGATGAAGATGCACAGGAACACATGACAAGCTTTATGAACCTATGCTTCCAATTGCAAAATGATGATGCCTTGTTGTTATGAACTTTCATGATTACCCTTTCAGGTGCTACCCTTGAATGGTATAATCAATTCCCAAGGCACAATATCACTAGCTTTGAATAGCTAGTGAATGCTTTTCTTGAATGCTTCTCCTTTGGCATCAAGAAGAAAATAAATTTATCCGACTTATCTAATTTATGATAATATGATGATGAGCTAGTGATGGATTATGGGAATATATGGTAGAAACTCATGGTAAAACTTCCATTCACCATCCCCACAACTGAACTCACTTGGATGTTTACCAAAATTTGTGCTAAACATATATCGTTGTTGCTTCAACTACAATAGTACACAACATTCGAGGAGGCTTTGGCGCAAGCCAAAGTTATTGAAGACATAAAAATCCAAGAAGGAGATTTAAAACTCTATATAAAAAATAATGGAATAATAAGAACACACGTAATCAACCATATCAGGCCAAACCTATACCTATAAATCAAGTCATGTTGAATATTCCAAAAGTGGAAAAGAGCCAACAACAACCAAATTATCAGGCTCAACCTCCCCTAGTGCACTACAAATAGTGCAATGAGAATCAAGCACAAAAATGATAGTGTCGAACACCTCGCAACTACACGCCATTGCCTGAATCTTTGGCATCACTTTTCAACCACCTATGCGAGGCTAAGGCTCTAATATTTCCTGAGATATGCACCCTTGATCCTAATCACCCAAAACCTAAAGGGTATAGGGAAGATTTATATTATGTATATCATCGACAAAATGGCCATGATATTCAGGATTGCATCTCATTCAAAAATGTGGTGCAGAATATGTTAGATAAAAATGACTTGCAAATAGATAGCCCCTTGGCTATCGATAATCAACACATTAACATATTCAAAGACCCTCTACCCAAGCATGAGGTCCAAAATGATCAAGTTGAGCATGTGAATGAGGTAGACATAGCCCCACCCAATGAGGGCTTTATCGATATGATAAATATTACAACGGGAAGCAAGAAATACCTTGATCAGTCTATATCACCAAAAATTCTAATTAAAGCTGATCATGTGTCACAATCCTTACAACCATTGAATTCTATTCAATCATATAAGGATCCTGTGATCACATTTCGCAAGCAAGAGATTAAGCCAATCCCTAGAGATGAACTCGATCCACCTCTGCATATCATAGCAAGCATCAATCATATTCCATACAAGTGAGTTCTGATTGACACCGATTCATCCATCAACATCATCACTATCATGGCTTTGAAACATCTGAATCTTCCACCTTCACACATTAAAGACTCAACATTCACATTGAGAGCCTTTAATGATGCCACTTCCCCTACAATCGACACAATAGTCCTACCTATCCAGGTTGGGATAAAGACCATACCTACATTGTGTCACATCTTAGAAGGTGAGAGGCAATACAACATATTATTAGGTAGACCTTGGATGAGGGACATGGAATGTGTGCCATCCATAGTGCATCAACACCTTAAATTCGTGCACCAAGGGTAAGTGTACGTGGTTCACAATGATCTCGATCCTTTTAAGTACTATAAAAATATCGATGAACCACATGAACCTCCTACAACATGCAAGCCCTAGAACATTCATTCGGATGAAATAAGAAAACATTCGAATAGAGCTTGCATCAAGCCATCACTACCTACTCCCATCAGCAAAATTCATAGTATCACCTTACCTGATGAGGAAGAGAAAACCTCAGTTGACATAACTGAGATAGAATCACCTCGACAAGTTGATGATCCATCCACAACTTGTCCAAAAGTCAAAACACCTTCTCACGAGTTTGTGGGAATGGTCAATATCAAAATAGAGAACCAAGTTTCTCTAAAACAATCAGAACAATGGGTAGTTCCATCAAAAATTGTTACCACATCAGAAGCACCACCACCTTTGAAATTAGTTACACCTAACTCATTTCTCATAGCACCTTCAAAAGAGCAAGAATGGGTATCTCCCCCACATCAAACTAGGGGTACTCAAGCTATCACAGTTAAACACTATAGAGTGAAATAAAAATATGAATTGAGTCATAAACATGAGCATGTGGATACATCCTATCAAAGTGGATCATCAAGAAGCATCCACATCATCTCAAATGAAGGAGACTAGTGATTTGCATTTACCTAAGGGTTCTTTGGCACCCACTCTTTCACCTCCTTCAGTTGATGATAGTGATACAAACCCATCACTAGCGATACACATAAAAGCCTTATCAGTCTTGCAACACATGCAAGATCACCTGGATAATATAGAGGCACAGATGGAACAACAAAATGATGCATTGCAATTTATCATGTACCATCTCATGAGCCTAGAACTACAAAAGCAACCCATATCCAAGGTCGAATCACCTCTTGTGCAACCACAAGAAAAGCCTCAGTAAGAGCAAGCACCAAGTCGGCTATACCAACAACCTTACATGTATCCACCATTACCCGAACCTATGATATCGATTTTCAATCGATTATGTGCCGCAAATACCATCACCTTGCCTGAGGTTCACCCTTTAGATCCAAATCATCTGAAACCCCATGGATATGAGGAGGAGGTATATTGTTTATATCATAGATAAAATGGCCATGACATTCAGTCATGTTGCGGTTTCAAGACCATGATACAAAACATGCTTGAAAGGAATCAACTTTGAATTGTTAACCAATAAATAAGCATAGTCAGTAATCCATCCCTTGCACCAAAAAAGCAAGAAGAGCCCCCTAAGCAAATAATTGAGATACCTATGGCTCAACCCTTTCATCAAACTAAGCCAGTGCATGCTACACGCTCAAAACACTAGCAACATATTTGGACTCCATTAAATGAGTCTATGTCAGTCATTTTTTAGAAGTTACAAGAAGCTAAGGTCATCACCTTACCTGACATAAACCCTTTAGACCCAAATAGAGCTAAACCTAAAGGTTATAGGGAGGATCACTTTTGCCTTTATCATCGAATAAAGGGCCATGACATTCACAATTGTTATGGATTTAAAAATGTGGTTCAAGACCTTATTGATAGTGAGGCTTTACCCATAGACGGTTCACCCATAGTGCCTCAACCTACCATAATGCAAGCCACATCATCCCATTTGTGACCCCAAGGTCAATCGCATCCTCGTAAGCCTAACAAGCCACCTCACTGAGTAGTCACATTTTTGATGACTACTATGGCCCTATTTCAAAAGTTATACGAGGCAAATGCAATCACATTACCAAAAGTCAAACCAAGAACATCTAAACCTGGGTCACACGATGAAAGCCTCTATTGTATATCTATCATCGTATACATGGGCATGACATCCATGACTGCTATTCATTCAAGAATGTGGTCGAAGAAATGGTAGAATAGAATGAGCTCCACATAGATGGTTCACTTGTTTTACCCTATCAAAACATTGGCACCTCACAAAGGTCCATGCCCCAATAGGGAGAGTTGATTTCTGTCACTCTTCCTAAGTAGGCTGATTACATTATAGTGAATGACATGCACAATGGGGGTCCTCAAGGTAGCACACCTTCCCCACCATCCACATCATAATCAATGAAGCAAAGTGAGAACTCTAAAGGTATCACACCTTCCTCACTTTCATTGAGTAGCACACACACTAGGGGTACCTAAGGTAGCGTACCTTCCCCCTAAAAACATAAAAATACAAAAAAATCATAAAACATAAAATCCAAAAAATAAAAAGCAATAAAATCACAAAAACAATTCAAAACATCAAAAATATTTACATTTTGCATTGCATTATATGCATTCATTTAATTGCATTGCATTAGGTATTTTCATCCATTGCATTTGCATTAGGATAGGTTATGTTTACAATCTTACAAATGACACCACGTTTGTATGCCAATCATGCATCCTCAAATCATCATCATTCATCATCCCTTGTGAGTAATTATGTTTTTCAACACAACCCATCAGTTGCTATAAGGTATATACTAGGGTTTTCCGGTCATTCAACCATACCTAGTGATCTTTTCAGATTTTGTAGAAAGCTATCTTCACTTTCGAATATGAGGTCTAGTTTTGATAGTACCTTGCATATATCAAAATCCCATCACAATTTTAAACATTAACAATCCTAGTTTGAACAAGGAAGGATGAACACTACAAAGTGGTCCTAGTCACCTTAAGTGAAAGGTTTTCCTTGCTCATCTTATCATGCGCATGGTTTAGAATGTTGATTATTGGCAAAAGGACAAGCTCCCCCCTACCCAAAGAAATCCCTTGCTTTCATACAAAATAAGCAAATTCCCAAATCAAAGCAAAGCAAAATAAATAATGATTTTCATCACTAAGCAAATCCCTTGCTCCAAAAGAAAACAAAATGTAAAATAAATAGTGATTTTCATCACTAAGCATGAGCAAGTATCCCAAGCAATGAAAAGAAAATAAGGGGGTGAAGAGCTTGAATCCCTAGAATATTCAGTATTCGACCACCATGGGGTGATCCTCATTACAACAATGGGTTGAATGAAACCCACCTAGCAATGGGGTATCCTTACGCGTGGTGATATGTCTATCACATTAGCGACCTTATTTTGTACAGACCAATGTCAGCTTATGGATGAGCTAGCTTTAGGTGGCTTGTATTACCTAGTAGTCTAGTCCAACTACGTCCAAACTTAGGATCATGATGACCATATGGTGATCCTCATTACAACAATGGGTTGAATGAAACCCACCTGGAAATGAGGTAGTCTTATGCCTCATCTAATATATTCATTTGCACACATAGGGATAATGAATATCTTGGTCTTCTTAACAAAGCTTTTATCTTTCAAGAGTCTTGTGTAGTCATTATACAACTTTTGATTAATCAACTAGGGTGTTTGAGTCTCATGGAAAACCTCAAAAATTCCCTTATAGCAACAAATCATCTCATCAATCATACACAATTTTCCTTATGAACTTTTGTTTATTAAGGGGTGTTCATGGAATAGGATAGATATCGGATGGATATCAACAATGATATTTAGATGGCCACTGACTATTTTGTGCATATATTTTAATTTACATAAGCTTATAGGGAAAGCCCATACATCTCACATCATCTCATCTCACATATGGATGCTTAAATGATTAATTCTTATGATAAGAGTTACCATTTTCATTCATGATTTTCATACATTTTATGGTGTCTTCCATTAGTTTGTTAAACACATATTAGATTCATTCCTTATGTTTTAAGTGATTAAAGCATACAAGTTCATTTGCATTAGATCATCCTCATGTAATTAATGCATTACATACACTTCATCTACCATATCATATCACATAGATTAAATGCATAAACAATTGAAACAAATTAAACATGCATTTAACATTCACCATTGCATCCATATAAGCATACATAATAGTGCATCTACACATCTAGATCATAGCATCTAATCATACATCTATCATCTAGCTAGTGCATGTCATTAGTACATCACATACATATAGCATAATCACATCATCATATAAGCATTGCATCCATAACTGCATCACATGAACATAAAAGCAAAGACATAATACACATAATGAGCCATAAATAGAGTATCATATATATATGTGTGTCAAAAGTACATAGAGGTACAAAAATACCTGTAGGCTACAACTGTGTAGGTCCTCAGACCTTACACTCAAAAATAATATAAGTCATCATGACATATCAAACGGGGCCTGCACCCCCTAAGTCACCTCCACCCTTAGCTCCATCTCTATGAGGCTATCTAGAGCTAGTACCTACCAATCTCTTAGATCGTGCACCTGACCTATGACTGGGCCACATTGATGACTGCCTAGACTCACTCTGCCTGCTCCGCTGAGAGCCCCCTATTGTAGACCACTCTAGTAAAGTACCACCTAGTACATCAATCTAAGCCTCTAGAGCAATGATATAGGAAGCATATACTCCCATATGAGCCACCCTCTAATCTAAGATATCCCGCAATCATCTAATCTCTGCATCTGCACCTAAGCATACCAGTCCCTGAGCAATTGGAGTGGATGGTGTAGCTTGAAAAATTGATGTAATCCCTAGTTGTATCCTGAGAGCATCTCTCTCAGCATTCTTGGCATCTATAATGGCATCCCTAGCTATAATATGTGCCCATAGGATATCCCTCTCTTGCATAACCTGATCAATTCATGGTGTGGCTGAATCTACCTGAGCCTGGAGAGTGTCCCTCTCCTCTATATACCCCCACCACTATCACTGGCCTACACTCAACTGACTCTATACGATAGCGAGAGATGTATCTCACTCCATAACCTACCTCTGAGCTATCTGTAGATGTGTATGTAGGCTATGTACCTGAGCTTGTAGCTGGGAGACCTCATCATCTGGGGCATCCTCCTCACCCTCCTCCTCATCATGAGGATCATCCACCTACCCTGCAACCTATCCCCACTCATCCATCCTACGATGCACTCATCACCCATCATCATCTCCTCCCTCTGTTGTCACCTCATCCCTAGATCTGCCTAGGCTACCACCACCCTACCATAATTGAGTGGTCCACCAAGTGTCATACTCTATAGTGGTCCTAGGATCTTCTGCACCTGTATCCATAATAGCAAGATCTACCTCCTTTGTTAGTGTTGTGACCTGGGAAAATGGGAACTATGTCTCTACCTTTATACAACGATAGAGAACAAGCTCCTCAGGTACATCCTATGCAATCCCAAACTGTTTGGTGACTCGATTATAGTGAAAGTACTCCCTCACCCTCCCACGGTGCCCCATGAGCCATTTGTCGTGCCTAACTTAAGCCAAGTACCTCCTTACCTCCTCCTACTCAAGAAAACCTAGGTAGGGTCTCCATATAATATGAATAGCCTAGAAATCCTATCAGAGACCTGATCTAGTGGTCTATATCCCCTGCATGTGATCAGCTCGGGATAGTCTCCACCACCCATGGTCATATCACAATATAGCACTTGTAGGTAGCAAATCCACCTCCCAGAAGAAGAAGTAATAAGAGGATTTGCCTAGTTTTGACAATTTTGAGAAGTTTTTTTTAAACCGTACAAGTAGGAGCAAACTGTATAAGCAAAAGGTAAACCATACAAATTGAAGGGCAAATCATACAATATGCAATGAAATGCAAGGGAAATGCAATTTAAGTTATAATTGCACATGAATTTGATAAATGATGTGTTTAGACTTAGTAAAAGAAATAATTATGCATTCCGTTATGCATGGGCAGTTGTATATAATGAATTGCCTCAAGAACTGATTTGGAACAACCTAGGAAACATTATATAAGGTCCCCTTTTCAATTTTGATAGTTTGGTTAGTCTGGTGAATGCTTGGGAGTTTTGGCTATGTTCTGGTGTGAAGTATTGATGCATACCTATGATTGTGAATACATTTTAGTGATTGTATGACATTGTTGGCAAAGTAATACAAAAGAATCACAATTCATAGTTTACTCTCACGTACTATATGATCCTATAATGGTAGAATAATGTTTTATAGTTTATCTTTATTGCATGTACTTTTTTATTGTTATTGATACTTAATGCATTATTATGGAAGAATTAGATTAAACCAGCATTGGTGTGAACTTGATGAATGATATGTAATGAGGATGATATCAAGAAAGATGTATTGAAGGCTGTTGTACAATTTTTGGATGTTGCCATTGGAGATAACTCTCTCAAACCTTGATAATGTAAATTGCATGTTGGTAGAAATGGATTAAATACCATTTTAGACCTTTACAAAATTTAGCTGAGAGAGATTGGCCCAGGAGAATATCCAATTTTGCACTTTGATGCACTTTGTTTTGTACAAATCGTACACTAGAGCTCTTACAAATCACATAGAAGAAACTTACCCGATTTGGTGGTTTATGCAATTGAGAAAACTTACCCGATTTGGCAGCATTGGGAAATCGAACAATATGGTTATAAAACGGTGCATGGCAGATTGAAAAACTGAATATGAAAGATTAGTTGAGTGTGAAATCATATAAGCTCCGTCATTGTATGATTTGGGATCGTACAGTGGTACGATTTGGGTTTCGTACAAGCTGTTCTATTATCACAAATTAATAGTTATGAAGACTATACAATTGTACAATTTGGCCCATCGATTTGCAATAGAAAATTGATCATTCTAAGCCCTTATAAACCACATTATCATTAGGAATACTACATCCCTATGCTACATTTGGCACCATTACCTTATTGAACTTGTCATTTTTGTTAAAATGGGTCAAAATGACAAGTAAGAATATTACAAAACTGGAGGTGAATGATAGACACCAGTGTGCAAAGGCATAGGAGATGGGAAGTACGAGAGAAAATTATAGTATGAAGGAGAATGAGAATTTATCAAAGAGAGAATGCAAGTAACTCAGACCATAGTACACATGAACCAAAAATAGAACAAGTTTGGGCATCTAAAGAAGGATATTTTGAGGCACTATTAATAGAGACAGAAGAGGAGGTACCAGATCACCTAGTGTAGAGGAGTGAGTTGATAGGGAAGTAGTGCATGAAGAAGGAAAGTGGATGGTGACACCTAATAAAATGACAGAAGGATTGCAAGGGAGTGCAGAGGATGGGAGTTAGGCACTAAGGCAACAAGGCGTGAGGTATCAGGAAGAAGGACCAATACCATCTCCCTCACATCAGCAAAGAAAGTCACGAAGTGAAGACACACGTGAGTTTAGTAAACGATTTGTGGAATCTAATAAGATACCTCAAATAGAAACTTTTGACGATTAGTGTAGTAAAAAAACCCCAAGGATGAATCAGATAGAGATTCCATGGGAGACCTTAAGTGACGAGGATGATTTTTTGAAGATGACTAACAAGGTAGCCAAGCAAAGATGTCCAAATTTTATGGTGAGGGTAAGAAAGACCCCACAAGACATATTGGAACTTGTATAACCATTTGAAGAGAAAATGACATAGACCACCCAGATGACTGGGTGACTTTATTTCCTACTACCTTGAGAGGATTGGTGATGGATTGGTATTTGAAAAGGGAAAATACAGTAGATTTATGGACTTGGAATCAAGTGAAGGAGAAATTCATTGAAGAATTTTACCCTTTGAAGGATGATGGAGACATTGTTACTAAACTTTGTATGATGAAGCAAAAGCCTAATGAAGATGTAAAATCATACAATCATAGACTAAAGCAGTTAGTAGATAAGATGCAAATGTCCTTAGCAGATGTATTGATGAAGTGGTGGTTTGTAGATGGATTGCTACCAAAATATGAGAAAAATATGAAGGCAGTATCATAAAAAACGTATGAGGAATCTGTAAAACATGCAAATAATTTTGAAAGTGAATAAAAAAATGTATAGAAGAATTTTATCTCATCCCAAGTCCAATGATTCAAATAGTGGAGAAGATGATACTACACAGAGGACAATAGCATTATTTCATTAGGAGTTTGATAAGATCATGAAAGAACAAAGAAGCAAGTCTGTCAGGAATGATATTTGGTGCACAAAATCCAAAATTGAGGGTCATACAAATGTAAAGTGTCCACAAAATGATTACCATCATATATGTAATGTGATGGGACATGAGGTGATGCTATATTCGTATAATGCAAGAGTACATCCACATGTGCTGATAATCAAGGAGCAATAAGAGAAACTAAAGACCCTAGGAAGCGGGCAATAAGCAACAAGTGGCAGTTATAAAAATAGCCAACAAGGTGGAAGGTAGAACCAGGGCAATCGACAAGGAGGACAGAGCCATTTGTAGTATGATTCGGAATGGAGGTCGATCATACAATATCATAATTTCCAAGAGTGGGGGCATTTCACAAAAAAATACCCTTCATCTCAGAGACAAGAAACGTAGTAAGCAAACACTACACACATGTGTGGTGGTGTGGTTTGGGTAACCACAAGGAATCAAATTATCCCAAGTAGGCAAGTTCAAGTAACTCGTAAAATGTAAATTATTCAGATATTGAGGTTCCTCAAGTTAAGAAGGAAACCTAGGAAGTTTTAGCCATGACAAGAAATTAGGCTAAAAAGGATAAGTATCCAAATCCAAAAAAACAACACTGGTAAGTAGCAAAAAAAATACTACAAGATGAAGCACAAAAAGCTAAACAAGTGAAGTTAGTAGAAGAAAAGGAATTGAAAAATCCATTAGAAGAGAAGGCAATTATGCAGAGTTTGGCAACACAGGTTTTGGACACCACAGTAGAGATCAAAGTGGCTAACCTATTGGAAGCTATCCCATCATTACAAAAAGTGATGGTGGAAGAGATACAATCACATAAGGTGATGGAAGTGCAGAGTCAACCAATCCAGGAAAAGAAAAAAAAAGACCAATTCATGGACCCTACTATATTGATGATTGATGTAGGAAAAAAACCTGCATTAGTTCATATGGAGATCCTAGGGCACAAATTGACATAAGTTATTGTGGACAGAGGATCCAACGTCAATGTGCTACCTGAAAGAACCTGGATAGAACTGAGCGTTCCATATGTATGGGTACCAAGATTTCGATTATATGGTGCTAACCAACATGGTATTGAGACAAAGGGAGTATTGACAACACAAGTGGTGATAGCTAACCAAGAGTTTGTCTTGGATTTCATTGTGATTACTATGAAGAAGCCTGCATATGATGCTCTAGTGGGAAGAGGATGGCTATGTGTAGCCAAAGTTAATCACAATTGGGGAAAGAATCAGATCACTTTAAATAAGGGACAACACAAATATATAATTAATCCGACTAATTAAAAGGTTAGTGATGATGTAGCTACGATCGATGAATCAAAAAAATCCTTAGGAGATGAAGGATATGAACCAAATGGAGAAGGAATGCTATACCTGGATGAATGTAGTGAAGATGAACCTAGATTTGATAGCAAAATTCTTCATTGGAAAATGGAGGAGTACAAAATGTTTTAGCCCAACTACCTCTGCATTGAATCAAAGGATATCAAGGAAAAATAAGATGAAACAAAAATCAGCCAAGAACCTAAAAAGGAGGTGAAAGAGAAATGGACATTTCCAAAATGTTTTGTAGAATATACAGTAGGAGATGCAAAAATTGATGCAAGACTACACAACCAAAGAATGTGGAGAAAGCAACAAGTGATATAGATAATATCAAATATGAAGGACCTCAAATAGTGGACATCAATCTAGGGACGAAGGATGAGCCTATGATGATTCACTATGGTGATGATTGGAAACCTGTACTAAAAGCGATCACTTTTAAGATATTCTTGGAATATAAGGATGTCTTTGCATGAACATACAAGGACTTAAAGGGAGTACCATCTGAGTTATGTGTCCACAATATTACACTAATGCTTGGAGCACAAATAGTAAGGAGGAGACCTTATAGGAACCCAAAATATGTTGTATTAGTGAACACAGATATAGAGAATATGTTAGAGGTAGGAATAATATTTAGGGTTACGACTAGTGAATGGATATCACCTATAGTGGTCACCTTGGAGAAGGAAGTGGATAAAATCAAAATATGTGTGGACTTTAGGAGTCTAAATACAGTAACTATTAAGTACCCCTTCCCTATTTCCTTCAAAAATTTCATCCTGGAGGAATTTGCAGGACATGAGATCTATTTATTTTTGGATGGATTTTTAGGTTACAATAAAATAAGTATAGCCAAGGAGGATAAGTTGAAGACCGCTTTTATTGTGGATAATGGTATATATTCATGCAATCGAATGCCATTCAGGCTTTGTAATGTCCCAACTACATTTTAGTGCATCATATTGTATATATTTGATCAGTTGGCAACAGGGACCTTCAAAGCATTTTTGGATGACTAGTCCATTTATGGGAAGATCAAGGAGTATCTTCCTGCTCTCAGTGAATGTATGAGTAGGTGCAAAAATACACAGATCTCATTAAACCCTGGGAAGTGTTACCTGATGGTACCATATGGAAAGTTGTTAGGACACATAGTGTGCAGTGAGGGATTAAAAATAGAGCCTGATAAGATCTGTGTGATATTACACATGGAAGAACCATGTGTAATATGAATAAATCCTATGAATTGAAAGTGCATGAAAGGAAAGAGGCATGAACGACTCGAAACCACATAAAAAGCCAATATGGAAGACAACCCTTTTTATTAATATGTTTCAGAACTCGGTTACAATTCGCCTCCTCCCTTTTCAGGGGCTAGGAGCGTTAAATGTGTTCTTGTTACACCCATGGATGCTATTCCTTCTTTCGCGTGCCCACATGTAAAATGGGTGGACCAAACATCACCGCCACTTGCATTGATGAATCTTGACTCCTTGCTGCTCCTCTAATGTCTAGATCCTACGTTCAAGGAAACAAAAAATAGTCAGTAGCACCTGTAGATAAAATGAAACATGCAATCCCTAAGCCTGCGATTAGCACATGCAAAATATAAATAAAATGATAACTGAAATAGATCCAAATGAACTAAAAACTTGATAGGGGCATCAAAACATCACCAAGGAAGGCACTACAAAAAGAACAGTCAAAAAATTCACCACAGATTCGTATTCGCTCCGGGGTGGGACGAATAGACCTACAACAAAGCGCCAAAAAGCACTATCCCAAATGTCACATCCAGGAAGCTCCAAATCACCTACAAAGTTGGGGGTTAGCTAATTGGGGGTATTTTGGGAAGACCCAGAAGGTCATATTTTCCCAATTTGGCCTCTATCACCGGGAATTTGATGATGCTACCTGCATGTTAGTAAAAGCGAGAAATGATAAAAGCATGATCAAAACTTGTCAGAATCACATGAAATTTAAATGACAACATATGTAAACAACCTAGAATCAGATGCAAAAGAAAAATCAGGGAAATCTACCACAAATTTCTAATCACTCTGGGGTGGGGCGATTAGGACTGCGATAGTTTGGGGGGCACCCGGGGGCAGGACGCCCACCGTTTGGGACTCTGTTTCGGCACCAATCCACTTGGGATGGGTCCAAAACCTCTTATGGGGTGTTGTCGGAAAATTTGGTGGGATATTGTGGCCAAATGTTTGGGTTTGGGTCCGGATTGCGCTTCCAATAATCACCCAATAACCTCCCTCCAAAAGAGAGATCAAGGATGTAAAAGCACAATCGATGGGTGAGGATATAATTTGGTAGCACTTCGTTGCTCCAAAAGCTCCTCTCTATTCTCTTTTTTGGGTGAGAAGACTCACCAATTTATAGACCTAGGGTCTCTCTCTTTGAATGCGCATGCGAGGGCGCCACTTGAGTTGCTTGTCCTATTTTGAGAGAAAATATTATTCCCTGATTTAGAGTCTCCTTGCATGAGGCCTCCAAAATCAAAGACATGCATGACTGAAGTCTCTCTCCTTGATTTGAAGTCGTTCCTCGCAATTGCATGGCCTGAAGCTACAGTTAACTGGCGGACTTGTCGAGGTTTGACTTTTTGCCAGTCAAACCTGCTATTCGCCCCACCCTGGAGCGAATGCTGCTAATCGTCCCTGGGTGGGACGAATACCAGTTTGTAATCATCCCAGGGTGGGACGAGTAGGGAGAAAAGTGCCAAAAAGGTGCCAAATTGACCTCTGACCTTCCAAACTACTGTGGGAGTGGTTAGGACCACTGTTTAACCTCTGGGGGCTGCCCTAGGGGCTATGTGTGTCAATGCGATCGGTGCTTGTTGTCACATAATCGGATTGGTGCTATTTTGGTGTCTACAGATGCCCCTTTTTGGGAAGCATTGTGCAAGGCACAGCACTGAGAAAAAATAGATAACCAAAGCACTAATGATTAGGGTTTCTCAATAACCTAACCAAATCTTGATGCCCCAAGTATGGAAAGGGCATGCATTCTTGAATCCTTGCTTCTGACGAGCTAAGGAGCTTAATTCAAGTATTAACCTTTTTTGGTGAGGTGTTACTTGATCTTGGACATTGATCAGTCATGAATAGGCAAAGGGCGCAACCTTTTGTCTGTGGGAACCTTGAGTTCATGATTCACGAATGCCAAGTGTTTGATCAACTTGTGATTATTGCTTGTTTGCTGCCCCAAGCAGGAGCGTGATTGTCTTTGTCAATGATCCTTTGAATGCATGCCATTTCCTTGATTGGGTGTGTATTTGTTGATTGGTGACTAAGTGTGACTACCCCCTCAAGCGACGAATCGATGAGGGAATGACCGACATGAGAAAAGCGATGAGTCGCTTGACCCAAGATGACTTAGGTAAGGGTGCCTTCAGTTGTTTTCCGTTGAATGCTTATGTAGTTTTCGAACATTATGACCTATTTTTGGTGGGTTTGAACCCTTTTTGTGACGCATTTTGGAGGTGAAATTGTCAAAAATCCATCCTCCCATGGAGCGGTCCGGCTATGGTAGCCTTCTTAGGGAGTAGGATAGTGACAATTTGTGACCCCAATGTCTATTTTGGATGCCAAGAATGTCAGGCGCAAAGGCACCTTCGTTCGACAATGTTATTGCTATTTTTGGTTGGGTTTTGACCCTTTTTGTGACGTCGTTTGGGGATGAAATTCTTGAAAATTCGTCTTCCCGTGGAGCGGTCCGGCTATGGTAGCCTTCTTAGGGAGTAGGATAGTGAGGATTTGTGACCCCGACATCTATTTTGGATGCCAAGAATGTTAGGCGCAAAGGCGCCTTCGTTCGGTAATGTTATTGTTATTTTTGGTTGGGTTTTGACCCTTTTTGTGATGTCGTTTGGGGATGAAATTCTTGAAAATTCGTCTTCCCGTGGAGCGGTCCGGATATGGTAGCCTTCTTAGGGAATAGGATAGTGAGGATTTGTGACCCCGACGTCTGTTTTGCATGCCCGTAATGTCAAGTGCAAAAGCACTCTTATTGGACAATTTTATTGCTTGTTTTTGTGCATTTTGGTGCATTTTTTGCTGTTTTTGAAATTTTTGCTCTGTAATCGTCCCTGGGTGGGATGAATACCAGTTTAGTAATCATCCCATGGTGGGATGAGCGCTAACTAGAGTGCTCGTCCCAGGGTGGAACGATTACAGGCTAAAAAGCCTATTTAAGGGCCAAAACTGGGTTTTGGGCTCATTTGCATTTGTTTTTCCTGGCGATTTGGAGCTCTGAGGAGGAGGAGGTCAATTCTATGAAGTGAAGCGCTGCTAAATTTTTCCACCACCATGAGTTCATGAACCGGATCATCAAGTGACGGAGCCGAAGCGAGACCAGTGAGTGCTCTTCCTCTTTATTGTTTGTTTGTTACAATTTGAAAACCGTAATTTGTTTGTTTTTTCCTTTTGTATTTTGTTTTTCAAATTAAAAATGAAACCCTAAAAAGAAGTTGTTATGTGTGAATTTTGTATGGCTTCATTAAAACTTAGGTTGAAACCCTAGTGGAAACCATGTTTATTTGGCATTTGTGATAAACTAAAAGAAACCCTAGTCTAATAAAAATCAAAACTTAGCTTAAAAACTTAGGTTAACCCTAGTTTGAACAAAGATCAAAACTTAGCTTAAAAAAAAAAAATTAAAATTAAATTAGGAAAAGATTAAATCTATTGTTTTTTTTTTTTTTGTAAAATTTTTTTTTTTTTTTTTTGTAGACTAAGGGTAAACCTTAGGTGAATGAAAATTTTTTTTTTTATTTTTTTTTTTTTTTTGTGAGTCAGTATAGACTAAGGGTAAACCCTAGGTGAATTGAAAATTTTTTTTGTTTTTTTTTTTTTTTTTTCAATGTAGACTAAGGGTAAACCCTAGGTGAACTAAAAATTTTGTTGTGTTTTATTTTTTTTTTTTGTGTTTTTATTTGTTCAGTGTAGACTAAGGGTAAACCCTAGGTGGACTGAAAAATTTGTTTTTGTGTTTATTTGTTTATTTTTTTGTTTGTTTTGAATTTATCAGGTGAACTTAGAGTTAAAAACCCTAGGGACTGAAAATTTGTTTTTGAATTTTTTTGTATTTTAATTTATCAATTGAATTTAGAGTTAAAAACCCTAGGACTGACAAATGGTGTTTTGAATTTTTTTGTTTTTTTAATTTGTCAGTTGAACTTAGAGTTAAAAACCCTAGGACTGACAAACAATGTTTTGAATTTTTTTGTTGTTTTTAATTTGTCAGTTGAACTTAGAGTTAAAAACCCTAGGACTGACAAACAGTGTTTTGAATTTTTTTGTTGTTTTTAATTTGTCAGTTGAACTTAGAGTTAAAAACCCTAGGACTGACAAATAGTGTTTTGATTTTTTTTTGTTTTGTCGTTGAACTTAGAGTTAAAAACCCTAGGGACTAAAAATTGTTTTTTGATTTTTTTTTGTTTTTAATTTGTCAGTTTAGACTTAGAGTTAAAAACCCTAGGACTGACAAATAGTGTTTTGACTATTTTTGTTTTTTTTTTTTGTTTTTAATTTATCAGTGTAGACGTAGAGTTAAAAACCCTAGGACTGACAAACTATTTTTGAATTGTTTTTGGCTGTACATTTTGGTTATGCATTGTTGTATATTCATGTTATTGTTGTACAATTTTTTCATGGTTTTTAATGTTTTTGTTTTTGTTTTCTTTGCAGGTTGTGAAGAGTCGGTACCGTGTACCCATAGTTTTCTCTGAAGCATGGGAGGCACTGACTTTGGCTGACTGGGAGTGGCTTGATGCCCTTGGGCTCAAGTAGGTGACTCGACTAGAGCCTGTGGTCGGGGATCGGGCCTATCTGATGGCCCTGATCAACTTGTGGGAACCCCGGACCAATACCTTCCATCTCCCAATAGGGGAGATGACAGTGACCTTGGAGGACGTCTATCGAATTCTATGGATTTTGATAGATGGACTGCCGATCAGGACGACATCGTGGGATCAGTGGACAGCAGTGCTAACACGCTACTTTGGGCATGGGGAGGAGATGGGTGTGGACAACCCAGTGGAGAGGGTAGAGGGTGACTGCCAGATTGGAAGCATCTTGGTTCGATGGTGGCTAGAGAGGGGCATGTTGGGAGTGAGGCATGCAGTACTGATGGGCCTCATTTCCAACATGTTGCTACCTAACTCATCAGGTGCGAGGTTCCCTTGGAACTTGTTGGAGGTGGTGTTCAGGTTGGTGGAGTGTCCTACGGAGGCACCTATGATTATGAGATGGGGATAGACTCTGCTAGCATAGCTCTATGATGAGTTGTACGAGGTCCACTATTGGAGGCGAAAGGGTATTGGATGTAGCTATCTGTTGCAGTGTTGGGCTTGGCAGCACATAGCGATGGAGAGGTCGATTGGGTTGCCATGGACTACTCGGGCAGAGATGGTGGATAGGGATATAGGTTATGCGGCTCTGTGGTGGTGGTCTGAGGAGCAGGGTCAGAGTCGGCGATGGGTAGGTGTCGTAGGGCACTATGTCGATGCCTTCGCTCGGCTTACTCTAGGGGAGGTGTTTTGGTGCCCCTATCGAGACTGTCCAGCCTGGCATGAGGCTGGAGAGTGGCTTCGACGGGTTCACAGGGGGCGGTGGCTGATTGGGCGGCATGGGACCGAGCAGGAGTTCTTCCCGTATGGTCGGGTGACACGATAGTTTGGGGTGCGCCAGGGGTTGCCTAGTGAGCCCTTGATCTATCGACATCGAGGGGACGAGAGGACTCTGGTCTGGCTAGTCATTGCGCCGCTAGGTGAGGATTCAGATACGATGATTGACATCTTGGACATGGATGACGTCGGGGTTACCACTGAGTATGACCAGTGGTGGACTTTGCGATGATGGCGAGGCGAGGGGCCTCTAGGGGGCGCAGAGGCGGCAACAGCAGGGGGTGATGATGCAGAGGCATCAGGAGAGGGCTGGGGGGTTCCGCTCGAGGATGCGAACATGGTAGAGGTGGATGATTTTGGGGGGATTTTGGGGTTTCGGATCAGCCAAAGACGCAGGACGTCCCGGAGCAGTGGGAGCCAGAGCAGGCTGCTATGCCAGAGATGCCAATGCCTCAGGCAGTCTCGGAGGACATGGAGGCAGGGTTACGCATTGAGAATGCATGATTGGAGGGGCTACTACGAAGGCGAGATGAGGAGCTGGGGGAGGCTCTACAGGAGAGGGATCTCCTACGAACTCAGTTGGCTAAGTGGGAGAACGCATTTGCTGTGTACCATCGATAGGATGGGGACACCGATGCTGCACGAGAGAGGGATCTCCTACGGATGTAGCTGGCGAAGAGGGAGAGGGCATTGGCGTAGCACGATGATGTAGTAGCTTTGTACCGTCGATGGGAGGCGGAGTGGTTTCGACACCGGATGGATTTGGAGGGAGAGATTATCTGCCTCGGGGGTGGATACCTGAGCCCTCTGGAGGTGGGTCTTCACGTCGGACGAGGGGTAGTGATACTGAGCAGTCAACATCATCTCGTCGCAGGCGATTGGATGAGGGGGGCGCTAGCGGTCGTGATGCGAGGGCGAGCAACAGCCGCCTTGAGGGGTCCCATAGGACCCACACCATGGGGGGTAGTTCCCATCGCACCGATCCTGCGTGATCATGGTGGCCGACGCCCTAGGCTTGGGGGTTTTGTGAGTTTTTGCTTTGTTGCGAGGTCAGAGGACCGGTTCATTGTAGCCTGCGGGCATTTTTGATGATATATATACAGATGACTTTCTTTGTGTTTAAACACTTGTCATGATTTATTTTTTTCTATTTATGCACATTTATTTATGATGATGTATGCATGTGGTATTATGAATGCGATGCTTCTAATTATATGATGTATGCATATGGAATGAATGAAATGAGTTGTTGATAACTTGTCGATGGCACCATAGACTGTACAAGATTTACTGGCTTTCTGTACTTATGTGATGGCTTTGTGGAATGACTGTGCATGTGATAACTTTGTTTTTGTATTTTTTGTATTATCGGATGGTGATGTACGTAATGAAATGTACTAGTTGTTTTAAAATGTAGTTAAGCTTTTCTGGGATTCAGATATTTTAACTAACTAGCCAAAATTGTACATTTATCTCACAAGACTTTTGAACAAGGTATAAATCAGACTTGAGTTTGACCAAGTTATTTCACATCCCTATGTGTGCAATTGAGTTCGTTTATGTGGTATTTGTCAGGATACCGCCAGTGCCAGATAGGTTGTCAACCAAACCTGTACTGAGGATCACCTAATTAGCTCCACTAACTCCGTTGTTGTATTTAGTAAGATTAATCCATGAGACAATCTAAGGGACCATAAGCTAGCTCATCCACATGCAAACATTGGTCTGCTCACATGCAAAGCTAATGTGATAGACATATCGTCATGCGTTTAGGATACCGCCATTGCCAGGTAGGTTGTCCACCAAACCCGTAATGAGGATCACCTAGATGGTTTTTGAATGCTGAGAATTCTAGGGATTCAAGCTCAGGCGTCTTGTATTTTCTCAACATGTTAGGATACTTGCTCGTATACATAGTGATGAAAATCACTGTTTATTTTTTTTTTGTGTTTTTCTTTTTGAGCAAGGATTTTGAATAGTGGTGATAACCACTGTTATGTGATTTGGCATTTTGAGCTTCGTAAGGTTGAGCTTGTAGGTTTGTGGCTTGTGAATGGCATTGATCCTTTTGGCCTTGGGGATGACTACCCATCCTGTGTAGGGACGTGTAGTACGAATCCTTACGACTTTGGGAACCAAAGGGGATTAGGGATATTATGAAGTAAGGGCATTGATCTTTTAGGCCTTGGGGATGACTACCCATCCTTGTCAGGGGTGTGTAGTACGAATCCTTACGACTTTGGAGACCAAAGGTGATTGGAGATGGTCGTGATGATGGCTTGTTGGGATTTTTCTTTTGAATGGCATTGATCCTTTTAGGCCTTGGGGATGACTACCCATCCTTGTCAAGGGCATGTAGTACGAATCCTTACAAATTCAGGGACCAACGGTGATTGGGATTTTTTCTAGTGGTGAAAACCACTATTTATTAGGGGGAATTTATGGGGAAGAGCTTGTCCTTTTGTCAATTCTCAACACTCTTGAACCATTCGCATAGGGGGATGAACAGGCTAATATTTCACCTATGGTATCCTAGACTGCTTTGTAGTTTTCATCTTCCGTTCACACAACTTGGGAATTATTTTATGTGTTTTAACTTGTGTAGGGATGTTACATAACGAGGCGTGACCCAAGTAAAACTTTCCCTTGTAAAATCCGTTTAACTTTGTACGAGTTTTTTTGGCGAGAAATTTAAAGACAACTGAATGACGAAAACCCTACATACATTAGGAGACAACTGACTATGCTAGAAATGGGGATGGTGTGATTCTGGATGTATGTGTTTATAAAATGGGTGGAATGTGGAAAATGAAGGAATTGCCAAGCAATTACAATCTATGGTGTTTGGGACATGTATGACCAACAAATATGCAATGTATGGATGCGATGCCTAATGCAACTTATATTTTTGTATTTTGATTTTTACGAGTATGCATGGAATTGAGATGCAATTTTTTTGTTATTTTATTGTTTTTGTGTGTTTTTGAATATTTGTTTTTGACCAAGCGGTTATGGACACCCTTGGAGCTTTTGGTTTGACCAAAGGGTTTATGGATACCTTTGGGGCATTTTAGGTTGACCAAGCGATTATGGAAATCCTTGGAGTGTTTGGTTTGACCAAAGGGTTTATGGACACCTTTGGGGCATTTTGGGGTTGACCAAGCGATTGTGGGAATCCTTGGAGCTTTTGGTTTGACCAAAGGGTTTATGGACACCTTTGGGGCATTTTGGGGTTGACCAAGCGATTGTGGGAATCCTTGGAGCTTTTGGTTTGACCAAAGGGTTTATGGACACCTTTGGAGCATTTTGGGTTTGACCAAGCGATTGTGGGAATCCTTGGAGCTTTTGGTTTGACCAAAGGGTTTATGGACACCTTTGGGGCATTTTGGGTTTGACCAAGCGATTGTGGGAATCCTTGGAGCTTTTGGTTTGACCAAAGGGTTTATGGACACCTTTGGGGCATTTTGGGTTTGACCAAGTGATTGTGGGAATCCTTGGAGCTTTTGGTTTGACCAAAGGGTTTATGGACACCTTTGGGGCATTTTGGGTTTGACCAAGCGATTGTGGGAATCCTTGGAGCTTTTGGTTTGACCAAAGGGTTTATGGACACCTTTGGGGTATTTTGGGTTTGACCAAGCGATTGTGGGAATCCTTGGAGCTTTTGGGTGGACTACGACTCTCTCTAAATGTGGAATGGCCTCAAATGACTGATGTTCAAGGGTTCTAGTTCCTTGATTCCTTCAAGAGAGGCAAGCCGGTATGTTCCAGATCCTATTTTACTGTCAATCACATAAGGACCTAACCAATTTGCCATGAACTTGTCCCTTAGATGGGGCGACAAATTTGTGGATAATAAGGTGTTGAAAAACTATGCTGAATTTTGTATTTTGTTGTCAAAGCACGCACATCTTTATTCTTGAATGACGTCCCATTATCCGAGATGATCTTGGATGGAATACCAAAACGACATATGATGTTATGTAAAATAAACTCCACAATGCGGGTTCCAATCGTAGAGGTTAGCGAAATTGCTTCCACCCACTTGGTGAAGTACTCTGTGGCCGTTATGATGAATGTGTGATGGCCTGACAATGTAGGGGAGATCTTTTCGATTAGATCTAAGCCCCACTGTGAGAATGACCAAGCCGATTGAATCGGTTGCAAGGCCTGAGAAGGTACGTGTGTCAAATTAGCATGGTGTTGACACTTCACGCACTTCTTTACATATGTGCAACAATCTCGCTCTAAAGATGGCCAATAATAGCCCATGCAAAGAATGCACTTTGCGATGGCCATACCACTGAAGTGGCCACCGCATGTACCATCGTGGGCTTGGGTGATCACCCAAGAATTATCCTCCTGGTCCAAGCAATGGAGGAGGATTCCTTCATAGCTTCGACGATACAAAATGTCTCCTAGCAAGACATGTTTTGCCACTTTCTATTTAAATGATATTTTTGTAGCTTGTGTCAATCCAAGTGGGAGGTTACCTAGCTTGAGGTAATCCCTAATGGGTGTGTACCAATCCTGCTGATCGAAAACCTCGATGGTATGAACAACCAATCCCTCTTGAAGTTCATCCCTAGCAAAAGCTAAGTGGGAAAGAACTTGTAAAAACAATGTTGTGTTGCTATTAAGAGGGGTCAAGGAGAACAAGGACCCCCAGTTGGATTGAGTTAGACAATCATGGATTCGAGAGAACCTATCCTGAGATGGTTCAATCTGGATTAGGTGGATTCTTGGTGTTAGATTAGAGCATGCATGCTCCCTCACAGATTGTGATAATGTTTTGACCTGAATGGTTGTCATCTCACCGAAAGTGTCTTGCAGGATTAGTGACCCTAAGGAGGCCATAGTGTCCGCAAAATGATTCAATAATCGAGGGAGTGCCTCGATGTCATACCATTCAAGTTGTGCCAGGAATTTGTCCACAAGGGCTTTATAGGCCTACAGAACTGGGCATTTACATTGGAATACCCCTTTGACTTGATTGACAATTAACAACGAATCACCAAAGATGTTTAAATGTTTGATGTTCATGGTGATTATTGTCTAAATACCTATGAGCAAGGCTTCGTATTCTGCATTGTTTTTGGTGCACGAGAAGTCTAATTTAAATGATAGAGGCATTGGAGCCCCTTGCGGTGTGAAGAATACAATTCCCGTGCCACATCCTTGCTCACATTTAGAACCATAGAAGAATAGGGTCATGTCAGCCTGTGACTCAGGCTCATTAGAATTTGGTGATTCTAAAACATGGAAGACCCCATCATAAGGTAGTTCAAAGGTCAGAGGCTGATCGTCTTCTAGAGGAGCCTCTGCTAGTTGATCAGCGATGACCTAACCTTTTATGGATTTCTGTACAATGAATTTTATGTCAAACTCTATCAACAACATGATCCATTTTTTCGTGCGGCTACTATGATAAGTATGACTCATCATGTACCACAATAGATTCTCCTTAGACACAACATACATCGTATTGCTGAGCATGTAGTGGCGTAGCTTTTTGGTAGCAAACACCACTACCAAGTAGAGCTTCTCAACGTATGCATAGTTAAGTTCATAATTGACCAGGGTGCGGCTAAGATAGTAATTAGCCTATTCTTTGTGTAGTTCATTTTTCTAGGCTAGCATGGTGCCCAGTGCCACCTTAGTAGCTGAGATGTATAAGTAGAACGACACTCCTGGTCTAGGTGGTGCCAATACTGGCAACGAAGCCAAGTATTGTTTAATGTTGTCAAAGGCTGACTGGCACTCGTCATCCCAGTGAAATGCGACCCCCTTGTGCAATAATTTATTCATGGGTCTATTGTTGAGGATAACTTAGGCTTATCCACTTAAGCCTAAGTTAATTATTATTATTATTTATTATTCCTATTTCTTACACTTTGTATTCACGTGAGGCATATTATGCCCATGTTAGAAATAGGTTGTTAGCATGTTGTTAGATGTTAGTTAACTATTAGAGATCTTGTTTGTCTTCTAGCAGTTAGTGGACATCCATAGTTAGCATTTGGTTAACTAGTAGTTAAGTGGTTGGCCATGTTTGGCAGATTGTTGCAACCACTTAACCTACGTGAGATTCCTATGTAATCCTATATATTACTTGCATTTCATGAATAAAGTAGCTTCATACTATTGTTCCTACATCATTGGTATTCAGAGCCGAAGGATAAATTTTTTTGCAGGAGGGAAGGCAAACTGCCACTTCACTGCTAGGTGCCTAGTGAGAGTGCTTGTGCATCAGATCCTAGGAAGGTGTTGACTGAGAGTTGACACTAGGTGAAGCTGAGGTAGCAGAGGGTAGCAATTATCCCTGCACCACTTATCTACCTTGAAGAGAGGTTGAAGTTTTCCTTGAAGGAGAAGTTGAGTTAATCTCATCAGTTCAAGTGGAGTTCAAATTGGAGCTTCAAATTTGCATTAAAAAAAAGAGTTGAGTTCACTCTTACTCAACTCAAAGATTGCATTATTTTCATGCATAAAAATATATTTTTTTTATATAAAATATTAATTCATTATTAATATTTTATTTAAAAAAAAAGTGCTCCACACCAACCGATACCGACCAGCAGCCCTAGCCAGGCGATCGGTAACCACTACTAGTTGGGAGGCACTGACACTTTTTGGTAGCAAGGGCTTCGACTGACCAACGATACGGCCACCAAAGCCACGACGACAACACCTGCCAGTCATGTCGGGCCAGACTTGCCAACCGTCCACCAGCACCGACGGCTAGTCTCGGTGGTGCCACCGATGTCTGACAGCGACCGAGGAGGAGCAAAGCATGCGAAACCTGCCCCTCTCAGCACAAGCGGGCGTCGCCTGCACTCGGCGTGCTTTGACCACTAGTTGGCCACACTAGCCGACAGACCACCACCAAGCTAGCAGTCCACCAACCCCCGACGCGTAAGGAGAATGACACGACACCACACCATACACTCGATGTCATCAACCAGTCAGACATCATGATCGACGTCGCATGCCAGCGCCAGGTCCCAGCAAATAGCTATCGACTGTGTTTTCTAGAAAGGAGAAATAATTTCTCGACGTATTCGATGTGAAATTCTCGAATCCGAAACACCAAGAAACAACAAAAAACCCTATAGATTTTGGCATGAACGAGGTTGATTCACGGTGATATTCTGACCTTTTTATGTGCAAATAAAAAAAAATTCAATTAATTCTGCGATTTCTGGCAAAAGCTACGTTTCTGGCGAGTGAAGCATTTCCCGATGAGAAAAATTAAAAAATTTCCTAAGGTTTGGGGTCGCCGCAAATAATCTTCTGGTCACCACAACATTTTTTCAGTCACCGCCAACGACCGCGGCAGGTGGAAGGAATTTTTTTTTTTTAAAGGTTCTCTAAACCTTTTATCCCACATTGATTGTGGGAAGGCACCTGCGTGCCTTGCTGCGCTCACTAAAGAGATCGACTACCTTGAGGTAGTCGCTCTTGCACACACCTTGTGTGCATGCTGGTTGCTTAGCGTAACTACCAAGAGGGCTAGTTGTGGGCCACGGCCACACTTGGCCACATGGCGAGTTTCGATCGACGAATTTCTGTTGACCTGTCAGTCCTACCCATTGACCTGCTTGCTGCCCAGTTGACCGGGGCAAGGCAAAATATTTTTTTGGTGGGAAACCTAATTTTGCCACCTGAAGGAATTTTTTGGCGGGAAAGACGACTTGGCGGGAGAATTTTAAAATTTGAAAATTTTGAAATTCAAATATTTGGTGCCAAAACCAGCAAAACAAGGAGAAGCAAACTTCAAAAGGTGATAACTTCTCCGTTTCTGGTCCGTTTTTGACGAAATTTTTTGCGTTCTCTTGCAAATTTTTCGAAGATTGATAATTTTTGCTCCTAACCAAATTTTGGCATTGTAAAAGGGCTAATTTTTCAGCATTTTTAGTGCACCTTTGTAATTGCAAAATTGAAATCCATTTTGTAAAAGCACTAAAATAGCCTATTTTTGAGAGCAAAAATTGGAAAATCTAGGCATTTTCTGCATAGGAAACTAAAATTGTTCCTAAGCCTAGATTAAGATTCTGCAAGACCATTTTGTAATCCTCCTAGTCTAGCATATACTAGGCAAAATATGGCTCATGATCTTAGAACAAACATGGAAAACCTCACTGAAGCAGTAGACATTTTGGCAAAAAAAGTGAGAGATATTGTTGTGCAATTCAATCCTGGTGAAATCAAAATCCACCATAATCATGCCAACAAATCCAAATGTGAGGTTAAAATGTATTATGGATCTAGGTATCCCGATGTATTATCTACATGGATTTTGGATATGCAAACTTGGTTTGCTTATGCTAAAATTTCGAAGGATGAAAAAGCCACATTTGCTACACTAAAACTCACAGGTTTAGCAAAAGTTCTCATTGTAGAAAGACAGAGTCATAATGCCACCATGACTTGGAAAGAATTAACTCAAATTCTGAAAAACACTTTCTTTCCACCAAACTACCAAAGTGACCTCACTACCAAGTGGTATAGATTGAGGCAAACCTATGGAATGTCAGTTTCTGATTTCATTTTTCAATTTAATAGGTTGAGGGTATTGCTTGGTGTGAAAGATTCAGAAGATGATTTGATTAATAAATTCACTTGTGGCTTGCAAGATCATATTTTCAGGGAGATCAAATTCAATGTCTTCCTCACCTTAGATGTGGCATTCAATCATGCCATTCTTGTAGAGGAGAAAGTTGGTGCATATCAAAAGTCTCGTTCATCACAGGAGGGCTCTTCCAAAGGCGAGAATCAACATCAACAGAAGGTGAAGAAAAATTCTTAATCTTCCCATCATTCTTCTTCTCCTCCCACTTCTCCTAAAGCACATTCTTCTTCCTTTCATGCTAAATATTCTTCTTCTTCATTGTATTGTGACTTTTGTAAAAAGCATGGACATGTAAAATCCAAATGCTATACTTTTGAGAAGTTTAAGAAGAAGAAATCCCTAATTGTATAGCCTACACATGAGGAACCACAAGATGGTCCCATTTTGGCTACAGGGACAGAAGAAGAATATCTTGCTTTAAAGGGTAAACTGAACAAAGTTACCCTAATGTCCAATGTGTTTGCTCAAGGGGGGCATGATCATTTGTTTGTCACTAGAGCCCACTTGACACATGATTTCTATGTTGATTGTATCATTGATAACGGATCGCAAAAGAACCTCATTGTGAAGTTTGTTGTGGAGAAGTTGAAACTTCCCATAAAACCACATCACCAACCTTATGCACTTGGGTGGAAAGATGTAGACTCCACATCCAACATCACCCATACTTGCACCTTGAATTTTTCTTTTGGTGACAATTTTGTGGACAAAGTTAGGTGTGATGTCACAGATATGGATTGTTGTGGACTCTTGCTAGGTAAACCCTATCAATTTGATAGGAATGCTATTTATCATGCTAAAAAGAACACCTACACATTGGAGTTGCATGGTAAAAACTACTTGATACAAAGCACTACACCTACTTCCAATTTGATGTTAAGTTGTAGGCAAGTAAGGAAGCCATTGAGTCAAGCACTTATTTTAGCTCCTACTAGCATTTTTCCCACACAAAATGAAGAAAAAACACCACCTAAGGAACATGCAAAGGAAGAAGTTTCACTCCCACATGATGAACAATCACAAGAGCAAGTGGTTAAGGAACCCACCATTCTCACTCATGAGAAATATGCCATTGATTCCATTGGTATAATTTTGGGTACACCTACAACTATTGAACCACTTGTTCCATAGAAGTTACCTTTGGATTTTCCCACTCCCACCATTGCACACATGGAGGAGCAAGCTAAGGTTACTTGTCAGATAGCTACACTATGAAGCACTTTATCGACGTGACCTTTCCCTACAAACTTTTGAGTTGCTTGATGGTAGTTGGGGGAAGAATTTCAAGGATTGCCTTGACTTTGTTTGGATCTACCTCAATTCCTCTCTTTGAGATGATGAAACCCAAGAGCTTTCTAGATGTGACGCCAAATACACACTTCTTGGGGTTTAGCCTGACTTTATGTTCAATGAGGCGGTTGAGGATCTTGATCAAGTCATCGAGATGATCTGGGCATAAAAGATATTTGGCCAACAAATCATCCATGTAATCTTCCAAAGTTTTGTGCATGTGATCGTGGAAGATGTACATCATGGCAAGTTGGTAGGTGGCGCCAACATTTTTAAGGCCAAAGGGCATGACCTTATAATAAAATGTCCCCCAAGGCATTGTGAACGCCATTTTTAGTTGGTCCTCGGGATTGATACGAATCTGATTGTATCTCGAGAAACTATCCATGAGGGAAAGTATTTCATGGCCCACTATAGCGTCTACTAATGCGTCGATGCTAGGCAATAGGAAATCATCCTTAGGACTCGCTTTGTTAAGATCTTGAAAATCGATGCATATGCGAATCCTCCCGTCGGGCTTTTTGATGGGCACCATGTTAGAAAACCATGGTGGGTAATCCACATAGATGACAAATTATGCATCCAAAAACTTTTGTAATTCATATTTTACAATTAAGGCTACTGTTGGATGCATCTTATGTAGTTTTTGCTTCATTGGCTTGACTGTCGGATCAAGCATAAGATTATGCGTGACTAGCTATGGGTCTAGCCCCGGCATGTCTTTGTAGGACCATGCAAAAACCTCCTTCTCTTTGAGAAGGGCAATGTAGTCGGCTTGCTCTTCAGGGGATAAACTTACCCCTAGCTTGATAATCTATGGATTCATTAGATCCAAGCCGATGTCTACGTTAGTCGTCTCCTCGATCGACATGTGGGACCCGTCCTCCAACTGGTGTGGAGTTGGGATCAGGTGGATATCGTTTGCTGAATTTAGATCATCATTTGGAACGTTGGGTTCCTCTTTAGCATGGAAGGCATCCTAATTCTGTCCTAGGGTGAAATGGAACATCCCATCGCACGGCCAGTACTCTGATGGGTATGGCGGTGTGTCAGCGCGATCCCAGTCTATAGCATCTAGGTCTAGATGCAATGACCATGTGGGATCAACTGGATTGTGAATGGGGGCGGTTAAGTCAATGGAGATCATGTTAATGAAATGATTCTAGTCTCCATTACTATGGGTGTGTTTACTCAGACATCCTAGGTGATATTTGTGCTCCGGATCTGGCTCTGTGGGCACTGGCACAAATGGATCGGCCCTGTGTGCGGATAAGAGGACATGGTCTGCCCTAGGCACTGATGGCTCTATAGGGTCTCTAGGCAGAAGATGTTCTCTATATACCTAGAGTGGCGGGTGCAATAATTGGTCCAACTATGCCTGGTTTAGGTCCCACCTATGCCTTGGACCTATGTGTAGTTGTTCAAACATGTTGTCTATGTCCAAGGGATATTGTTGTTGTCACATATGATTGAGATAGGCCATCTTAGTTTCATATTCATAATCACTATCGAAGATCCAAAGGCCTTCGTTGGCTCCAACAACTGTTTACGACATATGAGGCTCATATTTCTCAAGCAAATTAATGTGGTCCCATCGGGGTTGTTTTTCTCTTTACGGGGGGACCTGATTCTTTGAGGTGGCATATGCTCAATTGGAGCATCCAAAGGGAACATTGTCATGAAGCTCTCCTGATAATCATCCATGGGGGTCACTTGTGAATGATTGTTGTCAGACTTGAAAGGATCCCAAGGCACTACCTCATACTCTGACTCATCTTCTAAAGACTCTTCTTGGTCTTGTCTA
This sequence comes from Wollemia nobilis, assembly GCA_028583015.1. Lineage (NCBI taxonomy): Eukaryota > Viridiplantae > Streptophyta > Pinopsida > Araucariales > Araucariaceae > Wollemia > Wollemia nobilis. The sequence continues at coordinate 804,621 of JAQPPZ010016900.1, read as the reverse complement.
TATCCCTCTTGTAGGTGAGTCCTCGAACTTTCTCTTATTTTGACTGAAGGTAAAGGGTTGTTAAGGTCAACAAGATTGGTTGTTAGCAATGGTAGATAATCCCCCAATGTATGTGTTGTGTTAGGATTGGCATATGAATCTAATGACAACCTATCCTTGTTGCCTATCCCTAGGCCTTGCATGTTCTCTACCAAGATGTCTAGGGGCAGGGGGTGGTTGAACCCTACTCCTGACTTGTCATACGACATATCTTGGTTGGCAAAGAATACACACTCCTTGCTCATACCTGCCCAACCCATATCCATGCCAATTACATTAGCCAAGATATCTCAAAGTAAAATTTAGGTTGGAAAAATAGTTGACGTCCTCAGCAAAGGGCTCTTCATCTTTGTCCTCTTGCAAGTAAGGTTCAATGCCATTATCGAGGCCCCAATAAATAAAGTTTATCTGATTGGGTGGGTAGCCTAACGGGACCACAGATTCGATGGGGAGTTGAGGTCTCCCCATGTCCTGCATAGACTCAAGTGTGGGTGTTGCTACAATGTTTCATATTAGATACTCCCCCAGGCCCGTGTTGGCCATCTTAACGGTGATCGTTGGTAGTTGAGGGGGAGCGAATGGGAGTTCTTCCTGAGTCCACTCCATGTAGGGCAAACTAGGTGTCTCGACTTCCATTCGGCTAGGCATCTCTTTAGTAGAGATGTTTGAGATGAGGGGTGGTTCCTCTGCTAGGGGTTTCTTTCCCTTGTCCTTTGGTGTGGCCACTGTTGGTCATCAAATCCGCACAGGAAAGGACTTTTGGTGGGTTTGCGTGCCCTGGACCTACGACCAACATTGAAAGGCCGAAGGGAAGAGATGCCCCTCGTGCCGATCTCCGAAGAAAGGCCGGCTCCTATACTAATCTACTTTTGGGGTTTGAGACAAGAGTGCAGGAAAGAAATAAATAGAGTAAGGGTTAGGAAAAGAAATAAAAAAGGAGTAAGGGTTAGAAAAAGAAATAAAAAGAGTAAGGGTTAGAAGATGATGATTTAAGGTGGGAGAGAACAAGAAGCACGATCACTCACTAACAACTTGAATAGCAATAGGAAACACCAAGAATGAAATGAAAGAAATGCAGTGCCGACCTTCCTATGTATCCTCTGGACGGGTTCGCAGGGTTCTCCTCTCTCTCTCGTTGGAATTCAGGGTTTAGAGTAACAACGATTAAGACGAGGGAATAACAGAAACCTCGATCCACCAGGCAGCATAAAAGAAAGCAACAGGAACATTTTTTCTCTCCTATGTATCCTTCAGGGTGAATTTCAGGGGTTCGGTCCCCGATCGTACATCGGATTCAGGATTCAGAGTCTCAGTATGCGAACGAGAAAAGACAAAAGAATTAAGCACAGAAGGCAACATAAAAGAGAGAAATGGAGCACAAAAGATCTTTAGTATTAAACGCAAGACATCGAGTTACAGTAGCTTTCTAGCAGAAAGTTCCCCCCATTTTTACATTGCAAAGCTTGGGTTTTTATAGAGGACCCGACCCTCTGAGTCATTATTACAAAAATGGTGGAGTACACCCTCGAGCTCTGAGAAATCGGCTCCTCATGGCTGTTGCGACTGAGTTTTCAAATTGGTTGCTGAAACTGGCAATTGTGATTGGGTCAACCATGGAAAAATTCATTTAATGTGCCGCCCGAGTGTCCCTGGCTTTTGGATGCTGTGCTTGAGTGATCGTTACGCCCGTCGGGTTTTATTTCAAGGACTGTTACATCCCTTTCGTTTTCCAAGAATGGTCAGCGGACTTATCGGGCAAGAAAGGGGGTACTTGTAAGGGGCCTTCAATCACCTTGGGAAGCTGCCCACCTTGGAACATGGGCCTGAAAGTGCTTCGCTACATATCCGTCTCGCCAAAGCCTTGGGCCAAAGTAGATTCTCCTTGATTTGTTCTTCGCAAGATAATGCTTCGTAGAGACTACTTCGGGGATGTTGAGTGCCGAGCGGATTTCATCTTTGAAATGGGGCTCTTTGTCCTTTGCTGGCAAAACTGCTTCGGTTGGAAAATGTTTCGGCTCGATTCTTTCTCAAAACTACGGTTCGGGGAATATCCTCTCGAAGCGCTTCTTTGTTTTCGAAACATTGTCATTTTGCCTTGGGCACCACTGCTTTGGGTGAAAACTGGCCGAAGTAGGTGTCAGGAATACTTCGGGCCCAAAGTATTTCCCTTGCCTTGGCTAATTTGGATTATGCTCTCCTCCTTCGGCGAAGTCGTTTGGATGCCACTTTGCAAAACTTTCGCCCGAAGCGGCTGCTGAAACTGCTTCGAGTGCAAAGTGTTATCTTTGTATTTTCATCGAAAAAATTACTTCGCAAGGTTTGAAGTGGTGATTTGAAGTGCTTCGGGCCTGAAGCTCTTTTCAAATTCTCCTTCTCTTCTTTCGATGAAGCCATTTTCCTTGGCCTGTTTGGTAGCGAAGCTCTTTCTTCTTCATTTTATAATAGGGGCGATGGGGAGAGCCAAAAATTGCTGTACTTAGAATAAAATAAAAATTTTCAACAAAGAAATATTATACAAAAATTCTACTATTCTTCTACCCCTTGTATAATGTGACAAAAGGTGTCAACATTCTTGGCGGCTTGCGGGGTGACGAGTTCGTCTCGACAAAAGAACCCTTTAGCCCTGATCCATTGGGCTACAGAGTTACTGGTCTTCTCTAGACCCTGCTTCTGTGGTCTGTCCCTCCTCTTGTTCTTCTTCTTCTTCTTCTTCTTCTTCTCCTTCTTCCTCTGGCACGGCTTCTAGCTGAGGTGATGGTTCGAGGCGATCACGGATGTGCTTCATCATTATTCAGACATGAGTCTAGGCACTATTTTGGAATTGTTATTGATCTTGTAATGCCTTAAACAAGAATGTGAAACCGATCGATTTTCCCGATGTTAGCATGTTTTGCCCTGGTGAACAGGTCGTCGAGGCAAGCCGTGATATTACAGTATCTCAAAATAAAATACGTCACCTGCCCTTCTGTGATTGGTTCTTCCCAGCCATCAATCTTCGAGACATCATTCTCGAATTGTAGCCAGACTGGTTTGAGGTCATCCTTGCTGAGAAGATTTCCATCATCATCCGTGAAACTCGGGAAACCCAAGGAAGAAAGGTCCTAAAAATAATTCATTGAGGCACGCTGTTCATTGTCAAAAATGTCCTGGAGGCTTCTGGATTTCTGAGCTTTTCGCACCTTGGAGAAAAAGGCACGAACCGTGGCCTGGGTTGTGGACCAGTCCTGAGCTGTCCGGGTCATTGCAGTGACCTACAGGTCCTGATATTTAGCATTATGGACGTCGAATGCTAGCTTGAGCCGGTGCCTAGCTTTCTGCATGACTTCATAAATGATTGGCCCTCCTTCGACGATAGCGCACTGGGCTTCGGTGATGAAGATTAATATTGTGAGAGCGCTGGAACACCGAGACCTAAAATTTTTGAGCAAATGGGCATGAATCTCCTTAATTTTGCTCTTGTCAAACATCATCAGGTCTTCCTTCTCATATAGTTGGGCCTACATTTGTGCAATCCTGCCTTTCAGCTATTTAGCCTTTAGATCACTCTCGGTCTGTTTCTGCGCTTGGCTCTCGGCTACAGACTGGAGCTGTTGAACTTGTTATTTTAGGCCGAGCGTCTCCTTCTTCATCAATTTGCATTGCTCCTCAGCCTCTGTTAGTTTGGAGCGGACCTTTGCCAGGTTTTCCTCTAGCTTGACATTAGCGGCCTCGGCTTCAAACCTGCGCTGGTTAGCAATGGTTGCATGTGCCCGAAAAGTCTCAATTCGAACATGCATAGAGGCCGATTCATTATCAACATTCAGGTGTTCCAGGTCCTTAGGTGTCTCTTGATAATCGTAGTCTACTAGAGTCATTTCATCCAGAGGCTTTTGTACCTTGGGGACATTCTTGATTTTATGTACCTTTTCGACCTCTAAATAAAAAATGGCGCATTTTTCAACTGATGCCATCGAGCACCCTCTTCTTTTCCTTGCCTCCTTCAGTATTTGCTCAGTGTTTTGCCATGCTTGGAATAGCTTCTCGGCAAGGGGGTGGTCCTTAATTAAGGACATCTATGATTTAGACAAGGCTAGATCTCTAGCCGAGGGAGTAAACAAATATAAAGAATGTGTGGGGGATGCCTCACCCAAAGGTTCGATGATAGACGTGGTGGGAATTTTGGCAATCGGGGCTTCCTCACATGAAACAAGGGATTGGAGGGTGGGACTCGACATTGAAGTGGGACCCCTGCCTCTGCTAATGACCAGGGGAATGGTAGTGTGGAAGGGTGAAGTAGGGTCAATGGTCTTACCCCCATCATGATCGTGGGATGATGCCGGACCGGTGATAGGGGACGTGTGGTGGAGCGATGGACTAGGCAAGGGAGACTGGTGAGAAATCTTAGCTAGGGTTATGGCAAAATTGTGTGAGGCTAGGGCAAGGGGTGGAGAATACGTACCTGAGTGCCCTTCTGGCATGGTGGCAGTGGTGACTTTTGGTGCAGCTGCATCTTGTTCTTTCTTGGCTTTGACATTTGGTAGGGCTGCGACCTCGACACTCACTTCGAATGGGTCTGATATTGGTTGCCCAATGGAGGGTCTTACAAATCCTGTGTGAGGTCGCTTTGGGTGTTTTGAGGGCACTAGGGTCTGTTATTGCCTTTTCCTTTTCCTCCTCACCAGCGGTTGTTCTTCCCCTTCAGTGCCTAAGTCATGACCTCCTACAGGCCCCTGAGGTGATCTTGGAGGTGTAGCATGGACCCTCTCCTCTTTTTCCTTTCCCAAAGTAGTATCATCTCTTTTTGGGCTTTCGCCCAAGCCTAGGGTAGCTGGAGGGATGAGGGTGGCAAAGGACAAAGGCTTCCACTTTCCAACGTTGGCTTCATAAATTTTTGCAAAGTCCCTGTCCATTGCCAAGAATCCATAAGAGTTCATTTTCTGCCGGTGGACCCTCATTATCCACCATTCTCTCAGCTGAGCCGCGTCCCAATCCTTTACTCCCTCCTTCAAGTTGTATTTCTCTTTCTTCCAGAAGGTGGAGTTGGGGCTCGGGAGTGAATGCCGATCTGGGTCATATGCGACCTCCATTGGGTAGAATTTGTGCCAGGGAGGCAAGGCTTCCATCCTCTCCAGATGCCACTCCAGATCCTCTCCTCGAGGATTATTTCTTTGTTTCACAATTTCTAGATAGGGGCATTCATGGAAGCTCTTGACCCGTATATGGTCCCTCATCACTCCCAAAGGATCATAAAGCCATTGCTGGGGAATTTGGAGTAGGCCGAACTTGGCAATCTTCTCTTCCAAGAAGACATTTTGATTTAGGGTGAACACTTCAATAACTCCTATCCTAAGAGGGAAGTCACAAGTGTGGGCCCATTTCTGACCCTTGCCGTAAATGGCATTAGTTGCATCGCTTTGCCTAGCGACTTCCAACATGAATTGATACTCGGAGGGGTAAACTGGCAGTAAGAAGGGCTTCCCTATGAAGCCAAAGATGCGAATCACCAGCCCCTGCGTTAGTCAAAAAATATCTCCCCTTTTCTCCCAGACCACTTTGTTTCTCAAGCCAATGGGAAATCGCGGGGAGGATCTTGCCAACATGTGCATGGCGGGTCCCAAGAATTGCTGATTAAAGGAATAGTAGGACTCTGATCTCAACAGTAGGGGAGTCCACTGATATACGGGCAAAGGACTTCCATCCTTGCCACTTGCCATAATGGCAACATGAGGAAAACTATTATGTACATGAAAGAAAAGTAACCAAACAAGAAAGGAGCAAGGCACGAAGTGCTAGCTGGTCCCAACATTCTTCATGCTGGTGAGTTGCGCATGCAAGCCCCTGGCCACCCATTCTGCCCAGTCGACAAAGACTGGGTTGGAACTAGGTCTCGAATTATCGGGGGCATTGAACTCCCCTCTAGAAATGCATTCGGCCAGGGACACCTGCCATGGGTATATCAAAGCGTCGGTAGATAGGCCTGCCACCCATGCAATGATGGAGAAGAGGTCAGCATTTTTGAAGGCCTCCAATGGAAGGGGCATTTGGGGCAGTTTGCCCGAAGGAAGCCCGCTTTTGAGGCTCTGCTACAAAAAATTGATCATGTAACCCGCATACGTGAAACTCTTCATTTGTTCACTCAAAATGATTTTGCGAACCATACATCCTTCGGGTGGGCCCTACTGTGGTGTGAAAGTTGCCTGTACATCTTCTTTCAGAATTGAAAACAACTTCTGACCAGATGTATCTAACACCTGTCGAGTGGCGGGCTGGTAATTCTGCACGATGGCATTGATCAGCTCAGGGCAATGGTGCGTGGGGGGCGTCAGGTACCAGTATATCTGGGAGTAGTAGGTTGCAGCTTGTATGCTCTCTGTCGGGAGCTTGCTTCTCATGAACTCGATGGTGCTCCTGAGTTCAGCTACGCTCCTGGACAACTCTGTATCCTTGATTCTTTCCCACCTGTCGACTGGTGGTTCTAGAGGCTGCTCGTCCTCAGGATCCTCTCTTTCTTCCAAGATGTGCTTATCTGGGTGGAGGCCCGAATCAACAGTCTTTGGCTTCGGCCTCTTCTCATGGCCTTTTACCCTTGGCTTCTTGGGGGCCACTACTTTTGGCTCTTTTCCCTTTTCCTTGGAACTTTCCTTACCCATTGTTAATGCTTAGGGCGACAGGGTTTGTAGTATAGAGAAAAAATTGGTGGTGAAGCTTCAGAGTGTGAAGTGGAAAAAAAAATTTGTAGGTTGGCAGTGGGGTCTGTATGAGTCATTGAGTGGGTAATCCTCTCGGCTACATGGAGTCTACATTATATAGCTGCCAAAAACAACTACCCGCATTTATGGCCTATGCCACAATTAATCCTACACTTCTCACCTGAGAGATCATCGGTTTGTCGGATTGGCCCCACGATGGCATAGTACACAGGGCCATGCGTTATGACGATTACGACTGCTTTGGGAACGCAGCCGGCTACCACCTGGTACCTGAGGGCAAACTTTTCTCTTAGTCGAATCCCCTGAGGATGTACCCGACACATTTTCATTTACTTCACCTATTTTGGATGCCTTTTGCGGGTGGGTGTCGACACACTCCTTTAGGCACACAATAAATGCTTCTACCTTGTGCATCTTTGGGTCAGTGAAGCCAAAATCAGAACTGACATACTTCGTAGTGAACCCTTTTATGCTTCGGGCCCAAAGCTTGTTTCCCTTTTAAAAAGTAGCTCACTCAGAATTTCCTTAGGCGAGCGTCTTTCATACCTTAGTCAGGACCGTGCTTGGCTAATCGTACTTTGCTACGAACCACTTTGCATCCACTACTTCACGAACCAAGTTCTCGAAGGAGTTTTTTTTTTTTTTTTAGAGTTGCTAAATTAAAACTCAACTTGAGCTTTTGCAACATTTTATTTATCAGCCGAGCTATTTACACTATTCACAAGCTTGCAGCATAATAGGCCTGCCACCACCATGAACTCAGCTTCGGGGAATTATCCGGTAAACCTGCAGTGACCCGACCAGATCAGATTGAACTTTAGCTGACCTTCGAAGTTCGGATCATTTCTTCTTGAAGTTGTCCATGCTGCGAACAGGAAGCAATGCAGCCGATTTTCATTCCTGCCAGTGCCCAGATTATTGGTGAAGAAGTTCGCCACTTGAAAGCCTTCCTGGGGCATTGGTCTTAGGGATAGCCGAAACCAATACCAGACCCAATTCCAGAATTCCTCAAATTCTTTGGAATAAAGGTCAGGTACAGGTTCTTCCATCCCACTGATATGGCAACAAGGTTCCTCCGACAAAAGAGCAGTCCTCTAGAATCCCTTCGGGCTCATCCTCTAAATCGGACAGGCTTGATGAGCTTTGGCTGAACACTTGCATGCCATCTCTTGAGATACAAAAAGGGTGCAAAAATGTGCCCTCTTTGTTCTTGGGTTCAACCACTCGAGTCTGCTTCTCTCCTCAGCTTACCTCTTGATGCAGATCGTGAGCATCCATGTTGTTCATTAGGTGGGCCGTGCTTGCGTACTCCCATTGTTGGGCTAGTATGAGGTCTGCCTCCTGAGCTCCAAATTACTGCATCTCGAGCCTCGAATCAGAGTGAGGAATGCCCCAAGATGAATACTGTGTCGGCCAGACAAGAGCAGTAATTATTGGAAGAAGCGATGAAGTTTCTCTCCACTGCCACTTTCTCGATAGAAGCAGAAGCTGTTTTGCTCATATTGCCTCTTCAAATATTTGAGGGAACCTTCGTTCCCCTGATTGCAGTAGAATGAGGCTTACGTCCGGATGGAAGGCCCGAACATAGAAGAGATGGGCTTGGGCGGGCATCGGTTGGATCTCCAGCTGGATTCTCTTCCAACTTCTACAAAATCGGACGTTGAAGTCCGTGATACCCTCCGAAGGTGCTCTCTTGATGGTGGAGAGGTATGCGAAGATATGGAAGGGGTATTGAGAACCATCAAATGTTTCGATCAATGTCCCCGCTAAGTCATCCCATGAGCAGATGCTTTTGGGCCTGAGCAATCTGTACCACCACAGCGCCCTTCCTTCCAGAGATAGAACAAGAAGTATGATCATGACATCTTCATGGATAATGTCATGGAGGGTCGCTAAATCGGCAACATCTTCAAGGTGCTCTCGGGCCATTCCCACGGTGCCGCTGTATTTCGTCAATGACTTCAAGGAGCTTTTGGGAATCTCGTGGTAGCTTTGGATATTCAGGGGGCCTGGATCGTTCCAACTAGGAAAGCTTCTCCCAGCCATCATGACAACAACCTATGGAAATCGTGGTTGTCACCACTGAGTCGGAGTCGTTAGGTGAACATTATTTCTTTGCAAATGAGGTCAAGGCTGCTCACCAAACCTTGATTCCTCCGGGATATCTTCTTTCAGATTTGAAAGGCGCCTACAACTAGGAAATCTAGATCTTCAGTTCCACTGAGTCGCCAAGTGATTTTATCAGGTGAAGACAAGCCAGAGATTCACCAAACTCGGACCTTCTTAAGACATGGGGAGCCCTGGTTATGAAAACCAGGTTTAGGCACTGGTCTTTACGACTTCAAAGATTTTTGGGTAAAATAGAGTCTCCAGATGCTAAGAGTCTCTCAGTAATGAGAGCATCGATTCTCACTACTAATCAAGGGATGAGACTGACCAGATCTCACCGGGAACTTTATTAGAACTACTGGATCCGGTGAATACGGGCTAGAAATTTTCTCAAATATGGGACCTTAGGTCCCACCGGGTGTGCCAAAACTGTTGGTCATCAAATCCACACAGGAAAGGACTTTCGATGGGTTTACGTGCCCTGGACCTGTGACCAACATTGAAAGGCCGAAGGGAAGAGATGCCCCTTGTGCCGATCTCCGGAGAAATGCCGGCTCCTATACTAATCTACTTTTGGGGTTTGAGACAAGAGTGTAGGAAAGAAATAAAAGGAGTAAGGGTTAGAGAAAGAAATAAAAAGGTGTAAAAAGAAAAAAAGGGGTTAGGAGAGATTGATGATTTAAGGTGGGAGAGAACAGGAAGCATGATCACTCACTAACAACTCGAATAGCAGCAAGAAATACCAAGAATGAAATGAAAGAAACGCAGTGCCGACCTTCCTATGTATCCTTTGGACGGGTTCGCAGGGTTCTCCTCTCTCTCTCGCTGGAATTCAGGGTTTAGAGTAACAACGATTAAGACGAGGGAATAACAAAAACCTCGATCCACCAGGTAGCATAAAAGAAAGCAACAGGAACATTTTTCCTCTCCTATGTATCCTTCAGGGTGAATTTTAGGGGTTTGATCCCCGATCGTACATTGGATTCAGGATTCAGAGTCTTAGTATGCGAACGAGAAAAGACAAAAGAATTAAGCATAGAAGGCAACATAAAAGAGAGAAATGGAGCACAAAATATCTTTAGTATTAAACGTAGGACATCGAGTTACAACAGCTTTCTAGCAGAAAGTTCCCCATATTTTTACATTGCAAAGCCTGGGTTTTTATAGAGGACCTGACCCTCTAAGTCATTATTACAAAAACAGCGGAGTACACCCTCGGGCTCTGAGAAATCGGCTCCTCGCGGCTACTGTGACTGAGTTTTCAAATCGATTGCCAAAACTGGAAACTATGACCGGGTCAACCATGGAAACATTCATTTAATGCACCGCCCGAGTGTCCCTGGCTTCTGGATGCTGTGCTTGAGTGATCGTTACGCTTTTTTTTTTTTGTGGTTCGTCCCTTTCTTTTGCCATAATGGTCACCGATTTTTGGGCAGGGGTTTGTAAGGGGCCTTCGATCACCTTGGGAAGCTACCCACCTTGGAACGTGGGCCCGAAAGTGCTTCGCTACATATCCATCTTGCCAAAGCCTTGGGCCGAAGTAGATTCTCCTTGATTTTTTCTTCGCAAGATGATGCTTCATAGAGACTACTTCGGGGATGTTGAGTGCCGAGAAGATTTTATCTTTGAAATGGGGCTCTTTGTCCTTTGCTGGAAAAACTGCTTCGACTGGAAAATGTTTCGGCCCGATTCTTTCTCAAAACTACGGTTCGAGGAATATCCTCCCGAAGCGCTTCTTTGTTTTCGAAACATTGTCATTTTGCCTCGGGCACCACTGCTTCGGGTGAAAACTGGCCGAAGTAGGTGTCAGGAATACTTCGGGCCCAAAGTATTTCCCTTGCCTTGGTTGATTTGGGTTATGCTCTCCTCCTTCGACAAAGTCGTTTGGATGCCGCTTCGTAAAACTTCCTCCCGAAGCGGTTGCTGAAACTACTTCGGGTGTGAAGTGTTATCTTTGTATTTTCCTTGGCAAAATTACTTCGCAAGGTTTTCGCTCGAAGTGGTGATTTGAAGTGCTTCGGGCCCAAAGCTCTTTTCACATTCTCCTTCTTTTCTTTCGACGAAGCCATTTTCCTTGGCCTGTTTGGTAGCGAAGCTCTTTCTTCTTCATTTTATAATAGGGGCGATGGGGAGAGCCAAAAATTGCTGTACTTAGAATAAAATAAAAATTTTCAACAAAGAAATATTATACAAAAATTCTACTATTCTTCTACCCCTTGTATAATGTGACAAAAGGTGTCAACAGCCACCATGGGTGGAATTTTTGGTGAAGTACCAGATGAGGAAGATGGACCCGACTAGGGATTTGATGGACTTGTCAATGGGGATTCCTACGGAATTGGACCCTGTTTAGATGGATTCAACTGAAAATCCAAATGCGTTGATGGAAGGGTCGATTGCGGCATTAGTTGCACTGTATTGCAATACTTGAAGGGTTCCAAGTCCACCGAGACTACATACACCTACCCTTCGAATGTATAATTTAAGCACTGATGAGCTATCGAAGGGACACACTTCATGTCCCTGATCCATGGCCGACCCAGCAAGATGTTATAGGCCATCTCACCTTCCAAGATGTGGCACAATGTATGAATAGTATTTTATCCCACTTGGATGGGTAGGACAATTGTGCCAACCGTTGAACATATTACATCATTGAATGCTCAAAGAGTATAGGTGGAGGCCACGATGTGAGATACCAATAACTTCAGATGTTTCAATGCTGCTGTTGTAGTTATATTACTGGACGAGCCAGTGTCCACCAACACCCTCTTATACGAAATCCCATCAATGATGTGTAGGGGTGGATCTTCCACATCACCAGTAACTAATTTCAATTCATTTTCTCTAAAGGTGATGCCTGGTTCTGTACATTGTTTTACATGTCCCACAAAGTTGTTGACGATTTTGCTTCATGGGGCTGCAGCTCGATGGATTTTAATATCTCCATTAGAGCCTCTCGATGGGGCGCTGATTGTTGAATGAGCTCATATATGGAGAGCCTAGCCAACGTGGTCCTTAGAATTTGGGTAATTCTAGTCCGAATCATGGCCACTGGTCTAAGAGGAGGAGGTTGCATAGGGTGCTATTGAGGTTGTGATGTCGATGGAACCTCTCCTGTGGCCACCGTGGGGGCAGCTCCTAGGTACCTCCTGTTCCTAGTCACTATGCTTATCATCCCTACATACCCCTCCATGGGGCAATTTTGTGTCACATTGTTGACTTGAAGGGGTTTTTCCTGTGCATCATGGGCATGCAGGGGGTCTCTAAAGACTCCCATCTATTGGTTGTTTGGTGTTATGGGGTTGTCCACTACCAGCGTCTTGTTGTCAATTAGGTCTTGCACCAAGCCTTTAAACTTCCAACATGCATTAAGGTCATGTCCCTTATGTCTGTGGAACCTATAGTACAAGTCCTCCCTGTACCATTTAGGCTTTTGTGCATTGGGGTCTATGGTTTGAATCTCGGGTAGGTCGATAAAATTTGTTGCTGACAAGCGGTCAAATAGGGAGTCCTTGGACTCTGTGTAAGGTGTGAACTATTGCCTAGGGTGACGCTACTGATTTTGTTCTTACCTCTGATTTTCTCTGTCATAAATTTTAAGAGGCACCGCCTGATAGTTAGCATTTTGGGGCTGTGTTGCTTGTGTAGGCTTAGGGACGTTTATAGCAACCTGATTGACCGCAACGGGTTTCTGTTGTGTGGTCCCTGTTTTGGTGTTCTTAGACCATTATTTCTTCTTTGGCTTGGTAATCTCACCATCCTGTATCTTGATCTCCTCAATGATTCTGGCTTACGCCAGAGCTTCCTCTAAAGTGGCATATTGCTGTAGCTGCAATAGCACAAAGATAGATCTCAAACAACTTTTTGAGAACATTTGGCTCAGGTCGGACATGGGAGGGAGGTAGGGCAGCTTTGAAAGCAACGTCATCCATCGATTCCCATATGTCACCATGGTTTCTTCCTCATACTGTCTGAGGCTAGCTAGGTCACTTAGTGACACCTTCTTCTTGGTGTTGAAGGTGAAGCATTCGAGGAACACATCCACTAGCTGATCCAAGTTACTGATGCTATGCTTTGGCAACTGAGTGAACCAATCGAAGGCAGGGCCTGCGAACGTGGTTATAAATTTTCTTAGCAACAAAGCATCATTGTACTGAATGCCAAAGCATTGGCTCATGAATCTAGTCACGTGCTCTTGGGCATCCTCCTCTCCTCTAAATAGTGCCAACTAGGGCAGTTTAAAGTGTTCAGGGTATGGGGGCACCGACACTGACGGATGCACAGGGTGACTGCAAAGCTGGTGTAAAGTGGGATTTTGAGGCCCAAAAGTCTTGGTCTTCACATATTCTAAGCACTCTAACATTGCTTTATATGCATCGGAGGATTTGATATCTTCCTCCTTGGTTTTCTCCCGCTGTGGGTTGCGGGGAACTTGAGGCCTATAGAGGGGTGGCCGAATATCACCCCCTCTGCCTTGGTAGGGCATTTTCGCCTGCTCTTCTTCTTGCTCATACTCCTCATAAGCTTCTTGAGGAGTTCTCGGGCAAGACCTATGACCATGGGTGGGTGCTCACGAAGGGTGCCCATCATTGTTTCTGGAAGTGGCCTCCTGCTCAGGTCTAGGGGGTCACGGAGGTAGCACTTGGTAAGGTCTTGGAGACCTATCTTATACTAGGGGTTTATGCCTTTCTGTCCTCTGTGTTCGAGGGGTTAGAACCATCTTAGGAATAGTGTTGTGGAGTAGCTCATCTGTTTGGCGCTAGATGTGCTCTTTGCTAAGGTGATATAAATGCTCTCACTGTTGTTGGTCTTGCCTGAGCTACGTGATTTGCGCTTGGCGGACGACATGTTTGGCAAGTGCCAAGTCAATTTGTTTTGTCGTCTTGTGTTTAGGAAGCCGAGATGCCTCTCCTACATGTCTATCTCGATCGTGGTGATACAAAATCCCTATGGGTTGCTTTTTGCTATTGAGGTTAGCGACATTCACCCAGGGCTCTGGCCTCATTGGATGATCTTGATACATAGCAGGTGTGGAGGCGCATTGCCCTTGCGTTGTGTGTTGCTATTGGGAATGTAGTGGTCTTCCTCATACTCCCTTTTGTATGTGTGAAAGGGGCGGATAGAATTGGTTTGCCCTGTCTAGAGAGCCTTGTGCTCTAGATTTTGTCTAGTGTTTCTAACGGTAATAAGGGGTAAAGGAGGGATGACAAAATCATGTGGCCCCTCCTTATGGACCCTATGTTGCTCTAGCATTTCATCACTAGGCCACTCATAACGAGCGTCTAAGGGAGCCCTCCTATCTATGTTGAGTGCCACATGTAGGTCCTCTTCTTGAAAAGATCTATGCTGAGTGGGGGTGCCCCTCAAAGAGGTGCCTCTATAGTCCTGTTCTGTAATGGCATGATGTGGACTATCTTGTGTTTCAGTCTGCCAAGGCGGGATGACCAAGTCTTCAGGACTATATTAGAGGCGACTTGTCTCCCTTTGTGCACTCTCTACGGCTCCTGCCTGTGATTGGGATCGGCTATGGGTGTACACCATGGTGATGTTTTCCTACAATATGCGTAGATTTTTATTTCTTTTTATGATTTTTATGCTACACTAAATAGGAAATATCACACACACAAAACAATGATTATATCATTTAAATATTAAAAGTGTGCCCTAAATCTGGTTCAATGTGTTTTGATGTTTATTTTGAAAGCTTTTGTAAAGAAAATTTAAATGCAATATGATGGCTCTTATGACTCCCAAAAATGGTCGCCCCTTCGATATACCATTTCCAGGTCGATATACCAACCTCTCTATATACCCGCCCTTACGTGAGGGAAACTATTGGTACATGAGAGCAGATGGTACGTGGAACATAGGCGGTATGGAAGGGGAATCACTCTGTTTATGACACCTACCATAGAAGAATTATCCTCATGCGCTGGGAATCACCCCCGCTACACTTGGTCAGCTTTCATCAGGATTTACGTCTAGCAACAATTGCAATCAGGGTTATGTATGCAATATTTCAAGCCAAGTTGGTGATGAAATCCACCGTTGGTCTTGATCAAGGGTTGGGGTTTTACGACCAACTCCTTTTTGTTTCAATTACCACGTGGTGTGTGGGGTTCTTCTTAATTTTTATAAATGAAGAAAACAAGCATTCAAGCTTTCCTATGCAAGAAAATAACCAAAAAATAGAAAACAAAAAGCAAAAAATGATAGGTGTTTAGGATCCCTACTTCTTCTCTGCCCAAATTGGATGTCTCTGAATTTCTGTTCTAAAATTGCATAGAGAGCTATTCATCCTAGGGTGAGATGAATAACAAATCTGTATTCATTCCAGGGTGAGACAAATTCCTATTCGTCTCAGGGTGGCACGAATTCTAGCTCTATATTCGTTACAGGATGGAACGAGCAACAGTCCAGTGCTTGAAATATTGATACCTGTAAGCAAAAACAAGAAAATTTTGATCAGAAATTTAATCTTAAAATCAAGGGATAGAGGTCCCACCATGATCACCACTGAAATCATGAGGATACGAAAACAAAAAAGGAAAATCCAAGATGCGATGCGAACGAAACAAAAGATAATGCTAAATCCTATGAATTGAAAGTGCATGAAAGGAAAGAGGCATGAATGAATCGAAACCACATAAAAAGCCAATATGGAAGACAAAATTTTTTATTAATATGTTTTAGAACTTGGTTACAATTCGCCTCCTCCCTTTTCAGGGGCTAGGAGCGTTAAATGTGTTCTTGTTACACCCATGGATGCTATTCCTTCTTTCGCGTGCCCACATGTAATATGGGCAGACCAAATGTCACCGCCACTTGCATTGATGAATATTTAATCCTTGATTCTCCTCTAATGTCTATATCCTACATTCAAGGAAACAAAAAAATAGTCAGTAGCACCTGTAGATAAAATGAAACATGCAATCCCCAAGCCTACGATTAGCACATGCAAAATATAAATAAAATGATAATTGAAATAGATCCAAATGAACTAAAAACTTGACAGGGGCATAAAAAAATCATCGGGAAGGCACTGCAAAAAGAACAGTCAAAAAATTCACCACAGATTCGTATTCACTCCGGGGTGGGACGAATAGACCTACAACAAAGCGTCAAAAAACACTGTCCCAAATGTCACATATGGGAAGGTCCAAATCATATGTAAATTTGGGAGTTAGATAATTGGGGGTATTTTGAGAAGACCCAGAAGGTCAGATTTTCCCAATTTGGCCTCTATCACCAAGAATTTGATGATGCTACCTGCATGTTAGTAAAAGCGGGAAATGATAAAAGCATGATCAAAACTTGTCAAAATCACATGAAATTTAAATGACAACATATGTAAACAATATAAAATCAGATGCAAAAGAAAAATTAGGGAAATCTGCCACACATTTCTAATCGCTTTGGGGTGGGGCAAATAGGGCTACGACAGTTTGGGGGGCACTCGAGGGCAGGATGCCCACCGTTTGGGACTCTATTTTGGCACCAATCCACTTGGTATGGGTCCAAAACCTCTTATGGGGTGTTGTCAAAAAATTTGGTGGGATATTGTGGCCAAATGTTTGGGTTTGGGTCCGGATTGCACTTCCAATAATCACCCAATAACCTCCCTCCAAAAGAGAGATCAAGGATGTAAAAGCACAATCGATGGGTGAGGATATAATTTGGTAGCACTTCGTTGCTCCAAAAGCTCCTCCTCTATTCCATTTTTTGGGTGAGAAGACTCACCAATTTATAGACCTAGGGTCTCTCTTTGAATGCGCATGCGAGGGCGCCACTTGAGTTGCTTGTCCTATTTTGAGAGAAAATATTATTCCCTAATTTAGAGTCTCCTTGCATGAGGTTTACAACATCAAAGACATGCATGACTGAAGTATCTCTCCTAATTTGAAGTCGTTCCTCATAATTGCATGGCCTGAAGCTACAATTAACTGGCAAACTTGTCGAGGTTTGAATTTTTGTCAGTCAAACCTGCTATTCGCCCCACCCTGGAGCGAATGCTGCTAATCGTCCCTGGGTGAGATGAATACCAATTTGTAATCATCCTAGGGTGGGACGAGTAGGGAGAAAAGTTCCAAAAATGTTCCAAATTGACCTCTGACCTTCCAAACTTCTATGGGAGTGGTTAGGACCACTATTTAACCTCTGGGGGCTACCCTGGGGGCTGTGTGTGTCAATGAGATCAGTGCTTGTTGTCACATAATCGGATTGGTGCCATTTTGGTGTCTATAATATGCATGCAATCGAATGCCATTCAGGCTTTGTAATGTCCCAACTACATTTTAGTGCATCATATTGTATATATTTGATCAGTTGGCAATAGGGACCTTCAAAGCATTTTTGGATGACTAGTCCATTTATGGGAAGATCAATGAGTATCTTCCTGCTCTCAGTGAATGTATGAGTAGGTATAAAAATACACAGATCTCATTAAACCCTGGGAAGTTTTACCTGATGGTACTGTATGGAAAGTTGTTAGGACACATAGTGTGCAGTGAGGGATTAAAAATAGAACCTGATAAGATCCATGTGATATTACACATGGAAGAACCATATGATGTGAGTTCACTTAAAATATTCCTTGGATCGATGGGGTATTATTGAAGGTCTATCAGGAACTATGCACATGTATCCTATGCATTGGATTCATTGATGAAGAAGAATATTCTTTTTAGAAAGATAGAGGAGAACCAAGGAGCCTTTGAGGAGTTGAAGGTCAAGCTTGTCAGTAGCCCAATTTTGGTGTTCCTAAATTGGGATAAGGAATTCCATGTCCATATTGATGCTTCAAATTTTACAATCAGATGTGCTTTGGAATAAGAAGGACAGTTTAGGCTGGATCAACCTATTTTATTTGCTAGTCGCCTATTATCAAGGGTGGAGATAAATAGTACAATAGAAATAGAAGATTTGGGAAAGGTATATGCAATCCAAAAGTTTAGGCATTACCTACTCGTGAATCCCTTTGCTTTTTATGTAGATCACCAAGTCTTATTTTACTTGATAAACAAATCTGTGATACAAGGATGAGTCAGTAGGTTGCTCATCACCCTACAAGAGTTCGTAGTTTGAGTCAGTAGGTGGTAAGACGCATGTAATTGTAGACTAGTTTTCTTGGATATGATCAGGAGAGCCTATAGGAACAGGGATTCCAGATGAATTCCTTGATGCACAGTTATTTATCGTCAATGTTGTTCCATCATGGTACAAGTGTATTGGCTAGTACATTTCCATAGGAGAGTTGCCATAAGAAATTATGACAATTGAGAAAAATAAAGTGATTATGAAGTCAAAAAATTTCCAATTGATAGCGGGATTGCTGTATAATATGGGAAGCGATGGTATCTTACGAAGATGTATGATGGAGAAAGAAGTCAAAGCATAATTGAAAGAAGCTCATGAAGGCTTAGCAGGAGGGCACATGGGACCAAATGCAACCACTAGGAAAATATTACTAGCAGGATTATGGTGGACCACACTTATAATGATGCAAAAGAATATGTGAAATCATGTAATACTTGTCAAAGGATAGGAAAGCTAGTAAAGAGGGACTTTATGCCATTGCATCCATTACAACCCCAATAATTATTTGAAATATGGATATTGGACTTCATCGGACCATTGAAAACATATCGAAGAAGGAAGTGCAAGTACATTATGGTAGCAATGGAGTACTTGACAAAGTGGGTCAAAACGAGAGCATTGCCAAATAACTCAACTAAAAGTACAACAAGATTCTTGTATGAGTAGGTAATTACAAGACTTGGCATTCTGCTACAGATAATGAGTGATTGAGGAGGACACTTTGTCAATGAAATCATCAAGGTGATGACAACCAAATTTAGGATTTTCCATTCATTGTTTAGTATTTACTATCCTAGAGCGAATATGTAAACAAAAGTGACAAACAAAGTTCTAGTATCTACTTTGTATAAAACCTGTAGAATAGAAGGAACATATTGGGAGGAAAGGTTACCATTTATTTTGTGGGTATACAGAACAACTTTTAAATCAACAATAGATCATACACCTTTCCAATTGATGTATGAATAAGAGGTAGTGGTGCCAATTGAATTCTTGATACTAAGTTTGAGAGTCACAGTGAAACATCACTTGGGTGATCAAGAAAGCTTGGAAGAGTGACTGACAGTACTGATCAAGTTAGATGAAAGAAAAGTCATGGAACAATCGGCAATTGAGGTAACCCAAAAAAAAAGGAAGTTGTGGCATGAAAAACACTTGAGGCAGCTAGAACTCAGTTCGAGTGACTTGATTCTAAATTTTAATGGAAAGCGAGAAATCAAGCTTGGTAAGTTGAAGATTTTATGGCTTGGTCCTTACAAAGTGGTAGAAGTAATGAATAATGGAGCAGTCAAGTTACAAAACTTGAATGGGATTGAGGTACATGACATTGTAAATGGCTCAAAGTTGAAGCCTTACAAAGTACAGTGCTTATTCATTTCTTCAAAAGAGATCAAACAAAGAAGATGAGCAAAAGCTTAATGGAGGACTCAAGGTGAGCAAGGTCCATCACAGGAAGAGCCTGACACAAGACTTGCACATTTATTTGTAGAAGGGGAGGAAATAAGACCAACCATAAAACATCAAGATTTGGCACCTCGACCCATAGAAAGAACAAGATTGCGGGTGCATGTCAAATTTACGAATGGGATCGAATGAGTAACATAGGCATATGAAGAGTGGATTACTCCAAACGAAAGAGGAAATCAGGAGATAGTACTGTTACCAAAAATAGGAAAAGACAAGTAGAAGCACCCCAATTAAACATGGACATGATGTATCCTTGGATGAAGCATAGAGAACTACCCCAACAAGCTGAAGTATGAAGAAGGATACAGTTAACAATACAATATGAGGATAGAGTGGACACTTCTAAAATGGAATTTCCAGAAGAGAATACGAACAAGACCATTGATGAAGAATTAGCTAGATTTATTCCATTAGATTAGATAGGGCTATTACAATAGAGAATGAGACTGCATACACAATAACTATAGGAGAAATATCAAACGTTGTAAGGTCATAGTGTAAGGTTGAGAGAAAAACCCATATAGGAATTGGATAGTATAATACAAAGGCTGGATGAAAAAAGAACAACTAGGCTACAAGAACTAGAAGAGGAAGCTGAGGATAAAGAGGGGATAACTCCAAGGAGTGGTATAAGAAATGATAATGCAAGCACAAGTTCACAAGTACCACCAAGTGATCCACTAGTGACAAATGAAGATGGAGAGATGCTTTGGCGAGATATTGACGAAGCAACCACATCACTTGAATCACAAGGTAATACATGGGTGGATTTGAGTGACTCTAGTGATGAAGGAATACATTGGCTATTAAGGGAACCTAACACAAAAAGGAGTGATTATGACGATTTCCCAGGGAGACCCCATAATCTTCAAGATAACCATGATCCCCCAACATGTACAACAATAGATTGGAAACTAGGGAGATCATAGGAGCATCAAAACAACATTGATCCACAAGCATATACAATAGCCCATCGAAAATTAAGAAGACAAAGGAGAGAAGTAAGGATATTGGAGAGATTGATGAATTTACCAATAGATTGGGTGGAACAAAGAGAAGATAATCAAAATGACTCAAGTTCTAAGATAGATTTTTTTGATGCATATAGAGAGATCTTAGCAACCTCATCTCCACAAAGATGCTTTGAGGAAATAATACAGAGATGTCTCTTAGTCTGTGCAGATCGTAGAATCAAAGTACTGCAACAATTATCACCAAGTGTGACATGAAGTAGAAGTCCATTAGCCAACATTGAGTTGGTAGAGATAACTCCTGATAATTGAGCAATGGGAGGAAGGAATAGAAAAGGACCCTTAAGGCTTTAGCGAGAAAGGCAAGGAGGTATTCAACCATGGAATAAACTAAGACAATATGATCTTACAATTAGAGGAGGAAGAGGACGAGGAAGGTTATGACCCCCTACTCCTAGATGGTCGGGAGATGCACCCTTAGCATGTTTGAAATGAACAAGGAATCTGTAGGGTATACCAAGGATGAGAGAGATCCTACCAAACCCGATAAGGTAGTATCCATTGGTATGAAAACCACTAATATGATGAGGACCTCGAAGAGTGGTAGGTGGTAGAGGATTAATACAAGAAAGTGAGGAATCACCACTGGCATAGAGAAGCCTGATGTCAAGAGGAATAGGATGGGGAAGCCACTCACATGATAGAGGCCTTGTTGGTAGAGGAAGAGTGCATTTTGTAGATGAAAGAAACCAAGGACAACAAAGGATCTGATCACCAATTTTGGAGCTAGAATTGATTTGAGGAGATAGGTAGAGAAGTCGATCAAATGAAAGTAGAGTAGTAAGGATACTACTACCAAGGGATCAATCACCTACACAATAAGAGGAAGGGACACTAAGTGAAGATACTCCAGCTTGCAATTGTACAATCCCAAATTGTACACATGGTAGTGGAAGGACAAGGAACTTGGTAACATCACAAGTAGAGATGAATCATCATAGAGAACAAGTGGCGCCAAATGACACAATCACTCGAAATGTTATGGTTGAACCTCCAAGAGAAGAATCATATAGGATCATACAAGTGAATGTCATTGTGTGATTCCCACGACGATAAGTGTAAATAGGTTAGGTAATAAAAAAAAATAAAAATAAAAAGAAAAATAAAAAGAAAAAGAAAAATAAATGCCTTAGTTGTGAAAATCCCTCGGGATGTAATTAAGAAGGAAGTGGGTTGAAAACTGAAAACAATGATGTATTCAAGAGAGAAAATGGAAAAATTTCTCTAAGTGATGGATCATACAAGTCAATTTTAAAGCTAAAAAAAACATAAGTGGGAGATAGTACAAGAAAAAATGGAAAAAGTATATTAAGAATTGTACAAGGAAGTATGTTGTACGATTAGATCCTACAATGTATGATTTTAGGTGCAGTTGTACGATTTTCAACCATCACATTTAATGTTCACATGTGTGGAACAATGTGTTATCGAAAAAGAGCAGGAAAAGATAAAATCACATGGGAAAGCGATGAGTTGTCAATCTAGGCAAGGAAGATAAAAAGACATACAAAGTTGCACAATTTTACAATTTGAGCAGTTAGGGTCTAATAACAATTTAAATACATGGCTAACTTGAGAAATTTTACAAATTGTACAAGGAGGAATTCAAAATTTTTAGGATAAATAAAGTGAAAAGCATGCAACTAAACAAAATCTAGTGCATGGGTATTAAAATTCATCAAGTGAACTACAATATTGCATGACCCATTTATAAATTTGCACCAGGGAGACTTTTTGCATTCAAGAAAATTGAACTAGAGAAGAAAAGCAAGGGTTTCGACTCCATTAAAAATAGATTTTGAGTTCAGCTAAAGGAAAATGAGCTTTTGTAGTATAAGGCATCCAAGCATGAACTAGATTGTGGAAAAACATACACCAGGGTTCGAAGAAGTTGCGGATTGGAGCCAAAGTAAAGAAATTGTAGGAGAAAGGAGATTACAAGCCCTAATATGATAAAAGTAGCCAAAAATAAACTAGAGAAGGTAGAGAGAAGGAAGGAGAAGACCGTACATCCCCGCATTACATCCAATTTTTTTTGGGGGTAAATTGCACCAAGTGATGAAAAATTGAAGAATTGCTCCGAAATGGCACTAAAAAGATAGATCAAGATATTTTGGCAACTAGGTCGATGAGAAATCATGGAGAAGAAGTGAATAATGCAAGTTTTATGTGAAAAAGGGTTTAAAATTATGCAATGTATGATTTGGAGGGCAAATTGTATGATCTCAGGGAAAGATTATGCGATTTCAGGTAATTTTGGGGCTATTTTAAGCTTTTTGAGAAAATCGTATGGAATCGTACGAAAGTGTACTGATTTGATGAAGGAAATAATTTGGATAGGGATATTGTATGGAGTGGTATAGGCCCTATATGTTTTGGTGCAGTAGATGTACTATTTGTAGAAGATTGAACAATTTGAAGCACTTAAGAAGATTGTATGATCTAGAGGTGGTTGTTGATATGGAAACCATACAAGAGCAAGTTGAAGGGTGTATTGTATGATTTATAGTAGACTGTATGATTTTTAGGGGACTTCTAATTGTATAATAGGTGATGTCCAAGTAGCAAAATAACCAGAGGAATGATGAAAAAATGATACCATATTTCCCTATCCCCATTGCACTACTCTCTTTGATCATATCCTTGACCAAGAATTATGATATCAACATGCAAAAGAGAGTGGTATGTTGATCTAACAAACCCCCTATGTACATCATATTGATGTCAATACTAAATTATACTACTAGAAAATCTATCTATCTTGACCATTGCACCCTTGATAGACATTCAGAGGATCTTTCATATGTCCTCAAGAGTCTTTGACATCTCCTTTATGGGAAGATGAAAGGTACTCATATTTGAGTACCATTGCTTTTCCAAAGTTGTAAATGGTGCTAAGTCAAACTCCACCATCTATATATGAGCTATAGGTACAAACCCATGGTTGCAAGGAGGCCATAGTCATTCATATCCAACAAGCACTGGATCATCCCTAAGACACGATGCCACCTCTCCTGACACTCCAAAATTACCTATTAGGTCTACATCAATAAATGAGCAAGATGTCAATCATTTCCATTAGATGAAAAACAAAATATGCCAATGTTGTATAGAAGTATCATACATATACACCATACAAAAGTATTGTACAACAAAAAAAGTGCAAAAGCATCGTATGGACAAAAAATCACTATACAAAAGCATCATATAGATGTAAAATCACCTCACATTTTTGTCAACACTGTATAAACATAGTGAAGAATTATAAAAAAAATTATTTTAGAATAATAATGCAAAATTAAATAATTTATAAGAAAATAACAACTCACAAAATACATGCACATAGAACATGATATTTATCCTGGTTCACCCAATATGGGTTACGTCCAACAAACAAGAGCCACACATCCTTTTCTATTATTGTTCATCTTACACGTAATGGGACATTACAGTCAATATAAAGGAAAATCTTACAACCCTAAACCACAACATGGTATTAGAATATTGTGGGCACAATACTATGGGATGAAACCACCCATACCCACCAATCATGGGAATACCACCAATGCCTTCAAAAATTACTTCAAGAATATCTTCAAAAAAAGGGGGCCCAAAAATAGTGGGACCATCGAAGCAGAGCCTGTCGTAAAATACTTCCTCTGCAAAGGATGAGATACATCCAACATTCTCCCACTTGTTGAATACTTTGCATAAAGGCTATAATCAATGTTAGTTCCAAAACTCAGTCTTTCCAGACCCATTTAAACTATATAAAACATGAACTTTTTTGTGCTAACTGCCTTGGTTAAACCATCTGCAAAATTTTCCTTGGTATCCACTTTTCTAGCAACACTTTCTTCTGTTCAATCATGTCCCTACTGAAGTGGTACTTTGTATCAATGTTCCTTGTTCTTGAATTGTAAGCAGGGTTCTTTACCAGAAATATAACACTTTAGCTATCACAATTTATCTTCACAGCTCCTTGAAAGAACCCAATATCAACACATAGTATTTACAACCATATTGCTTCCTTAATTGCATCAGTGGCTGCCATGTACTCAACTTCAGTGGTTGAAAGAGCAAAAAAAGTTTACATTTTTCTCATCCAACTAATAGCTCCTCCAAACAAGTTAAATACATATGCATTAGTAGATCTTCTATTGTCAATATCTCCAATCCAATATGCATAAAAAAAACCTTCTGTATCCAAGGATTTGTTTTATTTACCTATACCTTCATAACAAATTCAAAAATCAGATGTACCACATAAATATTTGAAAACCCTTTTTACAATAGTCCAATGCTCTTTACTAGGTTTGGACATATATCTGCTCAAAACTCCCACTGCATGGGCAATATCTAGTCTAGTACACACCATGGCATACATTAAACTCCCTAAAACATTTGCATAAGGAACATGGGATATGTCTTCTATCTCTTCTTCTATTTTTGGATATTATTCAGTAGATAATTTTACACCCAAAGGAAGAGGTACTTTCACTGGTTTGCAATCCTGCATACTAAATCTCCTCAATACTATCTCAACATACTTTTTATGATTTAGTCACAACTTTATGTTTGAACGATCTCTATTTATTTGCATGCCCAAAATAAAATTTGCAAGGCCAAGATCTTTCATATCAAATTGTGATGCTAACTGAGACTTCACTTCCCTGATCATTTCCTTACCGTTTCCAATTAGTAACATATCATCAACATACAAAACTATAATAACAATTTTATTACCAATTTACTTTTAGTATACACAATGATTAGCATTGCTACAAAAAAAATCAAGTCCTAAAACATAAGTATCAAATTTTTGATACCACATTCTAGGTGACTATTTTAGTACGTACATAGATTTATTTAACTTACATACAAAATCCTCATTTCCTTCAACAATGAATCCTTCAGGCTGTCTCATATAGATTTCTTCCTCTAAATATCCATGAAGGAATGTAGTTTTTACATCCATTTGCTCTATTTCAAGATTAAATGCAACATCCATAGATAAAAGAAATCTTATTGAGGTTAGCTTTGTAATAGGAGAAAATACTTCACCATAATCAATTCCTTCTACTTGAGAATAACCTTTAGAAACAAAGTGAGATTTATATTTCTCCACTTTACCTTCAACATTCCACTTCTTCTTGAATATCCATTTGCAACCTATGAATTTTCTTCCACCAGGTAATTTTACTAGATCCCACGTCTTGTTATTTTTTAGAGCCATCATTTACTCATTCATGGCCTCTTCCCAAAGGTTTACCTTTTTAGAATTAATAGCTTCTCTGACTATTCTACGATCTTTATCAATAATAGATAAAAAAAAGGAATAAGGAAAAGCATATTGTTAGGGTCCTATCCTAACATTAATTAATAATAATAATAGTAATAATGTATTTCATATCCTATAGTTATAATAATAAAATAATATAATAATAAATAATATAATAATTAATATAATTAATTATTATATTATTATTATAAGATTAGGGTTAGGAAGCATTGCAACCTTTCACCTATAACCCTAGAGTGGGTATAAAATATTGTAAGAACTTATCATTCCAATATCCATGAATATGAAATATAATACAATTTATTGAAGGGACTTCCCGACAATACAAAAGGCGATTCTTTTAGTTTTAGGTCTATTTATTATTTATTTATCATTTTATGTGCTAGGAACCCTAGGTTCCTACCATCCGGTATCAGAGCCGTATGGATCCAACCATATGGGACATAAATATCAAAGGAATAAAAAATGACATTGCAAAAATTAGAAGAATGATTGAACGAAAACAAAATAAACAAATGGAACGTTTTGATCGTATTATACAATATTTAAGGGAAATGCAAGAGGAGACCCTAGCCATGGAATCTCAGGTAGAGGAGGAAGAACCCATAACCAAAGAACTTTCAGAAATACCCATTGCACTTTCAAAGGAAGAAGATAATTCAAACCCTAAATTTTTTTTCTCGGAAGAAACCAAAACCATAGAACTTCAAAAAGTACTTATTGAATTTTTGAAAAAAAATTGAAACCCTAAACATGCAAATTTTTTTATAGAGACGGAAAGTAAGATTCATAAACTTGCACTGGATGTTTATATTGCCAAAATTGGAGATATAATTTGTGCTGACCTTGGTGCATTTGATATTAATATAGACGATGCTAAGAACCATGAAAATAAAACCATCATAAAAGAAATCCAAAATTTTGATTATCTACTGAATGTATTGAACAGTATGAGTCTTTCATCTACAAGACCCCCACCTTGGCCACCACCATTGTTCAAAGAAGCTATCAAGATATGCCCTTCCCAATAGCTAGTACACCTGCAATTTTTATTATTTAATCTCCACAAGATATTGAGATATTGAATCTAGGTTCCTACCTACAATTTTTGGCTGAATCTAGGTTCCTACCATGTACTGTCATGTCTCTTGTTGAATGGTTGTACCTAGGTACATATGAACTGATGTAGAAGTAATCATAGATTCCCAGAAATCAAAAGCCTCCACCAATAAGTAGCAACTCGAAGAATGACGACAGAAATTGGTTTTGTCAAAGGCAATCCTGAAGTGCAAACTTATGAACATCAGGCTATGTGACAATATTTATGATCCTAATGGTAGTTTTTTTTCCCAACTTCACCAGACCTGATATCATATGGCACTATTTTTGAACAAAAACCTTAGCGTATTCATGTTGATGAAACAGGCTATTTTAAACGAATTGCTAAAGAATTTTAAATACTTCCCAGCTGGAAGATAATTTTGTTATTTTTCCATTCGTAAGCACAACAGGAGAATGGCAAATAGCATGAGTTCAGAACATAGTTTACAAGGGATCAACCAGATATTATTATTATTTTAATACAAGGCACATAAAAAATTGTGCACTCCAACAATGTGAGACTTGTCTCCAACATACTTATTTGAGATACTAGGATGCCTGGAAAGGAAAGGGTTGCACCTATCCAGAATCTGCATTGTCAAATATAGTTCGTGAAACTGTTTTTGCTTTCTCCATACAAAAAAATAAAAAATAAAATTGCGGTCTGTTAAAGGGCAAGACGTATCCCTTACCAGAAAACTTTCAACATCACAGTGTTGTCGGTGCACAAATTATAGTTCATGGGCATGGTCTCCTCGTCATTTGAACTCTTTACTTTAAGCTTCAGAAGATATCATAACACAGAGAATTTTCCCATTTGGTAAAGCTAAATTCTCTCAATGGTGATTACTCTTTGATACTGAGTACATTTTACTGCAATGGTGTAATGTACTTACCCTTTATTAGAGTTAGAGCACGAATTGAACAGAGACATCAAGCACAAATTAGATCATACTGCAATGGTTTAATGAAATTACCCTTTATTAAAGCATGAATTGAAGAGAGACATCAAGCACGAATTAGATCATATTGAACAAAACATTGTTGATATTGTTGATGGATTGTATTGGCAGTCTTCCAAAGCATAAGGATTTGATGCGTCTATCAGCAGGTTACTAGCCTTCAAGTGTGTGTTTTGAACCAAGTTTCTTCAGTACTTAAAGCAAATATTTGACATGAGAAAAGTTGGAGACAGAGACTCTTCAGCCCCTAATGATATTCCTTCAAATAAGAAAATAAATAAATGAAAACTGTTAATTCATGTGAGACAAAATGAAAGGACCAGTTCGTTTCGATGCTGAGCAGAATTGGCAATGGTAGCCCAGCAATGGGGCTTTTCCAAATTCAAATAATTCTTATACATATACATACCCATCGTGGGGATTGAACCCGGGTCACATAACCGATAATGCAAGTGGCTGGCTTACCAGATGGCTTTTCCAAATTATTAATCACGGAATCTCCATTGATCTCATCCAACGCCTGCAGGTCATGGGTAGAGAGTTTTTCAAACTTCCACAAGAGGAAAAGGAGGCCTACGCCAGCAACGCGGCAACGAGAGTTATGGAGGGTTATGACACCAAGTTGGCTCACCAGATTGATGAAAAGCTAGAGTGGATTGATTACTATTTCTATATGCTATGGCCTCCTTTCTCTAGAGATTTGAACAGCTGGCTCAAACACCCTACCTCTTACATAGAAGTGAACGATGAATATGCACGAGCACTTGTGGGGGTAGTGAATACGCTTTTATCGGCTCTTTCCATAAATTTGGGGTTGGCAGAGTCGGCGATGAAGGAAGCACTCGACAACGAAGATATGGAAATGGAAATGAAAATAAATTACTACCCGCCTTATCCACAGTCGGAGCTCGCTCTCAGGGTGGAAGCCCACATCGACATGAGCGCTTTGACTCTTCTGGTACCCAACGAAGTGCCAGGACTCCAAGTTTTCAAGGATGGTTGCTGGGTTTCTGCCGATTACGTTGCAAATGCCATCATCGTCCAGAGACCAGCTTGAGATATTGAGTAACAGCAAGTACAAGAGCGTTCTACACTAAGTTTGGTGAGCAAGGACAAAGTGAGAATGTCATGGCCGGTATTCTACACTTCCCCTGTAGATAAAGTCATCGGTCTCATGAAAGGAATGGTGAATGAAGAGAATCCTTTCCGCTTCAATGCCAAAACATATGCGGAGTTCAAACATTGCAAGATTAATAAGCTTCCCAAGGAGGTGGAATATTTGAAGAGCATATACTTACACACTACAATTCCAAGCTTTGAGGACAAATCTTGTTTTAAGGAGGGTGGAATGTTAGGGTCCTATCCTAACATTAATTAATAATAATAATAGTAATAATGTATTTCATATCCTATAGTTATAATAATAAAATAATATAATAATAAATAATATAATAATTACTATAATTAATTATTATATTATTATTATAATATTAGGGTTAGGAAGCATTGCAACCTTTCACCTATAACCCTAGAGTGGGTATAAAATATTGTAAGAACTTATCATTCCAATATCCATGAATATGAAATATAATACAATTTATTGAAGGGACTTCCCGACAATACAAAAGGCGATTCTTTTAGTTTTAGGTCTATTTATTATTTATTTATCATTTTATGTGCTAGGAACCCTAGGTTCCTACCACATATGGACTATACCTTTCAGGTTGCCTTCTTTCTCATGTTGATCTCCTTACCACAGATGTATGAACCTTTGGTTCATCCTCTTCTGTAGAGTAGGATTCTTCTTCCATGAGGTCAAATTGCACATTTTCAGGTTCTTCTTCTATTACTTCCTTCTTGTGATAACTTTTCATTTCTCTAAACACCACATCTCTACTATAAACTGTACCTTTAGTTTTTGGATTTCAAAGTTTATATCCTTTAACACCATATTTATAACCAATAAAGATACATTTAATAGCCTTATTATCAAGCTTATTTTTTTTTTCTCCTCTGGAATATGCATGTATGCATCACAACCAAAAACTCTAAGATGTGACAGAGAGGTTTTCTTACCAAACCATGCTTCAAATGAAGTTTGATCTGGTAATGCTGATGTAGGAGATAGATTTCACAAGTAACATGTCACATTCACTACCTCTGCCTAGAATTCCTGTGCCAGATCAACACCACTAAGTATACTTCTAGAATTTTCTATTAGTGATATGTTCAATCTCTTAGCAACTCCATTTTGTTGAGGTGTATATAGAGTAGTCTTCTATATTGCAATACCGCATTGCTTACAAAAATTCTCAAATTTATTTGAACAATACCATCCTCCATTATCAGACCTCAACACCTTAATATTTTTTCTAGTTTGATTTTCAACAAGTGCTTTAAATTATCTAAATTTATCAAACACTTCAGCTTTAATTTAAAAAAAATAAATCCATGCATATCTTGAAAAGTCATCAACAAAAGAAGCATAGTACCATGATTGTCCAAATGATGGAATAGGAAGGACCAAATGTATAACTGTGAATCAGATCTATTACCCCTTTTGATCTTGTAGCACCAGATGGGAAACTCACACTATTCTGCTTGTGATAAATACAATGTTCACAAAAATAAAAAACCATTGAGAAATTAGGGATACCTTGAACCATACCTTTCATGTACAGGGTATGCAATCCCTTTTCTCCAATATATCCCATTCTTTGATGCCAGAGCATTGAAATTTTATCTGATTTAGCCTCAAGAATAGTTGAGCTATTGCACTCATTTATAATAATGCTTCCCAATAGCTTATACAAGGTTCCAATACAAAATCCTCTTGCTAACACCATAGATTCATGAACCATTTTGCATGAATCCTTAATAAAATTTATGTTCACTGCCGCATCAACCATTTTACTTACAAAAATTAAATTTCTAGCAAGGCCAGGAATATGCATCACACCTAGGAGGGTTTTAACCCTACCATATTGCAATAGTATTTTCACTCTTCCACGATCAATGATTATAAGTGGTGAATCATCTTCCAAAAGTACCTCCCCTCTATCATATCTTTCATATTCACTGAACCACCCCCTATGAGGAGTCATATGAAAAGAGACACCAGTATCGATCAACCAATATTTACTATTTGAACATGTAGAGCAAGATGCCAAATATACATCTCCTCCTTCATTAGTGGATTCATAAGATCTCTTTTCAGAATCAACATTATTTGATCTACAATTCTTCTTCATGTGTCCAAGCTTACCACATTTCCAATATTTTCTCTCAAACCTTCCTCGAGACTTGGATATACATCCAGAATTAGATCTATCACAAGATTTTGTTTTATATTTTTTCTTCACACATCCTCTCACTGTTAGGGCACCATTTGATGTGGCCTCCATGGATTTTATCCTCATATCCTCTTATAATAAAGATGCCACAGTATCTTCAAACTTCAATGTGGATGAAGTTGTACTACCAATTGCTACAACCAGGTTATCCCACAAATTTGGTAAAGAGCATAACAAAGTAAGATATTTATCTTCCTCACTCAACTTAATTTCAATAGATGTAAGTTGACTTACCACCGTATTGAATGAATTAAGATGATCTTCAACTGAATCCCTTTCATTCATCCTAAGATTATACAATTTATTTTGGAGTAATAATTTGTTCACCTGGGACTTAGATTGATACAGATCCCCTAAATTCTCCCAGAGATCCTTTGCAGTATCATTTATAGAAACATTAATTAAGACTGAATCTACAAGGCACAATCGAATTAGACTCCTCACTTTTTAATTCAACTTTTTTCAATCTTCATAGGATGTACTGGCAGATTTCTAATCAGAGATAACATACCACTGATATTTGTCCATGAGCAGATCCTTCATGTTTAACTTCCATAGCTCAAAATTTTTTTCATCAAATTTCTCAATCTCTATCATTGATTAATTTAACGTCATTTTTCTTCAATCTCTTTCTATGTAAAACTCCCACTTTGGAATAGTTTTTTTATAACTCCTAGAAACCCTATATCTTCTTCAAATGAACTAAAACCCTAGCAATAAAGGTGTCCCTCTATGGCTAACAACTTGGCTCTGATACCATATGAAGAGTTATAACCAGACTTATTCTAGAATAATAATGCAGAATTAAATAATTCAGAAGAAAATAGTAACTCACAAAATATATGCACATAGAACACAAAGAGATTTATCTTGGTTCACCCAATATGGGCTACGTCTAGCAAACAAGAGCCACACCTCCTTTTTTATTATTGTTCACCTTGCTTGTAATGGGACATTACAATCAATATAAAGAAAACTCTTAAAATCCTAAACCACAACATGGTATTAGAATACTATGGGCACAATACCATGGGATGAAACCATCCATACCCACCAATCATAAAAATACCACCAACGCCTCCAAAAATAGCTTTGAGAAAATCTTCAAAAAAGGGGGCCCAAAAATAGTGGGACCATCGAACTAGGGGCATACCGTAAAATACTTCCTCTGCAAAGGATGAGACACATCCAAAATTCTCCTACTTGTTGAATACTTTTCATAAAGGCTATAATCAATGTTAGTTCCAACACTTGGTCTTGCTAGACCCATTTCAACTGTACAAAACATGAAATTTTCTATGCTAACTACCTTGGTTAAAGCATCTACAACATTTTCCTTGGTATCCACTTTTTCTAGCAACACTTTCTTCTATTCAATCATGTCCCTACTAAAGTGGTACTTTGTATCAATGTGCTTTGTTCTTGAATGGTAAGTAGGGTTCTTTATAAAAATATAGCACTTTAGCTATCATAATTTATCTTCACAGCTCCTTGAAAGAACCCAATATCAACATATAGTCTTTGTAGCCATACTGATTCCTTACTTACATCAGTGGCTACCATGTACTCAAATTCAATGGTTGAAAAAGTAGCAACAATTCACCTTTTGATCATCCAACTAATAGACCCTCCAAACAAGTTGAATACATATGCACTAGTAGATCTTCTATTGTCAAGATATCTAGCCCAATATGCATTAACAAAACCTTCTTTATCCAAGGATTTATTTTCTTTACCCATACCTTCATAACAGATTGAAAAATTAGATGTACCACGTAAATATTTGAAAACCCTTTTTACAACAGTCCAATGCTCTTTACTAGGTTTAGACATATATCTTCTCAAAACTCCCACTACATGGGTAATATATGGTCTAGTACAAACCATGGCATACATTATTTCCCTACAATATTTGCATAAGGAAAATGAGATATTTCTTCTCTTTTATTTTTGGACATTTTTCAGTAGACAATTTTTCACCCAAAGGAATCACTGGTTTGCAATCCTACATACTGAATCTCTTTAATACTATCTCAACATACTTTTTCCGATTCAGCCACAACTTTTTGTTTGAATGATCTCTATTTATTTGTATGCCCAAAATAAAATTTGCAGGACCAAGATCTTTTATGTCAAACTGTGATGCTAACTGAGACTTCAATTCCTTGATCATTTCCTTACTATTTCCAATTAGTAGCATATCATCAACAAACAAAACTATAATGACAAGTTCATTACCAATTTTATTTGAGTATACACAATGATCAACATTGCTATGAACAAAATCAAGTCCTAAAACATAAGTATCAAATTTTTGATACCACATTCTAGGTGATTGTTTTAGTCTGTATAGATATTTCTTTAACTTACATACAAAATCCTCTTTTCCTTCAACAATGAATCCTTTAGGCTGTCTCATTTAGATTTCTTCCTCCAAATATCCATGAAGGAATGTCATTTTTACATCCATTTTCTCTATTTCAAGATCAAATGCAACAACCATAGATAAAAGAAATCTTATTGAGGTTAGCTTTGCAACAAGAGAAAATACTTCACCATAATCAATTTCCTCTACCTGAGAATAACCTTTAGCAACCAAGTGAGCTTTATATTTCTCCACTTTACCTTCAACATTCTACTTCTTCTTGAAGATCCATTTGCAACCTATTGCTTTTCTTACACCAGGTAATTTTACTAGATCCCATATCTTGTTATTTTTTAGGGTCATCATTTCTCATTCATGACCTCTTCCCAAAGGTTAGCCTCTTTAGAATTAAAATCTTCTCTAACTGTTCTAGGATCTTCATTAGTAATAGATAAAATAAAGGAAAAAGGAAAAGCATATGGACTATACCTTTCAGGTTGCCTTATTTCTCATGTTGATATCCTTACCACAAGTGTATGAACCTGGTAAAGAGCATAACAAAGTAATATATTTATATTTCTCATTCAACTTAATTTCAAAAAATGTAAGTTGACTTACCACCATATTGAATGCATTAAGACGATCTGCTACTAAATCCCTTTCAGTCATCCTAAGATTATACAATTTCTTTTGGAGGAACAATTTGTTCACCAAAAACTTAGATTGATACATAGCCCTTAAATTCTCCTAGATATCCTTTGCAGTAGCTTCTCTAGAAAAATTTATTAAAACTGAATCTATAAGGCATAGTCGAATTAGACTCCTCGATTTTTTATTCAACTTTTCCCAATCTTCATCGGATGTACTGGCAGGTTTTTGTTTAGAGATAACAAACCACTGTTCTCTTTCCATAAACAAATCCTCCATCTTTAACTTCCATAGCTCAAAATTTTTTCCATCAAATTTCTTAATCTCTATCCTTTATTGATTTAACGTCATCTTTCTTTAAGCTCATTCTGGGTAAAACCCCCACTTTATAATAGGTTTTCTATAACTCCTATAAACCCTAGATATTATTCAAATGAACTAAAACCCTAGCAATAAAGGCATATCTCTATGACTAACAACATGGCTCTAATACCATATGAAGAGTTATAACTAGACTTATTCCAGAATAATAATGCAGAATTAAATAATTCAGAAGAAAATAACAACTCATAAAATACATGCACATAAAACACAAGAGATTTATCTTGGTTCACCCAATATGGGCTATGTCCAACAAACAAGAGCCACACCTCCTTTTCTATTATTTTTCACCTTACTCATAATGGGACATTACAATCAATATAAATGAAACTCTTACAACCCTAAACCACAACGTGGTATTAGAATACCGTGGGCATAATACCATGGGTTGAAACCACCTATATCCACCAATCATGGGAATCCCACCAATACCTCCAAAAATAACTCTAAGAATATCTTTGAAAAAAGGGGGTCCAAAAATTTATTTGGGGGCATTGCCCCCAGACCCCCGTCAGGGGGGCTCCCACCCCCCGAGCCCCCTAGCCCACTCACTGGCGAGCAGGACTACTGAAGTTGGGACCTACTATACAGTACTTCTTATGAAAAGGATAATACACATATAACACATAGAACCATCATATGGACATGAAAGCATCATACAGATGCAAAGCACTGTATAGATGCGATGACACCGTATGGACACATGATAGTGCAAAAACAAATAAAAATAATGATCTAATGTGAAACTGTTGTATAGATGTAAAATTACTGATTCATCTATATGATATTTTTTGGGGTAAAAATATGTAAAAAAACATGAGGGTTCTAGTCACTTACTTGTTCCATTGTGTCTCCTTACAATTGTATTGCTTGAACGGTATTGATGTGGTGTCTTATATGTCCTTCCTAAGCCATCATAAAAAATACTCACAACATACCCTTTAGAGCTCTTCCTTCTACATCCCATGGTCAAAATGATTTTATTTTCCTACCCTCTCTCCTTTTTATACCTATTTTTACCCTTCTTTAACCTTTTTACTCTTTTGCAATTTGTTTACTTCCTTTGTGATTTTTTTACCTCTTTTATAACCTTTTGATCCTTTATATGTTTCTTTTAAAATTTGAACATCACCTATCTCCATTTTCTTGTCACCGCTCCTGTGTGGACCAAAGCTAAATCAAGTTTCCTCGGTCCAACTTGGTCTTCCCTCTAAAAATTGAGGGATATACTAGGGCATGACTACATTTAATAGAGTTTGAATAAATATTAATCTTTGTATCACTGTCACAACTTTGACCTTAGGTAAACAAGATCCTATTCTATCATAAAATTAGGGCATCTACAATGGTTTTTGATACATTTATTTTATAATATATCCATAAAAAAGGGGTAGATGTAGACACCCAATTTTGTGTACCAACTAGTCATTCAAAGTGTCTTCAATCAATTCTTTACAAACCAAACCAATTTGACTATGTTATGTCCAAATTTGGGATAAAAATAGACATCATTTTTGGATCTTACAAAATCTCTATAAACATTCACAAAATTTCACAAAAATATTGCCATTAGAACAGGTTTGGAAAGGGATTTTCAATGAGTATAAACATAGCTATATTTATATAAGAATTAATACCTCAAAATGACCTAAAAGTGGAAGCGTAACCCTATAGAAGTGTCACTACCTTGTGGTATTTTTTACACTCAAACATTTTGAATCTTTTCTAGCCTTAAAACTATCAATGAGTGGTAGCACCATGAGAAAAAGAACTATGGCACTTCTGCTTTACAATGGTACTTCTACTCTGCTACTATCAAAACCAATATTTTGATAGTTTGACTACCTATCATCACTAGTTACCTTTGAATCTTATCCTGTCAATCTGATTTATTAGTTTGGTTGCATGATTGACTATAAAATTTCAATCATACCTCTCTAATTGGTAGATGCATGCTATCTAGGTCCAGTCAAATTCTAGTTAACTCCATACAAGTCCTAATTAAGCCCAATTAGCCTCATGCAAGTGCACACCTATCACCTTTGCTCTCTAGCAAAACTCCTATGTGGATTCCCTAGGAGTCTTGAGTGATCTATAAAACCACCCCTTGTGGAGGCCTTTGAGGGGATAATATTTGAAGTATTAACACACTTTTGGAGTTGCTCTAAAAACTTTCTTCTGTATGTTGATATTCTACCAAGAATTGCATCAATATTTGAGACTCTTCTCTTAATAAAATTGAATTACAACCTTCAAGGATCTATCAAGGGATTTCTAAATCACCAAATGATCTTAATAGCTCCCATAAAGCATTTGATTATCAACAAGATGTATCACTAAAAGCATTTGGTAAGCATCATCTATAATAATCTTTATTAAAAATATGCAACTCATGATATTAGGTTCTAGTTCATTTTCCCCCTTTCTTGTCTTTCTAGCATTATCATTTTTATTTTGTCATCATTTCATTCATTTGCATGCTTATGTATTTTATAGTCCTTATCGAATTATTATTACTTTGAGAATTTGTCTTGAAAGAAATAGGGTCTCGATCCTTTCAAGAAAGGAAGGCTACTATTCCCTATCGAAGCTAGACAAACCCCTCTATCCTAATTGTCCATTTTCCTCATCTCTATTTGTAGGTTTTTGGTTTTTGTAGGTACAGTCAAAAGCATCATATGGGATCAAAAACATCATACATTTTTGCTTGTGTGCACTTTTGCTCTAGCTTAAAATTAGGTGCAAAATTTATGAGTTTTGTTTATTTAGGTTTTAAGTTTTTAGATCTACTTTATTTGGACTGTTTTGTAATATTTTAATCAATTTTTGTCAAGAAATTTTATAAAAAGAGATTAGAAATTGATTTTCAAGGGATAAGTTCTAGTTTCTTTCTCAGCATCAAGAACAACAAATCAAATTGCATGTAGTCACATTTTGTGATAGATTGCTTGTTGCATCCTTTTTCAATATCTTTCTTAAAAAGTATTTTTTTTTGCCTTTTTATAGTATTCAAATTGAAAAATAATTTAGAATAGGTTCTTGTACGTTTGCATTCTTTTGTTTGTGCATATTAGTATGAAGATCAAGTTTTAACATTAGGATAGGTAGGATCTTAGAGGGAAGTTATTGCTTCCCATAAAAAACCTTAAGTGTTTGCAAAATTGACTCATTTAATTAGATCCTCAGGATTCTACAAGACATCCCCTAATCTTAAGTATGATCTTGCAAATAGTGAACAAGTGCATAGGGATTTTTCCTAGCGATATTTGTCCTTTTTGTACCCAATCACACATACAATGTCAATCTTGG
Organism: Wollemia nobilis; assembly: GCA_028583015.1. Classification (NCBI taxonomy): domain Eukaryota; kingdom Viridiplantae; phylum Streptophyta; class Pinopsida; order Araucariales; family Araucariaceae; genus Wollemia; species Wollemia nobilis. Next base: position 766,766 of record JAQPPZ010016900.1, on the reverse strand, counting down.
CCATGAATCATATATTACTTTCATCAAAATTTTCTACAAAGCTTTATTTCCTTTTGGACTCAAGCATATACATGGCAGTATCTCATCCAATGCATTTCTCTATTTTTTCCCCTTCTTCTTTCTTCCCAATGTTTGCTTCAAATAAAATATTATGAGCTTTGACATTTGATGAGGAAGAGGGTCCTTCTTTGCCATTTGTAATAGTAGAAAATCCCTTATATGTGCTATATTTTATTGTAATTTTATCCCCTCACTTCAACTATATCTTGTCTTATAAATAAATTTTTTTATCTCTTTCACATCCATTTTTCATTTTGCAATCTCTTCCTATGTGTTTGGCAACAATGAAATATTTTTTATACCCCATGTCTTAAATCTATGTTATTGTTTCAAATGTAATCACAATGTATTTTAAAAGGTTTAAAATATCCATGACAACACATATTGTCATGCATAACTAAATTTAAATAAATAAAAATTAATGCCATATGGATAATTCCTTAAATGTGTAAAATTTTTAAATTGTTCATATTAATAAGCTAATACAAAACTTCCATTATAACTTATCTTACTTAGAGCCTTTTTATACTTATTATTTCTAAGAACAAATATACTCCATGGACTTAAATATAAGCCCTCTTCCTCAACCAAAAAAAAAAAAAAAAAAACCATGGCATTGTCAATTGACCTTTAAGATTTAAAAAAACAAAAAAAAAATCTGGATCACATCACCGATAATGCAAGTGACATCCTTACCGATAAACCACACTCAAGTGAATATTATTAATTCTATTTTTAAAAAATATTGCATTTCATCTTAAATTAAAAAATTTCAATAATATCCATTAAACTTAAATATTAACTCTATTTTTAAAAAATATTATATATCATCTTAAAATTAAATAATCACAATGAAACGATATTCTACCAACCATAACATTCTTTCCTCTAATTAAAAGTTTATAACTTTTCTTCCTATAATTCCTTTATTCAAAAGTTTAGGACATAAATTATAAAAACTAACTTCCCTCCTTACTTGATATTAACTAAAATTTGATTATTGTACAAAGCATTAGTTTTTATCAAAACTTTTGAAGAATGAAATTTTAAAATAAATTAAATTTATAATGTATTTTTTAAAGTAATTTTAAGAATTAATGAACAATAAAAGTCATTTTTATTTTTTCATTAACATTAAATTATTGATTTTTAAAACTGGTAGATGGTGACATATGGGCCAATGGTAATGATAACTACAAACATATTTGTTTTTTTAAATAAATTTGTTTTTAAAATGAAAAGATGAATAATAAAATAATTATTTTAAATAATAATATAAAGTATAATAAGTGGGTGTATAATTGAAGGTCACATATTTTTTAAAGTCATAACAACCAGAAGTTTCATTCCTTGATTCAAACTAAAATCATTGAATAGCATACCTTTAAGATATCCTACAAAGTGTTATATCAACCTCTACACCCTCTCTAAAATTCAAAAATAATTATTATTATAAAAAAAATTATAGAACTTTTAAAGACTAGTGGATTGAAAAGTGTAGACGTGGTTGGGTACTTATTAAGAAGAGACTTAGGTTCAAACCTGGGAAAACCAACCCTTTGTAAAATAGTAGTCTGCTCCAAAACCTTTGATTGTGCGCCAACAGGTGGTCCCTATTAAAACAGCCGCTATAGTTTGAACCCTACACCTTACCTAATGCTTAAAATAATAACTGTAACCAACTTTATATAATTAAAAAAATAAAAACAAAAATAAAAATTAGATTGACCTACTACCCAAAACGAAGTAACAATCCAAAGCGCCTCACAGATGTTGGTGCTGATCGTTGTCAAACTGCAATCACCAGCATCTGTGAGGCGCTTTGGGTTACTGCAGTTTGACAATGAGCAGCACCGACATGTGTGAGGCGCTTTGGATTGTTACTGCAGTTTGACAATGACCAGCACTTTGGATTGTTACTGCAGTTTGACAATGAGCAGCACCGACATGTGTGAGGCGCTTTGGATTGTTACTGCTGTTTGATAATGAGAAGCACCGACATGTGCGAGGCGCTTTGGATTGTTACTGTAGTTTGACAATGAACAGCACCAACATCTTTGAGGCGCTTTGGATTGTTGCGGCAGTTTGACAATGAGCAGCACCACCATATGTGAGGCGCTTTGAATTCCAACGTCAAGTGTAGAAGTTGACACGAAGAGTTAATAAAATGTCCAATCGTTCTTTAGTTTTCTACTTAGAGATAACATGCCCTAATAGCTTCCCATTTCATACAACATTATTTTTTTTTTTTTGAAGGGAGATACCATAATCTTTGCGTCTTTCAAAGACCTTCTAACATGAGTAATGTGATCTTGCCTCCTTTTTATCTAATTATTATTAGATCATCTGACTAAATTAAGACCTTCCTAACATGAGTAATGTGATCTTGCCTCCTTTTGATCTAATTATTATTAGATCATCTGACTAAATTAAGACCTTCCTAACATGAGTAATGTGATCTTGCATCTTTTTAAATAATTATTAGATCATCTGAATAAATTAGTGTTATTTTTTAATTCTCTAAATGCATAACCTATAGCTGTTTGTATGGTAGCACCATAATTTATTAACTCAAATGGTGTCTTTCTATAAGTTAATATTCTCCGTGGAGTCATAAATATTGTTTTATGTTGATCTTTGGCAGCCACTTACTCTTGGTTATATTCAAAACCACCATTGAGAATGGACATAACTTGGGATATATTTTCTGCTTATAAAACCTGATTTATCATAGGAGGGGAATAATTATCCTTTGTTGATGCTTGATTTAGATTATAAAAATCTATGTAGAGTCTAGATTCCTTACTCTTCTTTCTAGTGGGCATAATCTTAGCTATTCATCTAGAATATTAGATTAGAAAAATAATCCTTGCCTTGATAAATTTATCTATCTTCTTTCTAATCATATTTATGATAGTTGGATTGAACCTACATAATTTTTATTAATTTTTTAGCATCTTTCTTTAGCAAGATTACATGATGCAACTTGTTTAGCTCATGTCTTTAAGTCATCATATAACTAGGTTAAGACATATCCAAATTATTTGAATAAAGAGATAAATCCTTATCTTTCTCTAGCTATACAACAATTTACTAGTAAAACATATCTAAATTTTCTCTCGAAGTCAATGTTAATCTATTTATGACCTCGAGGGGTAGGAGATCTTTCAAAAGGTTTATTCTTCAAATATTACTCATGGTAATTAAATAACGCTTCAAGATAAATTAATATCATTAAGATATTAGTTCATTTTAAGTATAAGATAGAGTCCTCTATTTGTTGAGATAAATTAGAGAGTTAACATGGAATACCATCTTCAAAGCACAAGTGATGATAAACTCCTAAAAGTTTAAAGAAAATTTATAGTTATTTATCAATTAGAAAATTTACCAAAAATTGGAATTATCTAGCACTTGAGGCTACAAAACTAACACACATCCTCAATCCTATTCTTTTCCCTTAGGATGATATACAAATTAAAGGAATAAAACAGCTATAGCTCATCCAAGACTAGGTTCCTAAAGTTTTTTAAGTGATAATTTTTTAATCTAAAAATGTCCTTTGACTTGTTTGATGACCAACTCCACTTAACCAAACATAGATAAGACTTATTTTTATTTCTTTTGTAGATTTCAACTTGAGAAAAAGAGCTTCATATTCTATTGTATTAATAGTATAATCAAGCTCTAAGTAGAATACATAGGGATCATTTCACTCATGGGTTTTTGAGGCACTATATCTATGTCATTCCTTGAATTTATTTATATTGACATCAAAGTACATCAACCAAATTTCATTAGCTAGGGAAGATTCTTCATTTTCTTGAACCTTGTTTCCTTTTCTTCCTATATAGAATGTTCATCCAAAGTAAATGCACTCACTACATATATATCCAACCCTAAAATATTTAAAAAGGACATCATTCCTAAAATTAGATTGACCCACTATCCCTTCCATTTAGGTTCTCATTCAAGCGTTTATATTTTATCTTAGATTGAAATCATTGTAGAGGATTATTCCATGTTAGCATGTCCTTCAATATAGTTTGAAAATTATCTACTAAAAGGAATACCCAATTATCAAGCACATTAACCAATATGATATTTATTACAACTTTCTCGGAGAAACCTAGCTAGGTAAACTACCAAATCTTTAATGTAGTTAGCAACTTTGATAGATCAATAATCTAATTGGAAGCATTTCTACTTTGTTTATTGAAAATAAAGCCCGAAAATTGTTGCTATTTTTATTGGAATAATATTTTTTACTGCCCCTAGATCTAAAATACAAGTATTCAACCTTTTGTATTCAATAAAAAGTGAATCATATAATGAAGTAATTTTATTCATAATATATTTTTTCAAATTATGAATAATACTCCATTATTTCCCCTTGGGTTTACCTCTTTACTAAAGTCCTTTTGGATGAACTCTAGCAAATTCTATTTCTACTATGGGTATTTTTTAGTCCTTACAAGAAAGGAATATGTACATGTATTTTTCTAGGTCATTTACTAAATTATACTTTATATTTTGTTTATAGATGACCATAGTATTTTTTGATTTCATCCCATTTAAGGTATTTACAACCTTATTTGGGTTATTGCCCTTATTTGTTTATTCATGTTTGTCTCCTAACCTAGTCTAAAAAAGACACACTTTTTGTTTAGGTTACATGGAAATATTCTTCATTATCCTGATGATTAATAATTATTATTTGGATGAAAGGAGTTTTGAAAGGACCTCCAAACCTTATAACAAAAATAAGCTAATATTCAACCGCTAGGAGACTGACAACGCTTCAAACAGTAAAGATAACCAAACCTTGGACACAACTACCTACACCTAGATCAACATATACTAGCAAAAAAGACCCAAACACTTAAGTCAAACAGAGAGAAAAGTTGGCCATGCAGGCCCGCATGGATAAACAAAGATAAAATTTGGGCACGCAGGCCCAACCAAAAAATTCAAAAAGCAACATCCAATAGGGAGGGTTCTAGTCACCTGCCCTAAGTATTCTAACTTGAGTTTGACCTTTTCCTGAATTCATTGTCCAATGATCTAAGGCCATCTGGGAAATTAGCTCTTCAAATATGAAGATATTGCTACGTAAGACCTTGATTAACCAAGAAGTCCGCAACTTTGTTACCTTCTCTGAATCGGTGCTTGAATTGGACTTCTTCTAAATTTTGAATCATTCTCCTAGCTTCAATTATAAAATTTACAATAGTCTACGAGGGATTTTGGATGTTGATAAAATTGAATGAATCTTCTTCTATGATTAGTTTTCTATAATTCACCAAGTTTAGTTGGAAAACACCCTAAAATAATGCTTGAGCTTCAGCAAAATGGCTGGTTTGGTGACCTAAGTTTTCAAAAAATGCAAAAATGATTTCACCATTCATATTTCTAAAAAAAACCCCTACACCCGTCATACCCGGGTTCCCTTTAGAAGCTTCATCAAAGTTGAATTTCAGCCAACCTGATGGAGGGAATTCCCAAATTGTGCTAGTCCTATCTTGACTCACCTGCTCACTGTATTCTGAGGATGAGTTAAAAAACCCAAAAATCTCTCCAAACTGATCTTCCCTACAAAATTTATCAAATATAATTTTAAAGCTTTCATATTTTCCACTGTATCTACAATGGCCCTTAAGGAGACCAATGGCTCAGGATGGAAAATATATTTAAAGGCATGAGTATTCCTTTCCTTCCACACCTACCACCAAATATGGGGTAACCCAAAATTTTAAAACTAGCGTAGGTGGGGAGAGAAGAAGGGGGAAACCCATTGAATAACCAGGTCCTCTAGTGAGTTGGGAAGAACACAACCAAAACATATCTCTAAAAAGAATTGATAGAAGAATTCAAGGGTATAGGCACAATGGGAATTAAGTGAAAAGGTGATTTAAAAGCCGTATCACACAAAAAACACCTATTAGGGAAAATAATTCCCCATTTTTAAAGATTATCAATAGTAAGGCACTTTTCTTGAATTTCCAACTAGAATAACACATTGAATTTAGGCATCAAGTCTTTAATCGAGACATGATTCATTGGGAACAAGGTTATGTCTAAGGGATCGACCCAAAAATGTATTTATAAAAAAATGGCAAATTAGTTTCGAAATCTAGGTGAATAGTGTCCAAACGCATGTAGAAGGTTCACTATTATTAGGGGCAATATTGGAAATTTAAACTTAAAATGGTCAAATTATTATAAAATTGGGGTGAATCGATCCAAAAAAAAATTCACCCAATTTTTTTTTGGCTAATGGGTCCTGGTCAAAGGTCCCAAATATTAGCCAATTCTAAATTTTGAAAATCCTAATTTTAGCCATTTCAAAAACCATAGTCAAGAACCAAAGGTTCGAGTCATAGTCCAAGAAACCATAAGAAGACTTAACTGAAAACTGACCATCTTTCTCAATGACCCAAAACTAGCCTATCTTGAAGACTAGTACCCAAGGTTAAGAACCATTTTATGGAGTTTTTTAAATTTATATTACCAAGTTTCACCTCCTAATAAATATTTGGGAAGTCAAAGAACTTCCATTGAATATGATCATTGAATAATTCTAAAATAACCTACCTATGATAGGCTTCAGACAGGCGAAGACCAGACAATCTTCAAGAGGGGATGGAAAGGCCCAAGAATCTTCCCAAATATCAATGGAATAACCATCCCCCATCACCTAATGTAGGTATTTACATAAATCCACCTGACTACCAACTATACTGGACCAAAAATCGAATCCCATTGGGAGAGCTTGGTATTTCAAGAAATTGCTACCACTGCAAAGATACTTAGCATTCACAATCGTAACCCAACTAACATTGTCATCCTTGTTAGAGTAGGTTGTTTACCTTAGCTCATGTTCACATAGGTTATTTATTTCCTTTTTATTTAGTTATTCCATGTATTTTCCCCGCCCACTTATGTGTGGATATTTCATTTATATTATTTAGATATTATGAGATGTTACATATTTATGTCTTAGATATTATGGGGATATTTTTAGGTTTGACTATTCCTAGAGGTGACATTTGGAGGGTTGATATTCTTTCTCCCATAGCAGTTACATATCTATGGACCATATCACATATTCATTTTGTACGATGGATATTTATCCTTAGCTTGATTCTATGACTATGGTTGATCATCCTTGACTATATAAACAAGGCACCTTCATTGTACTCAATGTTCCATTTTCAGATCTAATATATGATATTGTTGCTCTCTTGTTTGCATATCGATTTGTAAGCTTATGCTGTCAATTTGCTTTCAGATTCTTGTTTTGGTTGAATGTGGTGTTTCTGTTAACACTTGAGATCCTTGTAGATTGGAATTATCTGATTATCATTACTTTCATGGCATCAGAGTAATAGGTATTGCAGTCATCCATTTGTGAGTTTTTTGTAGTTGTTTCTCTTGCAGGTTCGAAGAATGGTGTGGAAGCTTCGGTTTTTGTGATCGGGTCCTTGGTGGAGTTTTTTGGCAATTTTGTATAACTCCTTCCATTGTAATATCATCATAAGCCTTATAAAATCTCTTCTGCCTATACTACAATAGCCTCATTCCCTTGGATCTGTCCTAAGCATTTTTTTCTTGAGCATTTCCCTGTTTTGGCAGGGTCACCCATCTAGCCCATTTTTATATTTTGCATGTACATCTTGATAAAAATGCTTATTTTCCACAATTTTTTTTGGAGGTCTGTAGATGCATTCATTTGAGTTGTGCCCAAAATTTTAGCTCATTTGGATCAGTATTCTTCAAGATATCTTGATTTTAGGAAAACCTATAATTTTTTAGTAATCTGCATATATCTTCATCAAAAATTCTTATTTTTTGTAGATTTGTTTATATAATGTGTAAAATAACATTATAGACCATCCCATAAAATTTCAGATCATTTGGAGCTGTATTTTGACCGTTACAGTGATTTTACTATTTTTAGTAAATTCGTCATTTCAAGAAAAATATTGGGAGTTGCTTAGCAAAATATTTTCCAGGCCTGTAAAATAATTTTTATAATATGTCTATAAAATTTAAGACTTTTTGGATCTATATTTAGGCATTTATAATGATTTTATGACTGCACTCTCAATATTGAATTGTAAAAAAAAAAAAAAATGGTTTTTGCACTTAAACCTTGTATATGGACTATTGTTATAAAGTCCCATATTCTGTATTCTTGTGAAGATAATAAAATAATATTTGGGGGAGGGTCATCTCAGTGCTAATTTGTGCACCCCATCTGCATTATTTTTCTCTTTGGTGATTTTTGTAGAATGGCTTCTTCAACTTCTTTTGCATTAGATCAATGTGAGCCATTAACAACACATAATTACCACACATGGAGACTAAGAATGGAAAAAATCATTAAACATAAAGTATTATGGGATTTAATGCTTGAAGAACAACCAAATTTCACTAGAGAATATGAAAAATTTCAGCACCAATGCAAATTACATGAATATATGGGTTTGATAGGAACTTATGTAAGTGATAGTCATTTATTTCATTTGGAAGGATGTGACTCTCCTTTCAAAATTTGAGAAAAATTAAAAGGATTATTTGGTAAGGTGGATCACATAAAAGCCATGCAGCTTGAATTTAAGATCACTTCTCTCAATATTGAAGATTTTCCATCTATTGTAGACTATCTTACTAAGTTCAAGCACTTGTTGACACAATTAAAGGGGAGTGGGAGAGACAAGAAAGATGAAGAGTGTGTTTACTTGATTCTATCCAAGTTGAAAGGTCCATTCCAAATATTTCCTTCTACATTTTTCTCTAGCATGTATGCCTTAGGTGACACATTTGTAATTCCTAATTTGGAGTTGTTTTGTGAAATACTTACTAGGGAAGAATCCAAATTGTCTAACCTTGAGTCTTCCACCTCTCAAAAGGCATTAGTAGCATCTAGTCCTAAGGGTAAGGGAAAATTCAAAGGTAAACCTAAGTCTTCTCCTTCTCCATCTCAAAGTGCTCCTAAACCCAAAGAATCTAACTCTAAACCCAAAGAGTCTTCTAAATCCAATAATAAGTCTACCCTTTCATGCTCCTTTTGTGGGGGAATAATCATGTAGAAACCAGGTGTTGGAAGAGAATGCAAGCCTTAGAGGATGCAATAAAAAAATACAATATATCTATCTCCACTCCACCTCATTCTAGTGAGCATGGCAAAGCACTTAATGTTGTTGGGAGATCTCATTTAGTTGTTATAGATAGTTGGGTTATAGATTCTGGTGCTTCTCACCATATGACTTCTTCTAAGGAGTCATTTGTATCTCTTGGTTTGAGTTCTACTTCCAAAATTGAGGTTGGAGATTCTTCCTTTATTTTTGTTAAGGGAAAATGTGACATACAACTTGATGGTGGATACATCAATGATGCACTATATTTTCCTGACATCACTACAAATTTACTTTCTATTTATCAAATTTATCATTTTGGTCAGGGCAAAATAGTGACTTTCACACCACAAGGAGCTAAAGTTAGAACATTGTTGGAGCCTCATTCACTTGTTGCACAAGGTGTTGTTAATCATAGTTATAGACTATATCACTTTGAGGGTTTTGATGACACTTATTTTGTAGGCACATGCTTGGTTGCTCATGCAGATTCTGAGAGTAAGCTTTGGCATGAGAGATTTGGACATCTTAATTACAAATATTTGAAGGAGTTGAGCACTCATGGTATGGTTGATGGTTTACCTAGATTTTCTTGTCTTGATGGAGTTTGCCCTAGATGTGCATTAGGGAAACAACACCAAGATCCATTTCCTAAGGGTAATTCAAAAAGAGCTTCTTCACCACTTGAGCTTGTGCATAGTGACTTGATGGTTTTTTCTACTCCTTTCAAATGAGATAAGTATGCACTTACATTTATTGATGATTTCTCAAGGCGTACTTGGGTTTATTTTCTCAAGTACAAGAGTGATGTCTTTTCACACTTCAAGGTGTTTAAGGATTTTGTTGAGAATCAATATTCTAGTTGCATAAAGAAGCTTCATGGGGGGAGTACTTCAAGAAATATATTTCTAATTTTTTGGTAGCTCATGGCATTGTTCACCAACATTCTATTCCTCATACTCCACAAAAAAATGGCTTATCAAAAAGGAAGAACTAAACTTTGAAGGAGATGGCTAACTGTATGATGTATTTTAGGGATTTACCTCCTATATATTGGGTAGAAGCAGTTAATTGTATGAACTACATTCATAATCACACACCATATAGAGCACTTGAGCATTTGACTCCAGATGAGGCTTGGTATGGGACTAAGCCTGATGTCTCATTTTTCAAAGCTTTTGGAAGTCATGCTTGGGCCTTTGTGCCAAAGAAGAAAAGAAAAGCCTTGGATAAGAATGCGAACCCTTGATATTTGTTGGGTATTGCGAGGACATGAGAGCTTATCAACTTTTGTATCCTAATATTCATGAAGTTATTTTCAGAACTCATGTTCAGTTTGATGAGTGCTTTTCTTCTCATGATTCTTCTTCTTTAATTCCATCCATTGATGATTCTTCACTTCATCTTGAGGATCCCTTATTTGAGGAGCAAGTTTAGGAGGTAGTTGAGGAGGTTATGGATATAGATTCATATGAGAATATTGTTCCTCCTAATATTGTCACTATGAATAGGTGGGCTCGTACCACAATTTTTGAGGAAACACCTTTCATACAAGATCTTCCACCCACTAGACATAATCATGCACATTCTACAGGTTCTAGACTTTTATGTTAGGCAATTTATAGGGATCCATAGTATTTCTCACAGGCTCATGGGATACAGGAGTGGGATGATGCGATGAAATATGAGTATTATTCTTTGATGAAGAATCATTCTTGGGATTTGGTCTCTCTTCGTAAGGGAAGAAAGCTGGTTAGGTGTAAGTTGGTATACCGAACCAAATATGCAGCTGATGGATCCATTGATAACTATAAGGCTCGTATTCTAACGAAGGGTTTCTCACAAGTCCAAGGTATTAATTAATCTAAGAATTTTGCACCCATCACCAATATGGATTCTATGTGCCTTATACTTTATATTACTGCATCACAAGGTTGGCCAGTGTACCAGATGGATGTGAAGAGTGCCTTATTGCATGGAGATTTGCAGGAGGAAATCTACATGGAGTAACCTACTAGGTTTGTTCATGACTCTTCTCTTGTTTGTATACTATGAAGGTCTCTCTATGGTATCAAACAAGCCCCTCAAGCTTGGTATGAGAATATGGACTCTTTTCTTCTATCTACTGGTTTTGTTCGTTGCCACTCAGATCCTATAGTGTATATACAACATGTTGGAGAGGATAAAGTTATACCTGTCTTGTATGTTGATGATTTTCTTCTCATTGGTAGCTCTTCTTCCCACATTCATACTATTCAAAGGGCTATCTCAACATAGTTTGATATGATAGATCTTGATCTTTTACATTTTTTCCTTGGTTTGCAAATTTCTCAGTCAGATTCATGGATTCATTTGAGTCAGCAAAAGTACACCCATAATATTCTTCAGCATTTTGGTTTGGCTGATTGCAAGCCATGTCCCTCTCCTTTCCAATATGAGGTCTCTCTTACTTCCACATGCACCAATCCTCTTTGTGATCCTACCTTGTATAGGCAGTTAGTTGGAAGTTTGATGTACTTGACCCATACTTGCCCCGATATTTATTTTGTAGTTGGACTTGTGTCTCGATTTGCACATACCCCTTATAGCAGTCACTGGAATGCTGCCAAGAGGATTTTGAGATATCTACAGGGCACTTCACACTTTGGATTGCACTACACCCGAGGTTCTACTCAGTTGGTTGGATATACTAATTTAGATTGGGTAGGTTCTATTGATGATAGGCATTCCACTTTTGGCTACATTTTTTTTCTTGGCTCTTCTTCGATTGCTTGGGCATGCAAGAAGCAACAGGCTGTTGCAATTTCATCTACAGAGGTAGAGTACAGGGTAGTAGTCACAATGAGTCAGGAGGTTCTTTGGCTACGATAGTTATTAACAGAGTTTGGCTTCCCACAGGATTCAACAACAATACTTTGGTGTGACAACCAAAGTGCAATTCACATTTCTCACAATCTTGTTGAGCACCAGCAGACCAAGCATATTGAGATTCACATGCACTTCATTCGTCAGTACATTCAAGATGAAGTTCTTTTTTTGGAGTACATTCCAACTTAGTAGCAGGTTGATTAGCTTTGATGGACCTACCCAACACCTCAGCCATAAGAATAAAAAGGTAGGACGATAAAGGGTCTCCCTAATACATATATTTATTGCTATGAAATTAACCCATCAGATATCCATTAATAATTACGAAAAACATGACTAAATGTATATAGGATTTAATCAGTCTTAGCCAACACTGGGTAAATCCAAACCTATAAAGAACCCTAAGAAGAAAATTACAAGCCACTCTATCATACATCTTGTTCATGTCTAACTTGAGAAGAGTTCTGGATCTCCCACTTTTATTATTAGAGTGGATGCTCTCATGAACAACAATAACACCATTCAAAATCTATTGTTGGGCCATGAAACCACTCTACGGAGCATCAATGATTGAAGGGAGCAAAAGTGTAAGTCTATTGGCCATGGATTTAGTCAGAATTTAAAAATCATATTACACAGGCTAATCAACCTAAAATCTATAAATCCTTTGGCACCCGATGATTTAGGAAGTAAAATAAAAAAGGTGGAATTTACATCAATCAAGATAAATTAGATCTTTGTACCTCTTTGATTGCATTATAAATATAAGAACCTAGAATATGCCAAAACCTCTAAAAAAGATAAGCAAGAAACCATTTGGACCAGGAACCTTAAGACATTCCATTGAGAATATTGCCTTTCTAATATCGTCATCAAAGAAGGGATCACACAAGATCTTGTTCATATCTTCAAATATTAGCACTGAGATGTTACAGGGAAGATGATTTTCCACTTACAAGTTTCTGGGAACCGAGGAGCATAACAAGTCTTTGAAGAACTTTCCAACACTTTCCCTAATTTTGTTAATTTCCTTAGTAACATCACCATACACCTTTCTGATTTCCTTGATATTTTTATGACTCCTATGCCTAAATGTGAACGTATGAAAAAATTTATGCTTCAGTCTCCTTCTTTGAGCAATAAATTCCTTGATTTTTGACACCACATAATCTCTTCTTCAGCCAAGACATTGTGCAAATTTGCAAGCAAAATTATTTCTTTGGATTTTATCGCCTCCACTACCTTCAACCTGGCTAAAATGATTTCCACTTCTTTGAGCTACTCAATGAGTTCATTTTTTCTTAACAAAATATTACCAAAAATGAATTTATTCTATTCCTTCAACTTTACCTTAATATACCTCAACTTCAATGCAACTTGAGCAATAGGGTGGCCCAAAAATCTCTTAGCCCACCATTCCTTGATCTTACCTTCCAGGTCCGGGTGAGGGAGCCACATGACCTCAAATCTGAAGGGCCTAGGAAAAAATGGATAATTTTAAACTTGCTCTAGCACCAAAGGATTATGATCGGAGGCCACTTTAGGAAGAGAATACAACGATGCATTTCTAAAAAAGGTAGCCCTTACTTAGATATGAGGATTTTGTCTAGCCTAATCTGAATATTTTGGTACCCCAATAGTGGATTTCTCCATGTATACATGTATCCCTTCAACTCCAAATCCATAAGCTCTTGGAAATTCACAAAAAGGCAAAGTCTTCCATGCTTTTGTAGACTGGAGTCCCTCCTTTCTTATCATATGGGTATAAAGGGGTATTAAAGTCTCCTACCAAAATCCATGCTTCCTTGTTAAAAATATCTCTCATAACTTGCAAGGAGTCCTAGAATACCAACCTATTTTGAGGAGAGTTAGGGGCATAAATATTCGAAGTAACCCACTTGACCCTTGAGACTTTGAAATAAAATAAAATATTTTTAACTCTATCAAAAACTAGTAGAGTCAAATATTTTGGGTTCCACATACATAATATACCTCCTAAAGCTCCATTTTATGAGCTAGCAACACAATTTGATTCTCTCCAAATTTTCTTTTAAACTAATTCAGCGTTGTAACTATCTATTTTTGTTTCCTATACAAGAATAATATCTAGCTTAAAATCTTTCCTTAGAGAGGCCAGTGCTCTTTGTTTAGTAACCCCATTCAAGCCTCTATTATTCCATGTTATGAGTCTCATTTATGATATTTGGAGCAATTTACCCCTAGGAGAATGGAGCGAGTGACAAAATAAATCTTGTTTAATTTTATTCCCTTTAGACTCTTTCTCAAATTTCAACTGGCTTTGCAAACCATTTGTAATATTTGCTTTCGACTCTTTATTTCTTACATTTTTGTTAGAGGGCTTACACACCTTCCTAGGTAGTCCAAAATCATCCAATATGTTTCGAGAACTTCTTATTTCTGGACAAGAACATTTTGCCCTTGATGAAACTTCTCCCCACTCCGGTGACTTGGCCATATTCATCTTGGGATAAGAGCTAGAGTCTTTCACCATATTTTGAGGTAAGACAAGCACCTCTAGCTCATCCTAATTTCCTTTCTCCTCCTTAGGGTTAGCATATTTAGGATTTAATAATTCAAAGTAATTATAAAGAAAATTTGATAGGATACCAATTTCAGTCACCAGATCTGCTCTATCCACCTACGAGAGGCTAGAAAAAATACTAGACTGATTGATAGCAATTGAATCTAGGTTGCTAACTTCCATCACCTTGAAATCATTCTCAATTTTGTTGGATCATGAGTTATCTGAAACAAACTAGTTGATGCCTAAGGCATCAAACAACCTCAACTGAGGATGACTATTAAAATTTTCTTGTTTTTTAACCTAGTTCCCCTTGGGAATCTCATTTTTGGTTGGACACGAACTAGCTGAGTGGCCCAACCTCCTACAACTGAACACTTAAGAAGTATATTTTCATAGAATATCATTTGAGTCCATACATTATGTTTGGAAATAATATCGATATGACTTGACAACTCCACCTTCGGGTCTACCATTACGCACATCCAAGCAAAAATTATTCTAGATTTTGCTCTGGTGGTCGAGTCTATTAACACTAACTCACCAATCACCTTAGCTATACCCCTTAGGATGTGTCCATGCTAGATATGGAATGGTAAATCAAGAAGATGTACCTTAAAGGATCCAAATTAATATTTTGGGTTCGTGGATTAAAATCTGGCCCCCACTTGCATAGAAACAACTATTTTCTTCCAAAGAACCAAGGAATCCCTTCAAGCATCCACTTTGAGTCTTCCTCACAATTGATTTTAATCAAGAAGAATGCATTAGAAATTGTAACAATGTCCAAAGAACCTTTCAGTTTCCATTTGATCATCGCCCATCTCCTTATGGCATCAATATCAGGTTTGTCACCATGGAATTTTCTAACAAGGTTCCATGAGCCCTCCTCCATGGTGACTACCATAAGATCATCCAAAATGACCAACTTATCTCTAGTAGGATAGAGGTCAAAAAGAGAATAAGAGTTTTGAGATCCAAAACCCTTAGCTGTGATCTCGACAAAGGATAGCTTACTTGGCTTGAGGAAGGTACCAAATCTTTGGGACCCACCTGTATTGCTGGTGAACTGAGTCTCATGAACCATTGAGCTAGAAGAACCAACATTGAGAATATTTACTCAATCACTATGCCCTCAAAGCCTGACTTTCTAGGTAAAATCACCTCCCTAGGAACGACCATCTACTCACTATTATCCTACCTGCTAGCATATACCTAACCGAATAAATACTACAAACTAGCATTCGCTCTCTAACCTACCACTGCATGTAGACTGCTACTAACCTCACCCTTCTACCCATCATCAAGCCTTACCTGCTCCCTCCTACCATTACTTAATTCAAATTCTTTGACTCTCATCGTAGGAATTCTCACTCATATTTGTTTATTTGAATATCCTGTTCGAGGAGAAACATCTACCATCCTGAGAAATTTGTGCCATGAAAATTAAACCCTAAAAACCCATATGTGGATCTCTACAATTATTTCACTCCCTTGACTACTTGATCCATCATAAAAAAATAAACCCTAAAAATTCATCTATGGATCTCTGCAACACTATAATTCTTTCACTCATGCCATCGCTTGAGCCACCATGATAAATTATTTCACTCCCTCATTTCAATATGTCCTCTATGAATTTTTTTTGAGCTATCATGAAAAATAAACCCTAAAAATCCATCTACAAATCTCTACAACACTGTAATTATTTCACTTTTGTCACCACCTAAACCACCGTGAAAAATTCTTTTACTCCCTTCTTTCACTATGTCCTCTACAGATTTAACTTGATCCACTACTTAAAAAAAAAAATCATCTATGGATATCTTCAACACTAAAAAATAAACCGCTTGAGGATCTGTGGAATTCTTTCACTCCCTTTACCACTTGAGAAACTATGAAAAAATAAACCCTAAAAATTTATTTTATGATTAATAATTCTAGTGCCTAAGAATGATACACAATTTGATGTTTTAGGTTCATATAGTGAGTGCTTAGAAGTAGTTCATTTTGAAGATTTTCCTTTTATTTGATCTAAATCTAAGAGCCCCATTTGAATAGTTCATTGATAGGTTGCATAATTTGCTTGAGCATGGTCTCAGGCTTGATGTAATTCACAACAAAATCCATGTGATTTTCCATTGGAATAGGGATTGGTAGTCTCGATTATTTCTTTGAGGAATCTCATGCCCGAGTCAAAATGAACCACCTAGGATTTTTTGTCATGGAGGTCTTGTAAATTATAATTTCTTTAGATTAGTGACTACAATATTCATATTTTATAATAGCTTCATCATGGATGGTTCTTATTTGATGGAAGTTTATTTTATAAATTTAGGTATATTTTTCTTTTCTTTTTCCTTATTTTTTTTCATTTCCTAGATTGGTACACATGATATTTCATAAGTATAATATATGCATTAGCTTATCCCATTGTTTCTATCTTAACTTCTTGTAAAATAAAAGATACTTATCAATGCAATAAATTTATGAATAAACAAAGTATAAGATATTTAGGAGGTTTACAATTTAAAGTTCTATTTCATTATTTATAAAATATTTCAATGAATTCTCTAATTACATTTTTATTTTTATTTTTTCTAACAACAACATGATATAGCATATTTTATCATCCAACGCAAAATAAAAATAGGCAAGAAACATGAATTTTAGATCATACCAGTAGGTGATAGATCCTCCTCCCAAGCCTTGAAACCATGTAGCATCAAAATCAACTAAGGTCTCAATAGATATTTCGTCTGACACATCTTCATAGTCTACCATCAAGGTTGAAGAAACTACCCCAAATAAATTTAAAGTATCTTTAGAGTTAATTGTACCATCCCCTATAATTTTAGGGAGAAATTTCCTATACATTTTTGGTATTTCATTGGTTTCAAAGGTTTTGAGAGTACCGATTTGATTACACTAGGAACAAAAATGAGGCTAGGGAGGAGCTTGTTGTTGTGTCATATTATTAAAAATAGGTGATATTTGGGAATATATTGAGGAAATATTTAGAGAGGCTTATTAAAGATGTAAAAATTAAAAATCAAAATAATGGATTTCAAGTTTTGGTGCTCGAAGACCTAAGTTTTGGGGAGTTCTTAGAAGTTAAAATTGAATTATCATACATAGAATAATTTGGACTTGAATTATTAGATATAGAAGAACTAGAAGTTTTACTTAGAGTAACATATTTCTAAAAGAAAAAAATATAAGTCCCATATGTTCTAGTATATTGTCTATGGCAATCTAGTTTGGAAAATTAATTTTGGGGAATTTGGTGTTGAAGGTTAGTCTATATTTGTTTGTCAATTTCCCATGCTCTCTCTTCTTCCTTGTAAGTTATAACAAGGTATAGGTATATTTAAGCGACATTTCTAGAGAGCACTGCATAAGTTATGAGCAATATTAAACTAAACTTGTAAAATATCTAACACTAGTTGAGAAACACTAGATGGAGCAAGTACAATCATATTTATGCCCCATGGTGGGTGCCAAAATCTATTGGTCTAAAATCTAGTTATTAGACCATTGATTGAACTTCATAAAAAATATATAAAATAAAGATTTAAGTTCTCCATAATTTTTAAAAGTGTGGTTCCTTCTCAATAATAAAAATTCTATTTAATATTTAAAATACTGGAAAGTAAAATAAAATATAATATAAGGAAAAAAATAAAAATGAGAAATAGATTATTAATTAATTTTTAGCATCCTAAGAAAACCATTATATTGAGTAATAGTTTAATTCATCAATCACATGCTTACCTTAATATAAAAATGAATAACTTTTAATAGCAACAACAGTTTTAAAAAAGAGAGAAATACTCATACCATGCAAAAGCCATGGACAATTTGATAATAAAAATACTTTTTTTTAATTACTATATCATGAGATGATAAAATACAATAGTCTTCATGCAAAAATGGGAATCCTATTTTTTATCCTTCTATTTACTTCTATTTATACGAAATGTTCGCTAGTTACATGAAATAACCAACACAACTACTTCTAATTGATTTATATTAACTAATAAAAATTCTAATTAACTAATCTCCTATAATTTCTAATTATAATTTGTACAAAGGGTACACTTGGCCTACTACACAATCAAATTATAATTAAAGGCTTTGAGAAGTTGTTTTCCTACAAGGGGAAGTAATTATAGGCTATAAGACAACTAAGAAGTTACTTCCTTTGATAATATTTTGTTAGGATATTACCCAAAATTTAAGTTGTACATTGAGGAATTGTAAGTTAGGCTTCTCCACACTTTGTCCCCTAGCATCAACTTATTTTCTTACAATTCATTTGATTCTTGTAGGAATCTACAATACTGGTTAACCTTGGCAATCAATTTTTAATTAAGAACAACCCTCTAAAATTACTTAGGATAGCTTCATCAAAATATTTAAATTTGAGGAAGACCTAACCTTATTACGAGTCCAAATCAGTGAGGGTTACATCATTGGTATTCTTTACCATATATTCTAAGATCTAGTTAACATCAATGCCAATTTCTTGTAGATGTATGTCCATTTTATTGACATAGTGTTACATACCCAACACTTGTAACTCATAGGGGCATATGTTATTGTATGTAAAGTGGACCATGTATCAAGTTAGAAGTGGGCCATGTGTTAAGTTAGGAGAGTGTGTGTCATAGAATCATGTATATAACCGCTTTGTTCTATAAAATATTTATTTTCATACGATTATGAATGTAACCACTTGGTATTATAAATGTATTGCCATAAATTTAATCAAGAACATTGTCATAAAATATTATCATAGGAGGTTGTCATAGAATATTTTCATAGAATGTCAAGAAATATGCTTGTAAATATTATAAAATAAGAAGGATATAACCTTTATGGGCTAGTGAAGAATTTGCATATTTTGTAAGGAGGTTACCCCCTCAAAGAGGCCCACGTTATTTTCCTCAGATTCCTATAATTACTATTAACTATGTTTCCATGTTTCCTTTAATGAATGCTTATATTATTGGATATACAATTTTAATTTTGCTTTCATAAATACTCTATGCAATTATAGTTAGGATTATCTTTGGCATCAAATTTCTTATCTTAGTAAAAATTTACACTAAATGTTTTGAGGTGAAATATTCACATGAGAAAAAGAGGTTCATTACAAGTGGTATTAGATCTATTTCTAGGGTATGGTAAGCTTATATTGTAAGTATTTTTTTTTTTGCTATTAACCCTAGTTTTATAGGTTAGAAAAAATGTTTTGGCTATTTTAAAATAACAAGGAGGAGTTATCATTATTGTCTAAACTAGATTTCCCATAACGTGTCAAGTGAAGTGGGATGATTAGGCTCCAATACCCAAGCCTTGAACAACACCCTATATAGAATTGAGCTCTCACATGCCTTGAGTATATCGAGAGACTCCTTTTATGAACCCTAAGACAAACCTACATATATAAAAATTTAGTTAACCATGTAATATTCTTAGTATACAAAACACAACACTCAAGAAGATCACCCTCCAAAATTGATCAGGGAAGTAGTAGTGCACTTGATCAAGGGTATGTGTGGAATCCTACTTGAGTAGTGGCCTAAAGTATTAGCCCAAGCATTATTGATCACTACTATAGTATAATAAAGGGATGTGGAGAGTACAAAAACCTTAACCTAGAATACATCCATTACCTACTTACCTTATTAGGAGAAGAGATCACATGAAAAAAGTGAAATTATAAGAGTTTTAAAGTAGATAAACAACTAGAAAACCCCTATTATAATATTTTGGGATATTAAAAATTCTATTTTAGTATATAGTCCATTGTGATTTTCTCATCGAGATAATTTGTTTGGTATATAGCACCCATACACTTTTTTGGGAACCTTACTAAAAATAGCAAGTACTAAAACTAGTGCTTGTACATTTAGTAAATGTCCCTAAGACCTATTACCAAGAAATAGAGGCCCAAATGCACAAGTTGGAGGAAAAAATTTCTAAATTGGTTGCCATAATGGAAATCAAGGGTCAATTTGAAGAACACAAGCTTATATTGAGAGGGGGTGAGCAGTATAACATAAAAAATTTCACTTTTCAATCCAAATGATAACAACAATAATATCAATAAAGTAATGAAACAATGCACAAATTTTCACACATATGAGAGAAATAGATTTAATGTGGTTCACCCAATGTGGGCTACATCCATGAAGAAATATTGCTTATAAATTTCTCAACAAATTTTGTGGGCACAAACCCATAGGAGACACCAATACCCTATTACAATGTTCATGGAAACCAATCCATAGGAGACACCAATCACCTCTTAAGTTCATGGAAATAAATCCACAGGAGACACCAAGTCCATATCAATTTTATGGACACCAATCCATAGGAGATACTAATACCCTCTTAAGTTCATGGACACCAATCCACAAGAGACATCAATCCCCTCTATTGGTTCATGGACACCAATCCATAGGAGACACCAATCCCTTCTACTCTAGTTTTGTGGACACCACTTCATAGCAGATGTCAATCTCCTCTGCTATGATTTTGTGGACACCACTCCATAAGAGACACCAATCCCCTTTGTTGGTTTGTGGACACCAATCCATAGGAGACACCAATCACCTCTACTCTGGTTCATGGAAACCAATCCATAGGAGACACCAATCCTCTCTACTCTACATACTGCTCAGATATACTCCTAAAATTGATCACAATATTGCTCACAACTCTTGCTCAACTCAGATCCAAAATCAGCTCATAATACTACTCAAAACTCTACTCAAATCAACTCCATAACATGCTCATAAATCCTGCTCACAACTCTGCTCAAATCAACTCCATAACCTTCTCACAAATCCTGCTCACAAATTTTCTCAAATCAACTCCATATTCTGCTCATTAATTTTTCTCACATCTTCTATAAAACTTGCTCAAATATGCTCACAATATCTACTCACAAAAGTGCTCAACACTGCTCCAAAACCTGCTCACAAATGTGCTCAACAATCTGATCCAAAACCTACTTACAAACATTGCTCATCTACTCCCAAATCTTGCATGCATACAATGCTCATCTATTCCCAAATCTTGCATACAAAACAATGCTCATCTATTCCCAAACCTTGCATACAAAAAATGCTCATCTATTTACAAATATTGCATAATGATGTCATCAAGTACTTCACCTATTCTTCATTGTGCTTTCCTCAACTAAAGCAATTCATACATATTCTACCTAGAATTATTTTATCTTCATGAACATATAGAGAATGATATGCACTAAAAAATACCCAATATGTTCTTCACATTCATTAAGTTTATCGCTTTCACATGTCTCATATTTATTACATCAAAATGTAGCTTTAGTCTAGCACTTGATAACTAACCTGGTAATTGTTGATTTACACCTTTCCTTCAAAACCAATCATAGTGCACAAATTTATCCTTTTCATATAATCCCAAAATAAATAATGAAAAATGTATAAATTTGTTCTCAAATTAGATTTATAACCCTTGCACATTTACTCACAATTTTAATCAAAGGCAATGCCCAAATTTGCTTTAAAATATGATCTATAATCCTTGCTCATTTATTTCCAATTTCAAGCAAAAACAATGCACATCCAATAATTCCTTATACTTCCCACTATATGATAAAATATTTTTCTCAAATTTATTAAGCCATTTGATAAAGGAATTAAATCACCATACCTCTAAATATGCCTCAATGATGATGATGAGCTTTTTGCATGAACTTTCCAAACCAGTCTTAACAAAATGATTTTCCTTTTGTTTGTACCTTCAAAAACTAGTTAGAAATTCTCTTTTTCTTTTCTTGATTAAATATCAAATCAAGCACTTTTAAAAACCCTTATAAAAAATATACACAATAAAGATTAAAAATCACTCCTTATATCTCCCTTTTGAAACTCACAATATAAAGCTTTATTAATAACAAAAACCCTTTATATCTCCTTTTATAACATGCAAAATACAACTTTTAAAAATAACAACCTCATACCTTATAACTTCATTTTTATAGCATGCAAATATTCATTTTAAAATAATCATTACACACATTATATCTCCCACTCAAAGTATGCAAAATATAATCACGACACACCTTATATCTCCCTCTCAATTAAATCAAATAAATTTTTTGCCCTTACCTCACATAGCAAAAACCACCAAACACGCATGGAGGAGATTCGATCTTCCAAATTTTTCTAGCACAGTGCCCTAGCATAGGTTAGGTGACCAAACAAGCTACCTCAATGGGTAAAATAAAAGGTGTAGCCTGATCTATTTAAACCCTTATTCATTCTATCAACCGAAATGAAAATGGCACCACGGGGATTCAACCCTGCAACCTCCTGCTACATAGTGCCTTAGGGCAAGATCAACAACTGGTTGGGCTAGCCACTCAGGTGAGACTAAATTCGCAACATAAATATTATAAATTCTTTTTTTTTTTTGCTCACTACCATCAAACATGCTCTTCTCCTTATCTTCTACTTGCCGCTCTATTTTCATATGAAGGAGATTCAAATTTCCACCCCCCAAAATGAATCTGATAGCCTTTTAAATATGAATTTTATTTAGCGCCCAAGGAGGTTAGCCTTAGTATTTTAAATATTTTAGTTTTCAAAATTTACATTAGTGTTCTCAAGGAGGTCGTCCAATATTTTAACCTTTAAATTTTAAACTTTTGAATTATATTTAAATCATTTGATTTAAATATGACCTTCCACTTTTTCAAACTTTTATATATTTAAATCCTCTTGATTTAAATATAACCCTCCACCTTAATATTTAAATATTTCATTTAAATATTAAAGCATATCTCTGCATTTATGACAACTTTCCATTTCATCATTTGAAGATATTTATACCTTTGACACCTCTGAATATATCTCTACCTTTATTAATGATAACTTAACATTTCATCCTTGAAGATATTTCTACCTTTGACATCAATGACAACTCAATATTTCTAACGATATCTTCTCTCATCACCATGATAATAGACTACCAATATAAGAGGACAAAACGATTCAAAAGCTTGAAGTGATTAAAATTAGAAATCCAAATTTTGATGTGTATGCTAAAAATAGCCTAGATGCTCAATGGAGAAAAATTGTTCAATGACCAGAATTTTCTAAGGTTTTAATGAGGAAAACAATCAATGGGTAGGGAACAATAGAGGCATGAATCTAAACTTCCCAAAATAAAATTTCTAAGGTTTGATGAAATAAATCCACAAAGTTAGTTGATTAACACTGTGCAATGATATGAGCTCTATAAAACACCTTTTGATCAAAAAATATTTATAACTTCTCATTTTGAACTTAAATACCTACATTGGTACCAATGGTTGCAAAAACAAGTCCCAGATATTGGATGGATACATTTCATAAGAGAACTCCTTGGTTGATTTTGGCTATCACAATTTGAATATTTTACTGGTGCCCTCACTAAGATTTGAAAAACAAGCACTATGCCCGAGTATATTATTGCTTTTGAGAAGCTCACCAATAGAACTAAATCTCTTTTAGATGAATTTTTCAAGATTTTTTTTATTAGTGGGCTAAAGAAAGAGATAATAATTATGGTTCAAATGATTAATTCAACCACCTACATGATGACCATAGGGCTAGCTAAACTAGGAAAGAACAAATGGAATGCTCAATGAAAGGCTTATAAACCTCCTACTTTTTAAAATATAACTTAGGCATCCACAAATACTATTACTCTAAAATATGCAGTAGTTAAGAGGCTAAAAATATAGTAGATGACAAACCATAGATCCAAGGGACTCTATTATAACTATGAGGAAAATGGGCCATGGAACACAAATATAAAACCTAATGTCTCTATATTTTGGATATGAGAAGTACATCAACGTCTACAAAATTGGGGGATAAATTTGTGGATTTAGAAGAAGAGTCATTAGAATCAATGGATGTCAAATGACCAATAAATAATCAAGAGGAATATATTCCTACCCTTTCTTTGAATACCATTATAGGATTATTGATACCCCAATGCATGATGGTCCAAGGATTTCTCAAAGGGCATAAATTTTTGACCCTATTGGACTCAGGTAGTATTGATAATTTTATTGAACTTAGTATTGCAAAAATAGTAGAATATTGTATTTATGACTATGATCAAGTTTAGGTAAAAATTTCTAATAGGGTTGTAATAGGAGGTGTCAAAATACCTGTCTATCCATATGTGATTATCACTATCACACTAAGTTACATTGGGTAGAGTAGATATTTTATTATATTACCTTTGGTTACAAACATTGGAAATGGTGTCTTAGAAATTTTTAGAAGTTTTAATGTAGTTCACTATAAATAACATAACCCACACCATTAAATGAGGGAAAGCTAACAATCCTTAGATTATAATATCCCATGAGATTTAGATATTAATTAAAAATGGTCATATGGCAGTTATGGGTCAGTTTTACCAAATGCAATTGTGTTATTCATGATGAAAAATACCTTTAGACTTGTTAGTTGTCTTACTAATAATAAATAGGTCTTCATCAAGTCTAAATAGCTACCACCCAGTTAGATAG
Source organism: Wollemia nobilis (assembly GCA_028583015.1). Lineage (NCBI taxonomy): Eukaryota > Viridiplantae > Streptophyta > Pinopsida > Araucariales > Araucariaceae > Wollemia > Wollemia nobilis. The sequence continues at coordinate 741,565 of JAQPPZ010016900.1, read as the reverse complement.
ATGGTTACTTAATCAACTTAGTCCCTAGGATTTAATCTCTAAATATTTGGTCATACAGGTATTCCTATCACCAAAAGAATGAGATTGAGCATTTGGTGATCAAGAAGAAGAATGGTTCATGAGAATGTGTGTGGACTTTTGTGAACTCAATAATATAACCATGAAGGATAAGTTTTTCATCCCTATGATTGATGATTTGTTGGATGAGATACATGGTGTTCAATATTTTACATAATTGGACCTCAAGCTAGGGTATTATTAGATTCATGTTCAAAAGGATGACATCCCCAAAATAACTTTCAGGGCCCATGAGGGGCATTACCAGTTCTTGGTCATGCACTTTGGCCTCACCAATGCCCCACCAAATTTCCAAGGCTTGATAAATAGGGTTATAAAATCCTACCTGTGAAAGTTTGCATTGGTATTTTTTGTTGACATATTGATCTATAACAAAATATGGTAAGAACACCTACAACATGTTGATCAAGTGTTGAAGCTTCTACAACAAAAATTATTGTATGTCAAACAATATAAATGCACCTTTGGGAAAATCAAGGTATATTTGGTGCACATTAAGGCCAAATATGGTGTCCTTGTAGATCCAACAAAGATTGAGGCCATGGAGTGGGTCAAATTTAAAATATTAAAGAGCCTTCAAGGATTTATCGACCTTATAGGATATGACTCAAAGTTTATAAGGACTATGGAAAGATAGTGGTCCCTTTGATAACTATGCTTAGGAAGGATGCATTCACATGAAATAATGTAGTTGAGTAGGCTTTTTTGACTTTTAAGGATACCATGTGTCATACACCAATCTTACCCATACCTAATTTTTCCAAAAAAATTATTATGATACCTCTAAAGTGAGATTTGGGGTAGTACTTAAGGAAGCATGTTGACCACTTGAATTCATAAGCAACTACCTATCAGGGTAGAATATTGTCAAATCAACTTATAAGAAGAATGCCAACTATTATCTTTGTCATCCTCCATTGGTGACCATACTTATTAGGGTGACACTACATCATCAGGATAGCTCATTGAATCCTTAAGGATCCCTTGGAACAAAGAATTTATTTTCCTACGTAGCAAAAATGAGTCACCAAGCTCTAAGGATATGACTTCATGATAATATATCTGAAGGGAAAAGAAAATATGGTTATTGATGCTCTCCCTAGACTGCCTAAAACATAAAATATTCTATATGTAATATCCATCCTTAATATTGATTGGTTAGAGACACTCAATTCAAAATGGAAGAAAAATTCCACACTTGCAAAGATCATTCAGACAACAAAAAAGGACCATCTCAATTATTCATGGAAGTAGGGGGAGTTGCGCTATAAGCATTGGGTTGTTATTCCACCCACTTCATAACTCAAATCATAGATTCTCATAGAAATTCAATATTCTCTATAGGGAGACACATGGGTTTCTTGTAAATCTATAAACAGATAAAGAACAAATTTTACTAGCCTAGGTGGAAGTCAAATATCAAAAGTTTATGGATCATTGTGATATTTGACGATTATTAAAATGGAAAATGATTAGTACATTAGGGTTACTTCAAACTTTACCCATTTAGGAGTCCTCATGGATGGACTTCTCCATGGAATTAATTGAAGGACTTACTCTATCTAGAGGTAAATCAATTATAATGGTAATCATGGATTGATTGATCAAGTATGGTCATTATTTATCTTAAAGTTATCCCTATACTTCTAGGATAGTGGAAAATTTTTTCAAGGATCAATATTTAGACTCCATGAGTAACTTGGACAAATGCCTTGGGAACCTACCTTTGAGAAATATTATTGTGCTTTTAAGGATCTAGTTGACATTGGTCATTTATCTATTCTTGGGTATGGAAAATCAATGGACGATCCTCTAGGGAAATATCCCCCTATGCTACAAACCACTAATACTCTAGCCTCTACATTGATTCTCACTCCTAAATTAAAGGAATATTTGCCCATTAAAATATCTATTGTGAAGGTGATTTTATTTCCCTTAAGGGCATGTAGTCCTTTCATAAATTTGGTACATTGAGGTCCTTCAAAGTCATTCTTGGTGTTCATTCTTCTATATGAACCCTCAAACTCCCTCAAATTTGATTCTTTAATGAATTTCTAGCCAATCTAAAACTTGATCCACACTAGTCGATCTAAGTCCTCACTTGCCTTTTTATGCATGTATTTTTTACTATCATATTTGTCCTAGAAGTCTTGTTCCTCTTATTCATGTTTAGAAAGTATGTCTTTTTTTTTTGTTTTAGATTGTCATGATTTCTCCATTCCTATTATAACTCTCCCTTTTTTATTTAGGTAGAAAACTAAACTATTGAATGAGGTCACTCGTGGACCTAATGGAATCACCATCATCTTCTCTAAACACTCAAATATATGAATAGGTCATATTTTGTACAAATCAATTTTGATAAGGGTGTATTTTCTTCATTGCATCCTTTAATTCCAAAAAAGCACCATAAAAAGTTATCATGTATAAAAATCCCCTTTCCTTTTCAAATTTAGCATAGAATGCAAGGTAGCACAGGGGGGCTGATAATACTTATTTAATTTTTGTATTGAATCTCAAATCCTTATTTGACATGGATATAAAAATTAGATATACTAAATAACAAGTCATATAAAATGACCTAGTTGTGATGATGCTTCACAACTAGTTGATCAATTTTCTAATAAATAAAATTGACACAATTAATGAGCTTGTTCTCAAAGATGGGCTTAAAAAGTGAGAACACCAAAACTTTAGAATTTGTAGACTTATTTTTTCATTCCAGACAATTAAGTAATACAATTGAATCTCTAATCTCTTCTTTATACTTTAGGATCCCTTACTATTATGTGGAAGTTATTTTTCTTAGGGGCTTTCATCTAGTGAGTCACAATGAACTTGAGAGAAGCTTCCTATTTATTTTAAAAGGCCTTCACTACCTTAGAATTGGAGGTGATGGTTTGTTCATTTTAGGTGTTCTTCAAATTAAGTACAACCCTAATCACTAATGACTTATTGTGATCAAAATATTTTCTTATGAAAAGACCATATTTCTAGTCTTTCTATCCACATGCCTAGCATAAAAAATTACTAGCTTAGTACATGAGAAGGTTTAATCCAAAATTGGCACACCTTGACCAATCTAGAGTCCCTTAGGGGCTATAATTTTTTAGTGTTTTAAAAATCCTTCTCATGTGCTTCATAGTCTCCTATTGTCATTTCTATATGAGTGATATTTGATATCTATGAGACTAATTTAGTCTCTTCCCACATGGTGTATCTGAAATTTACATTTTTTGTAGATGACGAGGTGTTCATTATGGTTAAACTTATGAATATCTATAGACGATGAGAAAAACAACTTGATAGGTACTACCTTTATAGACTTATAACCTTGGGAAGACTTACTTTCCTATAAGGGTTCTATGTATGAGGTCTAAAGGCACACGAGAATAAAATATTTCCATGAGAATAAGTCAAAAAAGGTTTTCCCACAAATGGGGTATGCTTGGTGTAGGGGTGAACCCATGCAAATAAGAGGAACTTAAAAGGGAATTTTCACTATAGTTAATTATCTATTGGATGAACGTGTCCATAGGACCTTGATGCACAACTTTGTAGTGTAAAATTTACATGATAATTACAAGATAAAACTTGGGAAAAATGGAAAAATTAAAACTAAAGATAAAAATAATCATTCATTTTAGGTTGACATCTATGGAAATAGTGGAAGACTCAATTGAGCTTATGGAAATAACTCAAATAAGTTTCATTGTGAAAATACATGTGAAGGAACAATATACTTTACAAAAATGATTTCGTTTACAACAATATCATAGATATAAAACATTTTCAATCCATGTGACAATTCCTTGTCCTAAGACTATAAAAAAGATAAAATTGATAGATATGTTAACAAAAAAATAGAGACTCTCTACAAAAAGGATTAAAGGCACTCTCTTAATAAACCAAATAAATTGAGCATCACAACCAATGAAGGAAACCATCAAGGAACTACTATAACAAATAATAAAACTGGGTTGGACCATTCCAAAATGGGGCAACTTAGAAAGAATATAGGTAAAACATAAAATTATAGAACTAAATTACAAACAAAACTTTGTAGAAGATAGATTCTTATAACCAAAGCACACATATTATATATAAAAAGTTAAAGAATAAAAAGTGATTAAAAAGGTAATATTTTAAATTAGGATAAAACAAACCTTACCAAGAAAAGAACTTGGTTAAAACTAGCTAAAAAATACCTCAAAAAAAAAAGAATATGACACTATGGTCAAGCAAGAGATAAAAATGAAAAATGACTAAGATAAATTAATATTTATAGAAAATAGGTTATGTGCTATGTAATTACACATGTGTGAGTAAAAATTAGGTTAGTAGAGCATTAAATGTGGGTTAATGAGATGTGTAACAGTATATTGGAAAATTTTTCTGAATACATGAAGAAAAAGATTCAAGAATGAGTAAATATAGAATGGATGTTTATTTCATATCAGGAATACTTGGGAGGGGGTAACCCATACACGTAAGGGCCCATTTGAATTTTTACTTGCAAGAACTAGGGTAACAAAAGACTTCATTAATTCATATCCATGTGGACGTTTTTTCTAAAGGCTTGAAATGATATGTTGTTTATGGTTGGTGTAATATAGAGTAGCTTTTGCATGTGATGAGCACTCTTAATATTGGGAAAAATGGATGCCCCATGCCCAAAAAAACATAAAATACTTCAAAAATTTCTTACCATAGACCAGTTTTTATATTTTGAAAGCTTATGTTATTTTAACATCATCACTACTCTAAATGATTGGTGATCCTTACAAGATGTGAACCCCTTACTCCAAATTTTTTTTTATAACTTGGATGCAATAATGATCAACATATATATATATATATATATATATAATTTCAAATAAATTAAAAAAATTCTAGTATACTTCACAATTTAATTGTTAGTTACCCAAGATAGGTATCTAATAATTTAATATTGTAGTGTATATTGGTATAAAAAATAAATGAATTATTGGATAATGTGGACCTACTATGATGTAAATGTTACTTATGTAACTATTATTCAAGTAAAGAATGCCACATGTCAAGTTAGAAATAGGTAGAAGAATAATATCATAGAATCATATATGTAATTGTCAAGGAATATTATCATAGAATAGTCAAGAAATATGCCTAAGGCCATTATTTAAAGGCAAGAGTGGAATAGAAGTAATATGAATTATTCTTGTAAGAGTCTTGGTTCATGGATATTGGATATAGTAGAGTGATTCCTTCCTTAAGGAGTAATATTTGGTGTTGCCCTACCTCAAGGGTATTACCTATCTCTATTTTATTATGTGAATTGTTATTATGGATGTACTTTGTATGTTTCTATATATTGGTGAATTATTTATTGTTAATGAGAAGTAAATTTTTATAACAAGTGATATCAAAGGAGTGATTATCACAAAGTGGGGTTGTTTTTGTAGAGCTAGGGCATGTTTTTCAAAAAAATATCTCTTGCAAGAGCTATATCTTTTTTATTAGTAATTTTTAGAACATTTTTGCACCACTGTGTAAATATTGTTTAGTACTATAAAAATTATTGTTCATTTGTTAAACTTTCATAATTATTGAGAAAGTTATGGTTGTTTGAAGTTGGGATATTTATGTTGTTTTTTGGCTACATGTTTTTTTTTCAAAAGAAAATGTTCATATCAATTTTCTTAACATTCATTTTCAAAATATTTTTGTTAGCTTTTTATGATCTATATTTAAGGAAATCCAACCACAAGGTGTAAAATGAGCAAGCAATGCTAACTATATGATAATGGCAATATAAAATCCAGGAAAAGTATATGAGAAATTTTTTTACAATAACTCAAAAAATAGCCATTAATGAAAGCTCATGAAAATAGTACAATGTAATATTATGGAGGACATGAACACTCCAAAACTTATGAATGATCTACATTATACTCACTATAATTCCTAATTATCTAGCATTCTATCTATCTATCTATCCTCTATCTAGCATCTAGCATCTAGCCTCTAGACTCTAGCATTTACTTCACTCTCTCAAAGGCCTATATATAGGGAGATATATCCCTTGGCATTTCATCTACCCATGAATCTTCATCTACCTAACCTATGACTCATGTACATGTGGACTACATGCACATTTACATCATTGCACATTCTAACACTTGTGCATTTATTACATTGCATGAAGTAACTACTCAAACCTTAATCTAAGACAAACTCCTAATCTAAAGATGTACCCAAGGTGGTACATTGACATGTACCAAATAATGTAATATATTTCAACACCCCCTTGTATTACATTATTTGGGTATTGAAGACTTTAGTCTTCAATATGGTCTTCATTCTAGTTCTAGAATTTGAGCTCTTCTTTCCTGCTTCCTTCATTGTACTTCTTGTCTGTATCATGATCAAGTAAATAGTTAGTATCTTCATAAAATGCTATCTTTGTTGAGAGAGCTTTAACTTCATGTTCATTTGTAGGTTCTTCCAGTTCCTAAATTTCTTGAATCTCTTGAACTAAGTGTCCTTTTTGTTTCCCTTCTCTATATTGCAATTGAGGATAATTGTATTGATTATGAGAAGTGTATGGATGCTGAAATTATTGCTGATGTGGATTATATTGAATCTGATATTGTCTTGGTTGGAATGACCTATTTGATTGGCTTCCATAATTTGTTTTATTTTCTTGATGCTAGTTTCTAGGATTGAATCTATAGTAATTGGTACTATGTCCTTTCTTCTTGCATACTTGACAATATCTATTATTCCATGGTCTTCATCCTTTTAGGGATGAGGTAATATTTCCCTATGGATTATCTTTTGAAACTAATGCATTGTTAGTCATTTCATATTTAACTATATTTTCCACTTCATATTATTGAAGAATATTGACTAAATCATCAAAATATGTATCTTTACTTAGGATTTGTAAAGATGTAACTAAATGCTTGTAGCTATCTAGAAGTGCTCTCAGGGTTACTTGAACAAGAAACTTATCTTCTACCTATTCTCCTAAGGTTAATAATTTCCTTTTATATCCACTACTTTCCTTAGGAATAGTTCTATACTTTCACCACTATTCACTTTCAGAGAATGCAATTGAGTTTGAAGATTTAAGATAGTGGCTTTATTCTTTCCTTCAAATATTTTGGCTAAGGTTTTCCAAGCTTTTATAGATGTTGCTACTAAACTAATGTAAGGTTGTATTTCATATGTAATAGCAAAAGTTATTATCATTAGTGCTTTTGCTTCATTTTCTTCAAATTTTTGAATCTCACTATCACCTGTAGTAGGTTTAGTTTTTGTTCCTTTAACTATATCCCAAATATTTTCAACTATCAGTATTGACCTCACTTTGTTTTTCCATGAAGAGTAATTAGGTCCTTTAAGAAGTTGGGATTATGTAAGAATGAATTTGTTTGTTGTCATGATGATATTTGTAGACTACCTTATATCTCCCTAGTTAAGAGTATGTGAACAAACTTGATAAAATCTTTTCAAATCTTAAGTTTTGTAGAACCCCTTATATATCCCAAGTGTTTTGAATGTACTATAGTCTTGATAAAGTGCTTAGCTTCCTTTAAATTTCCTTTTGAGTTGAATCCCTAATGTTTTGATGCCAATTTTAATATAATGTTCAACTCCTAATTTCACCTTATTTCTCCCTATTGATATATGCACTTTCAATTTGATAAAGTTCTCTATTTTTCAAGACCCTATAGTTGGATTTCTTTTGTCCCTTTAATTTGTATAAGAGACAAGTATAAACAATAAATTCCAACTTTCAAGCAATTAATGATTTTGCTTCCTTTATCCTTTAATTCTCAATGGTCTAGTTTTCTAAATTTCAATGATCTAAATTTTGATGTAGTACTCCTTATATCTCCCTATTTGGAAATTTAGAAAATGATAATATTTGCAAAAAATAATGCTTCAATTTTCCAAGGTAGAAAACCTTATATCTCCTAGTTTAATTATTTGCAAATACTTTGATTTTTGAATCTCAACTAATGCAATTTGAAATAGCACTTAAAGATATAATCTCCTTGTTTTAATTGCTTTCTAATCCACTAAGGTTGTAATTTCCTTATATCTCCAATGCAATAATTAAATAAACTTAACCTTAGATATAATGCACCTTATATCTCCTTGCACTTTAATGGAAAGCAAGTATTAATTTCAATGTAAATATACCTTCCTTGTAATGTGATGTGCTACGTGCTGATTAGCTCCTTCCTTGACTGCACTTTCAAGGCTTCTGCATGTTGTATTCCCTTTGTCTTCAAAGTATGATAGTGAGCATTAAATGCTCTATATTCTATGGTGCTCTTAAGACTATCTTCTTCTCCCTTCAATGCACTTTGACCTGTGTAAGCTTGATATGCATGCTCTCTTTGGATAGGGCTATTAATACTCCTCTTTCTCCCTTTGGAATGCAAGCCACATGGCACTTTACGTTGCACTAGAATGTAGGTCTTCTTGTTAGGTGGTGTTGGGAGGTTACAATATTTTGAAGGAATTAATTTAGGTGGTGTAGGCCTTATATTATGCTTTGAATATTGAAATAATGATTATTGATTCCTTCTTGGCTTGAATGGAGCATTACTTCAGACTTGGGCGCTCTTCTCCTTTGTGCAAGTGTTATATTCCTAAGGTATTATTGAGGATTCATAGGTGCTCTTCTTTCTTTGTGCCAAGTGGCACAAGATTCCTTTGGTTGGTGAGGCAAGTGGAGGCTTCTTCCCTTGCATGCAACCAAGCTCTTCAACGTTCCTTATCTCCTTAATGCTCTTCCAACTTCTTGCAAGTTATTTCACTTCTCTTGCAACATGCTTTCTTGAACTTCAATATATGGTGGCTCCTCTCCAATGAAGGTGGCTCCTCCTATGGTGTTTCAATGCTTTCTTCAAGGTGGTCATTCATCCAAGCTTCTCTCCTCTTTCGCTTGGGTAAATATTTGATATTATTTTCCTTGTGTTACATTATTCTCCTTGCATTATCCTTCTTGCAACTTGCACTTTGTTGCTTTATGTTGTCCTTGCTATTGGTGCTATGTTGTCCTTGCTATTGGTGCTATGTTATCCTTACTTAGTCTCCTTTCTTGCTATAGGTTCCTTGTGCATTGTGAGCACTACCTTCATGAGACTATGGTATTGAATTTGGTGTCTTTAGACACCTTGAATGGGATGATATTGAGCCCTTAGATGGCTCTATCTCCTTTGCTTCGTAGCTTGTGCTTTAACCTAGTTAATATTGTCGCTTGATGACTGTAAATTTATGCTACTTTGGTGTCTTAAGACACTTGAACTTTGCCTTCCTTTTGCTACTTTGTAAAAGACAAGTATGGTGCTATTATGGACTTGAAATAAATCTATTATAAACTAAGATAGAATACCTTAGTTGCACCTAGATTTTTGAGACCTTCTTAGTCTCTTTATGTAGCTTTCTTTCTTGTCTCTAGTATGGTGGCACCTCTCTATTCCTTGGTGGTTATAATGCTCCTTTTGGTGGCTTCTCTTCACCAAGACTTGCTATAGTTTTACCTATGCTCAATGGTGTCTTTTGACACTCCAACTCAACTTGTTTTGTGCACTAATATTCCTTTCTTTCTTAATACTTAATGCACTTTTAATAGCTCTTAGAAATAACTTGTATTATGCACTATCAATTTCTCCTTATTACTCCTTTTAATCAACTTTCTAACACTAACTTGTGTTAATATATTTTGCAGGTTTCAAGATAATAATGCTACCTCCTTACTCAACTTGAAAACCTTTAAACTCAACCTCCTTATTGCTACTTTTAATAACTCTTAAAATGGTGTTTTAAAGGAACTTAAATAATACTAAATAAGAAACTTTAATAACACCAATTATCAAACCTTATTTTGACCTCCTTGTAGCAATCTTGCTTGGTGATTTGGTTCACCTGTTTGCTACCCTGGTTTTGATGAATTCATAACTCTAATTGATATGCTTTGCTACCTTGAAACTTGACTATTTTGTAGCTTTGAAACTATTCTAACTTGCTTCCTAAAATATGGTTTTGTGGCTTCAACTCTCCTCCAAGTTGCTCTCTTAAACTCTAAAAATTAGCAGCTATTAATGCTGCCCTCTTGCTGCCCTCAAATCTAAAATTTTCATATTATAATGCAATCAATTTCTCCTCCGATATGTTGTCCTTAACTCCATCAAATTTGGTAGGAAACTCCTCCAAAACTTATCTTCTAGAAACCTTCAATTTTCTGCTGTAAAAATCAGCAAACTCCTTCCTCCAAATTAACCTTCAAGCCTTCAATGGTAATCTTCAAATCTCTCATATTTGGTGGCTTCTTCTAGCTCCTTTCTCCTTCAACCTCCTTGTCAAATTTTGACTTCAATATTGGCCTATTTAGTGGCCTTATTCTCAAGAATATAAATGTCTTGAGGTCTTCATAAAATCTCTCTAAAATTTGGTAAACTTCTTGCCAAATACCTTCTTCCTTTTGGGATTGTTGTCGGATGGTAATAATTGTCCCAAATCCTTCACTATCAAGTACTTCTCCTTGCTAGAAATATTCTCCCTTGAGTTCTCCTAAAATCTCCTCCAATGGCCTTCTTCAAAATCTTCAATGAGGCTTTCCTAACCTTCTCCTTCTTTCTCCTTTCAATCCTTCCTTGAGACCTCTTCTCTTGGGTCTTCAAATTTTGTAACTTCTCTTCTTCTCAAAACTTCAATGAGACCTTTCCTTGATCTCTCCAATATTCAACTATGGAAGTTTTGCAATGAGATCTCTTTCTTGGATCTCCTAATTTTGCTACTTCTAAAATCTGCAATAGGACCTTTGCTAGTCCTTCTCTATCTTCAATCTTCCAAAATTGGAAGTTCTTCAATGGGACCTCTTGTGGGTCTCTTCAACTTCTTCAACATGAAGTCTTCAATATTCAATGGAGATCTCCAATCTCCAATCTTCTCTAGGACTCTTTTCCTTGAGTCTCTTCTTCCTTCAATCTTCAATAAGGCTCCTTTGGCCTTTTTCAGTCTTCTCAATATTTTAGTCTACAAATCTTGCAATGGGACCTTTTTCCTTAGGCCTCCAAAATATTCAGTCTTCAACTTGTTGCTTCAAGTACTGGATTGATTCTAAAGAAGATATTCTTCCTAGCTCTTGTAGGAAGCTTCCCAAATTTCTTTGAATCTCTTTTTTTGCAATAAAGTATTAGAAAAACTATAATAGAGAAAAATTTAAATCTAGAGATAATGAATCTTCACTAGTTGATTTATCAATCTAGTGGAATCAATGTTGAGTCCTAGTCTTCACGAGTTTTTTGCAACTCTATGGAAAGACTCTAGCCAAATACAATTTCAAAAATTTTGAAAATGAACTCTCCCCTCTCAATCTCTCTTGTGGATCTCTCTATTTCCTATCAATCTACCTTGTGCTCTGATACCATTGTTAGCTTTTGATGATCTATATTTAAGGAAATGCAACCACAAGATGTAAAATGAGAAAGCAATGATAACTATATGATAATGGTAATATAAAATGCAGGAAAAGTATATGAGAAACTTCTGCAATAACTCAAAAAATAGCCATTAATGAAAGCTCATGAAAATAGTACAATGTAATATGATGGAGGACATGAACACTCCAAAATTTATGAATGATCTACATTGTACTCACTATACTTCCTAAGTATTTAGCACTCTATCTAACTAGCTAGTCTCTATCTAGCATCTAGTCTCTAGCATCTAGCATTTACTTCACTCTCTCAAAGGCCTATATATAGGGAGATATGTCCCTTGGCCTTTCATCTACCCATGACTCTTCATCTACCTAACCTATGACTCATGTACATGTGGACTACATGCACATTTACATCATTGCACATTCTAACACTTGTGCATTTATTACATTGCATGAAGTAACTACTCAAACCTTAATCTAAGACAAAATCCTAATCTAAAGATGTACCCAAGGTGGTACATTGGCATGTACCAAATAATGTAATATATTCCAACATTTTTTACATCACTATGTAAATCTTCTTGAATACTATAAAAATGGCTAGTCACTTAAATTCTAAAAAGTATTAAGGGAGTTACAATTTTTTGAAGTTAGACTATTGATGTTGTTTTTGGGTTGTGCAAAAAATTCATGCAAAGGGAAAATATTTATAGTTCTCAATATAGATAATTAAATAAGTTGTTTTTTGTTTTGTTTTAAAGACAATTGCATTTGTAATTGTTTATTAAAAGGAATGGATGATATTTGAGAAATTCTATTTTTGAGAGTTTCTAGTTATTTAAAACTCTTGCTACTTTGATTTTTTTTTATTGGTTTGAGGCCATGGAGTTGTCAATATTCGTTGGAAGGGATGATATTGATGCTAAGAAATGGTTGAAAATATTCATGTCTTTAATTTTTTCTGAATAGATGTGGAAATGTAAGATTTGAATTTCTTTGTAAAGGAAAGCTTTTTCTTGGTTTAAGAACTTTGATCATACCTATTATTTTGGCTACATAAGGGAAGAATTTAAGGTTGAAATTTAAGCAAATGGAGATTGGAGGAAAAGGATAATAATATGTAGGAAGAATGAAGCACATATTTGGTGTTAGATAAACCAAACAATGTTCTAGAAGAATTATTTGAATTAAAAAAATAAATTTTATAGGTTTAGGGCTACATCTAGAGGGAAAATATCATTGTTTCTATTAACCCTAGAAAAAAATATATTTTAATAAATATGTTCATGGCGAATAGGTTATAGGTTCAAGAAAATAAAATAAAAGACATAAATCTTAAGGTTAAGAATGTTTAAAGTTTTGAATATTTGAAGATCACTATGGATAAATATGTTTTACATTTAGATTTATGCCATTTAGAGGGATGATGTAGATATTATTCTTCGTTATCATTGGTGGGATTATTTGGTATTATTAACATTAATATACAAAATAAGTTCATGAAGTTATGATATCAAAAATGATGTTAACACTACAAGATATTTCTTAGTGCAAGAGGTAAGGATCCAAGGAAAAAAAATAAGCTATTATAGGCAAATAAATTGAGGAGGTAGTAGCAAATATCAAATAAATTGCTAAATTCAAGTCCAAAAATGAACCAAGAGAGAGGAATGAGAGAGAACAACATGCACATGAAACTAAAATAGATGAGAAAATGGTTGAAGAGTCAAAGAATGTAGAACAATGGGATGAGGTTGGACCATGTCACCATTCACACCACCATGAGAGGCCACAATCATGGAAACAAGGCTTAGAGAAACAAAGAAGCTATGGTGGACATACATGGAATAAGAGGAGAAAAAACTATAGATATTCAAGTGGAACAAGGGTAGATTGGCATCAACAAAGACCACCATCATTCAGAGTTTCACTCAAATGGATAGGTGATCAAGATCAACACTAGTTCTCAATGTGTCTCAAAAGATCATATTACTTTGTCTCTTATTATTTTTTAAGAATGAAACATTTTGTAAGGGGGGTGGAATGTTAGATATCCAAGATAGGTAGTTAATAATTGAATATTGTGTTGTATATTTGTATGAGCTATAAATGAATTATTAGCTATTGTGGACCTGCTATGATGTAAATATTATGTAACCATTTTTAACTTGTAAAGAATATTGTATCTATCAAGGAATATTGTCACAAAATAGTAAGGAAATATGCTTGAGGGCATAATTTAAGGGAAGCATGGAATAGAAGTGATATGAAGTATTCTGGTAAGATTCTTGGTTCATGGAGCTTGGAGATAGAGGAGTGATTCCTTATTTAAGGAGTAATATTTGGTGTTTCCCTACCTCAAAGATATTATCTATCTCTATTTTATTGTGTGGATTGTTATTGTGGAATTTATTCTAGATGCATGTTTGATCTTTTTGCATATTGGTAAATGATTTATTATTAAGAAGAAGTAGAGATTCATAAAATTCATCTTGAATAAAAGAAGCTAAATCACTTATATAATCTAATAAAATAAGTTAAAATTTTAGTTCCATATAATATACCTTTGATCAAGAGTTGGAACAAGTTCAAGCTAAGAGCAAGCCTCAAGTTTGTTATTTTAGAAAGAAAATGTTGCAAGTGTGAGTAGGAAGTAAAGAATGAGAAGGAAAATAAAGTGTGAGAAAAGAGTTATGGCCACTTTTTCTTGTTCTCAATCATAGGGAAAATCTAGAAACTAAAATATTCTTATTAAAAAAATCTTGGCAACATGGTAAAAAAGTCATTTTTGAGAGTCCAAACTAAAGTAAGATTCTCTAATTGGAAGTATGGATGTAAATTAATTAGATCTAATTATTATTCATTATAGTTATTATAAATACATGTTAAGGGTGGTGTATAATAATATATACTAAAATGATAATTTACGTTTATTTATTTAATAAATAGAAAAATGATATTAATATCATTTTTCTAAAAACTAAATTATATTTTAAACTAAGATTTTTTTTAAGTTTTTAATAAATTATAGGTGGATTATACCATGTTTCAAGCCCATTAAAATAATTCTACTAACTCAATTATACCATAAATAGATTGTCCTATTTTCAAAGATATTCTTTGTCTTTCATAGAGAATCTCCTTTGCTTTACAAAATTAGGATATTATCATGATAAGGATAAATATAAACACCATAAATTATTAAATTTTCTACTATCATGTTTTCTTTCTCTATATGTTGACATGAGTCCAAAATAAAGGTAAAGGTAAATCTATCAATTTTTTGAATAATTTGAGAGCTTGATTTCTTCTTCATAGATTGCTCAAATTTTCCAAGCTAGATTTCTTCTTCAATGCTCACATTCTCCAAATACAACTTCTATGCATAATTAATGAACAAAAAAAATAGTATTGTTGCTAACTCAAACCCCACATGTTTTTAACAATGTCAATAATAATTTATGAATTCCATTTAATTGAAATAATTTTATTTATTTTTAATGATAATTTTGTTTTGATTAGGTGAAAGAAGGGGTTTTGAAAGGGTCCTCAAAATTTTTACAAAATAAGCAAAATATTCTATAGATAAACCAAAGAAGAATAAATAAAGAACTACCCCACCGAGGGGATCCAAAAACCAAACATCAAACAACAATAGGAACCAAGAGAAGCCAAGATCTAGAATAATCAAATCCCACCAAAAGTATAAACTACCAAAATTAAAATTGAAAAACAATAACAAGAGCAGTAACATTCAAACACAAGAAGCAATTCCTACCCAAATAGAACTTAGATAAACGTTCCAACAATTACTACCCAAAAGGTAAAACTAAATTTGAAACAGGGGGCTGACAAACCCATCCACAAAAACCTAAAAACTGCATTCCAAGGACTCAATGCATACAATTAAAGGGCCAAAGAAAAAATTAACAACATCTAAAAGAAGAGGCCCTTAAGCAAGGACCCACTAATACCTCTCCCAAATTAGATTTGTACCTAAAATAGAAATAACATCTGAACTACAGATACCTCCCTTGTTCTGGATATGTTCTATAAACTACAGGGGCCTCCCCTATTTTGGCTCTAGATTGTACACAATTTCAACACACTAAAATTGGAATAGAGAGACCCCCTCCTTCCAAGAGATGAACTTCATGTGTGATATAATTCTCCATTATATAAAATTAATTAATAAAAATTGGGATTGGATCTCTTTCCCCTAGCAAAGGGCTATGAAGGTTTATAATTTCCAACATAGATTGTGAGTCATTGAAAATATCTGACTCTATCTCATTTTTCCTTAGAGCTTTAATTGATGGTCTCCAAAATTTATGCTCTACCCCAACATCTAAAGATCTCTTTTTATAACTTCTCGATTTATGACCAAGAAAACCCTTTTCCAAGAAGGGTTTTGGGGAACATTTAGGTTTATCCATCCTCACATTAGGAGAGGATAGAAGGGTATTAGTGCTCTCATTTGTTACATCCATACCGAAATAAGGTAAAGTATCTAAAATTAAATTTAAATAATAAAAAAGGTTCAGATCATTCAACAAAGAATGAGAAGCACCAACTTGAACAGAGTGGTTTAGAACCAATAACTCATTAATATCAAAGGGTGTCTTTGGATCTCCACCCAGGGAGGAATCTCTTTCTTGATGTGAAAGGTTTATGACTATAGCAACCACATTTCCTAGATTATGGATGACCCTTCCTTTTGAGAAATGGATTTTATTTCTTTCTCCACAAAATTATTTTGGATAGACTTACCCTTAGAATTTACCTTTGACCATACTTTCTACACCTTAGATGGGTACTGACCCAAATGATGACCAAAATATTTACATTTAGAGCCAAAATCTGGTCGATTTTCACAAACAATGTTACGGGTCCATGATCCCAAACTCAAGATAAGATCAATGGAGGAAAGGAGGTCTAATTCTAAATATACATTTAAGTAAATTCTTGCAAATATTCATCTCAACTTTGTGCTAGTTGTGGAATCAATCATAATAAGTTTGCCCACCATCTTGGCTATGCCTCTTAAAATATCTTCATTCCATAACTAAAATGGAAGGTCAAATAACCTAAACCAGAGGTGATTTGTATTGACTTTTATCTACTTGAGCACAAAATTGGACTCCAACATTGAAGGAAAAGACCCCGCTTCCCAAATAACTAGGGACCTCCACTAAGAGCATGCTTTGAGTTAGCTTCATAGTTAAATTTGAACATGAAGAAGGATTTAGGAAGAGCAATGATTTCTAGCTAGCCATTTCAAAAAATCCTACCTTCTTACGATATCAAGATCAGATCGAACTCCAAAAAACTTCCCCACCAAATTAAAGGAACCTTTGGCCATGGTGAGATTAAGTAGATCTTTAGGCATGCTAAGAGTGTTTTAGATAGAAGAGAGGTGAAAAACAATATTTGAGATACTTTAATCAAAGGGTTTAGAAACTACTATCACATATGAGGCCACAACACCAAGGTCAAAAGGATTTTGAATAGAGACTATGGATGGGGTACCACTCGGATCCCCAACTTAACCACCACCTTCATACTACTTCCACTTATTGCCCTGATTGTGATCACTAGATTGCTCACCCTTCCCACCATGATCGCCAACTTCCTCGTCCATCCTTAAAAACCAAACCCTAATCCTTCAAAAGCCAAATATTAGTTTTCATTCATATTGAGATTCATATATCTTAGATATCAGGGTTATGCATGAGGGGTCAAATCGAAATGTACTTGTAAAAAATAGCAAATATATTTTGAAACCTTGGCGAATCTTGGCAAACTTCATGTAGGAAGATATGGTGAATTACCTTATTTTTCACCAAAAAATATAAAACATTAGTGAATTTCTATTAATATTTGGAAAAAATATTAAACAACAAAAGACTACCTGCAAATATGCATCCAAAATAGGATCGAGTGTAAAACTATACTCGAGGGAGGGTCGGGTGCATTTCTATGCCCGATCCAACCATCCCCTGACTGAGTGCATATATGTATCCAATTCAGGTGTAAAAATATACCCGATCAGATGCAAAACTACATTTGACCCAAGCTGGCTACATAAATGCACCCAATCAGGTTCAAAACCACATCTATCCAGATATAACTACATAAATATATTTGATCAGGTGTAAAACTACATCCGACATGAGCCAACTATAAAACTGCATTTGAAGGAGCCAGGTGTAGAAATGCACCTGACTGGATGTAAAACTACATCTAGATCGATTCGACTATAGAAATACATCTAATCAGGTGCAAAACTGCATCCAACCTGAGCCAACTATGGAAATACACCCAACTGGGTGTAAAATTACATTCGAACTGACCTGACTACAAAATTGCATTCAGAGGAGCTGGATGCAAAAATACACCCGATTGAGAGAGGGTTGGGTCAAGTGCAAAACTACATCTAGGGAGGGTCGAATGCAGTTTTACACCTAGACCAACACTCCCCCGATTGGGTGCATTTGCACCCAACTCCCTCGAATGTAATTTTACACCCAGCCTAGCCCTCCCCCAATCGAGTGAATTTCTATATCTGAAGGAGGTTTAGATACATAAATACATCTAACCCTCTCTCAGATGTAGTTTTGCACCCTACCCAACCCTCCCCTAATACATAAATACATCTGGGGGAGGACCGAGTGCAAAATTGCATCCGAGGGAGGGTCGGGTACAAAACTGTATCCGAGGGTACCGTGTGCAAAAATGCACCTAAGGGAGGATCGGGTGCAATTTTGTATACATGTGCACTTTCGATCTAGATTTTTTCACTACTCCTCTGTCGAACCATTGCTTCTCTGTAATATTTTTATCCATTGATCATTTTTTCTTCTCTTTGCAAATGATTATTTTTTTCGCTACTACAGGTCATTTTTCGATAAGAATGAATGTTTTAGTTGTATGGGTGTGGTTGTTATGTTAGGTATATATACTAGTATAAGAGGCAAATTTGGTGGGATAATTAAAAAATTTATAATTTAAAGGTAAAAATGGTCCTCGATTAGGTGGGAGACCTAGCGAATTTAAGAGAAATTTGTAATATTATTAGCAACGTGTGACGAACCAACCCTTCAAATGTTTTTGGATCAAAAATTTTGGGTAAATGGACCAACATCCAGGGTCTCCCAAATTTATCAATTTGCATTTTTGAAAATGCTAATATTCACCCAATTTGTGAATATTCGTCATTGTGCATAACCCTATTAGTTGTATATTTTGATATGGATTCCTTCCTAAGCTTTAAACCCTTCAAAAGTAATTATCATCTAACTTAGTAAGCTTTAAACATTTTAAAGTTACCGTTATTGCCATTGCTTGACTCAACAAGATTCAAACATTTCAAAGCTGTCATTGCCACAACTGATTGACTTAGAAAACTTCAAATCCTTCAAATCTACCATCGCCAGTGCCACTTGACTCAAAAAGCTTTAAACTCTTCAAAGCTTCTATCACCATTGCTTGACTCAACAAGCTTTAAATCCTTCAAAGTTGTCATCATCATTGCTACTACTATCGCATATGATGGAGAGCCAAACTTTCTCAATACCACTTGATGGAGAGCCAAACTTGCTCAAACCAATTCTCATTCAAAAACTTGGAAAATATCCCTCACAAACCCTCATTCTGTGGCTATATAGCCAAAAAACCCTAAAAATTGAAATGAGTCATATGGGGCCCAAAATTGGGATGCACATCCCTATTACATAGACAAGCCAAAAATAAAGTTTCACATCCTAAATCTAAATACATTAGGAGATATTAACCTCCGAACAGCTCAAAAAGCATAAAAAAGTAGGTAAGAAATTTTAAAACCTAATTTCGGGGTACTAGATGATGGAATTTGGCCCTGAAAACTGATTTTTTTTAGAACTCTCCCAACTAGCTCCCTGTCAAATTTCACATCAATTGGAGTTACGGTTGAGAAGTTATGGCTCCGAAAATTTTGTTGGATGCTCCTGCATCAGACACCCGGGGTGGATTGAGAAGTAACCTTCACTTCTATATTATTAGAGGAAAACCCAGACGGTCAACCTTTGTTTTGGACAACCAAGTTGCATCTTCTATAGGTCTGCCCTTCCACTTGACCAAATATTCTGAATACTGCCTGTTCTTAGTACTTCTGCCTTCTCGAGTGTCTAGTATTTCCTCTATCTCATCTGTGGTTGGAGTAGATGCTGGAATACTCCACAAATATGTACTTGGTGTCTCACTACTGCCTCCTTCATGGTATTTTGCAAAGTCAAAAATATTAAAAATAGGTGATATATTCAGCTCACTTGGCAGTTCCACTTCATAGGCATTTCCTGAATCTTTTTTACCTATGATCCTGCATGGTACAAACCTCTTCATCTTCAGCTTGTTGTAGGTTTTGCTAGGAAACCTTTCCTTTATCAAATGAACCATGACCTCATCTCCCACTTGGAATTCCTTGAAACACCTCTTCTGATCTATTTTGGCCTTGTACTAAGTATTCATATTACTGATATGTTGTTGTACCTCTTCATGTAAACTCTTTATGTGCTCTGCAAAATCTTCAGCCTCAGCACTGCACTTTTCTCCTTTAACCATAATTCTCAACTCAGAAGCATTCCTTGGGTTGTTCCCATACACAATCTGGAATGGTGATTTACCAGTACTTCTGTTGATAGAATTGTTGTAAGCAAATTTTGCCTGCGAAAAAATAAAATCCCATCCCTTGGGCTTATCTCCTACCAGGCATCTTAGAAGATTACCCAAACTTCTGTTCACCACCTTTTTTTGTCCATAGTCTGTGGGTGGTATGCAGAACTAAACTTCAAATATGTTTTTAGCTTCTTCCATAAAGTCCTCCAAAAATAACCCATAAATTTGGTATCTCTGTCAGATACTATACTCTTGGGTAGACCATGAAGGCATACCACCTCCTTGAAAAACAAGCCTGCAACATGAACTGCATCACTCATTTTTTGACATGGAATAAAATGAGCCATCTTCGAAAACCTGTCAACCACAACAAAAATGGAGTCATTCCATCATTGTGTCCTTGGTAGACCAAGAACAAAATCCATACTGATGTCCTCCCATGGTCTCTCCGATACGAGGTAATGGCTGATACAATCCTGTATTCTGTCTCACTCCCTTAGCCATCTGACACACTCTGCAACCCTGCACAAATTTCTTCACATCTTGCTGCAGCTATGGCCAATGGTAGTTTTCACTAACAAGGGCAATGGTCTTATCTCGACCAAAATATCTAGCTAGTCCTCTACTATGCTTCTCTTTTATCAGATTCTCCCTCATTGAACTTCTAGGAATGCACAATTGGTTCCTTCTAAATAGCATCCCATATTGGATTATAAAATCCAACCACTTAGTTCTATCCAAAGTAGTAGGAGACAAACATGCCTTCCAAGCCTCTGCAAAATTCGGATCCTCTGGATACAAACTCTTGAGTTCTTCAAACCCAACGACTTCCACTTTCATCTCTATCAATAAATTTTGCCTTCTACTCAAGGCATCTGCAACCCTATTAGACTTCCCACTCCTATGCTTCAAAACAAAGGTATAACTCTGTAGGAATTCAACCCACTTCAAATGTCTCTAATTCAATTTTCCTTGACTATTAATATACTGCAAAGCTTGATGATCAGTATATAAAACAAACTCTTTTGCTAACAAATAGTGTCTCCATTTCTTAAGAGCCTGAACTATAGCATAAAATTTCTGATCATAAACATAATATTTCTTCCTAGCATCATTTAACTTCTCACTAAAATATGCAACAAGTTTACCTTCCTGACTCAACACAGCTCCAATGGCACTACCACTAGCATCACAATCAACCTGAAATACTTTATTAAAATTTGGAAGTACCAAAATGGGTTGTTTTGTCACCTTCTTTTTCAACATCTCAAAACTTGCACCTGCCTTTGCAGTCCACTTACACTCCTTCTTATCCCCTCTAATGGTTCCTTTCAGGGGTGCACAAATACTTCTAAAGTTTCTAATGAACTTTCTGTAGAAACTTGCAAGACCATGGAATGATCTTACCTCCATTATGTTCCTTGGAGTAGGCCACTCAATGATAGCCTTCACCTTCTCTGTATCAATTTTTAGACCCTTATCTGAGATGACAAATCCTAGATACACCAACTCCTTCTTCACAAAAATGCACTTCTTCAAATTAATCAACAACTGCTCCTCCCTCAACTTTTCAAAAACTATCCAAACTTGCATCAAATGCTCTTCCAATGTCTTACTAAAAATCAGAATATCATCCAGATAAACAATAACAAACTTCTCTAGGAATTCTCTCAACACCTCATTCATCAACCTCATGAATGTACTAGGTGCATTGGTTAACCCAAACGACATAACCAACCACTCATACAAACCCTCTTTGGTTTTGAAGGCTATCTTCCACTCATCACCCTCTCTAATGCGAATCTAATGATACCCACTCTTTAAATCAATCTTTATGAAGTATTTAGCTCTACTCAAACAGTCCATTATATCATCCATTCTAGGTAATGGAAATCTATACTTAATGGTAATATTATTTATGGCTCTGGAATCGGTACACATTCTCCATTCTCCATCCTTCTTCGGTGCTAGTACTGCAGTTATTGCACAGGAACTCAAACTCTCTCTAATCAACCCCTTCCTCAACAACTCTTGAACCTATCTATTCAACTCTCCACTCTCCACAGGAGACATTCTATGGGATACCTTTTTGGGTAAACTAGCTCCTGGAATCAAATCAATTTGATGGCTAATCTTTCTCATTGGTGGCAAACCCTTAGGCACATTATATGACACAATATCAAGAAACTCTTCTAACAAACTTTCAACTTCTACTAGAATATCCATACATTGTTCCTTCTTAACAGTAGGAATTAATTAGAGAAAAAGTGTCACGATATCATGACATGTTGCAACATCATAGCCGAAAGAGAAAAAGTGTCGTGATATCGCGACATGTTGCTACATCGCGGCCAAGAGAGAAAAAGTGTCATGATATCGTGACATGTTGCTTCGTCGTAGCCGAAAGAGAAAAAGTGTCGCGATATCGCGACATGTTGCAACATTACGGCCAAGAGAGAAAAAGTGTCGCAATATCGCGACATGTTGCTTCATCGTGGCTAAAGGAGGAAAAGGTGTCACGATTTTGTGACATGTTGGAATGCCGCTACCCAACGCGATTTTGTGACATGTTGCTTTGTTGCGGCCAAAGGAGGAAAAAGTGTCACGATATCGCGACATGTTGCATTTTCGTGGCCAAAGGAGAAAAGTGTTGCATTTTCATGGCCAAAGGAGAAAAGTGTTGCGATATCGTGACATGTTGCATTTTCGTGGCCAAAGGAGAAAAGTGTCGTGATATCGCAACATGTTGCATTTTTGTGGCCAAAGGAGAAGAAGGAAAGAGTGTCGTGATATCGTGACAAGTTGCATCAACTGACCATGTCGATCCCCCTATTAGCTAGTTAATAGTTCAAGAGATTTGGATCCATTGCAAATCTTCTTTTACTATTGTAAGCATGTGTTCTCTCTGACTTCGGCTGGGAAAAGTCTCTTCCCAAATTGTAATTGATATTTGTTTTAATACAATTGTTTTCAATTTTTTCAAAAAAAATAGTAGGAATTAATGCATAACACATAGAATCCCTCTTCAGGCCATCCAAAAATTTTCTACCATCTACCAAACAGATTCTAGCACTACTGCATACCTTTTCATCCACTTCCTTCAATGGCTTCAACTTGTGACGCACTCCATATTTCATGAGAGAGTAAGTATTCGCATGCCCATCATGCACCGCACGTCTGTCAAATTGCCATGGTCTCCCCAACAACAAATGGCAAGCATCCATAGGCAAAACATCACATAGAACCTCATCTTGATAATTTCCAATATGAAATCTAACTAAACATTGCTCACTGACTAATGCTCTATGATCTTTCTGCAACCACGCAATCTGATATGGATGCGAATGCTTCCTCTTCTCCAATTTCAACTTAGCAACCATTTCTCCTAAAACTAAAATATCTATGCTACCATTATCTATGATAACATTACAGACCTTACTTGTACATTTGCATCTTATGCAAAATAAGCTCTTCCTCTGGTCCACATATTTCCCTCCATTCATCAATGCTCTTCTTGTCATCAACACTTCTCCTCCTTCTACTTCTTCAAAATATTCTGATTCAGCACCTTCATCTGCTACAGCAGCTCTGGCATGACCCTCAGGTCTCTTATTCATCCTCTCTTGGTGTTGGGGACACTCATATGCCCGATGTCCCTCTTCCCCACAATGGAAAAAGGTTCCATGAAATCCTCCTCTTCCATACCCACGTCTAGATCTACCTCTTCCTATTTGGTAACCATTGTTTTGATCACGGGGGTGGTAGGTATTCTCCTCTTTCTGATCTTGGTTATTACTTGTTTTACCAATCTTCTTCTGATATTCATATTTTTATCCACTGGTTCTTCCACTAGTTCTTTCACCACGACCTCTTCCTCTTTGTTTGCTTTTAAATCTTCTGTTCAGCTTCTCTTCAACCTTCAAGACAAAATGATATGCATCCTCAATGGTGGTCATCCTGACCAAACTAAGTTCTTCTTGGATATTCATTCTTAACCCATTTATGTAATGAGCTACTTTCTCCTTATTAGCCTATGAATGGTCAGTTCTGATTGAGATCTTGTAAAACTCCTCTATATATTCTTTGACAGATTTGCTTGACTGTCTCAAACTCTGCATTTTTCTCAATAGATCCAATTCGTAATCTATAAAAATAAACTACCTCTTCAACTTCTCTACCATTCGATCCCATTTGGTTATCTTTTCCTTTCCTCTTCTATTTATTTCTAGCTGCACTTCTTTCCACCATATGCTAGCATGGCCTTTCAACTTTGTTTTTGCAAACTTGATCCAATCTAGATCTACAACCTTATCATACTCAAAATACTCCTCGATATCATTGATCCAATCAATCAACTCCTCTAGATTGAGATTCTTAGAATACGTGGAGACATCAAACTTTGGCCTCTTTTCGATCAGAGATATGGCCCTAAATAATCTAGCTTCTGTAGGATCCATTGTTTCTTCTTCATCTGATGGATCATCAACTTACCAAGCTTCATATTCACTATGGTCTTCTCTCCTTGGCTCAACCCCTCTTCGCAACTCCTCTTGTAGGGCTTGCACTTGCCTCTGTAAAGCTCTAAAATCTCCTTCATGTACCATAATTCTCCCATCACCATAGTTTCTTTATGGAGGCATTTTTTCTCACTCTCATCTCACAACCCTTCCACAGATCCTGGTGCAAACTGTGTCACTTTCGACGATTTGCTCACACACTCAAGAACCCTAAGCTCTGATACCACTTGATGGAGAGCCAAACTTTCTCAATACCACTTGATGGAGAGCCAAACTTGCTCAAACCAATTCTCATTCAAAAACTTGGAAAATATCCCTCACAAACCCTCATTCTGTGGCTATATAGCCAAAAAACCTTAAAAACTAAAATGAGTTGGATGGGGCCCAAAATTGGGATGCACATCCTTCTTATAATAGACAAGCCAAAAAAGAAATTTTCACATCCTAACTCTAAATACATTGGGTGATATTAACCTCTGAACAACTCAAAAAGCATAAAAAAGTAGGTAAGAAATTTTAAAACCTAATTTCGGGGTACTAGATGATGGAATTTGGCCCTGAAAACTGATTTTTGAGTCCTAGGAGTCCTATTTGTCTAGAACTTTCCCAACTAGCTCCTTGTCAAATTTCACGTCAATCGGAGCTACGATTGAGAAGTTATGGCCCCGACAATTTTATTGGATGCTTTTGCATCAGCATGACTCAACAAGAATAAAACCCTTCAAAGCCATTGTCATTTTCACCTGACTCAACCCATTTAGGTTAGAAAGAAACCTAAAGATCCGCTCTTATATGATTGACAGTGTCGTCTCATCCAAGTATACCACTATCTAGAAAAAAGCTATAGAAGATTTTTTTGTACACCCGTTTACATTGCAAAGGTTTGAACCATGGACCTCCTGTTCAACGGGACCATGCTTACCTTCTCCACTTGCACTATTTTTAATAATAATTTTAACCCTTCAAATATCTATATACTTGTTAGTTAAAGCTTTGTACAAATTAAAATCTATATAATTTTATAAACATACTAAAATAATAATATAAACCTTTTCATATCTAATTCATTTTATATAATTAATATTATTCTAAATTCTTGTTCTAATTCAATTTATATAATTAATATTTTTCTAAATTCTTGTTGTTTTAGTTTTAATTAATGATTACCTTGATAATGGACCTTATAACGTTAAAAAATATTATACCTTTCTAGTAAAAGTGATATAAAAATGAAAGTTATAATACAATCGTTACTTATTAATTATTAAAAAAAAATAGTAATGATTTTTTCTTGTTATTAGTTTGATGACATATTTCTATGGAGATATGTTTAACAAATAAATAAATGAAATATTATTTAAAAATTATAAGTTAATTATTTTTATTTATTTAGTTAATGCAAGAAATCTTTATGAGTATATAGGTGAGGAGTTTTTCTTAACCATGATTTCTTTAAAGTCGAGAGCTATGCTTATAATAGAGAATTTAATACACAACCACCACACACCTACCTTCCGTTTGAACCTTGAACCTTCCTTAAAAAAAAAGCAAAACCCAAAAAATTGCGCTGTCCCCTAAACAATTACCCTATCTCCTAAATAATTATAAACTAATTATTATTCATAAGTAATTATTATTTTATAAAAAATAAACTCATAACAATTTTTTTATACCCTTGAAAACAATCATTTAGCAAAACTTATTGTGCAACTTAAATAGACTGAATTCGTTGTCTACCACGGAACCATAGCCCTTAAACGAGAGATTATCATCAATCTACTAATTTCCCATTCTTTATGTTTGTCTTTATACTAAACTCATTGTGCAACTTAAATAGACTGAATTCGTTGTCTACCACGGAACCATAGCCCTTAAACGAGAGATTATCATCAATCTACTAATTTCCCATTCTTTATGTTTGTCTTTACACTACTCTCAATTTCCATTCCAACGAGGAGTTCATAACTTGCCATTTTGTCAACTAAAAAAACATGCAGAACCCAGAGAACCCAGGGAAGCATCATGAAGTAAAATGTCCAAATTGGAAACAAGGGGATGCTAACCAGACCTTGATATTTATAATGGACACATTCGAATTCACACCCAGTAGATGGTAGCGGACGACGGAAGCTTCGTTGTAAATTAGAATTATAAACCATTTACAGATTAAAAAGGGTGGTGATTCGTTAAAAGCCTTGTGATTAGGTGAGAAAAAGGTTCGTTATTAGGTGTAGGATTTTTCCAGCCAGAAAACAATTCTGTCCACATAAGTCAATAAAGTAGCAGCGTTACAATTCCGCTGTTGACAAACTAACACTAGATTTTTCTCTATTGCTTGGCAATTAGGTGGCTAAAATTACTTTGAATTCTTGAACCCTTTTATGAGTTCGGGTGTGAGGCAGTTGGATACTACCCCTTTGTCAATATGGATGATTCCTTTTCTACTCTGCCATGGTTTTGTATCCCCGTCGTGACTGTTACTCTTCTATGTGTTTTCCTCCTCCACAAGCATTCCAACTTCAATCTCCAAGACAATGTGTCTCTGCTTGGATTTCTCAGAAATAAGCACAGGTTTCTCGACTGGTTGACAGACGTTCTTTCCACGGCAAATACTAACACCTTCGTTACGCCGTCTGTCCCGTTTGGAATCCAAGGTATCGGCACTGCCAATCCTGCAAACCTGGAGCACATTCTCAAGACAAAGTTTGAGAAATACCCCAAAGGAAAACGCATGAAATTCCTCTTTCACGACTTCCTGGGCAAAGGAATCTTCAACGCCGACGGAGACGAATGGCGGGTGCAGAGAAAGTCCGCCAGCTACGAATTCAACGCCAAATCGCTCAGAAAGTTCATGGAAGAGACCGTTCAGCGGCAGATCAATAACGGTCTCATGGTTTTGCTCTCACGCGCATGCTCTTCTGGAGAGCGCCTGGACATGCAGGATGTTCTGACGCGCTTTTCCTTTGAAAATATCTGCAGGGTTGCCTTCGGGGTCGATCCCGGCTGCCTCCATCCTTCTCTTCCATCCCTGCTTCTTCAGCAAGCGTTTGATGATGCCACTGATATCAGTTTTGGAAGGTTCTTTTACTTGCTTCCTGAGCTGACGGTCCGGATTAAAAAGATGCTCAACTTTGGCTCTGAACGGCGATTACGTGAGGCGATCGGTCTGGTGAATGAATTCGCCATGAATGTTGTTCGCTCCAGAAGGACTGAAATTTCTGAGAATGAAGGACGGCCTGTGAGGGAAGACCTTCTTTCGCGATTCATGGGGGCCTGTGAGGGTAACGATCGATGTAAATCTGACCTGTTTTTGAAGGACATGGTGGTTAGCATCATGTTGGCGGGTAGAGATACGACATCGAGTGCTCTGACGTGGTTTTTCTGGTTGCTTTCGCGTCATCCGCGAGTTGAGGAAGCCATTCACTGTGAAATCCTGAGAGTTTTAGAAGAAAGAGAAGCTCCTGAGAAAGGAGAAGAAATTAATTTCGGCTTCGAGGAATTAAAGGGCATGCAATATCTGCATGCTGCTCTGTGCGAGTCGATGAGATTGTACCCTCCCGTGCCTGTTTGCAATAGAATTGCTGCGGAAGACGATGTTTTACCCGATGGAACATTTGTGAGGAAAGATTCTTTTGTGACTTACAGTATTTACTCTATGGGTAGAATGGAAAGCATTTGGGGTTACGATTTCATGGAGTTCAAGCCGGAGAGATGGTTGAAGGAGGGGTGTGTGGAGGTGGAAAACCCGTTTAGGTTCCCAGTGTTCAACGCCGGACCTCGGCTATGCATCGGCAAAGAACTGGGTTTCATACAAATGAAATCAATTGTAGCTTCTGTGCTTCGTCGCTTTGCGATCAAGGTGGAGGAAGGGTACCGGCCAGAGTACTCGCTTTCACTCACTCTACGGATGGAAGGAGGTTTGCCCGCCACTATCGTGGCTCGATAGACTTTCTTGGTGACGTTTGTCTTTCTTACCGGTAAACTTTCGTGTGTAACCTTTTATCAGCTACACAGGAGGTCCAAAGTTCTAAAAATGCGATATAAATATATAAGAGTGCCTTTTTCCATATAACATTAATAATATTTATTGGAATTTTACTTTTGTCCTTTCATTTTACGGCGTACCAACTATTTCAATGGTGTATGCAGATGTCTAGTAATCGTTCTGTTGTTAAGTACTAGTTAAAACAAATTTAATAAATATAAAACTTTAGTTTTCTCTTTTATTCCATATTTTAGGATTTGTTGCAGGTTAATATTTATCTATCTATTTTTAAAAATAAAAAATATGATTTTATTTTATTTTATTTTTTTACATAGAAAAATCTGTTACATTCACAGTCTTTTTTACTATCAACCATAGTTTAAATTTTTGGCTGTCTTCTATAACCTATAACCCTTATTCTACCTCATTGTTATTTAACCGGGCGTGAAATGACCTCCGGTTTCTCAAGATTGATAGCTGTCCTAACGCACACTCGATAAATTAAGGTCAGACTACTACCTTTGAAAACAGGTATGTCCCATGATTTGAACCTAGGTTTTTTCTTGGTAAGCGTTCCACTAGCCCGTGGAGATTGAAAATATAATTTTAATCAGTTGACCTCTTTGATTAAGATTTTGACTTTGCTTTGAAAAATTTAAGGTTCAAATCATAACATACCTAACTAATAATTGTAACGAACAAACTAATATATATATTAACAACATCCAAGATAACCCAACAAACTAATATATATAACAACATTCAAAGATAATAATGATTCATTTATATCTTAAAAATTAATAAAAGTTAATGTCATTTTGTAATGAAAGAAGATACTAGAAATATTAATAGTTTGCCTATCGAAAAATAAAATAAAAATATTTTTAATTGTTTTAATCCTCTTCATTACAAAAATCACATGAAAGTTATGGTTATAATGTTTATGATGGGAGAGCGTCTAACCACCATCCATCACAATTGAATATTTATAAATAAAGAGATTTAAACGTTGTGAGATTTTTATAAATATGAAATATATATATATATATATATATATATATATATATATATATATATATATATTGTTTGAATTTACATGGTGGAATCGATAGCCAGTCACGAAACCGGGCGAGTCATGTCCGACTTTTTATGGCCGTTATAGTGATTACTGCGCTGTCCGCTCCAAAAGCCGTCACACAGATCTTCGTGCAGTCCGCTCCTACAACCACCATGCCACAATGTTTAGTCCGCTCCTACAACCACCATGCCACAATCATTTTAAACATTTTACGTCGCTGAAAGCACCAGGAAAGGGATAAGCGTCCAGTTCGACGAGGCCCTAGATTTGAACCTTGGACCTCCATCCCCTTATGGGGTTTGGATGAACCAATTGATCTACACCTCGGGCCTGATATATGAAATAATATTAATATAAAAAATATTAATAATTTTTTATTATATAAAATTATTATTTTTAATATTATATATTAAAATTTTATTTTTATTTCATTAATAAAAATTTAAATCATTCATTATATTTACATATAGATTTGTTTCATCGTTTTGCATGTTTTTGTAGTAAGATACATTTGTATATCTTTTGTGCATTTTAATCATATTACCTAAAATACCTCGATAATATTTAAATTTACCCTGAAAGACATTTTAAGGTAAAGTCCTATGAATTTATCACGTTCATGATTAAATATCTCCACATATTTTGAAGTAGTTAGAAGAGTGATGAGTGGCCGCATTTGTTACAAAGAAATCATAGGTTTCAGTTCCTTTGATACTATCCATTGTAGCCTTAAATGCCTCTTTGTTTAACATGATTAAAAAAATTTAAGATTCTTTACATTATACTTAATCAAATAATTCAATGAATCGACTAAACATTAGGTTGACCATATTAACATTAATAATATAATATTGTAATGTTTCCATTAATAATATAATATAATTTAACTTTAAAAAAAATAAAAAATAAATATGGTTACAACTAAAATGGAAATAATCTTTCAATGTTTATTTTTCCAAGCTCTTAAACAGGGACCTTGTTCATAATGCACTTAATGGTTGTCTTAACGAGTAATAAACTTTTAAGTTCTGTAGGTGTAAGAACTTTAAGGAAGACTTACCAACTCAACTCTTAATTCAGAATAACACCTTATACGTCACATTAATTTATATTTAAATAATAAATATTTAATATCATGTTAAAAGTATTCACTTTATAATTTTAAATTTAAATTAAAATATTGTTAATATCGTGGCAGAATGAACGGCGGAAGCCTTGAATGACCTCAACGCTTCTTTTATTTTAAGCCTTGAATAAGCAGCAGCTAAACCCACTACGCATGAGCCGAGTGCACAAGTCAAAAGTCCTGAGCGAAACGAAGATCTATATCACGCCTACCATTAATATTTTTCGTTGCAACGGTCAGCAAGAAACGAAAATATTGGAAGGTTCACGTATTTCGACAACAGTCAAAATAATAAATTAGTGTAATATAATGCTTTTGATTAACGTGCCTTGCCTTCCACTTCCGAGGAGATGCATTAACTTTGGCACGACGCATGTGATCACAAATACCAATTTACGTATCCTCAGCTAAGATAACGATAACAATAATGCCACGGGAAACTCTAGGGATGGCGCCTCAGACTATGTCGCTTCCGCGTGATTCGCCTCCTACAGTTCATGCTCAAATTCCGCCCGTAAATGCCGATTTAACTAACTGCCAGCTACCTTGAAATGACCGGACTTAACGTTCAACTTCTCATTTACTCCCTTTTTTTCCCTTGTTTTTTCTAAGTTCCGGTTGACGTTTTATAGCATGACAGCGCCGATATACGACAGCTATTCCATTAATTAAATAAAAATGCTCCGGTAGGATGAGAAAGTATGGGGGGACACGTCGCTCGCTTTCCTTTGGTGGGATCACATGCGTGTTGAAAGTGTTCTAGACAGCAATAATTGTAATTTTAGGTATTGGGGAGGCTGGGACACTAATTTTCAAGCCTATAGCATTCTCCTCTTTTAAAATTGAAAATATAATTTTAGTTTCATTGCTTAAGGTTTTGATTTCTTATATTTAAATAGGGTTAGGTTGAATAGTAATGGTTAAATGTTTGATGATTAATTGTCCCAATTTAATGTTTAAAAAATAAAAACTATATAATAATATTAAGTAATTTTTTTGTATACTAAAAAAAAATTCTATTTAAAAAATATACGATCACGTATAAATTAAATATGATGATTCAAACTAAAGAAGATACTTAAAAATATTAATAACTTGCCTATCGAAAAAAATTGTTTTAATGGTTTTATCTCTTCTGTAAAAGTTATGGTTATGGGAGAGCGTCTATTCCACCATCCATCACAATTGAATTGAATATTTAAAGTGGAACAAGAAAAATTTAAAAGGTGTAAGATTTTTATAAATATTAAATAATATTAATATAAAAAATATTAATAATTGTTATTATATAAATAATTTTTTAATGTTGTATAATAAAAATATGATACAAAACTAAATTATAGACTCGTTTCATCATGTTTTGAAGTGAGGCACATTTGTACATCTTTTGTGCATTGATAATATTTAGATTTACTTTTAAAAACATTAGGTAAAGTCCTATGATTAAATATATCCACATACTTTGAAATGGTTAGAAGAGTGATGAGTGTACACATTTGTTACAAAGAAAGGTTTCAGTTCCTTTGACACTATTCATTGTAGCCTTAGATGCCTCGTGTGTAACATGATTAAAAAAATTGAAGGTTCTTTACACTATACTTAACGAAAGGGTCCAATGGGTCAACCAAAAAAAATGGCTTGTCTAAATAAATATGATTACACTAAAATGGAAATGATCTTTCAGAAGACTTATCAACTCAAATCTTAATTTAGAGCAACGCCTTGTACATCACATTAATTTTTATTTAAATAATAAATATTTAATATCAGCTCAAAAATAAATATTTTAAATTTAAATTTAAATGGTTTAGGAGATAGCATAATTGTTCGAATTTTGGTTTTTTTTTTTTTTTGAAGGTTCAAGGGTTCAAACCGTAGCGTGAGCGAGCGAGTGTATGGGTGTATATATATGGGTGTGTGTTTCGCCCCTATTGATAAGCTCAACTCTCACCTTTATGAGAGGTCATTGTTGGAATGGGGATACCCAACCCTCAACATAGTCGTAGGGGTTTCTCACACTAACCTTAATTTAAAAATAAAAATTGAATTAAAATATTATTTTTAAAAGTAATCATAGGTTGAAAATATGTATTTTCTAGTGAAAGTTATCTTTAGCTAGCAACATGCATGGTAATCATTTGTATGTAAATTTTTTGAAATAACTACTAGATACAACTCCAATGTTTTTGGTCTTTACTATAATACTAGATGAGATACTTTAATGTTGATTAAACTTGATACATATTGGATATGTTTATGAGAAAATTTTTATGTATTATAAATACCTTGTAATGTGTAAAGATACATACAAAGTGTATAAGTAAGAGATAAATCAATACTATTTATAACTAGACACCACCACAAGGAGGGTATGCCTATGAATAATTGATAATTAGACCATTTAAATTTGGGTTTAACACTATTCCAAGGGTAGATGCAAGGTGATAGGGAACAAAAGTGATAATTAAATAGATGCCAAAACCATGGAAAATAAGGTTATTTGAAATTGGAGAAATAACTCATGTCACCTGGAGTTCAAATTTGATGATGGTGTAAGAAGATGAATAGTAAATTTTTGAACCTAGTTTCTAGATATATAATTTTTTAAATATTTTTTCATGATAAATAAGTCATTTTGATGAATTACAAACAATGACATTAAATTTTATAAAAATAAAATAATATATATGTTTGAGAGTAACTAAATGCAACAAATTGGAAATAAGAAACTTTGAGATGTTATTTTCACATAAGCAAAGGACATATTCCAATGTGATGTGTACTTTATCCAAAAAAACCTTGGAGGACACACACTTAATAATTAAAGATAACATTAGCACATATCCAAACTAAGGCAAAAAATTCAATGATATAGTAAGAAGGGGGAAGGTTAGGTTGGACTCAAGGATATAGGTAGATATAGCCAATTTTTTTCCTTTAATGTCCATGCCTTTATTTTATTAAATCTATAAATATAAGCATCTTATTAGTTGGAAAATAGTAAACCCAAAAATATATTATTTAACATTATACATATGAAAAACAATCACACAAATCAAGATATAATATTTTGAGGAAACCATAAGTGGGAAAACCTCCATGAATTAACTAGGAAGGAGAATGATCAAATCCTTCCTATGCAAGGTTACAATAAAGCAATGCATCAATTCTGCCTAATTTGAAATAATAGATATACATAAAACTTGCATCTTAAGATATGCTATGTCTTACACTTATTTAAACATGAACAAGATAAACAGAGTTATATTGTCGCTTTAGACCTTTCAAATTACGTATGACTAAGTGCACTAAAACTCACTATAGATGGGAATATTAGGTGACATATAACTTGGAGATAAATAAGATGTGTTACTCTTAACCAGAGTTGCATGGCACATATTTTATGGTATATTATTCTAATATGCTCATATACCACCTATCATTAGATTTATATAAGTATTATAAAGAAAACTCCCTCATGTATAAATAGTTGACACCTCACTTAG
Source organism: Wollemia nobilis (assembly GCA_028583015.1). NCBI lineage: Eukaryota > Viridiplantae > Streptophyta > Pinopsida > Araucariales > Araucariaceae > Wollemia > Wollemia nobilis. Next base: position 707,177 of record JAQPPZ010016900.1, on the reverse strand, counting down.
AGGGTGTAGGAGAAATATGACTTCTACAATTATTAATATTGTAAATGAGAATAATGGTTTTTTCCAAGACTTAGAAAATATATTAACAAATAAAAATTAACATCCCAAACCCTTTCCCTTAATTTTTATTTAAGGATTAATAATATTTCCATTACTACTACTTCTCATTAATATAAAATTTTTATTCCTAAACTATTACAATGCCAAAAGAATTTTTCTTTGCATAGTGAGACTAATGTTGATCAATCAATACATTTAGAAGTGATTGAATAATATAAGTGTCATTGAACATTATAATACAATGTACAATGGTAGAAATTATTAAAAATGGATGGGAGGGTAGAGCCACAAGCATTAAAAACTCATGAATAAAGAGGTCAAATGACACAATCCACAATTTCCACGCACAATATTTCTATTAATTACAAATTAGTTTAGAGAGTATGATTTACAATCACAAAGCATAGCTCTAATATTCAAAAATGGCTAAAAAATCAACAATTAAGCCCATGGATCTTATTTATAGTAATATTTTTATCTTAATTTTCCTCCAAGTAAAATTGATTAACTTTTGTTACACCAAAATTCATCACTAAAGGGTAAATCATCATTCATATTAACTTCCTTGGCATCCATGCTTCCAAAATCGATTGATTATTATATGCTTTACTTACTAACCCTATGAATCACTTGATTGTTACTACTTTATTACTTTGCTAGTGATTTGCTTGTTTTTTTGAAAATCACTAACTTGTTGATGGATTGTTAATTCTCATACTTATCAAAAAATTTAATTCTCTTATTTGGTCTTCAACCTAAAATTTCAAAATTGTCTATGATGATGATCTTAATCCCGAATTCAAAATTTGACTCTAGTCTTAATTCTTGAGACCCACCTTCTCTTATAATTATCATTGTTTGCTTGTATTGCTAACTTTTAGAATCTAAAGGAATGATCATACCTAGATACTACACCTTATTGAATATGATGCAATATACAATTCTTTTCTATAATAATAATATTTGGCCTATCCTTTGGCATGTTGCTTGGTATATTGACCTATTGTAAAAAGGTTTTGGGGTCCCTTTCAAAACCCACGTTGAATGAAATTTAACTTATCAAAAAAAAAACATGAAAGTTTTTCATGATTGTGATTGTTATTAAGATTATCATTTGGAAGTCTACTTTGACCATTTTTACTATTATTAAATTTTTTATTTTAAAATTACATTGTTAATTAGATTTCTTACTAACAAAAGGGATGTTTCCTTGACCATAAGCCACCATATTTTAATAATTTTCCAAAAATTATAAAACAAACTAAGATCCCACTTGTTTATAAGAGAATGAATATACACAAAAATTGTTGAAAGGGTCCTAAAATTTATTCTTAAAGAATAATATGGATTAAATTTAAATATGTAAGAGATATTTGTTAGTTTTTGATGCTATATATTAAAGTAAATGCAACCATAAGATCTAAAATGAGCAAGCAATGTTAACTATATGATAATGGTAATATAATATGCAGGAAAACTATATGAGAAAATTTTGCAATAACTTAGAAAATAGCCATTAATGAAAGCTCAAAAAAATAGTACAATATAATATAATGGAGGTCTTAAACACTCCAAAATTCTTGCATGATCTACATTGTATCTACCTTCTCTTCTCATCACTATGCTCTACTATTCTATATGCTTCTCTCTTGCATTATATCATCAAAGACCTATATATATATAGATATATGAATCTTGGCCTTTTTCCTACCTATTACTCTTCATCTTCTATTCTATTACCCATGTACATGTGGACTACATGCACATTTACATCATTACATATTATAACACTTGTGCATTTATTACATTGCATAAAGTAAATACTCAAACCTTAATCTAAGATACTCTCCTAATCTAATGATGTAACCAAGGTGGTACATTGACATGTACCAAATAATGTAATATATTTCAACACCCTCCTGTATTACATTATTTGGGTATTGAAGACTTTAGTCTTCAATATGGTCTTCATCTTTTGAATGTTCTTTAGCTTGATCAGGTTCTTTGTATTGACTTCAATTTACCTTGCATTGTATGCCTCCTTTGTCAGGTTCCTCTTCTTCTTCTTCTTTATATTTATTATTAGAGTCAATCATTGTGCTTTCATGAGTTGTCATGCTATCATCAAATTCTTGCAAAAATATTTTCTCTTTATTTTTTTCTTTTCATCACAATTCTTATTTAGTACAAAATATTTTGATCAATCACTTAAGATATCATGATAAGATCTTGAGTTAGAAGAACTTGAAGTATCAATACTGCAAGAGGATTGAAATATATTCTCTAATAAGGATTCATCTATTTTTGTTTTCTCTTTAAGTGATTCAATCAATTATTTTTGCTCTACATTCTCTTCTTTATAATATTTGAATGTAAGTAATGCCATATATAATATGCTACCAATGTCTAAAGGAATTTGAATATCATACTTTCCATTATCAATTGCTTCAATTATTCTAGCATGTAGATAATATTCCAAAGTTTTAAAGTTTTCTTCTAAGGCTTCACTATAGATCACTTTTGAAGTAAGATCTACATTTTCTTTATACATTGTAAGTAAATTCTTGATTCCATTTTTTATGACATTTACCCTTTACTTTTTAATGCTGGTTTTCATATCTTTATTTATTGTATTTTTTGAAGTAGACATATTTTTTGCTCCTTAGTATTTGATATTGAGAATTTTTGATAGAATCTTTTATCTTTCAAAAAATTTGAAGTTGTCTACCTTATGACTCCCTAGTTTTAAGTATATGATCAAACTTGATAAAATATTTTCTATTATCAAGTTTTGTAGAACCTCTTATATCTCCCAAGTGTTTTGAATGTACTATGGTCTTGATAAAGTGCTTAGATTTCTTCAGATTTATTTTGAGTTGAATTCCTTTTATCTCCCTAATGTTCAACTACTATTTTTCACCTTATTTCTCCCTATTTGTGAAAGCTAGAAATAATTTTAATGCACTTTCAATTTGATAATATTCTCTATTTTACAAGACCCTATAGTTGGATTCCTTTTGTCTCTTCAATTTGTATAAGAGATTAGTATCAACAATAAATTCAAAATTTCAAACAATTCTATGTTTTGCTTCCTATATCATTGAATTAATGATATGGTTTCTAAATTTCAAGATTCTTAGTTTGGTGTTGAACTCCTTATATCTCTCTAATTTAGAAATTTAGAAAATGATAATATTTGTAAAAACAATGCTTCAATTTCAAGGTAGAAAACCTTATATCTCCTAGTTTAATTATTTGTAAATTTTATGATAATTGAATCTCAAAATAATTCAATTTATTATAGCTCTTAAAGATATACTCCCCTTGCTTTAATTGATCTCTAAACCATCAATGATTTATCTAAGGTTGTAATTTTCTTATATCTCCATGCAATAATTAGTTGAACTTAACCTTAGAAATAATGAACCTTATGTCTCCTTGCACTTGATGGAAAGCAAATATTAATTCAATGTAAATATACCTTCCTTTGATGTGATGTGCTATGTGTTGATTGGTTTCTTTCTTGATTGCACTTTTAAATATTTTGAATTCTGTATTCTCCTCAATTTTTAAGGTATGACACTAAGCATTAATTTCACCTCTTTCTATGGTGCACTTCTTTATTTCAGATTGTTCTCTTCTGCACTTCAATATTTTTTGATCTTGGAAGCTTGATATTTGTGCTCTTCTTAGGCAGGACAATTAATAATTCTCTATATCCCTTTGGAATGCATGCCACATGGCATTTACATTAACCTTGAACTTAGATCTCCTTGTTAGGTGGCACAAGGACATTATAGTCTTTATAATACATTGATTTAGGTGATGTGGGTGTTATATCTCCTTATGTTGAAGTAATGATATTTTATTCTTTTATTCCTTGAATGGAGTGTTACTTCATACTTGGATGCTCTTCTCCTTGAATATGCATTATATTTATAAGGCATTACTAAGAATTTATAGGTACTCTTATCTTTTGTGCTAGATGGCACAAGATTCCTTTATTTTGTGTGGCAAGTGGAGGCTTATTCTTTTGCATGTACCCAAACACTCAATATCCCTTATCTCCTTAACGCTCTTGCCAACTCCTTGCAAGTTGTTTGGCTTCTATTACAATAATAGTGTGCTTTCTCCAATGTATGGTGGCTCCTCTCCAATGAAGGTGGCTCCTCCTATGGTGTTTCAATACTCTCTTCTAGGTGGTTGTTCATCCAAGCTTCTCTCCTCTTTCGTTTGGGTAATAATCCTTGCTACTTGTATCTTTGTTATGTTATTATCCTTACAACTTGCACATTAGTTGTGTTATGTTGTCCTTTCTATTAATGCTATGTTGTCCTTAGTCTCCTTTCTTGTTGCAGGTTCCTTTTGCACTGTGAGCGCTGCCTTCATTGAACTATGGTATCATATTTGGTATCTTTAGACACTTTCAATAAGATGATTTTGAGTCCTTATTGGGACAAAAAATTAAAAAAAACATGAGGGTTCTAGTCACTTACTAGTACCATTATATCTCCTCCCAATTATGTTGCTTGAATGGTATCAATGTGGTGTCTCAGATGTCCTTGCTAAGCCATCATCAAAAATACTCACAATATACCCTTTAGAGATCCTTCCTTCTCCTTCCCATAGTCAAAATGATTTCATTTTCCTACCCTCTCTCTTTTATATCTCTTTTTACCCTTTTTTAATCTTTTTATCCTTTTGCAATTATTTTACCTCTTTTATAACATTTTGACCTTTTGTTATCCTTTATACAATTATTTTGAACTTTTAACATCCCCCATTTCTATTTTCTTGCCACTACTCATGTATGAATCAAAGCTAAGTCACGTTTCCTTAGTCCAATGTGGTCTTGACTCTAAAACTCGAGGGGGTATACCAGAGCGTGATTACATTTAATAGAGATTGAATAAATGTTAATCTTTGTATCATTGTCACAACGTTGAACTTAGGTAAACAAGATCATTTTTATCATAAAATTGGGCCATCTACAATGGTTTTTGATGCATTTATTTTCTAATATATGCATAAAAAATGGGTAGATATAGGCACCTAATTTTGTGTACCAACTAGTCATTCAAAGTGTCATCAATAAGTTCTTTACAAACCAAACCAATTTGAGTATGTTATGTCCAAATTTGGGGTAAAATTATGTAGATCCGTATTGATTCTCAAACTCACAAGCAAAATCAATGAAAAAAAAACAATTTTGCAACTTGAATTTTAATATTTCCTTGGATATCCATCACCTTACAATGAAATCACTTCCTACATATAATATCCACCAAAAACCTAACCTAACATGAAATTACTATTTTTAGTAATTATAAAGACTTACTATTTTTAGTAAGTCTAAACTATCATTCAGATGGATTCAAAAAAAAAAGATCATGCATCTGTTATTACAAAATTAAGACTTTTATAAAATATCTCCCTAGAATGACTCATGCAACAAAAGATATTAAATACTGAAAAACTAAAAAAAATTGGAACAAAAACTTTCGAGCCCATTTCTGGCCATCAAGTGATGTTTTAGGGCCCGAAAATGTGTTGAAATAGCCACTTCAGTTACAGTATTTCCGAAAATGACGAGGTCAACTCAATTATGTGTGTTTTAAAAAAAATAGGCTCAAACGAACACCCGAATCAAAAGTTATGACCCCGAGAAGTTGGAACTTTAATTCGGCTAAATCAGGAAAGTGTCACTGGATGTTGTGGGTGTATCATTCTACTATGGTTGAAAAGAACTCAGTTCCTACGAGTTCTACAGATGAAACTCCTGAAGCTTATCTTGCGCAATGTTCTTCAGCTCTCCTTTAGAAATCCAAGTACTTTCAGCTGATGATAATCCTTCCCACAGTACCAAGTACTTGTTGTAGATGCCATTGCGTGTGGTGATCACCTTCTTATCCAAGTCTTGCTCAAAATGATCCTTCTTCTTCTTGGGAATCTGTTGCGCCCAATTTATCACTTCTAGTACCTCAACATCCCCTACATCTCCATGAAATTGGACAGATTAGAGATATTGAAGATCGGTGAGATATCTAGGTCCTCTGGAAATTCGACCACATAGGCATTGTCATTCATTTTTTGAAGAATCCTACGGGGCCTAATATTCTTCATTTTGAGCTTATTGTATGTGCCCTTTGGAAATATTTCTTTATGAAAGTGGACCATTACCAAGTCACCTTCCTGAAACACCTTTGCTCGCCTATGTACATCTGTTGTTGCTTTATACTTGGCATTAATCTCCTACAACCATTGTCAAACTTTGTCCTACAATTTTTGTATATATTTTACAAAAGCCTCTGCATCATCACTAAAAGTTTTAGTAATCGAAAATTCCATTGAGTCAAGCACACCATGGGGATTATGGCCATAAATAATTTGAAATGGGGACGTTCCTATCGAGTGATTTACTGAGTTTTTGAATGCAAACTCTGCTTGTGGTAACGCTCGATCCCACTATTTTGGATTTGTACAAACTATGCACCTCAAAAGATTACCCAAACTCTGATTCAATACCTCTGTTTGTCCACCAGTTTGTGGGTGATACACACTACTAAATTGAAGCTTGGTATTAAGCTTCTTCCATAATATCCTCCAAAAGTGGCCCAAAAATTTGACATCTTGATCTTAAGTGATAGATCTTGGGATGCCATGCAAACACTCAATCTCATTAAAAAATAGGACTACAACTCCTGTGGCATCTTCAATTTTATGGTAGGGGATAAAGTGAGCCATCTTAGAGAACATGTCAATAACAACAAATATGGAATCCTTACCTCCTTGGGTACGTGGAAGTCCTAACACAAAGTCCATGCTTAAGTCAGTCCAAGGTCTTGTGGGAACTGGTAAAGGCATATACAACCCGGTATTCTAGGCATGGCCTTTAGCCATCTGACAGACTCTACAACGAGATACAAACCTGGTTATATCTCTTCGCATCTTTGGCCAATAATACTTTACCACAAAAGCAATAGTTTTATCCACCCCAAAGTGTCCAGCTAAACCTCCACTATGCAGCTCTCTCAGGATGTTCTCCCTCATGGAACCAACAGGAATGCATAACTGTTTACCTTTAAATAGGTAACCATATTGCATAACATATTCTGCAAAAATGTTACTAGACACACCCCCTACTGGATTCTTATATTGTGCCACAACCTGTCCAAAGTCAACATCAGCTTCATATAAATTCTTAATACTCTCAAATCCTACCACAACATTCTCCATGGTAGTCAGCAACATTACCTTCCTACTTAAGGCATCTGCCACCTTATTCTATTTTCCTGATTTATGCTTCAAAGTAAACTCATACTCTTGTAAATATGATACCCACTTTGCATGTCTACTATTCAACTTTTTCTAGGAATTAACATACCTTAATGCTTCATGGTCCGTGAAGAGTACAAACTCTTTGGATAATAGGTAATGTCTCCAATATCTTAATGCTTGCACAATAGCATAGAATTCAACATCATAGGTGGAGTAATTTTTCCTGACCTCATTCAAATTCTCATTGAAGAATGCTACTGGATGCCCTCCTTGGCTCAACACAATTCCAATTCCAATATGTGATGCATCACAATCAACCTCAAATAATTTTCTAAAATCAGGTAACACTAAAATAGGTGCGGTGGTTACCTTTTTCTTCAGAATCTCAAAGCCTTCTCCTACTACCTTTGTCCATATGAATTCCTTCCCCTTGGTGCATTCTGTGATGGGAGCCACAATGCTACTAAAATTCCTAATGAACTTTCTGTAACAAGTTGCCAAGCCATGGAAACTTCTAACCTATGTTACATTTCTCGGGATAGGCCATTCAAAAATTGTTTTTATCTTTTCCTCATCAATCCCGAGGCCTTACTTTGAAACTACAAACCCCAAAAATACTAAACTCTCTTGAAGGAAACTATATTTATTCAAATTGGCATATAGTTTCTCTTTTCTTAATAGATCTAGCACCAATCTCAAAGGGTGCACATGCTCTAATTTAGTCTTACTGAAAACTAAGATATCATCAAAATAAACAACCACAAACTTACCATTATATTCTCGCAACACTCTGTTCATCAATCGCATAAAGGTACTAGGGGCATTAGATAACCCGAATGGCATCACCAACCATTCATATAATCCATATCGAGTCTTGAAAGTTGTCTTCCACTCATCCCCTTCTTTGATCCTGATCTGGTAATAGCCACTTCGTAGGTCAATCTTACTGAAATAATTAGCCCCTACTAAAGCATCCATCATATCATCAATCCTTGGCATTGGGAACCTATATCTTATAGTAATCTTATTTATGGTCCTACTATCCATGCACATCCACCATGATCCATCTTTATTTGGGGTTAAAAGTGCAGGAGTCGTACAAGGACTCATACTCTCCCTAACCAATCCCTTTTGTATCAGTTTTGTTACTTGTTTGCTCAACTCGACATTCTATGTTGGATTCAATTTGTAGGCTTCTTGATTTGGAAGAGTTGACCCAGGGATCAAGTCGATATGATGTTGGATGTCCCTCTTCGATGGTAGCCCAACTGGTAATTCATCAGGTATGACATCAACATATTCCTGCAGCAACCTGGACACCATTGGTGGTATGATAGTTTATTTATTTATGGCCTTCTTGGCTGTTAAGGCATAATATTAACCAACTTATTTCGCTTCTATAAAAAATTCTTTGTAGTATGTAAAGTTTCGCTCTGTCCATCTTCCTTTAGAGGTAACAAAACCACCTTTACCCCCTCCTTCCAAAATGTGTATGTGTTTCGAAATCCATCATGGGAGGTCTTCCTGTCATATTCCTATGGTCTCTCCAAAAAAATATGGCATGCATCCATAGGAATCACATCGCACCACACTTCATCCTTTTAGGTACTCCCAACTGAGAATTTCACCAGACACCTCTTATCAATAATCACCTCATTCCCATTTTTAACCCATGAAAATCGATAGGGGTTGGGTGCTTCTCACATGGTAGATTCATTTTCTCAACCATAATATTTGATACCATGTTATCACAACTACCAGGATCAATAATCACTTTACATACATTTCCTCCTGAGGTGCATCTTGTTTAGAAAATGTTTGTACGCAACCATGATTCATCACCATTTTTTGTCGCATCTTTTCATTCTTTGGAGCAATCAATGTCTTTCGTATCATGAGAATTTTACCCATATCAACAATAACTTCTGTTTCATATTCCTCCTCTTCCTCAAACAGATTAACTCTAGCTTGGCCTCCCGCTCTTTAGCATCATAGTGGGGGTATTAAAATGCTCTATGACCTTCCTCACCACAACTATAGTAGATAAAGGGTCTGTGTGGTCCACTCCCAGTGCAACCTCCCCATTACCTCTACCTCTCAGGATTCCTCTATCTCCTCGGTAGGCATCACTCTCTATTCCAATTTGTTGTGATTTTTCTACATGCGTAGAAGATTCACCCTTGGAAAAATTATATCCACCATGCCCATGACTTGAGGAAGATGTAGATCCCCTCTTTTGATTTCTCAGCCTACTCTTTATCTTATCTTCGACTCTCATGGCTAACTCATATGCTGCATCTACTGTAGGAGTGCGATGCATGTGCAACTCATCTTGAATATCATAGCTTAGATAATTTACATACCTCCCAGCCTTTTGATATTTTGTCTCATTAAGTGCTACCCATATAGATAACTTGTAGAACCCATTAGTGTAGTCCTCCACACTGAGATCCCTCTATCAAAGGTTTTGAGACCTATGAAATAAATTTTGGGTATAATCGACAGGTATAAACTTCTCTTGAAGCTTCTTCTTCATCTTATCCCAAGTCCTAATCTTATCTTTTCCATTATTCTATCGCTCTTTCTGCAGATGGTCCCACAAAATCAGTGCATGTCCCTTCAGATTTGTACATGCAAGCCTCACCCTCTTCTCCTCAATGATATTACTCCATTCAAAATATTTTTCCATACTGTTCACCCAGTCAATGAGCTCCTCTGGTTTTAACCCACCAGCATATTCAGAAACCTCGATCTTGATATTATCTCGATTCCCTTAGATTCCATCCAAGGATAGGGGCAATTTTTCTTCAAAAAATGTATCCTCTCTTGGGTGTTCTGAGCCTACTTCAGACCTGTCCTCTCCTACCACACCCTCATCAGTAGACCCTAGATCTAAATGCAAGCTAGGGCATCTCTCCATCATGCGGTCAATCACATTGGTTAGTCATGCTACTTCCCCGTGTAGATCTTCTATCTGCCTATTCATCTGAGCATAGTTAGCTTGGTCTCTCCTAGGTGGAATGATATCTCCACTAGTGAGATCTTAACCCGCTTTGATACCAAATGATGTAGATCCATATTGATTCTCAAACACACAAGAAAAATCAATGAGAAAACAATAATTATGCAACTTGAATTTTATTATTTCCTTGGATCTCCATCCCCTTACAATGAAATCACTTCCTACATATAATATCCACCAAAAACCTAACCTAACATGAACTTACTATTTTTAGTAAGTATCAGGACTTACTATTTTTAGTAAGTCTAAACTATCACTCAGATGGATCCAAAAAAAGATCATGCATATGTTATTCCAAAATTAAGACTTTCCTAAAATATCTCCCTAGACTGACTCATGCAACAAAAGATATTAAATACCGAAAAGCTAAAAAAAACTGGAACAAAAAGATCATACATCTGTTATTCCAAAATTAAGACTTTCCTAAAATATCTCCCTAGACTGACTCATGCAACAAAAGATATTAAATATCAAAAAACTAAAAAAAAACTGGAACGAAAACTTTCAAGCTCATTTCTGGCCACCAAGTGATGTATTAGGGCCCAAAAATGTGTCGAAACTATCACTTCAGTGACAACATTACTGAACACGATGAGGTCAACTCAATTCTATGCATTTAAAAAAAATAGGCTCAAACGGACACCCGGATCAAAAGTTATGACCCCGGGAAGTTGGAACTTTAATTCGGCTAAATCAGGAAAGTGTCACTAGATGTTGCGGGTGCATCATTATCCTCTGGTTGAAAAGAACTCAGCTCCTGTGATTCCTATAGATGAAACTCTTGAAACTTATCCTACACAATATTCTTTAGCTCTCCTTCAGAAATCCAGGTACTTTCAGCTGATGATAATCCTTCCAACAGTACCAAGTACTTGTTGTAGCTGCCATTGCATGTGGTGATTACCTTCTTATCTAATACTTACTCAACATGATCCTTCTTCTTCTTGGAAATCTGTTGCACCCAATTTATCACTTTTGGTACCTCAACATCCCCTACATCTCCATGAAATTGGTACATATTAGAGACATTGAAGATCGATGAGATATCCAGGTCCTCTGGTAATTCGACCACATAGGCATTGTCATTCCTTTTTTGAATAATACTACAGGCCCAATCTTATTCATTTTGAGCTTATTGTATGTGCCCTTTGGAAATATTTATTTACGAAGGTGGACCATTTACCAAGTCACCTTCCTGAAACACCTTTGCTCGCTTATGTACATCTGTTGTTGCTTTCTACTTGGCATTACTCTCCTACAACTACTGTCAAAATTCCTCCTACAATTTTTGTATATGTTCTACAAAAGCCTCTGTATCATCACTAACAGTTTTAGTAATCGACAATTCCACTAAATCAAGCACACCATGGGGATTGTGGCCATAAACGATCTAAAATGGGGACTTTCCAGTCAAGCGATTTACTGAGCTGTTGAATGCAAACTTTGCTTGTGGTAACGCTCGATCCCACTATTTTGGCTTTGTACCAACTATGCACCTCAAAAGATTACCTAAAATCCAATTCACTACCTCCGTCTATCCATCAGTCTTTGGGTGATACGCACTACTGAACTAGAGCTTGGTATCAAGCTTCTTCCATAACATCCTCTAAAAGAGGCCCAAAAATTTGACATCTTGATCCGAAGTGATAGATCTTGGGATGCCATGCAAATGTACAATATCATCAAAAAATAAGACTGCAACTCCTATGGCATCTTCAATTTTATGGCAGGGGATAAAGTGAGCCATATTAGAGAACCTATCAATAACAACAAAGATGGAATCCTTACCTCGCTGGGTATGCGGAAGTCCTAACACAAAGTCCATGCTCAGGTTAGTCCAAGGTCTTGTGGGAACTGGTAAAGGCATATACAACCTGGTATTCTGGGCATGGCCTTTAGCCATCTGACAGACTCTACAACGAGATACAAACCTGGTTATATCTCTTTGCATATTTGGCCAATAATACTTCACCAAAAGAGCAATAGTTTTATCCACCCCAAAGTGTCCAGCTAAACCTCCATGAAGAACACAAGCTTATACTGAGAGAGGGGGTGAACAGTATAAGACCTCTTTTTACTTTTTCCTTTATACTTCAAAATAGTAAAGCAAAATACCCATAGCAATATCAAAGCAATGCACAAAATCATCCACAAAGTGACACCAATTTTAATGTGGTTCACCCAGAATGCCTGGGCTACGTCGACAAAAATTTTCTCTAAAAATTATCTCAAAGTTCTTTGGGAAACATTTCCAATTACAATGTTTATGAGCCTCGGCTCAAAGGAGATACCTTCCCCCAATCTGAATTTATGAGCCTCTGCTCAAAGGAGATACCTTCCCCCAATCTGAATTTATGAGCCTCTGCTCAAAGGAGATACCTTCCCCCAATATGAATTTATGAGCCTCTGCCCAAAGGAGAAACCTTCCCCCAATCTAAATTTATGAGCCTCTACTCAAAGGAGATACCTTCCCCTCTGCTCTAGATATGATCCCTCAGAAGATAAATTATCTCTACCTCTTGCTAGCATGTGGAACTCCTTTCCACAGAAGACATCCTGTCCTCAATGCTTAGCCTAAGAGACCTCTGCCTTCTATGATCACGTCCACAACAACTCAGCAACCTGTACCAAACACAGTCAGTCGGTCTAGTACAAGTCTTCCTCTGTCTGTCAGATCTGTCCAACACTCGAACAAATCAATCCTCTATCCACAAGCCTTCTCAAAGACTTTCCAAATCTGTCCGCAGGTTCTCTGATAGAACCAATGTACCTCTGTCCTCAAGTTCTCTGATAGAACTATCAATCTCAGCTCACAAGTCCTCTGCTAGGATCTGTCCAAATCTGCTCACAAGTCCCCATTGAAACCTGTCCAAAACCTGCTCACAAGTCCCCAACGAAACCTGTTCAAAACCTGCTCACAAGTCCCCAACAAAACCTATCCACAATAGCTCAGAATTTCACCAAGAAAAAACTTGCTTAGCATGAACCCACAAAGAGAATTGTTAAAGACCCAATGTGATTCATCAACCTCATAGAAGCATTAAGAGAATTGTTAGAGACTCAATATGTTCTATACTTAACTCCCAATATCAATCTCAAATATCATAGAAACATAAAGAGAATTGTTAGAGACTCAATATGATCTATACTTAACTCTCAATATCAATCTTCAACTCAATCTCAAATCTCATAGAAACATAAAGAGAATTGTTAGAGACTCAATATGATCTATAATTGAATCCCAATATCAATCTTAACTCAATCTCAATCTCAAAAGAATAAGATAGATGTAGTATGCTTTTCTCAAGAACATGAAACACAACCCAATAGTTGCCAAACATGCAATATCTCATATAACAATGCTACTCATGTTCTTTCCACAACCAATATATTTTCTCAACCAATTAGGGCTTTAACAAAAATGCTTATAGACAAGGTTTAACCAACATCATTCAACTCAACATTAACCTTGAAGCATTCAACCAATCATCACAAGAAAAGGAAACAAGTAGAAATCCTTTTCCCTCCAAAGATATTTGAACAAAACAACCACCAACACAATATCACCAAATGCAAAGAATAACTTGCTCAAATCAACTCAATGGAGTAAGCCCAATATCATGAATCAAGTAAAGCAATAACTTGATCAAACAACCTCTATGGAAGCAACTCAACCATCAAACTCAAAACAACCAACCAAGGGTTCCACCAACTCAATGCAAGTAGCTTGACTCACAAATACAAACCCTAGTGCACAAAGCTTCCACTATCTCAAACCAAAAATTATGCATTCATCAAAAACTCTCCTTAAGGATAACAATGCATAAGTAGTCTTCAACAAACCAGAAAGTAGGATTTACACCCAATCAAAGAAAACCTAGTTGAAAACCTTTTCACTCCAACCTTATTTCAGAAAACATACACCAATCATACTCATAAGAAGAATGTGCCCATATCTTATTGGAGTAGAAGAAACTTGACCCTTAAAGCTGTCACCACACACAACCCTCAAACTTCCAACCAAGTTAGGGTTAGAACCAAGATAAATGAGCATATAAAAACTTTCCTTAGTACACCTTTTAGCTTCTCTTCTTTTGAAAACAAGCACCAAAGAAGTCAAAAACACAACAACCAAAACTTACACCTTATATCTCCATTTTAAACTTTAGCATAGCAAAAGACTAATCTAAAAAATACAACCAAAGAAATATCCCCTTATTTCTCCTATGTCTTTTAAACAATGCTAAACAAAGCCAAAAATTACATCAAGAAATTAATCACACCTTAGAATGGCTGCCCTTGAAGAATTCAAAAATCACAGAATGGCTGCCCTTGATGAATTCGAAAATCGTGGAATGGCTGCCTTTGAAGAATCCAAAAAATGTGGCAAAAAATAAGTTTTAACAAAAACATGACTTAATCCATGCACAGCTCCCTTTGCAGGAATCGAAATGCAGACCTCCGCCTAAGCAAAGCCCAAATGCAGCCTATGCTACCACTAGCCCACAAGGGGCTAACGAAGTCTAAGACAGACTTCCTACCACTTCAACGAACAAGCACTTCGTAAGTTTTTCAAATGCGAGCTCTCTTCTTTCGCGGCGTCAATAGAGCATCGATCGCAGCCAAAAATTAATGCATTCAAAATTCTCAAGAGGAGTTAAACCTTAGGATCCTTCCCATATTTATAGTCCAATCGTGGACTTTAGAACACGTCGACGGTAGAGAAACGTAATTTCGAATTTAATAGAAATTGCTTTCTAAAGGGTTTAAAAACCCTTAATTAATTTTAATAAATTAAGAATAAAAAAGGTTTAAAAACCTTTAAATATTTTTAATAAATTAAAAATAATTTTCTCCCTTAATTAATTAAATAATTAATTAATTAAAACCTTGAAGGGTTTTAAATAATAATTAAATAATAAAGAGAACCTCCATTGGTTTTAATAAAAACCATTTAACTTGGTTTTAATAAAAACCCTATCCAAAAACCTTATCCAATGGAATCTCTTCGAATTCTCTTAAAGAGATTCTCTTGGAATCTTTCACCTTTGAAGCCAACACATCCTCTTAACATTAATGTCATTTTATTTTGACATCAATGAAAACTCATAGACAAGGAGCTAGGATCTCATACCCAAAATTTCCAACAATCTCCCCCTTTGTCATTGATGGCAAACCATGCTTCTCAACAACAAAAAAACTCAACATAAATAGCTCCCCCTGTCTTGAGGCTCTCCCCCTTACTCAAATCTCTCCCCCTTTGTCATCAATGGCAAAGGGTCACCTTTGGGGCTCGGGACTAAGAATGAGCCTCTTAGCTTAGTCCCTCCCCCACCTCCTGATGAGGTGATTAGTTTTGGGGTGGGAGTAAAACTCCCATTAGGCATTGATCATCATCAACGTCTATAACTTCCTTGTCGGGCCTTCTCTTGAAATCTTTGTCCATATTCCTATTCTTGTCACTGTTCCTTTTCTTGTTCTCATCCCTGTTCTTGTCCATGCCTTGATCCTTAGACCTGATCATGCCATTGTTCCTGTTCCTGTATTTTGGAATTTTACCTCTACACTGTCTAGCTATGTGACCTTTATTGTTGCACTTATAACAAGTAAAAATGTTATTTCTCTGCGGTAAACCTGATCTTTGAATCCACCAGTTCTGACCAAACCTATTTTGGCCAACCCTGTTCTGACAAAATCTGTTCTTGTTATTTTCCTTGTGCCCAAATTGTTGACAAGAGTAGCAATACCCTTGAAAGTAACTAGCACTTCTGAAACTGTCATTTAACTTCTTCACTTGAGCCATGCAATGTGAAGCCATGTGGCCAAACCTGTGACAAGCAAAACATCTGCCTTGAAACTTTCATTTATTTGACCTCTTGGGTCCTGAAAACTTCTTCTTCTTCTCATTCTAAATTTCATTTTCTGTTTTTGTACATCTATCATTCAAGGAATCATGATCTGAAATACTTTCCTCATCAGAACTCTCTTCCTTTTGGAGTCTCTTACTAGACTCTCCAACTTGTTCCTTGTGTGACTTAACAAAACCAAGGCCTGTTTTATCTATTGTCTTTATTTGACCTTTGATAAGTGACTTAACCTTTTTGGAGCTATCTTGAAACCTGTAAAGCTTATCCTTGTACTCTTTAGTTTCCTCTTTCAAAGAAGCCATTTTCTGTTCTAACTCACTATACTCAAGAACCTTAGACTCTAACTTATCCTTGAGTTCTTGTGTCTTAGCTATAGATAAATCAAGATTTTCAATAAGATCATCTCTCTCCATACAACATTCATCTAACTTATCCTTGAATCTAGCATTCTTCTTTCTTTCCTTTTTCAAAGCACTAAGAGCACTAATAAGTTCACTCTCAAGATCCTTTATTTGATTTCCTTTTGAATCATCAAAGCCATTTTAAGATTTCTTATCACTAGAGGTGCTACCCTTTTCAAAAACCATACATGCATCTTCCTTATAGTTTTTTGAAGCATCCTCATACATACTAGAAACCAAATCATTATTTGTGCAATCATCCTCAAGGTGACCAAAATTTCCACATCTAAGAAATTTCATGATAATGAATCTATGTTTCGGTTCTTCCTCTTTTTCTGATATCAACATCTCATTTTCATTATCACTTGAAGAAATTTCACTATCACTACTAGAACACTTACTTGCTTTGTCTAGGTAGAAACTCTTCTTGTGCTTGTGAGAATACCTCTTTCCTTGATTCTTGTGCTCATATTTGTTTTTCCTGTGATGCTTGTACCTTTCAGAATCCTTGCTCTTAGAATCCTATTTATCTTCATCACTTTCATTCTTGGAAATAGTACAGTCAGTAGCATAATGACCAAACTTTCCACAATTGAAACATCTTACATTTTTCATATTTTTGTGCTTTCTAGAGAACTTGCCTTTCTTGTTGTAATATGCCTCTTCATCACTAGAAGACTCATCACTCTCTTTAAGATGTTTACCCTTGGATTTCTTGGTAGCCTTGAAAGTTGCCTCTTTCTTGACATCAACCTTCACTTGAGTTCTCAACTCAAATGCTGCAAGTATACTATGGAGCTCATCCTTTTTCAATTTATCCAAATCTTTAGCTTCCTCAACAGCAAAAATCTTTTCACTAAATCTATTAGGAAGAGTTCTTAAAATCTTATCACAAACATCATTTTCAGCAAGCTCAAGACCTAAGTCTTTCATGGAGTTAACAACCTCATCCATACGAAGCATGTAGTCACTAATATTTTCATCATCATTCATATTGAGTTGTTCAAAAATACCTTTGAAGTGTCTCAACTTGGCCTTTCTGACATTTGTATCACCTGTATGAACCACCTTCAATCGATTCCACATTTCACTAGTCTGTCTTGCGGTGAATCACTTTGGTGAGATCTCGCTTTCAGTAAGTCTTTCAGGATTACATTCATTGCTTTTGAATTGCTGTGATGTAGGAGCCTTTCTTATTTAGTATTAGGACCATGTACAGGAATAGTGTACTCATCTTAAATCACTTCCCATACCTCATTACCAAGTGCCATTAGATGAACCTTCATCCTTGTACTCCAAAGACCAAAATCCGACCCATCAAGAATAGGTGCTGCATTGCCACTTGAATGATCTATTGTGTTGTTTACTAGCTTTTCCTTCAAGCTGTTAAACTTTTCGAAGGCACCCGCTTTGATACCAATTGAAGAACACAAGCTTATACTGAGAGGGGGGGTGAAAAGTATAAGACCTCTTTTTACTTTTTTCTTTATACTTCAAAATAGTAAAGCAAAATACCCATAGCAATATCAAAGCAATGCACAAAATCATCCACAACGTGAAACCAATTTTAATGTGGTTCACCCAGAATGCCTAGGCTATGTCCACAAAACTTTTCTCTAAAATTTATCTCAAAGTTATTTGGGAAACCTTCCCAATTACAATGTTTATGAGCCTCGGCTCAAAGGAGATACCTTCCCCCAATATGAATTTATGAGCCTTTGCTCAAAGGAGATACCTTCCCCCAATCTAAATTTATGAGCCTCTGCTCAAAGGAGATACCTTCCCCCAATCTGACTTTATGAGCCTCTGCCCAAAGGAGAAACCTTCCCCCAATCTTAATTTATGAGCCTCTGCTCAAAGGAGATACCTTCCCCTTTGCTCTGGATATGATCCCTCAGAAGATCAATTGTCTCTACCTCTTTCCAGCATGTGGAACTCCTTTCCATCGAAGACCTCCTGTCCTCAATGCTTAGCCTAAGAGACCTCTGCCTTCTATGATCATGTCCACAACAGCTCAACAACTTGTACCAAACATAGTCAGTCGGTCTAGTACAAGTCTTCCTCTGTCTGTCAGATCTGTCCAACACTTGAACAAATCAATCCTCTGTCCATAAGCCTTCTCAAAGACTTGCCAAATCTGTCCTCAGGTTCTCCGATAGAACCAATGTACCTCTGTCCTCAAGTTCTCTGATAGAACTATCAATCTCAGCTCACAAGTCCTCTGCTAGGACCTGTCCAAATCTGCTCACAAGTCCCCACCGAAACCTGTCCAAAACCTGCTCACAAGTCCCCAACGAAACCTATTCAAAACCTACTCACAAGTCCCCAACGGAACCTGTCCACAACAAATCACAAGTTCACCAAGAAAAAACTTGCTTAGCATGAACCCACAAAGAGAATTGTTAAAGACCCAATGTGATTCATCAACCTCATAGAAGCATAAAGAAAATTGTTAGAGACTCAATATGTTCTATACTTAACTCCCAATCTCAATCTCAAATCTCATAGAAACATAAAGAGAATTTTTAGAGACTCAATATGATCTATACTTAACTCTCAATATCAATCTTCAACTCAATCTCAAATCTCATAGAAACATAAAGAGAATTGTTAGAGACTCAATATGATCTATACTTGACTCCCAATATCAATCTCAACTCAATATCAATCTCAAAAGAATAAGATAGATGTAGTATGCTTTTCTCAAGAACATGAAACACAACCCAACAATTGCCAAACATGCAATATCTCATATAACAATGCTACTCATGTTCTTTCCACAACCAATATATTTTCTCAACCAATTAGGGCTTTAACAACAGTGCTTATAGAAAAGGTTTAACCAACATCATTCAACTCAACATTAACCTTGAAACATTCAACCAATCATCACAAGAAAAGGAAACAAGTAGAAATCCTTTTCCCTCCAAAGATATTTGAACAAAACAACCACCAACACAATATCACCAAATGCAAAGAATAACTTGCTCAAATCAACTCAATGGAGTAAGCCCAATATCATGAATCAAGTAAAGCAATAACTTAATCAAACAACCTCTATGGAAGCAACTCAACCATCAAACTCAAAACAACCAACCAAGGGTTCCACCAACTCAATGCAAGTAGCTTGACTCACAAATACAAACCCTAGTGCACAAAGCTTCCACTATCTCAAACCAGAAATTATGCATTCATCAAAAACTCTCCTTAAGGATAACAATGCATAAGTAGTCTTCAACAAACCAGAAAATAGGATTTACACCCAATCAAAGAAAACCTAGTTGAAAACCTTTTCACTCCAACCTTATTTTAGAAAACATACACCAATCATACTCATAAGAAGAATGTGCCCATACCTTATTGGAGTAGAAGAAACTTGACCCTTAAAGCTATCACCACACACAACCCTCAAACTTCCAACCAAGTTAGGGTTAGAACCAAGATAAATGAGCATATAAAAACTTTCCTTAGTACACCTTTTAGCTTCTCTTATTTTGAAAACAACCACCAAAGAAGTCAAAAACACAACAACCAAAACTTACACCTTATATCTCCATTTTAAACTTTAGCATAGCAAAAGACTAATCTAAAAAATACAACCAAAGAAATATCCCCTTATTTCTCCTATGTCTTTTAAACAATGCTAAACAAAGCCAAAAATTATATCAAGAAATTAATCACACCTTAGAATGGCTGCCCTTGAAGAATCCAAAAATTGCGGAATGGCTGCCCTTGACGAATCCAAAAATTGCGGAATGGCTGCCTTTGACAAATCTGAAAAACGCGGCACAAAATATGTTTTAACAAAAACGTGACTTAATCCATGCACAGCTCCCTTTGTAGGAATTGAAACGCAGACCTCCGCCTATGCAAAGCCCAAATGCAGCCTATGTTGCCACTAGCCCACAAGGGGCTAACGAAGTCTAAGACAGACTTCCTACCACTTCAACGAACAAGCACTTCGTAAGTTTTTCAAACGTGAGCTCTCTTCTTTCGCGACGTCAACAGAGCATCGATCGCAGCCAAAAATTAATGCATTCGAAATTCTCAAGAGGAGTTAAACCTTAGGATCCTTCCCATCTTTATAGTCCAATCGTGGACTTTAGAACACGTCGGTGGCAAAGAAACGTAATTTCGAATTTAATCGAAATTGCTTTCTAAAGGGTTTAAAAACCCTTAATTAATTTTAATAAATTAAGAATAAAAAGGGTTTAAAAACCTTTAAATATTTTTAATAAATTAAAAATAATTTTCTCCCTTGATTAATTAAATAATTAATTAATTAAAACCTTGAAGGGTTTTAAATAATAATTAAATATTAAAGAGAACCTCCATTGGTTTTAATAAAAACCATTTAACTTGGTTTTAATAAAAACCTTATCCAAAAACCTTATCCAATAGAATCTCTCCGGATTCTCTTAAAGAGATTCTCTTGGAATATTTCACCTTTGAAGCCAACACATCCTCTTAACATTAATGTCATTTCCTTTTGACATCAATGACAACTCATAGACAAGGAGCTAGAATCTCAAACCCAAAATTGCCAACACTCCACTATGAAGCTCTCTCAGTATGTTCTCCCTCATGGAACAAACAGGAATGCATAATTGTTTACCTATAAATAGGTAACCATCTTGCATAACATATTCTACAAAAATATTACCAGATACACCCCCTACTGGATTCTTATACTGTGCCACAACCAGTCCAAAGTCAGCATCAGCCTCATATAAATTCTTGATACTCTCAAATCCTACCACAACATTCTCCATGGTGGTCGACAACATTACCTTGCTACTTAAGGCATCCGCCACCTTATTCTATTTTCCCGATTTATGCTTCAAAGTAAACTCATACTCTTGTAAATATGATACCCACTTTGCATGTCTACTATTCAACTTTTTCTAGGAATTAACATACCTTAATGCTTCATGGTCCGTGAAGAGTACAAATTATTTGGATAATAGGTAATGTCTCCAATATCTTAATGCTTGCACAATAACATAGAATTCAACATCATAGGTGGAGTAATTTTTCCTGACCTCATTCAACTTCTCATTGAAGAATACTACTGGACGCCCTCCTTGGCTCAACGCAACTCCAATTCCAATATGTGATGCATCACAATCAACCTTAAATAATTTGCTAAAATCAGGTAACACTAAAACAGGTGCGGTGGTTACCTTTTTTTTTTAGAAGCTCAAAGCTTTCTCCTACTACCTTTGTCCATATGAATTCTTTCCCTTGGTGCATTATGTGATGGGAGCCACAATGCTACTGAAATTCCTAATGAACTTTCTGTAAAAAGTTGCCAAGACATGGAAACTTCTAACCTCTGTTACATTTCTCAGGATAGGCCATTAAAAAATAGTTTTTATCTTTTCCTCATCCATCTTGAGGCCTTCCCTTGAAACTACAAACCCCAAAAATATTAAACTCTCTTGAAGGAAACTACATTTCTTCAAATTGGCATATAGTTTCTCTTTTCTTAATAGATCTAGCATCAAACTCAAATGGTGCACATGCTCTGCTTTAGTCTTACTGAAAACTAATACATCATCAAAATAATCAACCACAAACTTACCATTATATTCTCACAACACTCTATTTATCACCATTTTTTGCTCGTATATTTTCCTTCTTTGGAGTAATCAATGTCCTTCATATCATGAGACTTTTTCCCATATCAGCAACAACTTCTGTTTCATATTCCTCCTCTTCCTCAACCTGATTAACTCTAGCATGGCCTCCCCACTCTTCAGTATCATAGTGGGGGTATTCAAATGCTCTATGACCTTCCTCACCACAACTGTAGTAGATAAAGGGCCTGCATGGTCCACTCCTAGTGTGACCTCCCCCATTACCTCTACCTCTTGGGATTCCTCTACCTCCTCGGTAGGCATCATGCTCCAGTCCAATTTGTTGTGATTTTTATACATGCATAGAAGATTCACCCTTGGAAAAATTAGATCCATCACACCCACGACTTGAGGAAGATGTAGATCCCTTCTTTTGATTTCTCAGCCTGCTCTTTATCTTATCTTCGGCTCTCATGGCTAACTCATATGCTGCATCTACTGTAGGAGTGCAATGCATGCGCAACTCATCTTGAATAGCATAGCTTATACCATTCACATACCTCCCAGCCTTTTGATCTTCTATCTCATTAAGTGCTACCCGTATAGATAACTTGTAGAACTCATTGGTGGAGTCCTCCACACTGATATCCCTCTATCGAAGGTTCTGAGACCTACAAAATAAAGTTTGGGTATAATTAATAGGTATAAAATTCTCTTGAAGCTTCTTCTTCATCTTATCCCAGGTCCTAATCTTCTCTTTTCCATTATTTTGTCGCTCCTTCTGTAGATGGTCCCACCAAATTAGCGCATGTCCCTTCAGCTTTGTACATGCAAGCCTCACCTTCTTATCCTCAATGAGATTACTCCATTTAAAATATTTTTCCATATTGTTCACCTAGTCAATGAACTCCTTTAGTTTTAACCCACCATCATATTCACAAACCTTGATCTTGATATTATCTCGGTTCCCTCGGATTCCATCCAAGACTAGGAGCAGTTTTTCTTCAAAACATGGCTCCTCTCTTGGGTGTTCTGAGCCTGCTTCAGACATGTCCTCTCCTACCACGCCCTCGTTAGTAGAACTTATATTTAAACACAAGTTGGGGCGTCTCTCCATCATGCAGTCAATCGCATTGGTTAGTCGTGCTACTTCCCAGAGTAGATCTTCTATCTGCCTATTTATTTGAGCATATTTAGCTCGGTCTCTCCTAGGCGGCATGATATCTCCACTAGCAAGATCTTAACCTGGCTCTGATACCAAATGATGTAGATCTGTATTGATTCTCAAACACACAAGGAAAATCAATGAGAAAACAACAATTTTATAACTCAAATTTTAATATTTCCTTGGATCTCCATCCCATTACAATGAAATCACTTTCTACATATAATATCCATAAAAAACCTAACCTAACATGAACTTACTATTTTTAATAAGTATCAGGACTTACTATTTTTAGTAAGTCTAAACTATCACTCAAATGGATCCAAAAAAAAGATCATGCATATGTTATTTTAAAATTAAGACTTTCCTAAAATATCTCCCTAGACTAACTCACGCAACAAAAGATATTAAATACCGAAAAACTAAAAAAACTGGAACAAAAACTTTCGAGTCCATTTCTGGCCACCAGGTGATGTTTCAGGTCCCAAAAACATGTCGAAATGGCCACTTAAGTGACATCATTGCTGAACACAATGAGGTCAAATCAATTATGTGTGTTTTAAAAAAAATGGGCTCAAACGGACACCCAGATCAAAAGTTATGACCCCGAGAATTTGGAAGTTTAATTCGGCTAAATCAGGAAAGTGTCACTGGATGTTACGGGTGCATCATAAAAATAGACATCATTTTTGGAGCTTACAAAATCTCTATAAACGTTCAAAAAATTTCACAAAATTATTGCCATTAGGACGATCTTGAAAATGGATTTTCAGTGAGTATAAACATACTTATACTTATATAAAAATTAATACCTCAAAATAACCTAAATGTGGAAGCGTAACCCTACTGAAGTATCACTACCTTGTGGCACTTTTTCCATTCAAATATTTTAACTTTTTTCTAGCCTTCAAACTATCAAGGAGTAGTAGCACCATGAGCAAAAGAATTGTGGCACTTTTGCTCTACCATGGTATTTCTGCTCTACTACTATCCAAGCTAATATTTTTATAGTTTGACTACCTATCATTGCTAGTTACCTCTGAATCTTATCTTATATATCTGTTTTCCAATTTGATTGCATGATTGAATATAAAATTCCAATCATGCCTCTCTAATTGGTATATGCATTCTATCGAGGCCCAATCAAATTATAGTTAACTCCATGTAAGTTCCAATCAGGCCTAATCAGCCTCATGCAAGTGCACACATCTCACCTTTTCTCTCTAGAAAATCTTCTATGTGGAATCCCTAGGAGGCTTGGGTGATCTATAGAACCACCCCTTGGGGAGGCCTTTGAGGGGAGAAGATTTTGAGTATTAACACACTTTTGGAGTCACTCTAAAAATGTTCTTCTCTATATTGATATTCTACCAAGATTTGCATCAAGATTTGGGCTTCTTCTCTTAAACAAATTGAATTATAACCTTCAAGGATCTATCAAGGGATTTCTAAATCACAAAATTATTTCTCAATAGCTCCCATAAAGCATTTGATTATCAAAAAGAGGTATCACATAAAGTATTTGGTAAGCATCATCTATAATAATCTTTATAAAATAACGAGCAACTCATGATCTCAGGTTGTAGTTCATTTTCCCCTTTTCTTGTCTTTCTAGCATTATCATTTTTATTTCGTCATCATCTCATTCATTTTCATGCTTATGTATTTGATAGTCCTTATCGATTTATGATTGCTTTGAGCATTTGTATTGAAAGAAATAGGGGCTTGATCATTTCAAGAAAGGAAGGCTACTATTCCATGTCGAAGCTAGAAAAACCCCTCTATCCTAGTTGCTTTTAATCCTCATCTCTATTTGTAGATTTTTGGTTTTTATAGGTACAATCAAAAACATCATATGAGTTCAAAAACATCATACATTTTTGCTTGTGTGCACTTTTTCTTTGGCTAGAAATTAGGTGTAAAATTTATGGGTTTTGTCTATTTAGGTTTTAAATTTTTAGATCTATTTTTTTTGGATTGTTTTGTAACTTTTGATTCAATAAGAAATTTTATGAAAAGATATCAGAAATTGATTTTCGATCATTAAGTTTTAAAAGGAGATAAATTCTAGTTTATTTCTCAGCATCAAGCACAAAAAATCAAATTGCATGTAGTCACATTTTACGATAGATTGCTTGTTGCATCATTTTTCAAGATCTTACTTAAAAAGTAAAAATAAAATTGTTTAATTTTTATAGTCATTCAAATTGAAAAGTCATTTAGAATAAGTTCTTGTATGTTTGCATCCTTTTGTTTGTGCATCTTAGTATGAAAATTAGATTTTAATATTAGGATAGGTAGGATCTTAGAGGGAAGATATTGCTTCTTGTGAAAAACCATAAGTGTTTATAAAATTGACTCATTCAATTAGATCCTTAGGATTCTACAAGACATCCCCTAATCTTAAGTATGATCTTGCAAATAGTGAACAAGTGCATAGAGATTTTCCCTAG
Source organism: Wollemia nobilis (assembly GCA_028583015.1). Lineage (NCBI taxonomy): Eukaryota > Viridiplantae > Streptophyta > Pinopsida > Araucariales > Araucariaceae > Wollemia > Wollemia nobilis. Next base: position 681,352 of record JAQPPZ010016900.1, on the reverse strand, counting down.
CGACATTTGTCCTTTTTGTACCCAATCACACATACAATGTCAACCATGAATCATATAATACTTTCAACAAAAGTTTATACAAAGCTTTGATTCCTTTTAGACTCAAGCACATACATGGTAGTATCTTATCCAATGCATTCCTCTATTTTTCCCCTTCTTCTTTCTTCCCAATGTTTGCTTCAAATAAAATATTACGATCTTTGACATTTGATGAGGAAGAGGATCCTTCTTTGCCATTTGTAATAGTGGAAAATCCTTGATATGTGCTATCTTTTATTGTAAATTTATCCCCTCACTTCAACTCTATCGTGTCTTATGACTAAAACTTTTTACCTCTTTCACATCCATTTTTCTTTTGTAATCTCTTCTTATGTGTTTGGTAACAAAGCAATATTTTCTATAAAGCATTTCTTAAATCTATGTAATTGTTTCAAATGTAATGACAATATATTTTAAAAAGGATTGGAATATCAATGGCAACACATATTATCATATCATAACCTAATTTTGATTAATTAAAAATTAATATCACAGAGATAATTCTTTTAATGTTTAATTTTTTTAAATTGTTCATGTTAATAAGTTAATACAAAACTCCCATTATACCTTATCTTACTTAAAATCTTCTATACTTAAAATCTCTAAGAATAAGGTAAATCTTTCTCCATAAAATGTGAATTTTATCTCCAAAGGAGGTAAATTTCAAGGTCATGGAATAACATACCTATGGAACCTTATACCAAGGTCTACAGCCTCTCTAAAATTAAAAAATTATTATTATTATATTTTTTAATAGAGAATCCAGCTTTTCCTTGCACCTACCGAGCAGCAATATCTGTGAGGCGCTTTGGATTGTTACTGCAGTTTGGCAATGAACAGCACTTTGGATTGTTACTGCAGTTTGACAATGAACAGCACTTTGGATTGTTACTGCAGTTTGACAATGAGCAGCACTGACATGTGTGAGGCGCTTTGGATTGTTACTGCAGTTTGACAATGAGCAGCACTGACATGTGTGAGGCGCTTTGGATTGTTACTGCAGTTTGATAATGAGCAGCACCAACATCTATGAGGCGCTTTGGATTGTTACTGCAGTTTGACAATGAGCAGCACCAACATCTCTGAGGCGCTTTGAATTCCAACGTCTAGTGTAGAAGTTGACACAAAGAGTTAATAAGATTTCCAATCGTTTATAAGGAGTATTAGAAATGGACGCACCAAACCAGATATGCCAAGATTGTGTACTGCAAAAGTCCAATCCCCCTCCCATGCTTAGAGCGATTGAAAGCGGCTAATATGAACAGTAACCCTTCATCCACGGACAACAGTTGGACAAGTCACAAATGCAGTGTATTTTATATGCATGAAGGCCATCCTTTAATCGCTCGTCCCGTCATGAACAGTCAGTCCTATGTAGTCCTTGCCCATAGAGCCTTCCATTGTGCCCATTGAATGAATACCGAACTACGAGAGACCTTACGTACATTCCACCGGGTGAGACAGGTCAAACGAGTGGCCTAAATTCAAGACGCTCGGTCATAAAGTTCATCGTTAGACGTGCAGGAGCGCTGGTAACTGTGCATGATATCCTGAAGAGCTTGTCGACGAGACGTTGTTATTTATGATTGGAATTTCGATCCTAAGAAGGGAGGGCGTACTGTAAACGAGGGTCTTCTTTTAGCCACGTCCTAAGCAACGAGACGTAGAGTTTTTTTTTTTCGTTTTCTTCAATAGAAATTAGAAATATTCGGAAGGGATAAGTTGGTAGTTAATTAGAAATATTCGAAAGGATACGCAACCATAGAAAGTGTCTTTTGTCCAAAGAAATTAGAAATATTTGGAACTGCTAGATTATAGTTAATTAGAAATATTTGAAAAGGATAGGTTGTTAGTGGTAGAGTGTTTTTTAAAAATATAGAGGATCAGAAAACATTATTGGGTGTTGTCATTATAAACCTTAAAATATTCAATTCTTGGAGGGTAGGTGTCTCCTATTAACTTTGTCTATACCCAACATGTTTGGGTTTAAGAGAAAACCTCTTACTGGATAAAAACCTAAGGATTTATTATTACAGTAAATTTGAGGTAAAAAAAAAAAAAAAAAACAGGGGTTTTTAAACCACTCTTATGTCCTGGGTGAGGCCCCCTTATGTTGGGGTTTGAACTTAAGATCCCTTTACGGCAGTTTGAACTTGAGTCTTTTGGATAAAAAAACCTAAAGACTTATCACTACAGTAAATTTAAGGTAAAGCACCAGTTTTTATGAGGGATCACAAATTTTTATTAGGGATCAAGTCCCTCTGATAAGGTTTAAACTTGAGTTTTCTAGATGAAAACCCAAGAACTTACCACTATGGTGTCCCACCCAAAACTAGATTTTAGAATAAAGCACAGGTTTTGAACTTAGATCTCCTTAATAAAAACCCAAAAACTTATCACTACATTATCCTTTTTAAAACACAAATTTATATTATTTATATTTATATATTTTTTAATGACTAAACCCAACCTTAAGAAGGGTTAGCGAGGCCGATACGGCCCAGCACTTCTCTTCTTCATCCATTTTCTGTAAATAAGGTAGAGGGGTAGGCATCTAGAGTGATTGCTTTGTATTGCTCTAAGCAGGTATAAGACTTTGTTGCATTGATTTTAGTACAAAAACTTTGCATACCTTGTTTGGTGCCTTCTTCCTTAATATTCTTTCCTTCGAGGGAGCTGAAGTAGCTGTACGTCTTTATCAACTCTTAGTGGCAGCTTTTATGGCAGATTTTGTAATTAAAAGCACGCCCTGGATGGTGGTGGTGTGAATTATCAAATTATAGGCGTAGTAGAACAGGATATCTCAAAGCTAAAGCCGTTGAATAATCCTGTTAGAAGTATGTTGCATATATATCATAAATCATTTGCATTTTTTAAAACTTCTTCTATCGTTGGACTACTGGTATATCTCAGGGAATATATAACCATGTTTGGAAAATGTGAGGGGTATTAGTTATGCTCTCCTCACTCCAAGTTAGCAGACAATTATTCATAGATTTTCATTCTAAGTTATTTTATCATGATTTTTATAAAGAAGTTAAGTTTATTACTAGCAAATTTAGGGGTCTGAACTTTAAATTTTCTAAAAAAAACAAAGCCCCAACAGTTGAGGAATATTTTTGTTAGTATTTTTATTAATATATTGATCGTTCTTTCTCTTTTCTTTTTTTAATTATTGATTGTAGATTTGGTTAATGTGAGAGCTAACCTGGAATCTAACACACAACCATACATGTAGGAGTATAAATTTTGAAACTTTGGTTGTAATCTTGATATTACTTGCATATCTTTATTACTGTAATTTTTTATGGTTTATTATTTAAGGTAGAACTTTGTTTCAAGTTTATTTGAATCTTTGAATTTGTTACACCAAGAAAAATAATGATAATTAAATATTTAATTGGTTAATTTAAATTTTATAAAGTAAATATTTGTTAAAAATATGAAAAACATTTTTATTAAAATATATATTTAAAAAACATATAAAATATAAATATATCACAATAAAAACATTTTAAAATAAAAATATTTAAAAAAAGAAAATCAAGAGCACAACCGGCTGGTATTAAATTTTATAGCTTGTACATGCAAAGGAATAATAGAGTTACCATGGCATTAGATTGAATACAAGCTTTGTAAAAACAAAGAATCAGTAGTATTATTTATAAGTTAATTATGGATGAAGGTTAATTTAAAAAAAAAAAATATGGTTAATAATAATTTTTTTTTGTTTTTAACTATAATATGTTTATTTTATAATGAAATTGAAAATTTAATTGAATTAATTTTATAATTTACTTCTTGTTATATATTTATATTTATTATTTTTATAATTATTGAATAATTAAATAATTTATATAATGATATTTAAAAAAAATGTATTATATAAATTTTAAATATATTTTAAGATTGATACACATTTTATTTGTATGACATTGAGATCATATATATTTTTAAAATGGATTATGTGGAATTGAAACGATTCCTTCCTATATTACATCATGACCATAGAGTAATATTATAACAACTTGGTAATTATGCATGTATCATTTGGCAACATTTATATCTAGGTTTCCTCTTGAGGAATATAATTGATTGAGCTAATATCATTTTATATCATAACCACATAGTGTTATTTTTAATTTTATTTTCATAAAAAAAGTCATAATATTATATTAAAAAAATATAAAATCACATTCTTCATATGCCTCTTTAGCATTTCTTCATATAAAATTTCAATAGTGACCTAGATATCAGGTCATTTATATTATAACTAGCTATATCTATCATGCTAAGTTCTATCCTTAAGCACCTTCCCACTTTATCATACAATATCCTTTAAATTACTAACTTCTGAGTTTTTTTGAAAAATTTGCTTTATTTGTGCTTACTTTAACTAGCCCCTAGATAGAGATTTGTTGAATTCTTGTACTAAGCACATACCTTGATCAATCTGAAGTATCTTCTTTGAGAGTACATCTACATAGTGTTATTATATTACAAAACTTTGGCAATTATATCTATTTCAGCTCATATTATTTAATGCAAATTATGAATAATTATTGAGACATAACCTATCAATAAATTATAGGGTGTGAACTTGTATTGATGTGTCTCAAATCAAGCACATTATTTGATATTTGATAAGGGAAAGCTAACATAAGGCTATCACGCTCATAGTTTTCTATATAAAATTGATTGAGCTTGATCACATTTGGTAGAGATTTAAAAAATTTCATTTTATTTAATCATTCTTCCATGATCACTCTTCAAATTTTATACCAGAAAAGTAATAGTTTTTGTTAGTTAAGTACATCATTATCACAAATCCCATCACATTTAAGAACATATCCTATTAACAACTCTGGTGGTAGTTGAGGAAAAATATGCCACTTTTCAATTTATGGAGTACAGTAATGATAAGAAAAATTATATATATATATTATCACTTTTCAATTTATGGAGTACAATAATGATAAGAAAAATTATATATATATATATATATATATATAAGATCTGGTTAGTGGGAGAAACCCCTATAACCGATGCTCAAGGTTGGGCATCCCCTTCCTACCGTAACATCTCATAAGGGGGAGAGTTGATCTTATCAACATGGAATTTAACACACAACCACATACATGTCATGGTTTGAGCCTTGGACCTCCCAAAGAAGAGCCAAAACCTGAACCATTGAGTTGCCCCCCTGGGACTTATTTTTGGATTTGGTTAGTGTGAGAAACCCCTATGACCAATGCTCAGGGTTGAGCATCCCCATCCCACAATGACCTCTCATAAGGGGTAAAGTTGAGCTTATCAATAAGGAATTTAATACACAACCACACACACATAAAAATTTGAACTTTGGACCTCTTGAAGAAGAGTCAAAGCCCGATAAAGAACCATTATCCTGTCCCTTAGAAAAATAAGAAAAATAGTATTACTAAATATCTAAAGAGAAATGTTATAGTTTAAAATATTAGGAATACAATTACAAGTGAAGGTTCACTAGTTTATTATTCATATAAAGCATATTCCTACTCTCTTTTTTAAAAGTAAATATATGTATTAATTAAGAAAAATTAGCCAAGAATAAAGAAAAGGATTGTTAGTTGAACAAACCAACTAATATTGGTTACAAAAAGACTAGAAATACTAGTCTTGCTACTATCATCCTTATCTAATCTATATATAATAAAAATTATAATACCAAATTCCTAAATATAAATCTTGAATTGAATGCACAAAGTCATACTTATCATCAGAGTCTCCCATCTCATATTCACTAACTTTGCTATACTCAATCGACCTATTTTTGTAGACCTTGTCTATCCTTTTTGTGTGTATTTTTTCATGTGCTTCATCCTCTCTATAATGAGTTATATAAAGCTTCATGTGTGTTGAGTATATAACCCCATTGGCTAGAGCATCCACGTCTTTGTTGAAATCCCTTTTGATGTGAGAGTAAATTATTTGAGTGAATTTGGATTCTAAATGCTTGATGCATGCGTATATGATCCTTAATTGTAGTGATGATAGAGTTGTTTGATTAGAAATAACAAAGGTTATCAATTTAGAATCCTCGTAAAAATATAGTTTTTGGATACCATTTTGGTTGCCATTTTGAGATCAAATTTACAGCTAATTCCTTTAGCTACATTTTTGGAAGCTTACCCCAAACAAATATTATAATCGAGAAGAAATATTGTCTTCTCTTGTTAAAGGATTCCCCTTATTGTTGTCATTCTTGGATTAGACTTTGAAGCACCATAAAAAATAGAGTTGGGTATTGGATCATGGGTATACATACTTTAGGGATGAAGTATGTGCCTAATAGAACTTAGATATCCATTCTTTGCAACATGAGAACCTCTAATCAAGTCAGTTTTCTAAGATTTTGTTTTTTTTTGTAGTTTGATTTTGTATTTGAAACTATCCCCCAAATAATTATGCTTACTAGTACTCCAATTTTATTGCATTTTCCTTCAAAAATTAATTTATTTATGTCTTTCTATATTATCCATGTTATGTAGAATGGGATGGATTCCCATAAATAATTAATCAAATGTTTACTTTTGAGACTCTTTATACATTTGGCTCCATTAATTTAAGCAATTCTTTGAATTCATATTACTTGTAATTGTTGAGCCAAATTTAGAAGCAACTTCTATCCAAATCTACTGGTTTGTTGGGTATTCAAAGAGAATATGTCTAGTGGTTTCCTTGCTTTTGAATCATTTTGAACATATATGAGGCCTTATGATGTTTCTTTCTGGAAATTCTCTCCAGTGAGAATTTTATTTTGATGCACTAGCCAATAAAATAGTTGAATTATAGGGGGCATATGATCCTAATATTGATCCTAATCTACTAGATATTGCATTGTTGTTGATTGAAATAGAACAAAATATATGGTTTAACATTTTGAATTTTGAAACTTTAATTGTAATCTTGATATTACTTGCATATCTTTATCACTATAATTGTTTATGGTTTATTATTTAAGGAAGAACTTTTATTTCAAGTTTATTTGACTCTTTGAGTTTGTTACAAAAGTAATGGTGGATAGATATTTAGTTGGTTAGTTTAAATTCAATGAAATAAATATTTATTAAAAAAATATAAAAAAATTTAATTAAAAATATATATTAAAAAAACATATAAAATATAAATATATCATAGTAAATAATACTGTAAAACCAAAGTATTTTTATAAATAAAAATAAAAGCATTTTAAAAAACATGCCCTTTTATAAGAATTATTAGTATGATGGTTTCTTATTTATTTGTTAAAAAAAATTATAGTTAATAATAATTTTTTTGTTTTTAGTTATAATATGTTTATTTTATTATTATTATTATTAAATTTTTATTTATATGGTGGAATCGGTAGCTTCCACGAATCCGGTTAGGCTATCCAAATTTTATGGCCACAACAGTATTCTGTACTGTCCGTCCCGGAAGCTGCCACACAGATCTTCGCACAGTCCGCCCCTATAACCACCATGCCACAATCATTTAAAACCTTTTACACCGCTGAAAGCACCAGGAAAGGGACAAGCGTTCAGTCCGAAGAGGCCCGAGATTTGAACCTTGGACCTCCGCCCCCTTATGAGGTTTGGATGAACCAATTGGTCTACACCTTTGACCTCTTTATTTTATTATGAAATTGAAAAATTAATTGAATTAATTAAATAATTTACTTCTTATTATATATTTACATTGATTATTTTTATAATCATTGAATAATTAACCAATTAATATAATGATATTCAAAAATAATTTTATTATGTAAATTATAAATGCATGTTTTAAAATTATTAACATGGGATTAAAACGGATTTTATTTATATGACATTGAGACATATAGTTTTTTTTTTTTTAAATGGGTTATATGGAAATGAAATGGGTCCCTCCTATATTACATCATGACCATAGAGTAATATTATAACAACTTGGCAATTATGCATGTATCATTATTTCACAACATTTATACTTAGGTTTCCTCTTGAAATATTGAGGAATATATTTGATTGAGCCAATATCATTTTATATCATAACCACATAGTGTTATTTTATTTATTTATTTTTTCCTCAAAAAATATTTGTAATTTTATATTAAGAAAATATAAAATTACATTCTTCATATGTCTCTTTGGCATTTCTTCAAAATTTCAATAGTGACCCAAAAAAAAATTAGGCCACTAGCTATCGTTATCACTCTAAGTTCTATCTTTAGGCACATTCCCAATTTATCATACAATATTATTTAAATCACTAACTTTTGAGTTTTTTTTAAAGTTGCTTTATTTGTGCTTACTTTAACAAGAGTGTATTAATCCCCCTAGATAGAGATTTGGAACAGCTGAAGTGCATTACCCTCATTGAATTATTGTACTAAGAACATACCTGGATCAATCTGAAGTGCATGCTTTAAGAGTTCATCTACATAGTGTTATTATATTACAACACTTTGGAAATTATATCTAGTTGAACTCATGTTATTTAATGCAAATTATAAATAGTTTTTGAAACATAACCTATCAATAAGTTATAGGGTGTGAACGTGTATTGATGTGTCTCAAATGAAGCATATTATTCAATAGTTATTTGATCTTTTATGAGAGAAAACTAACATAAGGCTATCATGCTCATATTTCACTCTTCACATTTTATAAGAGAAAAGTAAATTTTTTTGTTAGTTAAGTACATCATTATCACAAATCCCATCACATTTAAGAACATATCCTATTAACAACTCTAGTGGTAGTTGAAGAAAAATATGTCACTCTTCAATTTATGGAGTACAATAATGTTAAGAAAAATAAGGTTTGGTTAGTGTAAGAAACCCCTACAACCGATGCGAAGCATATTATTCAATAGTTATTTGATCTTTGATGAGAGAAAACTAACATAAGGCTATCATGCTCATATTTCACTCTTCACATTTTATAAGAGAAAAGTAAAATTTTTTGTTAGTTAAGTACATCATTATCACAAATCCCATCACATTTAAAAACATATCCTATTAACAACTCTAGTGGTAGTTGAAGAAAAATATGTCACTCTTCAATTTATGGATTACAATAATGTTAAGAAAAATAAGGTTTGGTTAGTGTAAGAAACACCTACAACCGATGCCCAAGGCTGGGCATCCCCATCCCACCATAACCTCTCATAAGAGGGAGAGTTGAGCTCATCAATAGGGAGTTTAACACACAGTCACATACATACCACAATTTGAACCTTGGACCTCCCAAAGAGACAAATATTGAACCATTGAGTTGTCCCCCTAAGACTTATCTTTGGATTTTGTTAGTGTGAGAAACCCCTACAACCGATGCTCAGGGCTGAGCATCCCCATCCCACCATGTTCTCTCATAAGGGGAAGAGCTAAGCTTATCAATAGGGAATTTAACACACAACTACACACACACATCGTAGTTTAAACTTTGGACCTCTTGAAGATGAGCTAAATCCCAAACCATTATGCTTGTCCCTTAGGACAATAAGAAAAATAATATTACTAAATATCTAAAGAGATATGTTATAGTTTAAAATATTAGGAATACAATTACAAGTGAAGGTTCACTAGTTTATTATTCATATAAAGCATATTCCTAATCTCTTTTTAAAAGTAAATATATGAATTAATTAAGAAAAAATATCCAAGAATAAAGATAAGGACTACTAGCTAAATAAATTAGCTAAGATTAGTTACAAAAAAGATAAAAAATACTAGTCTTGCTACTATCATCCTTATCTAGTCTATATCTAATGAAAGTTACAATACTAAATTCCTAAATCTAAATCTCAAATTGAATACCCAAAGTCATCCTTGTCATCAGAGTCTCCCATCTCATATTCACTAACTTTGCTATCCTCAATTAGCTTATTTGTGTAGACCTTGTCTATCCTTTTTTGTATCTTTTTTCATGTGCTTCATCCTCTCTATAACAAGTGATATAAAGCTTCACGTGTGGTGAGTATATAGTCCCATTGGTTAGAGCATCCGTTTCTTTGTTGAAATCCCTCTTGATGTGGGAGTAAATAAATTGAGTGAATTTGGGTTCCAAATCCTTGATGCGTGCATATGTTGGAAATATTGAGCATATTAAGTTGTCATTGATGTCAAAGGATTGATGTCAAGAGTTGTCATTGATTTCAAAGGATTGATGTCAAAAGGTTGCATGGTATTCAAGGCATAAATATTCTTCAAGGCAAGGTATATCTAAAAGCAAGGAAAATTATTGTAAAGAAAAGGTTTATAATATTTAATTTAAATATTATAAAGAAGGTCAAAAAGGTTGATTGGGACAAAGTTTTTTAAAAAGAGTTTTGGGTCCAAGGCCTAAAAGGTTAAGGCCATGGTTTAAAAGAGAAGAGACAATATTATAATATTTTTAATATTATAATACTTGGGCCAAAAGGATTTATTTTTTAAAAGAAAAATAAAAATATGGAAAGGTTTATTTTGCAAAGGTCAAAGGCTTAAAGAATAATATTATAATATTTTTAAATATTATAATATAAATGTTTGAATTGGTTGAGGTGCTAAAAAGACTTGGAGGGAACACTTTAAACATTTCTAAGAGCCTGACATGATTATTTTTGAAGCATCGATATTTTCCCCAAAGCTTCAAAGTGCATATAAATAAAGGTGGATTTAATACATTTGATGAACAATGCTTTTGGCTAATGTTTGATGTGCATGTGAAATTTTAAATATCTTTCGTGCAGTGAAACAGAAGGAAAAATAAGGAAAATATTTTGTGAATCAAAACGAGGAACAAATATTATATTGTTGCATTTGATTCTCAAGTGGGTGGCTAGCCCAACTGGTCGCTAGGCTAGCGCTAAGGCACTGGGGGCATGCAGGTTGTAGGGTCAAATTTGGGCAAGGTCCTTTTGTGCGTTAAAGTGCTAAAAACATTTTGATTGATTGACAAAGGTCTTTGGACGGTGATTTTTGTTACCACCCTTTGAGGAGCCCAGCAAGTTGCCTAGCTGTTGCTAGGGTGTTGTGTTGGAAGAGGTTGCGAGTTCAATTCTCGTATGGTTCGTTGGCTTGTGTTGTTGAGGTTTGCACCAAAAATATTGTCATGCGTTCGCTAGCTATTTTGTTGAGGTATGTGCCAAATTTTTTTATTAATTAATGTGTGTTTTATGAAATTATTCATTGGTTCATTTGGCATTGTTACAAGAAATTTTTTTTGTATTAATTAAGTAGTGGAGACAAGGTGTATAAAGGAATATTTTTTATTGTAATGTGTGTATAAATAAAATACTTAGAGGGTGATTTGAGCATTGTTTAAAAAGTCATATATCTTGTATTTTGAGAGGAGAAATAAAGTGTCTTTGTGCTTATTGTTGTGTGTAATTTTACTAGCTTGAGAAAGGAGAAATTAGGTGTATCTAGGTTCATTGTTAGTTGTATTTTTGGCACACCTTAGAAAAGAGAAGTCGATGTTTTAGTCTTAATTACAAGCTTTATCTTTGTAAGACTAAAAAGGAGTTATAGAGTATTATTTTCAAACCTTATTGAGAATAACATTAATAAGGGGTTTTTTGTGAATGATTTGAAAAGAATATTTGCTAACCTCTTGAAGTGGCAAAAAGGAAATTATTTTGAGATAGGTTTTTATGGGTGCATATTTTTCAAGGCAACTTTAGAGGTATGATGATTTGATTTCTTTATCAAGGTGGTTTTTATTAAGGAAAATATTTTTGATATCATAAGGTGGAGATATAAGGATTAAATATAAGTTCTAGGGTTTGAGAACAAATTTGTGCATCATTATTGAATTGGAAATATATGTGCTAGGGTTTGAGAACAAGTTGTGCATTATTGTTGAATGAATTTGAAAATATACTAGCAAGGGTTTGAGAGTAAACTTGTGCATTGGTTTTGAGTGATATTGGAAATGAAAATGCAAGAGTTATAGATCAGATTTGTGAAGTAAATTTGTATATTGTTCATGTTTGGATTTGAGCATTGTTTGTATGTAAGAACTAGAAATATTATGAGCAGATTTGAGCAGGTCTTATGAGCATGTTTGAGCAAAGTTATGAGTAGTTTAAATAGGGTTGTGAACAGGTATCATGAGCATATTTGAGTAGAGTTGTGAGTAGGTTTGAATAGGGTTGTGAGTAGGTCTTATGAGTATATTTGATCAGAGCTGTGAGTAGGTTTGAACAGGGTTGTGAGCAAGTATTATGAGAAGATGTGAGCAAGTTTTATAAATAGTTCAGAGTAGAATGAATTTGTGTCTCCTATGGATAGAGGTCCATGAACTTGATCATAGGGGATTGGTGTCTCCTTTGGATTGGTGCCCATAAACATTGTAATAGGGAATTGGTTTCTAAGAGATTTGTTGAGAAAATTTATAAGAAATATTTTCTCCGTGGACATAGCCCATATTGGATGAATCACATTAAATATATGTCTCTCATGTTTGTGATGATTTATGCACTTTTTCATTTACTGCATTGATATTATTGATGTTATCATTTTGAAGTATAAGCTTGTGTTCGCTCGCATATTAGTATAAGCTTGTGTTCTTCAATTGGTATCAGAGTAGGTTCCTTTGTGGAAGTATAAAAACTTGAAGGAAGATCATTTAAGAACATACATGGACACTGGAGTGATAGAAGTTGCTCCTATGATTGAAACCAAAAAAAGAGATTAAAAAAGAAAAGGAAGGTTTGGTTGACATAGAGAAGGAACTTACCATTACTCTTGTAGAATTAAAAATAGAGAAATAAGAATTTAAAACTGAAAGCTCAAGTTCAAGAGGATGAGGAAACAAAGACAAAGTTTCTACAATATCTCACAAACTTAAAAGTGAAAGTTGAAGAGACAAAGAGAATTTAAGAAGTAACGATTAAAGGTAAAATAGTTGGAATGTGAAAATTGGAATATGAGGTTTTCTCTCTAAGGAAGGAAATAGAAAAATCTAAGAATATATCACAATAAAATATGGAGTTACAAAAGGAAGTATCAAACTCAAAAGGGACGCCAAATAAAGTAAGTAATAAAGATCTCATGATCTATGCTGATGTATTAAAGAGTAAAAGCATCAAGGAGGAAGAGAGCAAAGAATCATCATGGAAAAAATTCAATCACAAATATGGCATGCAACCATATTATCCAAGGTAATCAAACCATTTTCATGGTTATTGTTTTTCATGTAACAAATATGGTCATAAAGTTGTACATTGTATGGTCCATGTGAAAAATGATGTTGGTAGAAATTTTAATTCTTTTGCACCTCTCATGGATAACAATGTCATTTGCTACAAATGTGATAATTTTGGACACAAATCTAAATGATGTAAGATAATGTTTCCTGAATTTCCTAAATCAAGCAATAAGGAGAAATATCAAACAAATTAGAAAGAGTTATCCTTAAAAGTTTGGAAAAATAAGGAATAAGGTAAAGAAAAATCCATGCTGGTACAAACAACTTTTCATGTGCAAAAAGAAGGAAATCAGTGGTACATTGATAGTGGTTTCTCAAGTGAAATGACAGGTGACGAAAGTAAATTTCTTTCTCTCAAAAAAAACAAGAGAGGAAAAGTGAAATTTGGTGATAATGCTTCGACACAAATTGTTGGAAAAGGGACTTTGAGCTTGGATAATGGAAGGTCAAAAATAAAAAATGTGTTGTATGTTAAAGGATTGAAACACAATTTACTAAGTGTAAGTCAAATTTGTGATCAAGGGCACACTGTCACATTTCACCCAAATGGATGTGAGATTAGAAAATCCAAGGCATTAAATCTTATTGCAGATGCTGATAGAACCACAAATAATCTCTATGTGTTGAGTGAGATAAAAGGAGAAGAATATTTTTTATCATGAGAGGATGAGAGCTGGTTATGACAGAAGAATGGGTCATATGAACTTTGAAAATATAGTAAAAATAAGCAACAAATAAGCAGTCAGAGATATGCCCAAAATAAAAAAACCCTCAAACATGATTTATGCACAATGTCAATATGACAAGCAAACAAGATCTAGTTTCAGATCAAAGGAATTTTCTTCATCCAAGCCTTTGGAACTAGTTCAAACTAATTTATGTGGTCCTACAAGGATAAAAAATTTACAAGGTGAGAATTACTTCATGTTATTTATTGACGAATTCTCTAGAATGACTTGGGTAACATTCTTAAAGGAAAAATTAGAAGCATTTGAAAAGTTCAAGTCATTCAAGGCACTAGTAGAAAATAAAATAGGTAGAAAGATCAAGTGTCTAAGATCAGATAAAGGAGGAGAATTCAATTCAGTTGAATTTGTAGAATTTTGTGAATTACATGGAATTAAGAGACAATACTCAACAACAAGAACTCCACAACAAAATGGAGTGGTTGAAAGGAAATAGAATAGTCGAGGGTATGGCCAGGGCTATGTTAGATGAGCCTAATATTTCTAATGTATTTTGGAAATATGCAGTTCATACAACCATTTATATTATCAATAGATCTCAAGTAAGAGTAAATCACCACAAAACCCCATATGAGCTTTGGAAGGGAAGACCGACTACTGTAAATTAATTCAAAATTTTTGGAAGCAAATGCTACATTAGAAGAGAAGAGAAAAATTTGGGTAAATATGATTCCAGGTGTGATGAGGGTACCTTCCTTAGATATTCCACTAAGAGCAAAGCCTATAGATGCTACAATAAAAAATCGCATACAATTGTGGAAAGTGCAAATGTAAGGGTTGATGAAGAAATAGATTGAAGAGAACCAAATCATGAAATTGTGTATCAAGAAGGAGAAAGTTGCAGAGAAGAATAAGATGAGACACAAAGGACACCACCAAAGACACCATCCAAGTATGTGCAAAATAATCATTCAAGAGAATAAATTATTGGAAATCTAGATGACAGATAAACAAGGAGAAAGATAGTAGGTGAAGAGACAAAAATGCAACACCAAATAACAGAAATATAAAGTAGAACTCAAAGAACAATATTGCACAATGAATGATTTTATATTAATAGGAGGAGCCTAAAAACTCCATTGTTACAATAAGAATCATTGAATTCTTTGATATAGATTTTACAATAGCTAGGGTTCTCCAAAATCCTAGCAAGAAATGCTAGTGGTGTCTCAAAACGCGTCTCTGATCCCAACAGAGGTGAGTGGGATTTTAGTTATCCGATGTTGGGCCACTCCAACTTAAGCAGTTGTCCAATGCTAATGTAACACTTTTAGATCTACACACAATAAAATAGAAAATGAGTTAGTAGCAACTGTGAGGGCTCCATAGTGTGAGGCCCTCAGAAAGTAGATAAAAACCCTAGCTATGCAATATGAATAAATGAACAAAATTTGAAAGTGCATAAATGAAATACCAAATACAAGATTTACCTTACTTGTCTGCTATGTTCTGATCTGATGAACTTTGTTGGAGTGAACTGGTGCAACGATACCCTAACATCACTCGAAGGCTAGGGGAACTTCAAAACTCTGGTGTAAAATGCTTGTGGGTGCTTGAAGACTGTAGGAAATGATCATTGGCACTCAGTAATGGTGGAGGGTGCCCAAAGGCGCTTGGTGGTAGATAAGGAAGCACCCAAAGGTGCTCGAGTATGATAGGAAGCGTCCAAAGGCATTCAAAGGTTGAGGGGGAAGTGTAGAAAAGCATATCTGGCTGAGTGAGGGAGGCAATTGTGGATATGAGGGCTATGGCAAGCAAGGATGGAAGAGAAGAGAACTTGGATACTATAGGGAACTTGATGGCAAAAACTTCACAAAACTACTTAGGATTCAAGGATTGCTTAGGGGTTGAGCCATCAAAATGGCTTCTATTAATAATCCAACCTAGGGCATGTTAGGGTTTCAACGAAACTAATTATGTGGTTGAGATAAAAGCATATTGGAGGGTGGATATTAAATCTAGGGTGTGGCATAGATTAATGTAGATTAATGGATAAGATTAAGTTAAATCAAATGATTGGGATTAATTCATTTATATAAATACATATAAAATATAATATATAAAATATTAATATTTAAATATATATAAAATAAATATATATAAATATATGAATAGTGGGTGGAAATGGTAGGAAAGTTAGGATGGATGACAAGTGGCTAGGTTTTGGTGTCTACAAATGCCCATTTTTGTACTGTGTTGTGTGAAACACAATGCAATACAAAAACACAAGATACCTATTTTGGCTAGGTGCAGAAGCAACTTCTCTCTTGGGATGTGAAACATGAGCTTGGAGATAAAAGAATGAAAGAATTTGAATTTTGTGTAGCTTACCCCCTCAATTGGAGAATGATTTTGTGGATGAATCTCATGAGCCAATTGAAAAATTTATGCAAATGAATGATGCAAATGTGATACCATTTTTACCCCAATGGTATGGAGGGGATTGGTGAAAAATGTGAAATGATGCATCTATTTTTGCCCCAATAGATGAAGGGTTTTGTGAAAGTGTGTTATGGAAAATGTGTTTATTTTTACCCCAATAAATGAAGGAATTTTTTCCAAATGTATATGTCATGATCATGTAAGATGTATCCCATTGTGGGAAAGTCAAAACCAAATGTGATTGCCCCAAATTTGGGGTGATTCTATGTTGTTGAAGAATATGCCTTTTGGTGTTATTGATATGTAAATATGAAAATGCAAAGATAAAAATAGTCAACTTCGAAGGAACAACTAGTGACTATAAGATAATTCCTATGATCGGAACCAATCACCCTAGCTAAATCCAATCGCCATGATGACTATCAAGGAAATGTGTAATGATGAAGTTTGATTTTGTCCATGTGTTAAGCCCCATGAACTAGGCCATCAATGACAACTTTTGTGCAAATTTTTCTTGGTAATGTTTCACTCAAAATGTGAAGTACCAAATATGATTTTAATTTTGACGAGATATGGAATGATGAAAATGACCAAGTGTCCTTATGGTAGGCTCTTCATATTACCGAATTGCATGGATGCAAATCACTACAATCGCCAAGTATATAGAATAACCCACTAGATACAAGGTTCACTCGAATGTTGTTTAAACTTGGAAAGTATGCAAATGATGATATGGAATGATTTTATTGATGATGTATGAATGTGAAGAATAATTATTATGATAATTTTGTGAAGGTTTGGAATTTTTTGGAGTGCTTTTGAAACTTGTTAAGCAAATTTGTAATTTGTGGTCACAAACAAAAATTATACATCTAAATTAGCTGGAAACTTCACAAAACTTGGTGAAATTATGGAATATATGCATGGATGCAAATTGAAAATATTTGAAGGAGATAAGTCAGTATATTGTGAAAATTTATCTTTTTGTGAAAACTGATACCAAACGTTTGTTGGCACTTTTGGCCTGTAGAAATGATCGTTGGTGTTTGGGCATTCTATAAAAGCCCATGGGCACTTCAGTGCATGAGGAAATACCCATGGGCATCTCAAGGCACCTGAAGCAGCTATAAATAGTTGCCAAGATGAGAAACCAAACTCATTTGTGCATTTGAGAGTTTGAGAAGCTGCGTTTGGGAGAGGAGTGAAATGATTTGAGTGCGAAATCTATGGTGGAAAAGGGAATGGGTGTGGAGGTCAGGGCTAATGTTGGAGTATGAGCTACTAAGGTAATTCATTTTTTTTGTGTATTGTGCAAAACTTTTGTGTTTTTGTGATTTTTTTTTAATGTGAAAAATGACAAGTATTTTGTGTTGTGCTACAACTTAGGATTTTGGAGGCTCGACATCGGTTCTCGCTCTCATTACTAGAATGAGGAAGATGGTATCGGATGAGGAGTGGGAGTTGTTGGAGGATGTGGGGCTATTAGAGGTAGTCCAGATTGATGTAGTGAGGGTTGATGAGGGGTACCTCTCTGCCCTGGCAGATAGGTGGGATGCACATAGGGGGACTTTTCAGCTCCCCACAGGGGAGTTGATCATGACCTTGGAGGATGTATATCGCATCCTTAATATGCTGATGGAGGGGATGCAAGTTGAGGTTGGTCATGGTTGGAATATAGAGATGATGAAGATATTTTGTGATGGCTGGCAGGGTGTGAGGGTGGAGAGTGGAGGTATACCTTACTTATCTATGTACATGGACAAGGATTTGGACACCCTCCATACCTTGGTAATATTCGTGTTGGCCAACATCATGGTCTCGAACAACACTTGGTGTAGGTTCCCATAGAACCTGATAGGAGTAGTGAGCAATATACTCACTAGGAAGTAGGTGTACACATGGGCTACTACCTTGTTGGTGCAGGTATACTAGGAGCTTTATGAGGTGATGAGGCAGGGGTGGAAAGGATTAAGGTGCAATTTTCTACTGTAGTGTTGGGTATCATAGCACTTTAGTGTGGATCAACTGGAGGGCTTACCACTAGCAGGCTTGGGTAGGGAGTAGCCCTATGCTAGGATATGGATAATGGTCAAGGAGGTACAACCAAGTTAGCCAGTGTGGATGAGCTAGTGGTACTGAGATATTTGAATTGTATTGAAATCCACCCAAGTGATATGGAGACCATGGTGGGCTTGTAGGTGTACTAGGGATGGAGAGCACTTGTGATGAGTATGGTAATCTAGGTGGGTGGTTGGGTGATATCAAAGTGAGGTTGAGTACTTTTAGTTCTCACGAGTACTCTGATAGTTTAGCTTGAGGTAGGAGGTCTTGGATGAGTTGGTGTAATTTAGGAGGTATCGAGAGGAGATAAGGCTCCCATGTATGGAGCCATGGAGGGTGGATTATGAGGATGATAAGGAGATTGATCTACCAAATGTGGATGATGCAAGAACTATCATAGAGTACGAGGTATGGTTTACTGCACAACCACCATGGGAATTATCTTGAGTAATGGATGATGGGGATGGGGGTAGGGCTGAGGATGGGGGGACCCATGAGACCCCCAAGTGACAATGACATATTTGATAAAATAGTCAAATGAGGAGGACTAAGGGTGTGGTGAGATAAGCTCTCGAGAGTGGGAGAGATGATGAAGATGGAGAGGATGCAAAGGAGGCTTTGAATGGACCTCTATATCAGAGTGATGAGGATTGGGTATGGTTGGAGAAGTAGGTAGTGAAGCAAAGCACGAGGATCATGAGGCTCCAGGTAGAGCTACTAGAGAGGGAGTGATGACATAATTTTAATATAGCATATCTTCACTCTTGACATAGATATATCAAGGTATTGGAGGATAGGGTTATGGAACATCATATTCCACTTTTAAATCCTCCCACCTCATCTGTACATGAGGGTGCTAGGCATAGCTAGTCTAGAAATAGCTCTAGGTCTAGGGCTCCTACTAGGTCAGAGGGATCCCCTTGAAGGGCGTAGCTTAGTGCGAAGAAGCACTTTTTGTATATGAGCCTTGTTTCTCCATTGTATGTAGCTGTTTGGTATTCATTGTACATGCAATATTTATACATATATATATACATGGCTTTTACATTTTGTGTTATATATGTTTGTGTGAATGCTTTTTTTGGAATGCATGTTTATATGGATGATGAATGCATATGATATGTTATGGATTATTAATTCAAGGTAGAATGTATGCATGATTAATGATCATTTATAGTTTAAATATTGTTTGTCCATTTCTATAGCATTGTTGTTTAATTAGGGGCACCAAATTTGGTGGTATGTGTAGTGCAAGAATCATGAACTGGAATGGATGTTGACATGGAAGAAGATATGGATGTTGATATGGAAGAAGATATGAATATTTATATGGAAGAAGATATGGATTTTGATATGAAAATTGATTGTTTTATAGAGACTCAGACATACTAGTGGTATCAAATAAACTCACTAAAATTGATTAATCCCTCTAGGATAAAATGTGTGTGCAATGAATTCATTTACCGAATCAAGAGTATGGTAATGACTCGAGGCAATAAAGAAAAAATGTATGTGCAAGTGAGTTCGTTAACTCATCTTGATTAAATTGGGTAAACCTATTATGGGGGATACCAAGAAGCTAGCTTATCTGTATGTGCGGTTAGAGGTCTCTTAGAAAGAGATGTGTCACCATGCATGAGTGTACTGCACTACCATTCAAGAATCTATAGCTCTGATGGAGGCTAACTCCTTAGTCCATGATTTATATTTTTTATATCTTAAGTTTTTGGTGATGACTACCTAACCATCTGACTAAAAATATAGTATGATCCTTATAACCCAATGATCAGTGGTGTGTGATGTAAAATATTTAGAGTTTTTGTTAGGGATTTTTCCCTACTCTTTATTTTATTTTTGGAATTATGATAGTGGTGAGAACCACTATTTGTATGGACTATGTTGTATGATGGGAATAGCAAGGATGACCCTTTTGAATTCGAGGTTCATACCAAGTATGGTATTATCCCTCTTTGACACAAGATGTTTTTAAGATGTGAAATTGTGTTTGGTTCAAGAATGTTTTGGAGTCAATTTACAAACCTCAATATTTTCTTAATGTATATGTGTAATGGTCCTAAAAGGAACTTGACATGTATTTTGGAGTTTTATTAAAACACTAGGAGTGGCTGTGTGACAAAAAACACCTAGGAATTTAAATAAAATGTGGTTTGTGTGCATGGCAATTTGACTTGGTGGAATAATGGATGATGATGTGAAGTTGTCCCTGATTAAAGCAACATGAATTTTTTTGTACCAATTAAAACCTTGAAATTAATAAATTATCCCTAATATGACATGTGAAATGTGGATGTAAATGCAATGTATGACATGCAATTTTGTGAAATTTGAAATACAATATGAAATGTGTGTTAATGCATTGTTTTTGGAATGAAGTGTATATGCAAAGGAAATGCAATGTTGTGAATGAAATGTATGTAAATATTTTTGTGTATTAGCCATGTATATATACATATATAGAAATAAAATCATGCATAGAATGCTCTCAATTTATGATATTAAGTGGTTCAGATTCTTCCTCTTGAGGAGAGCAATTAAATTCTCTTGTTTGTCGGGTGATAAACTTTTTCCAAGATTGACAATTTTGGGGATTGTCTTTGTCTAAACTAAGGTCCACATCAATAGTATCTTCAATAGACATGCATGCACCTTCCTCAAGCTAATGGGGTGTAGGAATCAGACGAATATCATCTAAGATGTCATCAAACTCTTTTGACTTATCCTCTTCTATGTCTAACTATAAAACCTTGGGATTCGAAGATGAAGGTGAAGGTGAAGGTGGAGTGAAGAACATAAGCTTACACTGAGAGGGGGGGGTGAAAATATAACATCACTTTTTATTTTTCTTTCCCAAAAAATATTATCCAATATAATCAATAGCAATATCAACAGTAGTAACCAAAGCAATGCATAAATCATCACACATAATAGAGCCACCCATTTAACGTGGTTCACCCAATGTGGGCTACTCCATGGAGAAAATATTTCACTACTATTTTCTCAATATCTTGAGAATCCTTTCTCTATTACAATGTTTATGGATATATGTCCAAAGGAGACACCAATCCCATGATCAAGTTCATGGATCTCTATCCACAAGATAACTCCTTTCTCCTCTGCTCTACCTGGTGATATTCTAGAAGAACTACTACCTCCACTGAACTAGCTAATGGATTTATATCCACAAAAGACTCCTATCCTCACTTAGAAGACCTACCCTCACTGCCCTGGCTAATGGATCTCTATCCACTAGAGACTATCATCATCTATACACTATCACCTCAAAAGTTTGGTCTTTGGTCTATCTCAAATCTGCACTAAACACAGTCCTTCGGTCTATCACAAATCTACTCAATCTCTATCTTTGGTCTGGCACAAACCTATCCTCAAATCTACACCAAAATCTATCCTTAAATTTATACTAAACACAGTCCTTCGGTCTAGCACAAATATACTCAATATTTATCTCTAGTCTGGCACAAACCTGTCCTTAAATCTGCACCAAAATCTGTCCTTAAATATGTACTAAACATAGTACTTCGGTCTAGCACAAATTTTTCCTCAATATCTATCCTCAAGTCTTAATCACAAATCAACTCTGCTAGATCTACCCCAAACATTAACTCAAGGTTTGAACAAATCAATCAATCAACTCTACACACAAGTCTTCTCAAAGACTTATCTCAAATATGCCTTGTAATCTTCCACAAAAGCTCACACTAATATGTCCACAAGTTCTCTCTAGAACTTGTCCAATCTGCTCAACAAGTCTTCACCAAGACTTACCTCAAATATGCTCAACATGTACTTACTAGAACTTGTCCAATCTGCTCTCAATATTTGTCCTCAAATTTGTACTGTAATCTTTTACAAAAGCTCACACAAATCTATCCACAAGCCTTCTCTAAGATTTACCTCAAATCTACTCAACAAGTCCTCATTAGAACTTGTCCAGTCTCATAGAAACATATAGAGAATTGTTAGAAAATCAATATGCTTCACATTCACAACAATGCTCAATCACTTTCAATCTCTCTTTTTACCACATAAACATATAGAGAATTGTTAGAGACTCAATATGCTTCACATTCATCATAATGCTCAATCACTTTCAATCTCTCTTTTTACCACAAAAACATATAGAGAATTGTTAGACTCAATATGTTTCACATTCACAAAAACTCAACCTCTCTCTCAAATCAATTTAGAATATGGAACAATTTGTTTTACAAAACTTGAACTATCACTTCAACACATCCACTTGACTAGGCTCAATTAACTCTACTCAACCAATCACTCAATGAAATAATCCTTGCTCACAAATCCTAGTCCAAGCATATGAACACTCAATTATTTCCAAAAAATCTCACATAATAATGATACTCATGTTATTTCACAAACCCTAATCCAATATTCAAACTCAACAACAAGGGATCTCAATCACCCAACTATGAAGCATGCATTCACTCACTCAAAATATCCAAAAATGCTTATCAAACAAATTTTATAGAATTTACTTCCATTTTAGAAAACTCATCAAATCAAAAAACCAACAAATGAAAACTTAACTAAGTACTTTTCATTAGAATCTTGTTTTTCATAAAATCTCAACCATTCAATTACTTCAACCAAGGAAGAATGTGCCCATACCTTTTACTTGATGAAGAGTAGACTTCAAAACCTATTTTAACAAGATCAAAATCTTTGCCAATCTCAAGGGTTAGGTTACCACAACCTTTTATAAGATCTTCATAAAATAATTTTCACATAAAACATCAAGTCATTTTGTACACCTTATAATCTCCAAACTCAATATTTTAAATCAAAACTTTCATTAAAATAATACACATGGAAATTTCCTTGTACACCTTATAATCTCGAAACTCAATATTTTAAATCAAAAATTTCATCAAAATAATATATATGGCAATTTCCTTGTACACCTTATAATATCCAAACTTAATAATAAAATTCACCACATACACAAACCACAATGAAAACAATTAATATTTTCACCTTATAACTCCCTATCCATAAAAAATAAACTTTAATTATTGCATACCTTTTTTAACCCTTCACTGGTTTTGGCAACTATCACCATGGCTTGGGTCCTCCAAGGGCTACGTTACCACATGATAAACCCTACACTCTCCTTACAACGATTTGATACTGTCGATCACGACTTCAGTCCTCCAAGGGCTATGCCCTCATGGAACTCACTTCCCATGACTTCCCATAGAACACAACAAACGTAAAATCAATGCCAAACAAAACTCCTGGTGGCTTCTATATCGATTGCAAGAGTTGAATCACTATCATACCACAAGCAAAGCCTTAGCCTTAGCACTTTTGAACCTTCTGCTTGCTCTATCACTGTCAGTGATAGCCAACATCTACACCATTCAAAACGCTCTAAATACTTACACAAGGAACGAAAATGTTCCTTCCCTTTCAGACGCAACAACAAGTGCATGCAACAAACAAAACAATGAGCAAAACAGTGAACGAATGAGAAATCACAGCGCACAAAACATATGGAGATTTATTGAAATTGCATTGAGAGACTTTGGAAATAAAACCATTTTTATATTTATATGCATTGGAGGGTTTCTTCAACCACATCGGCACTTTTCTCTTTGGAATCAAATTTATTTCAAATTTTGAATTAAATTAATTAAATATTAAATTTTACCTTAGGTAAAATATTTAATATTTAATAATTTAAACATTAGGACTTTAGTAATATATGCATGGGTATTTTTTGGAGAAATAATAATTTTATTATTTGTTATCCTTTGTTTCTCATTCATTGGGTCTTCATCCTTTGGACCCACTTGGGTATATAATATTTAAAAATAAATATTATAACCTATTGCTTCATGAGACCTTCTTGATTTTGAAAGAAACACTTAATGTCCTCAAGGATGACGAACATAGCACAAAATGTTTTTGACATCAATGACAACTTATCTACTCAAAATTTTCATCATGGAGAGGATGGAAGAATGTAGTTGGCAGAAGCCCTTAACAATTCCTTGAATAAGACAAACTTGAAAAAGGATAGAGGTGATGAAATCCGGTCCATATCAATGAGACTTATGTCAATTGGAATTCGTTTAGCCGGATCATATGGATTACTGAGTGGGGTGAATAAATCAACAAACATCATGTTGACTTATTAGCAAGGTGGATAAGGTCAGATGGAATGGATGGGACCTAGGAACTAGTGCTAATAGCTTGGTAAACATGGATAGCAACAAGCAACAAAAATAAATGTATTTAACTAAATGATATATACATGCAATGTTGAAAAGAAAACTTATTTTTGTTTGATTTTGATATATTTTTATTTTTTTTGGTAGTGGTAAAAACCATTGTTTTTGTGTTATATACATATGTTACAAGTTGGATTATGAAATGGCTTAATGGAATGGAGGTGGTGGTTCACTAGTAGGGGTGACTTGCTCTTGTGGAAGAAGCAAGTGAAATAGGCTCATGGATGGGGAACATGTTTAGATAAAACTCATCTTGTTCGGTATGGGGAATAATGGGTTCCAATTCTTCTTCAAATTCATTCAAAATTATCAACATAAGTTTGAATTCTTCATAAATTTCATCATTAGAATCATTAGGATGGAGGGCTTCTTCTCCTGAATTTAGATTAAGCCTTTTGAAGGCTTTTTCAAGAGAAGAGATGATTGGAAGTGGGTGTAAACCTAGAATTGGTCGGTCGTGCACTTCTTGATATGGAACATTAATAGACTAAAACACTCCCTATTCATGCAATCCTAGGCCATGACCTTGCCAGTTGACTATGTGAAAATAGCGAGATGGAAATCTCGTCATGTTTTGAATGTTGGAAAGTGCTGGTTCTTTGGGTTCCTCTAAGGGAGCTAGATTTGATGAAGAATCAATCCCCCCATATACAAAATTTATGCTATTTGGAGCTGAACCCATGTTATATACTACTCCTATGTCCAAAGGTGGGTCACATGGGTGAAAAAAATCCTTAACCCTAGGAATGGTGAAGGGCATTATGGTGATGTCTTGGACCACGTATTCGCCAATACTAGGATTAGTGAGGTGAACTTTGACTTGGGCAGCTATGGAGGGACTATGGTTGGATGATGGCTCGGGGAATGGTGAAGATGGAGATGTTTCCCAATATATCAACTCGACTTGTGAAACATTAGGTGACGACGATGGATTGGTTTAGGAATGCTACTGAATGGATGATGATGATGAAGTGGATGACAATGATGTTGATGATGTGGATTGATTGTGACCACATATGCATGTAGTCAATGATGAAGATGATAGGGATATGGAAGCTTGATGGGTATTGGTGATAGAGAGCTCCTTAGGAATTGGAGTTTTTGATGAGGTAATTTGTGAATTGGTAGATGGATTGGCTGATGGTAAAAGGAAAAGGTGTGTGGAAGGAAGCATGGACTCATATGGATTTGAGATGAAATTACAATACTTAAACAACCCGACATCCATCGGTATGGAATGGACTTCTCCCTCATGAATATATTTCAAGAATTATTGTAAGATTGAAGGAACATATATAATTTCCCTCATCCAAGGTCTTCCAAGGAGTACATTGTACACCATGAATCCTTCCAAGATGTGAAACATGGTGTGAAACATTTTGACTCCTACTTCAATGGGTAAAACAATAGTGCCAACTATGAAACACACATCATTGAATTATTTTAGGGTGAATGATGACTTGGTAATATGAGATGGAGTAAGGTTCAAATGATGAAGGGCAGATGTGGTGATGATATTTATGGAGGAACCGGTATCAATTAGGACTCTTTTAAAAGGCTTCTTGTCAATTAGAGCCATTATATGCAATGGAGGGTCTACTGAGTCCGATGAGATTGGCTTAATATCAAAGTCATAGAATGTGATGGGAGGCTTCATGCATATTTGGATGTTGCCTACAAAGTTTTTGAAGGCATTAGAATCTTGATATTGTAATTCAATGAATTTGAGAATATCCATTAATTCCTCACGATGTGGGGGATATTGTTGAATTAACTCATAAATTGATAATTTGGTGAAAACCATCTTTAAGCTTGTGGTTAACCAGCTACTCAATGAGATGAATGGTCTTGGTGGATTATTGATAGGTGGATTTTGAAAATTTGGTTGGCTAGGAATGTGTATGGGTGATGAAGGATTAGGTGAAATTTGAATAGGTGATGATGTGGAAGGTTGTGACACACTTGCTTGAGGTTGTTGCCTTACATTTTGTTGCTTATTTCTTTGATCTCTAGTGACCACATGGATGGCCCCTACAAACCCTTGATATTGTTGCACATGATTGACTTGATTAGGAGAAGTTTTGATGTTATCCCCTGATATATTTGGTTGCACCTCCTCATGGTGAGGAAGTGGTGTTTTAAAAATACCAAGGTTTTGGTTTTGTTGAGCAAGGGAGTTGTTAACCTTGAACACCTCCAAGTCAATGAGGTCTTGAACGATGTCTTTGAATGTATGGAAATTGTTAATATCATACCAATTTTGCCTATGATAAGGAAAAAATAAATGTTCATGATATTTTTTCCATGTTTAGCAGGATCATATGGTCTAATTTCAGGCAAAGCAAGTTTGTTTGTGTCATGTAACCTTCAAAAAGGGAGGCATATGAATTGACTAAGGGTGTATATTGGCAATTTTATTGGATAAACTATCACTAGGAATGATTTTCTACAGCTAGCACTGTGTTCAACATGACTTGAGTTGTCAAGGGTACCACATGATAAGCAATTTGTTGCGGTGATTGTTGCACTGGTTGTTATTGAGGGACTATGGTTGGATGATAACCACTTGTTTAACGTGATTGGGACTAGGAGTGTTGTATACTGGAGGGACTATGGTTGGATGATGGCTCGGGGAATGGTGAAGATGGAGATGTTTCCCAATCTATCAACTCGACTTGTGAAACATTAGGTGACGACGATGGATTGTTTAACATGATTGGGCTGACTTGTTGGGGTAGCCTATGTTGATTATGGTTGCCCATAATAGTTGATTTTATATTGGCCCTTATTTTGCCATTCTTTCTTCTTAGGCTTAAGTATACCTTCTTGGATTTTAAATTTCTCAATGAAACTAGCTTGAGCTAAATCTTTTTCAAATGAATGATAAGTTTGTAGTCAAAGCATCCAAGAGATAGGTTTTAGACAACTCTTGGTGAATAATTTTATTAGCTCATCCATTGGTAGGGTGAATGGCAACTTAGTGCTGACAACCCTCAAACGGTTTCTAAAATCGTAGAGAGACTCATCATCATGTTGTCTGAAAGCATAGACATCAGATAATGAAATATTATTTTTGACATTTAGGATAAAATGCTCAAAAAATTGATCAACCAATTGCTCAAAAATATAAATACTATAACTGGGCAATTGATTATACCACTTTATGGCATCTTCTCCTAATTTTTAAGGAAATTTTTTTAGAATAAGAGCATTGTAATTTTGAATTCTAAAATAGGCATGTACAAACGTGCTCACATGCTCTTTGGAATCCTCATTTTTCTTTAATTTTTCAAACTTAGGCACCGTAAAATCTATCGAATATTGTGGTGATGGTATCGATAAATGAATGGGTTGATTGATCAATTGACATAAATTTGGCTTCTGATTTGTCAAACTAGGAGTATATTGTATCAGTTGATCTTTCTGTTTTTGCATGGCCTTAATTCGAGGATCTTATTAGAGAATGTGGAAGCCCTAAATTACCTGATGATTTTGAGGTGGGGTGGAAAAATGCTATGGAGTGACTAAATTATGCTGAGATTGGTGATGATGACTAGGTGAATTTGATGGAAATTGATGAATGGGAGATTGATGATGAGAATATGGAGAATTTTGGAATAGGGTTAATGCATGAGGGTTATGGCTAGATTGGCCAATGGGAACAAGAGGGGTATTGGTATGACTTGGTGGAGGAACAAGGATAGAAACCACAAAAGACCGTGGTGTCCAGATGGACCCTAATTGATGAGGATAGTATGAGTAAAGGGTGGTAGAGGCTTAGGGTTCCCTTGTACTTGTTGTTGAGCATTTTAATATTTTTGAGCATTTTAATATTGTCTAAGAAATTTGTTCAAGTGTTCCCATGCATCATTAATTTATCTATCAAAAATAGAGGGTACAAAAGCAAATGGTATGGAAAATGTGGCTGGGGGACAAGTTACACTAGGTATGGTAACTTGTGAGGATGAAACTTGTGAAGCAGCATTTACATGTTCTTCATATAAGGGGTTAGTGTATGTATATGTGTATGAAGTTATAGGAGCACATGAGGTTTGGGGAATAGACGTATGAGAGGAAGGTGTAGTTGATGCCTCAAAAAGAAGATTAGTGTACACTTGGGTAAAGTTGAATGGTGGCTAGGAATAAAAAAGTTCTTGTTGTAAAGTAGGATTCTATCTAGGTGAGTTGGGGACTAACTCTAAGACATAGTTAGAAGACTTCATGAGAGCTTCTACTTGTGCCATGTCTATATGGGTAATATGATGATCAATAATTGGTGAGGTTGACTCTTCTTGGGGCATATCCATATGAAAGATTGTGGATTCCAAGGAATGAGAGAGACCTACAGATAAATATACCTATATCACATTCAAGGAATATATCACAGAAGTGGTGGGAAATGTGGATGAAGGTTCCATTGAATTATCTTGATTTAATGTTTTTTGTTGTTTTCTTGTGAAGACCATAAAGCTAATAAACCAAAATACAGATTATGCAGTAAAATGAAACACAAAATTTAAATTTCATAAGAAAAATATACAATCAATGCTAAGTTTGTTTAACATGTGTGTCTTACCTTATTCATTGATTATCTCCTTTTAATGTGAGTTCATTTTCTTATATTTTGATCTTGTGTGTTTCAAATGTGCTAATCTAAATTAATCCAAATAAAGGTAAAAACTATGGCTAATTTGAGGTAATGAGATTCTTGCTGGTGATGAAATCCAAAAATTTTGCTCGAGGGTGACCTACGATTTCTAAGGGTAGATATTGGTGGATGGAGATGAAAGCCACCATCACCAAATCTCAAGAAATGGTTGGTGATGAAATTCAACCACTACTGTTAAAATGTGAATCATGCAGTGTGTGATTCTTTTTAAATTTTTTGATTTGCTATTATGTTCATACAATGTTAGAAAGATAACCACTTTTGATAGTATAAATCAGAAGCCACTATTCATAATACCAAAATTTCCAAAGGATGTAGAGTACATTACTTAAAACCCACTCTAGACAGTTGGGGGGTTCATCTACTCCTTTGTATGGAATCACCCAAGTATGGGGATAATTTTGGTATATGAATAATGTTCCTACTTAGACCTACAAAAATAGGAATCCCTAACCCTATAATGCAAACTAATTATACAAATTTTCAATTCACATGAAATTAGAATGCAATATTTTTTAATTCATGAATATAGCAAAAACTAGAAACTTCAAATAGAAAGTGTGGATGGATGCAAATGACTAATATGAAAACTAAGATGCAAGATAATATGAATGTTTTTCCAGATTAGTTAATGATGTTCTTTTTTAGTTTAGAAATTAAAAAAAAATGTAAGATTTCTAGAATACGTAAACAACAAAGCTAGGGTTTTAGTTGTAAACTTACATAACAACCTACGCTTCTGCTCCAACTCTCTATAATAGTAATATATGCATGGGTATTTTTTTGGAGAAATAATAATTTTATTATTTCTTATCCTTTGTTTCTCCTTCCTTGGGTCTTCATCCTTTGGACCCACTTGGGTATATAATATTTAAAAATAAATATTATAACCTATTGCTTTACAAGACCTTATTGCTTTTGGAAGAAACACTTAATATCCTCAAGGATGATGAACATAGCACAAAATGCTTTTGACATCAATGACCACTCACTCTTGACATCAATGATAACTTATCTACTCAAAATGTCCAACATGGATGGGATGGAGGAATGTAGTTGGCGGAAGCCCTTAGTAATTCATCAAATAAGACAAACTTGAAAAAGGATAGAGGTGATGAAATCCGGTCCATATCAATGAGACTTATGTCAATTGGAATTGGTTTATCCGGATCATATGGATTACTGAGTGGGGTGAATAAATCAACAAACATCATGTTGACTTATGGGCAAGGTGGATAAGGTCATATGGAATGGATGGGACCTAGGAACCAGTGCTAGGAGCTTGGTAAACATGGATAGTAACGAGCAACACAAATAAATGTATTTAACTAAATGATATATACATACAATGTTGAAAAGAAAACTTATTTGTGTTTGATTTTGATATATTTTGATTTTTTTTTGGTAGTGGTAAAAAACACTATTTTTGTGTTATATACATATGTTACAAGTTGGATTATGAAATGGCTTAATGGAATGGAGGTGGTGGTTCACCGGTAGGGGTGACTTGCTCTTGTGGAATAAGCAAGCGAAATGGGCTCATGGATGGGGAACATGTTGATATAAAACTCATCTTGTTCGGTATGGAGAATAATGGGTTCCAATTCTTCTTCAAATTCATTCAAAATTATCAACATAAGTTTGAATTCTTCATAAATTTCATCGTTAGAATCATTAGGATGGAGGGCTTCTTCTCTTGAATTTAGATTAAGCCTTTTGAAGGATTTTTCAAGAGAAGAGATGGTTGGAAGTTGGTGGAAACCTAGACCTGACTGGTTGTGCAATTATTGATATGGAACATCAATAGGCTAAAACACTCCCTATTCATGCAATCCTAGGCCATGACATTGCTAGTTGACTATGTGAAAATAGTGAGATGGAAATCCCGTCATGTTTTGAATCTTGGCAAGTGTTGGTTCTTTGGGTTCCTCTAGGGGAGCTAGATTTGATGAAGAATCAATCCCTCCATATACAAAATTTGTGCTATTTGGAGCTGAACCCATGTTATATACTGCTCCTATGTCCAAAGGTGGGTCACATGGATGACCAAAATCATTAACCCTAGGAATGGTGAGGGGCATTACGGTGTTGTCTTGGACCACGTATTCACCAATACTAGGATTAGTGAGGTGAACTTCGACTTGGGAAGATATGGAGGGACTATGGTTGGATGATGGTTCGAGGAATGGTGAAGATGGAGATGTTTCACAATCCATCAAATCGACTTGTGAAAAATTAGGTGACGATGATGGATTGGTTTAGGAAGGCTACTAAATAGATGATGATGATGAAGTGGATGACAATGATGTTGATGATGTGGATTGATTGTGACCACATGTGCATGTAGTCAATGATGAAGATGATGGGGGTATGGAAGCTTGATGGGTATTGGTGATAGGGAGCTCCTTAGGAATGGGAGTTTTTTATGAGGAAATTGGTGAAGTGGTAGATGGATTGGCTGATGGTGAAAGGAAAAGGTGTGTGGAAGGAAGCATGGACTCATATGGATTTGAGATGAAATTGCAATACTTAAACGGCCCGACATCCGTCAGTATGGAATGTACTTCTCCCTCATGAATATATTTCAAGCATTGGTGTAAGATTTAAGGAACACAAATCATTTCCCTCATCCAAGGTCTTCCAAGGAGTACATTGTACACCAGGGATCCTTCCAAGATGTGAAACATGGTGTGCAAAATTTTGACCCCTACTTCAATGGGTAAAACAATAGTGCCAACTATGAAACACAAAGCATCATTGAATTTTTTTAGGGTGAATGATGACTTGGTAATATGAGATGGAGAAAAGTTCAAATGATGAAGGGCAGATGTGATGATGATATTTATGGAGGAACCAACATCAATTAGGACTCTTTTAAAAGTCTTATTGTCAATTAGAGCCATTATATGCAATGGAAGGTCTACTGAGTCCGATGAGATTGGCTTAATATCAAAGTCATAGAATGTGATGGGAGGCTCCATGCATGTTTAGATGCTGCCTACAAAGTTTTTGAAGGCATTAGAATTTTGATATTGTAATTGAATGAATTTGAGAATATCCATTAATTCCTCACGATGTGGGGGATATTGTTGAATTAAATCATAAATTGATAATTTGGTGAAAGCCATATTTAAGCTTGTGGCTAACCATCTACTCAATGAGATGACTAGTCATGGTGGACGATTGATAGCTGGATTTTGAAAATTTGGTTGGCTAGGAATGTGTATGGGTGATGAAGGATTAGGTGAAATTTGAATAGGTGATGATGTGGAAGGTTGTGACACACTTTCTTGAGGTTCTTGCCTGACATTTTGTTGCTTATTTCTTTGATATCTAGTGACCACATGGATGGCCTCTACAAACCCCTGGTATTATTGCACATGATTGACTTGATTAAGAAGAGTTTTGATGTTATCCCCTCCTATATTTGGTTGCACCTCCTCATGGTGACGAAGTGGTGTTTGAAAAATACCAAGGTTTTGGTTTTGTTGAGCAAGGGATTTGTCAAGCTTGAACACCTCCAAGTCAATTAGGTCTTGAACGATGTCTTTGAATGTATGTCAATTGTTAATATCATGCCAATTTTGCCTATGATAAGGATAAAATAAATGTTCATGATATTTTTCCCATGTTTAGCGGGATCATATAGTCTAATTTCGAGCAAAGCAAGTTTGTTTGTGTCATATAACCTTCAAAAAAGTTAGGCATATAAATCAAATAAGGGTGTATATTGGCAATTTTATTGGACAAACTATCACTAGGAATGATTTTATATAGCTGGCACTATGTTCATCATGGCTTGAGTTGTCAAGGGTACCACATGATAAGCAATTTGTTGCGGTGATTGTTGCACTAGTTGTTATTGAGCCATTACTGGATAGATCATGACCACTTATTTAACGTGATTGGGCTGACTGGTTGCGGTAGCCTATGTTGATTTTGGTTGCCCATAATAGTTGCTTTTATATTGGACCTTATTTTTCCATTATTTCTTCTTAGGCTTAAGTATACCTTCTTGGATTTTAATTTTCTCAATGACACTAGCTTGAGCTAAAGCTTCTTCAAATGAATGATAAGTTTGTAATTGAAGCATCCAAAAGATAGGTTTTAGACAACTCTTGGTGAATAATTTTATTAGCTCATCCATTGGTAGGGTGAATGTCAACTTAGTGATGACAACCCTCAAACGGTTTCTAAAATCATAGATAGACTCATCATCATGTTGTCTTAAATCATAGACATCAGATAATGAAATCTTATTTTTGACATTTAGGATAAAATGCTAAAAAAATTGATCAACCTATTGCTCAAAAGTATAAATACTATAACTGGGCAATTGATTATACCACTTTATGGCATCTTCTCCTAATGTTTAAGTAAAATTTTTGAGCATGAGAGCATTGTCATTTTGAATTCTAAAATAGGCATGTACAAACGTGCTCAGATGCTCTTTGGAATCCTTAATTTCCTTGAATTTGTCAAACTTAGGCATCATAAAATATATCAAATATGGTGGTGATGGTACCAATAAATGAATGGGTTGATTGATAAATTGACATAAAGTTATCTTCTGATTTGTCAAACTAGTAGTATATTGTATCAATTGATCTTTCTATTTTTGCATGGCCTTAACTTGAGGATCTTCTTCAAGAATGTGGAAGCCCTAAATTACCTAATGATTTTGAGGTGGGGTGGAAAAATGCTATGGAGTGACTAAATGATGCTAATATTTGTGATGACGACTAGGCAAATTTGATGGAAATTGATGAATGAGATATTGATGATGAGAATATGGATAATTTTGGAATGGCGTTGATGCATGAGGGTTATGGCTAGGTTGGCCAATGAGAATAGGATAGGTATTGGTATGACTTGGTGGAGGAACAAGGATAGAAATCATAGAATACCATGGTGTCCATGATGGACCCTAATTGATGAGGATAGTCTAAGTAGAGGGCGGTAGAGGCTTAGGGTTCCCTTGTACTTATTGTTGAGCGTTTTGATAATGTCTAAGAAATTTGGTCAATTTTTTCGATGCCTAATTAATTTATCTAT
This sequence comes from Wollemia nobilis, assembly GCA_028583015.1. Lineage (NCBI taxonomy): Eukaryota > Viridiplantae > Streptophyta > Pinopsida > Araucariales > Araucariaceae > Wollemia > Wollemia nobilis. Next base: position 646,908 of record JAQPPZ010016900.1, on the reverse strand, counting down.
CAAAAATAGAGGGTACAAAAGTAAATGGTATGGAAAATGTGGTTGGGGGACAAGTTACACTAGGTATGGTAACTTGTGAGGCTGAAACTTGTGAAGCAACATTTACATGTGCTTCATATAATGGGTTAGTTTATGTAGATGTGCATGGAGTTCTAGGATTACATGAGGGTTGGGGAATGGACATATGAGAGGAAGGTGTAGTTGATGCCCCAAAAAGAGGGTTAGTGTACACTTGGGTAAATTTGGATGGTGGTTGGGAATAAACAAGTTCCTGTTGTAAAGTAGGATCCTATCTAGGTGAGTTGGGGACTAACTCTAAGACATAGTTAGAAGACTTCATGAGAGCTTCTACTTGTGCCATGTCTATATGGGTAATATGATGATCAATGGTTGGTGAGGTTGACTCTTATTAGGGCATATCCATATGAAATATTATGGATGACAAGGAATGTGAGGGACCTACAGAAAAATATACCTATATCACATTCAAGGAATCTACCACAGAAGTGGTGGGGAAGGTGGATGAAGGTTCCATTGAATTATCTTGATTTAATGTTTTTTTGTTGTTTTCTTGTTAAGACCATAAAGCAAATAAACCAAAATACAGATTATGCAGTAAAATGAAACACAAAATTTAAATTTCATAAGAAAAATAAACAATCAATGCTAAGTTTGTTTAACATGTGTGTCTTACCTTATTCATTGATTATCTCCTTTTAATGTGAGTTCATTTTCTTAGATTTTGATCTTGTGTGTTTCAAATGTGCTAATCTAAATTAATCCAAAGAAAGGTAAAAACTATGGCTAATTTGGTCCAATGAGATTCTTGCTGGTGATGAAATCCAACATTTTTTCTCAAGGGTGACCTAAGATTTCTAAGGGGAGAGATTGGTGGATGGAGATTAAATCCACCATCACCAAATCTAAAGCAATGGTTGGTGATGAAATTCATCCACTACTGTTAAAATGTGACTCATGCAGTGTGTGATTCTTTTTAAAAATTTTGATTTGCTATTATGTTCATACAATGTTAGAAAGATAACCACTTTTTATAGTCTAAATCAGAAGCCACTATTCATAATACCAAAATTTCCAAAGGATGTAGAGTACATCACTTAAAACCCACTCTAGATGGCTGGGGGTTTTGATATACTCCTTTGTATGGAATCACCCAAGTACGGGGATACTTTTGGTATATGAATAATGTTTCTAATTAGACCTACAAAAATAGGAATCCCTAACCCTATAATGTAAACTAATTATGCAAATTTTCAATTCACATAAAATTAGAATGCAATATTTTTTAATTCATGAATATAGCAGAAACCAGAAACTTCAAATAGAAAGTGTGGATGGATGCAAATGACTAATATGAAACCTAAGATGCAAGCTAATATGAATGTTTTTCTAGATTAATTAATGATGTTATTTTTTAGTTTAGAAATTAAAAAAAAATGTAAGATTGCCAGAATATGTAAACAACAAAGCTAGGGTTTTAGTTGTAAACTTACAAAACAACCTACGATTCTGCTCCAAATCTCTATAAAATGCCCCTGGGTATTTTTGAATTGCACCTGGGCATTTATGGATAGCCCTCGAGCACCGTCGGGCATTCGCGCACCTTCTAAAACCTTATACAAATTTCCAATTATCCTAGATCCAAAGAAAACTACAAAATCTACACTTCTGAAAATCCTGCAAGATGATAGAAAATAGGAAATAAATCAGTAAGGAAAATCATAAAATGAAACCCTTAATGGGTCCCACCATGATCACCATTTGAAGAGACAAAAACACAGCACCAAATAACAGAAATATAAAGTAGAACTCAAAGAACAATATGGCACAATTAATAATTTTATGTTAATAGGGGAAGCCTAAAAACTCCATTGTTATAGTAAGAATCCTCAAATTATTTGATACAGATTTGAAAATAGCTAGGGTTCTCCAAAACCATAGAAAACAACGTTGGTGGTGTCTCAAAACACATATCTACTCCCTATAGAGGTGAGTAGGCTTATAGTTATCCGATGCTGGGCAACTCTAGCTTAAGTAGTTGTCCAATGCTGATGTAACACTTCCAGATCTACACACAATAAAACAAAAAATGATTTAGTAGCAACTGTGAGGGCTCCATAGTGTGAGGCCCTTAGAAAGTAGATAAAAACCCTAGCTATGCAATATGAATAAATGAACAAAATCTGAAAGTGCATAAATGAAATACCAAATACAAGATTTACCTTACTTGTTTGTTGTCTTCTCATTTGATGAACTTTGTTGTAGTGAATTGGTGTAGCGATGCCCTAACATTGCTCAGAGGCTAGGGAACTTCAAAAATCTGGTGTAAAACACGTGGGTGCTAAACGACTGCAAGAAATACTCGTGGGTGCTCGTTAATAGTGAAGGGCACCTAGAGGCACTTTATGGTAGATAAGGAAGCACCTAGAGGTGCTCGAGGATGGTAGGAAGCACTCAACGGTATTTGGTGACTAAGGAGGAAGTCTACAAGGGCATATCTGGCTGAGCAAGGGAGGTGGCGGTGGATGTGGGGGCTATGGCGAGTGAGGATGGAAGGGAAGAGCACTTGGATACTCTAGGAAACTCGGTGATAAACACTTCATGAAAATGCTTAGGATTAAGGGATTGCTTAGGGTTTGAGCCATTAAAATGGCTCCTATTAATAATCCAACCTAGGGCATGCTAGGGTTTCAAAGATACTAATCGTGTGGATGAGATAAAATAATATTCAAGGTTCTATATTAAATTTAGGGTGTGGCATGGATTGATGTAGATGAATGGATAGGATTAAGTGAAATTAGATGGCTAGGATTAATTCACTTATATAAATATATTTATTAAATATATATAAAATGTTAATATTTAAATATATATAAAATAAATAAATATAAATATATATGAATAGTGGGTGGAAGTTACAGGAAAGTCAAGATGGACGACAAGTGGCTAGGTTTTTGTGTCTACAGTAGGAACATGTGAACATGCAAAATTTTCCTTGCTATCCAAAGTTGAGCCTAAGGATTTCATTGAAGAAAATGAAGACAAATACTGGATGAAAGTAATGGATGAAGAGTTAGACCAAGTAGAAAAAAGTGAAACTTGGAAAATTGTCCCACGTCCAAAATACAATAATGTAATTGGCACCAAATGGGTCTATAGAAATAAGTTGAATGAATATGGTCAAGTTGTCATAAACAAAGCAATAATTGTATGTAAAGGAAACTCACAAGTTGAGGGGATTGAATTTGAAGAAACATTTGCTCCCATTTCACGTCTTGAAGCCATAAGAATATTTTTGGATTTCTCAATCTTTAAAAACTTCAAGGTATATCAAATGGATGTAAAATCAGATTTTCTGAATGGATACTTAGAGGAAGATGTCTACATTGAGAAACCAGATAGTTTTAGTTTGACAGATAAGCCAAACTACATATGCAAATTAAAGAAGGCTCTCCATGGGATAAATCAAGCCACTAGAGCTTGGTACTCTAGGTTGGATAAGTATATTCAAGAATAGGGTTTCAAAAGAGGTATAGCTGACAATAATATATACATCAAAAATGAAGAAGATGACTTATTGATTGTAGTAGTCTATGTGGATGATATCATTTTCGAAGGCAGTAATGATAAGATGTGTCAAAAATTTACAAAGAGTAATGCAAAATGAATTTGATATGTCAATGCTTGGAGAGTTGTCTTTCTTTCTTGGGTTGCAAATTTCACAATCAGATAGAGGTATATTTCTCCCTCAGAACAAGTATATAAAAGAAATGTTAAAAAAATTAGGATGGAGGATTACAATCCTATAAGTACCTCCATGGTTACAGGATGTAAGTTAAGTAAATATGACGAATATCCTGAGGTAAATTAGACATTGTATAGATCCATGATTGGGAGTTTACTATATGTCACAACTACAAGGCCAGATATAATGCAGGTAGTTGGAGTGGTGGCAAGATTTCAAGCTGCACCAAAAGAAACACATGTACAAACAATTAAAATAATCTTTAAGTATTTGAAATGTACTATGAATTTTGGACTGTGGTACCCCAAGTGTAATAATTTCACTCTCACAACATATATAGATGCCAATCGGGTAGGCAATGTTGATGAAATAAAAGGAAAAGTGGAGAAGAATTCTTTCTTGGAGATTGTTTAGTCTCTTGGCTAAGCAAGAAATAAGCATAAGTATCCTTATCTACTATATAGGTAGGGTACATTGTAGTAGTTTCTTGTTGTACACATGTTTTATGGATGAAGCAGACCTTAAAGGACTTCAAAATAGAGCATGATCATCCTATCTCCATACTTTGTGATAATACTAGTGCCATCAATATCTCAAAGAATCTAGTGATGCATTCAAGGACCAAGCCCATTCCAATCAAATATCATTTTTTGAGAGAGCAGGTGATGGATTAGCAGGTTAAATTAGAATATGTTACTAAAAAGGAACATATTGTTGATATATTCACCAAGCCACTTCCAAAGGAAACTTTTGAATATCTCAGAGGAAAGTTGGGAGTAGCTTTAATCCCATACCATAATTAATCACCTTAAGAAAAGGAGCTGGTGAGGGGGCTATACTAAAATATCTTATTTTTAGTCCCAAGGAGCCCTTTGCCATTGATGTTAAAGGGGGAGATATTTCATTAAGGGGGAGAGATTTCAGTAAGGAGAAGCAACTTGTCAGGGGGAGCAATTTGGGAATCTAGTTACTGTAAAAGGAATATTTTTTTATAAGGGTTGCCATCAATGACAAAGGGGGAGATTATTGGAAATATTGAGCATATTGAGTTGTCATTTGATGTTAAATGATTTATGTCAAGATATGTTATTGATTTCAAAGTATTGATGTCAAAAGGTTGCATGGTATTCAAGGCATAAATATTCTTCAAGGCAAGGTATATCTAAAAGTAAGGAAAATTGTTGTAAAGAAAAAGTTTATAATATTTAATTTAAGTATTATAAAGAAGGTCAAAAAGGTTGATTGGGACAAAGTTTTTTAAAGAGGTTTGGGTCCAAGGCCTAAAATATTAAGGCCATGGTTTAAAAGAGAAGAGACAATATTATAATATTTTTAATATTATAATACTTGGGCCAAAAGGATTTTTTTTTTTTAAATAAAAATAAATAGATTGAAAATTTTATTTTGCAAAGGTCAAAGGCTTAAAGAATAATATTATAATATTTTTAAATGTTATAATATAAACGTTTGAATTGGTTGAGGCACTAAAAATACTTAGAGGGAACACTTCAAACATTTCTAAGAGCCCTACGTGATTATTTTTGAAGCACCGATATTTTTCCCAAATCTTCAAAGTGCATATAAATAAAGGTAGATTTAATACATTTGATCAACAATGCTTTTGGCTAATGTTTTATGTGCATGTGAAATTTTGAATATCTTTTGTGCAGTGAAACTCAAGGAAAAAGAAGAAAAAAATTTTGTGAATCAAAACAAGGAACAAAGATTATAATGCTGTATTTGATTCTCAAGTGAGTGGCTATCCCAATTAGTCACTAGGCTAGCACTAAGGCACTGGGGGCACGTAGGTCGTAGGGTAAAATTTGGGCAAGGTCCTTTTGTATGTTGAAGTGCTGAAAACCTTTTGATTGATTGACGAAGGACTTTGGACGGTGCGTGGTGATTGTTGTTACCACTCGCTGGGATAGCCCCACTGGATGCTTAGTTTTTTCTAGGGTGCTACATTGATAGGTATTGTGAGTTTGATTCTGGTATGGTTCACTAGCTTGTGTTGTTGACGTTTGTGCCAAAAATTTTATCATGCGTTCTCTAGCCTATGTTGTTGAGGTATGCACCAAATATTTTGACTAATCAATGCATGTTTGAGTAAAATTATTTACTGGTTCATTTGGCATTGTTACAGGCATAAAATTTGGTATTAATTAAGTAGTGGAGACATAAGGTGTATAAAGGAATACTTTTTATTGTAATGTGTGTATAAATAAAATACGTAGAGGGTGATTTGAGCATTTTTTAAAAAGTCATATATCTTGTATTTTGAGAGGAGAAATAAAGTGTCTTTGTTCTTATTGCTATGTGTAATTTTTACTAGCTTAAGAAAGGATAAATAAGGTGTATCTAGGTTCATTGTTATTTGTATTTTTGACACACCTTAGAAAAGAGAAGTTGATGTTTTAGTCTTAATTACAAGCTTTATCTTTGTAAGACTAAAAAGAAGTTATAGAGTATTATTTTCAGACCTTATTGAGCACAACTTTAAGAAAGGGTTTTATTGTGAATGAATTGAAAAGAAGATTTTCTAACCTCTTGAAGTGGTAAAAAGAAAATTATTTTGAGACAGGTTTTTGTGGGCACATCTTCATCAAGGCAGCTATAGAGGTATGGTGATTTGATTTCTTTCTCAAGGTGGTTTTGCTTAAGAAAAATATTTTTGATATCATAGATGGAGATATAAGGATTAATTTTATGTGCATTGTTGGAAATATAAGTGCTAGGGTTTGAGAACAAATTTGTGCATCATTATTGAATTGGAAACATATGTGCCAGGGTTTTATAACAAGTGAATTATTGTTGAATGAATTTAAAAAGCAAGGGTTTGAAAGTAAACTTGTGCATTGGTTTGAGTGATATTGGAAATAAAAATTCAAGATTTATAGATCAAATATGTGAAGTAAATCTGTATATTGTTTATATTTGAATTTGAGCATTGTTTATATGTAAGAAATGGAAATATTATGAGCAGATTTGAGCAGGTCTTATGAGCAGATTTGAGTAGAGTTGTGAGTAGGTTTGAATAGGGTTGTGAGCAGGTCTTATGAGTATATTTGAGCAGATTTGTGAGCAATTTTGAACAGGGTTATGAGTAGGTCTTATGAGAAGATTTAAGTAGAGTTATGAGCCGATTTGAATAGGGTTGTGAATAGGTATTATGAGAAGATGTGAGTAGAGTTGAGCATGTTTTGTAAATAGTTCAGACCAGAGGGGATTGGTGTCTCCTATGTATAGAGGTACACAAACATGAGCTTAGGGGATTGGTATATCCTTTGGGTTGGTACCCATAAATATTGTAATAGGTAATTGGTTCTCAAGAGATTGGTTGTGAAAATTTATAAGAAATATTTTCTTCGTGGATGTAGCCCACATTGGGTGAACCACGTTAAATATGCGTCTCTCATGTGTGTGATGATTTATGCATTGTTCATTTACTGCATTGATATTATTTTTGTTATCATTTGGAAAGAAAAGTAAAAGTTTTGATATTATACTATTCACCCCCCTCTTAGTATAAGCTTGTGTTCTTCAGCATAGATGATACTTAATGTAGTGATTGACAAGAACAAAGGCTATCAATTTAGAGTTCCCATAAACATTTAGTTTTTGAATACCATTTTTGGTTGCCAGAGATCAACTTTATAGCTAATTCCTTTAGCTACATTGTTGGAAGCTTACCCCATATGAATATTATAATCGAGACGAAATATTGTCCTCTCTTGGAAAATGATTCCCCTATTGTTGTCATTCTTGGATTAGACTTTGAAGCACCATAAAAAAATAGAGCTATGTATTGGATCATCAATATACATACTTTAGGGATGATGTCCATTCCTAATAGAGCTTAAATATCCATTATTTGCGGCATGAGAAGCTCTTATCAGGTCGATTTTATAGGATTTTGTTTTTTTTGTAGTTTTCTTTTGTATTTGAAACTATCCCCTAAATAATTTTTCTTACTAGTTCTCATATTTTATTGTGTTTTCCTTCAAAAATTAAATTATTTATGTCTTTCCATATTATGCATGTTATGTATAAAGGGATGGATTACCATAAATACTTAATTAAATATTTATTTTTGAGACACCATTTATACATTTGGCTCCATTTATTTTAGCAATTCATGTTACCTGTAATTACTAAGCCAAATTTAGAAGCAACTCCTATCTATATCTATAGGGTTGTTAGGGATTCAAAGAGAAGATATATGGTGTTTTCCTTGCTTTTGAAGTATATGAACATATATGAGGTCCCATTATGTTTCTATTTTGCAAATTTTGTCCAGTATGAATTTTATATTAATGCACTAGCCAATAAAATAGTTGAATTCTAGGGGGACCTGATCCTAATATTGATCCTAATACACTAGATGTTGCATTGTTGTTGATTCAAATAGAACAAAATATATGGTTTAACAATATTGATATTAAATACTAGATGCATTCCTTGATATGGTGGTAGATAAAAATCTTCTCTTGTTACATGTAAAATGGTGTAAGAACCATAGCATAATGTGATTTAGGATGAATACACATTCATTTTCAAAGTAGATTTGAATATAATCCAAATTGAAAGTTGTCATACATGATGTTGATGTTGGTGTTCCTTATACTTCTAAATTTATTTACATCTAAGCATCTACGAAAGTTGTTTCTGTGTGTACTATATGTACTAAAGGAAACACTCATCTTTATCATTTTTCTTAGTTTGATATGAGATTTATATGTTGATAAGCATCTAGAAACTAATATTTTTTGCATATGATAGGGCCCAATATTATGGCATGGAGGACAATTTCCCAAATTAATTAGTGGTATTAGATAAGTTATGATTCAAAGTTATGCAACAAAATAGAAAATAGCCTACTACTTCTTAGGGTGTAGAATATAATAATATATTATCAAATACATATTAAATACATGTATAGGTAAAATAATTTTAAGTCAAGTGAAACATAGAAGGTTTGCATGTAGCACAAGTAGTAGCAACCTTAAACATTGGATAGAAATGGAGGATTGGGTTGTAAGGTGTACAAGGTACTAAGCACTAAATTTAAACTTGATTAGTATTAAATAAGTAGCTAATAAGAAAATAATGAGATAAATAGAACACAAAAATAGAACAAAACTCACTATGTTGTACTTTGTCTTATATACAAGAATATAGATGTAGTTAAAGATCATGTTGTAAAGAAAAGTGTTTTATTTTCTAAATAACACCAGATGTGACTCAAGAAGAGTAGTTATAGAACTACTTTCCTACCTTCTTACCTTGTAAATATGTATCAAGATGATCGAAAAAAAGATCTAGTAGATGTGGTTCTATCATTAACCCTAGACATTGAGAAAGATCTACTAAGTAGTGCTAACCATTAATATCAACACTAGGTGATGCTAACAAGCATCACACTATATAATGAACTTGATACTAGTGTATTAATGTCAAGTCTTTGTTGGAATTATGTGTCTTGATGCCAAGGTCTAGTTTAAATCATTAATTTTGTTTGTCCCATGATAATTTTGACACCATAAGGAAGTACAACAATTCATTGCTATGTAAATAGATCCATTATGCACTAGTATACAAATGCTTATTCTTTCATAGATATTGAGACTTGATTAATACCATGAGTAATGAGGAATTTGATCAAACCCAATGATTGTTCATCACCATTGAGAAGAGATGGTCCCCATATAGTCTGATTGTAATTAAGAAAATAAATTATTAATCTGGTCAAGTGTATATACCATTTGTATTGAGTTGAAAAATAATTAGCATAGACAATCATAAACATGTTATGTATCCTCAAGTAAGTACAATTATTATAATACTCAAACAATTGATTTGATGTAGGTACCAACTAACTTGAAACCAAATCTAGAGGATGTTGTATTACCATAAGATCCAATAGAGATGGATGGTATGGATTGACAAGATTTGCATTGAAAGTTAGATATATTTTCAAGTTTAAAGAAAATTAAGAATAAATATGTTCTGATCTACTATGTGTATTATGGTGTATAGTCCATAGTGAAAATGTTTGATATTTAATGTGGGTTAGAGAGTCCTTCATTCTTCAAGTTGATATTTTTTTTTTCTAATTGAAAAGTATGGAGAGTGTTGTTGGCTTTTCAGCTAGATATCACAGGTCCCAAAGGAACATAATATATTATTTAATATTTAATAATTCAATACATGTGGCCAATATTAATAAGTAAATATTCATAAAAAATAACAGTAATATGAAGTAAAATTACCAATATCATTTATGAAATAACATGAATAACTTACCATAGAATTTCTCAAACTATATATAAGCTTATTTTTTTATGATGCTTGAAATACATATATTCTTCAATTGATATCTTACATGGAGCTTTGTCTCCATAATATAGCCTTACAAATATGACTCTTCAATACTTAACTATTGCTCTCCTCACATATTTGGGATATGCATCTTTTCCTATTCTATAAATAATACAAGTCCTCTCATATCTTTTGGCTTCTCATATTGCCACTTGTATACATGAATATTGACTCTCTATTTACTATTGCACACATTACTCTATGAAATATTGCACTCTCATACATCTTCACACATGCACACTCTATTACATGAAACTTTTGTAAATTTGTGCTCTTCACACTTGCACACTTAATTACATGACATTTGTGAACATCCTACACATAAAAATATGCATAAGAGGAAATATAAATCACACTCCTAAACTACAAACTCACACCTTAATCTATTATATATTTATAATTGTACCATAAAGGTACCATGGGGGTACATTAGCATGTACTCTATAATGTAGTATTCTCCAACACCCCCCTTGTATTACATTATTTGGTTATTGAAGATTTTAGTCTTCAAAATTTGATTCTTGATTTTATCCTTTTACTATAGCTTCAACATTGCTCAAGATTGTGGTGTTTACTTATATTTCTATTTTTTGAATTTTCTTTTGTGATCTTTCTTTTACTTTTTTTGTATCTTCTTCCTTTGTTTCTTCACTATGTTCTTCTTAGTCTTGATATTTGTTATGCTATGTTGTTCCTCAGAGTTCTTTCTTGTTTTTGAAGTCTTGATCTTTGCTACATTTATTTTATCACACGTATTATCAGTGAAATTAGTATCTTTTGAATAATTTACATTTTTATCCTTTTCATAATCATCTTTAATTTGATCTTCAACTATAATCTTATTGTAAGATCCCTAATTTCATTTCCTTCTATAGCATCTTCTACTTCTTGAATCTCTTAAATTTTTTAGACTAAATTTCTCTTTTGATTTTTTGCTCTTGATTGTAGTTGTTGACCATATTGGTACTGAGGTCTATTGAGTGATACGTCAGCCCAATTGCCAATATACACCAATAGTTAGAACACCAATTATTTTATGTTGAAAGGAAACATTGATCCCCAAGTTTTGTATTATAGGGTGTGTTATTGTCAAACCTTAAATCGAAAGAATAAAAATAGAAGGTAAATTCATCATTCATTGCATCATTATTATGAAAATTATAGCACATAGCAATGTCTATTATAAAACTTATAAAATATATCATATAAAATGAGCTTCAAAGATGAAATTCAAATAGTCTAGTCCTACTCTAAGAAAATTTTAAATAAATTTCCAAAGGAAAGGGTTAAAGAGAGAAATAAAACAAACCATTGAATCTTGGAGCCTTAAATTGAATTTGTTGAAGTGATAATTCTAAATCAGCAAGCCCTAGCCCGATCAACATTCACATAATTTAAGACCAAGATGGTTCTATATTCAAAATAATTAGAAGAAAAAAACTATAATAGACTCAAATGAAATCACCATTAGCATGCATAGATTACACAAATAATTCCATATCTTGTATTGATAAAATATGTTCAATGATTATATTCTTAAACTTGCTAGCATCATGTGATTACGAGAGTAATTATCCAAGTACAGTGAAAAGGGTGCAAATATCCACCTTTTACAAAGAAAAGAAAATTCTAAAAGGCCTATTGCTAAAAGTAAAATCTGATCCTAACAAGCTAGGGTTTAAGAGAAAAAAATAGAAATAATAGCATATGGAGAGAACATCATAACAAATGGATTAAAAATATATATTTTTTTATACGTAGGGGAATGGTAACACTTTGAAAAATATTGTATTGGGCCCTATTAGTTAGATATTGTTTGGGAAAAATGAATTCAACTAGACCTTGACCCTCCAAGGAATCGAACTAGGGCAACAAACACTCGACGACTACCATCTAGTCTATCCCAAAAGACAGCCCAAAGCCCAAACCACTACTCTATCCTAGAGAAGTCCCCCTTATAACAGGGTTTGAAATTGAATCCCTAAACAATAATATTTTCCTAGTAGAGGTCCTATTTGATGAGGTTTGAACTTGAGTCTCTTGGATAAAACCTAAGGACTTACCACTACGATAAATTTAAGGGTAAAGCACAAGTTATTTAAGGGTAAAGCACAAGTTTTTATGAGGGTTCATAGGTTTTTATCAAGGGTCTAGTACCTTGTATTGGGTTTTAACTTGGATATCCTAGATGAAAACCCAAGAACTTACCACAATGGTGTCCCACAAAAGACTATATTTTAGGATAAAGCATAGGTTTTTATGAGGGGTTTTGGTCCTAGTGTTTGAACTTGGATCTTCTTATTTATTTATTTATATTTTAAAGTATAAAGCATGGATTTTTAGGAAGGGTCACAAGTTTTTATCAAGGGTCTTGGATCTCCTTATCACTACATTATTCTTCTTAATACAAAAATTTATATTTATATTTTTCTTTAAAATTAGGGACTGACTAAAACCAACCTTTCTTTTCTTTTTTGTAAATAAGAAAGAAGAGTTAGCAAGGCCGATATTGCCCAACACTTATCTTCTTCATATATTTTTTGTAAATAAGGTAGAGGGGTAAGCATCTAGAGTGATTTCTTTGTATTACTCTAAGCATGGTAGAAGTACTTTGGTGCATTGTCTTTAGTACAAAAACTTTGCATAACTTGTTTGGTGCCTCCATCCTTAATATTATTTCCTTTGAGGAAGCTAAAGTAGTTGTATGTCTTCGTAGTGGTGGTCTAAATTATCAAATTATAGGTGTAGTAGAATAGGAGGATATCTCAAGGCTAAAGCCATTGAATAATTTTGTTAGAAGTATGTTGCATATATATCATAAATCATTCATATTTTTGAATACTTCTCCTATTGTTGGACTATTGGTATATCTCAGGGAATATATAACCATATTTGGAAAATGTGAGAGGTATTGGTTATGGAATCATCACTCCAAGACAATTAGTCATGAAATTTTCATTCTAAGTTATCAATAGGAAATTTAGCATAGATACACACAACGATTTAAACTTTAGATCTCTAAAAAAATAGACAAAGCCCCAATGGTTACAATAAAATGGTTACGATACAACCTCTCGAGTACCATTGCTCCACCAAAGTTATCAATGGTGCTAAGTTAAACTCTACCATCTATATATGAGCTATATGGTACAACCTCATGGATGTAAGTAGGCCATAGTCATCCATATCCAACAAGCATTAGATGGTCCCTAAGACACAAGGTCACCTCTTTTGATACTCCAAAATTACATGTTAGGCATACATCAACAAATTAGTAAGATGTCAATCATTTGCATTAGATGAGAAACAAATTATACCAATGTTGTATAGAAGTGTCATACATATGCACCATACGAAAGCATTGTACAACCAAAGAAAGTACAAAACTATTATATGGACAAAAATCACCATACAAATGTTAGAGTTACTATGCTACAATAACTATGATTATTACTATTGGTCATAAAATCCACATAGGAAAGGACTTTCGATGGGTTTGCGCACCCTGGACCTGCGACCAACATTGAAAGGCCGAAGGGAAGAGATGCCCCTCGTGTCGATCTCCGGAGAAATGCCGGCTCCTATACTAATCTACTTTTGGGGTTTGAGACAAGAGTGTAGGAAAGAAATAAACATGGTAAGGGTTAGAGAAAGAAATAAAAGAGTAAGGGTCAAAAGATGATGATTTAAGGTGGGAGAGAATAGGAAGCACGATTACTCGCTGACAACCCGAATAACAGCAAGAAATACCAAGAATAACATGAAAGAAACGAAGTGTCGAACTTCCTATGTATCCTCTGGATGGGTTCGCAGGGTTCTCCTTTCTCTCTTGATAGAATTCAGGGTTTAGAGTAACATCGATTGAGATAAGGGAATAATAGAAACCTCGATCCACCAGGTAGCATAAAGGAAAACGACAAGGTGTTTTTCCCCTCCTATGTATCCTTCAGGATGAATTTTAGGGGTTCAGTCCCTGATCGTACACTGGATTCAGGATTCAGAGTCTCAGTATGCGAATGAGAAAAGACAAAAGAATTAAGCACAGAAGGCAGCATAAAAGAGAGAAATGGAGCACAAAATATCTTTAGTATTAAATGCAGGACATCAAGTTACAACAGATTTCTAGAAGAAAGTTCCCCCCCTTTTTACATTACATGCCTGGGTTTTTATAGAGGACCCGACCCTCTGAGTCATTATTTAAAAATAGCAAAGTACACCCTCGGGCCCTGAGAAATCGGTGCCTCGCTGCTGCTGCGACTGAGCTTTCAAATCGGTTGTCAAAACTGGCAACTGCGACTGGGTCAACCATGGAAATTTTCATTTAATGCATTTCCCGAGTGTCCCTGGCTTATGGATGCTGTGCTTGAGTGATCGTTATGTCTGTCATGTTTTACTTTGAGGACTGTTACGTCCCTTTTGTTTCCTAGAAATGGTCAGTGGGCTTATCGAGAAAGAAAGGAGGTATTTATAAGGGGCCTTCTATCACCTTGGGAAGCTACCCGCTTTGGAACGTGGGCCTCGAAAGTGCTTTGCTACATCTCTGCCTCATCGAAGCCTTGGGTCAAAGTAGATCTTCCTTGATTTGTTCTTCGCAAAATAATGCTTCATAGAAACTACTTCAGGGATGTCGAGTGCCGAGCAGGCTCCATATTTGAAATGGAGTTCTTTGTCCTTTGCTGGCGAAAATGCTTCGAATGAAAAATGTTTCAGCCCGACTCCTTCTCAAAACTGTGGTTCAGGGAATATCCTCTCGAAGCACTCTTCTGTTTCTGACACATTGTCATTTTGCTTCGGGCACCACTACTTCGGGTGAAAACTGGCCGAAGTAGGTGTTGGAAATACTTCGGGCCCGAAGTAGTTTCCTTACCTTAGCTGATTTTGGATTATGCTCTCCTCCTTTGGTGAAGTTGTTTGGATGCTGCTTCGCAAAAATTTTGCTCGAAGCGACTGCTAAAAATGCTTCGGGTGCGAAGCGTTATATTTGTACTTTCTTCGGAAAAATTACTTCGCAAGGTTTTTGCCCGAAGTAGTGATTTGAAGTGTTTCGGGCCCAAAGCTCTTTTCACATTCTCTTCCTTTTATTTTGGTGAAGCCATTTTCCTTGGCTTGTTTGGTAGCGAAGCTCTTTCTTCTTCATTTTATAAAAGGGGCGATAGGGTCAAAATTGCTGTAACTTAAAATAAGAGAAAAAACTTTCAACAAAGAAATATTATGCAAAAATTCTACTATTCTTCTACCCCTTGTATAATGTGACAAAAAGTGTCAACATTCTTCGTGGCTCGTGGGGTGACGAGCTCGTCTCGACAAAAGAAACCTTTAGCCCTGATCTATTGGGCTGCAGAGTTACTGGTCTTCCCCAGACCCTGCTTCTATGGTCTGTCCCTCTTCTTGTTCCTCTTCTTCTTATTCTTCTTATTCTTCCTCCAACATGGCCTCTGGCTATGGGGATGGTTCAAGGCGGTCGCAGATGCGCTTCATTGTTCTTCAGACATGGGTCTAGGCACTCTTTTGGAATGGCTCTCTATCTTGCAACGCTCTGACCAAGTCATAAAATCGATTGATTTGCCCAATGTCAGCATTCTTGGACCTGGTGAAAAGGTTGTCGAGGCAAGCCATGATATTACAGTATCTAAGGATGAAGTTTTTCGCCTGCCCTTCTGTGATTGGTTCTTCCTAGCCATCAATATTTGAGACATCGTTCTCGAACTGCAGCCAGATTGGTTTGAGGTCATCCTTGCTGAGAAGATTTTCGTCATCGTCCATGAAACTCGAGAAACCCAAGGAAGAAAGATCTTTAAAATAATTCATTGTGGCACGCTGATCATTGTCAAAAATTTCCTGGAGGCTTTTGGCTTTCTGAGCTTTTCGCACCTTGGAGAAAAAAGTGCGAACTATGGCCTAGGTCATGGACCAGTCCATAGCTATCTGGGTCATTGCAGTGACCTGCAGGTCATGATATCTAGCATTATGGACATCGAACGCTAGCTTGAGTTGATTCCTTGCTTTCTGCATGACCTCGTCGATGACTGGTCCTCCCTCGGCAATGGCCTGCTATGCTTCGGTGACATACATCAAAATTGAAAAAGCACTAGTGCACTGAGACTAAAATTTTTTTAGCAGGTGCACGTGAATCCCCTTAATTTTGTCCCTGTAAAATGGTGCTGGACCCTCTTTTGCATACAGTGGAGCTTGCATCTGCGTGATTTTATCCTCTAGCTCTTTGGCCTTCAGATCACTCTTGGCCTGCTTCTGCGCTTGACCCTTGGCTGTAGACTAGAGCTGTTGAACCTGTTATTTTAGGTCGAGCGTCTCCTTCTTCATCAATTTACATTGCTCCTCAGCCTCTGCTAACTTTGAGCGGACCTTTGCCAGGTTTTCCTCTAGCTTGACATTGGCGGTATCTGCTTCAAACCTGTGCTGGTTAGCAATGGTTGCATGTGCCCGAAAAGTCTCGATTCGGACATGCATAGAGGCTGATTCATTGTCAACATTCAGGTGTTCTAGGTCCTTAGGTGTTTCTTGATAATCGTAGTTTGCTAGATTCATTTCATCCAGAGGTTTCTGCACCTTGGGTACCTTCTTGATTTTATGCACCTTTTCGGCCTCTAAATAAAAAACGATGCATTTTTCAACTGATGCCATCGAGCGCCCTCTTATTTTCCTTGCCTCCCTTAGTATTTGCTCAGTGTTTTGCCATGCTTGCAATAGCTTCTCGATGAGGGGGCGGTCCTTAATTAAGGACATCTCTAATTTAGACAAGGCTAGATCTCCAGTCGAGGGAGTAAACAAATATAAAGAATGTGTGGGGGATGCCTCACCAGAAGGCTAGGTGACAGACATGGTGGGACTCGACATTGAAGTGGGACCCCTACTTCTGCTAGTGACTAGGGGAACAACAGTGTGGAAGGGCAAAGTAGGGTCAATGGTCTTACCCTCGTCATAATCGTGAGATGAGGCCAGACTAGCAATAGGTGACGTGTGAGGGGGTGATGGGCTACGTAGGGGAGACTGGTGAGATCTCTTAGCTGGAGTTTCAACAAAAATGTGTGAGACTAGGGCAAGGTATGAAGAATGCGTACCTATGTGCCCTCCTGGCTTTGTGGCAGTGATGACTTCCGATACAGCCACATCTTGTTTTTCCTCAATTTCAACACTCGACAGGGCTGTGACCTCGACATTTTCTTTGGATGGGTATGATATAGGTTGCCCAGTGGAGGGGCCTTCAAGTTCTGTGCAAGGTTGCTTTGGGTGTTTTGGGGGGACCAGTGTCTGTTCTTGTTTTTTCCTTTTCCTCCTTATCAGCAGCTATTCTGACCCTTCAGTGCTTGATTCGTGGCCACCTACAGGCCCCTGAGGTGATCTTGGAGGTGTAACTTGGGCCATTTCCCTTCCCGAAGTAGTATCATATCTTTTTAGGATTTAACCTGAGCCTGGGATAGCTGGAGGGATGATAGCAGCGAAGGACAAAGGCTTCCACTTTCTAGCGTTGGCTTCGTAAATTTTGGCGAAGTCTTTGTCAGTTGCTAAGAACCCATAAGAGTTCATTTTCTGTCGGTGGACCCTCATTATCCACCACTCCCTCAGCTGAGCCGCGTCCCAATTCTTTACTCCCTCCTTCAATTCATCTTTCACTTTTTTCTAGAAGGTGGAGTTAGGGCTCGGGAGTGAATGCCGATCTGGGTCATACGTGACCTCCATTGGGTAGAATTCATGCCAGGGAGGTAAGGATTCCATCCTCTCCAGATGCCACTCCAGATCCTTTCCTCGAGGATTATTTCTTTGTTTCACAATTTTGGGATAGGGGCAAACATGGAAGCTCTTGACCCATATGTGGTCCTTCATCACTCCCAAAGGATCATAGAGCCATTGTTGGGGGATTTGGAACAGGCCAAACTTGGCAAGCTTTTCTTCCAATAAGACGTTCTGATTCAGGGTGAACACTTCGATGACTCCTATCTTGAGAGGGAAGTCACAAGTGTGAGCCCATTTCAGACCCTTGCCATAGATGGCATTAGTTGCATCACTCTGCCTCGTGACTTCCATCGCAAATTGATACTCAGAGGGGTAAAATGGCAGTAAGAAGGGCTTCCCTATTAAGTCAAAGATGCGAATCACCAGCCCCTGCGTTAGTCAAAAAATGTCTCCCCTCTTCTCTCGAACTACTTTGTTTCTCAAGCCAAGGGGGACTCACGAGGAGGACCCTGTTAACATACACATGGCGGGTCCCAAGAATTGCTGATTAAAGGGATAGTAGGACTCAGATGTCAACAATAGGGGATTCCACTGATATACTGGAAAAAGACTTCCATCCTCACCGTTTGCTGTAATGGCAATATGAGGAAAACTATTATGAACATGAAAGAAAAATAGCCCAACAAGAAAGGAGCAAGGCTCGAAGCACTAGTTGGTCCCAACATTCTTCATGCTGGTGAGTTGCGCATGTAAGCCCTTGGCCACCCTTTCTGCCTAGTCGATAAAGACTGGGTTGGTGCTGGGTTTTGAAATATCGAGGGCATTGAACTCTCCTCTGGAAATGTATTTGGCCAAGGACACCTACCATGGATATACTGAAGCGTCGGTAGATAGGCCTGCCACCCATGCAATGATGGAGAAGAGGTCGACATTTTTAAAAGCCTCCAAGGGAAGGGGCATTTGGGGCAATTTGCCCGAAGGGAGCCCGCTTTTGAGGCTTTGCTACAAAAATTTGACCATGTAGCCAGTAGACATGAACCTCTTCATTTGTTTGCTTAAAACAATGTTGCGAACTATACATCCCTCGGGTGGACCCTGCTATGGTGCAAAAGCTGCTTGCACATCTTCTTTCAAAATTGAAAATAACTTCCGGCCAGATGTGTCTAACACCTATCTGGTGGCAGGCTGGTAATTCTATGCGATGGCATTGATCAGCTCAGGACAATGGTGAGTAGGGGGCGTCAGATACCAGTATATCTGGGAGTAGTAGGTTGCAACTCGCATGCTCTCTGTTGAAAGCCTGCTCCTCATGAGCTCAACGGTGCTCTTGAGTTCAGCTATGCTCTTCGACAGCTCTGTATCCCTGATTCTTTCCCACCTGTCGACTGGTGGTTCTAAGGGTTGCTCATCCTCAGAATCCTCCCTTTCTTCTATGACACGCTTATCTGGGTGGAGGCCCAAATCAACGGGCCTTGGCTTTGGCATTTTTCCATGGCCTTTTACCTTTGGTTTCTTGGGGGATACTACTTCTACCCATTTTCCCTTCTCCTTGGAACTTTCCATTGTTGATGCTTAGGGCTACAGAGTTTGTAGTATGGAGAAAATTGGCATCGAAGCTTTAGAGTGCGAAGTGGAAAAGTTTGCAAGTTGGCAGTAGGGTTTGTATGAGTCATTGAGCAAGTAATCCTTTGGCTTCTTGGAGTCTGCGTTATATAGCCGCCAAAGACAACTACCCACATTTATGGCATGTGCCATAATTAATGCTACACTTCTCATCTGAGAGATCATTGGGTTGGCCATATGGTGGCGTAGTACACAGGGCCATGCGCTGTGATGATTGTGGCTATTCTAGGAATGCAACTTTCTGCCACCTAGTACCTAGGGGCAGACTTCTCTCTCAGCTGAGTCCCTTGAGGATGTACCTGACGCCCTTTTATTTAACTCACCTATTTTGGATGCCTATTGAAGGCGGCTGTCGGCACGTTCCTCTAGGAGAGCAATAAATGTTTTTGTCTTGTGTGTCTTTTAGGTCAACGAAGCCAAAATCAAAGCTGACGTACTTTGCGGTGAACATTTTGCACCAACTAATCCTTTATGCTTCGGGCCTGATGTGATTCCTCCTACATGAGGCTGCTCGTGAAGCTTGTTTCCCCCTTTTAAAAGTAGCTCGCTCGAACTTTTATTAAGTGAACATCTTTCATACCTTAGTCGGAACCTTGCTTGGCCAATTGTACTTCACTGCGAACCACTTCGCATCCACTACCTCATAGGCCAAGTTCCCAAAGGAGTTTTTTTTTTTTTGGTATATAGCTGCTGAGGTAAAACTCAACCTGAGTTTCTGAGCAGCACTTTATTTAATAGCGAAACTTTTTACAATATTCACATAGGCTTGCGACATAACAGGTATGTCGCTACCACAAACTCATCTTCGAATACTTATCCGATGAATATGCAGTGCCCGGACCAGATCAGATTGAACTTCAGTTGATTCTTGAAGTTCGGATGGCTCCTTCCCGAAGTTCTCCATGCTGCGAATAGAAAGCAATACAATAGTTCATCGCTCTTACCAGTACCTGCACTGATGATGCAGGATGTGGTGAAGCAGTTCGCCACATGAGGATCTTCTTGGGGTAATGGTTGTAGTGATGGCTGGAACCAAAATATCGAAGAGTTCAGTAATTGTGGACTGGGTACAAGTTCTTTCATCTCTTTGATGCTGTAATATGGCTCTTCTGGTAAAGAGCAAACTTCTATGATCTCCTCAGGTTCAGCCTCTTGAGGTAAGCCTGATGGATTCTGGCTGAACACCTGCGTGCCATGCTCTGGGATACAAAAAGGGTGCAAAAATGTCCCCTCTTCATTCTCAGGTGCTACCACTTGAGTTTGTTTCTCTTCTTGGCCTATCCTTTGATGGAGATTGCAAGCACCCATATTATTCATCGTCGGGCCAAAGCTCACAAATTTCCATGGTTGGACTTGGATGAGATCTGCTTCTTGAGCTCCACATGACTGCATCTCAGGTTTCTTCTTAGTATGAGGAATCAGCCATGAAGAATACTACGTTGGGCAGATAGGAGAAGTGATTATCAGAGAAAGTGATGGAGCTTCTCCCCACTGCCACTTTCTCGATAGGAACTGCTCTGCTCATACTGCTTCCTCAAAAATCTGAGGGAATCTTTGTTTGCCTAATCACAGCAAGAGGAGGCCTATGTCCGGGTGGAAAGCTCGAACATAGTAGAGGTGGGCTTGGGTGGGCGTTGGTTGAATCTCCCCTAGAAATTTCTTCCAAGTTCTACAAAATCGGACATTGAAGTTCGTGATGCTCTCCAAGGGTGTTTTCTTGATGGTGGAGAAGTATGTCAGAAGTTGGAAGGGATCCTGAGAGCCATCAAATATTTTGAATAGTGCTCCCGCCAAGTCATCCCATGAACAAACGCTTTTAGACCCAATCAATCTATACCACCGCAGTGCCCTCCCTTCCAGGGATGCAGCCAAAAGTCAGACCATGACATCTTCGTGGATTATGTCGTAGAGGAATGCTAAAGTAGCAACAGCTTCAAGGTGCTCTCGGGCCATTCCCATGGTGCCATCATATATTGTCAATGCCTTCAAGGTGATCTCGAGAATCTTGTGGTAGCTTTGAAGATTCAAGGGGCCTCGGTCATCCCAACTAGGAAAACTTACCCCTGCCATTATAGCAGCGGCCTGCAGAGATCACAGTTGTCACCTTTTAAGTTAGAGTTGCTAGATGAACATTCTTTCTTTGCTTGTGAGATCAAGGCTGCTCACCGAACCTTGGTTCCTTTGGGATATCTTCTTTCAGATTTGAAAGGCGTCTACGACCTGGAAATCTAGATCTTCTACTCAATCGAGTCGCCAGGTGATTTTATCAGATGAAGACAGGCCAGAGATTCACCGAAATTGGACCTTCTCAAAACATGGGGGCTCCTGGTTATGAAAACTAGTTTTAGGTACTAGTCTCCATGAATTTAGAGATTCTTGGGTAAAACAGAGTCTCCATATGCTAGGAGTCTCTTAGTAATGAGAGCATCGATTCTCACTACTACTCAGGGGATGAGATTGATCGGATCTCATCAGGAACTTGTTAGAACTACTAGCTCCGATGAATACAGGCTAGAAATTTCCTCAAATATGGGACCTTAGGTCCCACTGGGCGTGCCAAAAACTGTTGGTCATAAAATCTGCATAGGAAAGGACTTTTGGTGGGTTTGTGCGCCCTGGACCTATGACCAACATTAAAATTCTGAAGGGAAGAGATGCCCCTCGTGTCGATATTCGGAGAAAGGCTAGATCCTATACTAATATACTTTTGGGGTTTGAGACAAGAGTGCAGGAAAGAAATAAACAGGGTAAGGTTTAGAGAAAGAAATAAAAGAGTAAGGGTCAAAAGATGATGATTTAAGGTGGGAGAGAATAGGAAGCACGATTACTCGCTGACAACCTGAATAACAACAGGAAATACCAAGAATAACATGAAAGAAATGAAGTGTCAAACTTCCTATGTATCCTCTGGACAGGTTCATAGGGTTCTCCTTTCTCTCTCACTGGAATTCAGGGTTCAGAGTAATAGCGATTGAGATAAGGGAATAACAGAAACCTCGATCCACCAGGCAGCATAAAGGAAAACGACAAGGCATTTTTCCTCTCCTATGTATCCTTTAGGACAAATTTCAAGGTTTCAGTCACCGATCATACACTGGATTTAGGATTCAGAGTCTTAGTATGTGAATGAGAAAAGACAAAAGAATTAAGCACAGAAGGCAGCATAAAAGAGAGAAATGGAGCACAAAATATATTGAGTATTAAACGTAGGACATCAAGTTACAGTAGCTTTCTAGCAGAAAGTTCTCCCCCTTTTTACATTACATGCCTGGGTTTTTATAGAGGACCCAGCCCTTTGAGTCATTATTTAAAAATGACGAAGTACACCCTCGGGCCCTGAGAAATTGGCGCCTCGCTATTGCTGCGACTGAGCTTTCAAATCGGTTGTCGAAACTAGAAATTGCGACTGGGTCAACCATGGAAATGTTCATTTAATGCGCTGCCTGAGTGTCCCTGGATTTTGGATGCTGTGCTTGAGTGATCGTCACATCCGTCGTGTTTTACTTCGAGGACTGTTACATCCCTTTTGTTTGCCAGAAATGGTCAACGGGCTTATCGGGCAAGAAAGGAGGTATTTATAAGGGGCCTTCGATCACCTTGGGAAGCTACCCACTTTGGAACGTGGGCCCCAAAAGTGCTTCGCTACATCTTCACCTTTTCGAAGCCTTGGGCCAAAGTAGATCTTCCTTGATTTGTTCTTCTCAAAATAATGCTTCGCAGAAACTACTTCGGGGATGTCGAGTGCCAAGCGGGCCCCATCTTTGAAATGGGGTTCTTTGTCCTTTGCTGGTGAAACTGCTTCCGATGAAAAATGTTTCGGCCTGACTCCTCAAAACTATGGTTCGGGGAATATCCTCCCGAAGCACTCTTCTATTTTCGACACATTGTCATTTTGCTTCGAGCACCACTGCTTCGGGTGAAAACTAGCCGAAGTAGGTGTTGGAAATACTTCGAGCCCGAAGTAGTTTCCTTACCTTAGTTGATTTTGGATTATGCTCTCCTCCTTCGACGAAGTCATTTGGATGCTAAAAATGCTTCGGGTGCGAAGCGTTATCTTTGTACTTTCTTCGGCAAAATTACTTCGCAAGGTTTTTGCCCGAAGTAGTGATTTGAAGTGTTTCAGGCCCGAAGCTCTTTTCACATTCTCTTCCTTTTCTTTCGATGAAGCCATTTTCCTTGGCTTGTTTGTTAGCGAAGCTCTTTCTTCTTCATTTTATAAAAGGGGCGATAGGGTCAAAATTGCTATAACTTAAAATAAGAGAAAAAACTTTCAACAAAGAAATATTATGCAAAAATTCTACTATTCTTCTACCCCTTGTATAATGTGACAAAAAGTGTCAAAAATTACCTCATTTGGTAATTAGTAGATTCTCATCGGTAGATGTTATTTACCACATGGTAAATATAGTATTTACATTTACTTTTTACTTTTACTTTCTACCATAAAGATATTCATTGTGGAATATCTTGTGGTAAGTAGTAGTCAATTCGACTACATTGTTAGTTGTTAGTAGTTAGGTGCTTATTTTGCTAAAGCATGTTTGTTAGCATGATTAGCTCCTAAGACTATTATTAGCTTTCTAAGTGTTATTTAAGCACTTACATATAATATTTTAATGATTTTTGGCCTATGCTTATGCTCTAACATTTTTATTAGAGTAGGCGGTGACTTCGCTTGATTTGACACAGGTTCCATCCTCTTCGGTGGACAAGACCTGTGGGAGTGGGAATGGTGAATTAGCCTCACTCTTCTGGAGAATAAGATTTGTTTTCAATACATATTCTTTGCTTGTAAGTGTTGATCTATGGATTGCGAGCTCACAGGCACTACCAGTTTGCACAGGTGCTAACAACCCGTACGGACATGAGCTACAAGCTAGCAGGAGTCAGAAAACCCATAGGCAGGATTGTCACACCTGATAGCCACCTATAGTGGATGTCAGTCTTGACAGACCCATGTTGGGTACCCCACATCAGTTGGATGGCCCACATGAGGTCAGGCATCCCACAATTGAACCACAGATGTCCCACCTCTTGCAGATGGCTCATGAATAGCTGACAATCTCATCATGATCTTCAAAGTCTATAAAATTGATACACAAGCACACTTCTCGATCAAACAAGATATGCACTGATGCACTTATATATTTCTTACTCATGCAACCCAAAAACTCTTCTCTAACGCGATTGGACCTACAACATTGAATTATGCACATCAAAATCTAATGCCACCCTAACCAGGCACATATCTCAAGACCTCAAAGTTGATATGGTGGGCATGACTCCCGAGGTAGCCACATAGTGGAACTCAATGAGCAGATGTGGCATGGTGACATGAATTTCAAGGCAGCTAACTAATGAAATGGCGAGAGTTGATGTGGCACCCCTTTGGAAGCTGATGTGGCATAAAGATGGCATATGAGGTGGTAGATCTGAGCTGTTATTGGTCTAGGTGGTAAGCTGTGATTGGTTTATTTCTTCGTTGACATGTTGTTCCTTTATTGGTCCGAAGGAATGGCAAAATGTTCGTCATATTTTGTGATTACCCATAAGAAATCAATAGTAAAGGGGGGTCAATTTATTTTTAAGAACCCCGCATCGCCTTGATGGGGTGAATGTGGGACAAAAGTCCCGCATTTTATTTTTTTCCCTATCGGGCAACGGGGAGTATGATAAAGAGCACATTGTGCTCTTCCATCTCACCATAAGTGGTAGCCAAGATGGTTGAAGCCTTAGACTCTAATTTGATTGAGGGGAGGTCACGAGGATGAACCCCACTCACGCCCCTCTTCCAAACGAAACAAATTTTTTGCTAAAAAAAGAAAAAGAGGGATTCACTTGAAACTCCAATGTATTTTTTATTTTTTTTGTATTTATTTTAATTATTTTTAGTATTATTTATTTAATAATTTCATATTTTTTTGTTTAAAATCATTTTTTAAATATATTATCAATGATTTTAACCAAATTAATATTATTATTGATGAAATAATGTTTCAATTAATTAAAATTTTGCATTAAAAATGAGAAAATTAAAGGGCTATTTTTTGCATTTTTTTTCAATCCAATGTGATATTTTGTTTTCTCACAAAAGGGGATATAAGACAAAGAATACCACCATTTATTTTGCAAAACTAGGGAGCCCTAAAAATCTTCTCAAAACCTTGTTAATTTTGCAAAATCAAAGGGGGACAAAATCAAGAAATTTGATTCTTTCTTGCAAAATTGTAACACAAGGAGACACAAAATTTGCAAAATCCAAAAGTTAAAATTTGTGCATTTGTTTTCTCCAAGGAGGAATATAACACAAGAAATTACACATTTTATTTTTTGCAAAACTGAGAAGAGATTGAAGACCTTGGGTCCATAAAAACCAAGTCGTGTGTCGACTAGTTCTGGAAAGCCTTTCAAATGCGGGTTGTGTGTCGACTTGACTTGAAAGGAGTGCTACTTTATTAATTTTGCAAATCAAAGGGGGGAAGACAAGAAATTGTATTTATTTGCAAAATTGTAACATAAAGTGAGAAACACTTAAATAAATCAAAACTTATTTATTTTGCAACACAAAAAGGAAAGGCAATTGTTTTATGCCACATTTTTTGTAAAATTGAAAAACAATAGGAGACTTTGAATATAAAATTTTTGCACAACACAAATAAAATTTTTATTGCAAAATTTAGTAATAAGGTGCATTTTCAATATTACTTGACACCTTTATTACAAATTGGCAAATTAGGTGCATTTTCGGTTGCATCCGACACCTAAGTGATAAAAATTTTGTGGGCACTCTTTGATTGATTATTGCATTTAATTTCTTGTTCTTTGCAATTATAAGTCATCAAAATCAAGAGCACTCAAAACCCTAAAATTTCACAATAATTTGTGTAATTCATTACACAAGTATAAAACCATTTTTTAAAATTGATATTCTCTCCATATAACCCTAAATTTCACTCTTATTTTTTTGGCTCAATTTCCTCAAACTGATTATCCCTCTTTAGGAGGATTTTCAGGAAGGTGTCATTAAATATATTTTTGAGTGAATTCTCTTTCTTTTCTTATTTGTTTGGCTTAAATTTCCTCAAACTTATCATCTGTATTCAAAGAGAGTTGTCAGGCAGGTGCCATTAAATACCAATTAAGAGTGAAAGAAATATCATCTTGGTGCAAATTCTAGAACCTTCATCATGGCAAATATAAAAAAATACCTAAATGATACACAATTTCTTATAGGTTCTAACTATTTAGCATGTAAAATCAAGATGAAGGTCATTTTGACTATAGAGGAAATATGGGATTTAGTGGATGACACTGAAACAAGACCCACATCAATAGGAGTAGATTAGAAAACATGGGATAAAAAGAACAATCTTATTCTCGTGTTGATTCTCCTAGATACTATTGATGAAATCCAACCTCACATAAGTGAAGCCAAAACTGGTAAAGATGCATGGGGCGCATTAAGTACCGGTTTTAAAGGTAAGAATCAATCGACTATTATAAACCTTCAAACTCAACTTCATACACTCCATATGAAGTTAGAAGAAATAGTAGAACTATTCCTCTACAGAGTGGTAGAAATGAAGTCAAAGATGAATGCTTTAGGAGCAAAAGAGAAGATACTATTATGAATTCAGTAATATTGAGGGCTCTTCCAGAATCCTACAAGATGTTAATAACATCCCTTAATGTATCTCAAAGAATATTCACCTTTGTGGAGTTAGTCAATTTGCTTCAAAATGAGAAATCAAATTAGCTCCAAAGTGATGAAGTGTCGAACAATGCACTTTAATCGAACAATCAGGGTGGAAAGAAGAAAGGAAAATTTTAGGAGGGAGGATCATATTCAGGATCATCTTCAAAAGATAAGGGAAAACAACCTCAAAAGAAGTTTTGCATAAATTGTAAAAAGGACAACCATGACACCAATCGGTGTTGGTTTAAAAATAAGCAAAACAAAACTGGAAAAGGCACATCACAAAGGTAAAATAGAAAAAAAAGCAATATTGCTAGTGAAGTGTCTGATTCTGATTCTGATTCTAGTTCATAAAGAGCACACAAGGTGCTCATGGTCCATATAGCTTTGTAAGGAAAATAAATTTGTCACCCTAGGCAAGCACCTTTCCAAACCTTTTTTTAGGCTTCATAAATAGAAAATGTTTTTGTTTGAAGTACTTTCAATAAAGGGGTGATTGTACCTCTTTTTAGGCTTCATAAAATAACAAAAGTTTTTGTTTGAAGTACTTGTAACAAAATGGGAGGATTTTCTAGTGTAAATTTTGAAATTTTCCTAGGAGGTAATATTTGTTAAAAGCCTTAAAAAGCTTCATGAGTTGCATATATTTTTCATTTAAGGGGGGATAAACATTTCTTTCCTACTTCACACAATTTTTTCTAAAAAGGGAGAAAGACTTCTAAAGGGTGCATTTTCAACAGCAACTGACATCTTAGTCATACTTATTGCAAAAATTGCATTTTCGGTAGCATTCAACACCTTAGCTACCTTATTTTTTTTGCAAATTCATATTGTAATAGAATGAATTTCGTATGTAGTGATCTACTCTAGTACACCTAGCATTTGTAGCGGATGGTTACCCATGCAATCCGATTGGATAACAAGATTACAATAAGGACATTTGTTAATATGAAAACAAAGTGAGAAATGAGCCCGAGCCAAAGCAAGAGCCAGTAGATCAACATCCTTTTTTACTGTATTGGGGCAGTTATATACATTACTCAAATAATGTAATAAGGGGGGATGTTAGAGTTACTATGCTGTAGTAACTATTATTATTACCTCATTTGGTAATTAGTAGATTCTCCTAGGTAGATGTTATTTATTGCATGGTAAATATAGTATTTACATTTACTTTTTACTTTTACTTTCTACCACGAAGATATTCACTGTGGAATATCTTATGGTAAGTAGTAGTCAATTCGACTACGTTGTTAGTTGTTAGTAGTTAGGCACTTATTTTGCTAAAACATGTTTGTTAGTGTGATTAGCTCCTAAGACTATTGTTAGCTTTCTAAGTGTTATTTAAGCACTTACCTATTCAATAATATTCTAATTATTTTTCACATATGCCTATGCTCTAACAACAAAAGCATCATATAGATGCAAAATCACCTCACATTTGTGTTAGAACTGTATAAACATAAAACCATCATATGGACATGAAAGCATTATACATATGCAAAGCACTGTAGAGAAGCGATGACAACACACGAATACATGAAAGTGAAAACAAACAAAAATATCATTTAATATGAAAATATCATATAGATGTAAAAATACTAAGTCATCTATATGACATTTTTTGGGATAAAAAATGAATAAAACATGAGGGTTCTAGTCACTTACTAGTACCACTATGTTTGTTCCAAATTGTGTTTCTTCAATGACATCGATGTGGTGTCTCAGATGTCCTTGTTAAGCCATCATAAAAAAATACTCACAATATACTTTTTAGAACACCTTCCTTCTCCCTCCCATGGTCAAAATGATTTCATTTTCCTACCCTCTCTCCCTTTTATACCTCTTTTTACCCTTTTTTAACCTTTTTTACCCTTTTGCAATTCTTTTACCTCCTTTGTTTACCTCTTTTATAACCTTTTTGACCCTTTTTATCCTTAATACATTTATTTTGAAATTTTAACATCCCCCATCTCCATTTTCTTGCCAACGCTCCTGTATGGACTAAAGCAAAGTCAAGTTTCCTCAATCCAATGTGGTCTCCACTCTAAAACTTGAGGGGGTATACTAGGGTATGACTACATTTAATAGAGATTTAATAATGTTAATATTTGTATCATTGTTACAACTTTGACCTTAGGTAAACAAGATATTTTTTTGTCAAAAAATGGGGCATCTACAATGGTTTTTGATGCAATTATTTTATAATATATGCTTAAAAAAGGGGTAGATATAGAAACTTAATTTTGTACACCAACTAGTCATTCAAAGTGTCATCAATCAGTTCTTTACACACCAAACCAATTTGACTATGTTATGTCCAAATTTGGGGTAAAAATAGACATCATTTTTGGAGCTTACAAAATGCCTATAAACCTTCACAAAATTTCATAAAAATATTGACATTAGAACGATCTTGGAAAGGGATTTTCAATGAGTATAAACATGCCTATACTTATATAATAATTAATACCTCAAAATGACCTAAAAGTGGAATCATAACCCTACAAAAGTGTCACTACCTTATGGTACTTTTTCCATTCAAAAATTTTAACTTATTTTTAGACTTCAAACTATTAAGAAGTGGTAGCACCATGATAAAATGAATTGTGGAACTTCTGCTCTACTACTATCAAAGCTAAGATTTTGATAGTTTGACTACCTATCATTGCTAGTTACCTTTGAATCATATCTTGTCTATCTGATTTGTTAGTTTGGTTGCATGATTGACTATAAACTTCCAATAATGCCTCTCTAATTGGTATATGCATGCTATCTAGATCTAATAAAATTCTAGTTAACTCCATGCAAGTCCCAATCAGGCCCAATTAGCCTCATGAAATTGCACACATCTCACCCAGTTAGGATTAGGTTATCTATAGCACCACCCATTGGGGAGGCCTTTGAGGGGAGAATATTTTGAGTACTAACATACTTTTGGAGTTGCTCTAAACACTTTCTTCTTTATGTTGATATTCTACCAATATTTGCATCAAGATTTGAGCTTCTCTTAAAAGACATTAAAATACAACCTTTAAGGATCTATCAAGGGATTTCTAAATCACAAAATAATTTCTCAATTGATCCCATAAAGCATTTGATTATCAACAAGAGGTATCACTGATAGTATTTGGTAAGCATCATCTATAATAATATTTATAAAATAACGGACAACTCATGATCTCAAGTTGTAGTTAATTTTCCTCCCTTCTTGTCTTTCTAGCATTATCATTTTTATTTTATCATCATTTCATTCATTTGCATGCTTATGTATGTGATAGTCCTTATCGATTTATGATTAATTTGAGCATTTGTATTGAAAGAAATAGGGGCTTGATACTTTTTCAAGAAAGGAAGACTACTATTCCATGTCGAAGCTAGACAAACCCATATATCCTAATTGTTCTTTATCCTCATATCTATTTGTAGGTTTTTGGTTTTTGTAGGTACAGTCCAAAGCATCATATAGGATCAAAAACATTGTACATTTTTGCATGTGTGCACTTTTGCTTTGGATTGAAATTAAGTGCAAAATTTATGTGTTTTGTCTATTTAGATTTTAAGTTTTTAGATCTACTTTTTTTGGATTGTTTTGTAATTTTTAATTCAATTTTTGTCAAGAAAAATTATGAAAAGAGATTAGAAATTTATTTTCGATCATACATTATTAAAAGGGGATAAATTCTAGTTTCTTTTTCAGCATCAAGCACAACAAATAAAATTGCATTTAGTCACATTTTATGATAGATTGATTGTTGCATCACTTTTCAAGATCTTGCTTAAAAATTACAAATAATTTTGTTTACTTTTTATAGTCATTCAAATTGAAAAATAATTTAGAATAGGTTCTTGTATGTTTGCATCCTTTTGTTTGTGCATTGTAGTATGAAAATCAGGTTTTAACATTAGGATAGGTAGGATCTTAGAGGGAAGCTATTGGTTCTTGTAAAAAACCAAAGGTGTTTGCAAAATTGACTCATTCAACTAGATCCTTAGGATTCTACAAGACATCTCCTAATACTAAGTACGATCTTGCAAAAAGTGAACAAGTGCATAGGGATTTTCCCTTGCGATATTTTTCCATTTTGTACATGAATCATATAATACTTTCAAGAAAAGTTTATACAAAGATTTGATTCCTTTTAGACTCAAACACATTTATGGCAGTATCTCATCCAATGCATTCCTCTATTTTGTTCCCTTCTTATTTATTCTCGATGTTTTCTTCAAATAAAATATTATGAGCTTTGAAATTTGATGAGGAAGAGGGTCCTTCTTTGCCATTTGTAATAGTGGAAAATCCCTGATATATGCTATCTTTTATTGTAATTTTATCCCCTCAATTAATTTGTATCTTGTATTATGACTAGACATTTTTACCTTTTTCACATCCATTTTTATTTTGTAATCTCTTACTATGTGTTTGGCAATAATGCAATGTTTTTTATAACCCATTTCTTGAATCTATGTTATTGTTTCAAATGTAATCACAATGTATTTTAAAAATGTTTGGAATATCCTTGGCAACATATAATATCATATGCATAGATAAATTTTAATTAATAAAAATTAATGTCACATAGATAATTCTTTAATGTTTATTTTTTTAAATTGTTCATGTTAATAAGCTAATACAAAAATTAATTATACCGTATATTACTTAGAGTCTTATGTACTTACTATCTCTAAGAACAAGTATAATTCATGGTGGTAAATATAAATCATCTTTATTCATAAAACGTGAATTTTACCTCTTTATCTCCAATGGAGGTAAAATTCCAGGTCATTGAATAACATACTTTTAAAATATCCTACAAAGATGTAATGGAAACTTATATCAAAGTCTACACACTCTCTAATGGAAACTAGGCAAGAATTCAAATGTTCAATCTTCCATGGGAAGGACAACTCCTCTGGAACCTCTGGAACCAGGAAAAATCACTCCTAGTGAAGAGGCAAGTGGTGATGGGATGGTGGGACTAGATCCAAACCCTGATGGTATTGAAAAAAATTTTGGACATGTGGAAAGGGTTTCTAAAAAGGACCCTCGGGACAAACAAAATAAAATCCCCACCCAGAGTGGGTCCCATTCAACACATGGAACCAAATTCCCTTCCTTTGGAACTTATGCTAAAAAAGTTAGAGGAAATAACTCTTTTGGAATCAAACCTGAAGGTCATAAAAAATTACTCCTGAATGGTGAAGATCTGGTAATTTTGGAAGCCCTCATGGCTGACTACCTAACTTTGGAAACCTACTCTTTGGTTGGGAAATTTATTATATGTAAACTTGATATGGAGTCCATCCATCGATGGGCTATTCCCAAATGGAGAACCTTAGGGAGTATGGATATTGTTGCTCTCTCACGAGGGTTTTTCCTTATCCGCCTCAATAACCAGGATGATGCTTCTCAAATTCTCACTAGAGGCCCTTGGTTCTATGGAAGGAAAATCCTATTCATCTAAAAATGGAATGAGGACTTCAACCCGAACACTCAAAGAATTAAATATGCTCCTGTTCGGGTTCACTTTCTAGACTTACCCATCCATTTTTGTCATGAGGATATTTTGCATGGGATTTTTAGGTCTATAGGAAAACTGGTAGCCATTGACCTTGCCACCCAAGCTCGAACATACATAATTCATGCAAAAATATGTGGTAATGCCAACCTAGATTTCTAGCTTCCCACTCAAATCAACCTTGTCTATGGCTCTTACCGTATATGCCATGCTATAGAGTATGAAAACAAACCTACATTCTGCATCAAATGTCAGTCTCAAGGACACCTCAAGAACCAATGCCCCTCACTCAGACAACAAAAAGAGATTGCTAAATCTCAGAGAAATGATCCATAGTTTGGGCATCAAGTGATCATATTTCATTCCCCAAAGGGCAAGTAGACAAAAAATGGCAGTTCCTATAAACCATAAAATATCCAAATATCTTCACAAATCAAAGGAAAGCAAATGGCAAATTCAGATACCTCAATAGACCAAGGTAAGGTAAGTTCCCTATTCGCTTTCCCTAGTCATTTTGATATTCTATCCAAATTCACCAATACTAAGTTTGAAATAAGAGACAAAGTACTTTTCCCTGAAGCTGCTCCTCCACCCCATTTCCCATCCAGAATGGGGCCATCTCACCCACCTCCTTAAGCCCATCCAACCTCTGAAAACTAGATCGAAAATTTCATCCCTAGCATTACCAAATCTGATTTCAGTCCCAAAAACACCAGAAGTTACAAAAAAGCCTCTGTGGATTTTGGTAGTGATAAAAATATGGGAGGCCATCCACTCAAGATCAAAAGAAAAAAAAATAGATAATGAAATTGCAAATGGCGTTCAAATACTCTCTTCCCAGATATGTTTAGTTAGGCGAAAGATGATTCAAAAATATCCAAACCTCCCTTGCAGCAACCAAAGGGAGGTAAGAAAATATTCAAAGGTTCAAAATGAAGATCCTCTCATGGAATGTGAGAGGCCTAAATAGTTCTTCCAAACAAAGACTTGTAGGTACTGTGAGGAAAGAATTTAGACCCACCATTCTCATCATGCAAGAAACAAATATTGATCAATCTAGAGTTCATAATATTGCCAAAACCATTTGGAAAAATAGTGACTACTCTTTTAGCCCTACTCAAGGCACTTTTGGTGGCTTACTATGTCTTTGGGACCCTGAGAAAGTAGAGGGTAGAGTTATTTCTTCTTCAGATAGAGTGATTAATATATTATTCTTCTACAAAGATAACAAAATTTCTTGGGTCCTATCAAACATCTATGCTCCCAACAATCCCCAAAGTAGAAGCTCTTTATGGAACACCCTGGGTCAAATGAGAAATATTTTTAGTGATCAACCTTGGATCCTGGTTGGGGATTTCAACTCCCCTCTTTTCCCCTCTAACAAAGCTGGAGACAGTGATATTCTAGCCAAAAGCATTCAAGATTTTCAAAATTTTGTCACTGATAATGAACTTATGGATATTCAGATTAAAGGAGCTCAATTCACCTGGAGCAATAGAAGGATAGGGGCCCATCACATTCAAGTTAAACTTGACAAGTTTTTTCTTTCTAGAGAGGCCATTCCCATATTTGGTGATGCTTCTTTCATTTCTCTCCCCAGAATTGGATCATATCACTACCCTCTTCTCTTTGAAGCAAACAAGACTCCCACTTTCAAAATTCCTTTTTGATTTGAAGCAATGTGGATCCAACACCCCGACTTGCAAAATCAAATTTCTGAATGGTGGCAACAGCAGTTCCCTGGATCACCCATTTCTCAAGTTTCTCAAAAACTTTGGTCTATCAAAGAAAATATCAAAATATGGAACAAGGAAGTTTTCGACAACATTTTTGAAAGAAAAGAATAAATTTTGAACAACCTTAAAACTATTGAACAACAAATTTAGGATGGTCAGATGAGTAACCAGATCAAAAATGAAGAAAAATAGCTTCTTGCTGAATATCATAATATTTTGGCTAAGGAAGAGATTTTTTGGAGACAAAAATCTAGAGCCCTATGGCTCAAGGAAGGAGACTCAAACACAAAATTATTCCATGCTTCCACTCTTCACCATAGAAGTTCCAAAAAAATTAGGGAGCTAACCAAGAATGATGGCACAATTATTAGGGATATTCACAAAATTTAGGAGGAAGCAACTTCATTTTTCAAAAATATGTTGGGAACTAGCCCCTCCAATCACATCCAAGCACAAGATCATCTTCTTTAGCACATCCCTAGCTTGGTCACCCCCAACATGAACTCTTTGCTCATCAAGCCTCTTACTCCTGATGAAATCAAGCAAGCCCTATTTTCCATGGTGCTTGACAAAGCCCCAGGACCTAACGACTTTTCTCCTTGGTTTTTATAAATCTTTTGGGACATCATTGGCCAATACATTTTCAATGTCATAAAATATCTTCAAAATTTCAAATTCATTTCTAGAGGTATCAATTCCACTTTTATTGCTCTTATTCCCAAAGGTCCCAGCTGCAAATCGATGATCGATTATATACCCATAAACTTATGCAATGTTCTATACAAAATATTAACCAAAGTAATGGTGAATAAATTAAAAGAGATACTCATTATATAGATACTTTCCAAGGTAGTTCAGTAAAAGGTAGATCTATCACTGATGACATCATATCCCTTCATGATATTCTTCATTCTGCTTCCTAGAACAAAAAGCGGCTCTTTTTCTTAAGATCAACATAAACAAAGCATTTGACATAATCAATAGGGAATTTCTCCTTATTGTTCTTCTCAAATTTGGCCTCCACAGATAATGGATTGATCTAATAAAAGGTTACATCTCCAATCCTTGGTTTTTTGTCTTGGTTAATGGATATGTTGCAGGTTATTTCCCAAGCATTAGAGGTATTAGATAAGGTGACCCTCTTTCTCCCATCCTCTATAATTCTTGCGAAATCTTTGGGAAGGACCCTTAAAGCTACATGTTCAAATGGCATCATCTCAAATCTAATTCAAACCTGGAACTCCTTTCCCACTAGAAATTTGTCGATGATACAATTCTTGCCACTCATACCTCAGTTATGGAAGCTAGGATAATCAAACGTATTTTAGATATTTATGAAAATACTACATGACAAAAAATCAACTACATCAAAAGAAAATATTTTTTAATAAATACTCCTCCTCATAGATAGGCCAAGATAGCTCACATTATTCAGTGTAGTATTGATGAATTTCCCACTCGCTACCTTGGCCTTCCCTTGTTCACCAATAAGCCCAAGGAATCCATGTGGAGCAATGTGATTGAAAGGATTAACAAAAAACTTGCAGGGTGGAAAGGGACTCTTCTATCCCAAGAAGCCAAAGCTACTCTCACCATAGCCAATCTCCAAAGCATACCAGTATACTTCCTATATATGTTCAAATCTCCCACCTCAGTCTACTCTATAAACAACCAAATTCAGAAAATAGTCCTTTAGGCTGGGTCTGAAGATAGGAAAAAAATTTACTTAGTTAAATGGGAGAAAGTTTGTGCTCCAAAAAGTCAAGGGGGCTTGGGTCTCTAAAGGATTAGCAATATAAATATTGCTTTGTTGGGCAAGAAAGTGTGGAAAGTCTTCACAAATTCCAACTCCAAAATAACACTTTCATGAATGAAGATATTCCCAGGGAAGGATCTAATTTTTGGAAATCAATAATCCAAAAATATTTCTTATTCAAAAGGGAACGAGATGGCAGTTAGAAATAGGAAATAAAATCAAATTTTAGATGGACAGGTGGATTAAGGATCAACCACTCATCGAATATTCTAGAGCTTTAATGTTGAAACATTTCTTAGATACTTCAACAGGCAGCAAGGTTGTAAACTTCATTAACTCATCCAATGAGGTTAAAAGCTGGAAAGAGATCATTAGCTCGAATATTCAAATCACTAATGCTATGGTAAATTTTTCTATAATTCTAAATGTAGTAGTGATTCTGTCTGATAGATCAGATGACTATTTATTTTGAAAATAAAATGGCAGTGGGTTTTTCTTAGTCAAGACCCCTCACAAATTGTTTCTCAATTCCTAAACTATCACCATTCCCTTCAATATGGTCTAGATCAAACATCTCATACCTAAAAATGGATTTTTTTTCTTGGTTTGCCATCCAAAAAAAATCCTTACTATTGGTAATTTCATGAAAAAAGGAATGCCATTACCCAACATATGTATCTTATGTATGGCAGCCTAGGAATATTTCTACCACATTTTTATTGAGTGTGAATTTTCCAAGTTTGCAATGAGTTGCCTCTTGTATGCCTTTCACATAACTTGGGCTCATCCCAATACCTTGTTAGATCATTTTGTCCAATGGCCTAACCCTTTCAAAAATTCCCATGTTGTTTCCCTATGGAAGGTCTACCTTCATCATCTTCTATGGAAGGTTTGGCTTGAAAGAAATAGCAGAGTGTTTTATAACATCACCAATGATCCCACCACTATAGCCACCAAGGCTATTAGTTATGCCATTGAGAATTCCTAAATTTTCTCTTGTACCAAGCCTCCTGATCCTAGTTTAGAGCTCAACCTCTTCCTAACTCTCAACATTCTCTTCAATTCTAGCCATTCTCCTATTATTCCCCATCCCAGAATTGATACCTCTTGGAAACCTCCACCAAAAGCATGGCTCAAGTTCAACTATGATGGTGCATCCAAAGGCAACCCGAGAGTAGTAGGAGCTAGAGGTCTAGTCATGGACCATAAGGGCAAAATTTTTGTTGCCTATGTTGAGCTCCTTGGTATCCAAAAAATCATGTTGTAGAAGCTCGATATTTATGGAGAGGCCTAAGTATAATCAAATATTACAAAGGAAACTTACAAATTGAAGGGGATTCCCTTAAAATCACAAATTACATCAACAACAATGGAATTCCATCATGGAACATCAAAACCACCATATAAGAAGTTAGAAACTTTAATGAATTAAAAAAATGTTGTTTTTGGTCATATGTACCGCAAATCTAATAAAGTTATCGATTTTCTTGCCAATATAGGAGTCTCCCAAAATTCCTTATCTATCTGATGCCAAAATTTTTCACAGGATGTCATAAATTTTGTTGTTGCTGATTGGATGCCACATGACTTCTCTTAAGGGGCACATCTCTTTTTCTCAATTGGCCCCTTTCCTTTCAAATTTTGTTGGTCCTCACCACCCCAGTATCTATCGCCATTTTACTTTCTTTATCATCAAGCATAAGTTTTTCCACCCTTTCCACCTTCATCCTTGCTACATCCATACTTTATGCCATTACCCTCCCCACCCCGATCCTCTCACCTTCACCCCTTCCCTTGTGTCAATTTACAATTCCACCTCCCAAATCATTGGCCTCTCACCTTTTCTTCCAACCATATCTTATTTTCAAGGTGGCTCGTTTACCTAAGTAGATTGTATCTAGGTCTAAGTATTTAACTTTATGAATCCCATGAATCAAACCATCTATGCTGAGTCTCGAGAGAAGTTTTTTATGTTTCAAAGAAAATGCCTGAACCATTTTCAATCTAATCGTGTTGATTTCAATCCCAGTCAGTTTGCAAATTATGATGCCTATTTCCAAAATCGTCTCATCCATCGCATATGTGCTAACAATATTAAAACCATGATTTTTGGCATACCCAATTTTAAACCTCAAAATCTATTTAATCAAGGTCCTAAGCATAGCATTGTCATATCCCTGGAGTCTCCTTTACTTATTCATCCTAGGTTCTGGTTTTTGAATTTTTACCCCTTCCCCATGGCTTTTCTTGAACTGTCCAACTTCCAAATCAATACCCTAAACATATCCTTTTTGGAAGCTCAAGTTTTTATCCATTTATTCAAAATATTCAAACGGACCGAGCAAGACATCATAAAGAAATTTGTCAAATCATGGAACAATGGTCATGTCAAAGTTCGTAATTTATGCTTTCACATAATTGTGGAGATGTTGGCCAAAGTCATAGAGCTACCTACTGTTGGTCACGTAGTTTGAAGGGATCACCACAATTAGGACCCTAAGATAAAAGGTTTTCCCAACCACTCTAAAATATTCAAGTGGAAAGGCATCACGGTTGAGCGTGAGTCCCTCCCTGCCCCTTGGCCCACTATTATTATTCCCATCCTTCAGTATTTAATAGTTGATGATCCCTCCAAGCCTCTTTTTAGCTTCCACTTAGCATTGGTTAACCATATTAGAGGGTTTAACCCTATAAACATCCCTAATTTTCTTTGCTAGTCTGTTAGATTATCTATTCACAATGGTAATAAAAATAAATCCCAAAATCTGCGTACCCACCAGGGTCTGTTCACCATCATGTTTCACCATGCCACTACCACCCAACCGCCTATCATCTCAACTATCCCCCTTCATTCAAACCTGTCTTCTTCACCCCCTACCATTAGACCTTCCCATTCCCTCCCTAATATCACTACCAACACTGAAGATTCTCTAAAATTTTAGACCCCTATTTCTAAGAAGAAGAAATATCCTACCGTTGTTCCTAGGCCTTAGTCCTAAAAAAGGAATATTAAGGTGGAAGAGAGCACCACCAAAGCTTGAAGGTCTGCTCATTTCAAGAAAATAAAGAAAGAAACCAGTCAGAATTCCCCCAAACATGTCTCTGATAACAACAGTGGCAGTTCGGGTCCTAGTGCGACTCTTCACAATAAGGTTGAAACCATCATCATTACTAGCATCATCAAAACAACTGCTCAAAAAATATGTTGAAGGTAACTCTGCAAATGATATCATAAATGCTTAGGTTTGCCTTTGGACTGTTTGCTATTTTTCCTTTTTTTTTGGGTTTTGTTTCTACTCCTACGTGGAAATTGGGTGGGTTTTTGTTTTACCACATTCGAGGTTCCTCTTTGATATGATTGCCAATTTTCCTATGAGGATTATATTGGTTCCATTTTGTTAATTTTTGGAACCATAACCAACTTTGTGCAAGTTTGTTCTAAACTATTTTGGTTTTTATTTTGGATACCCTTCGCGGTTTCCCTATTTTGTTTCTTAATTTTTGATGATAAATCTTCTATAACTGGTTTTGGGATCCAGTTAAAACCCTTTTAATATAAATATTTTGCCTACCAAAAAAAATATATTGACCATTCTTTTTCTTTTTTTTTTTAATTATTTATCGTGGACTTGGTAAATATGAGAGCTAACCTAGAATTTAACACACAACCACACATGTAGCAGGTTTAAATTTTGAAAATTTGGTTGTAATATTGATATTAGTTACATATCTTACTATAATTTTTTATGGTTTATTATTTAAGGGACTTTGTTTCAAATTTATTTTAATATTTGAATTTGTTACAAGAGAAAAAATAATGATAAAAAGATATTTAGTTACAAGTAAATATTTATTAAAAATATGAAAAAATATTTTCCTTGAGTGCCCTTTTTCCTTGACTGTCCTAAGTGGGGTTTTTTAGGCCTTCAATATTTCTTGGGTTAAACTAGCCATCGTACTTGATTTTTTTGTCCAATGGCCTTACCCCTTTTCAAGCCAAAGACTTAGATACATGTGGAAAATTTGTCTCAATCACTATCTTTGGTAGGTGTGGTTAGAAAGAAACCATAGAGTCTTTAATGAGTCTATCCATGATCATCAAACTATCATTTCTAGGATCCTATCCTTTGCCAATGAGAATGTAAACCTTATCCATTTTGATATCCGTAAACCTCATCTACAAGATACCATGATTGCTCAATATTTAAGCTTAACCTTGTTAGATGAGTCTGTGCCTAGGGTAGTCAACCCCACAACCAATGTTAAGTTGTCCCCACCTCCTATGGGTTGGTTTAAGCTTAATTTTGATGGAGCATCTAAGGAAAATCCTAGCAGAGCAGGCACTGGCGGTATTGTGCGAGATCATAATGGGAATATGATGCTTGCATTTTTTGAATATTTGGGAACAAGGACGAACAACGAAGCTGAAGCTAGAGCTATGTGGAGAGGCCTTCAAATGACTCAAGACTTAGAAGGCAATTTGATCATAGAAGGAGACTCTATGCATGTTATAAATATCCTAAATAATTGGAAAACACCTCCTTGGAGGATTAAAACAATTGTTGAAGAGGCTAGGATCCTTTTCTAGGGAAGACATGACAAAAAATCCCAACATGTCTTTTGGGAAGCTAACAAAATTGTTGATAAGTTGGCCAATTTGGGTGTCAATGGTGACAAACTTTTCAAATGGGAACACAGTGTCCCGAGCGAAGTCGAGGAGCTTATTCAACAAAAATGCCAATAATGATAGTCAAATTTATCAACAGGGAAGGCACTGTAAGTTCGAAGGCTAGGAGTATTCCTGCATCTTTTTTGAAATGGACTCACAATAAAAATTATCCAAGTTGTCAGTCTTCATGGATGCTGCTTGGAAATACCACAAAGACTAATGGGGGCATTCACATATCAAATAACATGGCTCCTAGTCATATTAGTAATTTGAGGTTGGTTGATAATCATAGGGCAGGAAAGAAATGACAATATAAGACTTCGAACCAGAGCCATATGGACCACCAGATAGCCACCACCATAAATCTAGCTAGCATGTTCACTTCTCCAAGGATGATTGGCCAAGACGAGATGTGGTCCCAAAGCATGTCATATATGGAAGAAAGCAATTACCAAAGAATTATTAAGAGTAACTATCAATACAGAGCTTGTGGGAGTTTTTTTTAGTATTCTGCTATGCGTGTCTGCAACTTTTTGTTTGTCCACTATTACAAGGAAGGGATCCATGTCTATTTTTTTTTTTTTTTGTAATTATGATGCAGGTGTGTTTTATCGGGGTATACCCAAAATGTTGTATGGGAAGTTTCTTTTTGATAACATGCTATGTGCCTTACCGAATGTAATGGCTTTGATGACATGTAGATTTTACATATATAGGATCCTTAGTAAGGACATGTTCATCAACAGCCCTGTGCCAATTTTTGTAAAAGGTTTTGGGTCAATCTGTAAAACCCGATATTAATGCTATAATATCTTATCTACCAAAAAATATATATATTTAAAAAAAACATATAAAGTATAAATATATCATAATAAATACCACTTTAAAATAAAAAGTCTTTTCCAAAACATTTTTTTATAAGAAAATCAAGAGCACAACTGACTTGATATTAAATTTTATAGCTTGTACATGCAAAGAAATAGTAGAGTTACCATGACATTAGATTGAATACAAGCTTTCTAAAAAAAAACAATTAGTAGTATGATGGTTTATTTATTTATGAGTTAATTATTGATTAATGTTTCTAGTTTTTTTTTTTTTTTTTATAATTATGGTTAATAATCAATTTTTGTTTTTAGTTATAATATGCTTTTTATTATGAAATTGAAAATTAAATTGAATTAATTTTTTAATTTACTTCTTTGTTATATATTTATATTGATTATTTTTGTAATCATTGAATAATTAAATAATTTATATAATGATATTTAAAAATAATTTTAATATGTAAATTATAAATATATGTTTTAAAATTATTAACATGGGATTGAAACATATTTTATTTATATGACATTGAGATTATATAGTTTTTTTTTTTAAATGGGTTATTGGAAATGAAACGGGTCCCTCCTATATTATATCATTACCATAGAGTAATATTATAACAACTTGGTAATTATGCATGTATCATTTGGTAGCATTTATACCTAGGTTTCCTTCTGAAATATTGAGGAATATAATGGTTGAGCTAACATCATTTTATGTCATAACTACATAGTGTTATTTATTTTTATTTTTTTCTATTAAAAAGGTCATAATTTTATATCCTGTTAGACATTTCTTCAAAATTTCATTAGTGACCTAAAAATAAGGTCATTTATACATCATAACTAGCTATCTCTATCATGCTAAGTTCTATCCTTAGGCATATTCTCAATTTATCAAACAATATCCTTTAAATCACTAACTTATGAGTTTTTTGAAAAAGTTACTTTATCTATGCTTGCTTTAACTAGAGTGTATTAATCCTCCTAGATAGAGATTTGGAATAGTTGCAGTGCATTGCCCTCATTGAATTATTTTACTAAGCACAAACCTGGATCAATATGAAGTACCTCCTTTGAGAGTTCATCTACATAGTGTTATTATATTACAAAACTTTAGCAATTATATCTATTTCAAATCGTATTATTTAATGCAAATTATAAATAAGTGTTGAAACATAACCTATCAATAAGTTATAGGGTGTGAACATGTATTGATGTGTCTCAAATCAAGCATATTATTTTATAGTTTTTTAATCTTTAACAAGGGAAAGCTAACATAAGATTATCACACTCATAGTTTGCTATATAAAGTTGATTAAGCTTGATCACATTTGGTAGATATTTTAGAAATTTTCATTTGATTTAATAATTCTTCTACCATTTTAACTCTTCACATTTTATACGAGAAAAGTAATATTTTTTGTTAGTTATGTACATAATTATCACAAATCCCATCACATTTAAGAACATATCCTATTAGCAACTCTAGTAGTAGTTGAGGAAAAATATGTCACTTTTCAATTTATGGAGTACAATAATGAATAAGAAATATTATATATATATATATATATATATATATATATATATATATATATATATATATATATATAGATATATAATGTTTTTTTAGTGTGAGAAATCCCTACAATCGACACTCAAGGTTGGGCATCCCCATCCCACCATAACCTCTCATAAGGGGGGAGAGTTCAACTTATCAATAGGGAATTTAACACAACCACATACACATCATAGTTTGAACCTTGGACCTCCCAAAGAAGAGCAAAAACCTGAATCATTGAGTTGTCCCCATAGGAATTATTTTTGTATTTGGTTAGTGTGATAAAACCCTATGACCAATGCTCAGGGTTGAGCATCCCCATCCCACCATGACCTCTCATAAGGGGGAAATATAAGCTTATCAATAGGGAATTTAATACACAACCACACACACATCATAGTTTGAACTTTGGATCTCTTGAAGAAGAGCCAAAGTCTGAACCATTATCCTGTCCCTTAGGACAATAAGAAAAATAATATTACTAAATATCTAAAGAGATACGTTATAATTTAAAATATTAGAAATACAATTACAAGTGAAGGTTCACTAGTTTATTATTCATATAAAGCATATTCCTACTCTTTTTTTAAAAGTAAATATATGTATTAATTAAGAAAAATTAGCCAAGAATAAAGAAAAGAACTCTTAGTTGAAAAAACTAGCTAAGATTAATTACAAAAAAGACTAGAAATACTAGTCTTGCTACTATCATCCTTATGTAGTCTATATCTAATAAAAATAATAATAATAAATTTCTAAATATAAATCTTGAACTGAATGCCCAAATTTGTCCTTGTCATCAGAGTCTCCCATCTCATATTCACTAACTTTTCTATCCTCAGTCAACCTATTTTTGTAGACCTTGTCTATCTTTTTTTTGCGTGTCTTTTTCATGTGCTCCATCCTATCTATAACGAGTGATATAAAGCTTCATGTGTGTTGAGTATATAGCCTCATTGGCTAGAGCATAAAATTATTTGTTGAACTCTCTCTTGATGTGGGAGTAAATGACTTGAGTGAATTTGGATTCCAAAGGCTTGATGCATGCGTAGATGATCCTTAATTGTAGTGATGATAGAGTTGTTTGATTGGCAAGAACAAAGGTTATCAATTTAGAATCCTCGTAAACATATAGTTTTTGGATACCATTTTTGGCTACCAATTTGAGATCAAATTTACAACTAATTTCATTAGCTACATTGTTGGAATCTTACCCCATACAAATCTTATAACCGAGAAGAAATTTTGTCTTCTCTTGGAAAATGATTCCCCTTATCGTTGTAATTCTTGGATTAGGCTTTGAAGGACCATAAAAAATAGAGTTGGGTATTGGATCATGGGTATACATACTTTAGGGATAATGTATGTGCCTAATATATCTTAGAGATCCATTCTTTGGAACATGAGAAGCTCTAATCAGGTCAGTTTTCTAGGATTCTTTTTTTGTAATTTTCTTTTGTATTTGAAATTGCCCCCCAAATAATTCTCCTTACTAGGAATCCAATTTTATTGCATTTTAATTCAAAAATTATTTCATTTATGTCTTTCCATATTATCCATGTTATGTAGAAAGATATGGATTCCCATAAATACTTA
Organism: Wollemia nobilis; assembly: GCA_028583015.1. Classification (NCBI taxonomy): domain Eukaryota; kingdom Viridiplantae; phylum Streptophyta; class Pinopsida; order Araucariales; family Araucariaceae; genus Wollemia; species Wollemia nobilis. Next base: position 602,095 of record JAQPPZ010016900.1, on the reverse strand, counting down.
ATGGAATGTTTACTTTTGAGATCCCATTTATACATTTGGCTCCATTGATTTAAGTAATTCTTTGCATTCATGTTACCTCTAATTGCTGAGCCAAATTTAGAAGCAACTCCTATCCAAATCTATTGGGTTGTTGGGAATTCAAAGATAATATGTCTAGTGGTTTCCTTAATTTTGAAGCATCTTGAACATATATTAGGTCTTATTGTGTTTGTCTTCTGCAAATTCTCTCCAGTGAGAATTTTATTTTGATGCACTAGCCAATCAAATAGTTGAATTCTAGGGGGGATCTAATCCTAATATTGATCCTAATCCACTACATGTTGCATTTTTGTTGATTCAAATAGAACAAAATACATGGTTTAACAATATTGATATTAATGACTAGATGCATTCCTTGATATGGTTGTATATAAAAAATAAAGGTATACTCTCTTGTTACATATAAAATGGTGTAAGAACCATAGCATAATGCATTGAAATTTTTATTTAGTATGAATAAACATTCATTTTCAAAGTAGATCTTAATATAATCCAAATTGAAAGTTGTCATACATTATGTTGATCTTGGTGTTCCTTATAATTTTAAATTTAATAGCATCTAAGTATCTACTAAAGTTGGTTGTGTGTATTATATGTACTAAAGGAAACACTCAAATTTATCCTTTTTCTTAGTTTTCTATGAGATTTATATGTTGATAAGCATCTAGAAACTAATATTTTTTGCATACCATAGGGCCCAGTATTATGGCATGGAGGACAACTTCCCAACTTAATTAGTGATATTAGATAAGTTAAGATTCAAAGTTATGCAACAAAATAGAAAATAGCCCACTACTTCTTAGGGTATAGAATATAATAATATATTATCAAATATATATTAAAATACATGTATAGGTAAAATAATTGTAAGTCAAGTGCAACATAGAAGGCTTGCATGTAGCACAAGTAGTAGCAACCTTAAACATTGGATAGAAATAGATGATTGCATTGTAAGGTGTATGAGGTACTAAGCACTAAATTTAAACTTGATTAAAATTAAATAAGTAGATAATAAGAATATAAGGTGATAAATACAACAAAAAATAGAATAAGACTCACTATATTGCTCTTTGGCTTATATACAAAAATATAGATATAGTTAGAGATCACGTTGTAAAGAAAAGTGTTTTCTTTTCTAAATAACATAAGAAGTGACTCAAGAATACAAATATACTAAGTAGTGCTAACCATTAATATTAACACTAGGTGATGCTAACAAGCATCACCCTATATAATGGACTTGATACTAGTAGATTAATGTCAAATATTTGTTGGAATTGTGAGTCTTGATGCCAAGGTCTAGTTAAAATAATTAATTTTGTTTATCCCATGATAATTTTGACACCATAAGGAAGTACAAAAATTCATTTCTATGTAAATAGATCTATTATGCACTAGTATACAAATGCTTATTATTTCTTAGGTGTTGATACTTGCTTAATACCATGTGTAATGAGGAACCTGATGAAACCCAATGATTGTTCATCACCATTTAAAAGAGATGATCCCCATCTAGTCTGATTGTAATCAAGAAAGTAAATTATTAAGTTGGTCAAGTGTATATACCATTTGTATTGAGTTACAAACTAAGTTTCCTAGACAATAATAAACATGTTATGTATCCTCAAGTAAGTACATTTAACATAAGAAAAAAATTATTTCAACTTGAAAAGTATGGATAGTGTTGTTGGCTTTTTAGCAAAATATCACAGGTCCCAAAGGAACACAATATATAATTTAATATTTGAGCATTCAATATATGTGGCCAATATTAATAAGTAAATATTCATATAAAATAACAATAATATGAAATAAATGACCAATATCATTCATGCAATAATATGAGCAACTTACCATAGAATTGCTCAAACTTCTTTTTATGATTCTTAAAATACATATATTCTTCAATTGATATATTACATGGAGCTTTTTATCCATAATATAGCCTTACAAATATGACTCTTCAATAATTGACTATTGCTCTCCTAACATATTTGGGAGATGCATCTTTTCCTATTCTATAAATAAGACAAGTCCTCTCATATCTTTTGGCTTCTCATCTTGCCACTTGTATACTTGAATCTTGACTCTCTATTTACTATTGTAAACATTACTCTATGATAAATTCCATAGTTATATATATTCACACATGCACACTCTATTACATGACACTTGTGTAAATTCACTCTCTTCACACTTGCACACATAATTACATGACAATTGTGAACATCCTACACATAAAAAATGCATAAGAGGATATATAAATCACACTCCTAAACTATAAATCACACCCTAATCTATTACATATTTACTATTGTACCATAAAGGTACCATGGGGGTGCTTTAGCATGTACCATATAATTTAATATTGTCCAACATACCCCTTGTATTACATTATTTTGTTATTGAAGACTCTATTCTTAATATCTAATTCTTGCTTTTATCATTTTGCTCTCGATTCAACATTGCTCGAGATTTTTGTATTTACATATCTTTTTGTTTTTTAGATTTTCTTTGGCTATATTTATTTTGTCTTTTTTGATCTTCTTCCTTTGTTTCTTCATTCTGTTCTTATCAGTCCTGATATTTCTCATGCTATGTTGTTCCTCAGAGTTCTTTTTTGTTTTTCAAGTCTTGATCTTTGCTATATTTACTTTATCATGTGTATCATCAGTGTCATTAGTATCTTTTGAATAATTTTTATTTTTATCATTTTTATAATTATCTTTAATTTGATCTTCAACTATAATTCTTATTGTAAGAGCCCTAATTTGATTTCCTTCTATAGACTCTTCTATTTCTTCAATCACTTGAATTTTTTTAGACTAAATTTTCTTTTTGCTTTTCTTCTATTGATTGTAGTTTTTGTTGTTGATCATATTGATGTTGAGGTCTATTGAATGATACATGAACCCATATTGGTCTCAAATTGCATGAATGTTGATCGGGCTAGGGTTGAAATCACCATCAATATTCACAGATTACACCAAAAATTCTAGTATCTTGTATTGGTAAAATATGTTCAATCATTATATTCTTATAAAATGAAATCACCATCAATATTCACAGATTACACCAAAAATTATTCAAAATATACTAGAATGATTCACACACTTGTGATTATATACTAGAATGATTGAACATATTTTAGCAATACAAGATACTAGAATTTTTGGTGTAATCTGTGAATTATTGGTGTAGTCAAATGAAATCACCATCAATATTCACATATTACACCAAAAATTCTAGTATCTTGTATTGGTAAAATATGTTCAATCATTATATTATCATACTTGATAGCATCATATAATTACGAGAGTAATTATCCAAGTACAATGACAAGGGTGCGAATATCCATCATCTACAAAGAAAAGAGAATTCTAACAAACCTATTTATGAAAGTGGAATATGATCCTAATAATCTAGGGTTTAAGGAAAAAAATTGAAATAATAGCATATGGAGAGAACATCATAACAAATGGATTAAGAATAAAAAAGATTTTTTTAAGCATAGGGGAATGGTAACACCTTTGCCAAATATTTGATCAGACTTGGGTAAAAATGAAGTCTACTGGACCTTGAACCTCCAAGGAATCAAACTAGGGAAACAAACACTCGTTGACTACCATCTAGTCTATCCCAAAAGATGGAACAAATACCAAACCACTACACTATCCTAGAGAAGGTCCCCTTATACTGGGTTTGAACTTGAATCCTCAAACAAATGTGTTGTCCTAGCAAAGGTTCCCTTTGCTAGGGTTCAAACTTGAGTCTATTGGATAAAACCTAAGGACTTACCACTACGATAAATTTAAGGGTAAAGCACAGGTTTTTGTGAAGGGTCATAGGTTTTTATTAGGAGTCTAGTACCTTGTATTGGGTTTGAACTTGGATCTCCTGGATGAAAACCCAAGAACTTACCACTATGGTGTCCCACCAAAGACTAAATTTTAGGATAAAGAAAATGTTTTTACAAGGGATTTTTTTGGTCCTAGTGTTTGAACTTGGATCTCGTTATCACTACATTATTATTCTCAATAAAAAAATTTATATTATTTATATTTATATATTTCTTAAAAATTAAGGATCGACTAAACCCAACCTTTATTTTATTTTATTGTAAATAATGAAGAAAAGTTAGCGAGGCTGATACGACCCAATACTTCTCTTCTTCATCTATTTTATGTAAAAACACTTATATTCTTCATCTATTTTCTATAAATAAGGTAGAGGTGTAAGCATCTAGAGTGATTGCTTTATATTTATCTAAGCATGGTAGATGGACTTTGTTGCATTGTGTAGAGGGGGAAAACTGCCCTACCACGTACAATTCCCAAAATATGGATCCACAAGAGAGAAGCCTTTGGGGTGAACCACGGGGGTATGTTGTTCTCTACACTCGGTGCTAGGGGGGAAGGGTTCACCAGGAATGGTTTAAGGACTCACTCCAAGTCCTCGGGAATTTTGGGAATGTTTGATGTGTTCAGTTAAAAGCAATCACCTGAATTTGGCCTTTCTAGATCTATGCTATGAAAGATAAAGGACAATGCAAAAATACAGAATGCAGGAATACAAGAGCTAACCCTAGAATGATTCTTTCTTTGAATGCTTTCTAACCTAGGGTTTTAAATAAATAATATTTAAGCAAGGGCTCAAGAAAGAATGCACAAATAGAAGTAACCCTAGATGCACACTATATGTTGTTATCTTTTAAATACCTAGAAATTAATATAAAATCAGATCTAGGATTTTAAACCAAAAATATAAGCACTCAGCAAACAACCTATAGTTTAATGGGAACACTTATCTTAACCGGTGGTTGATCCAAGCTTTCATCCTCTTATCCAATGATATCAACAATTCTTGTTCCTACAAGATAACTTAAGAAACACTTGAAAATATGATTAGCATTAGGGGGCCTGCTTAGGCCATTGTACAATAATTCTTGGAGGTGTAACAGTCAAGCCCCCTAGGTCCTTTTAGATGACCTTTAAGAACAAAAGCAAAAATTGACCTTTGGATATTAATCATAAAATAATAGTGCAATAGAATACAAACAGAATGCAAAGCATGCAACTATGATATAAATGCAGTCTAAGATGCTATCATGCAGTTAAAAATATCAAATTACCCCCAGATTGATTTTGGGTGAAATCACGCTCCTCAGAGAGCTGGCATGATAACGTAAAAGACAAAGTCACACCCTGTTTTATCAGGTGCAATTTCACCTCTACAAGAAAGAAGCCCTAAGTTTGAGCCTGCGAGGTTGCACACCATTAATACCTAGTGTGACTTCACCTGAGATGTGAAAAAAATAAAAGTATAACATGAAATGCAATGCAAATATCTAAACTAAATGAAAACACCTAGTGAATGGCATAAAAGCAGGCAGAAGGGTCGAGACCTCTGAGTAGTTGATCTCTCCCTCGAGCTATGACATGGATCCACTAGAGTGAACAACAAATCAGATCAATGCAATAGAAGATAAAATTTACACTTAGGAGTTAGCTTGCTTGCAGGAGAAAAGGAAGCAGATAGAAAACAATTGCGAGCATGTTAGAATAATCACATGTAAAAATCATCAAATCGTGTCTCTTAAAATGAGAGATCAAACCCTCCTTTTATAGCAAGTTTGAAGGTGAAAAGAGTAGAAAAAACCCAGGAAGGTCGATGCCAAAACATGCTAGCTAGAAGAATTAGGGTTTCTATGGGAGAAACCCTAAAAAGGTGAAATCATGCCCCATCTCGATCGATTGCAATTTCTCCTATGCGAAGTCGCGCCCCATCTTAATCGGGTGCAATTTTGCATAGAGGAGGAAAAAGGGGAAAAACAAAGGGAAAGGGGCCTATCCCATGCCTTGGGCAAGTGTTGGAGGCCTCTTAGAGGGTTCAAGGAAGATTGCCCACTAAAGTGGGTCAATTTTTTGTGTCTACATTTTTCCCCCTCTTTGATGCATTTAAGGCCAAGTAAATGCGTCAAAGAAATATGTAGACTCCTAAAGGTAAGAAGACAACAAACACAGAGAAGGGGTGGCCTGGTTTGGACAAAGGGGTGGTGTAAAAGGGGTATCATGAAGGACACTCTAGACTTTCACACACTAGGTGAGACATTACTACCATTAATGCCTCTATGGCTAGGGTGCCCCCTCAAGTTTCTAAAGGAAAGGAACTTCCTTAAGAAACTTGAAATGGCAAAGGAAGAAAAAGCAAAACACAAAAACACAGAGCAAACAACAAAGCGAATATTACTGGGTACAATATGAGCCTAATGCAGCTATCATGAAATGTAGAGAAGAAAAGGGAAGGAACGAAGAAGGGAAGAGAGAAGAAGAATAGAAATAGAAAATTATGAACTGGAAGAAGAGAGAAGACAGAGATCCAAAGGTCAACCATCTAAAATCGAGAAGAAAGTTGAATGAGAACCCTGACTAGAGGGTGTTATGCTCAAAATATGGTCCATACGTTGAGTAAGAAACCCACGATGGGTGTAGTACTCGCTAAATATGGATTGATAAGTGAAGTGTAGAGCATAACCCGCTATGGGTGATTGCTCGCTAGTGACTATTATGGGGTGATTACCCACTAGGATGTATGTCGAGGCCTGTTGTCAATGGCCAAGGAGCTAATCCTGTAATGGGGTGTTGAGCCCGCTGAGTCAAAGAGAGACATAACCCGATAGGGGTGATATATATTATTACTGATGTGAATGATGTATTAGCAAGTACCACCCGATAAGGTGTGTAAAAATATGTATGTATAGACCAATCAATATGAGCATAACACAATGTGAGTGTGTGCATGTGTTAGAAGAAAAGAGAGGAAGAAAATGAGAAGCAATGAATTATGTGTGTGTGCTCCCAACTTGAAGTTTCAGCTAGTGAAAATTCAAGAGGGAGGAAATATGTAAATCAAAGAAGAGAAGAATGTATATCCTTATCTGAACAAAGAAGACAAAGGAGAAATAAGAATTATGCAAAAGGCAAGGATATACCAAAAGAGGATTGCATTCCTTGACTTTGGAGAGAGATGATGATCATTGTAAAAACTTTCAAAGTCAAGGGACACAAGAATAAGAGAGAAGAGAAGAAAAGAGCAAAGGAAGATGAGAAGAGAAGAAGGGATGAAAATGCATGGGCCCTAGGTTGGGGCTTCGCTAGGCATCAGAGCCCTAGTGAGAGAGTGCAATGCATGTGAGCTATGACCTAACTAGGTATCATCACATGCCATTGTCATGAATCCCCAGAGACTATATGAACAAGCAGTCATGAGCAAGCAACAATGCAATTATGACAAGCAAAAAATGCAAGAGAAATATAATGTCAAGCAATCATGCAAAGTATGACAGGCAATCATGCAATATGAGCAAGCAAACAGATGCAATATGATTTAAACTAAATGCAAAATGCATATAATATATCAAGCATAATATATTTTTAAATGCATTATATTCATAGGTTCTTTAAGCTCTTTACCATCCAGAGAAGCCAAACGATAGGCACCTGAGCCAAATTTAGCTGTTATGACAAAGGGCCCTAACCAATTGGGCTGGAATTTACCTCGAAGATCAACACGAGCATTAGTGTTCTTTTGGTTTTCCTTGAGGACAAGGTCCCCAACCTCAAAATATCGATTGCAAACTTTCTTGGAATAAGATCATCGGAGCCTATCCTGATAGGCTCGCAAATGCTCTAAGGCATGAATGCACTTTTCATCCAACAACTCCAATTGGTTCAAATGGTCTGCATGATACTCATCGTGACCTCAGCATCTTGCAACAAGATGCACAATGAAGGAACCTCAAGCTCAAAAGGAAACACCACCTCAGACCCATATACCAAAATATATGGTGAGGCCCCTGTGGGAGTACGCACACTAGTACGATAGGCCCACAAGGTAGGATAATTCTGGATATGCCAGTCACGATCGGTCTTACTAACCAACTTCTTTAAAATCCTGATCAAGGATTTGTTGGATGCCTCAACTTGTCCATTACCTTGAGGGTAATAAGGAGTTGACCATCTGTGTTGAATCTTGTACTTAGCACAAATATTATGGACATCCTTGTTCTTGAAAGGAGTGTCATTGTCAAAAACAATCATCGAAGGTATCCCAAACCTACAAAGAATCTGGTTGAAGATGAACTTGGAAACCTGAGTTCCAGTCACCATAGCTAAGGGTATGGCTTCAACCCATTTAGTGAAAAAATAGTCAGTAATGATAAACTTGTGACCATCAGATGACACTGGGTTAACTTTCTCGATAATGTCCAATCCCCACATGGAGAATGGCCAAGGGGAAGAGATAACCTGAAGGTCTTGAGAAGGAGCATGAATAAGATGATCATGGTATTGACACTTGTCACAGCATCGAACATAGTCGCATGCATATTTCTCCATGGAAGGCCAATAATACCCCATCCGAAGGAGCTTTTTGGCAATAGCATTACCACTAAAATGGCCTCCACATGAACCTTCATGAGCATCACTAAGAGCAAGTTGGGCTTCATCGGAGTTGAGGCATCGTAAGAGGATGCCTTCAAAAGAATGTCGATACAAAGTATTGCCAATTATAACAAATCGGCACACTCTCTTGTGCAATAGCTTACACTGATTATGATCTAAACCATCAGGCATCGAACCATCCTTAAGGAAATTAAAGATGTCGTTATACCATGGCTCAGATGGGGAAGCTTCGATGGTCAAACAATCTAAGAGAACCAAACAAGAACTCAAATACGTAGGTTCCCAGAGTTGTCGAATGATGATCGATGCTTGATCATCTTCCAACTCCAAAGGGAACAAGGATGCAGTGGTGGCCATGGCATCCACATGGCGGTTTGAGGATCTAGGGATAGACTCTATGGTTACCTACTCAAAAGAGGACAACAACTTGGTAACAATCTCCTTGTATGGCTTGAGTTTATCATCCCGAGTCTGATAAACATCGTTAATCTGATTAACCACAAGTTGAGAGTCACCAAATATTGAAAGGACTCTAACCTACAGGGCTAAGGCTACTCTAAGACCAAGGATCAAAGCTTCATATTCTACAGTGTTATTTGTGCAAGAAAAATGAAGTTTGAAGGACAAGGGGATGAGTTATTTTTGTGGGGTAACTAGAACTACTCCAACACTAGCACCCTTCATGCATCGGGCTCCATCAAAAAATAAAGTCCAAGACTCGGACTCTTCAATTTCAACATTGAAGCACTCATCGGGAAACTCAACAACTATAGGGTGGGCAACTTCTAGGGGAGCAGAGGCTAACTGATCAACAATTACCTAACCCTTGATAGCCTTCTAACCTATGAAATTCAATTCAAACTCACTAAGGGCCAACACCCATTTAGCGGCTCGTCCTGAAAGGTGGGGCTTAGACATCAAATAGTGCAAAGGATCAAACTTCACAACCACCAATGTCTTATGGTTGAGCATGTAGTGTCTTAACTTCTGGGAAGCAAACACTACGACAAGGCAAAGCTTCTCTAAAGGAGTGTACCTAGTTTCATAGCTAACCAAAGTTCTACTGATATAGTAGATAGCTCTCTCTTTGTTTTCATCATCATGCTGAGCCAACATGGCTCCCAAAGCGTGAGCAGTGGCTGCTATGTAAAGCATCAGATGCCTACTAGGTATATGAGGAACTAAAATAGATGGGGAGGTGAGATATCTGCTTGAGATCATCAAAAGATTTCTAACATTCAGAATCCCATCAAAAAACTACATCCTTCTTAAGGAGCCTAAGGAAAGGCTGACACTTATCTACTAACTAGGCAATGAACCGATGAATAGACTACAACTTACCTTGTAGACTACGCAATTCGGTCAGGGTGTGGGGAGGAGGTATGTCAATGATAGTTACTATCTTAGTAGGGTCCACTTCAATACCTCACCTAGAAACTATGAAGCCTAGCAACTTGCTAGATGTGACTCCAAACACACATTTAGCGGGTTTAAGATGAACTTTGTATTGTCGAAGCCTTTCAAAAATTTATCTTAAATCATGGACATGATCCTTTCATTCTAGTGAATGAGCCAAAAGGTCATCCATGTAGTCCTAGAGAATATCATGCATCATGTCATGGAAAATATAAGTCATGGCCCATTGATAGGTAGCTCCTACATTCTTTAGGCCAAAAGGCATGACCTTCCAGTAGAAGGTTCCCCATGGAGTAGTGAATGTTGTCTTAGCCTGGTCCTCAAGGGTAATCATAATCTGATTGTAGCTTGAAAAACCATCCATAAGTGAAAGCATTCCACATTTGGTAGTGAAATCTACAATCTGGTCTATGTTGGGTAGGGGAAAATCATCCTTGGGACATGCTAAGTTAATGTCCCAAAAATTGGTACATACTCTGATTGTTCCTTCCTTCTTAGCTATAGGAACGATGTTGGAAATCCAATCAGAATAGTCGATAGATTTTATAAATCTGACATCAAGGAGTTTTTGGAGCTCTTCCTTGACTGAAAGGGTGACCTTCGGATGCATCTTCTAAAGTTTCTACTTAACAAGCTTAGCACTAGGCTTAACTACCAAATGATGCATGACAAGGGAAGGATCAAGCCCTAGCATGTCGACGTATGACCAAGCAAAAATATCCTGATATTATTTTAATAAATTGGTCAATTGCTCCTGCTCATCCATGGTCAAGGCTTTGCCTAGCTTAAGGACTCTAGGGGCTTCCTCAGAACCTATGTTCACATCTATGGTCTCCTTAATAAGGATAGATAAATCATCCTCAAGAGGAGGTGGGGTAGGAATCACTCCTAATTGCTCAAGGTCCTCGGGAGACATAGAACCAAAGTCCACTTGAGAATTAGAAGACTCAACCTGCACTGTGCAAGGGACAAACCCATCAAAGCAGATGTGATCTTGAGGTGAAGCCTCATCTGTAACATACAACTTTGGGGTCACGACTACAGGAGAGGGTGGCCCCTCATCCTCAACACTCCACTCTAAACCTTGATGAGATTCATCAAAGAGAAGCTCTAGACAAGAAGAGTTTTCTTGATCCTATGATGGGATATGTGTAGAAGGTTCCTTAAATGAAGATTGTGATGAATGAATCTGGACTAGATCTTCTGATGAGCAAAATTCAAATGGGTGAGGATCACCCATGATGGTAATGATTTGATTTTTAAATTCAAATTTTACACATTGATGAAAAGTAGAAGGGACGACCTTCATCGCATGAATCCAGGGTCATCCAAGAAGCAGATTAAAATATGCAGGACAAGATACCACATAGAACAATGTATTTAAAATTTTGGGTCCAACTTTAAGGGGAAGTGATATAGTACCACAAGCTTCTTGGGACTCATTGTTGAAGGTTTTAATGATGTCATCGGATGCGATTAGATCTTCCTTTTTCAATCCAAATTTTTGAAAGAAATGATATGTACATACATTAAGAGAAGAACCATTATCAATCATGACCCTTTTAATAAGGGTATCTCCAATGAATGTAGTAATATAAAGAGATGAATCTTCTTGTAAGTCTGAGAAAGAAATATCAACATCCGAGAATGTGAGATGGGGTATCCCAAGAGAACTTACAATATTGGTCATATCACTAGGGAAAATATCAGGTGGGACAGGTTGTTGCTTTAGAACATTTATCATGGCTTCTCCATGAGCAGGAGAATTTTGTAGAAGCTCTAAGAGAGAAACATTTGCTGAAAAACTCATCTCTTGTTGAGATCATTGAATCTGTTGATTCTGTACTAGCTTTTTTGAAGTAGTTGTTATCATACCAACCATATTATTATCATACTGATGTGGCACATTTTTGTAGGATATTTGATGAGTTATCTGTTTAGCCCTATTATGATTCTATTGACTGCTTGAAGATTGAAAATTGCTAGTATCAATACGCCCTGCATCAATTAAATCTTGAACCACATGTTTTAACCTTTTGCAAGAATTTGTCTAGTGCCCTTCTACTCTGTGATATGCACAATATTGACCTACCTTATACCAATGAGCTGTAGTATCTGGTTGTCTTACAAGAGGTAATTCAATTGCCTTGGCTTCTAAAAGTTACTTCAAAATGACTTCCATAGATATGTTAAGCCTTGTAAAATTCCTTTGAGGAGGTTTTTGAAGTATTATCTTTTGTTGTAGGCTATCAGTGACATTGTTAACAGGCCTACTATCACTATCACCTCCTGTATACTTATTCTTATGCTGATATTTAGTGGGCTTCTCTTCTTTAACCTTAAGTTGACCTCTTTTAATAAGGGCATGTTCCACTTTTCTAGCTAACTCAATTGCTTGATCAAAAGATGTGATAATAGTAGTCTCTAGTGCATAAGATAACTGTTCTTGTAGATTACCAATAAATATGTCAAGCATATATTTTTGAGGTACATGATGTCTTAACTGACCCACTAAACTTCTCCAATGAGCTAAAATTTCTGAAAAAATTTCTTCTTTATTCTACTTTAAATTATAAAGATCTTTCATTGACACTTCTTTTTCAATATATGCACTAAACTGATGAACAAATAATTCTGCAGTCTCTCCAAAATTATTCAAATAATAATTAGGCAACTGATAGTACCATTCTAATGCCATGCCAACAAGACTCTTCGAAAAATTTTTCAATAATAACATATCATCATAAATGAGATCATGGCAAGTTGTTCTGAACCTTCTTAAATGCTCTATTGGATCTTCTATCCCTTTGTAAATTGGTAACACTGGCATGGAAAAATGCTTAGGATAAGGTCTGGCAGCAACAATGGGATCCAATGGCTGATTACACATCTCTTTATAACTGTAAGTGAAACCTGAAGGCTGAATCGTTTCCATATTTGAAGCCAATTGTTTTACCATATTTGTCAAATTTTGTACTTTTGGATCACTATTGTGTATATTCCCCAAATTCCTTTGATTTAAGTTGGACATATGAAGGTTATTGTTATATGTGGTACCTTGTGAGAATGGAAAATTAACTTGTGGTGGAACAGAAGAAATAGTGTTGATATTAGAAGATTGAAGAGGAAATTGAAAATAATTTTGGGTGACACTACTAATTGGAGGGACTCATGGATTCCTCCCAATGTTGGTGGTTACAGTAGTGGCATAAGTTGGTTGATGGATTTGATCATTATGATTCAAAGATCCATTCAAGGGATTGTCCTGAAGTGGGATATCCTTTTCAAGTAATGCTTCTTCCTCTAAAGCTAGATCCAATGCATGTTTATGATATTTGTAAAAGGTCCATACATGGTCAAAATATTTGAAGATGAGGTTCCCATTGGGTCCCTGAATAGGATCAAGATGATTATCAGCCTCTTCTTCTTCTAGGTTAGGGTTTTCTCTATCAATTTGATCATTCTCATGAAGAATCTCATCAAACCTAAGGAGTCTTCATCCATCCCCAAGGTCAAAAGCCATTAGGAAAAGGAAAAAGACAAGGAGAAGAACTAAGACCAAAGAAAAACCCCACTCACACAAGGAAATTATCTCTTTAAATATTTGGCACACAAATTAATGATCTTGATTAATGTTTTACAAGAAAGGAGGTGTTCACGTCGGGTTCACCAAAGATGTAGAGGGGGAAAACTACCCTACCATATACAATTCCCAAAAGTTGGATCCACAAGAGAGAAGCCTTTGGGGTGAACCATGGGGGTATGTTGTTCTCTACACTCGGTGCTAGGGGGGAAGGGTTCACCAAGAATGGTTTAAGGACTCACTCCAAGTCCTCTAGAATTTTGGGAATGTTTGATGTGTTCAGTTAAAAGCAATCACCTGAATTTGGCCTTTCTAGATCTATGCTATGAAAGATAAAGGACAATGCAAAAATACATAATGCATGAATACAAGAGCTAACCCTAGAATGATTCTTTCTTTGAATGCTTTCTAACCTAGGATTTTAAATAAACAATATTTAAGCAAGGGCTCAAGAAAGAATGCACAAACATAATTAACCCTAGATGCACACTATATGTTGTTATCTTTTAAATACCTAGAAATTAATATAAAATCAGATCTAGGGTTTTAAACCAGAAATATAAGCACTCAACAAATAACCTATAGTTTAATGGGAACACTTATCTTAACCGATGGTTGATCCAAGCTTTCATCCTCTTATCCAATGATATCAACAATTCTTGTTCCTGCAAGATAACTTAAGAAACACTTGAAAATATGATTAGCGTTAGGGGGCCTACTTAGGCCATTGTATACAATAATGCTTGGAGGTACATCATTCAAGCCCCCTAGGTCCTTTTAGATGACCTTTAAGAATAAAAGAAGAAATTGACCTTTGGATATTAATCATAAAATAGTAGTGCAACAGAATACAAATAGAATGTAAAGCATGCAACTATGATCTAAATGCAGTCTAAGATGCTATCATGCAGTTAGAAATATCAAATTACCCCTAGATTGATTCTAGGTAAAATCGTGCTCCTTAGAGAGTTGGCATGATAACGTAGAAGACAAAGTCACACCTTGTTTGATCAGGAATGGTTTCACCTCTACAAAAAAGAAGCCCTAAGTTTGAGCCTATGAGGTCGCACCCCATTAATACCTAGCGCGACTTCACCTGAGATGCGAAGAAAATAAAAGTAGAACGTGAAATGCAATGCAGACATCTAAACTAAATGAAAACACCTGGTGAATGGTGTAGAAGCAGGCAGAAGGGTCGAGACCTCCGAGTAGTTGATCTCTCCTTCGAGCTACGACATGGATCCACTAGAGTGAACAACAAATCATATCAATGTAGTAGAAGACAAAATTCGCACTTAGGAGTTAGCTTGCTTGTAGGAGAAAAGGAAGCAGATAGAAAACAATTGCGAGCGTGTTAGAATAATCACATGTAAAAATCATCAAATCATGTCTCTTAAAATGAGAGATCAAACCCTCCTTTTATAGCGAGTTTGAAGGCAAAAAGAGTGGGAAAAACCCAGGAAGGCCGATGCCAAAACACGCCAGCTAGAAGAATTAGGGTTTCTGTGGGAGAAACCCTAGAAAGGTGAAATCGTGCCCCATCTCGATCGACTACGATTTCGCCTATGCGAAGTCGCGCCCCGTCTTAACCGGGCGCGATTTTGCATAGAGAAGAAAAAAGGAAAAACAAAGGGAAAGGGGCCTATCCCATGCCTTGGGCAAGTGTTGGAGGCCTCTTAGAGGGTTCAAGGAAGATTGCCCACTAAAGTGGGTCAATTTTCCGTGTCTACACATTGATTTTAGTACAAAAACTTTGCATACCTTGTTTGGTGCCTCCATCCTTAAAATTCTTTCCTTCGAGGGAGGTAAAGTAGTTGTAAATATTTATTAATTCTTAGTGGCAGCTTTTATGGTAAATTTTGTAATTGAAAGCACGCCCTGGATGGTGGTGGTGTGAATTATCAAATTATAGGTATAGTAGAACAAGAGGGTATCTCGAAGCTAAAGCCATTAAAGAATAATCTTGTTAGAATTATGTTGCAATTATATCGTAGATCATTTGCGTTTTCAAATACTTCTAAGAGAATATATAACCATGTTTGGAAAATGTGAGAGGTGTTAGTTATGAATTCCAGATAATTAGTCATGAAATCTTCATTCTAAGTTATCTTATCATGATTTTTTATAAGGGGAGAGCTAAATTTATCAATAGGGAATTTAATACATATATACACACAATTGTTTGAACTTTAGATCTCTGAAAGAATAGCCAAAGCCCCAACGGTTGGGGTATACCAGAGGATAAAATATTTGTATTCATTCATTTTTATGTTCTTGTTTATGATTTTTTTTATTAATTTTTCTATTAATATATTGACCATTTTTTAAATTTATTTATTGTGGATTTAGTTAATGTGAGAACTAAGCTAGAATTTAAGACATAATCACACATGTAACAGTTTAAATTTTGGAACTTTAATTGTAGTCTTGATATTACTTGCATATCTTTATCACTATAATTGTTTATAGTTTATTATTTAAGGAAGGACTTTGTTTCAAGTTTATTTGAATCTTTGAATTTGTAACAAGAGTAATGATAGATAGATATTTAGTTGGTTAGTTTAAATTCAAAGAAATAAATATTTATTAAAAAATATATAAAAAAAAATTAATTAAAAATATATATTAAAAAAACATATAAAATATAAATATATTATAGTAAATAATTCTGTAAAATAAAAGTATTTTTTAAAATAAAAATAAAATTATTTTTTAGAAACATTCTCTTTTATAAGAAAATCAAGAGCACAACCGACCTGATATTAAATTTTATAGCTTGTACATGCAAAGGAATAATAGAGTTACCATGGCATTAGATTGAATACAAGCTTTGTAAAAACAAACAATTATTAGTATGATGGTTTCTTATTAGCTTTGTAAAAACAAACAATTATTAGTTATGATGGTTTCTTATTTATTTCTTAATTATTGATTAAGGTTTTAATTTTTCTTAAAAAAATAATCATAGTTAATAATTTTTTTGTTTTTAGTTATAATATGTTTATTTTATTATGAAATTGAAAATTTAATTGAATTAATTGAATAATTTACTTTTTATTATATATTTACATTTATTATTTTTTATAATCATTAAATAATTAAATAATTTATATAATAATATTTAAAAATAATTTTATTATGTAAATTATAAATATATGTTTTAAAATTATTTTATTTTATTTATTTATTTTTATTTTTTGATTTGGTTATTGCGAGAAACCTCTATGACCGATGTACAGGGCTGAGCAGTCTTCTCCCAACTATGACTCCTCGTAAAGTCGAGAGCTATATTTATCAATAGAGAATTTAACACAAAGCCACCATACATCCACCCCCTCACACACTCACCCACACTATATGTTTTAAAATTATTAACATGGGATTGAAACGGATTTTATTTGTATGACATTGAGAATAAATATATATATATTTTAAATGGGTTACATGGAAATGAAACAGGTCCCTCTTATATTACATCATGACCATAGAGTAATATTATAACAACTTGAAAATTATGCATGAAATATTGATAAATAAAATTGATTGAGCTAATATCATTTTATATCATA
This sequence comes from Wollemia nobilis, assembly GCA_028583015.1. NCBI lineage: Eukaryota > Viridiplantae > Streptophyta > Pinopsida > Araucariales > Araucariaceae > Wollemia > Wollemia nobilis. The sequence goes on along the minus strand of JAQPPZ010016900.1, from coordinate 585,026 downwards.
ACGACATAGTGTTATTTTTTAAATTTATTTTTTCCTCACAAAAAGTCATAATTTTATATTAAGAAAATATAAAATTACATTCTTCATATGCCTCTTTTGCATTTCTTCAAAATTTCAATAGTGACCCAAAAATCAGGCCACTAGCTATCACTATCACGCTAAGTTCTATCTTTAGGCACCTTTCCAATTTATCATACAATATCCTTTAAATCACTAACTTTTAATTTTTTTTAAAAAGTTGTTTTATTTGTTCTTACATTAACTAGAGTGTATTAATCCTCCTAGATAAATATTTGGAACAACTGAAGTGCATTGCCCTCATTGAATTTTTGTACTAAGCACATACTTGGATCAATATGAAGTTCATCCTTTGAGAGTTCATCTACATAGTGTTATTACATTACAACACTTTCAAAATTATATCTAATTGAACTCGTGTTATTTAATGCAAATTATAGATAATTGTTGAAACATATTCTATCAATAAGTTATAGGGTGTGAATGTGTATTGATGTGTCTCAAATCAAGCACATTAGCTGATAGTTATTTCATCTTTGACGAGGAAAAGCTAACATAAGGCTATCACGCTCATATTTCACTCTTCACATTTTATACAAGAAAAGTAATTTTTTTGTAAGTTAAGTACATCATTATCACAAATAGCACCACATTTAAGAACATATCCTATTGACAACTCTAGTGGTAATTGAGGAAAAACATGTCACTTTTCAATTTATGGAGTACAATAATGATAAGAAAAATTATATATATATATATATATATATATATATATATATATATATATATATATATATATATATATATATAAGTCACATACATAACACAATTTGAACCTTGGACCTCCCAAAGAAGAGCCAAAGCTCGAACCATTGATAAGCTAAAATACCCCCTTATGAGAGGTTATGGTGGGATGGGGATGCCCAGCCTTAGGCGTCATTTGTAGGAGTTTCTCACACTAATCAAAAATTATATACATATATATATAATTTTTGATTAGTGTGAGAAACTCCTACAAATGACGCTTAAGGCCGGGCATCCCCATCCCACCATAACCTCTCATAAGGGGGTATTTTAGCTTATCAATAGGAATTTTAACACACAGTAACATACATAACACAATTTGAACCTTGGACCTCCCAAAGAAGAGCCAAAGCCCGAACCATTGAGTTGTCCCCCTACGACTTATTTTTGGATTTGGTTAGTGTGAGAAATCCTTATGACCGATGCTCAGAGTTGAGCATCCCCATTCCACCATGACCTCTCATAATGGGGAGAGCTAAGATTATCAATAGGGGATTTAACACACAACTACACACACATCGTAGTTTAAACTTTGGACCTCTTGAAGAAGAGCCAAATCCCAAACCATTATGTTGTCCCTTAGGAAAATAAGAAAAATAATATTACTAAATATCTAAAGAGATATTTTATAGTTTAAAATATTAGGAATACAATTACAAGTGAAGGTTCCCTAGTTTATTATTCATATAAAGCATATTCCTACTCTTTTTTAAAAGTAAATATATGAATTAATTAAGAAAAATTAGCCAATAATAAAGAAATGGACTTTTAGTTAAACAAAACAGCTAAGATTAGTTACAAAAAAGATAAAAAATACTAGTCTTGCTATTATCATCTTTATCTAGTCTATATCTAATGAAAATTACAATACTAAATTCCTAAATCTAAATATCAAACTAAATATCCAAAGTCATCCTTATCATCAGAGTCTCCCATCTTATATTCACTAACTTTGCTATCCTTAATTTTCCTATTTTTGTAGACCTTGTCTATCCTTTTTTGTGTCTTTTTTCATGTGCTTCATCGTCTCTATAACGAGTGATATAAAGTTTCATGTGTGCCGAGTATATAGCCCCATTGGTTAGAGCATCCACTTCTTTGTTGAACTCCCTCTTGATGTGAGAGTAAATGACTTGAGTGAATTTGGATTCCAAATCCTTTATACATGCATAGATGATCCGTAATTGTAGTAATGACAAAGTTGTTTGATTGGCAAGAACAAAGGTTATCAATTTAGAGTCCCTATAAACATGTAGTTTTTGAATACCATTTTTGGCTGCCAATTTGAGATCAACTTTATAGCTAATTCCTTCAGCTACATTTTTGGAAGCTTACCCCAAACAAATATTATAATCGAGAAGAAATCTTATATTCTCTTGGAAAATGATTTTCCCTATTGTTGTCATTCCTAGATTAGACTTTGAAGTACCATAAAAAATAGAGTTATGTATTGGATCATCGGTATATACACTTTAGAGATGATGTTCATGCCTAATAGAGATTAGATATCCATTATTTGCAGCATGAGAAGCTCTGATCAAGTTGGTTTTCTAATATATATATATTTTTTTGTAGTTTGCTTTTGTATTTGAAACTATCCCCCAAATAATTTTGCTTACTAGTTCTCCAATTTTATTACATTTTCCTTCAAAAAATTAATTTATTTAAGTCTTTTCATATTATCCATGTTATGTAGAAAGGGATGGATTCCCATAAATACTTGATCAAATATTTTTTTTGAGACCCCATTTATACATTTGGCTCCATTTATTTAAGCACTTCTCCATATTCATGTTACCTGTAATTATTGAGCCAGATTTAGAAGCAAATCTTATCCAAATCTATAGGGTTGGGAATTCAAAGAGAATATTTCTGGTGGTTTCCTTTCTTTTGAAGCATATGAACATATATGAGGTCCCATTATTTTTCTCTTTTACAAATTCTCTCCAATGAGAATTTTATTTTAATGCATTAGCCAATAAAATAGTTGAATTCTAGGGGGAATTTGATCCTAATCCACTAGATGTTGCATTGTTGTTGATTCAAACAAAACAAAATATATGGTTTAACAATATTGATATAAAAGACTAGATGCATTCCTTGATATGGTGGTAGATAAATATTAAAGGCATCCTCTCTTGTTACATATAAAATGGTGTATGAACCATATCATAATGCATTGAAATTTTGATTTAGGATGAATAAACATTCATTTTCAAAGTATATGTAAATATAATCCAAATTGAAAGTTGTCATACATGACGTTGATGTTGGTGTTACTTATACTTCTAAATTTATTTGCATATAAGTATCTACTAAATTTGGTTGTGTGTGTACTATATGTACTAAAGGAAACACTAATATTTATCTATTTTCTTAGTTTTATATTAGATTTATATGTTGATAAGCATCTAGAAACAAAAAATAGAATAAGACTCACTATATTGTTCTTTGGCTTATATACAAGAATATAGATATAGTTAGAGATCATGTTGTAAAGAAAAGTGTTCTATTTTCTAAATAATACAAAAAGTGACTCAAGAAGAGTAGTTATAGAACCACTTCCCTACCTTCCTACCTTGCCAATATGTATCAAGATGATTGAAAACAATATCTAGTATATTTTGTTCTATCATTAACTCTAGACACTGATAAATATCTACTAAGTAGTGCTAACCATTAAGATTAATACTAAGTGATGCTAACAAGCATCACCCTATATAATGGACTGGATACTAGTGGATTAATATCAAGTATTTTTTGGAATTGTGTGTCTTGATGCCAAGGTCTAGTTGAAATCATTAATTTTTATTATCCCATGATAATTTTGACACCATAAGGAAGTAAAACAATTCATTGCTATGTAAATAGATCTATTATGCACTAGTATACAAATGTTTATTCTTGATTAGGTGTTGAGAATTTCTTAATACCATGAGTAGTTAGGAATTGATCAAACCCAATGATTGTTCATCACCATTAAGAAGAGATGATCCCCATCTAGTCTGATTGTAATTAAGAAAATAAATTATTAAGTTGGTCAAGTGTATATACCATTTGTATTGAGTTGCAAACTAAGTAGCCTAGACAATTATAAACATGTTATGTATCCTCAAGTAAGTACATTTAGTATAATAATTAAACAATTGATTTGATGTAGGTACCAACTAACTTGAATCCAAATCTAGAGGATGTTGTATTACCATAAGATCCAATAGAGGTGGATGGGATGGATTGACAATATTTGCATTGAAAGTTAGATACATTTTCAAGTTTAAAGGAAATTAAGAATAAGTATGTTCTGATCTACTATGTGTATTATGGTGTATAGTCCATAGTGCAAATATTTGATATTTAATGTGGGTTAGAGAGTCCTTTATTCTTCAAGTTGAGAAAATTTTTATTTCGACTTGAAAAGTATGGAGAGTATTGTTGGATTTTTAGCCAGATATCATAGGTCCTAAAGGAAAACAATATATTATTTAATATTTGAGCATTCAATATATGTGACCAATATTAATAAGTAAATTTTCATAAAATAACAATAATATGAAGTAAAATTACCAATATCATTTATGCAATAACATGAAGAAATTACCATAGAATTGCTCAAACTGTATATAAGCTTCTTTTTTTATGATGCTTGAAATACATATATTCTTCAATTGATATCTTACATAGATATTTATCTCCATAATATAGCCTTACAAATATACCTCTTCAATACTTGACTATTGCTCTCCTCACATATTCGGGAGATGCATTTTTTCCTATTCTATAAATAATACAAGTCCTCTCATATATTTTGGTTTCTCATATTGCCTCTTGTATACATGAATCTTGACTCTTTATTTACTATTGCACACATTACTCTATGACATATTGGACACTCATACATCTTCACACATGTACACTCTATTACATGACACCTGTGTAAATTTACACTCTTCACACTTGCACACATAATTACATGAGATTTGTAAACATCCTACACATAAACACATACATAAGAGGAAATATAAATCACACTCCTAAACTATAGACTCACACCTTAATCTATTACATATTTACAATTGTACCATAAAGGTACCATGGGGGTACATTAGCATGTACCAAATAATGTAATATTCTCCAACACCCCCTTGTATTACATTATTTGGTTATTGAAGGTTTTAGTCTTCAATATTTGATTCTTGATTTTGTCCTTTTGTTATGGCTTCAACAGTGCTCAAGATTTTGGTTTTTACTTACCTTTCTATTTTTTGGATTTTCTTTTGCTATCTTTCTTTTGCTTTTTTGATCTTCTTCCTTTGTTTCTTCACTCTGTTCTTCTCAGTCCTGATATTTATTATGCTATGTTGTTCCTTAGAGTTATTTCTTGCTTTTGAAGTCTTGATATTTGATACATTTATTTTATCACGCATATCATCAGTGCCATTAGTATCTTTTGAATAATTTTCATTTTTATCCTTTTCATAATTATCTTTAATTTGATCTTCAACTAGAATTATTATTGTAAGAAACCCTAATTTCATTTTGTTCTATATCCTCTTCTATTTCTTGAATCTCTTGAACTTTTTAAAATATTTCCCTTTTGATTTTCTGCTCTTGATTGTAGTTGTTGTTGACCATATTGGTACTAAGGTCTATTGAGTGATACGTTAGCCCAATTGCCAACATACACCAATAGTTAGAACAAAAATTATTTTTTGTTGAAAGAAAACATTTATCCCCAAGGTTTGGGTGATAGAGTGTGTTATTGTCAAACCTTAAATCGAAAGAATAAAAAGATAAGGTAAATATATCATTCATTGCATCATTATTATGAAAATTATAGCACATAGCAATGTCTATTCTAAAAATTATAAAATATATCACATAAAACAAGATAAAATTAAACTAGTCTACTCCTACTCTAAGCAAATTTTAAATAAAATTCAAAAGGAAAGGGTTAAAGAAAGAAATAAAACAAGCCATTGAATATTGGAGCCTTAAATTGAATTTATTGAAACAAAAATTCTAAATAAACTAGCCCTAGCCCAATCAACATTCACACAATTTGAGACAAAGATGGTGCTATATTAAAAAAAAATGAGAAAATTACTAGAATAGACTCAAGTGAAATCACCATCAACATGCACAAATTACACCAAGAATTCCATATCTTGTATTGATAAAATATGTTCAATGATTATATTCGTAGACTTGCTAGCATCATGTAATTACGAGAGTAATTATCCAAGTACAATGACAAGGGTACAAATGTCCACCGTCCACAAAGAAAATAAAATTCTAACAAGCCTATTGCTAAAAGTGGAATTCGATCCTAACAAGCTAGGGTTTAAGGGAAAAAATAGAAATAATAGCATATGGAGAGAACATCATAACATATGGATGAAAATAAAAAATAAAAAATTTTATGCAGAGAGGAATGGTAACACCTTTTCCAAATTTTGGATTGGGCCCCATTTGTTAGATATTATTTGGTAAAAATGAAGTCAACTGGACCTTGACCCTCCAAGGAATTGAACTAGGGCAAAAAACACTTGACAACTACCATCTAGTCTATCCTAAAAGATAACCGAAAGCCCAACCACTATGCTATCCTAATGAAGGTCCCCTTATACCAGGGTTTGAACTTGAATCTCCAAACCACCATATTGTCCTAGCAGAGAACCCCTTTGACAGGATTTGAACTTGAGTCTCTTGGATAAAACCTAAGGACTTACCACTATGGTGAATTTAAGGGTAAAGCACAAGTTTTTATGAGGGGTCATAGGTTTTTATCAAGGGTATAGTACATCATATTGGGTTTGAACTTGGATCTCTTATATGAAAACCCAAGAAGTTACCACTATGTTGTCCCACCAAAGAAATATTTTTACCATAAAGCACAGGTTTTTATGAGGGGTTTCAGTCCTAGTGTTTGAACTTGGATCTCCTTATTTATTTATTCATATTTTAAAGTATAATGTATGGATTTTATGAAGGGTCACAAATTTTTATCAAAGTCTTGGATATCCTTATCACTAAATTATTCTTCTCAATACAAAAATTTATATTATTTATATTTATATTTTTCTTAAAAGTTAGGGACCGACTAAACTTAACCTTTATTTTCTTTTTTGTAAACAAGAAAGAAGAGGTAGCAAGACCAATACGACCCAAAACTTCTATTTTTTATCTATTTTTCTATAAATAAGGTAGAGGGTTAAGCATCTAGAGTGATTGCTTTGTATTGCTCTAAGCATGGTAGGAGTACTTTGCTGCATTGATTTTAGTAAAAAAATTTTGCATACCTTGTTTGGTGCCTCCATCCTTAATATTCTTTCCTTCGAGGAAACTAAAGTAGTTGTTTGTCTAGATGGTGGTGGTGTGAATTATCAAATTATAGGCATAGCAAAAAAATAGGATATCTCAAAGCTAAAGATGTTGAATAATCCTATTAGAAGTATGTTGCATATATATCATAAATCATTCATATTTTTGAATACTTCTCCTATGGTTGGACTACTAGTCTATAGGTATATCTCAGGGAATATATAACCATATTTGGAAAATGTGAGAGGTATTAGATATGGACTCCTCATGCCAGAATAATTAGTCATTCTAAGTTATCAATAGGAAATTTAACATAGATACACACAACGGTTTGAACTTTGGATCTCTCAAAAAATATCCAAAGTCCCAACGGCTATGATACAATGGTTACGATACAACCTCTCGAGTACCATTACTCCACCAAAGTTGTCAATGGTGATTATTCAAACTCCACCATCTGTTGCAAGTAGGCCATAGACATCCATATCCAACAAGCATCGGATGGTCCCTAAGACACGAGGCCACCTCCCCTGACACTCCAAAATTACTTGTTAGGCCTACATCAACAAATTAGTAAAATGTCAATCATTTCCATTAGATGAGAAATAAATTATACCAATTTTGTATAGAAGTGTCATACATATGCACCATACGAAAGCATTGTACAACCAAAAAAAGTGTAAAAGTATTGTAAGGATAAAAAATCACCATACAAAAGCATCATGTAGATGCAAAATCACCTCACATTTTTTTCAGAACTGTATAAATATGGAACAATCATATGGAAATTAAAACATTAGATAGATGCAAAGCACTGTATAGATGTGATGAAAACGTACAAACACATAAAAGTGCAAAAACAAACAAAAAAATCATTTAATGTGAAACCATCATATAGATGTAAAACTACTGAGTCATCTATATGATATTTTTGGGGATAAAAAAATCATGAGGGTTCTAGTCACTTACTAGTAACACTATGTCTCTTCCCAATTGTGTTGCTTGAATGGCATCGATGTGGTGTCTAGATGTCCTTGCTAAGCCATCATAAAAAAAACTCAAAATATACCATTTAGAGATCCTTCCTTCTCCCTCCCATGGTGAAAATTATTTCATTTTACTATCCTCTCTCCATTTTATACCTCTTTTTACCCTTTTTAACCTTTTCACCCTTTTGCAATTCTTTTACCTCCTTTTTTTACCTCTTTTATAACATTTTTGACCATTTTTTATCCTTTATACATTTATTTTGAACTTTTAACATCCCCCATCTCCATTTTCTTGCCACCACTCCTATATGGACCAAAGCTAAGTCAAGTTTCCTTGGTTTAATGTGGTCTCCACTCTAAAACGTGAGGGGGTATACCAGGGTATGACTACATTTAATAGAGATTGAATAAATGTTAATATTTGTATCGTTGTTACAATTTTGACCTTAGGTAAACAAGATCCTTTGTTGTCATAAAATTGGGGTATCTGTGAGGCACTTTGGATTGTTACTATAGTTTGACAATGAGCAGCACCGACATGTGTGAGGCACTTTGGATTGTTACTGCAGTTTGACAATGAACAACACTTCAGATTGTTACTGCAGTTTGACAATGAGCATCTGTGACATCTGTGAGGCGCTAGTCTTTTGTCAAAGAAATTGGAAATATTCGAAACTGTTAGGTTCTAGTTAATTAGAAATTTTTGAAAGGAATAGGTTAGTAGTAAGTGGTAGAATATTTTTTTAATACATAGGGAATTAGAAATACTATTAGTATTGTGATTATAAACTTTAATTTGATATCTTTCAGGGCATCAATCGGTTACTAACATTAATCTATTCCCTTTTGGTTACGGTGTGGTTTGAACTTTGGACCTCCCAAAAAAGAGACCAAAGCCTAGTCATTGTGATGTCTTCATGAGATGTCCTCGTGGGACAGTGGTAGAATGTTATATTTGTTGTGGATGGACTATTTGATTCAATTCTTTGAGGGTAGGTGTATCCTATTAACTTTGTTTTTATCCATCATGCTAGGGTTTATGAAAAAAAAAATAGAAATAATAACATTTAGAGAGAACATCTTAACAAATGTATTAAAAATAACAAAAAAAGTTTTTTTAATGTATAGGGGAATGGTAACACTTTTGCCAAATATTGGATGAGACTTCATTTGTAAGATATTGTTGGTAAAAATGAAGTCAACAACAAATGAATTCAATAGATCCTTGACCCTCCAAGGAATCGAACTAGGGAAAAAAACACTCGGTGGCTACCATCTTATCTATCCTAAAAAATATCCCAAAGCCCAAACCACTGTGATGTCCTAGCGGAGGTTCCCTTATACCAGGGTTCAAACTTGAGTCCCTAAACCATTGTGTTGTCCTAGCTCAGGTTCCTCCCCTTTACCGAGGTTTGAACTTGAGTCTCCTAGGTTAAAACCTAAGGACTTACCACTACTATAAATTTAAGGTAAAGCACATGTATTTACGAGGGATCACAAATTTCAAAATTTTATGAGGGGTCAAGTCATTTGTATTGGGTTTGAACTTGGGTCTTCTGGATGAAATCCCAAGAACTTACCTCTATGGTGTCCCACCCAAGACTAAATTTTAGGATAAACCATAGGTTTTTAGGTGGGGTTTCGAACCCAAGGGTATATTATTGCTGATATGAATGATGTATTAGCAAGTACCACCTGATAAGGTGTGTAAAAATATGTATGTATAGACCAATCAAACTGAGCATAACACAATGTGAGTGTGTGCAAAATATCCTTATCTGAACAAAGAAGACAAAAGAAAAATAAGAATTATGCAAAAGGTAAGGATATACCAGAAGAGGATTGCATTCCTTGACTTTGAAGAGAGATGATGATCATTATAAAAACTTTCAATGTCAAGGGATACAAGAAGGTAGAAGAGAAGAAAAGAGCAAAATAAGACGAGAAGAGAAGGGATGAAAATGCATGGCCCTAGGTTGAGGCTTCACTAGGCATCAGAGCCCTAGTGAGAGAGTGCAATGCATGTGAGCTACGACCTAAGTAGGTATCATCACATGCCATTATCATGAATCCCAAAGACTACATTAACAAGTAGTCTTAAGCAGGCAATAGACAGAATATCAAGTAATCATGCAAAGTATGACAGGCAATCATGCAATATGAGCAAGCAAATAAATGCAATATGATTTAAACTAAATGCAAAATGCAAATGATATATCAAGCATAATATATTTTTAGATGCATTATATTCATAGGTTTTTTAAGCTATTTACCATCCAGAGAAGCCAAAGATAGGCACTTGAGCCAAATTTAGCTGTTATGACAAAGGGCCCTAACCAATTGGACTGAAATTTACCCTAAAGATCAACACAAGCATTAGTGTTCTTTTGGTTTTCATTGAGGACAAGGTCCCCAACCTCAAAAGATTGATTGCAAGCTTTCTTGGAATAAGATCGTCAGAGCCTATCCTGATAGGCTCGCAAATGCTCTAAGGCATGAATGTGCTTTTCATCCAACAACTCCAATTGGTTCAAACGGTTTGCATGATACTCTTCATCAACCTCAGAATCTTGCAACAAGATGTGCAACGAAGGAACATCAAGCTCAAAAGGAAACATTGCCTTAGACTCATATACCAAAAAATAGGGTGAGGCTCCTATGGGAGTACGTACACTGGTATGATAGGCCCACAAGGTAGGATAAATTTGGATGTGCCAATCACGACTGATATTACTAACCAACTTCTTCAAAATATTGATCACGAATTTGTTGGATGCCTCAGCTTATCCATTACCCTGAGGATAATAAAGAGTTTACCATTTGTATTGAATCTTGCACTTAGCACAAATATTATGGTCATTCTTGTTCTTGAAAGGAGTGCCATTATAGAAAATAATCACCGAAGGTATCCCAAACCTACAAAGAATATGTTTGAAGATGAAATTGGCAACCTGAATTCTAGTCACCGTAGCTAGGGGCATGGCTTCAACCCATTTAGTAAAATACTCAATTACAGTAATGATAAACTTGCAACCATTAGATGACATTGGGTTAAATTTCTCGATAATATCCAATCTCCACATGGATAATGGCCAAGGGAAATAGATATCCTAAAGGTCTTGAGAAGGAGCATGAATAAGATGATCGTGGTTGTAGCACTGAACATAGTCACATGCATATTTCTCCATGGAAAGCCAATAATAGCCCATCTAAAGGAGCTTTTTAGCAATGGCATTTTCGCTAAAATGGCCACCACATGAACCTTCGTGAGCATCACTAAGAGCAAGCAAGGCTTCCTTGGAGTTGAGGCATCGTAAGAGGATACCTTCAAAATAATATCGATACAAAGTATTGCCAATTATAACAAATTGGCATGCTCTCTTGCATAATAGCCTATGCTAATTATTATCTAAACCATCAAGCATCGAACCATTCTTAAGGAAATTAAAGATGCCATTATACCATGGTTCAAATGAGGAAGCTTTTATGATCAATAAATCTAATAGGAAAAGGCAAGAACCAAACGATGTAGGTTCCCAAAGTTGCCGAATGATAATTGATGCTTGATCATCTTCCAAATCTAAAGGGAGCAAGGATGCAGCAGTGGCCATGACATCCATATGGAGGTTTGAGGATCTAAGGGACAGACTCTATGGTTACCTGCTTAAAAAAGGACAACAACTTTGTAACAATCTCCTTGTATGGCTTGAGTTTATCATCTCGAGTCTGATAAACATCATTAATATGATTAACCATAAGTTGAGAGTCACCAAAAATTGAAAGGACTCTAACCTGCAGAGCTAAGGCTACTCTAAGACCAAGGATCAAAGCTTCATATTCTGTAGTGTTATTTGTGCAAGAAAAATAAATTTTGAAGGACAAGGGGATAAGTTGTTTTTGTGGGGTAACTAGAACTACTCCATCACCAACACCCTTCATGCATTGGATTCCATAAAAAAACAAATTCCAAGACTCAGACTCTTCAATTTCAACATTGAAGCACTCATAAAGAAATTCAACAACTATAGGGTGGGTAGCTTCTAGGGAAGTTGAGGCTAACTGATCAACAATTACTTGACCCTTGATAGCCTTATGACATATGAAAGTCAAGTTGAACTCACTAAGGACCAACACCAATTTAGAGGCTTGTCCTGAAAGGTGGGGCTTAGACATCAAATAGTGCAAAGGATCAAACTTCACAACCACCAATAGCTTATGGTTGAGCATATAGTGTCTTAACCTTTGGGAAGTAAACACTATGGCAAGACAAATACTCTCTAAAGGAGTGTGCCTAGTTTTATAGCTCACTAAGGTTCTACTGATATAGTAGATAGTTCTTTTTTTTTTTTTGTCATCATGTTGAGCCAACATGGCTCCCAAAGCGTGAGCATTGGTTGCTATGTAAAGAATCAGATGCCTACTAGGTACAGGAGGAACTAAAATAGAAGGGGAGGTGAGATACTACTTTATATTATCAAAAGATTTATGACATTTAAAATCCCATAGAAAAACTATATCCTTCTTAAGGAGCCTAAGGAAAGGTTAAAAATTATCAGCTAATTGGGCAACAAATTGATGAATATACTGTAACTTACCTTGCAGACTACGCAATTTAGTCAGGATGCAAGGAGGAGGTATGTCAATGATAGCTTGTATCTTAGCAGGGTCCACTTCAATACTTCACCTAGAAACTATGAAGCCTATCAAATTTCTAGATGTGACTTCAAACACACATTTAGTGGGTTTAAGATGAACTTTGTATTGTTGAAGCCTTTCAAAAACTTATCTTAAATCAGGGACATGATCCTTTTGTTCTAGTGAAGGATCCAAAATTTCATCCACGTAGTCTTGGAGAATATCATACATTATTTCATGGAAAATATAAGTCATGGCTCGCTAATAGGTATCTCCTATGTTCTTCAGGCCAAAAGGTATGACCTTCTAGAAGAAAATTCCCCATGGAGTAGTGAATGTTGTCTTAGCATGGTCCTTAGGGGTAATCATTATCCGATTGTAGCCCAAAAAACCATCCATAAGTGAAAGCATTCCACATTTGGCAATGAAATCTACAATCTAGTCTATGTTAGGTAGGGGAAAATCATCCTTGGGATATGCTAAGTTAATGTCCTAAAAATCAGTATATACTTTGATTGTTCCTTCTTTCTTAGCCATAGGAATAATGTTGGAAATCCAATCAAAATAGCCAATAGCTTTTATAAATCTGATATCAAGGATATTTTGGAACTCTTCCTTGACTAAAAGTGTGACCTTCGGATGCATCTTCTGAAGTTTCTACATAACAGGCTTAGCACTAGGCTTAACTACCAAATGATGCATGACAAGGAACGTATCGAGCCCTAGCATGTTGGCATATGACCAAGCAAAAATATCCTGATATTATTTTAACAAATTGGTCAATTTTTCTCACTTATCCATGGTCAAGGCTTTGCCTAGCTTAAGGACTTTAGGGACTTCCTTAGAACCTATGTTCACATATATGGTCTCCTTAATAATAATAGATAAATCATCCTCAAGAGGATGCAAGGAAGGAATCATTTCTAATTTTTCAAGGTCCTTGAGAGACAGAAATAAAGTCCACTTGAGAATTAGAAGATGTGATGTGTAAGGGACAAACCCTTCAAAGCAGATGTGATCTTGAGGTGAAGCCTCATTTGTAACATATAACTTTGGGGTTAAAACTACGGGAGAGGGTGGTTCCTCATCCTCAACACTCCATTCTAAATCTTGATGAGATTAATCAAAGAGAATCTCTAGATAAGAAGAGTTTTATTGATCCTATAATGAGACATGTGTAGAAGGTTACTTAAATGAATATTGTGATGAATGAATCCGGACTAGATATTCTAATGAGCAGAATTGAAATGGATGAGGATCGCCCATGATGGTGATGATTTGATTATTAAATTCAAATTTTATGCATTGATGAAAAGTAGAAGGGATGACCTTCATTGCATGAATCCAGGGTCATCCAAGAAGTAGATTAAAATATACAGGACAAGATACCATATAGAACAATGTATTTAAAATTTTGGGTCCAACTTTAAGGGGAAGTGATATGGTACTGCAAGCTTCTTGGGACTCATTGTTGAAGGTTTTAATGATGTCACCAGATGCGATTAGATCTTCTTTTTTCAATTTAAAATTTTGAAAGAAATGATACGTACATACATTAAGAGAAGAACCATTATCAATAATGACCCTTCTAATAAGGGTATATCCAATAAATGCAATAATATAAAGAGATGAATTTTATTGTAAGTATGAGAAAACAATATCAACATCCGATAATGTGAGATGGGGTATCCCAAGAGAAATTACAATATTGGTCATATCACTAGGGAAAATATCAGGTGGGACAGGTTGTTGCTTTAGAACATTTATCATGGCTTCTTCATGAGCAAGAGAATTTTGTAGAGATCTAAGAGAGAAACATTTGCTGAAAAACTCATCTCTTGTGAGATCGTTGAGTCTGTTGATTTTGTACTAGCTTTTATGAAGTATTTGTTATCATACCAACCATATTATTGTCATACTAATGTGACACATTTTTGTAGGATATTTGATGAGTTATCTGTTTAGCTGTATCTGACTGGTTGAATATTGAAAATTGCTAATATCAAAATGCACTACATCAATTAAATCATGAACCACATGTTTTAACCTTTTGCAAGAATTTTTCCAGTGCCCTTCTACTCTGTGATATGCACAATATTGACTTACTTTATACCAACGAGTTATAGTATCTAGTTGTATTATAGGAGGTAATTCAATTGCTTTGGCTTCCAAAAAGTTGCTTTAAAACGACTTCCATTGATATGTTAAGCCTTGTAAAATTTCTTTGAGGAGGTTTTTGAAGTATTATCTTTTGTTGTAGTCTATTAGTGACATTGTTAACAAGCTTACTATCACTATTACCTCCTGTATACTTATTCTTATGCTGAGTTTTAGTGGGCTTCTTTTCTTTAACCTTAAATTCTAGTGGGCTTCTCTTCTTATGCTGAGTTTTATTATTAACAAGCTTACTATCACTATTCTCTTCTTGTTATATATTTACATTGATTATTTTTATAATCACTGAATAATTAAATAATTTATATAATGATATATTTAAAAATAATTTTATTATGTAAATTATAAATATATGTTTGAAAATTATTAAAACAAAAAAAAAAAATATTAACATGGGTTTGAAATGAATTTTATTTGTATGATATTGAGACCATATAGTTTTTTTTTTTTAAATGGTTTATATGGAAATGAAACGGGTCCCTCCTATATTACATCATGACCATAGAGTAATATTATAACAACTTGACAATTATGTATGTATCATTTGGCAACATTTATACCTAGGTTTTCTCTTGAAACGTTGAGGAATATAATTGATTGAGCTAATATCATTTTATATCATAACGACATAGTGTTAATTTTTTAATTTATTGTTTTCTCACAAAAAAATTGTAATTTTATATTAAGAAAATATAAAATTACATTCTTCATATGCTTCTTTGGGATTTTCTCAAAATTTCAATAGTGACCCAAAAATCATGCCGCTAGCTATCGCTATCACCTAATTTCTATCCTTAGGCACCTTCCCAACTTATCATACAATATCCTTTAAATCGCTAACTTTTGAGTTTTTTAAAAAAAGATGTTTTATGTGTGCTTACTTTAACTAGAGTGTATTAATCCCCCTAGATAGATATTTGGAACAGTTGAAGTGCATTGCTCTAATTGAATTATTGTACTAAGCACATACCTAGATCAATCTAAAGTTCCTCCTTTGAGAGTTCATCTACATAGTGTTATTATATTACAACACTTTGGAAATTATATCTAGTTGAACTCGTGTTATTTAATGCAAATTATAGATAATTATTGAAACATATCCTATCAATAAGTTATAGGGTGTGAACGTGCATTGATGTGTCTCAAATCAAGCACATTAGCCAATAGTTATTTGATCTTTGACGAGGGAAATCTAACATAAGGCTATCACGTTCATATTTCACTCTTTAGATTTTATACAAGAAAAGTAATTTTTTTGTTAGTTAAGTACATCATTATCACAAATCCCATCACATTTAAGAACATATCCTATTAACAACTCTAGTGGTAATTTAGAAAAAAACATGTCAAATTTCAATTTATGGAGTACAATAATGATAAGAAAAATTATAATTATAATTATATATATATATATATATATATATATATATATATATATATATATATATATATATATATATATATATATATATATATATAAGGTTTGGTTAGTGTGAGAAACCTCTACAATCGACGCTCAAGGCTGGGCATCCCCATCCCACCATAACCTTTCAAAAGGGGGGAAGTTTAGCTTATCAATAGGGAGTTTAATACATAGTCACATACATATCAAAATTTGAACCTTAAACCTCCCAAAGAAGAGCCAAAGCCTGAACCATTGAGTTGTCCCCCTAAGACTTATTTTTGGATTTGGTTAGTGTGAGAAATCCCTACGACCGATGGTCAGGGCTGAGCATCTCCATCCCACCATGACCTCTCATAATGGGGAGAGCTAATCTTATCAATAGGGAATTTAACACACAACCACACACACACATCATAGTTTAAACTTTGGATCTCTTGAAGAAGATCCAAATCCTGAACCATTATGTTGTCCCTTAGGACAATAAGAAAAATAATATTACTAAATATCTAAATAGATATGTTATAGTTTAAAATATTAGGAATACAATTAAAAGTGAAGATTCACTAGTTTATTATTCATATAAAGCATATTCCTACTCTCTTTTTTAAAAGTAAATATAGAATTAATTAAGAAAAAATAGCCAATAATAAAGAAAAGGACTGTTAGTTGAACAAACCAGCTAAGATTAGTTACAAAAAGGATAAAAATACTAGTCTTGCTACTATTATCCTTATCTAGACTATATCTAATGAAAATTACAATAGTAAATTCCTAAATCTAAATCTCAAAATAAATATCCAAAGTCATCCTTATCGTCAGTATCCCATATTATATTCACCAACTTTACTATCCTCAATCGACCTATTTTTGTAGATCTTATCTATCCTTTTTTGTTTCTTTTTTCATGTGCTTCATCATCTCTTTAATGAGTGATATAAAGTTGCATGTGTGCTGAGTATATAGCCCCATTGGTTAGAACATCCACTTCTTTGTTGAACTCCCTCTTGATGTGGGAGTAAATGACTTGAGTGAATTTGGATTCCAAATCCTTGATGCGTGCATAGATGATACTTAATTGTAGTGATGATAAAGTTGTTTGATTGAAAAGAACAAAGGTTATCAATTTAGAGTCCCCATAAACATGTAGTTTTCGAATACCATTTTTGGCTGCCAATTTGAGATCAAATTTATAGCTAATTCCTTCAGCTAAATTATTGGAAGCTTACCCCAAATAAATATTATAATTGAGAAGAAATCTTGTCTTCTCTTGGAAAATGATTCCCCCTATTGTTGTTATTCCTGGATTAGACTTTGAAGTACCCTAAAAATAGATCTATGTATTGGATCATTGGTATACATACTTTAGAGATGATGTTCATGCATAATAAAGATTATATATCCATTCTTTGTAGCATGAGAAGCTCTGATCAAGTTGGTTTTCTAGGATTTTGTTTTTTTTGTAGTTTGCTTTTGTATTTGAAACTATCCTCCAAATAATTTTGCGTACTAGTTCTCTAGTTTTGTTACTTTTTCCTTCAAAAATTAATTTATTTATGTATTTTCATATTATCCATGTTATGTAGAAAGGGATGGATTCCCAGAAATACTTGATCAAATATTTTTTTGAGACCCCATTTATACATTTGGCTCCATTGATTTAAGCACTTCTTTGCATTGATGTTACCTGTAATTACTGAGTCAAATTTAGATGCAACTCCTATCCAAATATATAGGGTTGTTGGGCATTCAAAGATAATATTTTTGGTGGTTTCCTTGCTTTTGAAGCATCCAAACATATATGAGGTCCCATTATGTTTCTCTTTTGTAAATTCTCTCTAGTGAGAATTTTATTTTAATGTATTAGCCAATAAAATAATTAAATTCTAGGGGGGATCTGATCCTAATCCACTAGATGTTGCATTGTTGTTGATTCAAACAAAACAAAATATATGGTTTAACAATTTTGATATTAAAGACTACATGCATTCCTTGGTGGTAGATAAATATTAAAGGTATCCTATCTTGTTACATATAAAATGGTGTAAGAGCCATAACATAATGCATTGAAATTTTGATTTAGGATGAATAAATATTCATTTTCAAAGTAGATCTCAATATAATCCAAATTGAAAGTTGGCATACATGATATTGATGTTGGTGTTCCTTATACTTATAAATTTATTTGCATCTAAGTATCTACTAAAGTTGGTTGTGTGTGTACTATATGTACTAAAGGAAACACTCATCTTTATCCTTTTTCTTAGTTTGATATGAGATTTATATGTTGATAAGCATCTAGAAACAAAAAATAGAATAAGACTCACTATACTATTCTTTGGCTTATATACAATAATATAGATATAGTTGGAGCTAATGTTGTAAAGAAAAGTATTTTCTTTTCTAAATAACACAAAAAGTGAATCAAGAAGAGTAGTTATAGAACCACTTCCCTACCTTCCTACCTTGTCAATATGTATCAAGATGATTGAAAATAAGATCTAGTATATGTGGTTCTATCATTAACTCTAGACACTGATAAAGATCTACTTGTTGTGACTGTCGCACAACTTGTCCCAAAATTTGGGATCCACCTTTCATTTTTTGTGTTTGGGTATTGTTTTTTCATTTTGAGTGCCTAGTAGGTTGCTTGGTTCTAGGTTGCAGTTTTTTTTTTAATTTGTTATTAGCATTTTTTTGACGATTTTTATCGTGAATTTTTTGTCAATTATTTTTATCGTCAATTTGTTGTCGATGATTTTTTATCGTCAATTTGTTGTCGATGACTTTTTATCGTCAATTTGTTGTCAATGATTTTTATCATCATTTTCTTGTCGATGATTTTTATCGTCAATTTGTTGCTAATGATATTTATCATCAAGTTTATTGTTAGCGATTTTGTTGTTAAATTTTGTGTTTTATTTCATGTGTATGTTTCAAATAAAATAAAATAAAAAGAATAAAAAATAAAAACGTATATATATATATATATATATATATATATATATATATATATATATATATATATATATATATATGTATGTATTAGAAAATTAATGAACAGGCACGTGGATAAATGTACGAGAGGTGAGAGCATTATTGTATTTTAAAATAGGAAAGGTATTTCCTTTAAAACGTTTCATCATGAAATAGAAGCGTTATGAAAAAGAAAATGTGAGGAATAAAGAAATGAAAACGAAGAGTTTTCATACAAAGAAACATAGGGGTTCGTATCCAGCCAACAGAAGAGAGAAACGAAAGAGCACTTTGAAAAACTTCAAATAGTGCAAGGAAACATAGAAACAGGGGTTGGATCTTCTTGGAGAGGCCAGATGCTGGAGTTTTTGGGAAAGGAGTTGGAAATCCCTTTTGTAAATCAGAACATTATTTTAATGCAGAGTTCAGAAATTTGCATCTTATTGGCAAGAAATAAGGAGTTTATTTATGCATGCTTGTTTTAATGCTTATTTTTCCCTTTTCATATTTTGGATTTATAGATGATGTTGAATGCATTTTTAATGGTTGCATCATTGAATATCTTAAAACATGAAATTTATTTTTGTTTTCCTTAGAAGCTCGCACCTAGGTTATTGCGAGTTGTGCAAATGCAGATTCGGGTAAACTAGGTTGCATGCATGGATGTCTCACATATTCGGTTTTGCAGGAATAGGATGGCATCATACTGGCTGTAGTGTGTTTTAGCATTTTCAGCTTTATTTCCATTTTCCAGATTTTATTTTTATTTTTCTAACTTTTCTTTTTGCAGATTTTTTTTAAACTTTGAGGATTAAAATAAAAATTAAAAAAATTAAAATGAAAAAAATAAATACATGGGTGTGAAGAATGAGCTTCAATATTTCATCCGAAACAAATTCGAACTCATTCCGAAGCCATTTCGATTTTATAAAAATTGTTGTTTTATGCAGATTTTTATAATTTCGGAATTTTATTTTTTCACATTTTGAAGGTAAATCAGATTTTTTCAGCTTTACATTTTTATTTGCAAGCATAAATGAACTTCCTTTATGAAAATTTCAATTTCATTAAAGGGGAGTGATTTATATGGCATTCCATAAGCTATCATTTTTGGAGCAATAAATTCACCTTTCTTTATGAAAATTCTGATTTCATCAAAGAGAGGTAATTTATACATTACATCAAAGGCTATTGTTTTAAAGCATTAAATTATTTCTTCTTTATGAAAATTATGATTTCATTAAAGAGGGATAATTTATAATGACATTTTAAGGCCATTATTTTAAAGCAATAAATTGTTGTCTCTTTATGAAAATTAATTTCATCAAAGAGGGATAATTTATTTATTATATCAAAGGCTACTATAGCTAAGGGGTTATCCATTTCATGAGGTTTAAAGCAACATTAAATGAATTCTTTCATCATTTGAAATTCATGTTTAGAGATAGGTTTTAATCTTCTATTTCATGCTTAAAGTAGGATTTAATGCAAGATAAAAACTTGTTTAAAATCTACTTAATCTAAAGAAGATAAAATCTACCTAAAATCCTTCAAGATAAAAGGAATTAAGGCTTTACATCGTGGTCATATGAGGGCCAATTCACATTTATATTTCTTTAAGTTTTATGAACAATCATTAATATAGCATGGTAAAATAAACCAACACATGCCCCTTGTTAATAGTTACTTGCAATCACTAAGGTGTTCCTAGCATTTATTTGATATATCTTCATTGAGATTACTAATACACATGTGCAATGCTTATATAGCGGAACCTTGGAGAAGTTGTTTTGTTTTAACTTCTTTGCAAGAGAGGGTTTTGTGATCAAAATCCTAAGGGTGAGTGTGGTTTTGCAATTGGGTAAAATTACCACTCAACATTTTGGCGCTAGAAGGAGGGCATGAATTGGTGTTATTTTATTTATGCTAAATTGTTCATTGTTGTTTCAAATGCTTTTGAATTGTTCATGCAATGAATAATATGATATTGGTGTAACTTTGAGAGCTTTGAATTGCTAAATATTTCAAGTCCTTTTGATTAGCATCTTTGGCCTCCTTTAGCACTCAACACTTTGGGAGCTAGGAGGGCCTGAATTGATTTATTTTATTGCTATTTAGATGCTAACTTGTTCATTTTACTTGAAAGAGTTATTTAAAGACATTGGTCTTGACTAATGAGATTTTGTTGATCACTTTCATTGATTCTAACATTCTCTATTTTGATGATGCATTAATGCTAACCTATTGTAAATTTGAGAATGTTCTTCAATGTCATGGTTTAATTGATGTATATATTTTGGTTAATGCTAACATGATGATTCATATGTTAAACATTTGAGATTGGTTAGTCATTTCATGCTTCTTTGTAAGAAATATTTATTTGACTAACAAATTGGTTCTGAAGTTATTCTTTGAGTTTCACTAATGGCATCGGTTTTTCCAGCTAGGGTAGGAATTTCATTGTGGATAGCTGACTATTATAGTCACTTAGACATGCCTACTCATCAAATTCCTCAAGGTGTAGAAAATCATTTACCCATGTTTAAGCATGATGTGACCTCGACTGAGGAACATATTCAAAGATACAAGGACATCTTAAGGCATTTGCAAATGTGGAATGGAGATGTTCCTTGTAGATTATTTTCATACACATTGGATGAGGTTGCATATGAGTGGTACCTATACCTACCTGTAGGTTCCATCACTTCTTGGGCTCAACTAGAAGCAACATTTACTAGCCATTTTGGAAAACAAGTTGACCCAGTTTTGATGTTAAATCAATTTATCTCTATCTGTAAGGAACCTAATGAGTCCATGAGTCAATTCAATGATAGGTTCCATAAGTTGTATACTAAAGTGGTACCCCATTTCATCATTTTAGAAGAGAGAGCTATTGAAATATACATGGGAGCCATACACCCCATAGTTGCTACATTTTTAAGGGAAAATCTTGATGACCCATATTTGCATGGAGTCTATGAGACCATGATAACATTAGAACAATGGTATGTTTCAGAAAGAGAAAATGTGGATCAACCATCATTGCTTAACCCTAGGGTGAAAAATCAATGGGATGAAGTTGAATGTCCAAATATTACAACCACCTTAGATTTCATCCAAGAGGATGTGCAAGTTTCAAATACAAGGTCCATTAATGAGGATTGGGATGAACAAACCCATCAAGATATGGAGATTGGTTCATGTTTACTCACAAAGGAAGATTGGGATAACCATTGGGAGTAAAATACAAGAGTTGATCTTATTGAAGAAACCCTTGACTCACCAAAGATGGTTGAGAGTGAATTTGAGGAGTCAAGAGATGAATCTGAAGACATGGTGGAATCTCATCAATTGTTTTTAGAAGATGATCATTGTAAAGATCAAGAAAGCCAACATGAGTCTAGTTGTGATGAGCTTGAGATGAATGGCTCAAAGTTTTGGTTTACAAGTGAGGATTGGGATGATCATAGAAAGAAGAATATAAAAATTGATCCCATTATAGAAACCCCTAAGCCATCAAAAGTGGTTGAAAGTGAGGTTGAAAGAAAATCAATAAATGAATTCGAAGATATAATAGAATTTCACCACTTGTTCTTGGAAGACACTTTGGATGAGATTGTTGAAACTGATGGCCAAGAAAACCCACACCTTCCAAATTGTGATAAAATTGAATTTTGGGTTACAAATGTGGATTGTGATCTTGCAAACTTGAATACAAAGAGTAACCCACTTTTGGAAATAATTGAACCATCTAAGGAAGGTGAAGGTGAGTTTGAGGATCAATCCATTGATGAATTTGAAGAATGTGAAGGTATGGTTGAACATCACACCCCAATTTTAGAAGATGATCATTGTTGGTGGAATAAATGGGAGAACTTTGCCACTCTTTCTAATGAAGCACTCACTTCACCTGATATGCAGGACAAGTTGCAAAGGCTAGTTCTACAACTTAAAGGAAACATCTCTCAACTACAAGAACAAAGGCCTCAAGATGCATATCTTGATGATGCTCCAAATCATCCTCATGAGACAAAGGTCGAAGATACTAAAAGTGATATTCTTTCGGACAATGGAGGGATCCTAGAGTGGATTGGTTTTGAAACATGTGATGAATCAGGACCTTCCATAAATTTGGATGAGGTGATTAAGTTTGATGATCAAAGCCTTCAACATCCTCGAGATGATGACAAGGAAAAATTTGAAGAAGAATTTCTTGAAGATTTTGAGGAAGAAATAGTATGGTTGGTTAACAAGAAATGGGAAGAATATGCTCACTCCAAACCTTCTAATGAACTTTTTGTGTCAATTAATATGCAGGATAATACAATTGCTTCCTCACATGAGGATATTACAAGTCTTGTACAATTTGAAAAAGTTTTGGAAGAAGGGTTTGAATCTCATCTAGTATTGGAAAGTGATAATGATTCTACTACCATGGATAAAGAAGGAGAACCACTTACTTTGGTCCCCTTTGAGGGGTATGGAATTAAAAATATTGATCCACCTATTGGCTCTACAATGTCTATGCCATCTCAAAATGAGGAAATTTTAGAACTTGAATGGTTTGGGTTTGATATCATTGATGATCCAATTGAAAATGTCACTTTATCTGAAACAACTCAAATGATTGATCAGGAGCATGTGTTATTTGACACATCCCTAGATAGACAAGACTCATGGTTTGAAAAGGATGGACATGTTTTTAATTGGGTGCCTAATTTTGGTGTCTTTGATAAATAGGTCATGGACAAAGAAGAAGTGCTACATGATGATGATGATGAAGATCATGAGAGAAAAGGAAGAAATCACGATGACTCACCAAGTAATGGTAAATGGAAATGTACCAAAGGTAAAATCTCACCTTTTGTGTTCCACCATTCAAAATCCAGGTGAAGGTTTGTCTAATGGGTTGTTGGATTCAAATACTATCAATGATGAAATGCCATTTGTGGTTGATAAAGAATTTGAGTTAATTTCTCCTCACACCACTAATAAGATATTGCTTTGTTGAATGAAAAAGAAGTTGATATGCTTGAAGTGTTAAATCAAGTTCATAATCAATTAATTATTGAATCTAGGATAAAAACTTATGATGATCCTCATTTAATAAATATCCTAGATGCTTGCAAGTGGTTGCATAAATTTGATTGGCCTACAAACATGAAAAATGAATTGGCTTTAAAATTTTTAGAAATAGGCTCTTGTTTGCAAGATCTCATATTTAAAAAGGAAAGCTTATTTCTAAATCATGAATTGAATTGTGAAATTTACTTGTTAAGGAATAGACAAGATAGAATTGAAAATCAATTATTGTCTAATCAATTTAATGATTTGAAGCTCACCTATGGGATTGTTAATGGAACTAAATCAAATTGGTGGGGTGAGAGAGGCAAGATGAAGATTGTTGTATTGTTTGGCCTAATCTTATTTTTGTTGGATTTCTATAAAACTTGGCATGCATATCATGTTATATGTCTTTTGAAATGCGCTAATCATGTTTGGGATCTAGGGAAGTGATAGCTCAAACTTTACACCATCTTGTACCATATTGTACATTTGTATATAGTTTTGGTTTTTCTTTTGTTTTTTGTGTTTTTTCTTGTTGTTTGTTTTGATTTAGTTTTGTGTTTTTAGTTTGTGTTTTGGGTTGTTCCCTTGTTTTGAGGTGATGTTTTATGGTCACTAACTTATGGTCTCTTGCCCATTTTTGTGTTCCTTTGTTAAGTAGGTTGGAATATCTAATCTGAAAGTAGGTGAACCTAAGAAAAGGGGGATGAATTATTTTGTGATCATGCTCAGATTTTGGGACTAAAATGGTGGAGAGTAGAACAATGAAATATTTCGCTAAAGCTCCACATGTAACTCACATATATTAAAGGGTATTTCTAGAAGTTATGAAGGATGAAGTTATCTTGATTTGCAAATTAAGGTAAAATTCAACATGCTCTATTTGTATGCTTCCTAACCCTAGTGATACATAAATCTTTGCAAAGCTATAAAAAAAAAAGGAAAATGAGCATTGAAAAGCTTGATCAAATCAGTCACAAGATCTAGATAAACTCTACCGAGGCTATGGATGCCTGATCGACAGTAGGGCTCTGTCTAGACACAGCTCGGGTAAAAGAAAGGCTTTGCAAAGTATTAAGCGAACACAAGGGTGAGTTAGATAAACCCTACCGGGGCTATAGATGCCTGACTGGTAGTAGGGCTCTATCTGTAAAAGTTTTCTTTTATGAGTTGTGCTTCATAGCCTAAATGCAAAACAGATGATGGAATCTGGAGGGTTTTCAGAGATGCAAAAATGAATCACTTTTTCACACACTGAGCAAAGGCAGATGGATTAATTATTTTTATTCGAAGTTGTTTACCCCCACCTTCTCGGGACATCGCTAAATAATTTATGTTTCACTGATCTTTTGTGTTCTCATTTCAGATTGGGTTCTTCACCCAAAATGCTCAGGAGCATTTCCCAACAGAGTCACCATTTGTTGTGGCTATCGCACAACTCACCCCAAAATTGGGGACCCACCTTTCATTTTTTGTGTTTGGGTGTTTTGTTTCGTTTTGAGTGTCTAGTAGGTTGCTTGGTTTTAGGTTGTAGTTTTTTGTTAATTTGTTATTAGCAATTTTTGATGATTTTTATCGTCAATTTGTTGTCGACGATTTTTATCATCAATTTGTTGTCGATATTTTTATCGTCAATTTGTTGTTAGCAATTTTGTTGTTAAATTTTGTGTTTTCTTTCATATGTATGTTTTAAATAAAAATAAAAATAAAAAAATAAAAATGTATATATATCTATGTATAAGTGGAAAATAGTAAAATACTCCTATGTTGGAATTGTGTTCCACTTTAATTTCTATATACATCTATATATATATAATAAAGAAAACATTATAATACAGTGAAAGATTAAATAAAGATAAAATTAAAAAATATTATATAAATATAAATAAATAAATAAATAAGATAATATGGATTAAAGTAAAGCCATGTGGATTCTTTAGTCATTTTAAGCAAGTCTATGACTTTATGTCCAAATTATATGTCATGGTTTTAAATGCTTATATATAATCTGGTTGTGGTTGCGAAAACCATCGCGACAACGACAAAAAAATACGAATGAGACCCACCGGTGATGTGGGAGACCTAAGCGTTGAGTACCCGAACACGTGGCCATATACAGGAAGATTCGAGATGACTTTCACAAAGTAGGCCCACAATTATCGAATGGTGATGAATAGACGTCTACAACAGATTTAATGAATGTGCAGTGGGGGGCCACACACAGTAGAAACCGCACAGTGTAACTGATCACTGATCTCCCAGATGATTCTAAAGTACGCGTATTGATCACAGAAGAGGTGAAGCAAAGTCACCAAAGAATTGTAAACTCGGTTCGGGAGGACTCCACGTCGATCAATGAGAATATTCAAAGAGTATGTCAAAATATAGCATGCAACGTTCCTTGATGGTATAGAGACAAATGACATGGCATGGACTTTGTTCGGGTTGAGTCTCCACAGTCTATCAGTCGAAAGGAGGTGATCGCTCGGGATTTAGATAATTTAAATAACCGAAAAGACTTGGGAACAATGAGCTACGTGACGATTCGCAGGGATAGGTCAGCAAGGTGGACGGGTGAAGATTACACTGGATGGCATAGCAGCGTGGGAGTCACAGATATTGGTAGAAAATAGGTGCTCATAGGATATCAAACACATTATGGGTCCATGTGGATATTTGCACCGAAGTGGGTGAGCAAACACCTACGGTTGACATGGTCACAACCATGCCATGTTGACAAGTGTCCCGCATCTTCTAAATTTTAGGTGGACAAGTCGATGAGTCAAACCAATGCTCGGTGAATGAATGTATACACAGATGTGATGGGGAATGGAGTGATTGATGTCAACATTTCAATGACGTGGATTGATGACTAGATGGCTTAGACAAATTCGCCATTTCTCAAGACAAGGTTTTACCGGGTGTCGAAAGGAAGAGATGCTATCGAAATGCAGTAGTAGTGGTACGGATGCGAGATGGACCCACGACCGGAAGGAAACATCACCCAATGAAAAAATGAGTTGAACACGCAGATATTATAGCGATGAACCAGCACAGTGGAGAAAATAGCGAGTGACTCCTGAGACTGTAGTGAAGTGAACAACATCGCTCATTTTCAACCGGGATAGCGTAGTGGAGAGGTTGGATTGTAGGCAATAAGGGATTGCCTGAGGAATGAGAATGCGGCTATTTGGGATCATCAATACCGAGAGAATGATTTGTACGACGTCGTAGAATCGAATAAATAGCTCTGCATGCTTACCGTGGAAAGGATTCCTTTAACTCATTTGGATGGCCAAAGTAAATACAAATGGGAGTTTTGAGTTGTAATATGTGAAATTCAGATCGTTGATATGGTATACAAGGGGTATGCACACTAATCGATGTAGTGTCAGGATGTGGAGATATTGCCTTCTATGCATCGACGGTGAGTGCAGAACCGGGTTTAAACGTATGCAGGGAATGACCCAAGACAACAATGGATGACAATGTGGCACTTCATACGACATGGATGTATTGGAGTTTCATCCAGCATCCATGATGGCATCAACATAAGCGTGATAGCACAGTAAATTAAAAGGATCCGATCGAGAGTAGTGGGAGATATTCTCAGGTGGTTTACGGAAGCAACATTGGGAATGTCAAATCACAGTGAGGGAATGAGGGCCTGATGGTGTGACCACGTGATCGTCGAACAAACACTGTGGTGACGGAGGAGTAAGGCAAGGTTTTTTGGTTGAAATTAGAATCACTCTACTGAAAATGACAAATACCTCACATTTGTAGAGTGGGACAGGTATGGTGCGTAGGTGCTTTGTCTCGAAGGAGAAGGCATAATGAGAGTTTCTAACAATAGATCTATTAATAACATGGAGGGCACTCTGGGCGTCAGTTGAGCAGCATAAACCGTCAATGTGTACAGGGTATAAGAGTTTGTATTTCCATGTTAGCCAATTAAATGTTGAGGAAATGAATGAATAGAAGAATGGGGTAGAGCTCTTCCTCAAGGGTGTTACGATCATGCGTATCCAAGGTGGCAGTACCTAAGGGGCCCCACATGTAATATAACGGGCTAAAATATGATACCATTTAGCACTGCCAAGTATGTATTTATAAAATTAATGAACAGGCACGTGGATAAATGTACGAGAGGTGAGAGCATTATTGTATTTTAAAATAGGAAAGGTATTTTATTTAAAATGTCTCACCATGAAATAGAAACGTTACGAAAAAGAAAAGGTGAGGAATAAAGAAATGAAAACGAAGAGTTTTCCTACAGAGAAACACGGGTTTGTATCCAACCAACAAAAGAGAGAAACGAAAGGGTACTTCGAAAAACTTCAAATACTGCAAGGAAACACAGAAACAGGATTGGATCTTCTTGGAGAGGCCAAATGCTGGATTTTTTTGGGAAAGGAGCTGAAAATCTTTTTTATAAATCAGAATATTATTTTAATGCAAAGTTCAAAAATTTGCATTTTATTAGCAAGATTGAAGGAGTCCATTTTTGCATGCTTGTTTTAAATGTTTATCTTTTTGTTTTCATGTTTCAGGCTTATAAATGATGTTTAATGAATTTTAAGGTTGCATCATAGAATGTTTAAAACATGAAATCCATTTTCACTCCTTAGAAGCTCGCACCTAGGTTATTACGAGTTGTGCAAATGCGGATTTGGGTAAACTAAGTTGCATGCATGAATGTCTCACATATTCAGTTTTGCAAGAATATGATGACATCATACTGACTGTAATGTGTTTTAGCATTTTTAGCTTTCTGGTCCATTTTCCAGAACTTTATTTTTATTTTTCTAACTCTTCTTTTTGCAGATTTTTTTTTTAAACTTTGAAGATTAAAAAATAAATAAAAAAAATTAAAATGACAAAAATAAATACATGGGTGTGAAGGATGAGATACAATATTTCATACAAAATAAATTCGAACTCATTACGAAGCCATGTCGATTTTATAAAAATTGTTGAAAATTGCTGTTTTATGTAGATTTTTATAATTTCGGAATTTTACATTTTTTACATTTTGAAGGTAAATCATATTTTTTTCAGCTTTGTATTTTATTCGCAAGCAATAAATGAACTTTCCTTTATGAAAATCCCAATTTCATTAAAGGGAAGCGATTTATATGGCACTCCATAAGCTATCATTTTTGGAGCAATAAATTCACCTTTCTTTATGAAAATTTTGATTTCATCAAAGAGAGGTAATTTATATATTACATCAAAGGGCTATTGTTTTCAAAGTATTAAATTTTTCCTTCTTTATGAAAATTCTAATTTCATTAAAGAGGGATAATTAATAATGAAATTTTGAGGCCATTATTTTAAAGCAATAAATTGTTATCTCTTTATGAAAATTAATTTCATCAAAGAGAGATAATTTATTTATTATATCAAAGACTATTGGCATTTCTTTATGCTCAAAACAACATCAAATGAATCCTTTCATCATTTGAAATTCATGTTTAAATATAGGTTTTAATCCTCTAATTCATGTTTAAAGTAGGATTTAATGCAAGATAAAACTTGTTTAAAATCTACTTAATAAAGGAAGATAAAATCTACCTAAAATCCTCCAAGATAAAAGGAATTAAGGCTTTACATCATGGTCATATGAGGGCCAATTCACATTTATATTTCTTTAAGTTTTATGAACAATCATTAATATAGCATGGTAAAATAAACCAACACATACCCCTTGTAAACTATTATTTGCAATCACTAAAGTATTCATAGCATTTAACTGATATATCTTCATTGAGATTACTAATACACATGTGCAATGCTTATATAGCAGAACCTTGGAGAAGTTGTTTGTTTTAACTTCTTTGTAAGAGAGGGTGTTGTGATCAAAATACTAAGGGAGAGTGTGATTTTGCAATTGGGTAAAAATTATCACTCAACACTACTAAGTAGTGCTAACCATTAAGATTAATACTAAGTGATGCTAACAAGCATCACCCTATATAATGGACTTGATACTAGTGGATTAATATCAAGTCTTTGTTGGAATTGTGTGTCTTGATGCCAAGGTCTAGTTGAAATCATTAATTTTGTTTATCCCATGATAATTTTGACACTATAAGGAAGTACAACAATTCATTGCTATGTAAATAGATCTATTATGAACTAGTATACAAATGCTTATTATTTCTTAGGTGTTGAGACTTTCTTATTACCATGAGTAATGAGGAATTGATCAAACCTAATGATTGTTTGTCACTATTGAGAAGAGATGATCCCAATATAGTCTTATTGTAATTAAGAAAATAAATTATTAAGTTGGTCAAGTGTATATACCATTTGTATTGAGTTGCAAACTAAGTAGCCTAGACAATTATAAACATGTTATGTATCCTCAAGTAAGTACAATTAATATAATAATTAAACAATTGATTTGATGTAGGTACCAACTAACTTGAATCCAAATCTAGAGGATGGTGTATTACCATATGATCCAATAGAGATGGATGGGATGGATTGACAAGATTTGCATTGAAAGTTAGATACATTTTCAAGTTTAAATATTTTGAGTATTAACACACTTTTGGAGTCTCTCAAAACACTTTCTTCTCTATGTTGATATTCTACCAATATTTGCATCAATATTTGAGCCTCTTCTCTTAAAAACATTGAATTACAACCTTTAAGGATCTATCAAGGGATTTCTAAATCACCAAATGATTTCTCAATAGATCCCATCAAGCATTTTATTATCAATAAGAGGTATCATTGAAATTATTTGGTAAGCATCATCTATAATAATATTTATAAAAGAACGGTCAACTCATGATCTCAGGTTGTAGTTAGTTTTTCCCCTTTCTTGTCTTTCTAGCATTATCATTTTTATTTTTTCATCATTTCATTCATTTGCATGCTTATGTATTTGATAGTCCTTATCTATTTATGATTACTTTGAGCATTTATATTGAAAGAAATAGGGGTTTGATCCTTATTAAGAAAGGAATACTACTATTCCCTATCCAAGCTAGACAAACCCCTCTATCCTAATTGCTATTTTTCCTCATATCTATTTGTAGGTTTTTGGTTTTTGTAGGTATAGTAAAAAACATCATATGGGATCAAAACATTGCACATTTTTTCTTGTGTGCACTTTTGCTTTGGCTTGAAATTAAGTGCGAAATTTATGGGTTTTTTCTATTTAGGTTTCAAGTTTTATATCTACTTTGTTTGGATTGTTTTCTAACTTTTGACTAACTTTTGACTAAGAAATTTTATGAAAAGAGATTAGAAATTGATTTTTGATCATTAAATATTAAAAGGAGATAAATTCTAGTTTCTTTCTTAGCATCAAGCACAACAAATCAAATTGCATGTAGTCACATTTTCTGATAGATTGCTTGTTGCATCATTTTTCAAGATCTTGCTTAAAAAGTAAAAATAATTTTGTTTAATTTTTATAGTCATTCAAATTGAAAAATCATTTAGAATAGGTTCTTCTATGTTTGCATCCTTTTATTTGTGCATCTTAGTATGAAAATCAGGTTTTACCATTAGGATAGGTAGGATCTTAGATGGAAGCTATTGCTTCCTATAAAAAAACCATAGGTGTTTGCAAAATTGACTCATTCAACTAGATCCTTAGGATTCTACAAGACATCTCCTAATCTTAAGTATGATCTTGCAAAAAGTGAACAAGTGCATAGGGATTTTTCCTAGCGATATTTATCCTTTTTGTACCCAATCACACATACAATGTCAACCTTGAACATGAAACATATAATACTTTCAACAAAAGTTTCTACAGAGCTTTGATTCCTTTTAGACTCAAGCATATATATGGCAGTATCTCATCCAATGCATTCCTCTATTTTCTTCCCTTCTTATTTCTTTCTAATGTTTGCTTCAAATAAAATATTATGAGCTTTGACATTTGATGAGGAAGAGGGTCCTTCTTTACCATTTGTAATAGTGGAAAATTTCTGATATGTGCTATCTTTTATTGTAATTTTATCCCCTCAATTCAACTATATCTTGTCTTATGACTAGAAATTTTTACCTCTATGATGTCCCACCCAAGACTAAATTTTAGGATAAAGCACAACTTTTTAGGTGAGGTTTGAAACTCAGGATTTGAACTTGAATCTCCTTAATAAAAACCTAAAAACTTCTTTTTATATATATTTGGTTAGTGTGAGAATTCTCTACCACCAAGGCACAAAGGCTAAGCAATCTCTTACCAACCATAACCTCTTGTAAATTCAAGAGCTATGCTTATCAATAGGAAATTTAACACACACCCATCCCCTCACACACTAGCCTACCCTGCGGTTTAAACCTTGAAACTCTTAAAAACCCAAAAACTTATCACTATATTATTCTTCTTAATACACAAATTTATATTATTTATATTTTTGAGGACCGACTAAACCCAATTCTTCTCTTCTTCATCCATTTATTGTAAATTAGGTAGAGGGGTAAGCATCTACAGTGATTGCTTTGTACTTCTCTACGCATGGTAGGAAGACTTTGCTGCATTAATTTTAGTACAAAAACTTTGCATACCTTGTTTGGTGCCTCCATCCTTAATATTATTTCCTTCGAGGGAGCTAAAGTAGCTATACGTCTTTATCAAATCAATGGCAGCTTTTATAGTTGTGGAACAGGAGGATATCTCAAAGCCGTTGAATAATCGTGTTAGAAGTTATCTCATCATGCCAAAATAATTATCCCCGGGGACAAAATAATTGTATTCATTCATTTTGATGTTCTTGTTTATGAATATTTTTTAGTGATCTTTTTTTTATTTGGTTAATGTGAGAGTTAGCGGAATTTTGGAACCTTGGTTGTAATGTTGATATTACTTGCATTTAAATAATAATAATAATTTTTTTTTTTTTTTTTTTTTTTGTAAGAGCACGTTTTGTGGACTGTATCTATCAAATTAAACTTATTCTACCTCGTTTTTTTATAGCCTAATGTGAAATGGATCATTGGGTGATCAGGATTATGATACCCTCGTCGTCTGGTGCACATTCAAAGGATTTGGATCAGACTACTACATTTGCAAGAGGCTTTCTCTAAGGTTTGAACTTGGGTTTCTTTTTGGTAAGTGCCCACCTAAACTAGCACTTACCAATCCACCTAACCCTTGGAAATCATAATTATTTTTATCATTGTAATTTTTTATGGTTTATTATTTAAGGTAGGACTTTGTTTCAA
Source organism: Wollemia nobilis (assembly GCA_028583015.1). Taxonomy (NCBI): domain Eukaryota; kingdom Viridiplantae; phylum Streptophyta; class Pinopsida; order Araucariales; family Araucariaceae; genus Wollemia; species Wollemia nobilis. Next base: position 551,444 of record JAQPPZ010016900.1, on the reverse strand, counting down.
GTTTATTTAAATCTTTAAGTTTGTTACAAGACAAAAAAATAATTGTAAATAGATATTTATTTTGGTTAATTTAAATTTTATAAAATAAATATTTATTAAAATATATGAAAAATAGTTTTCATTAAAAATATATATTTTAAAAAATATGTAAAATATAAATATATTATAATAAATAACATTTGTTTTTGTCATTTTTTTTGTTTGGCTCCAGATTTTAGTTCAAGTGGAGAAAGTTCATATGGAGGTGGAGCATCTTCATGCTCTTATGCAACACTGGGGTAATGCCCCATGTATGGTCAACCGAATGCCTTCTACAAAGCCTTCTCGATCTTGCAAATTTTTTTGATCGCGCTCTCGTTGATGACTTCTCTCCTCTTGATATGCAGAAAGACATTGGTCTCAATTGTCTCCTATTCACCAACCCCAAGGTAACATTGGAAATAATACATCTCATCATGGCAGTGTCTGGGAGGTTTGCCAGGTGGAGCCAGACCTAGTTGTTGGTTGGGGAGATCCCATTCCCACGTGCCCAGTCGCTCCAACTAATGTGGTGGGTTGGGGTGTACCTGATGGCATTGATGAATTTGATATAGGTGATAATGTTCACATGCCTAGGGAGCCCTCCATATGCTCTGAATGACAAAGGAACCTTGAATTTTAACGGAATAGGAGCAACCAGGAGGGATTGAAAATTCATGTCTTTCCAAACCTTCCTACCAAGAGGTAAACTAGTGGAAATTCAATGCCGAATTAGAACTTTCCAAGATTTAGGACCACATAAGGCTCGAAGAATCCATTTAGTAGAAAAAGCAAAACCTTGTCTTTGACAATCATGTAGTCCCATACCTCCTGATTTTTTGGGAAGACAACAAATATCCCAAGCAACTCGATGAAACCCTTGTTTATGTGATGATTTAGCCCAAAGAAAATCCCTTAAAAGATTTTCCAAATTTTTATAGTAGGCTTGAGAAGGGATCCAACATGATGAATAATACATATGAGTAGTAGCAATGATTTTGAAACACACTTGAAACTTACCAGCTAGAGTAAGTTTTATAGTGATCCAAAAGAATTTCTTTTCCTCTACTTTTTGTAAAACATAATTCCACAAGACAACAAAGAAACTCTAGAATGCAAATGAGATGCCAAGGAATTTAAATAACATTTTAACATAAAAGTATTTTAAAAAACATGTTCTTTTATAAGAAAATCAAAAGCAACTGACATGATATAAAATTTTATTGCTTGTACATGCAAAGGAATAATAGAGTTACCATGGCGTTAGATTGAATACAAAATTTTGTAAAAACACAAACAATTAGTAGTATGATGGTTTATTGATTAAGATTTTAATTTTTCAATTTTTTGTTTTTTAGTTATAGTTTTTAAAATTATGTTTATTTTATTATAAAATTGAAAATTTCATTGAATTAATTTTATATTTTACTTTTTCTTATATTTATATTAATTATTTTTATAATCATTTAATAATTAAATAATTTATATAATAATATTTTAAAATAATTTTATTATGTAAATTATAAATATATGTTTTAAAATTATTAACGTGGATTGAAACGAATTTTATTTATATGACATCGTGATCATATATTTTTTCTTTTAATCGGTTATATGGAAATGAAACAAATCCCACACACACACACACACACACACACACACACACACACACATATATATATATTATTTGGTTAGTGTGATAAACCTCTACGATCAACGACTGAGCAATATCCTCTCAACCATGACCCCTGGTAAAGCGAAGCATTATGCTTATCAATAGGGAATTTAACACACAACCACCACACACCCACCCCTTCATACACTCGGCCACACTGTGGTTTGAACCTTGGACCTCTTGAAAAAGAGCCAAAGCCCAAACAATTACTTTGTCCATGAGTCCTCTTGGAACACAGATCCCACCTATATTACATCATCACAATAAAGTAATATTATAACAACTTGGAAATCATGCATGTATGATTTGGCAACATTTACACCTAAGTTGATACCAAATATGGGCTCCGTAGGGGACTTCCCTGGGAAGTCCTTATCCTCTTCCCTGCAGCCCATCCTTACACCTGTCCCAGATCCTTGGGAAGTACTGGATCCCTAGCACTTCCTTTGTCCTTCCTCCTCGATTGGTAGGTGCTACAGATGATCTCCTTGGGGTGGGAGGTCACTATTCCTTTTGTCTGCCCATTTCTTTGCTGTTTGATGGGGTTTTCTTTTGGTGCCTATGATTTGGGATATCCTTGGGTTTTTTTGGGACATCCCTGTGTTTTGTTCCTATTTTGTGGCACTCCTTTGCCTTCCTCCTTGGTTGGATGGTGTTGTAGATGATCTCCTTGGGTTGGGAGATCCATTATTCACTTGTCTGTCCCTTTCCATGCATATTGGCAGGGTTTTTCTTTTGGTGCCTATGAAATTGGATGTCCCTGGGATTTTTTGGATTGTCCCTAGTTTTTCTTGGGTCCTCCTTTGGATTTTATGAGTTCTTTCAAGAACCCTTTCATTTTTTTCTTGCAGGGTCCTATTTGGTGCTAAGGATCAAAGGTTCTTCTGGTGTAGTGCATTATGACTGGGGTTTTTTTTCATGAGCAACTCTTCATAGTATATTTTGGCTTGGTCAGGACCTTATGCTTATTTTTGTGGTATTGCTCTTTAGGTTTCTAGTTGCATATTTGATGGTGGGTTATCAAATTTTCATGGCTTGAGGGAGGCCTCTATGCTGATTATTGTTGTGTTTCTATGGGTCATCCTATTTTGGATCCCTGAAGCTGCTCATTGGTGGCTTTGGTGGTTGTTGTGGAGCTCTTGATGCCTTTTTTCTTGGAATTTGGTTGGGCCCTATGCTTTTAGGTGGCATATCGTGCTTCACAGCTCTTATGTTGAGGTTTCCTAGGGCCTCCCAACCTTTTCCCTTGGCTCTTATTTTTGCATTTTTGTTTCCTCTGTCTCCCTTGGATGTTGAGTAGTTTTCCTTGCTACAAAGAGATTTCATGGCCTATGGAGTCCTCTGGTTGTTGTTCCACTTGCAGGCCTATTCGAGATGTTGATCCCTATTGCTTCATCCTTCTACTACATATCTGTGCATCCTCAAGCAAGAATTTTTAGCGTTTCCCGCTCTAGTTTCAATTTTCAATTTTAAAATTTTTGTATTGGGCGGGATTGCCCTATTTCAAACTTTTCTTGGTAGGTTTGGCCTTTTTCATTTCTTCCTTGCATGTGCTAGTTAAGTGGTATTTTGCACGTGTTTTTTGGCTATTCTGGGTGGGGTGGTTCCATCCTAGACTTCATTGTAAAAATAAAGAGGGAAAAAAAAAGAAAAAGAAAATTATTTTAAAATTTTGTCCTTTAAGGCTATCCTTTAGCCTTTCCTAAAAGGATGTCCTTAAGCCTATCCTGATAGGCTTTCCTTATGTATTTGCTCTGGATTTTGGAGTCCTTTCTTGTGGCCTTCCTCTGGATTTTTAGTCTTGTGTCTTGTTGTAATCAGGTTTTGGGATCCTTGATAAAAACCCATTTTTAATTTAACTTATCAAAAAGAACATTTACACCTAATTTTCCTTTTGAAATATTGAAAAATATAATTGATTGAGATAATATAATTTTATATCATAACCACATAGTATTATTATAAAAATTTGACAATTATAGTTGAATTGGTGTTGTTTAATACAAGTTATAAATAATTGTTAAAACACACTTATCAATAACTTATAGGGTGTGAACATGTATTGATGTGTCTGAAATTGAGCACATTATTTGATAGTTATTTGATATTTGATGAGGGAAAGCTAACATAAGGCTATCACACTCATAGTTTGCTATATAAAGTTGATTGAGCTTGATCACATTTGGTAGAGATTTAAGAAAATTTTATTTGATTTAATCATTCTTCTACCATGTTCCCTCTTCACATTTTATACGAGAAAAGTGATATATTTTTTTGTTAGTTAAATATGTCACTATCACAAATCTCATCACATTTAAGAACATATCCTCTTAACAAATCTAGTGGTAGTTGAGGAAAAATATGTCCACTTTTTGATTTATGGAATATATATATATATATATATATATATATATATATATATTTATTTATTTATTTATATAGTGTTGGTTAGTGTGAGAAATCCTTATGATCGAAGGTTGGGTATCCTATCCTACCATAACATTTTATAAGGGAGAGAGTTGAGCTTATAAATAGGGAATTTAACACACAACCATACATATGTTATGGTTTCAACCTTGGACATCCCGAAGAAGAGCTAAAGCCAAAACCGTTGAGTTGTTCCCTTCAATTTTTTTTGGATTTAGTTAATGTGAGAAATCCTTATGTTCGTCGCTCAGGGATAGGCACCACCATCCCACCATGACATCTCATAAGGGAGATAACTGATCTTATCAATAGGAAATTCAACACACAACCATAGACACCATAGTTTGAACTTTTGATATCTTAAAGAAGAGCCAAAGCCCAAACCATTACACTATCCCTTACGATAATAAGAAAATTACTATTACTAAATATCTAAAGAGATATGTTATAGTTTAAAATATTAGGAATATAAGCACAAGTGAATGTTCACTAAATTATTATTCGTATAAATCATATTCCTACTCTCTTTTTTAAAAGTAAATTTATATGAATTAATTAAGAAAAATTAGTCGAGAATAAAAAAAGGACTGCTAGCTAAACAAACCAGTTAAGATTAGTTACAAAAAATACTAGAACTACTAGTCTTGTTACTATCATCCTTATCTAATATATATCAAATCATAATTACAACACTGAATTCCTCAATCTAAATCTCAGAGTGAATACCCAAAGTCATCCTTGTCATCAAAGTCTCCCATCTTATATTCACTAACTTTGCTATCCTCAATCGACTTGTTTTTGTAGAACTTGTCTATGCTTTTATGTATGTATTTTTTCATGTGCTCCATCCTCTCTATAACAAGTGATATAAAGATTCATGTGTGTTGAGTATATAGTCGTGTTGGCTAGAGCATCCACTTCTTTGTTGAACTCCCTCTTGATGTGTGAGTAAATGACTTGAGTGAATTTGGATTCCAAATCCTTGATGCATGCATAGATGATTCTTAATTGCAGTGATGACAAATTTTTTTGATTGATAATAACATAGGTTATCAATTTAAATTCCCCATAAACATGTAGTTTTTGGATGCCATTTTTGGCTTCTAGTTTGGGATCAACTTCATTGCTAATTGCTTTAGCTACATTGTTGGAAGCTTACCCCAAACAAATCTTATAATTGAGGAGAAGTCTTGTCTTGTCTTGGAAAATTATTCCCCCTATCATTGTCAATCCTGGATTAGAATTTAAATCACCATCAAAAAATAGATTTTGATATTGGATCACATGTATACATACTTTAGGGATGATTTCCATGCCCAGTAGAGCTTGGAGATTCACTGTTTGTAGTATGAGAAGCTCTATACTAGTCATTTTTCTAGAATTTTTTTTTTTTTTTGTAGTTTGCTTTTGTATTTGAAACTATCCCCCAAATAATTTTGTTTACTAGTACACCAATTTTGTTGCATTTTCCTTAAAAAATTAATTCATTTATCTTTCCATATTTTCCATGTTATATATAAAGGTATGGATTCCCATAAATACGTAATCAAATTTTTACTTTTGAGACCCCATTTATACATTTTATTCCATTGATTTAAGAAATTATTTGTATTCATGTTACCTGTAATTGCTGAGCCAAATTTAGAAGCAACTCCTATCCAAATTTGCAAGGTTGATGGGCATTCAAAGAGAATATGTATGGTAGTTTCCTTGCTTTAGAAGAATCTTGAAAATATATGAGGTCCCATTATGTTTCTTCTCTAAAAATTCTCTCCAATGAGAATTCTATTTTGATGCACTAGCCAATAAAATAGTTCATTTCTAGGAGGGATTTGACGTTTCCATATTGTTGCTAACTTTGTGTTTACCTTTCCTCCTTGTTGGTCTTTAACTCCTATTTTGACTTGATATTCCCCTATCTTGCTTAACTCCCCCCAAATTAGTTTGTCTAGTTCTGGGAGTAAGGTTTATACCCAACAATTTAACCTTTGAGATTTATCCACTATTCTTGTATGTGACTAGGTAGGGGGGGTATTTCTAGTTAAAATATCTTCCCACCCATTCCATTATATCGGCTAGTTTTTGAACTCCTAGATTCTACAATTCTTATTGAATAGTTTGAGAACAATTAGTATTGAGAGGGTGTCTTCCCTTTACTAGATCCTCCCTAAGGTTGACAAGCCATCTCCAGGTAAACTTTTTAATGTTAAAAAAAGCATATTATTTAGCTTTAGTTTTTAGTAAGTGGACATAGGACGATGGTGTAAAGAACAAATCCCAAAATCAACTGGTGGTTGAATGATTTAAGACTCATAATTTTGTAGTAGAATAGGGCAGAGTAAGTGTTTTTTCAAATAGCAAATATTTAGAGAGGAAAATGAGATAATAAGAAAACATGCTGATAAAAAATATTGAAAAACAATAAATTATATAAATAAATTAGAATATTTATTTATAGATTATGTAAATATAAAATAACAAGAAAATACAAAGCATCAATACAATAAAATTTATATCAGTGCCAAGTTTAGGTTATTCGATGTAGTTCTTAGGTTGTCATGGGGAAATTTATGATGTTGATAGTGCTAGAACATTGAATCATATATATAGATATCCTAATTCTAAAAACTAAGATTTAAAATTATGAAGAGGAAGAAAAGGATGATTCCAAGATCATGCCATTTATGTTGAATACAAATATATATATACATAATCATGTAATAAAATACTGTATGATTGTGTAAATGGTTAGTAAATTGAGAATAGTGGTTGAGTTGCTTCTCTCTATCCATAATCTAGTGAGCGATGGTTATTTAAAATATTAATATCTGAGAACAACATAAGAGTGGATTCCTCCCTAATGTAAATGGGGTTTCTTAGGAAGGTTATGACCACCTATCAACTCTAATGCTATTGAATTCAATCTTGATTTCAATTACAAGAATAATGTGCAATTTGAGATGGTTGAATACTAGAATACATAAATACATAATCATACAATACATTGTGTAAATTATTAGTAAATTGAGAATAGTGGTTAAATTGTTTCTCTATATCAATAATCTAGTAAGTGGTGGTGATTTAAAATATTAACATTAGAGAACCACAAAAAAGTGGGTTCCTCCCTAATCCAAATTTATTAGGAAGGTAATGATCACCTATCAACTCTAATATTTTTGGATGTAATATTGATATCCATTACAAGAATAGTATGCAAGTTGAGGTGGTTGAATACTATATATATATATATATATATATATATATATATATATATATATATATATATATATATACTGATCAATGTATAAATGGTAAGTAAATTGAAAATAGTGTTTAAGTTTTTTATTTTTATCCATAATCTAATGACTAATGGTGATTTTGAAGCTTAACATCTGATAACTATAGAAGATTAGATTCCTCCCTAATCCAAGTGGTGTTGATTAGGAATCTAACATCTCTAATGCTTTGGGATTCAATATTGATATCAGTTATAAGAACCATGTGCAAGTGGGGGTGGTTCAACTTTTAGTAGTTATGAGAAGGAAATTATGCATAATTATGTACACATTTTCATATATCTTTTTATGGTTCTAGATAAAAGAGTGGAATGAATATGTGATTTAATAATTAATGTATATCCTTTAGTATTTTCCATATGGATATTTTTTAATAACCATGGACATATGTATTTGCCACTAGACATTGGTGCTTGGCCCACATATTTCCATACTTGTGGTGGAACCTACATGTTTGCATTGGAATAGAGGTATCATTGACATTATAATTTGGTATCATGTTGGAACTAAAATAAAGTCTAGCTTTGGATGGTAGAGAGGTATTTGCATTACTCCATTTGAATATATGAAAATGATCTATCGAATGATGCCATGGTGCAAATAATTGATTTCATATTAACATAGTCTAGATCCTTGTTGACAATGTGGATGAGGATTCAAAGAGTCTATATTCCACTTGGATTGATATTTTCTCAGAAATGATGATACCTTTTGTTTCCAAAACTAATTAATAAAAATGTTGCTTGATCTCATCAAGTGTGTATCAATTAACTTTAAGGTGACTAGCTTTCATAATCCTAAAGAGGTTGTGAGTTTCTCTAATGTATGCTTTTTCGTAGCCCTAGTCAACTAATCCATTATGGTTTTATTCAACTAATATTTATACTAATCCACCAGATGTTGCATTGTTGTTGATTCAAACATAAAAAATATATATGGCTTAACAATCTTGATATTAAAGACTAGGTGCATTTCTTGATATGGTGGTAGATACAAAATAAAGATATCCTCTCTTGTTACATATAAAATGGTGTAAGAACCATAGCATAGTGCATTGAAATTTTTATTTAGGATGAATACAAATTTATTTTCAAGGTAGATCTTGATATTATCAAAATTGAAAATTGTCATACATGATGTTGATCTTGGTGTTCCTTATACTTCTAAATTTGTTTGTATCTAAGTATCTACTAAATTTGGTTGTGTGTGTACTATATGTACTAATGGAAACACTCAAATTTATCCTTTTTATTATATTAATATGAGATTTATATGTTGATAAGCATATAGAAACTAATTTTTACTACATACCATAGGGCCTAATATTGTGACATGGAGGACAACTTCCCAACTTAATTAGTGGTATTAGATAAGTTATGATTCAAAGTTATGCAACAAAATAGAAAATAGTCTACTACTTCTTAGGGTATATAATATAATAATGTATAATCAAATACATATTAAAATATATGTATAGGTAAAATAATTGTAATTCAAGTGCAACATATAAGGCTTGCATGTAGGACAAGTAGTAGCAACCTTAAAAATTGGATAGAAATAGAGGATTAGGTTGTAATATGTATGAGGTACTAGCTAATAAACAAATAAGGAGATCAATAGAATAAGACTCACTATATTGTTCTTTGGCTTATAGGCAAGAACATAGATATAGTTAGAGATCATGTTGTAAAGAAAAGTGTTTTCTTTTCTAAATAACACAAGAAGTGACTCAAGATAAGTATTTATAGAACTACTTACCTACCTTCTTATGTTGTCAATATGTTTCAAGATGATTGAAAATAAGATCTAGTAAATGTGGTTCTATCATTAATTCTAGATATTGAGAAAGATCTACTAAGTAGTGCTAACCATCAAGTTTAACACTAGGTGATGATAACAAGCATCACCCTATATAATGGACTTGATACTAGTGAATTTAATGTCAAGTCTTTGTTGGAATTATGTGTCTTGATACCAAGGTCTAGTTTAAATCATTAATTTTGTTTATCCCATGATATTTTGACACCATAAGGAAGTACAACAATTCATTGCTATGCAAATATATCTATTATGCACTAGTATACAAATGTTATTCTTACTTAGGTGTTAAGACTTGCTTAATACGACGAGTAATGAGGAATTGATCAAACCCAATGATTGTTCATCACCATTGAGAAGATATGGTCCCCATCTCATATGATTGTAATTAAAAAAATAAATTATTAAGTTGGTCAAGTGTATATACATTTGGATTGAGTTGCAAACTATGTAGCCTAGACAATCATAAATATCTTATGCATCCTCAAGAAAGTACATTTAATATAAGAATCAAACAAATTATTTGATGTAGGTACTAAACATTTATTTGATGTACCAACTATTGAGTTGATGTATGTACCAACTAACTTGAATCTAAATCTAGAGGATTTTGTATTATCAGAAGATCCAATAGAGAGAGATGGTATGGATTGCCAATATTTACATTAAAAATTAGATACATTTTCAATTTTAAAGAAAATTGAGAAAAAATATGTTCTGATATACTGTGTATTATGGTGTACAATCCATAGTGCAAACGTATTCTATTTAATGTGGGTTAAAGAGTCCTTCGTTCTTCAAGTTGAACAATATTTTATTTCAACTTGAAAAGTATGGATAGTGTTGTTGGTTTTTTAGCCAGATATCACAGGTCCCAAAGTTAGGAACACAATCTTTTATTTAATATTTGAGCATTCAATATATGTGGCTAATATTAATAAATAAATATTCATATAAAATAACAATAATATGAAGTAAAATGACCAATATCAGTCATGCATTAACATGAATAACTTACCATAGAATTGCTCAATATATATATAAGCTTCTTTTTACGATGCTTGAAATACATATATTCTTCAATTGATATCTTACATGGAGATTTACCTCCATAATGTAGCCTTACAAAGGTGACTCTTTAATACTTGACTATTGCTCTCCTCACATATTCAGGAAATGCATATTTCCTATTCTATAAGATAAATCCTTTCATATATTTTGGTTTCTCATATTACAACTTGTATACATGAATATTGACTCTCTATTTACTATTGCACACATTACTCTATGAAACATTACACAATCATACATATTCACACATGCACACTCTATTATATGACACTTGTACAAATTCGTGCTCTTCACACTTGCACATATAATTACATGACACTTGTGCACATCCTACACATAGATACATACATAAGAGGAAATATAAATCACACTCCTAAACTATAGACTCACACCATAATATATTACATATTTACAATTGTACTATAAATGTACCATGAGGGCACATTAGCATGTACTAAATTATGTAATATTTTCCAACACCCCCCTTGTATTACACTATTTGGTTATTGAAGAATTTATTCTTCAATCTCTGATTCTTGTTTTTGTTCTGTTTCTCTAGCTTCAATATTGCTCAAGATTTTGGTGTTTACTTATCTTTATGTTTTTTGCATTTTATTTTCCTATCTTTCTTTTGCCTGTTCTGATCTTCTTCCTTTGTTTCTTCACTTTGTTCTTCTCAGTCTTGATATTTATTATACTATGTTGTTCCTCAGAGTTCTTTCTTGTTTTTGAAGTCTTGATCTTTGCTACATTTGTTTTATCATGTGTATCATTAGTGCCATTAGTATATTTTGTGAATAATTTTTATTTTTATCCTTTTCATAATTATATTTAATTTGATATTCAACTAGAATTCTTGTTGTAAGAGCTCTAATTTCATTTCCTTCTATAGCCTCTTCTATTTCTTAAATATCTTGAATTTCTTAGAAAAAAATTCCTTTTTGATTTTCTTCTCTTTATTGTAGTTGTTTTTGTTGACCATATTGGTATTGAGGTCTATTGAGTGATACATCAACCCAATTGCCAACATACACCAATGGTTAGAACAATAATTGTTCTCTCTTGAAAGGGAACATTGATTCCCTAAGGTTTGGGTGATAAGGTGTGTTATTTTCAAGTCTTAAATCAAAAGAATAAAAAGAGAAGGCAGATGGATAACTTAGGGTTCTATATAGCTGTTAAAAGGGCAAGTTATAATTCATTGTCAATGCTTAAGGAATGTAAATCCAATTTATTTGCTCAACTAATTATCAAAATATAAATATTTAAAATCAAATATTACAACTGACATGTTGTAGGTGAGTTGGAGAGGGTAGGGAAATCCTCCAAGGGATGTCCTTGGTTTGAATCACATCCCTACCAAACTCACATTGGGTACCCAAAAACTAGTTTATAATGCTGGTGCGATCAGGGCTGAGCGCGACTCCCGAATGATTTTGATGGTGTAGAGCCCCCTGATCATGGTTTCTCAGACCAAGGCAGACCCACAAGGTATTTTTTACTAAATTAAAAAAAAAAATCAAAGATTGCATAAAAGAAATTAGGAAAAGAAAGATTATTGACTTGCTACCTTAAAATTATCAATCATACATCATTCATTGCATCATTATTATGAAAATTATAGCACATAACAATGTATATTCTGAAACTTATAAATATATCACATAGAACACGCTTCAAAGATGAAATTCAACTAATATACTCCTACTTTAAGTAAATTTTAAAGAAAATTCAAAAGGAAAGGGTTAAAGAAAGAAATAAAACAAGCCATTGAATCTTGGAGCCTTAAACTGAATCTGTTGAAGTAGTAATTTTTAATCAACCAGCCTTAGTCTAATCAACATTCACACAATATGAGTCCAAAACAGTGTTATCTTCAAAGGGAAAATAAGCAAAATACTATAATAGACTCAAATGCAATCACCTTGAGTATGCATAAATTACACTAATAATTCTAGTATCTTGTATTGATAAAAGATGTTCAATCATTACATTCTCAGACTTGCTAGCATCATGTGATTATGAGAGTAATTCTCCAAGTACAATGACAAGGGCGTAGATATCGACTATATAAAAAGAAAATAAAGTTTTAACATGCCTATTTCTAAAAGTGGAATCTGACCTTTGAAATAGGGTCTTTGGCTATTTATAGCCTTACAATTTCAAAATTTTAGTGCTTTATAGTGTTGTTTTAGTGCTTCACAACTATAATTTTAGTGATTGACAATTGTATGGATGATGAGTCATTTGTCATTGCTTAGATGATGTGGCATTTTGATATTCTTCTTCAGCTTGATATTTTATTTCAGCCATGGATCTGTAATTGCTTTGGTGGTATCTCTATGAATATTAGATAACTAAATCATCACATTCTAGGTGGTCTAAGTTGTCATGCACCAGTGGTTAATTTTTAGTCCAGGTATAGTGTATTTATCCTAAATCTTTATCTATATCTTTCTTGACCTTTCACTTTGTTATTTTGTTATTGTAAGTCAAGAAACAAGTAAAAATTAATTCAAATTTATATTTGGTGGGAAAAATATTCTAATATGGTCGATAAATGCCCCTTTTTGATATTTTTAAAATATGCTCATTATTATTTTATTTGTTAATTTTATTTATGAAAATTTTTAATTTCCTTTATGTATTAAAGTTTCAAATAATTTGATTCAAATAATTTATTTCCACAATATGTTTCCATTAGTTGTCTCATATTTATTAATTTTTTTTCCTTCATAAGGTTTAAATTCCTTAAGAAAAGCAAGTGGTTTGTATTCCTTGATTATATACTTTAATTTCTTTTGTTAAAATTTTAATTTTCTTTATTATGCCTTAGTTCTTAAAACTCTTATTAGTTATTTGATTTGCTCTATTTTCATATCCCAGGCATTAGTCAAATATTTAGGTTATTCAATAATTTTTGTGATTTTAATGTGAACATAAGGATGAGTAGCGGAATTATTTATTCTATTTTCTTAGGTTTTCTAAACCTTAGTATTAAATATATATGAGCTCATAGGAAAAATTTGATCCTTAGTGCCGACAGAGAAAGAAAACTTAAACCTTAGAATAATTGGTGTATTGAAAGGGGAAATTTCCTTTTAAATTTCAAACCTTATTAGATGAATTTAAATGATGTCATCTAGAAAAGTCAAATGTTAGCACTTTATTCCTTGTGAAGAATTCTAGGCCATTAATCTCTTGGCTATGATTCTAAGCCATTGATTTCTCAGGCTCACCGAAGTTGTAGATCTACTGGATCTAATTTCAGTATATTGATTTTACCTTCCAATAAAATCATATCTTAGTGCTTCTCGGCTTTGACCTAATATCTCTATCTTTGACTTGATATCTCTCGTGGCTTTGATTTAGTATATCCCAAATCTGAATTAATACCTCTCGGTTATGTGTTTGAGCTATTAGATCTATCGACTCTAGTTTTGAGTCATTTATTTCTTAGCCAATGAAATTGTATCTTAGTGCTTTTTGGCTTTGACCTAATGTCTACTAGATTTGACCTTGTATCTCCCAGTTATGTGTCACTTTCGACTTTGATTCAAAGTCATCCATTTTTTAGCCAATGAAATCACATATTAGTGCTTCCAAATTATTTACATACATGGGTTAACTTAATGGGAAAATGACATTGATTTAATTCTTTTACCTTATGCTTTTAAAACCTTAGTGCCAAAAGGGAAAACTGAGTGCATAGACTCGAAATATTAGGGTTATTCGAGGATTTTACATTAGTTGAGAGATTAAAATGTCATATATAGATTTATGAGACATTGGATGGATATGTGACATAATAATTGGCATTTAAAAGCAAATTTTGAATTTTATATTTGAATTGATTTTCTAGCGCCAACCAGATTTAAATTGGGTGATCTAGCTAGTGATAAGGCAGATAATTTACTTGGGCATGTTTATATTAATTAGAAATCTAGTTTCAAAATTGATTTAATGGAGAATGAATCTTATATTATTGCAACTATGAAATTAATGAATGATTAAGAGGTCAAAATAGTTCTATAGTGCAAAAATATGGTAAAATTTAAAAGTGTCCATAATTTTATGAAACTGTCCATCTATCTAATTCAACCAAATGGGTATCTGGAAGAGTTGAAAATTTTGGAAATTCATTTTATATCAGATGATATACCCCTTTTAAATTCATACTACTATGGGGAATTGATGTTTTCAAATGGTATTTTAGCCTAATATTCTAAAATATTGAAGCTATATATGTGAATTTGATACCATTGTAAATATAATCTTGAGATATTTCCATCAAGCTTTGAATCACATCAAACGGAGCTCTATAGCAAAATATATGATCATTTTAAGCTTATAACTTATTATAGGAACAAACTGCCAAAATTCAGAAACCCTAAAAAGCAGCTTAAAAAAAGAATTTTTCAAGCTCTGAGAAGCAATTGCAATTCAATGTGATCAAGCTTAAAAAATTTATGTAAACACATTTGTATAAATTTTAAGTGGGTCCCCAATTGGGGTAGGTTGTGCAATGACAACAACAAATGACTGCCTTGATAGAAAATGCTCTTGAGAATTTTGGATAAAGAACCCAACTTGAAATAAATGAAACTTAAACTAGCAAAATGTAGACCACTTAGCAACATCCAAAAAAAAAGGGTTAAAATTTTTCAATAGAAAATAGATGTTCCATTTACCTTAGCTTAGTATGTGCTTTGTACATTCATTCCTCATTCTTGAATCTTATCATAATTCCATCATTTGGTTTGAAATTAGACTAGTAGGACTATCACTCATAAAGATTTACCTTTACACTACTCCATAGCTAGTCGAGCATCCATAGCTCTGGTGGAGATGACCTTGATATTTTCTAGATATTGGTCTACTACTAGCCAAGCATCTATAGCCTCAATAGAGGTTATCCAGGTCACCCAAGAACTTAAGTTAATTTTTGTTATTATTGCTTTCCTTCTTAATTAATTATTTAGATAAATTGCAACCATTATATGTGCTTTTTGGGTTAGAGATCTATAAGGTTGATAATAGAGTGTATATATGTTTATCTAAATATCAAACTAGGATGATTTTGTTCTTTATGAACCAAAAACTATTTAAATATAGTTGATAGATGAGAATCTTTACCAATATCTTACACTATTTTAGTTTCATCTATTTTAACCCATAATCCAAAAAAAGCTACTAAATAATCTAATTCACTAACTTTTAGTTTCACCTAATTTCAAACAAGTCCTCCATATTTAATTAATAAGAAACATTTCCTTTAGAGGAACCAAAAGCTGATTGCAATTTGAATACACTTGTCAAAATTTAAGAAAGGAAAATATAATATGAAAATGGAGACTGAAAAAAAAACAAAAAAAAAAAGGATTTTAGAAAATGAACTATCAATGTAATTACATAAACATCTAAACATTAAACATAAAAGAAGAACCTCAAAAATCAGAAAATAAAACTAACTATGAACCAAAATGAAACTAAATTAAAATAAACAGTGATGCAGGAGCATTTGGGGGGGCAACAGCAATCTTGCTTTAAAAAAAAAAAAAAAAACCAACAACAGGGCAGAAGTTGCAGGGTCGTGATATCGCGACCAAAAGAGGGGCAAGCGATGCAAAAGGCAGGAAGGGTCACGAAATCGCGACATCACGATATCATGACAAAAGCGGGGCAAGCGATGCCATAGGCGGAAGGGTCACGATATCGCGACAAAAGCGGGGCAAGCGGTGCCATAGGCGAAGGGTCGCGATATCGTGACATGTCGTGATATCGCAACAAAAGCGGGGCAAGCGATGCAATAGGTGGAAGGGTCACGATATCGCGACATGTCGCGATATCGTGACAAAAGTAGGGCAAGCAGTGCCATAGGCGGAAGGGTCGCGATATCGCGACGTCGCGACCAAAATGCGGGGCCGGCGATGCAGCAGATGGAGGGTCACGATATCGTGACATGTCGCGATATCGCGATAGGTTACATTTTTGCGCCGAAAGACGAGCCGAAGACGAAGAGTCAAAAAGTGACACGTGTCGAATATCTGGACGACGAAGCGACACAGGGAGGCAAAACGAAAGGTTCTGGAAGAGGAAACGAAGGGCCACCAGCTGGAAATGGAGCGTCACCCAAGAACCTTTAAAAAGGAGAACAAAGGCATGCACAAGGGATGGAAAAATTACTGGAACGTTAATTTTTTTTTGTATTTCCAGATTTGAGAAACTCTGAAAAGGCGCAATTCTTCTGCGACTTATATAATAATTTGTCGTGAATGTAATAATTTGTTGTGAATGTACTAATCATTGCATGTGAATATAATAACACTGTTATTTTACTATAATATTATGTTGTGACAGTAATTCTTTGCTGCATTTGAATAAAATACAACTATTTTTCTTCTCTATAATTTGGCTCTCGATCAAGTGGTATCAGAGCTAGAAGTTCCTGAGTGTGCAAACAGAACGTCGAACGTGAGGCAGTTTGCACCAGGACCAGTTTGAGATTTGCGGGAGAAGTGAGCAGAATGCCTCCAAAAAGAAATCATGGTCACGGGAGAAATGTGGCGCAGGATGAAGATTTCAGAGCATTGCAGAGGCAAGTGCAAGCCCTACAGGAAGAGTTGCAAAAAAGGGTCGAACCAAAGGGAGAAGACCAGAGTGACGATGAAGCCTGGGAAACTAAGGATCCATCAGATGATGAAGAAGCATTGGATCCTTCTGAAGCTAGATTGTTGAAAGCTCTATCTCAGGCCGGGAAGAGACCGAAGTTTGATGCCTCCACATATTCTAGGAATCTCAACCCAGAAGAGTTGATTGACTGGATCAACGATATGGAGGAATACTTTGAGTATGAGGAGATTGCAGATCTTGATAGGATCAAATTTGCAAAAACAAAATTGAAAGGCCATGCTAGTTTATGGTGGAAAGGAGTACAACTCGAAAGAAATAAAAGTGGAAAGGAGAAAATAACCAGATGGGACCGAATGGTGGAGAAACTGAAGAGACAATTTATTCTCGCAGATTACGAGTTGGACCTGTTGAGGAGGATGCAGAGTTTGAGACGGTCAGGCAAGTCTATCCAAGAATACATAGAAGAATTCTACAAAATCTCCATCAAAATTGGCCATTCAGGGGCTAATAAGGAGAAAGTAGCTAGATACATCAACGGGTTGAGAATGAACATTCAGGAAGAACTCAGCTTGATCAGAATAGCCACCATAGAAGATGCATACCAGTTGGCCTTGAAGGTAGAAGAGAAACTAAACAGAAGATTCGAAGGCAACCAGAGAGGAAGGGATCGTGGTGGAAGAACCGATGGAAGAACTAGTGGAGGAAATTACCGAGACCAGAAGAAGACTGGTGAAACAAGCAGACCCCAGGAATAGAAAAAGGAGAATACCTACCACCCGCGTGATCAGAACAATGACTACCAGAGAGGAAGAGGTAGACCTGGACGTGGGTATGGAAGAGGGGTATTCCGTGGAACCTATTTCCAGTGTGGAGAAGAGGGACACCGGTCATACGAGTGTCCTCAACACCAAGAAAGGACGGACAAGAGACCTGAGGGTCATGCCAGAGCTGCTATGGCAGATGAAGGTGCAGAGTCAGAACACTCTGAAGAGGCAGAAGGAGGAGAAGTGTTGATGATGAGAAGAACACTGTTGAATGAGGAAAAAGAACCAGAATAGAGGAAGAGCCTGTTTCGCACAAGGTGCAAATGTGCAGGGAAGGTCTGCAATGTTATCATTGATAATGGTAGCACAAACAACTTAGTTTCAGAAGAGATGGTTACTAAGTTGAAATTGGGAAAGAGGAAGCACCCGCATCCATATCGGATTTCGTGGTTGCAGAAAGACCACAGAGCACTTGTCAGTGAACAGTGCTTGGTCGAATTTCACATTGGAAATTATCAAGATGAGGTCCTATGTGATGTTTTGCCGATGGATGCTTGCCATTTGTTGTTGGGAAGACCATGGCAATTTGATAGACGTGCAGTGCATGATGGGCATGCAAATACGTACTCTTTGACAAAGGATGGAGTACGTCACAAATTGAAGCCACTAAAGGAAGTGGATGAGAAAGTGTGCAGTAGTGCCAGAATCTTCCTGGTGGATGGAAGACAGTTTTTGGATGGCCTGAAAAGGGATTCAATGTGTTATGCATTAATCCCTACTGTTAAGAAAGAACAGTACACAGATGTTCCAGCAGAGGCCGAACACCTGTTAGAAGAATTTCCAGACATCATATCAGATAATGTGCCTGAGGGTTTACCACCGATGAGGAAGATCAGTCACCATATTGATTTGGTACCTGGATCTAGTTTACCCAACAAGGCAGCCCACAGAATGACTCCTGTGGAAAGTGAGGAGCTGAGCAGGCAAGTCCATGAGTTGTTGAAAAAGGGACTGATTCGAGAAAGCTTGAGTCCATGTGCGGTACCTACAGTACTAGCACCAAAGAAGGATGGGGAGTGGAGGATGTGTACGGACTCCCGAGCTATAAACAAGATCACCATAAAATACAGATTTCCATTACCAAGGATGGATGATATTATGGACTGTTTGAGTGGAGCCAAGTACTTCACCAAGATTGACCTGAAGAGTGGCTACCATCAGATTCGGATCAGAGAAGGAGATGAGTGGAAAACTGCTTTCAAAACCAGAGAAGGTTTGTATGAGTGGTTGGTCATGCCATTTGGGCTAACCAATGCACCAAGCACATTCATGCGGTTGATGAATGAAGTGTTGAAGGAGTTCTTAGGCAAGTTTGTTATTGTCTATTTGGATGACATTTTGATATTCAGCAGAACCCTGGAAGAGCACCTGATGCATATCAGGAGGGTTTTTGAGAAGCTGAGGGAAGAACAGTTGTTGATCAACTTGAAGAAGTGCAATTTTGTGAAGAAGGAGTTGGTATACCTGGGATTTGTCATCTCAGTTGAAGGTCTGAAAATGGACCCAGAAAAGGTGAGGGCTATCATTGAATGGCCTACTCCAAGAAGCACTTTTGAAGTGAGATCATTTCATGGTTTAGCCAGTTTTTACAGGAAATTCATCAAAAATTTCAGCAGTATTTGTGCACCCCTTACGAAACAATGAGAGGGGATAGGAAAGACTTTAAGTGGACCTTGGGAGCTGACAAAAGCTTTGATATGTTGAAGAAGAAGGTCACTGAGCAACCTATTTTAGCACTTCCAGATTTTAATAAGGTATTTCAGGTAGACTGTGATGCCAGTGGTAGTGCCATTGGAGCTGTGCTGAGTCAAGAAGGTAAGCCTGTTGCTTACTTCAGTGAGAAACTCAATGATGCCAGGAAAAAGTATTCAGTGTATGATCAAGAATTCTATGCGATAGTTCAGTCCCTGAAGAAGTGGAGACATTATTTGCTACCAAAAGAGTTTGTGTTATATACTGATCATCAGGCCTTACAGTATATAAACAGCCAGGGAAAACTGAACCAGAGGCACTTGAAGTGGGTTGAGTTTCTCCAAAGCTATACCTTTGTGTTAAAGCACAGAAGCGAAAAATCAAACAGAGTTGCAGATGCCTTAAGTAGAAGGCAGAATTTGCTGATTGAAATGACAGTGGAAGTGGTAGGATTCGAAGAACTAAAGGGCCTGTACCCTGAAGATCCTGATTTTGCAGAAGCCTGGACGGCTTGCTTGGCACCTGTTACTGTGGACAGGACAAAATGGTTGGATTTTCTAATCCAAGATGGAATGTTGTTCAGAGGAAGTAAATTATGCATTCCAAGGAGTTCCATGCGGGAAAACTTAGTCAAAGAGAAACACAGCGGAGGACTGGCTGGACATTTTGGCCGGGATAAGACCATTGCCCTGGTGAGTGAGAACTATTACTGGCCGCAACTGCAGCAGGATGTGAACAAGTTTGTGCAAAGTTGCAGAATATGCCAGATGGCAAAAGGAGTGAGGCAGAACACAGGATTATATCAGTCGTTACCTATACCTGAGAGGCCATGGGAGGACATCAGCATGGATTTCATTCTTGGGTTGCCGAGAACACAGAGGGGAAATGACTCCGTATTTGTGGTGGTTGACAGATTCTCCAAGATGGCACATTTTATTCCCTACCAGAAAACAAGTGACGCGGTTCACATTGCAGGGTTATTTTTCAAGGAAGTGGTACGACTTCACGGTCTACCAAAAAGCATAGTTTTTGACAGAGATACAAAGTTTGTTGGGTATTTTTGGAGAACATTGTGGAAGAAGTTGAAGACAGATCTGAAGTTCAGTTCTACATACCACCCACAGACTGATGGATAGACAGAGGTGGTAAATAGAAGTCTGGGTAATTTATTAAGATGCTTGATAGCAGATAAACCCAAGGGATGGGATTTGGTTTTGCCGTAGGCGGAATTTGCATACAACAATTATGTCAACAAGAGTACAAACAAATCTCCATTCCAAGTCATATATGGAAACAGCCCAAGAAATGTTTCTAAGCTGAGGAAATTAGATAAAGGAGAAAAGTGCAGTGCCGAGGCTGAGGAATTTGCGAAACAGATGAAAAGCCTGCATGAAGAAGTAAAGAAACAAATTACAAAAATGAATACTCAGTACAAGACAAGAGCAGACCAAAAGAGGCGGTTCAAAGAGTTCGAAGTGGGAGATGAAGTCATGGTCCATCTCAGAAAAGAAAGGTTTCCAGCCAAAACTTATAACAAATTGAAGATGAAGAAATTTGGGCCATGCAGAATACTAGAAAAACGGGAGTCAGGCAATGCATATAAAGTGGAATTGCCAAGTGGGCTTGACATTTCACCTATTTTTAACATATCAGATTTAGTGAAATACCATGAAGGGGATAGTAGTGAGGCACCATGTGCAGAGTTGTGGAGTATTCCAGCATCTACTCCAACCACAGATGAGATTGAGGAAATACTGGACACTCGAGAAGGCAGAAGTACCAGAAACAGACAGTATTTTGAATATTTGGTCAAGTGGAAGGGCAGACCGGTAGAAGATGCAACTTGGTTGTCTAAAATGGAGGTTGACCACCTGGGTCTCCCTCTAACAGTTTAGAAGTGAGGATCACTTCTCAATCTACCTCGGATGTCTGATGCAGGAGCATCCGGGGGCAGCAACAATCTTGCTTTAAAAAAAAAAAACCAACAACAGGGCAGAAGTTGCAGGGTCGCGATATCGCGACATGTCGCGATATCATGACCAAAAGAGGGGCAAGCGATGCAAAAGGCAGGAAGGGTCACGAAATCGTGACATGTCGTGATTTCATGACATGTCACGAAATCGCGACGTCACGATATCGCGTTGTCACGATATCGCGTTGTCACGATATCGCGACAAAAGCGGGGCAAGCGGTGCCATAGGCGGAAGGGTCACGATATCGTGACATGTCACGATATCGTGACATGTCATGATATCGCGACTGTCGCGATATCATGACAAAAGTGGGGCAAGCGATGCAATAGGCGGAAGGGTCGCGATATCGCGACATGTCACGATATCACGACAAAAGTGAGGCAAGCGGTGCCATAGGAGGAAGGGTCCGATATCACGAAAAAAGTAGGGCAAGCGATGCCATAGGCGAAAGGGTCATGATATCACGACAAAAGTGGGGCAAGCAATGCCATAGGCATAAGGGTTGCGATATCGCGACATCATGATATCGCGACCAAAAGCGGGTCTGGTGATGTAGTAGACGGAGGGTCATGATATCGTGACATGTCTCGATATCGTGACATGTCGCGATATCACGACAGGTTACATTTTTGCACCGAAAAAGGAGCCGAAGATGAAGAGTCAGAAAGTGACACGTGTCAAATACCTAGACGACGAAGCGACACGGGGAGGCAAAATGAAAGGTTCTGGAAGAGGAAACGAAGGGCCGCCAGTTGGAAATGGAGCGCCACCTAAGAATCTTTAAAAAGGGAAACAAAGGTATGCACAAGGGATGGAAAGAAATTACTGAAACGATAATATAATCTCGTGGTATTTCCAGATTTGGGAAGTTCAATAAAGGCACAATTCCTTTGTGACTTATGAATAATCAGCTATGACCGTAATTTTCGGCTGTGACTGTAATATTCTGCTACATGTGAATAAAATAAAACTATAAATTGAAAACTATGGTACAATGATTGTTTTGTTGAACTATTTCAAGGATGAAAGTAGTGTTTTAGGAATTACCCATTGACAAACAAATGGATATATTCTCCACTCAAATTATTTAATCTAGAAGCATTTTATCCAAGTTTATCCAAAATTTTGTAGGGACCTAACCAAAGGTTGTCAAATTTGTCATGATCTCCCCTTTTCTCATGTGCTTTATCCCATAATAAGACTAGGTCAAAAATTCTGAAAGCTTTTATTTTATCTCTTTTATCAAACCATATTTTGATATTCCCTTGATTCTTACTGAAGTGTTGCAAAGCATCCTCTCTATTTTCATCTAAGTTCATCAAATTGGTTAGCCTAGCTTCTACTTTATTATCAAATTTCAAGTAATATTTCATGAATTGAAGTGCCAATAATTTTGAATTGGTGGGAAAGATTGGATCTTGGCCATAAACCATATGATAGGGTGATGTACCTATTGAAGCTTTTATTCTTGTCGTATCTGTACATAAATCATATTTGATTTTATTGTGCCAATCTCTATGATTTATTTCTAGGCACTTCTTGATTATAGTCAACAAGCTTTTTTTGGTAGTCTCAGCTAAACCATTCCCTTGAGGGTAACAGTTAGAAGAAAATTTTAAAGTCACTTTGTTATCATAAACTCATTATGCAAACTAAAGTGAGGTAAAAGCTAAATCATTATCATAAACTAGAGAGTAAGGTATTCCAAATCTGGTGAAAATGTGTTCTTCAAGGAACTTCTTTAGTACAGTTCTTAGTGGCCTGAGCTTCTATCCAACGAGTGCAATAATATATTGTAGTAAAAATATATTTATGATTGGCTAAAGAATTAATATTTGTGACTCCTACAAAGTCTAATCCCTAGTGGGTAAAAGGACGTGCCTCAAATACTATCTATAAAGACGTTGAAGCATTTATTTCTCTATTAGTAGCAACTTGACAAGTATGACATGATCTAACATGGGCATGATCATTTTTAAATATTTGAGAACAATTTATCCAACCCTCAATATCTGATGTGTAGTGGCATTTGTTGAACCATGTCTAGTCCAATATTTTCCATGAAAGTCATTAAGGACTTGAGTAGCTTCATGTTTAGGTATCTTAGGTAGATTCCTTTATGGTTTCTTCTATATAAAACATATGCTTTAATCATGAAATTAGTACTTTTTATATGTAATAACTTTATTTGAGTTGTGTTGAAATGATTTGGATATTTTTTATTCAACAAGTAGTACACAATATCTTGGTACCATTCGTCACTTTTGATGTTATCCATAGAATATTATTGGCAAAGAATTTTGGGGTCAATATTGATAAATTTTTACTTAATCCTTGGTCTTTGACAAATTTCATAGGCTAGATCTCTAAATCATATTCCTATAAGGTTGTAATTCATTCATCTCTTCTTTCTCCTAATTTATTTTACATTAGCATGGTTTTCACAACTGGGTTTAGCACAACCATAAAGATTCTATTGTGTAAAATATAATACCTAAATTTATTCACTACCTTTCCTAAATCATACACTTGTTTATATATAATTGTATATTTTAGTTGGACATATTTTAATGGGGAGCTCATAAATGCTATTTCCTTTTCTTCATTATTTTCATTATTATGTGTTAGGACACTAGCAGTTAAATGTTCAAAAGCAAACAAATAGATGTAAAAGGGATGCATACAATTAGGACATACTAAAACTGGAGCATTAGATATAGTATCTTTAATACCTTGAAAGGCTACTTGGGATTTAGAAGTCCAAGTAATGTCAACATATTTCTTGAGCATATCATTCAGTGGTCTAACTATTTTTGCAAATCTTGAGATGAACTTTCTCACAAAATTAATCGTTCTAAAAAATGATCTCAATTCTTTCTTACTACCTGAGAGAGGGGTTTTCTGTATCATCTCAAATATTTTAGGGTCAATTGATATATAATCTTTAGAAATAAAATGACTATATTTTTTCCTTTAGTTACTCCAAAAGTACACTTCTTAGGATTTAATGAGATACCATGTTCTCTATATTTTTGGAATACTTTTCACAAATCATTAACATGATTGGCATGTTTATTTGAAAACATAGGGATATCATCAATATAACTGAATATACATTTTCCAATTAGGTCTCTAAAAGCATAATCCATTGCTATTTAAAAAAAAAAACTTGTATTAATCAATCCAAAGGGTATTATTCTATAAGCAAAGGTGCCCCATTTAGTGGTAAATGTGGTCTTCATTCTATCCTTAGGATCTATCATTATTTGGTTATATTCAAAATATCCCTCTAATAAATACAACATTTTCGATCCATTTACCATTTGTAAAATGTGATCTATGGAAGAAAAATGATAATTATCTTTTTGAGAAGCCTTATTAATATTCCTAAAGTCAATACATAGGTGAATTTCTTCAGTTTTATTTTGAGCATGTACTATATTAGCTACCTAGGTAGAGTTCCTAATAGGAAAGATGATAAGTATATATAAGAGCTTTTTGGATTCCATTCTAAGTAAGGGGTTCTAACAATGGATTAACAGGTCTTTGTTTCTGCCTAAATGACTTTGTTTCTGGTTTCAAAGGGATAGTATAAGTTATTATTTTTTGATATGTTTTTAAAGGGATAGTATGAGTTATAATTTTTTGATTATATGTTTTCATATCTTCATAGATCCAAGCTATGACATATTTATAATATTTAAGAGATTGTATAATTCTTTATCTTTCCTAAATACTGCAAGATTTTCTTATTAGAACATTATAAGGATTTTTACTAGTCTCTATATTTATTGTATTATATGCTTTATCTTGAAATATAGATTTGTTACGTTTATTATTTTAATACTCTATATAAAAAAGTATTTCCAAATAAACCATACCTTTGGAGATTTTATTTATTTTTAGTATTACCTCATTATTTGTATTAGCTTCATCCAAGATTCTATCATCTTCATCTATGACCTAGTTTTTAAAAATTTTAAAATTAGTCATAAAATCTTGCATATGTTTATAATTTTCAAACACTTAAAAATTATGTATGTTATCTGGAATGAATGGGAAATCTACTAATTCTATGAAATTTTTCTTAAACCTTCTATTAGGCATGGGTTTTAGTGTACTTGTTGCCATTTCCAAGGAGTCTGCAATTCTATTGCTCCTTCAGGAAATTAGTTTAATGTTAAAAACATGGAACTCATTAATTAAATCCCTCATTCTATTCCTATAATAGATTAACCTTTTATCATGGCAAGCATATTTTATTCTAACTTGTTTAACCACCAACACAGAGTCCCCTAGCACTTTTGAGAATTTACTATTCTTTTTTAGGGCTGATTGTAGTCCATATATATGAATGCTTCATACTTTGTAGTATTGCATGTACAAGGAAACTACAATATATAAGTTGCTAGAAAATATTTTCCTTTGGGGTTAATTAGCTCAACACCTACTCCACTACCTTACCTGGATTTTGATCCATCAAACATAAGAGTACAAACTAGATTTTCATCTTTACTTTGCTTATTTTGTGATATCTCAGTTTCAAACTTATCTATGATCTTTTTGGTTTCAAGAGTGTAAACTCTTAATTCTAATTTATTATAGAGAACTTCATTGGTTTTATTATAGTCTATAATGAGCTCTTTAATTCTAGGTTCTCTTTATATTCTAATCGGATTTGCAACTCCTCACCAAGGTAACCACATATGAGAGAAATCAATGGCCATATACCTGTTCAGGTTTCTAGACCAATCTCTACTTAACAACATTCCATATCCATCTGGGATATCTACTACTTGAATGTCTATATATTGTTGTATTCTAGGTTTTGATGCTAATTGTATATGAACGTGCTTGAGTACACCAACCACATTAGCTTTTATTTTGTCTAGTTGAACTCCTATTCAATTAAAGGGAAAATTTTTCAAACCTAACTTTTGGTAAACCACATGTGACATGGTGTTTCCTAAGGCTCCTAAGTCAAAATGATAATTATGTAGATTCTTACCTGCAATCCTAATAGTCAAGAGGAAAAGAGGGGATTACTCTTTGTATTTTCATGATACAAACTAGGTACCTGTGGTTTTCTTGGATTAAATTTTATTTTGATCACTAAATGCTTTAATTAATAGTTCTCATTGGTCAGTTAGCTAGGCAACTTCAAACAAAGATATGTTTTCTTTGGTTTTCTTCAAGTCTTCTAAAATATTATACTTAGGTTTATTTTACTCTAAACCTTTATGTGGTTGTGGTGGGACATTAGCATTAGGTGGATTGAGATTATTGTTGTCTTGTGTGTCAGGAGGGATGGAAGTATGATTAGGTGGAGTAGAAGAAATTATTGGTGTCTTACCCTTGCTTCTAAGCATATAATTATGATTTCCTTATTGAACTGCCTATAGGCTTGTACTTCTTCTAAATATCCATCATATCCTTCTTCATCTCCTTCTAAGGTTTCAAAAGTTTCTACTACTAAGGTTGTTCCATTACTTGTGCTTCTATGATTTGTGTTCTCTTCATTAGGTATTATTTTCATGTTTTCCATTTATTTTTGAAGTATATTGAAAGTTATTTTAAACTTAGGATAAACATTTTGACTATGTTGTGTAGTGGAATGTACTCTGCACCAATTTTTTAAGGCAAAATCTAAAAAATTGACTATGGTATTATACTGATTCTGATTGAAAATGGGATTTGGTACTCCATTATTTGGACGTGTATTACATTGATGGTTGACTCTCTAGAAATTAAAGTTTCTATTCTCGGGTGAATTATTGGGAGGAGGATTTTGAGGTACCTACTTTTGCAATTGAATCATATCACTTCTAAGTTTCAAGACTAATATTTGTAGATTATCTAATTGAGAATTAGCATTACTGTTCTATAGTACAATAGTATGATTCACTCTATTATTTGTAGGTGTAGTGGGATTCAATAAAGCAGGTATGTTTTGATTTTGAGTAGCATTCAAAAATTATGGGATTTTCTAATTAGGATTAATATTTTGGTATTCTTATAAGCAGTAAATTGGTTATCTAAGTATGTTGGAATAGAAGTATGGGTGGGAGCGATAATAGGTTATATGGATGATTAAAATTGGTTTATGACAGAGTATTCAATATTAAAAATTATTGTAAAAGATATTCATTAATCATTGGGATCTGGTTAAATGTATCTGGTTATCCTAGAGAAGGTAAATAACCAATTCCAAAACCCTGACACAATAATTGTTGTTCTACAATCAAGACCTCACTATATACCATGGGTAAAGTGGTGATCTAAGGTGCTCTCCTTACAAACATGGATGTAATACAATCTAAAGATCTAAAATATGTTTTTATGGTTGCATCAATATTAAATGTGTAGGACAAAGTAAGCCTTTTATATAGCTTATGAAATCTGATATTGAATAGACTTAAAGGCTCATTGGGCTTCCTTTTATATGCTGCAAATGGATGATATATGATAGCAAGGTCTATGACTAAAAATATTATTTCTAGCTTACCCTAAGAAGTCATAGAGTTTGTAGGTAGACTAATATACCAATCATACATGAATTCATCTAGGGTGAGGGAAAATATTCTATAGGTAATATATTTATGTTCAACCTACAATATAATTAAAGCATCCTTATAAGCTTGTATGTGCTCTTCAGCTATTCTAGCCCTATCATGTTTATACCTAGGAAAATACCTTTCAACATTCTTAGATATATCATGAGTTGGTCTAGGTATATTCAATGGACTACTACCACCTAACCAAGGTGCAAATGCTACCATTGGTGTACTTAATGGAGTGACAAATGGATCCATATATGATGTGATGGGTTGAGGTGAGGTATTAGTGGAAGGAAGAGTACTTGACTAACCTTTACTCTTTCTAGGTCTTCTAGGGGGAGAAATACTATGGAATTTAGTATCACCTTCAAAGGTATTAGACCTGGTGATAATAATCATAGGTTCCAATTTTGATAGTCAAGTAGTATGATATATGAAAATGAATAATAATAATGAAAATTAAACAATTTTAGAATTCAAGGAATCAAGAATTAATATCAAAATTAAATGATTTATAAAAATTAAACCATAAGCGTTGGTCTATTAAGTTGTTTAGACCTAATGTAACAATGAATCAAAGATTTTAGGCCCTCCTTCTAGCACCATTTTCTATTGAGTGATATATTAGCCCAGTTTCCAACATACAACAATGGTTAGAACAACATTTGTTCTCTCTTGAGAGGGAATATTGGTTCCCCAATGTTCGGGTTATAGGGTGTGTTATTGTCAAACCTTAAATCGAAAGAGTAAAAAGATAAGGTAGTTGTATAACTCAAGGTTCTATATAATTTTTACAAGGGCAAGTTCCAATTCATTATAAAGGCTTAAGGAACATATATCTAATTCAATCGCTCAACTAATTATCAAAATATGAATATTTAAAATAAAATATTACATTAAAGAAATAAGGAAAAGCAAGATTCTTGGCTTGCTGCCTTAAAATTATTGATCATACATCATTCATTGCATCATTATTATGAAAATTATAGCACATAGCATTATCTATATTGAAACTTATAAAATATATCACATAAAATGATATTTAGAGATAAAATTCAACTCATCTACTCCTACTCTAAGCATATTTCAAATAAAATTCAAAATGAAAGGGTTAAAGAAAAAAATAAAACAAGCCATTGAATCTTGGAGCCTTAAAATAAATTAGTCGAAACAACAATTCTAAATCAACCAGCCTTAGTCCGATCAATATTCACACAATCTGAGACCAAGACGGTGCTATATTCTAAGGGAAAAGAATCAAAATACTATAATAGATTCAAATGCAATCAACATCAACATGTGTAGATTACACCAAGAATTCTAGTTTTTGGTATTGATAAAATATGTTCAATTATTACATTCTCAAAATTACTAGCATCATGTGATTTGTGAGAGTAATTCCCCAATTATAATGACAAGGGTGCATATGTCCATCGTCTACAAAGAAAATAAAATTATAATAGGCCTATTACTAAAAGTGGAATCTAACCCTTTGAAATGGGGTCTTCATGGCTATTTATAGCCTTAGAATTTCAAAATTTTAGTGCTTTATAGTGGTGTTTTAGTGCTTCAAAACTATACTTTTAGTGGTTGACAATTGTATGGATGATGAATTGTTTGTCATTGCTTGGATGATGTGGTATTTTGAGATTCTTCTTGAGCTTGATCTTTTATTTCAGCCATGGATATTTAATTGCTTCGGTAGCATCTCTATGAATATTAGGTAACTGAATCATAACATTCTAGGTGTTCTGAGTTGTCATGTACCAGTGGTTAATATTCATTCTAGGTGTAGTGTATTTCTTCTACATCTTCATTTGAATCTTTCTCGGCATTTTGCTTTATTATTCGGTCACTTGTAAATCAAGAAACAAGTAAAAACTAATTCAAATCTATATTTGGTGGGAAAAAATACTCTAATATGGTCGATAAATGCCCCATTTTGATATTTTTAAAATATGCTCATTATTATTTTATCCATCAATTTTCTTTATGAAAACTTTTAATTTCCTTTATATATTAAAGTTTTAAATAATTCAATTCAAATAATTTATTTCCACAATATGTTTCCATTAGTTGTCTCAAATTTATTAATTTTTTTCCTTCATAAGGTTTAAATTCCCTAAGAAAAGCAAGTGGTTCTTATTCCTTGATTATATAAATTTTAATTTTCTTTATTATGCCTGAAGTTTTCAATAGGGTTATGCATAGTGGCTATTTATCGCCAAATTGGCTAAAATTAGGATTTTTGAAATTTGGAATTGGCTAATATTTGGGACCCTTGACCAGGGCCCATTAGCCAAAAATTTATGGGTGCAAATTTTTTTTTGATCGATTCACCCCAATTTTATAATAATTTGACCATTTTAAGTTTAAATTTCCAGAATTCTACATGCATTTGCACACTATTCGCTTGGATTTCAAAAATGATTCACCATATTTTTATATATATATTTTGGGACCAACCCGTTATGCATAACCTTAGTTCTCAATAAATTCTAAAAAATTAACTCTTATTATTTATTTGATTTACTTTAATTTCATATCCCAAGTATTAAGTCAAATGTTTAGGTTATTCAATAATTTTCATGATTTTAATGAGAGCATAAGGATGAGGAGTGAAATTATTTATTTTATTTCCTTAGGTTTTCTAAACCTTAGTATTAAAGATATATGAGCGCATAGGAAAAAAATCGATCCTTATTGTTGGTAGCAAAAGAAAACTTAAAACCTTACAATAATTGGCGTATTGAAAGGGAAATTTTCCTTTTAAAGTTCAAACCTTATTAAATTAATTAAATGACATCATCATGACCAATCAAATTTTAACATTTTATTCCTCATGAACAATTCTAAGCCATTAATATCTTGACTATGTTTTTGAGACATTGATTTCTCAAGCTCATTGAGGTCGTAGATCTATCGGATCTAATTTTGGTTCATTGATTTTACCTTCCAATAAAATTGCATCTTAGTGCTTCGTAACTTTGACCTAGTATCTCTAGGTTCTTACTTGATATCTCTGGTCTCTAACTTAGTATCTCTCAACTCTGACTTAGTATCTTCTGGTTATGTGTCCAAGCCATCAGATATCTTGGCTTTGGTTTTGATTCATCTATTTCGTAGCCAATGAAATTGTATCTTGTTGCTTCTTTGCTTTGACCTAATATCTCTTGGATCTAACCTAGTATCTCCAAGTTATGTGTTTGAGACATCAAATCTCCCAGATTTGATTCTAAGTCATTCATTTATTAGCCAATGAAATTACATCTTAGTGCTTCCAAATAATTAATGTACATGGATTAACCTAATGGAAAATGATATTGATTTAATTCTTTTACCTTAGGCTTTTAAACCCTTAGTGCCAAAAGGGAAAACTAAGTGCATAGACTCAAAAGCTTAGGGTTATTCAAGGATTTACCTTATTTGAGAGATAAAAATGGCATATATGGCTTAAAGAGACATTGGAGGGATATGTGACATCATTATTGGTGTTTAAAAGAAAAAATTGAGTTTAAATCTTGAATTGATTTTATGGCACCAACGAGATTTAAATTGGGTGATCTAGCTAGCGATAACGCAAATAATTAACCTAGGCATGCTTGTATTCATTAGAGGGCTAGTTTCAAACCTGATTTAATGGATAATTAACCTTATTTTATTGCAACTATGAAATTAATGCATGATTAAGAGCTCAAAACAGTTTTGTAGTACAAAAATATGGTAAATTTTCAAAGTTCGCACAATTTTATAAAACTTTCCACATGTCTAATTCAGCCAAAAATATATCTAGAACAGTTTAAATAATGATAAAATTCAATGTATATCAGAAGATATAGCCCTTTGAAATTTGTATATTGTTATGGGGAATTGATGTTACTGAATGATATTTTAGGCTAATGTTATAAAATATTGATGCTATGTATACAAATTTTATACCATTACAAATATAATCTTGATATATTTCCATCAAGATTTGAATCACATTTAGCTGAGCTCTATAGCAAAAGATATGGTCTCTTTAAGCTTACAACTTATTATAGGGTAAAATTGAGAAACCCTAAAAATTAGCTTAAAAATAGAATTTTCCAAGCTTTGAGATGCAATTGCAATTAAATTTGAGCAAGCTTAAAAATTGATGAAACACCTTTGTATTAAACTCAAACTTTCAAGTGGGTCCCCAATTGGGGTAGGTTGTGCAATGGCAACAATAAGATCGATATTGCCTTGGATAGAAATTCTAAAATAATCCATTCATTTGATTTTTCTAATTCATATTCATTTGATTTTATTGGTTCAATGAATTATATCTACAAACATTTGTAGTATGACCCATTTTTTCTACATATGTGACATAATATTTGCTTCCATCTAGATTGAGACCTTGATGATGTAGCAGTGTTACTTGGTACATTTTACTTAGATATCAAAGCATTATTAGTCATTTCATCCTACTTCATATTCTTAAAGAATATTAACTAATTCATCAAAGGTTGTTTCCTAACTTAAAACTTGATGTGAAGTACCTAAATATTTGTTACTCTCTAGAAGTGCTCTTAATGTAACTTGAACAAGAAACTTGTCTTCTACTTTTTCTCCTAGAGATAATAACTTAGCATTTATATATGCTACTTTTTGAAGAATGAGTTCTATAATTTATCCATTATTAACCTTTAATGAATATAATTGAGATTATAAATTCAATATAGCTACTTTTTTCTTTCCTTCAAATATTTTACTTAATTTTCCCCAAGCATCTGCTGAAGTCTTTTCTCCACTTGAGTATGGTTATATTTTTATCATTTGTCCCAAATATATTTAATATAAGGGCTTTTGCATCACTTTCATCATATTTTTGTATTTTTTATTTATCTTTATTAGGATTTTTCTTTGTTTCATTTACTATATCCAAAAGTTTTTCTACAATGAGAATTGATTTCATTTTAGTTTTCCATGAAGAAAAATTAGGTCCTTTCAAAAGTTGGGATTCTGAAAGAAATATCTTGTTATTTGACATAATGGAACTCATTAAATTTTTTATATTTCAAATTATATCAATTCCTTTTTCAATTTTCCTTTTGAAGTAGAAGTCCTTATGACTCCCTAATTTCAAATAATCAATTTCAATAATTTTTAATTTTCAAAAATGATTGAAATTTGCAAAATTTTAATTTTGCATTCAATATTCAAATTAGAAATTATTTTGGAGTAGACAATATTATCCATCCTAAATTTATTTTTTATCAAATATTAAATTCTTCAAATATAATTCAAATTCTTTTTGGATTTGAATCTTTTTTTTATAAGTAACTAGAATTTTATATACAAACTGGGTTTTTTAAGAGGATCCCAAAACCTTATAAAAAAAAGGGTGGTAGCACTGAGATTTAAAGTAATTCCTTAGTAGATGAAAATAAAAACAAACTAAAAGGAAAAGGGCCAAAAACAACCCTTGATCCAGCAAAAAGACCAGATTCTAGTACCAACTAGTGAGGCCCACATCGCAAAAATATCATCCTCCCATTGTTGGCAGTCTGGGATCCTCCCAGGGGTGGATACAATAGTTTGGGATCCACCCGGGGGTGGATACAATAGTATGGGATCCTCCCATGGGTGGATACAATGCACCTACCCAGACCTGCGTAGGGAGAGCAGGATGGCCAAGAATGGCCTATAACCAAAAATCCTATCCAAAAACCAGAAGTAGGGAATTTTTAGAAAACTATAGAGGATCCTCATCTAGGGACAACTCAGTATGCAACCCAGGGTGTAGACGAGCAACAAGAAGCCATGCGAGCAAAGTAGCAAGCATCATTGAGATACATACTAGGGATCAACAGTGGGACAACTTGGGAAATGACATTAGGGTCCTCAAAGAAAAAAATGGGAAGCCTCCACATGAGCCTGAAAAGTGGAACAACACTACTGGGGATATCTACAGGCCAATATATCCTTGTGCATAGCAAGGAGAAATATGAGGAAGCCGGAAGGATCTAGGGAAAATAGCAATAGGCACAAAGACAGGATCCCGAAAGCTAAAACTAAAGGAGGAAGGAGGGACCACAGATGTAATCACATTGATATCCTCAAAAACCAGATAATATAGAAGGAAGCCCCCACCACTCCAGGATAAAGGCCCAGGAAGCACCATCCTTGCTCATGACCAGATCAAGGGAACTAGGACTAGAAGCCCCCAAATAGTAACTGAAATGAAAAACTTGAGGATCCTAGGCAGGAAGTGGCAATAGGTACAAATATGGGATCCTCGAAATCCTAACCTAGGGGAACCAGAATCTGCATGCACTGATCATGGGTACCCCCCCAAGATCCAGACATGCAACAAAAACCCTAGGAACCCCTAGAGAAGGGACCAAGATACCCCCATCCTTGCTCATGGACAACTTCAGGGAACTGGGACTAGGACTAGGAACAACCCAGGCAGAGGAAGATGCCCACCCTGAACACCAACCAATGCCCTGGGTTTCCACCAAATCACATATCCAGCAAGAAGAAGCCTCCAAATGGGAAACTAAGAAGGGCCCAACCCAACGGGATGGGACCATCAGCAACCATAGGCATCCCAGAGAAGAGTCACTTGAAGAAGAGGGAACTGGCCCCCCCAGACCAAACCCAAAGTAGAGAGGACCTCATAGGATGCACCAAGAAGTAGTTGAAATCCCAACCTGCCACCACCACCGATCAAGGAAGCCCTGGGAACCGGATCCATGCAAAAAACCTATAAAAAAACCTAGGGGAAATCCTGAGGGAAATTAGGAAAGGTATCCTAAAAACATACAGGAAATCCTAGGAGACCTCTGGGATGCATCATACCATGGGCTTAGGCAGGGAAACCTTGAACCTGTTGGGAAAGGAACAGAAAGTGGAGAAGGATCTCCCTCCAAGGAGATCATCTGCGACAAAGCATTCCCAGAGTGGGATGACCCGGGATGAGCTAGCTACTGTGCAAGATCCAGGGGAGGGGAAGTAGGGAGAGGGAGTAGGACCCTCCCCCTCCCCCCCTCTCAACCTCCAAGTTGAATCTTTTTGACTCCATAATTAAAATAATATTAATTTTCTCTTTTCACTTTTCAAAAATAAAATGTGGAAGTTAATTTTAAAACTTATCACTCCAAATAATAATTAAAATCCTTATAAATGTTATCACCCTTTCAATAGGATCAAGCATGCACCTAATTATTTTATTATAGCCTTATTAATCCAACAATTAAAGACACTTAATATTGAACTTTCCCAAATAAAGATATGCCAAAATATATTTTAATTCATACCTTCAATTCAAATGACTTCCAATGTTTCACCTTATGGTTATTGTTAGGGCGATGTGGGTAAATTTCAGGTCAAATTTAGGTGCTCACGTATGTCTATATTGAATGTTACTTACACTTCTCTACGAAGTGTTTCACATGTGCTATTAGCAGTGAAACCTCTTAGTCTGTCTAATCGGCTTTAATTTGGCTATCCATAGGTGCTATAAACAACAAAATAATACCTCTCAATCTTTCTAATACACTTTTATTTAGCTATCCATAAGTGCTATCAACAATAAAATAAAACCTCTCTACTTTTCTTCAACTCTCTAAAGGTATAAGACACTTTAACTCCATGAGATTGTTGCATATGTTTCCAAGGGTTCTCAACTCAAATATTCTAGCCTATTATCTCTACTCACAGGATCTATCAATGTTTTTTATATGTATATTTTAAAAAACTTAGAACCAATAGGTTTAATATTATACTTTCAAGATATTCAATGTGGCTTTGACCACTTCTTATGTGGTTCTCTTTTTACAGAGAATCCAATAAATATCAAGGTGAATTTCTTGTCCCTTCATGTAAAACTTTCTTCTGAGTTGGTCCTCAAAGCAACGTGCATCAATATATTTTTAGACTTTATCTATATTTGAACATATCTAAAAAAATATGGGTACTTTCTATTGCTCCCTTAGGAAAATCTACTAGAAAAATTTTCTATACTTCCAAGCTCTTGCGATCTATGTCCAATGATGTTGCTAATCTTAAATTCTTCTAGGTCCACATCTTGCTTCTAGAGTTTTCATGGTATTCTGGTTGCTTCAATATTTTCTTTCTCTTCAAAGATTGCAATTTGAACCCCAATAATATTTTATTCAAGCTCAAATATAAAATGAAGCTTTAGTTCAAATATTTAAAAATGAATTCACACCAAAGATATTTTCTCCCTAATGGTAGATTTATCTTGAACATGTCAAAATTAAATTCAAACTAGAATCCTTCTTTGATGCTATATTTTAAATATACATATTTCAAAAAATATTTGGTAGAGGGTGGTAGCTTTGATACCACTATTGGATTTTTAGCTAGATTATCACAAGTCCCAAAGTTTATGAACAATATTTGAGAATTCAATATGTGTGGCCATTATCAATAAATAAACATTCATATAAAGTAACAATAATATGGATTGAAATGTTCAATATCATTCATGCAATAACATGCAGAACTTTAAATATTTTTTCTCAAATTGTATACAATATTTTTTTTATGATGCTTGAAATACATATATTCTTCAATTTATATCTTACATGGAGCTTTGTCACCATAATATATCCTTACAAGGATTACTCTTCAATACTTGACTATTGTTCTCCTCATATCTAGGAGATGCATATTTTTCTATTTCATGCATAATATAAATCCTCTCATGTATATTGGCTTCTCATATTGTCACTTATATACATGACTCTTGACTCTCTATTTACTCTATGACACATTACACACATTACTCTATGACACATTGTACACTCCTACATCTATACACATGCACACTCTATTACATGACACATGTGCACATTCTCACTCTTTAAACTTGCACACATAATTACATGACACTTGTGCACATCCTACACATGAACACATACATAATGGGAAATATAAATAACAATACCAAACTATAGACTCACACCCTAATCTATTACATACTTACAATTGTATCATAAAGGTGCCTTGGGGTACATTAATATGTACCAAATAATGTAATATTATCCAATAAGTGTGATGTTGATCATGGATTTATTTATTGTTTTATTATTGATGCCAAATATTCTATAAAACTTGGTGATATAAATA
The DNA here is from genome assembly GCA_028583015.1 of Wollemia nobilis. Taxonomy (NCBI): domain Eukaryota; kingdom Viridiplantae; phylum Streptophyta; class Pinopsida; order Araucariales; family Araucariaceae; genus Wollemia; species Wollemia nobilis. The sequence goes on along the minus strand of JAQPPZ010016900.1, from coordinate 514,334 downwards.
CTATCAATGTAGTAGAAAATTATTTGTCGTATCCACCTTCTTAACATATGTTGGATTCTGGGTATCAATAGGTATTAAGATAACATCCAAATGTATGATTAGTTGGATAACAATACATGCTTACAATGGACTATATCTAATAGAACTATGCAAAGATTTACTATAGTGCTTGATAACAAAGTGGAATATAATTATTATAAATATATCGCCCACTTAAAATATCTTGTATTTTATAGTTTACTATGAGGACATAAAACTACAAAGGATTATGGTAAAACTAGTTGAATATTTGCTTCTTGATGATGTATTTGTATCATTTTCAAACATATTAGAAGATGGCATATAAATATTTATCATGGCTAGAGTAGCATTGAATTATACCTTTAAAGGTATCAAAATAATATACAATATGATGTTATCCTTTAATGATTATGATATCAAGTGTATAATATCATGTTTTATTCATAATATTAAAAGGTTGGGTGATGTCTAGCACATTAAGCATTGGTACTAGACAAAGGAACTTCTTTATCTCCTCAAATATTTCTTGCTAGATAGATCTCCATCATGATGTGAGTTTGTCATGCATAATCTGATTAAGTGGATGGGAAACATGTGAGAAAGCTAGGATGAATTGACAATAGAAGTTCATAAGGATAAAAAATATTTTAAGTTGGATTCTTTAGAATATGTCACTTCTAGATTACATGGATCTTAACTAGGTATATAATGTATGCCTTTCCAATTAATGATGTATCCAAGGTATGATATATGATACCAAATATTGTCACAACCCGTTATCCTTAAAACCTATTAAAATAATATTAATTGATTATGAGATCAATTAATGCCAACAAAAAGGGGTCATAGACCCTAAATAAATTTACAAAATTCCAATATAGGGATTTTGAAGAAAAAGTAATTATTATGGGGTTTCAATCGATCATATTTAATTAGGTTAATTGTATTTAATTTTGAATGTAATTAAATGTCTAATTTTTATTGGACCAAATTAGGCACTAGTAATATTTAATGCTAGAGGCCTATCTTATTTTTCCTCATGGCATAATTTGGTTGGTAGCGAGAAAAGTTAGATTCTTTCCTCAATTTTTTTAATTAGGGGTGTTTTGGAGGGATGTGAACCATAAGGGGCACAAAACAAAAATAAGGACACTCACCTTATCCCTAGTGGACCCTTTTTCTACTTTTGGTTATACTTTACAAGACATGATAAGTCACAATGGGTCCAAGGCATATTTTTAATATTATTATAATGTGGCCACTATTTGGCCCATGAGTGGAGAAGTGTCCTATAAATAGAGGATATTTTGTGAAGAAAGGGTATCTAGGAAGTCTTGGATACCTAGGGAGTATGCTCTCCACCTTGGGTGGATCAAAAACCAGAAGGCTTGAAAATATTTCCTAGTTGTAGAGGGAGGCATTCGAAGGATTAGAAGGAGCTAAGGAGGCCACTATGGAAGTTGAAGAGGACAACTTGCTAAAAGCAGGTTAGATCTTGTTATTCAAGAAAAAAATGTCTTATTAAATTTATTGCATTTTGTGAAGAAAATTAACCTATTGGAAATCGTATCTAGAAATCTTTGTTTATACCTGAAGTGGGAATATTTTAAGCTTTGGTTAATCAATCATTCCATTTGAATATTTTAAGCTTTGATTAATCAATTGAATATTTTAATCTTTGATTAATCAATTATCTCAATTAAGTATTTTATGTCCCAAAATCCTAATTGGAAAATAGTTGGTCAGAGAGACCCTATATTTAACCATTAAACACCCTACAAGTCTATCTAGCAAATCCAACAACGTCTCGGATAGAACAAGTGAGGCAAACTCCTCGACCACCAACTAGTGGTCGATTAACATAGGGAGAGTCATTCCCTATATTTCACCAAGGGGTCAACCCACAGCGAATATGGGATATTCGTTGTGAGGAGACTCTTGGATAAATATCAAATCCATAGCAGTAGGCGTCAGACTTTGCGTAAGGTTTACATCATGATCACAGTCATTAATGTTATGCCTTCACCCCTACGAAGCACAAGGGGTTCCCTATGAAATCATGAAATATTCATTCTACTTAGATCTCTCATCGATGCTCACCCTATGACTCTCCATTATCGTGCGAGGTTGGGCATCATCGTTAGGCAATTATAGTAGGTGGTAGGAAATCAGATCTAGGTTGGTTTGAAACTACCTAACTTCTAGTGTTCTCTACAATGGATTCCCTTTACTGATGCTTGTTCGTTGATCATCATGAGAAGCTACCTCGGTGTGTTTGAATGGAAGAAAGAACCCTTATATAGGCGGCATCCTTGGCACTTCCAGAGTAGATTGCTTCTTAGGTTGCCTGTGAGATGTCTACATCTCTAAAACCTTCATAGAGGAGTCTTGTGGAAGATAACCCCCAAATTCTTGAATCTCTCGAACACTTTGGATGTTCATGACTAAACCTTAGGAGGATTTACCATTGATAGGTCCAAATATTATAACTTAACTATGCTCTACATCCTTGAGGTCAATTCCATGATCCAATCTAATATTCATGTGTAAAATGATAATTTCATCGAAGGAATTCCTTTCATTCCATGGAAAAATTATAGTCTTACCTCATATGTTGTAGCTGGTAAAACCAAGTTTGAAATAAGGGAGCTATTCAACAAGTACAAGCAACAAATATAAGCTTTGGTGAGGTGGAGAGAAAGCTTTTAATTGATGTTGGGCACCCGAAGGTTTATAGCCAAGTGGGTGTTTGGCTTAATCACTACCAAATATTCCACCAAGAATGTCCCAAATAGGATCTGTTGGGAACCAAGTATGCTATAAAGGGAAAATACTCTGTAGGATGCTTGACCATGCGGTGGTGGTCGAGGACCATGAGCCACCTGTAGTTAGCCCTTCCAACTAGCATGTGCATGGTCATTCATGATGATGACACTAGAGGATTCCTTGGTGGGCACGTGTTCGATCGTGATGTCGACCTTTGAAAGTTCTTTGGTGGATGCCCGAGTTGTTATTTTGCCTTCGCCGCATGTTGCAAGCCATCAATAGCCAAGCTTTCAAAAAGGAATAGAAAATGTTATTTGCATTTTAAAGGTAATAGGCTTAATTGGTGAACAAAGGAATCAAGGTTATAGAAATATTATTATGCAAATTAAAGCATAATTATGAGGTAAATAGATATTCTAAATTATATTAAAAAGGGTATGGTTTAATGGTTAGATATAGACTAGATGGTCTATAGTTAAATTGTCCATCGCACATTGAAAGAAACATAGATCACATTTAGTGTTGTAAATGTTAATGGGGAATCTTAACTTTTAGTAAGAGATTCAAGTCTTCATTAAGTTATGATTTTAATGAGTATTATGGTGATAATTTTGTTTGCCTTACAAATATAGTAATTGATAATGAATAAGTTGTATAAATTATTTAAACAAAATGATGAATGCTTCATAAATTAAGGGTATGGGACTTTAATTTATGAAGTGAAGGTTGATTGTTTATCAACCCTAAGAATGAATTTTGGAATTATACTGAGGGAATTTATGAAGTTCTCTCTAATATCAAAGAGTCATCTCCAAAATATGGAACCAATGAATATCATAAACTTACACAAGATGTTATAAAATCCTAAGATGACTTAGAGAAAGGAATCAGTGGATTCCTTAAATGCATCTTTAATTATGAAGGAGCAGGTGGTTTCCTCCTTAGTATGGAAAATACCTTAATATTAACATGATGTCTTAGAGAAAGGAATTAAATAAATCCTTAATTGCATCATGTATGTGTATAGGAACAATAGCATTCCTTGAATTGTATATTGAGTAAAAGGGATCCGTTGAGACCCTTATATACTTGTAATATTTAACATCTTGAGTTTATGAATATGAGGAAAGATCATATTTTGGAGGCTGGGTTTATTCCCCATGAGGGTTCCCAGGATAAACAATGTGTCAATAATTTATGGTTTGCTTTATTATTTCTTGTGGATGTTGCATTTATTTCCAAAATGAAAAGGATATAAGTTAATGAGATGTTAGATGCTTTGATGAAATGTTATGCATATCTTCGATTATGAAAATGTGTTCATTTGGTAAACATGATGTAAAGGATGTATGCTTAATTTCCAATATGTTAATGATATACGATTGTGTCATTTACTTTTTGAAATGTAATGGATAATTATGAATGATGTACTTAGTTAATTTTACCTTTCAAGCAACTGGCACTTGATGTACTCAATGATCGTATGGATGCATAATATAAAATGTAATGGAATGTAATCCTTGTTTGGATAGAAATATTATGTGTTTAAGGATATGATGTAATAATATTTAATCCTTAAGGAGATAATTGAATGAGGTTGACCTGAAATTTACATAAACATTCATGAATGGTATAATCTAAGCAACTTGATTACAAATTATGGATTGATCCGAGTTAAAACTCGGAGTGGGTGGAACCCATAAAAAGACAAATAGGATTTGAGTTGTGGATCAAGTCCTACCTCACATTCTGAGTTGATAAATTGAGGAACCTGAGGTATATTAACTAATTAATACCCTTTTGGATAATCACTTAATTGTCTCATGTGCTATACATAAGGGATGCCTAAAATAAGGGGAGAACAAATAAGCCTTGATATATTTCAAGTAGTATAGTCATGCTTAAGGGAACATTCCAAGGATTATGTAAGTTGATCACATTTAGTGATTTTTCTATCTTAGTGACCCCATCGAAAAGATGTGGGAGGGATCTAAGAATCATGAGTAACCACTATTGAGGTTATTTCATTTAAGATGGTTTTTCCATCTTCAAGGTATTCACCTATATACTGGTCTTGGTGGACCATGGTGATTTCCCTTTTTATGAGGGATGAAACCTAATGCTTGGTCAGTATTCTCATACCCAAGTGGTATGAGGGTTTTGTAGAAGCTGATCACTTCTACTCAAGAGTGACTCTGATCAAGTCTTAAAATCTCTTGATGTTATTACCTTGATAACTTACAATCTAGTTGGAATGATTCTACCTTAGATCATGATTATGTCCCCTATCTCATGAAAGATAAATGTATATAAATAAATAAATAAAAAGAGTGGTTAAGTAGTGAAAATAGGGGTTGTTACAAATATATTCTTAGTCATGTTAGATTTTACCTTATATGCATTGTTTAAAATTTGGTGTATATGATCTATGTGTTCTTCCCATGTCTTACTAAAGATGAGTTTCTCATATAAGTAGACAATTATGAGGGAAATAGTGAATAGTTTGAGAATATAATTCATCAAATACATGAATGTTTTTGGTACACTTAATACCTATTGCATAACCAAACACACAAACAACCCTTACTTGGTTTTAAATATCATTTTTTAAATATCTAAAGAATTGACAAGGACTTGATGATAATTTGACTTCAAGTTGATAATGACAAAATATCAAGGTACAAGATACATGTTCTTCAATAATATCTCATCAGTAGCCTCATAGTAAATACAAAAGTGTCATGTGCCATATCTCTTTTGAACAAAAAAAAGAGGATCACCACATAGAGAATTGATGGGTTTGATATTTCTATAGTTAATTATATATTTAATTTTTCATTGAATTTTATCTCTCATAAAATAAATTGATGATAGGGTGGATTATTAAGAAGAGGAAAACTAGGTATCAGGTCAATATAATATTTTATTGCATGGTTAAGTGGAAAATCATGTTTATTCTAAAACACATTGAAATAGAATTGGACTAATGCATAGTCAAGTGGAAATTCATGGTGATTCATGTCAAGTTATTTTGACTTGAGGTTAGTATTTAATTAAGGATTTGGTGTCACTTTAAATACCCCATAACAAGTGTTGCATTGTATCGATTTGTGATATATGATATCATTAGGGTGCTCTTGAGGACCCACCCCTTATTCCATCTATCTATTAATCTTGTTTATCTCAATATCTATTTCATTTATTAATCTATATTTTATTTTGCTCTTGCATATTTTCTACATATGATCATGGTGAATGTATGTTTTAGAATATTTTGGAAAGTATTATGAAATCCAAAATGTTATAATAACAATTACTAGAGCTACATCATTTACTTCTAGAAAATAATATTTTGAGTTCAAGTGATTAAAGAAGCTGTTAAAATAAGCATTCGAGGTACTCATTTTAGAGGGAATATGTAGATAATTTGAATTTATAAATTCAAATTCTATTTGGTGGAAACACCCACCAAGAAATAAGTTTTACATGTCATTGTCGAGCACCCTTTTCCATGTGATTTACTTCTCTATTTTGTGCACTATCCACATTTTTTATGTGTCTCAAAGGATGGCATAGCAATTTTCATCCTCGTTACTCACCCTAATATTGTGGGTTCGATTTTCACCCATCATCCTTTGATTTTATATCATTTATAGTTGATTTAATCATACCTTAATTTTTTATTTTATTAACTCTACCCACACTAGAGAGAGTGGTATGTTAGCAAGCCTCTTGGATATTAGAATTCTTGTTGCAAATTTAAAACTTTGACATTATTTTTGTTAGTATTTTTACTTCTAAGAAGGTATAGATTCATAGACAATATACAATATAGCACAAGCTTCCGTTTAACATTCAACATGATAGTAGAATCCGATAAACCATCTCCAAATAAAGATTATTTCATACTAGTTGGTTATTTATTTTGATTACCAAATATAACTAGTATAAAAACTAGAAATAATTTTTTTTTTTTTGTAATGGATTACAAGGTATAGTCCTCATATTATTTTTAGTCCTTCTCCTTTCTAACTCCATCTATACATAGTGGTTCAATGGTTGGTAAGCTAACTTGGAATGTTAATATTACATGATTCAGCCTCTAGAGTCTCCTTTTTGAAGATGGTATTAGCAAAAAAATGCATGTCCATAGGCCATAAAGCTATGGATATACACAACCTTGCAAATACTACTATTGATATTGAATATGTTCACCTCAAAAATCTAACTATGGTCAATAGATATAGGGTTTGAACCTCAAAATTTGTAAGATTTGCACTCAAATCAAGTTTTTGTAAAAAGAGGGAGACTTTCTATATCAAAGTGCATGGTATTGCAAGGGCTTGTCACTTCTCTTACATAGGGGGGGGTCATAAATTCAAATATTATCAACTCATGAACCATTTATATTTTTCTTTTTATATATAGATAGGTGGATCCAATAATACAACTCAATTTATAATTTTAAAATTTTAGTGCATGTGATAGATAATACATGAACCTCCCAATCATTTATTTCCAAGTGGCAGTCTCAAATTTATCAAATGTTTTCTAAGGTTTGTTGATATCATTTACTTTTTAATTTTAAGTGTTAATTCCTTCAACCTTTTGGAGGCCATAATTTTTGCATACAAAAGCATTTGGATCCCATCTATTTATAATATCACATAATTTTTTTATCCTTACAAGCTAGTGACATCGGTAGAAAGAGCTATTATAGTTCTACAAGGGATTTTATGTGAAATGGATCCCTTGGCATATGTTATATGCCTTAATGGGAGAAATAATAACACATGGTTAGTACAAATGGTAGCTTTACTTAGAAGTAAAAATATCTAACTTATCATTAATAATGAAAGATAAAAAGGTCTTGATGATCATGAAATAGCCAAAGAAAAAGGATAAGTGTTTGGTCACTTATTTATGTTAGTAGAACCAGATGTACTTTTCTACATAAATAAGAAGATTGGACCTATTCAATTAAGGATTACATTGAGGGAAATCTATGGAAAATTAAGTGCTAATGAATTTAACAAGATAGAGATGAAGCTCTTTAACCTCAAGTTTTCAAATTTTGGTAATTTTGAAGACTACATATCTTATTTTAAATCCTTAAAGGTTGTCTTAGATACAATAGGAGGCAAGGTAAAGGGTGATTAAGAGTATGTATATCACATTACCTCTAATATTAATACACCTTTTATATATTTGGTTTGGTTATTTATGTGAATGTGATGACTATCAAGGATCCATATCCCATAATTCTTGAAGGACTTGTCAAACTTCTTATTTATTATGAGGCTTCCATGAAGACTATAAAGTTCTTTATCATATATAGGCCCATTCGAAGTACTTAAAATTAGTGGAACCTAAGGATTAGCTACTGAAGGATGAGTCAAATATTTTAAATAATTTAAAAACATGTAAATATTGTACAAGGAAAGGATATCCATCAAAAACTGCATAAGAATATTGAAGTAAAATTCTCGAGGTCAAGACTCAAGCTTTCTAATGAAAAATATGTGGATTGCAAAGTAGAGGTCTATTAGAGAATCCATTATTGAGGGGTGATGTTATTACATCTAATGTCTTCTCTCCTTGTCCCTGAAGCTTAGATTATGAAGGGATGTTAAAATATTATTATATGATCTTATCAGGCAAAGGTCAAAAGTGTTAGAGAATGCTTACATGTACTACTGATGTAGCCTATAGGTAAGTATTTATGTAAGACTATGGTAGTTCCTCATGCAATCCTATTGGCATAATTTATGTAAGCCTATGGGAAATATTAATGTGTTCACCCTTAGTGATATTAGTTAAACCACCTATGTACTTAACCTTGATTAAAGTGTTTGGTACATTTTTTACATTATAGTTTAATCTTCAAGTCATGTTAGCTTGAGGTTAGTATTTAATTGAAAATTTAGTGTCACTATAAATATCCCTTAATAACTAATCCATTGTATCAATTTGTGATATGTGATATTTTGGGGGTTCCTATCTGCACACACCCCTTATTCCTTATATATATTCATTTCATTTATCTCTCTCTATCTTATTTATTATGCTATCTTTATTTCACTCTTGTATATTTTTTGAGTATGATCATGATGAATGTATGTTTCATAATATTTCTAGAATGGATTATGAATTCCATTGCTAACTTTAATATTTTAAGGAAATACTTATTGAAACCAAAGGGATCTAGGGAAACCATGAATAAAATATATTTTTGTACATGAGAAATAAATTTTTTATATTCCTAAAATAGATATTTTTATAAGAAAATGCTTTGGTATATGATATATTATCCCCTTGGAATTCACTTATAATTACTAAGGGTGAGATTAGTAGGATGTTTAATGATCAAAGAAATTTAATATTTTGAGTAAAACATTAGATATGTCAAGCGATACCACACCATAGGTGTAATTATGATGCATTGGTCGTATGCTGCCCATGAAATCTCATTCATGTTGGACCTAAAATCTTTTTTCTAGATGAAGACAACTAGTATAGTAGGGTTAGGGTTACAGTAAGGTTTGGAATCCAATTCACTTGATAATATCTTAGGTAGTGTTGTTTCTATGATTTATAGTATCAAATATGATGTGATGAGGCTTACCATTCATCTTGTTATGGGTATAGAATATAATCCAGTTTTCTAAATTATTAAAGTTGAGGTGGATTAATTTCTATCCTTTGATAATTTGCACTCATGCACATTATGCTTTCCTTCTTATCACTCTTTGTCATTTATTGATGATCACTAATTTGATGTTGAACCACCAAATGCTTCTATTGAGATCTATAGTTAATGTTATAATGAGTTTAAGTATTATGGTAATTGAACCATTTATTTTCCACCTTCTACATACATTTATTGTTAAAAATAGATTATATTACATTGAAGTAGAGTTGCATTAACCAAAACACATACAATCCACAAAAATAGAGAAAATGCAAAATTTTACTGGTATTCTTTGTTGAGGAGAATGGAGCTTACAGAGACCAATACCATACAAATTTGAAATTCCCCCTCAAATACCCTATTTCCCCTTTTCCCACCTAGAATAATCTATTTGAAATTTTAATTTCGGGGGTAAACTTCCCGAGGTCATAACTCATCACTCGTTGCTTGAAATGACTATTGGCGCATGTTTTCGAAAATCTCTCGAAGGGGTTTGTAGCCCACTAAATTCCCAAGGAAAATTACCATGATTTTAAGCCCTAAAAAAGACTTCTAAGGCCTTCAAAATTGACCTCCAAGTTTTACTTGCAAGATTTCACTAGTTTTAACAGCATAGAAAACCTTGAAATTTACATATCTCCCAAACGGCTTAGGATATTGGGACGATTATTTTGGCATTGGGTCTATTTATCCATACTATAAACAACTAAACAAACTTTAGAACAAAATGAAACAAATAAAAATTTAGGTGATGCAAGATCACTGTTACACTACTGGATGCTACTACATCAGACACTCAAGGTAAATTGAGAAATGACCTTCACTTCTCTATTGTTGGAGGAAAATCAGGTCAAACTCTATCTTTGATAACCAAGATGAATCTTCAATAGGACTTCCATTCCTCTTAACCAAATATTCTTCATATTGCTTGTTTTTGATACTTTTACCGATGCGGGTATCCAGGATTTCTTCTATCTATTCCTTCTCTGGAGCAGACACTGGAATATCCCAAATTTTTGTTAGTTTTCCATCGTCATTATCTCCTTCATGATATTCTGCCAAATCAGAAATGTTGAACACAGGTGATATGCTAAGTCCACTTGGCAGTTCTACTTCATATGCATTTCCTGAATCCTATTTCTTTATGATCCTGCATGGTCCAAACTTCTTCATTTTTAGCTTGTTATAAGTTTTAGCAGAGAACCTTTCTTTTCTTAGGTGAACCATAAATTCATTTCCCACTTGGAATTCCTTAAACCACCACTTCTGGTCTACCCTTGTCTTGTACTGAGTGTTCATCTTAGTAATATGTTGCTTTACTTCTTCATGCAAACTCTTCAGGAATTCTGCAAAGTCCTCATCCTCAACACTGCTCTTTTTCCCTTTGTCCATATTCCTCAACTCAAAAGCATTCCTTGGGTTGCTCCCATATACAATATAGAATGGGGATTTATTTGTACTTCTATTGATAGAATTATTGTAAGAAAATTCTATCTGTGGTAAAATAAAATCCCATCCCTTGGGATTATCTCCTACTAAGCATATCAATAGGTTACCCAAACTCCTATTCACCACCTCTATTTGTCCATTAGTCTAGGGGTGGTATGCAAAACTAAATTTTAAATCTATATTCAATTTCTTCCATAAGGTCCTCTAGAAATACCCAATAAACTTGGTATCCCTATCTGAAATGATACTCTTTGGTAGACCATGTAGTCATACCACCTCTTTGAAAAACAACCTTGTAACATGAAGTACATCATTAGTTTTCTAGAAAGGAATGAAATGTGTCATCTTTGAAAACCTATCAACCACCACAAATATAGAGTAATTTCCCCTATGTATTCTTGGTAGGCCAAGAAAAAATCCATGTTGGTGTCTTCCCATGGTTTCTCTGGTATAGGTAATGGCTGATATAATCCAGTGTTCTACCTCACACCCTTGGACATCTAGCATAATCTACAACTTTGTACAAATATCTTCACATATTTCTATAATTATGGCCAATAGTAGTTCTCACTAATGAGGGCAATGGTCTTATCTTGACCAAAGTGTCCAACAAACCCTCTACTATGCTTCTCCTTGACTAGATTATCTCTTATTGAACTCCTTGGAATGCACATTTGGTTTTCCCTAAATAACATTCCATCTTGGATTAGAAAATCCAACCATTTAGTCCTATACAAAGTAAAAAGTTTCAATAAATCCCTCCAAGGCTTTTTAAAATTGGGATATTCAAGCTACAAACTCTTAAGTTCATCAAACCCTATAACCTCCACCTTTATTTATGTCAACAAGTTTTACCTTCTACTTAAGGCATCTGCAAATTTGTTTGACTTCTTACTCCTATGCTTCAACACAAAGGTATAAATTTGCAAAAACTCAACCCATTTTAAGTGCATCTGATTTAGCTTCCCTTGACTATTAATATACTACAAGGCCTGATGATCAGTATATAAAACAAACTCCTTTGGCAAAAAATAGTGTCTCCATTTCTTCAAAGCTTGAACTATAGCATAAAATCTTGATCATAGATATAATACTTCTTCCTAGCATCATTAAGATTATCCCTAAAATAGGTAATAGGCTTAACTTCTTAACTCAATACAGCTCCTATGGCACTACCACTACAATCACAATCTACTTGAAATACCTTATTTAAATCTAGAACTGCCAAAACAAGTTGCTTTGTGACATTTTTCAATATATAAAAACTTCTATCTGCTCCTAAAATCCACTTAAACTCCTTATCCACTCTCATTGTCCCTTTTAGGGGTGCACATATACTACTAAAATTCCTAATAATTTTTTTGTAAAAATTTGCTAGACAATGCTCCTTGGGGTAGGCCATTCAATGATAGCCCTCACTTTTTTGGGTCCATTTTAAGACCTTCAGCTGAGATGACAAATCCTAGGTATACCAACTCCTTCTTCATAAAACTATACTTCTTCAAATTAATCAACAACTGCTCCTCCCTCAACTTCTCAAAAACTTGTTGAATATGCAATAGGTGCTCCTCCAAAGTCTTACTAAAAATTAAAATGTCATCCAAATAGACAATGACAAATTTTCCTAAAAAATCCTTCAATACCTCATTCATAAGTCGCATGAATGTGCTTGGTGCATTGGTTAGCCCAAATGGCATGACCAACCACTTGTAAAAACCCTCTTTGGTCTTGAAGGTTGTCTTCCACTCATCTCCTTATCTAATATGGATATGATGGTACCCACTCTTCAGATCAATCTTTGTGAAGTACTTGGCTCCACTCAAACAGTCCATAATGTCATCCATCCTTGGAAATGGAAATATGTATTTTATGGTGATCTTGTTAATAGCTCGATAATTTGTACACATTATCCATTACCCATATTTATTTGGTTCTATTACTATAGGTACTACACATGGGATCAAGCTCTATCGAATCGGTATCTTTTTTAGTAGCTCTTGGACTTTTCGGTTTAGCTACTCACTTTCTACAGGAGTCATTTTATGGGCTGCCTTATTGGGTAAACTAGCTCTCGATACCAAGTCTATATGGTGACTGATCTTTCTCACTGGTGGAAAACCCTCAGGTACATTATTTGATATAATATCTAGAAATTATTCTAACAAACTGAGACCTCTACTAGGATATCTTTGCATTACTCTTTCTTAACTCTAGGAATTAATGAATAGCACATATGCTCATGCTTCAGACCATCCAATTTTTTTTTACCATCTACTAAACAAATTTGGCACTGGTACATACCTTTTCTTCCACCTCTTTCAATAGAATTATCTTCTGGTGCACTCCATCCTACGTTAAGGAGTAAGTATTGGCATGCCCATCATGTATTGCATGTCGATAAAACTACCACAACCTTTTCAATAACAAATGATAAGCATCCATGGGTAGAATTTCACATAGGACCTCATCACAATAACTTCCAATATTGAATTTTACTAAACACTACTCATTGACCAAGGCCCTATGGTACTTCTACAACCACACAATTCGATATGGATGTTGTTGCCTCTTTATCTCTAATTGTAACTTGGCAACCATCCCTTTTAACACTAGGTTATTAGTGCTACCATTATCAATGATAATGTTACACACCCTACCTACATATTTACACCTTGTGCAGAATAGACTCTTCCTTTGATTTGGATATTTCTCCTCATTCAGTAAGGCTTTCCTTGTGACTAGAACTTCCTATTTTTTTTCTTCTTCTGAGTGCTCAGATTCAACACCTTTATCTATAATAATAGCATGGTTATTACCTTCAGGCCTCTTATTCATTCCCCCTTGGTATTGTGGGCACTCGTATGCTCGATTTCCTTCATCCCAATATTGGAAATAGGTTCCATGAAATCCTCCTCTTCCAGTCCCTCATCCAAACCTTCCTCTTCCTATTTGGTAGTTATTATTCTGCTCATGAGGGTGGAAAGAATTCTTCCCCTTTTGGTCCTAACTATTGCTTACTTCCCCGGTCTTCTTTTGGTCCTCAATTCATCCTCCATTTGTTCTCTCGCCAATTCTTCCATGATGACCTCTTCCTCTTTGCTTGATCTCAAATATTCTATTCAAATTCTCTTCTACCTTCAGGGCAAAATGATAAGCATCTTCTATGGTGGTCATCCTAACCAAACTTAGCTCCTCTTGAATACTTGCTCTCGACCCATTTATGTAATAGGCTACATTCTCCTTGTTGGCCTCAGAATGGCCTATTCTGATTAGGATCTTATAGAACTCCTCTATGTATTCTTAGATAGACTTTCTTGACTACATCAAGCCCTACATTTTATTTAGCAAATCCAACTTGTAATCATCTCAAATGAACTACCTCTTCAACTTCTCCACCATCCACTCCCACCTTGTTATCCTTTCCTTCCCTCTTCTTTTTTTGTCCAACTGCACTCCCTTCCATAAAATACTAGCATGACCCTTTAGCTTGGTCTTAGAAAACTTGACCCTCTCAAGATATTTAGCCTCATCATACTCAAATTATTCTTCCATAATATTGATCTAGTCAATCAACTCTTCTGGATTAATATTTCTAGAATAAGTAAAAACCTCCATCTTCGGTCTCTTCCCAATATAGGATATGGCTCTAAATAACCTGGATTATGCAGGATCTACTACCTCTTATTATTCCTTGAACTGGACCTCTTCTTCTTCAGCTTCATATTCACTCCCATATTCTCTCCTTGGCTCAAACCCTCTATGTAGCTCCTCTTGCAAAGATTGAACATATCTCTACAAAGTTCTAAAATCCTCTTCTGGAACCATAGCATTTCTCCCACCACCATGGTTTCTTCATGGAGGAATTTTTCTCACATTTATTACAAAACCTAACCACAAATATTGGTGTAAACTACCTCACATCCGACAATCTGTTTACACACTCAGGAACTCCTGCTCTGATACCTCTTGAAGTAGAGTTGCATTAACCAAAACACATCAAATCCACAAAAATAGATAAAATAGAAAGTTTACTAGTATTATTCACTGAGGATAATGGAGCTTACAAAGATCAATACCCTACAAATTCAAAATTCCTCCTCATATGCCCTGTTTCCCCTTTCCTCGCCTAGAACAATCTATTTGAAACTTAAATTTTGGGAGCAAACTTCTCGAGGTCATAACTCATTGCTCGTTGCTCGAAACGACTGTTGGTGCATGTTTTAAAAAATATCTCAAAGGGGTTTGTGGCCTATTAATGTCCCAAAGGAAATTACCACCATTTTCCAGTCCTCAAAAAGACCTCTGAGGCCTTCAAAATTGACCTCCAAGTTTTACTAGTAGGATTTTCACTAGTTTTGACAAGGTAGAAAACCTTAAAATTTGTATATCTCCCAAACCGCTCAGGATATTGGGATGATTATTTTGGTGTAAGATCTATTTCTCCATCCTCTAAACAAAATTTAGAACAAAATAAAACAAATACAAATTTAAGTGATGCAAGATCACTCTTACACTATTGGATGCTCCTACGTCATACATCATTTGGGTCATTTAAATGTACCTTCCTAGGTACATACTTAGGACATTAGATTACTTTAGGTGAAAGTTATATAGTTACTTCATATAATGTAATAAATGCATATGTTTCAATGTGCAAGTTGTATATGTGCAAGGTGGCCCTTTCACAACAAGGTAGAGTGTTGACCAAGGAACCTATCTTTCTATATAAAAAAAGCCTCATTGTAACAAGCAGGAGATATATACAAGCTCAGAGCATATTCATAGGTAGTAGAATAGTGTTGTGTATATCACCATACTTTGGTGATGGATGCAATGTAGTCCAGTAGCTTTATTCATGTAGTGTCCATTTCCTCCACAACTACATTGTATTTATTTCCATCATTTCTATTTATAGCATATTTGAATTGTCTCACAAATTTACTTTCTTACATATTATTTTGCATATTGTGATTGTTATCTTCCATTGCAAATTGCATCAAAATTTAATAGTGGTATCAGAGCCACGATAGATCTAGCCATAGTGGATCAATAGGAAAACCACCATTATCATTGAGTCTAAGTTTTTTGTCAACCTAACACGTAGCTAGATTAGCCACTATAAAAAACTCTCAAGAGTCTAGGTGGTAGAATTAGGGAGAGCCACAAGTGAGGACTAAAAGAAATCTTAGTTCTAGAAATACTGATATTACAATTGGCTAGATTCTTTCCCTAGAGTTGTAATAAAAACTCGTGAAGACTAAGACTCAAAATTCAATCCACTAGATTGACAAATCAACTAGTGAAGATCATTCAAGATATCTAGAATTTTTTAACTACTGCCCAAATTTTCTTTTGTTGTATAAAATTAATTCTTATATAATTGGGACTCCTCCTACAATAGAAAGCTATGAGATCAACTTTATTGCTCGAAGGTCAATGTGACTTCATAGTGTAGAGATTAGTTCCTTGTGCAAGAAAAAAATACTGTAGAAGAAGACTTTTGGATAAGAGTCATGGTGAAATTGGGAGACTGGAGATATCCATTGCTAGATTAAGAACTTCATAGAATAATAAAAGTCCATAGAAGATTTTATCCAAAAGAAAAGACCACAGAAACCTTGTTCTAGAAGAAGAGGTCACAAAAGCCTTGTTACAAAAGAAAAGGTTATAGAATCCTTGATGATGGAGAGCCAAACTTGTTCAAACCAATTCTCATTCAAAAACTTGGAAAGATTACCTCACAAACCCTCATTATGTGGCTATATAGCCAAAAAACCCTAAAAACTGAAAATGAGTCGGATGGGGCCCAAAATTGGGGTGTGCATCCCTCTTACAATATACAAGCCAAAAATAAATTTTCCAGTCCTAACTCTAAATACATTAGGAGATTAACCTCCGAACAGCTCAAAAAGCATAAAAAACTAGGTAAGTAATTTTAAAACCTAATTTTGGGGCACTAGATGATGGAATTTGGCCTCGAAAATTGGATTTTTTGGAAAAATAGGACTTTAAGGAGTCATATTTGTTTAGAAATCTCCCAACTAGCTCCTTGTCAAATTTCACGTCAATTGGAGCTACGGTTGAGAAGTTATGGCCCCGACAAAATGCACTAAAATTTAGGAAAAAAATAAAATTTCCCAAATTTTGTTGGATGCTCCTGCATCACTTGATCCAGAATAAAATTCCATAGAAGCATTGATATTGAAGAAAATGCCACAAAAGCCTTGATACTAAAGAAAAGGCCATAGAAGCATTGATATTTAAGAAAAGGCCACAAAAGCCTTGATATTAAAGAAAATTCCATATAAGCCTTGATATTGAAGAAAAGACCACAAAAACCTTGATATTGAAGAAAGGCTACAAAAGTCTTGATACTAAAAAAAGACCATATAAGCCTTGATCCTGAAAAATAATCTAGAAGAGAGTATTTGATCCAGAAGTAGATTAAGACTTTAGTACTAATACTTTGTTGCAGGGAAAGGAGATTAAAAAAAAAGGAGTGCAAAAGAGGGCGCAATAAAAAATATTTTATACACAAATTTGTTACATTGTATTGCACTATCCTAATCTAGTTTATATAGGAAAAAAAGTAGATTTAAAGATGTCTCAAAGGCACATTATTCTCAAGAAGAGTGTAGTCAAATACTAGCACACTCCAAGCATAAAGAAGTCTCTCAAAATGGCTCACATTGTGTGTAGGTCAGACAACCATAATAGGTAACCTACAAAGCACAAGAAAGGTGTCACATTGCTCAATAAAGGAGATAAATCCAGATAACATATAAGCAAAGTAAATCAATGCAAGCAAATTGGAATCATATGTCCAATCAAGGAGCATTCAATACCATCATTGGAGCATCAAGAAGTCTCCAACAAAGTGTTGCCATTCAAACTCCATTCAAGATCCACCAAAGTGTTGCCATTCAAACTCCATTCAAGATCCACTAAAGCTCCACCAAATATCTTCCAAATCTCCATCAAATATCCACCATAAGCATTGCTTGACTGGAACCATATCAACACCATTGAAATACAAGGAAAAATATGAAAAATTACATTGAAAAGCTTGCAACAAGGTATTAATAATACTAGGGTATGCAAGTTTCACTTGTCATTCTCCAAAATAAACCCTAAATGCCCTCAAAGGTACATTGGAATTTCACATATTTTAGGAAAAGCGTTATAGCATCTCTTTGATTCCCATAGTCCATGTGGAAGAGGATTTACATTTGGCCATAAACATTACAGAAGGAAGACTTACGTATGTTGGAATACAAGAGCAACTTGGACAACATACTACGAAGGAATAAAAATGCTTCAAATGTTACTTAAGCAAGGGTGACACTTGTAACAGGTATTTGAACAAATTTTGTAACATCCCCACTCTATTCCAAGTGTCCAAGAGCATATTTGAAGCATTGAATGTAAACGTTGTGACACTTGTCACTCATCAAAATATTGATCACCTATTAAAGGTACCTTGGACCAGGGAGAACGTAGCATTCAGAAGCATTCACACATCCATATTCAACACTTGATAGTCTTCACACATAGGGTCGAGTTGCAGAGTGGAAGCAAGGTGGAAGAGAATTTAATGCTCTTGTCAAAGTAGGTCAAATGCAGATATTAAAGGCACCATAGTTGAATCATGAAATCCAAGCTTTCTATTGGAGGGAACGATCAAAGCAAAGACACTCACATTGTAGCCATCTCACATCCCAAAATAGCATCGATTATTGTGGTATTAAAATATTGCAAGGTGAGATTTATTCCATACTTTAATGTGCTTTCATTTAAGGGAGTTATAAGGTTGATAAACCAAGGTTAAACTTAGAATAAATTAACCATATTGAAAGCAAAGCATCAAAGGGAATAATTTATCAAATTAATATAATATTTGCAATATTAAACATAGGAGAAATAAGGATTTCTACTAGAAATTAATTTCTAGATATTTGCAAATATTATTGTGTTCTAATTTTCTATATTTAGGAGCTATAAGGGTTACAACACCAAATTAGGTTATTGAAAATTAGAAACACTAAAATCAAATCCTAAGGGATATTAAAAGAGCTTATTAATTTTTTTTTCTAAGATTGGAAATTTATAATATTCTTGTCTCAAAATTTCTCAAAAGGGATAAAATAAATCCAACATTAAAACATCTTTAAAATTGAAAAGTGCTTAGTTCAATAGGAGTAATAAGGCGTTGGAAAAGTTGATTTTTTAATATTTATAAAACTTTACAAAATCAACCCAAAATTGAACTAAAATTTACAAAAGCACTATATTCATCTTATATCATATCCAAAACACATTAGGAAGTCATAAGGAATTATATAAAACTTGGTAATATTAGCATTTATAAAAGATTATCAAGTTGTAAATCCATTGGGAATATATAAGCTTTCTACAAAATCTAAAATTCTATTAGGTGTATATACTCTCATTACTAGGGAGACATAAGGAAACCTACAAACCTAAGGGTTAATAATTTTTTTATCAAATCAAGCTTTTATACTTCAATATAGGGAGTTATAAGGTAGACTACTAAGATTCTATCAAATCAATTCTAAGAAATAGCAAGAATCACTATTTCAAAGATCTATCATGGATGAAATCTTGAGAAAAGCTTTCTATTCCATGAAGTAGAATTCTACTCTCAAAACTTAATAGATACTCTAGAAGGATACGAGTATCTATCCACTAGTGACAAAGAGAAATTCTCCTTGTTTCTTAAAGAAGCCAAAGAAGGTAACTTTACAACATTGATTGGTTATCTTCATGAAATCCTCTTCACAACATGGTGGAACTCACAAATATTGGTTATATTTTCACCAAAAGAGTGTCTGATGGTTTATCTATCATTAATTGTTTTTGTGTTTACTCAAAACAAATAACAAGCTAGCAATGAAGAACAATACTATTATTATGATAGACTAACTTGTCATGTAGCAAAAATTCCACTAGCACCAATGCAGAATGACAGGAAGAGAAGGAGGAAAAGGAAGAAAAGACATGCTAGAAAAAAACATGGCATCATGAAGACTAAAGCAGTTGAACACACACAAAAGGTAGAAGAACCTTCAACTAAAACTTACTGATGCAGGAGCATCCGAGGGCAACAGAGCAATCGTGCATCATCAAAAATGTTCTAAGTGTTTTGGCAAAAAAAAATAAAAAAATAAAATAAATAAATAATGTGTCGCGATATTGCGACATAAAAAGTGTCACGATATTGCGACCAAAAGAAGAGAGAGAAAGAATGGAGGAAAAGATGCCACGATATCGCAACATAAAAAGAATCACGATATCGTGACCAAAAGAGGAAAAAGAAAGAGCGGAGGAAAAGATGTCACGATATCGCAACATAAAAAGTGTCACGATATCATGACCGAAACAGGGAAGAGAACGTACGGAGGAAAAGATGTCACAATATCGTGACATAAAAAGTGTCGCGATATCGCGACTGAAACAAGGAAGAGAACGTACAGAGGAAAAGATGTCGCGATATCATGACATAAAAAGTGTCACGATATCGCGACCGAAATAGGATGAAGAAGACAACGCAGGAAAAATGTCGCGATATCGCGACAGAAAAAGTGTCACGATATCGTGACCAAAATTAGGAGAGAGAAGACAGGCAAGAAAACTATTGCGATATCGCGACCGAAAAAGTGTCGCGATATCGCGACCAAAATTAGGAAAGAGAAGACAGGCAAGAAAACTGTCGTGATATCATGATCGAAAAAGTGTCGCGATATCGCGACCAAAATCAGGAAAGAGAAGACAGGCAAGAAAACTATCGCGATATCCCGACATGTTTTAGTCAAGAGCCAACAGAAAGGAAAGGTGTCGTGATATCGTGACATGTCATGTTTTCACAACGAAAAGACAGGGAAGCAGCCCAAGACAGAAAGGTGTCATGATATCGCGACATGTCGTGTTTTCATGATAGGAGGATAGAGAAGGAGCCAGAGTCAGAAAGGTGTCACGATATCACGACATGTCATATTTTCATGCCCGAAAGGAAATCCGAAGATGAAGAGTTGAAAAGGAAATCATTTCGAATACCTGAACAACAAAGCGATGCAGGAAGGCAAAATGAACAGTTTTGGAAGAGGAAACGAAGGTCCACCAACTAGAAATGGAGTGTCACCTGAGAACCTTTAAAAGGGAGACCAAAGGCATGCACAAGGGCTGGAAAAAAATTTATGGAACGATAATATTTTTTTGTATTTTTAGATGGGACCGGATGGAAAAGAAATAAAAATGGAAAAGAAAAGATAGCCAGATGGGACTGGATGGTGGAGAAATTGAAGAGACAATTTATTCTCATAGATTATGAGTTGGATCTACTGAGGAAGATGCAGAGCTTGAGATAGTCAGGTAAGTCTGTCCAAGAATATACAGAAGAGTTCTACAAGATCTCCATCAAAACTGGCCATTCGGGGGCTAATAAGGAGAAAGTAGCTCGATACATAAATGGATTGAGAATGAACATCCAGGAAGAACTCAGTATGATCAGAATAACCACCATAGAAGATGCATATCAGTTGGCCTTGAAGGTCGAAGAGAAACTGAACCGAATATTTGAAGGCAAACAGAGAGGAAGAGATTGTGGTGGAAGAACCGATGGAAGAACCGGTGGAGGAAATTATAGAGACCAAAAGAAGACTAGTGAAACAAGCAAACCCCAGGAATAGAAAAGGGAGAATACCTACTACCCACGTGATCAGAACAATGGCTACCAAAGAGGAAGAGGTAGACCAGGATGTGGGTATGGAAGAGGAGCATTCCATGGAATCTTTTTCTAGTGTGGAGAAGAGGGACATCGGTCATACGAGTGTCCCTAGCACCAAGATAGGATGGATAGGAGACCCGAGGGTCATGCCAAAGCTACTATGGCAGATGAAGGAGCTAATTCAGAGCACTCTAAAGAAGCAAAAGGAGGAGAAGTGATGATGACGAGAAGAGCACTGTTGAATGACGAAAAAGAACCAAAACAGAGGAAGAGCCTATTTTGCACAAGGTGCAAATGTGCAGGGAAGGTCTACAATGTTATCATTGATAATGGTAGCACAAAAAACTTAGTTTCAGAAGATATGGTTACTAAGTTGAAATTGGGAAAGAGGAAGCACCCGCATCCATATCGGATTGCGTGGTTGCAGAAAGACCACAGAGCACTTGTCAATGAATAGTGCTTGGTCAAATTTCACATTAGGAATTATCAAGATGAGGTCCTATGTGATGTTTTTCCGATGGATGCTTGCCATTTGTTGTTGGGAAGACCATGGCAATTTGACAGACATGCAGTGCATGATGGGCATGCAAATACGTACTCTCTGACGAAGGATGGAGTACGTCACAAATTGAAGCCACTGAAAGAAGTGGATGAGAAAGTGTGTAGTAGTGCCAGAATCTGCTCGGTGGATGGAAGACAGTTTTTGGATGGTCTGAAGAGGGATTCAATGTGTTATGCATTAATCCCTACTGTTAAGAAAGAATAGTACATAGATGTTCCAGCAAAGGCCGAACACCTGTTAGAAGAATTTCCAGACATCATATTAGATAATGTGCCTGAGGGTTTACCATCGATGAGGAAGATCAGTCACCATATTGATTTGGTACCTGGATCTAGTTTACCCAACAAGGTAGCCCACAGAATGACTCCTGTGGAAAGTGAGGAGCTGAGCAGGCAAGTCCATGAGTTGTTGAAAAAGGGACTGATTCGAGAAAGCTTGAGTCCATGTGCAATTCTTGCAGTACTAGAACAAAAGAAGGATGGGGAGTGGAGGATGTGTACAGACTCCTGAGCTATCAACAAGATCACCATAAAATATAGATTTCCATTACCAAGGATGGATGATATTATGGACTGTTTGAGTGGAGCCAAGTACTTCACCAAGATTGACCTAAAGAGTGGCTACCATCGATTCGGATCGTAGAAGGAGATGGTGGAAAACTGCTTTCAAAACCAGAGAAGGTTTGTATGAGTGGTTGGTCATGCCATTTGGGCTAACCAATGCACCAAGCACATTCATGTGGTTGATGAATGAAGTGTTGAAGGAGTTTTTAGGCAAGTTTGTTATTGTCTATTTGGATGACATTTTGATAAGCAGAACCCTGGAAGAGCACCTGATGCATATCAGGAGGGTTTTTGAGAAGTTGAGGGAAGAACAGTTGTTGATCAACTTGAAGAAGTGCAATTTTGTGAAGAAGGAGTTGGTATACCTAGGATTTGTCATCTCAGTTGAAGGTTTGAAAATGGACCCAGAAAATGTGAGGGCTATCATTGAATGGCCTACTCCAAGAAGCACTTTTGAAGTGAGATCATTTCATGGTCTAGCTAGTTTTTACAGGAAATTCATCAAAAATTTTAGTAGTATATGTGCACCCCTTACCGAAACAATGAGAGGGGATAAGAAAGACTTTAAGTGGACCTTAGGAGCTGATAAGAGCTTTGACATGTTGAAGAAGAAGGTAACAGAGCAACCTATTTTAGCACTTCCAGATTTCAATAAGGTATTTTAGGTAGACTGTGATGCCAGTGGTAGTGCCATTGGAGCTGTGCTGAGTCAAGAAGGTAAGCCTATTGCTTACTTCAGTGAGAAACTCAATGATGCTAGGAAAAAGTATTTAGTGTATGATCAAGAGTTCTACGCTATAGTTCAAGTCCTGAAGAAGTGGAGACATTATTTGCTGTCGAAAGAGTTTGTGCTATATACTAATCATCAGGCCTTACAGTATATAAATAGCCAGGGAAAACTAAACCAGAGGCACTTGAAGTGGGTTGAGTTTCTATAGAGTTATTCCTTTGTGTTGAAGCACAGGAGTGGAAATTCCAACAGAGTTGCAGATGCCTTGAGTAGAAGGCAGAGTTTGCTAACAGAAATGAAGGTGGAAGTGTTGGGATTTGATGAGTTGAAGGGTTTGTACCCTAAAGATCCCAATTTTGCAGAAGCCTAGAAGGCTTGCTTGGCACCAGTTACCTTGGACAGAACCAAGTGGTTGGATTTTCTGATCCAAGATGGAATGTTGTTCAGAGGAAACCAATTATGCATTCCAAGAAGTTCCATGAGGGAAAATCTAGTCAAAGAAAAACACAGTGGAGGATTGGCTGGACACTTTGGTCGGGACAAGACCATTGTCCTTGTGAGCGAGAATTATTATTGGCCGCAACTGCAGCAAGATGTGCAAAAATTTGTGCAGAGTTGCAGAGTATGTCAGATGGCGAAAGGTGTGAGACAAAACACTGGATTATACCAGCCGTTACCGGTACCAAAGAGACCATGGGAATATATCAGCATGGATTTCGTTCTTGGCCTACCAAGGACACAGAGGGGAAATGATTCCATATTTGTGGTGGTTGACCGGTTTTCAAAGATGGCACATTTTATTCCCTGTTAGAAAACTAATGATGCAGTTCATGTTGCAAGTTTATTTTTCAAAGAAGTGGTACGACTGCAAGGTCTACCAAAGAGCATCATTTCTGACAGAGATACCAAGTTTTTTGGGTATTTCTGGAGAACCTTGTGGAAGAAACTGAAGAAAGATTTGAAATTTAGTTCAGCATACCACCCATAGACAGATGGAAAAACAAAGGTGGTGAATAGAATTTTGGGTAACCTATTGAGATGCTTGATAGGAGATAAGCCCAAAGTATGGGATCTGATTCTGCCACAGGGGGAGTTTGCATATAACAATTCTGTCAACAAGAGTACCAACAAATTTCCATTCCAGATAATATATGGAAGCAGTCCAAGAAATGCTTCCGAGTTGAGGAAGTCTGGATACAGGGGAAAAGTGCGATGCTTGAGGCTGAGGATTTTGTAGAGCACCTGAAGAACCTGCATGAAGAAGTGAAGAAGCATATTGCTAAAATGAATACACAATATAAGACGAAGGCAGACCAGAAGCGGCAGTTCAAGGAATTTGAAGTGGGGGATGAAGTTATGGTCCATCTAAGAAAAGAAATATTTCCTGCTAAAACCTATAACAAACTAAAGATGAAGAAGTTTGGACCATGCAGAATCTTAGAAAAACGAGATTCAGGCAATGCGTATGAAGTAGAATTGCCAAGTGGGTTTAACATATCACCTGTGTTTAATATTTTAGATTTGATGAAATACCATGAGGGGGATAGTAGCGAGACACCAAGTGTAGAATAGTGGAGTATTCCAGCATCTACTCCAAACATAGATGAGATTGAGGAAATACTGGACACTAGAGAAGGCAGAAGTACCAAAAACAGACAGTATTTTGAATATTTGGTCAAGTGGAAGGGCAGACCGGTAGAAGATGCAACTTGGCTGACAAAAATGGAGGTTGATCGCTTGGGTCTTCCTCTAACAGTTCAGAAGTGAGGATCACTTCTCAAATCAACCCCGGGTGTCTGATGTAGGAGCATCCAGGGGCAACAGAGCAATCGTTCATCATCAAAAATGTTCTAAGTGTTTTGGGAAAAATAAAAATAAAATAAAATAAAATAAAATAAATAAATAATGTGTCGCGATATCGCGACATAAAAAGTGTCGCGATATCGTGACCAAAAGAAGAGAGAGAAAGAACGGAGGAAAAGATGTCGCGATATCGCGACATAAAAAGTGTCGCGATATCATGACCAAAAGAGGAAAAAGAAAGAGTGGAGGAAAAGATGTCGTGATATCACGACATAAAAAGTGTCACGATATCGTGACCGAAATAGGGAAGAGAACGTATGGAGGAAAAGATGTCGCGATATCGCGATCGAAACAGGGAAGAGAACGTACGGAGGAAAAGATGTCGCGATATCGCGACATAAAAAGTGTCGCGATATCACAACCGAAACTGGATGAAGAAGATAGCGCAGGAAAAAGTGTCGCGATATCGCGACCAAAATTAGGAGAGAGAAGACAGGCAAGAAAACTGTCGCGATATCGCGACCGAAAAAGTGTCGCGATATCGTGACCAAAATAGGAGAGAGAAGACAGGCAAGAAAACTGTCGCGATATCGCGACATGTTTTGGCACAGAGGAAAACTGTCACGATATCGTGACATGTTTTGGCCGAGAGCCAGTAGAAAGGAAAGGTGTCACGATATCGTGACATGTCATGTTTTTGCAACGAAAATACAGGGAAGTAGCCCGAGACAGAAAGGTGTCACGATATCGCGACATGTCGTGTTTTTGTGATAGGAGGACAGAGAAGGAGCCAGAGTCAGAAAGGTGTCGCGATATCGCGACATGTCATATTTTTGTGCCCGAAAGGAAAGCCGAAGACGAAGAGTCGAAAAGGCAGTCGTTTCGAATACCTGGACAACGAAGCGATGCGGGAAGGCGAAACGAACAGTTCTGGAAGAGGAAACGAAGGGCCACCAGCTAGAAATGGAGCGTCACCTGAGAACCTTTAAAAGGGAGATCAAAGGCATGCACAAGGGCTGGAAAATTTTTGGAACGATAATATTTTTTTGTATTTTTAGATTTTAGAATTTTTGTAAAGGTGCAACTCTTCTGCGACTTCTGTAATATTCTTCTGTGATTGTAATATTTTGTTGTAACAGTAATTCTCTGCTGCATTTGAATAAAATAAAATTGTTTTTCTTCTCTATAATTTTGGCTCTCTATCACTTACTTTGCATCATATGAAGATGCAAATTACCTACTGAACCTTATCACAATAAGCAATGAAGGAGAATACAAATTCCACTATCCAATTGAACATGATCCACATTAAAGACAAGTCTTCACCAAATAATGTAATACAAGGGGGTGTTGAAAATAGATTATATTACATCATTTGGTTCATGTAAATGTACCTTCCTAGGTACATACTTAGGACATTAGATTACTTTAGGTGGAATTTATCTAGTTACTTTATGCAATGTAATAAACGCACAAGTCTCAATGTGTAAGTTGTATATGTGCAAGATGTCCCTTGCACAGCTAGGTAGAGTGTTGGCCAAAGAACCTATCTTCCTATATAAAAAGGGCTTCATTGTAACAAGTAGGAGATGTATACAAGCTCAGATTATATTCATAGATAGTAGCATAGTGTTGTGTAGATCACCATACTTGGGTGATGGGTGCATTGTAGTCCATTGGCTTTATTCATGGGGTGTCCATTTCCTCCATAGCTACATTGTATTTATTTTTTTCATTTCTATTTATAGCATATTTCATTCATCTCGCATATTTCATTTCTTTCATATTATTTTGCATCTTGTGATTGCTATCTCCCATTGCACACTGCATCAAAATCTATCATTTATCTTGTACAATAGGTGGATTTATTATCTTTTAGTTTGCTAAAGGATCCTTGGCTATGACATTATAGCAATTTAGTAACAAGTAATTTATACTTTTTATGTCAAATGATTATTGCATGTTAATTGTATAGGATAATTTTGATTTGATGAAGACATATCCTTAAGATTTCTTGTAAACTAAAAATCTTATACCAAGTCATTGTGTAGTACAAATTCATATCAGAGTATATGTAATAATAACAACTTTCATATATTTGCAAAGATGATACCTCTTATCATTGTTCATGCACCAATAAGTGATCTCATCGATATCATCTTTATATTATAAAAAATATTTACTGTATTGATGAGGTTGAAATTTAATTATATATTCTTATTCTCATAGTTAAGTATTGGATAGAAACAAGTGTGTAGTAGTATCACAATATCTATACATCTTATGCTAGATTCATTCTAGTGGCTTCCCACCACCACATGACTACTTTGGATATTTTTACATTGTAAAAGTAGTCCTACCTATGTTAAAATGGTGAATCATAAAAAAATAACCTTCTAATTATTGAATCCAAGTATCCAACTCTAACATTTACCAAATATAAGACTATAATTCAATATCATTCTATATCCTGAGTGGACTATAGATTTATAGTGGTGCAATATTGGCAATATTGGATGATGTTGCCATATTTATCACGAGATCATAATCCTACCCAAACAAAAGTGTTTCTATTTATAAGAAGCACCTTGAATACTATTCTTAACAAGTGGTTCTTTGGTATATATCAAAAGATGAATTTTTATCTGGTTAGGATCCCATCCTAACCTTATTATGTAACTACCCCCTTCCTAACATGGGGACCCCATCTTAATAATATTATGTAATATTTTATAATGTGTATGTGGAATTTAAGGTATTTAGACGAGTTGATCCATTTTATGTAATTTTTATAAAGAATGTAACTGCTTGTTTGGTAGAAGATTCTAGCTTGGGTGGCCACTTGCATGTGAAGCTAGCCCTTGAGCGTTGTATTTAGGGTTATGAATATTCTTTAAAAAGGAAAGAGGGCATATATGAAGGCATCTCATATTTTATTATATTGAAGCTCTACTTCTAAGGAGGTTTCCCCCTTAAAGAGACATGTGATTCTATAATATGTTCTTGCTTTTATAATATAAATTGTTGCATTTCTATTTCATCTTTCAATATTGCTAATTTTAAGCTATTTTTTGTTATTATTGTAATATTCTATGGATATGTTTTTATTTCAGTGCAAGGTTCATAAAAAATGGTATCAAAGTGCTATTCAAGGTAGTATCTTACTACAATGAAAACATTTCATATTATGCCATTTCAACTTGTTAGGTATACATTTTCCTTATTTTTATTTTCTTATTTATTTTCCTATAAGGAAAAAGAGGAAAAAAATCAAGCCATTTTCCCCTTATTTTAGTTTAAAAAGTTAGAAAACATGTGCCATGGGTTTTAAAATATCATGGAGGAGCTATTGTTATTGGCTAAGCTAGATTACCCATAAAACATCTAGTTTAGTGAAGGGTGATCACACTCTAATACCAAAGGCCTAAAAAAACACCCATATACGAATTGAGATCCCACATATATATATAGGTATATCAAGAGACCTCCTATGATTATGAGAAGCCTTTAGTCATAAGAATATTTTTTATTGTGTATCTATCCATAGTGCATTAAGCATAGCACTCAAGAATAATACCCTCCCATACTATAAGAGAGGCAGGTAGGGCACTCAAGGGTATGTGTGGAACCTTCCTTAAGTAGTGTATTAAAATATTAGTCCAAGCATTATCGTTCATCGTTGCATTATAATAGAGGGCTATGGACAATGCACACATCTTGGACTAGTGTTACCTTGTTACGGTAATATGTTACACCTCCAAAACCCTAACCATAGATTTGAGCATACTATGCAGACTATGCCTATCATTAATTTAACCATATTCTTAAAATTATTGGCTAAAGAAAAAACTATCGGGGATAGTAACAGTCAAAAATAGAATCAAATAGGATAGTTATCATTGATAGATGAAAACAATGTCAAGCAACCAGTTGTTCATAATAGTAAAAACAAAGTTTGTTCAGATAGTTGTCAATAACAATAAGTGATAGTGTATGATAGGATAGTATTTGTGAGTTTGATAAGGTATTTGGGAATAAAAGATCGATTAATAACTAATATGGTAGTTTTAGGGGACCAAAAAAGAAAGTCATTTTTAAGATGAAGGAAAGATTTAGGAGAAAAACAACACTTGACTTAACAAATCTAGGGTGTCAAAAATATAATTTTGAGACCTAGTTCATTGTATTACTCTTTTCAAACTGATAATTTTGATATATATCACCCAATCATTTTTTTTGGACCATTTCTACAAATAGTAACCCTTGGAATAACACTTATATTTTTAGTATGTCAGTTGGGGTGGTCCAAATCATAAGTATATGGCTAGAGGGACCAGAGGGCAATGAGAGATATGGGAAAAAATGAATATATAGAATAATTAAATCAAACACTTAGTAATCTATAGAGCCAAATGTCACACATTGGAACAAAAGTTAAACATATGAAATATCACATGTAGGTTTTGAAATCTAACCAACTTAAAGTTAAAATATAAATTGAGAAAATTTCCTTAAGGTTGAAGAGTAGTTAAAGGAAGGCCCAAAATCATACCAACAAATTAACACTAAAGGACCAGGTGGTAGTTCAATAAATACATATGAAAAAAACCATCATGATCTTTTTGATACTAATACCCCATTTAAAATACCCAAATTGGACTTTCCTAGGTTTAATGGCAAAGACATTGATGGTTGGTTGTGTCAGGCAGATCACTTATTCGAACTCCATAATGTTCCCAAATATTTATGGATCACCATGGAATCCTTTAACTTAGAATCCAGGGACATACAATAGTATCAGTGATTATAGAACACGACTCTTGACCCTTCTTGAGAGGACTTTGAGTCCTAGTCACTCAATCGTTTTGGACCTAGTGAATATAAGGACTTTATAGGAGACTTAACAAAATTGAAATAGACCTCTATTGTTGAATAATATTAGACTCATTTTGGTAAATTGGTTAATAGGACAAAGGATTTGAACAATTTTTTTAGAGTTGTTTTATTAGTGGGTTCAAGGCAGAAGTAAAAAGGTTCAAACCATGGTCTATGATACAAGCCATAGGATTGGCTAGACTAGTGGAGGAAGAGTTTTATGCCCAAAGGAGATCATCTAAATTACCATAGGCCAAACCTACATGTCCATCCAAGTTCACATTAAATACTAATAATAAATATACACCAATCAAGCAATTGACTAGGGAGGAAATGGATGCCTATAGAGCACAAGGCTTATGTTATAATTGTGATGAGAAATATTCATTGGGGCATAAATGCATACAATAAAAAGTGTTTTTATTGGATATGGATGAATCAATAGTGAATGGACTACATAAATAATAGGTAGAACCATAGGATGAGGGTGAAGCACAGGAAGAACTATAGCTAGATATTTTTGTCCATGCACTTGCAGGAATCTTAACACTCATACTATGAAGGTAGTAGGATTCTTCAAATACTAATGAATTATAATTATTAATTCAAGTAATACACATAATTTTATTGATCCCCGATTAGCTAATCAAGTGAATTGTTACATATATGCTTGCATATATTTTAAATATAGGGCACTATGAACTCAAGATTGATATTTTTGCTCTTCCACTTGGAGGATGTGATGTTGTGCTAGGAGCATAGTGGCTTTGTACCTTGGGAATAATAGACTAGAACTTTGTTGTATTATGGATGTAATTATTTCAAAATGGGAGGTCCTACACTCTCTATGGTTCATCAACAAGATCTTCATAGATTATCAGTTCAAGCCATATGGATAAGTTACTAAAAAATCCTCATGTGGGTTAGTATCTCAATTTTTTGTAATTCAACCATAGACTTTAGAAGTAGATAAACCCCAAGGGGATTTGTAACTCATTTTTACTAAACATAATATAGTTTTTGCAAAATAATTAGAATTACCTCCATATCATTCCCATTATCATGCAATACCATTGGTACAAGGTATCTTTCCACCTAACATCAGACCCTCAAAATACCCCTATACACTTAAGTAAAAAATAGAGAAGTTGGTTCACAAGTTACTAAAACTATGGGTAATTTGACCTAGTAACATTCCTTATTTTTCTCTTGAAATATTGGTCAAAAATAAATATGTATCATGGTGTCTATGTATAGAATTTCATGATCTCAATAAGCTCACCATTAAGGATAAATTCCCTATCCTTGTGATAGATGAATTATTGGATGAGTTACATGGCATAAGTTGTTTCTACAAGTTGGATATCCACTCTGGCTATCACCATATAAGGCTCAAGGAGTAAGACATCCCCAAAACATCATTCCAAGATCAAGAGAGCCTTTATGAATTTTTGGTCATGCCATTTGGCCTAACTAATGCACCATCAACATTTTAGAGCCTTATGAATAATCTCCTCGACCCATTTATTTGCAAATTTATTTTGGTTTTCTATAGTTGCACTTGGGTTGAGCACTTACAACATATAGATAATAATTTGAAATTATAGTGGGACCATAAGTTAGTTGTAAAACAATACAAATGTTCCTTTGACATGTAGGAGGTTGAATGCTTTGGGTATACTATTTCATAGGAGGGAGTCAAGGTTGATCCCAAGAAAATTGAAACTATCCAAAATTAGTCTAAGTCATCAAATCTCAAGGTTCTTCATATATTT
This sequence comes from Wollemia nobilis, assembly GCA_028583015.1. Classification (NCBI taxonomy): domain Eukaryota; kingdom Viridiplantae; phylum Streptophyta; class Pinopsida; order Araucariales; family Araucariaceae; genus Wollemia; species Wollemia nobilis. The sequence continues at coordinate 482,355 of JAQPPZ010016900.1, read as the reverse complement.
TTGTGTCTCACTGATTATTACCTCTTATTTATACAAAATTATGTAAAATAGCGACCCCCTTAATGACCATGTTGAAAAACAATTCATTCATGTGGTCAACTCTAGTAGAACAAATATTTGTAGATCTTAAAGAGTTTATGATTTCAACCCCGATGTTGGCCACTCCTAATTTTTCCAAACTTTTTATAATTTAAAGTGATGATTTGAGTCATGGTATTGATCGTATTAATGAAATAAGGGTGACCCTTAGCTTTCACAAGGCACTATCAGGTAAAAAAATTGGGAAAATCTACTTATAAAAAATAAATGATAGCCACCCATATTACTATTAATCATTGGAAAATATATCTCATTGGGATATATTCCTTTATTAAAATAGACCACCAAAGTTTGAAATATTTCTTGGAACAAAGGGTATCTACTGTAACACAACAGAAATGGGTTTTAAAATTTTTGGGGTATGATTATGACATCATGTATAAGAAAGAAAAGAAGAATATTGCAATAGATTCCCTCTCTTTTTAGTTTAAGTATAAAGTTATAGTGTGTTACCTTTCATACCCACTTCCCCAATGGGTCTTACAACTTCAGGAAGATGCAACAAAAGACCAATATTTATAGATCTAACAAGAACAACTCCAATAGGATCCCAATTCGCATGCAAAATATTCATCGTATGGACACCTATTAAGATATCAAGGTTGCATTGTGGTATCTAAAACTTCATCACTCTTTGAGGATATCATGAGGGAAATTAATTCTTCTCCTACTAAAATCCATTCAAAATTCTTGAAGACATATGAGAGAGTTAAAAGGTCATTCTATTGGGAGGGAATGAAAAAATATATTAATTTTTTTTGTCAAATCTAAAATTTTCCAATGGATGAAAATAGAAAGGGTTTGTATTCTAGGAACTCTAAAACTATTATCAATCCCATACAATGTATGGACTGATATTTCCATGGATTTTATTAAAGGGCTTCCTAAATCTAGAGGAAATTGTATCATTCTCATACTGGTGGATTGTCTCTGGAATTATGCTCATTTTTGTTCCCTCATCCATCCTTACCATACATCCACCATTGCTCAAATATTCATGGAATCCATTTTTAAACTCTATAGTATGCTCAAATCCCTTATGTCTAACCATGATCCCAATTTTACTAGTCGATTTTGGTAAGAACTATTTAAAATTTAGGAAACACAATTGCAAATGAGCTTAGCCTACCATCCAAAAATGGATGAGAAAACTAAAACTGTCAACAAGTACTTGGAAATCTAATTTTGTTGTTTTACCTTCAAACACCTAGCATAGTGGGCTAAGTGGCTAACTTTGGTTGAGTGGCGATATAACACTTCATTTCATACAACTTCCAAAATGACTCATTTTGAGGCAGTTTATGGGTACCCATCTTCATCACCCTCTTCATATATTCTTAGAAACTCCAAAGTTTGGGTAGTGGATGCAAATGTTCAGGAGCATACCCAAATTTTATAGTATTTGAAGAACTTGGTGCTTGCTTAAAACTAAATGCAACAACATACTGAACAACACCATTTTGAGAATACTTCTTTGTAAGCGATATGGTCTTTCTTTAACTCCAACCCTACAAATAATCTTCTATGCAAATTTGAGCTCATCAAAAATTGGTAGCATGAGTTTACATACCCTACCAAATTTTATAATGTATTATACAAGTGGTCTATAAGATTGCATTATCATATTCTTCCAAGGTCCATCTAGTCTTCCAATGTCTCTTGTCTTAAGAAGGTACTCGATAATCACATTCAAGTCTAGTCAACACTCCCTAAGTTAGATGATGAAGGCTTGATCATCTTGCATCCATAAAATATTATGGTACGAAGAACCCACACTCTCTATAACCACACCATCACTAAATGTTTGGTCTAATGGTAAGGTTTAAAACTAGAATATACTACATGGGAGCCTCTCCAATAACTACAATAATAGTTTCCTCATCTCTAGTTTTGAGGATAAATAGTTTTTAAGGGGAAGGACATGTTAGGATCCCATCCTAATCTTATTATGTAATTATCCTCTTCCTAACATGGGGATACCATATTATATTATTATGTAATATTTTGTAATGTGTATATGGTATTTAAGTTGCCTAGACAAGTGGTTCATTTCATATAATCATATTAAAAAATGTAACTACTTGTTTGGTAGAAGATTCTAGCTCATGTGGTCACTTGCATGTGAAGCCAAACCTTGAGCATTATAGTTAGGGTTATTAAGAGTCTTCAAAAATAAAAGGGAGCATATATGAAGGTATATCATGTTTTATTATCTCAAAGCTTGTCTTCTAAGGTGGTCTCCTCCTCAAATAGGCCTATGATTTTGTAATGTGTTCTTATTTCTTCAATACAATCTATTGCATTTCCATTTTATCTTGCGATATTGTTAATTTTAAGCTCTTTTCTATTATTATTATTACAATATTGTGTGGATGTGTTTTTATTTCAATACAAGGTTCATAAAAAATCTTCCCCATTAAGGTATAAGTATAATATTCTTCAAGGCACTTAGACAAAGAACATTTAGTGTATGGTGACAAGTCACTACCTTGGATAATTTGTAATTTTGGGAGGTTACAAATAGTGAAATCAATTGATTAATGCCTTTACAAAACCCTCAAATTTAGTTAAGTTAATGTCTAGGGCTGATTTGCTCCATGAAAATTGATTTGTTCTAGGAGCTATCCACTAGCAAAGATGAAGCAATTAGCATGCCATAGTAAAGCACTAGGAAAATATTGGTAAAGCATTAGAATAATAGAGCATTTCACTTTCTTCCTAGATCAAATCACTTATGAATTAAGGAAGACCTTTGAAAAGTGATATTTTGGTATGTAGTAATGTCATAACTCATTTTAAAAGCCTTCTAATCCATTTAGAGGATCATTAGAGGTATGTAATATTTGGAGGTGCATAATTTGGTTAGAGATGCCCCTAAATATTTACTTTTACTTGAAGTAGTAGCTTCTCCCCCAAGTAACTTAAAAACAAATGTTTCTTATAAATAGGAGCAACGGGATCCATTATAGAATTTGTTGCTTTGGGAAATTCATAGCTATGCTTTGCAAAACCTACATTGTGCTCTTGTAGTGCATGAAATTGGAAAGAAATTGATAAGCCTCTTTTTCCCCATCAATATCATTGCCCTGTTTTATTGTAGAATTATTGGTGATGGGGACACAACCCTTTTTCCCATATCATCATTCCTCCCACAATTTCATCTCAATTGAATGCAAATTTTATATTTGAATTCCTCATGTGTTGATTGATCACATACTTTGCTTGCCATTTTTTATCCATATTTACTTTTAAATACATCACACCAAATATTACAAAAAAAATTCATGCATTTTAATTTACTTTTCATATTTTAAATCATAAAATTAAATTAGATAATTTAAAATTTAGTAAGGATTTTGGGGAGCTAACCTAAATGGAGAGGTTGGAAGAGGTCTCAAAGCCTTCCATCCAAATATTGCTAAAATTGGAATTGTGTGCATGCAAGAAGATAGATATTTTTACAATTCAACATAGGCTTTTGGAAGGCTTGGTGGGTCCCTCATCCTTTAGTTCATAATTTGAATAATTTTTTTGATTTTGGTGATAAATTTACATTCTGCCATAGGTGGCAAACATTTTATCTGCATTCAAAATAGTTTTACCACATCCCTAATTAAGTAGAAATATGTTCAAAAATTAAAGTGATTTGCTCCACATGGGACCAATCACTTAAAATCATCAAAAAAATTCTTAGTCCCATTTTGGGAGTGATTCACTCCACTAAGCTAGTCTTTTGCTCCAAATCTATACAAAATTTATATCTTGAATCTAAAGCTATTGAATTTATTATAATATTTTATTATGTAATACCAATGGGCCATGGTAAACCTTATTATGGTTGAACCTCATTTTATATTTTTAATTATCCTAAAGCAATCTTGTTATGTCAGCTTACGGTAAAATTTATAATGTAATTAGAAGTTTTGGTATGGCTATAAATACCCCCTCATATTTCTTACTTCTCATAGGAGTGTTATGCAATATTATCTTTGGATAGTGATTATTTATGGTGCCTATGGGAACTCACCATATCCTTTTGTATTTCATATTTTTTTGCATAATATTTGAGTGGATGGATTACTTAGGTTTGTTTCTAGAAAATATATGAATTTCAACATGGTATCAGAGTAGGTGTGGAGTAACATTGCTTGGTTACATAGGAAGTATATTTGGAGCCTTTGGTCCATATTTCAATTTTTAGGGTGAATTCTTGTCCAAGGTTTTATAAGCCTGGTTCAGCATAAAAAATATTTGCAATATTCTCTACTCTATGTCCTTATGATTGCTACATGTATGAGTGATTTTTGGAGGGATCTTAAGGGAAGATTCAAATCAAATTTTTAAAATCAAACTCTTCATCGTATTCATAATAGACCAAGATTGAATGCATAACATGTCATAAATTGGTGATACTTTTTAATGCTATGAGTGTCAAAAATAATTTGAACTATTGTTTGATCATCCTATGAACATATAAGTGAAATTTTTTCTATCATCTTGAAAATTGTATGTCAATCCCTAAATAATTTCCTCATAGTTTCATTTATATTTGTAAGAAATATGAATAGCATGTGGTTGCAAGAGATATTTTATGAGGAATATAATATTTTGAGCCTCTTTTCCCCTCATTTTTTGACTATAGATGGGGCACTTCCAATGCTCCATTATAACCTTAACAAAAGCAATCAACCCTCTATCACACGCGTGAGCATTGGTATAGTGACAAATGTAGTAGAAAAGCTTTGAAAGGGCACTAACTAGGGTTTGAATATGTCATTTTCGATATATGCAAATTAAAATTAGGGTAATATATGTGAATATGTTTTTGCTTCCATTTATATGATGTGGAAGGATGGATCACCCATCATGCATAGGTCATTCATCACTAAGAGGTCAATAGTTAAAACCTCGGTTAGGGTAAAAATATTAGTATATTGCATTATACTAATTAGATTATTACATTACCACTTACCATGTAGATATTTATTGTTCTAAATATCTAATGGTAGATTAGGTTAGTTTAGGTTAGTTTTAAATATCCTAAGGTAACTAAAACTATTCCCCATCTCTATCCTAATGAGCACGTTTGTTAGCACTCATATAGCTAAATATGGTTAGCTCCTATTTCTAAACCTATATAATGCGAAGGCATTTCAATACTCAATGTTAATGAATATATTTGGTGATAATTATTTTGGTTCCTCCTATCTTAGTACTCACCTTATAATTCTATCATTGGCATCAGAGCCGGAGGTAGCACCAAGGAGCGGCCCGCAACTTGACTGGCACATATCCCAAGACAATGTATAAGTGACTGGTGTGTATCCTAAGGAGCATCTCGTAGCTTGACTGGCATGCATCCTGAGGTGGCCCATAGGTACTGATGTGGCATCCGATCTGGCCCTAGTATGAAATTTGAGGCACTGACTAATGTGGCATCTAATCTGGCCTTGGCACAGAACCTGAGGTGCTACTGACGTGGATCTGGCTCACGACCTGAGGCACTGACATGGTAGTGAAACTCCAAAAATTGATGCATCGACATGTGGCAGCCTCCTCCTGTGCCATGTGGTGCACGAATAATCTCTCTAACCTACGACAAAAAGAGCTTCCAGATTACCTATAGGAAATTGAGAGTGTAAGGGAGGATTCACGCTTTTAAAGCATGGAATATTATCCACACGGGCAATTTGGGACAATTATCTCGATGTTACCGAAGCGCTTCATCAAGGTCCTAGCACCCTGTGGTATACGGATCAACAATAGGGACTGACTGGCAATTGCTGCTAGTCTAAGGCCTCGACTTGCGAGAGGTCACGAGTTCGAAGCCCGATGGGGTTAAAACAAGCATTTTTTTTCTTGTTCTCAAAGAAAAGGGATTTTTTCTAAAAGAAAAGGTATTTTTTTATTTTTTGGTGATTTTTTTTATTTTTAATATTATTTTATTTCTAATCTAATATATTTATAATTAAATTAAAGTTTTAAAAATTTAAAAGCTTTGTTTATCATAATATATTTTATTATTATATAAATTTGATTAAAATTATTAAAATTTTGCATTAAAATAGAAAATTTAAGAGGGTATTTTTTTTTGCAACTATAAACAATAAGTGTTTTATTGTTTTCTCCACATTTGGGGATAAATAGACAAGACCTCTAAAAACACTATTTTGTTGCACTATATGAGAATTTCATCAAACTTTGTTCTACCCATTTCAAACTAATCCATTGATTTTTGAGCACAAGTTGAAACATCTCATGAATAAAAATCCCTGGATTAAGAAATATGTTCATCGTATGAGAGTGATTCGAAGAAGAAATGATCTCCATCGACAAACAACAAGATCCAACTTTTGACGGATGCTTAGGCGACATCGCAAGAGTTTGCCTAGATTGAATTTCTACACATATCCTTGGAAGGGATTGGACCGTAGTTATGGTCCTATGCGGATTAGAGAACCATTTAATCCAGAAGCACCTCCCATATTTGAATATTGAATACTAAAAGGCACTTTGAAAACCAAGTCGTGTGTCGACTCGTTCTTGAAACAAAGGGAGGATATTTTCCTTGTTTATTTTGCAAAATCAAGGGGGGATAAATAGCACCATTTTGTGTTTCTTCTTTCTTCAAAATAAAAACACAAGGGGGCAAGATTGAATATCAATTTTTTTTTGCAAAACATTTTTTTTTTTGTAAAAATTATTGTAAACAAAAAGTGCATTCTCGATTGCATTAGACACTTTTTGTAAAAATTGGGTACAATTTAGGTGCATTTTTGGTTGCATCTGAAACCTATAGTGATAAAAATTTGGGTCACTCTTTTTATTGATTATTGCACTAACTTTCATTGTTTTATGCAATTACAAGTCATAACATCAAAGAGCACTCCAAAACCCAAATTTTATTAAAATTTGTGCTAAGTCTTGCATAGGTTACATAGCCAGTTATGTATTTTTGATATTCACCCATAAATCACCCTAATTTACTCTATTTTTTTTGGCTTAAATACCTCAAACTAAATCATCCTTATTCAAGGGTTTTTAGGCAGACACCATTAAATATAAATAAGAGTAAATTAAAATCTTCCAAATACTTTTTTTTTTAGATTATATTGCAAGATAAGTCATCTTGGTAAAAAAAATTTGAATCTTCACAATGACACTGCTAAAAAAATATCTCAATGATAATCAATTGCTTAAAGGTTAAAATTATTCTTCCTGGAAAACCAAGATGAAAGCTATTTTAACTGTAGAGGAAATTTGGGGCATAATGGAAGGCACAGATTCAAGACCCCAATCCCTAGGAGCAGATCAAATAGCATGGGATAAAAAGGACAAGAATTTCTTTGTTGATCTTGTTACCTATTACTGATGACATCCAGCCTCACATAAGTGAAGCTAAAAGTGGTAAAAAGGCATGGGATGCTTTATCTACCATTTTTGAAGGAAATAATCAATCAACGATTCTTAACCTTCAAACTCAACTTCATACTCTTCAAATGAAGTCAGGAGAAATAGTAGAGCTATTCCTCTACAAAGTGGCAAAAATAAAAACAAAAATGCAAGCCTTAGGAGAAAATGTGGAAGACAAAGTCTTGACTTCAGTCATATTGAGGGCTCTCCAAACTCCTATAGAATTTTGATCACTTCCCTTCAATTCTTTGGCAGGATAGTAACCTTTTTAGAGTTGGTAAACATGCTTCAAAATGAGGAAGAAAATCAGCTCCAAAGAGACAATGCATCTAACAATGCACTCTTCTCAAACAGACAAGGTGGACAGAAAAATGGGAATCAACAGAAGGGGTCTTCATATTCTAAATACAAAGGTAAAGAGACTCAAAAGAAGAAGCATTATTGCAAAATTTGTGATAAGGACACTCTTGAAACCAAGATATGTTAGTTTAAGAACAAATAACCCAATGATCAAGGTCAGAAGAAGGGCAAAGGAAAACCACAGAACAAGAACAAGCAACAACAAGGAAATATTGCTGTTGAAGAAGATTTAGGTTCAAACTTTGAACGAGCACACAAAGTGCTCATGACTCATACCACATCCCCTCAAAAGGATACTGTGTGATACATATATTCATGTGCTAGCAAGCATATGATTGGCGATAAGTCTTGTTTTGAGATATTTGAGGCAAGAGAAGGAAAATTGGTAACCATTGTTGATGATAAGACCTATTGTATCCAGGGAGAAGGTAGTGTTTCTGTTTCCCTTCTAGATGGAAAATATCAGATTCAAAATGTTCTTTATGTACCAGGATTGGCAAACAATATTTTGTCAATTCCACAAATTTTGGATAAAAACATGATTATCAACTTCAAAATTGAGCAAAGAAATAAATGTTGTTATATCACAAAGAGGCAAACACGTAGCAATGGGTTCGTACAAGCAGAACTTGTTTACTTTAAATACAATTTCCTCACCACATGTTGTCATGGTGGTAACCACAAAAGAGGCCACTTCTCTTTGCATAAGAGATTTGGGCATCTAAGTTTAGGATATTTACTAGAGCTTAGTAAATATCAAATGGTGAAAGGACTTCCCACCCTTTCATCTACTTTGCCAGTGTGCTCAGATTGCTTGGAAGGAAAGCAACACAGAGTACCTTTTGAACCTAGCTCTTCTAGAGCTAAGGCACCTTTGGAGTTAGTGAACATAGATTTGTGTGGTCCTATGCCTAACAATTGTGGAGGAAAATGGTATTTTAAATTGTTTTTTTATGATCACTCATGGAAAATTTGGGTCTTCTTATTGTAGTTGAAGTCTGAAGCATTTGACTATTTTCAGAAATTCAAGAAACTTGTTGAGAAAGAATCATGATGCTTTATCAAGATCCTCCATTCAGATCGAGGGGGGAATACACATCAAACAAATTTTCTTAATTTCTAAAGGCACATGGGATAAAAAGGTAGTTAACAACATCCTATTCTCCTCATTCAAATGGAGTTGTTGAGAGAAGAAATCGTTCCATTATGGAAATGGTATGATGTATGCTTAAGGGAGAAAACCTTGAGAAAAAGTACTGGGCTGAAGCTATGACAACTACGGTATATCTTTTAAATAGGGCACCCACAAGGGATCTTAAAGGTATGACTCCTCAGGAAGCATGGAGTAGAAGTAAACCCTCCATATCTCATCTACATTTTTTTGGGTGTAAGCATTTATGCATATACCTAAGGAGAAAATAAAGAAGTTAGATGAGAAGATCTTGCAGTGCATTTTTCTTGGATATGATAAATTTTCAAAAGGTTATCGATTGAGAGATCCATTCACCAAGAAAATACACATCAGTAGAGATGTGGTGTTCTATGATGCTTTCAAACCTAACACCACATCAATAAACCTGGAATATGAGGAGCCACAAAAATAGACTCCTCCGCAAAAGAAAAGCCTCAAAAATGGTATACTAGTATGGTGAGATATTACAAACTCACATCACCTCCAGATATCACTCTCAATCATCCTTTCACTTGTAGCATATCTCGATAGAAAAATATAGAAGCATCGACTTCAATTGATGATATTTGTGAAAATTTTTAAGAGCTTTCTGTCGACAAAGAGATAAAAAGTGGAGAAGAGATGGAAGTTGATGAGGAGAGGCTTTATATATCTTCATATTATGAAAATGAACCCTCTACAATTGATGAAGCACTTAGTCAGCCCCAGTGGAAGGTAGCTATGGATACTAAACATAAATCCCTCATCAAAAATAAAATATGGAAGCTAGTTGATTTGCCTAAATGAAAGAATCCCATAAGCTACAAATGGGTTTACAAAGTCAAATATAAGGCATATGGTACCATTGATAAGCATAAGGCCCATCTTGTGGCAAAGGTCTATGCTCAAAATGAGGGCATTGATTATGAGGAAACTTTTGCACCCACTACAAAGATGACCACCATCCGTGTTCTTTGTGCTATGGCAGCACAATTCGGATGGAAATTACATCAAATGGATGTAAAAAGTACCTTTATAAATGGTGATTTACAAGAAGAGGTATACATGTCTCAACCTCAAGGATTTTCTGAGGAAGGCCATAAGCAACAAGTTTGCAAATTGGTAAAAAATTTATATGGGCTGAAAAAATCCCCAAGAGCATGGTACATCAAAATGGACAATCACCTACTAAAACATGGTTTTAGGAGAAGTCCATCATATGCAGATATCTATATTAAGAACATAGGTTCTGAAATAGTGATTATTTTATTGTATGTATATGATCTGATCATAACTGGTAATTCAGAAAAATTGATTAGAGTCGTGAAAGATGACTTGAAAGAGTCATTTGATATGACATATTTGGGACTTCTCCACTACTATCTTGGCCTTGAGATAGAACAAAAAAAGAATCATCTTAGGGTGACTCAAAATAAGTACACCAAGACTTTAGTAGAAAAATATCATATGACTGATTGCAAGCCCAAAGCAACACCAATGGAATTAGGGCTTCAGTTATCATGGTATGATAAATCACCTCAAATAGATGGCACACTTTATCAATAAATGATTGACATCCTGATCTACCTGACCAATACTAGACCATACATCACTTTTTCTATAAACTATATTTCTCGGTTCATGCAAGAACTAAAATTTACTCACTAGAAAGCAGCAAAGTGTGTTATCCACTACATCCATGGTAGTGTAGAGTATGGTTTAGAGTACATGAAGAATGACTCATTATTCTTATAGGGTTTCATGGACTTTGACTATGCTAGATCTATAGATGACTGTAAGTCAAATTTTGGATATATATTTCATCTAGGATCTGGACCTGTCTCTTGGCATAGCAAAAAGTAACAAGTGGTTGCTTTATCTTCAACAGAGGTAGAATATCATGCGGTATGTGGAGCTATGTGTGAAGTGATATGGTTAAGTCACATTTTGTCAACCATGGGTCTACCAAAGAAACTTCCAATTCATATGTTCTATGACAACCAGGGTGTTTTGAACTTAGTGAAGAATCCAATTCACCATGAACTCACAAAGCATATTGACACTCAGTGTCATTTCATCCGTGATGAAGTTCCTAAACACAAAATCCAGCTTCAATACATTCCCACTGATGAACAGGTTGCATATATCTTCACAAAGGCACTTGGACGTGTCAAATTTGAGTTGTTCCAAAGTACACTTTGTATTTCAAAGTAATGTAATAAAGGGGGGATGTTAGGGTAAAAATATTAGTATATTGCATTATACTAATTAGATTATTACATTACCACTTACCATGTAGATATTTATTGTTCTAAATATCTAATGGTAGATTAGGTTAGTTTAGGTTAGTTTTAAATATCCTAAGGTAACTAAAACTATTCCCTATCTCTATCCTAATGAGCGTGTTTGTTAGCACTCATATAGCTAAATATGGTTAGCTCCTATTTCTAAACCTATATAATGTGAAGGCATTTCAATACTCAAAGTTAATGAATATATTTGGTGATAATTATTTTGGTTCCTCCTATATTATCACTCATCTTATAAAATCATCAACCTCCATATTTTAATCCCTTTGTTCTTTAGTCTTGTTTCACTAAATTTTGACATGTGTAGAGGCTAATGTGGTATCTAGAAAAAGAGGCAATTTTTTTATGTATTTAAACTCATTCAACCAATCAAACCAAAACATGTGGGATCAATCTAGTGACTCAGAAGAGTTGAGGTGGCAAAAATAGATTAGATAACTCCACTAAATCAATGCTCACCAAGTGGATGATCAATATTTAATCTTGATTTTCTAATGTCAAAGGCTTTAATTTGTATTTTTGAGGTCTATTAGGGAATATATTCTAGAGGCCATAGCTATTGCATACATGTAAGATATCTATCTCATTCTTATGTTGAGATATATTATCCCTTTCTATTTGTTAAAAGAGGAGTGCTAATATCTACACCTACATAAGTCCATCTTTGTAAGTGTACTAAGTGCTTTAGGTTCAGGCTATCTATCTCATCTCCACGATGAGCTAGATTTTTCATCAATAAGTCTCATTCCATGCCTTAATATGTGGGAAGCTTATTAAGTCTCTTCCATTAGAATTATTAAGGTTCATCATGCAAGGCTTACAATCATCCCATGAAACTCTTGTCAAGTAATTAAAACACAATTAAAGAAAGTATGAAACCATTAAGAAATACCCATTTGCTTAAAGTGCATAGAAATTTCATTAGCAATTCTAACAAGGCAACCCATAGATAAAGAAACTCCACACATAATTATAAAACATCTCATATATATTGGGAATCCTCATGGGGAATAAACCCAGCCTTAAAATGTTTCCTTATCTTATTTCATAAAGTGATTGGTTCCATACATTGAGTCAAAGGCACCCCTTAGTGCTTTTGCTACCAACATAAGAATTTCATAATTCTTATGATATTACAATATGAATTAGTCCTTCAATTCATAAATACAAAATGGTCCCATACATTGAGTCAAAGGCACCCCATAATGCCTTTTCTTTCAACATAAGAATTCCCTATTTCTTATGACTTTACTTTATGAAATTAGTCCTTTAATTCATAGATACAAATTGGTTTCATACATTGAGTCAAAGGCACCCCATAATGCCTTTTCTTCCATCATAAGAATTCCCTATTTCTTATGACATTGCAATATGAATTAGTTCTTCAATTCATAAATACAAGTTGGTTCATATCTTGAACATATTATCCACTACTATTGGCATAATATAAGATCGTTAGAGAAGATCCCATAATCCTCTCCAATGGTCTCGTTACAAAGGAATAAAAGAAGAGAGCATTTAAAACCTCTCCACCCTCTTTCATTATCATTAGAGTAAACCTGAAACCTCTAAAGCATTCATATTAAAATACACACTTAACCCCACCAAGGAAGTGTTCTAATCCATTTTTAAAACCATATTAATATTAAGCATAGACTTTATGCAAATCAAAGTCTATTCAATCCCATTTACCATTACATCAATATTTATGTAATAATCAAAATCTAGGACATTAATTTCATTACCATAATAATATGAAACATACCATATTAATATGAAGCATGACCATATTTGTCTTGATAAGTATCCAACAATCAACTTATTTGATTCATTAATAATAAAATATCACAAAAAGGATTTCACTAGTCCAAGGAAGTCAACCAAGTAAAATAATCAATAGCAATAGTCTCCATATCAGACAGGTCTCAAAGGGTTAGGTAAATCCATGTAAATCCATGCATCACTCACGATGTGTGGCGTATCGTAATGCAAGGACATGGCCACCAAGTGGTTGCCTTACAACCTCCGCTTAGTGGTCGATATGGTATGGGGTTATGGCACCATATAAGGTGCCCTTAGCTCCCTTCTTATCCCCTATATGATAAGGAGAAATGGGGACCCGAGTGACCCCCAACTTGGCCATGCTCGTAGGCCACTATGTCGTAATATCATATTCCTACTAAGCACTACTTCCATTTCAACGTAGGACAAAGCAAAGAAAGGCTACACCAACAAAATATCTATACCCATGGAGGCTAGCAATAAATGCATTTTTTAATAAAACCCCCTATTCAAATGAAGGTAAAGAAATTTTTTATTGAAATAGACTCCCTTTTTTTGTAAGTCGCTACTTTAGCCATCCGAAACCATAAAGCTCAAGGCTATTTAAGTGTTGTTATATTAAAAAAAATACATGATCTCATAATTATGGAAACCACCGCTTTATCTAGTGAACACAAAATATCTTAGCACAATTTTAAAACACCACTTTATCATATTAAAAGCACATTTTCATACATCTATAATTCATTGTTTTCATTCAATGAATTCATAGAATTCAAGTATATTTAAACACTATTATATTTAATCAAAATACATGATTTCATAAGTCTAGAAACCACCATTCTAGTCAACGAATACAAAATATTTAAGCATAGTTTTAAAACACCATTTTATCATAACAAAAGTACGTTCTCATGCATCTTATAATTCAATGTTTTCAATCAACGAAATCATAAAATTCAAGTATATTTAAGCACTAATATACTTTAACCAAATGCATGATTTCATAAATTTGGAAACCACCATTCCAGTCAGTGAATACAAAATATTTAAGCATAATTTTAAAACACCATTTTATCATAATGCAAGCACGTTCTCATGCATCTTATAATTCACTATTTTTAGTCAATAAAATCATAAAATTCAAGTATATTTAAGCACTAATATACTTTACCCAAATACATGATTTCATAAATTTGGAAATCACCATTCCAATCAACGAATACAAAATATTTATGCACAATTTCAAAAAACCATTTTATCATAATGAAAGCACGTTCTCATGCATCTTATAATTCACTATTTTTATTCAAAACAAAAGTCAAGAATATTTAAGCACTAATATACTTTACCCATATACATGATTTCATAAATCTAGAAACCACCATTCTAATCAATGAATACAAAATATTTATGCATGAATTTAAAACAATATTTTATCATAACCAAAAGCATGTTCTCATGCATCTCTAATTTTATATTTTCAAATAAGTTTCAAGCACTATTTCATTTAATGAGGAACAAGAATTCAAGTGGGTAAACCACTATCACAACCCAATGAAAATAATTTAACAAAAATGAAATAACAAAGAAACATTACCCTTTACGCGTTCCAATATCCCTTCTATGTCCTCGTTCTTTTTTTTCTTCTCTTTCTTCCTTTTTTTGTTCCTTTCATAGGTGTATCGATTGTCATGTACCTACCCACTTCATCTGCCACTTCCTTACCAACTTACCATCGCATGATTGTTTTCCCTTACACTTTATTTCTATTGGATTTTTTTTTTTTAATTTACCAGTCTTATATATATTTAAAATATATAGTTCATATTTATAAAGGAGGGCTATGCCCCTTCTAATTATTAACAATGATTCTTCTTCCATTGTTAGAATAAGAGATTGATATAATAATTCAAGTAAAGGAATACAATAAAGCTCAAATGCTAAACTCCTTCCATTAATGGATTTACCTCCTAATTAATTGATATTCACATTCCACATAATGAGCATAACAAACCAATGCATCATTCTTATCAAAACCAAATTGAGGTATGGATGGAATGATAGCAAAAATCCTTCTTTTAAATAAAAATCAATTTTAAGTATCCTGCAAAACCTAAGTAAATACATAATACCATTTTTGTATAGCATCATCATAATTATAAGTATTTTGTATATCTACGAGCAAGCTATGCTAGGCATTAAGATATAGAAAACACATATAGTTATATTAAAAAAATCTTGCCAAGGCAGGGTATTACAACTAGATAATATTACATTATTTGGTACATGCTAATGTGCTCCATGGTAGCTTTATGGTGCAACTATAAATATGTTATGAATTAGGGTTTGATTCTATAGTTTAGAATCATGGTTTATATTTCCCCTTTATATAAGTGTTTATGTGTAGGATATGCACAAATGCCATGTAAGTAAGAGTGCAAGTGTGTAATGAGAGAAATTGCACAAGTGTCAATGAGGGGAAAAAATAAAGGATCATAAGAGCAAGTCTCAACACAAATCCAAATAATGGAGGAGTGATAAATAGAAGGACCAACTTCAAAAAGAGGCATAAAAACACCTCAAATATCCTTACTTCACTAGAAAAGAGCATGCAATGACTATTAGACATTATAGACAGTTCATAGAAACAAAGGAGCTATACTAAGAATATGTAGCCTAATCCTATTCAACATAATCTAGCCAAAAAATAAAACCTGATAGTAGAGGACCCATCTAACAATCAGGTCAATAGGATACATATTTTAAAAGCTTCAAAGCCTAAAAATCTAAAGCCACCACTAGTCTATGTTGACCTAAGAATTAAAAATTACCTATTAAGGAGTTGCATAGTTGATTCAAGACTAGCCGTAACAGTGATGTCAAAGGTAGTTTGTGAAGAAATTAGTTTACCTTACACAAAGATAGGTAGGCATCCAATTTAGATAGATAGCACCAGGGTTAGTGCTCTAGGTATTCTAAAAGACTAATCATGAACACTCTAAAGCATCTAGAGCTAGTGGTAGTATAAGAGGTAATAGTAGTCATTTTTTCCTATATTTTGGTATGTTAATAACTAGATAATGAATATAGAAACTTTTTATGAATGGGTATTTTGTCGGGACTACACCCACATGAAGTTACCATGGGATAAAAAGATGATCCAAATTGAAAATGAGCCTTCATGTAACTACTTTCTCCATAAGCTAGATGAATATGGCGTGGTAAATTAGAATGAACTATCAAATTTTATGGATGATGAAGTGATGGAGAGTGATCAAATATCAAAGCTAGATGTGATTATTGGTGTAATGTAGGATGATGAAGACATTAAGTTCAACTTTGAGGAAACCAAGATTGGGAACTAACACATATTAGAAAAAACATCCAATATCTTGGCTCTAACTAGCCAATAGGTTAAGGGTTAGACAAAGCATGGATAATACACTTTGATGGCATAAGAACCAAAATTGAAGTGGGTGTTGACATTTAATTCATCGATCCACAAAGGGTAAAACTAATTTTGCATATTGTTTACTAGTAAATTATGTAGATAATATAACTTAATATGTAGCATTGTGCACTAGAATGAGAAAGGCTAAAAATATGAGAATAAAAATAGAAGGTTTTTGGCAAATCCAAATTATAAATTAATTAGGTTAATTCCCAATGCCCCACTAAAACAAACTTTTTAAAGACATAAAAATATTGAGTCTAGGATTTTCTAGAAAGCTTCAAGACTTATGAGATCAAGGAAGCTCCTAAGGAGTTAAACACCAAAGTGGATGATCTAGTATTAGTGGAAATAAAATTTGACCCCACAACCAACAATTTTGGTAAGCCAAAGGAGCTAGAAGTAGTATTCAATGATACTTGATAATTTTGATCACTTGTAGGTCTTCAACAATGATGACCAAATAGATTATTTCCTCATTAAAGAAGTTCATCATACTAAAGATAAAAATTAATACATGAAAGATATAAAATATGGGGTGATTAAAATAAATAAAAATCATTTGTTAAAAGCGTTAAACACTTTAAAGAGTATGTTCAATACATATGACAGTGTAAAGAAATACATCAAAGTGAAGACCTATTCCTACTATCCCATCAAGGTTACTTATGGGAAGAACCTAATACTTGGTAGATAGTGCATCAAAGAGTAAATATACATCTTCAATAAAATCTATGGAAAATACAAAGACATCATAGCTTGGCCCTATGAAGATCTAAATGTATATGACATAAATAACATAGAACACAATGTGAAATTAAAACTTGTGCAAAGCCTTTCCAACAAAAATAATGACCTATGAATCCTAAAATAGAAGCAATAATGAATAAGGATATCCTAAAATTCTAGAAGCCCAAATCATTTTTCCAATTAAGTATTCTACCTAGGTAGCAAATATATTATCATTTTAAAAGGAGAATGATGACATCAAGCTATGTGTCAACTTCATAAATCTTATCAAAGCATCATCAAAATACCACTATTCCTTACCTTCTATAGATTATATTTTGCAAAATATAGTAGGGTCATATATGTTGTCACTCTTGGATAGTCTCTTAGGGTATTGTAGGCCCAAAAAGGCCACATAATTAGCAAATTTTGAAAAATTGGTTGTGTTGAAAAGGCTCCAATATAGTGTTAAATTCCACTGGAGAGTCAGAATAGTGTTAAATTTTGCTGAAGAGTGAGGTCAGTATAATTTTCTAAGGTCAAAATGGTCAAACAGACCTTAGCAGAGTTTTTAGGAGTAGAGTGGAATAGATAGAAGTGAAGATAACTCCAAGCCAGTGTTAAATTTTTCTAAAGAGCAAGGATGGTGTAAAGTTCTACAGTCAACTCGGTCAAATAGTGCCTAGTAGAGTTTCGAGGAGAGGAGTGAAATAAAAGACAAGTAAGAATAGTTCTTGCTTCTAGCAAAGTCTGCTAAGTAAATTTGTAGTTATAAACTCTGCATGAGTAAGGTGTAGTGTTAAATTCTATGATCAACCTGGTCAAAGTTGGGTCACTAGAATTTGGAGTAACAAAATTTCAAAAGATGACTTGATCGCAGGTTCTACTCCACTTGAAGAACACAAGATTATACTGAGAGGGGGGTGAAAAATATAAGAGCAACATTCACTTTTCTTTCCAAAACAATATTATCCAATTTTATCAATGAAAATATCAATATCAGTAATGAAAGCAATGCACAAATCATCACACACAATAGATACACTAATTTAACATGGTTCACCCAACGTGAGCTACTCCACGGAGAAAATATTTCTACTAAATTTTCTCAACAAATCTCTTGGTAATCACTTCCCTATTACAATGTTTATAGACCTTTGTCCAAAGGAGACACCAATCCCCTAATGCTTTGATTTGTGGATCTCTCTCCACAGGAGAACTCTTTCCCCCTCTTCTCTAGTTTGTGTAACTTGACCCAGGAGAAATATTTCTCCTCAACTGGTTCATCGACCTCTCTCCATAGAAGAAATCTATCTTCCAAGCTACTTTGTAGATCACACTCCATAGGAGAACTCTTTCCCCTTGCTCTGGTTCATGGAAATCTATCCACAAGAGAACTCTTTCTCCTCTACTCTAGCTGGTGCTCTTCTAGAAGAATTCTACCCCCACTGTATTGGCTTGTGTATCTCTCTCCATAGAAGACCTCTATTCTCACTCAGAAGACCTTTGTATTCACTGCCCTAGCTAATGGATCTCTATCCACTAGAGAATCTTTTCCTCTGTTCTGTCACCTCCAAATATTACTGTCAACTCAGCTCAAACTTTATCTCAAATCTGCACTAAATACTATCCTTTCTCTAGTATAAATCTGCTCTAAATATATCTCAGGTCTAGCATAAATCTGCTCATAAATTTGCACCAAACTCTATCCTCAAATTTTTCCTCAAGCCTTAACACAAAACTTGATCAATCACAAATCAAATATGCTTAGATCTTTCCCAAGCCTTAACACAAAGCTTGAACAAATCAATCAATCAACTCTACTTAGATCTACCCCAAGCCTTAACACAAATATTGAACAAATCAATCAATCAAATCTACTTATATCTACCCCAAGCCTTAACACAAATATTGAACAAATCAATCAATCAAATATGCTCTCAAGTATTCACAAAGACTTACCTCAAATATTCCCTCAAGTCCTCTCAAGAACTTTCTCAATCTACTTTCAAGTCTTCACCAAGACTTACCTCAAATATGCCCTCAAGTCCTCTCAATAACTTGCTCAATTTGCTCTCAAGTCTTCACAAAGACTTACCTCAAATATGCCTACAAGATTTCACAAAAGCTTGCTCAACACTATCCTTAAGCTTTCACAAAAGCTTACACAACTATGTCCTTAAGCTTTCACAAAAGCTTACTCAAATTTTTCCTTAATCTTTAACAAAAGCTTACTCAAATCTATCCTTAAGCTTTAACAAAATATTACTGAAATCTACTTAAACACATGCTCAAAACAACTCACAAGATATGTTCAATCAATCTCAAAAATTGCACACAATGCTATCAATTGCTTTGTCTAATCTTCAAAGTAATTCCTTTAACTTGAAGTAGTTTAGACATATTCTATTCAAAATTTGTTTAACCTCTAGAATAGATAGATAATGATGTAATCTACCAAAGACTCAATATGTTCTACTCAATCATTAAGTCTATCGCTTTCACAAATCTGATTTATAATGTTTGCATATTCACTTTCAATATCACTCAAAACCAATGCTCAAGAATTTCACTCAATAATTCAACCAATGAAACACAACTTGCTTACAAACCCTAACCAAGTGTTTCACACTACTTCCAAAAACACACAATATGGGTCTCAAACCCTAACTCCAATAATCTTCAATCTCTATCTCAAATATTCTCTAAAAATTCACCAATCATGCATATAAAAACCACTCAAATATTTCCAACAATGCTTATCAAACAATCCTTTTCACTCCACCTTATATTTCACAATATTTAATCCAACAACACTTCAATCAAAGTATAATGTGCCCATACCTTTTTACTTTGATGGAGATATATCTTCAAAATCAGTTTCACAATCAATTCTCTTTGTGCCACTCAAAAGTTTAGATAGCAACAATCTATTTCAAAACCTCCACAACGTATTCCTTCCTAAATGTGCCCAAATAAATTCCAAACCACTCTCTAGGTTTCTAAAATAATAAAACCCTTAAAAATGCTTAACAAAACATACATATAATTAAAATACCTCATACACCTTTTAACTCTCTCTTAACACACTCAAAACACAATCAACAAGGACTTCAATAATTCACTTTCAAAATAATTAACTATTACTTCCTTCAGAATTTGAATGCTTAGAATAATAAAAATTATTCCCTTATATCTCCCTACTTATCATAAATGCATTTTCAAAATAATTATAACCACAATTAAGAAATATTCCAATGCACTTATTAAATCACAACTCTAATTATTCAACACCCTCAATATGATAAAAATAAAAATTATTTTTAATACCTTATACTTCCACAACAAGGAATACCATATGACTTAGAACCAAAGGCGCATATTTATTAATGCAAAATAAATACCTCTACGTGTTGCCTCCATGGGATTTTATCCCCCATTGCATTGCCACCAACGCCTTAGTCGTGGTCTAACTGTTGCATGAGCTAGGCACTCACTTGATACCACTAAATCACCCACTGCGCTTTGTATCTTCCGCTTGGTGCCAAATTTTTTGACACAAAACTTTCTCCCCTTTGCTGCCATCGAGAATCAAATGCATGACCTCCATTCGTTAATGACTTAGCACTAACAATCCTTGCCACTAGCCTAACCACTTTATTGGTGATAAGAATATCAACCCTTGTCACTTTATCCTTCACGTTCTTTCCTTTGCTTTTAAAAATAAAATAAAAATTTCCTCTTGTGCTCATGAATTTGCATCAACAAATTTAATCAATATACACATGTGCATTTGAAGACTTGCTTTATGTCTTCAAACCTTATGGTATAAATACCATACTCTTTCCTTGCTCGAACGTCGGTGGGAATAAACATTTAATTTATAAGTAACCTTAGGCTTTTCTTTTCTTCCTTGAGGTGATTAATTTTGGGGTGGGAGTAAAGTTAATCCCAACATACAATGTTATTTTCCTTTTTCAACCTACTTTCTCAACATACCCTTTTGATTCCTTTGAATATCCTTGTTCCTGCTCGTCTCTAGAAAAAAATTTCTACATCACTTAGCCATATGCCCAACATTATTGCACTTATAAAACTTAATATTTTTTCCTAGATGGTGCAAATGTATGGAAGTTCCTCCTGGTGAAGCCATACCCATTCCTATCATGAACCCTGCAATGAATTGCTTTATGACCAAAATGATTACAAGAGTAACAATACCCTTGAAAGAGATGCCCATTTATGAAATTCCTCTTAGTGAAACCATTTTACTTCTTTTCATGTGTCCCATACTGCATAGCCTTGTGACCAAACCTATTACATGAGAAGCAACATCCTTTGAATAATATTACCTTGAACCTACTGGTCTCTTAGTCCTTTCTTCCCTGTGATACTCCTTGTTCCTTATTTGGGCATTGTTTTCTTCCTTGGTGAACCTTCTATTTTTCAACTTATCCTCATAAGTCTCACTTTCTTCTTCACTCTCTTTTTCTGAAGCTTCTTCTTCTATGGAGCTTGAGCTTGACTCCTGTCCTTGTTCTCTTGTCCCTCTTCAAAACCAAGTCCTGTCTTATTTGATTAATATCTTTGTACATTGATAATCTTATCCAAGGTCTTTGAGCTTTTCCTAAACTTGTGTAGCTTGTCTTTAGACTCTTTCACTTCCTTTCTTAGTGAATCTACTTCATGCTCTAATATTTTGCATTCTAAGACTTTTACCTCTAACTTCTATTTAAATCTCCTTGTCTTAGATATTGAATTTATAAGATCTTGTATAAGCTTTCCTTTTTCTTCATCACATTCCTGAAATTGAATCTTGAGTTTTGACTTCTGTTTTCTTACCTTTTTCAATTTCTTAAGAGCAAAAATGAGCTCAACTTATAAGTCTACTACCCCTTCCTCTTCATTTTCTGATTCTTCCTCTAGAACCTCAAGAGCATCTTCATATTATTCTTCACTACTATTAAACCCATTCTTTGTATGGTGATCTTCAAGGTGTCCAAAGTTACCACAAATAAAACATTTGAGTACCTTGGTTCCTTATTATTCCTTCCACTTTATTGGATTGGAGCATCTTCTTCTTCTTCTATGACCATAAGATAATTTATTCTTCTTCATTATCTGAGGATATTCCATCACTATCACTTGAAATCTTTCTTGTATTATCTGCATAGAAGCTTTTCTTGTGCCTTTGAAAGAAATTCTCATGCTTGTTTTATCCATACCTATTTTCTTTTGATACTTGGATTTTCCTGCTTCCCTGTTTTTAAGATCATGTTTCTCTTCACTACTACTTCCAGCTTCTGGACAATTAGATACATAGTGACCATATTTACCATAATTGAAAAACTTAACTGTTTTCGTACCTTTGTGCTTTCTTGAGTCCTTGTTCATTTTGCCATAGCTTACTTCTTCATCACTGGATGACTCGTGACTTGAATATGACTTCTTATCTTTTGTCTTCTTTTCTAGTTTGAAGGCTACCTCTTTCTTGGGGATCGGATCCTTCCCTATTATCATCTCAAAAGTTGTGATATTTTTGTTGTGACTCCTTCACAATGACCCCAAAATTGGGGACCCACCTTAAATTTTGTGATTTCGGGGAATTTTTGTTTATCCAATTTTGCTAGCATCAAGGTCTTTGAAAATTTGCTTTCACTTTGGAATTGCTGACATATTTGCATTTTGAAGGTTTGAATGTAGTTGCAATGCTTCAAACTAAATATTTGTATTATTTGCATATTAATTGCATTATTTCAAATCAAATAATTTTATTAAAATCATTTTCAAAGGTTTAAATGATTAATTTTCATTTAAATAATTAAATTTTATTTTAGGGTTAACCCTAAAATTAATGCAAAATTGAAATGGACATATCTTGAGCTAGGCAACTTCGTTTGATCTCATTCAAAACTTGGTAAAAAGATATAGATTTTTGCCTTCTAATGGTACCAAAATTATAGGATTTTAGATGTCAATTTCATCAAAAAAATAGTAGTTTAATTTAGCAATATGAGAACTTTGAAATAATTTTGAAAAAATGAAAGTTACGAAAGAATGAATAATAAATAAAGTTTGGTTTTATTTTGATATTATGATTATTATTTCAATCCAAGTAATACAAGGGCAAGGGTTTGAAGAAGATATTTATAAAATTCATTCTAACTAAACTTTTCAAATTATAAATAAATCATTGAGATTCATGGAAAAGGTCGAAAATTTTATATAGAGAATGAGAGGAATGATTGGAAGGAGCAAAGCTACACATTTGTTGGAGGAAAATAGAGAAAGCCATTTGCAGAACAATGGAAATTATTGTAAGATTTTATAAATTGTTTTAAGCATTTTGGATCTAGATTTGTGCATAGACTGTATTTGGAATTAATAAAGTGCTTATTACAATTTATTAATAGTTTGTATACCTTAGAAGATTGCATCAATTCATTTGATTTCACTGTGTGAATACTGGTGAACATTGGATTGGTTTTAGAATTCTATAGGTGGAAATTTGTTCAGTTGGATTTGTCCGAGACATTAGTTAAATTTCTAAAGCTTAAATATTTTATTATTTTATTTTCATTATGAAGACTATATATTATAACTTAGTATAATTTTTATAAAGTGAAATTATATGGCTAGGTTATAATTAAATTTATTATTCGAATATTACATGAATTAATATTCAAATTAATAAATTTACGAAGGGATAAATGAATATTCTAGTTCTCACCTTAATCTCATAAGGTTGAGGAATTAGAATTAATATATTTAGAATTCAATTTGGATTTGATTTTAATATAGTTCCATTTATTTTAGAAATCCAAATTTCAAATCAGAGATCATATTTACTCTTTAAAATATTTAATTTCATAAATATTTTAAAAGGTAAATATTACAAGAAAATCTAATTTATGAACTTTATTTTATCATAAAATCCAAATTTTATAGATTAGTTTCATATCAAGCCCTGTGTTTTAATCATTAATAAAGGTTTTAATACCTTTTGAAATTGGGCAAGACATTATAGCAATTTGTTTACCTCTTTGATATTTTGGACATAATTTCATAAGGAGATACGAAAAAATAGTTGTTTTATCAAATAGACCTTGGAAGTTGAATCATAATAACTTGTGCTATTTAAAGGTCTATTTAATTTCCTTAACTTTGATCTTGTTAAAGTTAGGTGAAGTTTATTTTAAAATGCTAAATTTATTTAAAAGACATTTTATTGAGATATTGTATCCAAATAACGAAGTAAATGTTGCATACGTAAATTTAACATCATAAAGTAAACTTTATTTCATTATTGGATAAATAAATGGGTATGAAAGGTATGTTTACATGATGAACTTGAAATCATTTACCTAATTCCCAGGCCCCTTGTTAATAGTAACCTGCAAACCATAGAGAGTTTTTCAAGCACTTATTTACATGCATACACGATATATAAAATATTAAGTGAGAACCTTGGAGAAACTTTATTTTCTTTGCAAGAGATAATTGTAAATTTTGAGTTGTCTAGTGGTTTCGTAACCTAAAAAAATCACACCTCAAAAAATTGGCACTAGAAGGAGGGCCTGAAAGGTAAATATTAGATTTTTATTCATAGTCATTCAAATCATAGTTAAAAATATTGCATATTGAAGGATGTAATTTAATGCCAAGGTTTAAGTGATGCATATATTTCGATTAGTTATTAGTACTTTTATGCTTATTTGCAAAATATATTTCTTTGAATAATAAGATTGGCATTAAAATTGTGTTCTTTAAATTTCACTAATGGCATCACCTAATTCAATAAAGGAAATGATGGCTTCTTGGATAGGTGATTATTATAGTAGTTTAAACATGCCTATTCATCAAATTCCTGAAGGTGTAGAAGTTTGTTTATCCATATTTAGGCATGATGTGGATCAAGCCAAGGACCATATTCAGAGATACAAGAGTGTGTTAAGTCGTTTGCAGCTCATGCAGGGAGATGTTCCTTGCAGATTATTTGCATACCCATTGGATGAGGTTGCGCTTAAGTGGTACATACAATTACCTGTACGATCTGCTACTTATTGGGTTAAACTAGAAAAAGTATTTCTTAAACATTTTGGAAAGTTGGATGACCTAGTTATGATGTTAAATCAATTTGTCTCCATTTGTAAAAATTTAACGAACCCATGAGATCATTTAATGATAAATTCCATAGGTTGTATACCGAGGTGGGAACACATTATATCATTTTAGAAGACAGAGCTACTCAAATATACATTGGGATCTTAGATCATGTTACTGCTACATTTTTTAAAGATCTTAAAATTACATCATTGCTTAGACCTTACAATGAGGCAAAAACATTTGAAAAACAATTGATATCTCAAGGTGTTAATATGGAGAAACAATACAGACTTAGACCTAAAACTCATAATCAAATATCACAAATGAGTCAAGTTGAGGTTGATAGTTTAGATGTCACAACTACCTTAGATGTTGAGAATGAGGTGCAAGTTTCAAAGTCAATACCCATAAATGAACATTGTGATGATCAAGTTGATCAAAATATAGAAATTGACTTAGAGCCATTATTCACAAAAGAGGATTGGGATGTTCTTATAAAATAAAATACAAAAATTGATTCCATTGAAGAAACCCTTGTCTTACCAAAGGATGAATCTAAGGAAGATGAATTCTTTGAAATTAAATAAAATGAATTTGAAAATGCATCTAAAGAATATATAAAAGAAATGATAGATTTTCATAATTTGTTTCAGGAGGATAATGAGTGTGATTTTCAAATAGGTAATGTTAAATAATTGAATGATCATATATGTGATTTCATTGAATATTGTAAGGGATTACAAAAAAATAATACCTCATCAATAATAGTTCAAATGACTGATCCTAAAATCTTATTGCTTGAGGAAGATGAATTATTTGAAATTGAAGATGAATTCTTTATTGAAGAAGGTGAATCTGAAAATGAATCAAATATGGCATGAAAGAAAATATAGAATGTCACCAAGTGCTTCAGAAAGATAATGATTTTTTTATTTTATAATATAAAGAAGAATTATTCACTTTATTCACAATTTCCAATGAAGTTCCTATCTTAGATGATGTGCAGAAAATTGAAAGCCTTGTGTCACATAAGGATTATACAATGCTCATACATCAAGAAATCAGTAGGTCTTCATCTCAGGTGATTGATAAAGGTGAATTTGAAAAGGAAATTATAGACGTATCTAAAGTTTGCACAAAAGATATGGTTGAACTTCACCCTTTATATTTTGAAGATAATTATTATAATGGATAGGGTATGTATGGTGAATCATTATTTTCTCATGCTTTTACTGGATAAAATTTATGTTTCACTTGATATGCAGGATGTTGAAACTTCTATTTAAAAAGAAGATTTCACAATTTCTACACAATCATAAAATGTCATTCCAATTGCAAAATATAGAAGGTTCCAAAATTAAATCACTTTGAAGATGAATTTATTGAACACCTTGCTGAAATTGAAAATGAAAAAATGGTAAATGTTTTTTATGACTCATTTGTTAATAATGAGGACGAGGTAAAGTCATCTCTTTTACCCGTGACTAATAATAATTTGAGTACAAATTCACATGAATGTTTTGGATTTAATGTTGGTGATGACCTAAAGGAAAATGTTGATCTATCTGAAGTAACTCAGGTGGTTGATCAAGAAAATTTGTTATTTAACACATCTTGTGATCAGTAATATTTATGGTTTGAAAAGGATGGGCATACATTTAATTGGGTGCCTAATTTTGGTGTCTTTAATAAATAGGTATTTGATGAAGACGAAGAACTACAAGGTGATCATGATGGAGACCATGAAGAAAAGGAAAAAGTGACAAATGCTCATCAAATCTTGGTAAATGCTAATAATGATGTGTTGAGCATAGATGATGAGGTAAAATATTCACCTTTCTTATTGGTTACAAAATTTTCAGGTAATGGGTTGCATGATAATTTTTTGGATGCTAATGCTATCAATGATGAAATGTCAAATGTTGTTAACAAGAAGTTGGAGACAACTTCTAAAATTTTTGCCATAAATGAAATGAAGGAAAACATGTTTGAAATGCTTAATAAAATTCATGAGCAATCAACTAGTGAATCTAGGGCGTAAATTTTTAATGATCTTCTTATACCAAATGTCCTAGATGCTTGTCAATGCTTGAATGATTGTGATTGCTTTAAAAATTTTGAAAATGACTTGAATTTGAAATTTTTAGAAAAAGGTTCTTATTTGCAAAATATCCTATTTGAAAAGAGGAGCCTATTTTTAAATTATGAAACAATTTGTGAAATTTACACCTTTTTGAATAAACAAAGGATAATTGAAATTCATGTTTTCACTTTTAAGATTAATAAATCAAATTTTAAACATGGAACTGCTTATAATTTTGAATCAAAATAGTAGGATGAAATAGGCACAATGAGAATTTCTATTTTTGGCCTAATCTTGTTTTTATTTGATTCTTATAAAACTTTCCAGACATATAATCATATATGTTTTCTAAAGTATGCTAATTGTATTTGGGATCCAGGGAAATGATGGCAGAAATTTTGTAGTGTCTTGTACATAATGTATATTTTTGTAAATAGTCTTTTGGATTTTGTTTTCTTGTTCTTTGTGTTTGTACATAAGTTGTGGTTTTGTAATGTTTTGTTATTGGATCTATCATCAATGTTGTCAAGTTTAGGAAGTGGATTCACTCACTTTATCAACTTTGTAATTTTGGTTTTGTAAATTTATGTTTTGTATAACTTGTTATTTTGTGAGCTTTTTAGTTAGTTATTTTGTTGCTTTTATTAGTTGGTAATTATGTTGATGTTTATTTTTGTTTGTTTAGTTTTTATCATATTTTTGGTTGTGTTTTTTTAGTATAGCAATAAAATGGCTTTGCCAGATTTTGGGAGTTTCATTGTTTTAATCTATGATGAAAATTGATGAAATTTCAAGGGGGTTTTCAAGGATTAAGATAGTTGTTATTGAGACACTTTTCATTTGATGGCTCTGTTTGGTTTTTGATCTTGTACCGCATACGATGAAGTTACTTGTTTTGAAAACCTGTGAAATCTGGAGAAAAGGGAAAATGAGATATTGGTTTATGTCATCATGAATGTGAACTAAGATAAGGCAAATTTGAAACATTGGAATTGTATTACAAAAGCTCCACGAGTATCACAAAAAACATTAATGAATATTGTTTGAAATTTGGATGCATGAAGTTGTTGGTTTTGCAAATTAGGGTGAAATATCTTATATACTCTTTCAAATATTACCTCATCTCTAACCCGGGTGGCAGGTGGATTTGTTGCAAAGTACCATTCTATAGGATAAATGTGAGACATAAAAAAAAGAGATAAAAAAAAGGAGTTGGAAATAGAGTCAAATATATTACTAAAAATAGATAATCTTCACTAGAGCTATAGACGCTCGGCTGGTAGTGAAGTAATTTCTAGAGAAAAATGTCATGAAAAGAGCAATAAAGATAAATCTATTATCTAGAACTAAATAATCTTCATCGGAGCTATAGACGCTCGGTTGGTAGTGAAGCAATGTTTAGAATAAAGGAAACACAACGTCCACCTAATATCTGGGTATTTTAGATAATCTCTACCGGAGCTATAGACGCTCGACTGGCAGTAGAGCAAGATATGAAGAGAATAGGGTGTAGGTTTTATCTTCAAAGAGGAATTATTCATAGCCTAAAATGTGGAACTGACGATGGAATGTTGAATGATTTCAGGTGATAAGTAATGAATCACTTCGCACACATTGAGCTGATGCTGAATGATTCTGGTGGTTCATGTCAAATTAGTCTATTCTCATTCTCTGGATACTTACTGATGCTTGTGATTCTAATATTTGGGTTTTGTGTGTTTTTAGAGTTTGGTTTTTGAGTCTAAAATGTCCAGGGATATTTACCAATAGATTCGCCATTTGATGTGACTCTTTCACAACAACCTCAAAATTGGGGACCTACCTTAAATTTTGTGATTTCGAGGAATTTTTGTTTATCCAATTTTTCTCGCATCAAGGTCTTTGAAAATTTGCTTTCACTTTGGAATTGCTGACATATTTGCATTTTGAAGGTTTGAATGTAGTTGCAATGCTTCAAACTAAATATTTTCATTATTTGCAAATTAATTGCATTATTTCCAATCAAATAATTTGATTAAAATCATTTTTAAAGGTTTAAATGATTAATTTTCATTTAAATAATTAAATTTAATTTTAGGGTTAACCCTAAAATTAATGCAAAATTGAAATGGACATATCTTGAGCTAGGCAACTCCGTTTGATATCATTCAAAACTTGGTAAAATAGATTTTATCCTTCTAATGGTACTAAACTTACAGGATTTTAGATGTCAATTTCATTAAAAAAATAGTAGTTTAATTTAGCAAAATGAGAACTTTGAAATAACTTTGGAAAAATGAAAGTTATGGGAGAATGAATAATAAATAAAGATTGGTTTTTTTTTTATATTATAATTATTGCTTCATTATGCAGGTAATACAAGGGCAAGGTTTTGAATAAGATAGTTATAAAATTCGTTCCTGGTGATGAAACAGAATAACTAAACTTTTATAATTATAAATAAATCATTAAGATTCATGGAAAAGGTCGGATATTTTATATAGATAAGGATAGGAACGATTGGAAGGAGCAAAGCTATACATTTGTTGGAGAAAAATAGAGAAAGCCATTTGCAGAACAGTGGAAATTATTGTAAGATTTTATAAATTATTTTAATTATTTTGGATCCAAATTTGTGCACAGACTGTATTTGGAATTAATAAAGTGCTTATTAAAATTTCTTAATAGTTTGTATACCTTAGAAGATTGCATCAATTCATTTGATTTCACTGTGTGAATACTGGTGAACATTGAATTGGTTTTAGAATTCTGTAGATGGAAATTTGTTCTCTTGGATTTGTCTGATACATTAGTTTAATTTCTAAAGCTTATATATTTTATTATTTTATTTTCATTATGAAAACTATATATTATAACTTAGTATAATTTTTATAAAGTGAAATTATATGGCTAGGTTATAATTAAATTTATTATTCAAATATTACATTAATTAATATTCGAATTAATAAATTTAGAAAGGGATAAATGAATATTCTAATTCTCACCTTAATCTCATAAGGTTGAGGGATTAGAATTAATATCTTTAGAATTCAATTTGGATCTGATTTTAATATAGTTCCATTTATTTTAGAAATCCAAATTTCAAATCAGAGATCATATTTACTCTTTAAAATATTTAATTTCATAAATATTTTAAAAGGTAAATATTACAAGCAAATCTAATTTATAAACTTTATTTTATCATAAAATTCAAAGTTTATAGATTATTTTCATATCAAGCCCTGTGTTTTAATCATTAATAAAGGTTTTAATACCTTTTGAAATTGGGCAAGACATTATAGCAATTTGTTTA
This sequence comes from Wollemia nobilis, assembly GCA_028583015.1. NCBI lineage: Eukaryota > Viridiplantae > Streptophyta > Pinopsida > Araucariales > Araucariaceae > Wollemia > Wollemia nobilis. The sequence continues at coordinate 451,557 of JAQPPZ010016900.1, read as the reverse complement.
CCTCTTTGATATTTTGGACATAATTTCATAAGGAGATACAAACAAATAGTTGCTTTATCAAATAGACCTTGGAAGTTGAATCATAATAACTTGTGTTATTTAAAGGTCTATTTAATTTCCTTAACTTTGATCTTGTTAAAGTTAGATGAAGTTTGTTTTAAAATGCTAAATTTATTTAAAAGATATTTTATTGAGATATTGTATTGAGATAACGAAGTAAATGTTGCATACGTAAATTTAACATCATAAAGTAAACTTTATTTCATTATTGGATAAATAAATGGGTATGAAAGGTATGTTTACATGATGAACTTGAAATCATTTACCTAATTCCCAGGCCCCTTTTTAATAGTAACCTACAAACCATAGAGAGTTTTTCAAGCACTTATTTACATGCATACACGATATATAAAACATTAAGTGAGAACCTTGGAGAAACTTTATTTTCTTTGCAAGAGAGAATTGTAAATTCTAAGTTGTCGAGTGGTTTTGTAACCTGACAAAATCACACCTCAACAAGTTCCTTGTAACTCATCCCTAGTCAATTTTTCAATATCTCTTGTTTCTTTTATGGTTAAAACCTTTTCACTATACCTCATAGGGAGTGACCTTAAAACATTTTGACAAACATCCAATTCTTCAAATTTAAACCCAAGTTCTTGCATGTAGTTAACAACATCATCCACATGAAGTAAGTATGTAGTAATGTATTCCTCATCCTTCATCTTCAAGTCTTCAAATTTTTTCTTATGATTTTACAATTTTGCCATCTTGATCTTTTTGTCTCCCTCATATGTTTTCTTCAACTTTTCCCAAATCTCTTTTTTTTATGTGTAATGCATAACTTTTACAAACTCTGCTTTACATAAACCACTCAATATTACATTTATTTCCTTTGAATTATGTAGGTGTAAGAGCTTACCATATTTATCTATAGGAGGAATAGTTGGCGGTGTGTACCCATCCTCAACTACTTACCATATCTCATTTCCTTGTGCCATTAGGTAAATCTTCATTCTTACACTTTAAAATGTATAATTATTCCCATAGAACAATGATACCTTATTTGGTAAATATCCACTTTGATATGCCATATGTGTTCTTGTATACTTTTTCTTCAAGCTATTAAACTCTTCCGAAGAAATTCGCTCTGATATCAATTGAACAACACAAGCTTATACTAAGAGGGGGGTGAATAGTATAAGATCAACTTTAAATTTTCTTTCCCAAACAATATTATCCAATATTATCAATGGCAATATCAATAGTAGTAATCAAAGTAATGCATAAATCATCACACACAATAGAGACACCAATTTAACGTGGTTCACCCAATGTGGGCTACTCCAAAGAGAAAATATTTCTACTAAATTTTATCAATAAATCTCTTGCGAATCACTTTACTATTACAATGTTTATGGAACTTTATCCAAAGGAAATAATAATCCCCTAATGCTTTGATTTGTGGATATCTCTCCATAGGAGAACTCTTTCCCCTCTTCTCTAGTTTGTGGAAGTTGACCCAAGAGAACTCTTTGTTCTCAATTAGTTCATGGATCTCTCTCCATAGAAGAACTCTATCTTCTTAGCTACTTCATGGATCACACTCCATAGGAGAAATATTTCCTCTTGCTCTGGTTCATGGAACTCTATCCATAGAATAACTCGTTCTCCTCTGCTCTAGCTAGTGCTCTTCTAGAAGACTTTTGCCCCCACTGCACTGGCTTGTGGATCTCTCTCCATAGAGGATCTTTGTCCTCACTCTAAAGACCTATATCCTCACTACCCTGGCTAATGGATCTCTATCTATTTTATACTCCTATCCTCTATTATGTCACCTCTAAATATTACTGTCAACTTAGTTCAAACTCTGTCTCAAATCTATATTAAACACTATCCTCGATCTAGTATAAATCTGCTCCAAATTTGTCTTTGGTCTAGCATAAATCTATTCATAAATATACACCAAACTCTATCATAAAATCTATCCTCAAGACTTAACACAAATATTAATCAATCACAAATTAACTTTGCTTAGATATACCCCAAGCCTTAACACAAAGCTTGAACAAATAAATCAATCAAATCTTCTCAGATCTACCCCAAGCCTTAACACAAAGCTTGAAAAAATTAATCAATCAACTCTACTCTCAAGTATTCACAAAGACTTACCTCAAATATACCCTCAAGTCCTCTCAAGAACTTGCTCAATCTTCTCTCAAGTATTCACCAAGACTTACCTCAAATATGCCCTCAAGTCCTCTCAATAACTTTCTCAATATGCTCTCAAGTCTTCATAAAGACTTGCCTCAAATCTAACTTCAATATTTCACAAAAGCTTGCTCAACACTGTCCTTAAGCTCTCATAAAATCTTACACAACTTTGCCCTTAAGCTTTCACAAAAGCTTACTCAAATCTATCCTTAAGATTTAATAAAATATTAGTAAAATCTATCCTTAAGCTTTAACAAAAGCTTACTAAAATATATCCTTAAGCTTTAACAAAAAATTACTCAAATTTGCTCAAACATATGCTCAAAACAACTCACAAGATATGCTCAATCAATCTCAAATCTTGCACACAATGCTATCAATTGCTTTATCTAATATTCAAAGTAATTTCTTTAACTTGAAGTAGTTTAGACATATTCTATTCATAATTCATTAACCAATGGAACATATAGATAATGATGTACTATACCAAAGATTCAATATGTTCTACTCAATCATTAAGTATGACGCTTTCACAAATCTGATTTCTAATGTTTGCACATTCACTTTTAATATCACTCAAAACCAATGCTCAAGAATTTCACTCAATCATTCAACCAATGAATCACAAATTTTTTACAAACCCTAACCAAGTGTTTCACACTACTTCCAACAACACACAATATGGGTCTCAAACCCTAACTCCAATAATATTCAATCTCTATATCAAATGTTCTCTAAACATTCACCAATCATGCATATAAAAACCACTCAAATATTTCCAACAATGCTTATCAAACAATCCTTTTCACTCCATCTTATATTTCACAACATTTAATCCAACACTTCAATCAAAGGATAATGTGCCCCTACCTTTTTACTTTTATGGAGATATTTCTTCAAAATTTGTTTCACAATCAATTCTCTTTGTGCCACATAAAATTTCAGATAGCAACAATCTATTTCAAAACCTCCACAAGTTATTCCTTCCAAAATGTTCCCAAATAAATTCCAAATCACTCTCTAGGTTTCTCAAATAATAAAAATCTTAAAAATGCTTAACAAAACATACATATAATCAAAATACCTCATACACCTTTTAAATCCCTCTTAACACACTCAAAACACAATTAGAAAGAACTTCAATAATTCACTTTCAAAATAATTAACTATTACTTCCTTCAGAATTTGAATGCATAGAATAATAAAAAATATTCCCTTACATCTCTCTACTTATCATAAAAGCATTTTCAAAATAATTATAACCACAATTCATAAATATTCCAATGCACTTATTAAATCACAACTCTAATTATTCAACACCCTTAATATGATAAAAATACAAATTATTTTTAGTACCTTATACTTCCACAATAGCACATACCATATGACTTAGAACAAAAGGCCCAAATTTATTTATGTAAAATAAATACCTCTACGCACTGCATCCCTAGTATTTGATCCCCCACTACACTGCCGCTAGTGCCTTAGCCGTAACCTAACCACCACATGAGCTAGGTGCTCACTTGAGACCACTAAAGTGCCCACTGCGGTTTGTATCTTTCACTTGGAACCAAAATTTTTGACACAAAACTTTCTCCCCTTCGTTGTTGCTGAGAATCGAATGCATGAGCTCTATTCATAAATGACTTAGCATTACCAAGCCTTGCCACTAGCCCAACCACCTGGTTGGTGATAAGAATATCAACCCTTGTCGCTTTATCCTTCATGTTCTTTCCTTTGCTTTCAAAAATTAAAAGCTTTTGTCCTCTTGTGCTCATGAATTTGCATCAAAATATTAAACCAATATGTGCACGTGCATTTGGAGAATTGCTTTATGTCTTTAAACCTTATGTTATAAATACCACACTCCTTCCTTGCTCAAACTTCGATGGGAATAAATATTTAAACTTAAATTTTTGTGTTGACCCCTTACTTAGGGCTATAAGTTTATTATAATATGAATATTATAATTTATTTCTAAGTAACCTTAGGTTTTTCTTTTAACACTTAATATTATAATAAAAAATATTATAATATTATTTCCTTTATGCCTAGGTATTTCCTTCCTTCACTTTAGGCATTTTATTAATAACTTTAATATTATAATAATAAATATTATAATATTATTTCCTTTGGTCCTAGATATCTCCTTCCTTCAGGGTATTTAGACAATATTTTGACCAATCATATAAATCTTTAAACCACATATCTTGGGCTTAAAATATAAATATTTTATCGTTCCTTTTATCAATTCCTTGCACTTACTATTGACATCACTGACATTGATTCTTTAAATCAATAACAACATAACTACTCAAAATTTCCATCACCAAGGAAGGTCCTATGATATTTTCTACACACCCAAGGCATAATGCAAAATTTTGTCATCAAACCAATCAAACCTAAGGGAGCAGAATTTGGAGGAGCATATTTTGTTAAAGAAGGTAACCTGCAACAAAAATTTTCAAACATGGAACTTTTCAAGGCACTTTTTTACCCACATGGCTAAGCGTTGATTTCATCACCAAAATTTGAGAAATGAAAAAATGATAGAATGTAAATGATGCATGATACCTCTAAGCCTTCATTCCATGATCAACATGGTCAAACTTGAGGAAGCAAATTTTGAGGAGCTAATTGTTACACTAACGATATGCAGCAAGTTCCAAAGCAAAAGCATATAAGGCCAAAATTTTTAAGGGGCGGATTTTAAAGCATAAAAGTATAAAAGAATAAAGAATACACCAAGTCATATTTTAATATAAGCCATAGATCAAAGGCTCATGGTTAATATGGACTTGAGTTCATTAAAGGACAAAGTTCCACATTGAGGAAAGAATCGATCCTTTGTATTATTGCTAAATGCAAGTAGAATGGTTAGGATAAGAGCAAGCATCATAGAGATCAAGATCCATTGGTAGTTTCATATGCAGATATACGATGGAGAAGTCATGGAAAGAATAGGATATGGAACTGATTAGCTTACAGCCAACTTAGTAGTAGGATTCCATGGAATTCCAAAGGATTGGCATAGATAAAAATTATAGAGGGTTTCATGGGATGCACCTCCTTTATTTCTATAAGTAAATAAGAGGCTACCATCTCAACACTCTGTTGATCTAGCATGATAATTTCCTTGTAATGTTCCTATTTTTTTAATTGTAAAACTATATATAAAGGTCGAACCCTTGATTTGAAGGGTCGGCTCTGGAGTGTTTTCTTACCCTATTCTTATAAATTTTCTAAGAATTCAATAAAAGGAGCATTACTTGGATGTTTGCCTCAAGTCTATGTCTTCATTTCTTATGATTTTAATTTGTGAATTCATTTCTTTTACTATTGTTATGGTTAGTCAATTATACTGATATTGGATTGTTGACTTAGAGCGAATGTTTCATGCTTAAATAAATATTGTAGGAGAACTCCTTTTTTTGTTAATCTAGTTATTGATCTAATTCCACTATTTGGATTATTAATACTTTGAATGTTTTAAATAATCCATAAAGTATTTTCTTATTTTCTAACGGTAAAGATTATTGATTTTGAATGTTGTTAGTATCAAGAGTGGCATACTGGAAATGTGATTTAACAAAAGGTTCTTTATAGTTGTCTATATTTTTAGCTTTATCTGGTCATTATTCATTCAATTGTTCCTAACCCTTATCCCTTTTCCATACCTATATTTACATTTTAAATTGAGCTTAATTGATTCAACACACAATCAATTGATAAGGTATACCAACCTATTCTGAAGGTTGGATTGAAGTAATCTTTGATCCATCCAATGTCAGGGTTTAAGTTGTAATTAGTGGGTGTGCACTTACTAGAAGTCCATAGATTCATAGTCATAGTTTAATTTTTCCTTGATGTCAATATAGACCCCAGTATTTTTGGCACGCTTGGTGGGACCCTAAATAAATATTGTATTTTCGCTATCGATTAATTTCATTGTTGATAATTCCTAGAGGAATCAAGATTTATTGAATTGTATTGACCTCATTTAGTGGCAAAAATAAATTCACTTGGCGACTCCATGAGTGCAAGAAACCATAAAATCCAACCTTGTAGCCCATATTTTTCATATATATACCAAGTAATCTGCTAAAAATAGTCAAGACCTTGTTATATTTTATGAGCTCCCACTAAGAGGGTCCAATATTATAAGAATTTTATTCTCACTCACTGTTGGAAGAGGTCCTAGTTGAATTGGACCCTATGGTACCTCTAATACTAGCTCCATTTAAAACACCACCTATAATGGCTCAACAATAAAATGTCAATCTGAATACCAATTAGAACTAGCCCCCACAAAATTATCCCAATTAGGATACTTTTGGCCCTCTTGGGCTTACTAATATGCATGACATCCCTTAGGCTATTTCAAAATCTATACCCACATTCGATGGTATAGTAAATATTGCATATGAAAATTACCAAGATATACTGAACTTAGCAGCCATCCACAATATCAAGAATCAAGAAAATTATAGTCATGCTTCTAGCCCTTTCTTTTAGAGGAAATATCCTTCGCTAGTTTAGAACCTTAGGAGACAAAACCATTACCTCATGGGATGAATTAGCTCACCCTTTTGTAGAAGAGTTCAATGAGTCATATGACCCCTTTTCAATTCTAAACCAATTCACAACTATGTAAAAACACTAGCATGAGTTAGTCTCAGATTTTAACCCGAGATTCAGTAGGACATGGAAAAGGATTCCAAAAGAAGCTAGACCAGCTGCATCCTTAGCACATATGTATTACATTATAATCCTTGGGTCAGACCTGGGGCTACAAACCTAATAATTAGGTATAAACACCTTCCCATAGGTTTATCAAATAGTTTTCCAAGTAGAAGATATGTTAATTGTTGTAGGAAGGCTTCCACAAAAAATGGTCATGCCTTATTGCTCTGAGATTCCTCAGTTTTCACCATAAGAAGCCTCTCCTTCATATATGGATATTTTTACAACTCCACAAGTAGCTCCATTATTTTCTCTTAAAACAACCCCTACTATCCCTTTTCCTCATTTTCCATTTTAAAATCCCCAAGAATCATCTCTATTGTTGGATATTTAGAGCACTTTGAAAACAATCTATAACAAGGTCAATGCAATGAAAAAGAGGAAAATGGAGAGATTATATTATCAAATATCAGAGACCTAGCACAAGTAGTAGCACAATACCTATAGTCAGTGTAAATCAAGTAGAGCAAGAATATGCACCTAAAAATAGTTTGTCAATGTATGGTTCTTAGATTACAATGATCCTCATGATTCTAACACTTGTGCAATGTACCAACAACATGTGCAACAAGACATCGAAAAGGCTAAGAAAATTTTAAATGGGAGGGTTAACATGTTATGGTAGCATTATCAAGTTATGACTAGACAAGATTTTCCCGAAGAAGAATAGGTCTCTGTTATGACTAGATATTCAAAAAAAAAATTACAAGTAGACCTACAAAAAATGGGAAGTTTCCAAGTGCCTTCTCAGAAGAAAATAGAATCACCATTTCAAGGTAATAATAAGTTCCCTATGCCATAGGTTTTTGAAAAATGTGATGTAATTCCTAAGAGATAAGAAAAGGAAGTGATTACTTCAGGAAGAGGTGAAAAAGAAAGGAGTACAAAATAAGAAAGTGCTAAAATGAAGCCTAAGAAAAACTGATATTTACTTCCATTACTAAAGCTCAAAGAATAGAGGCTACTCAAAAATACAAAATAAATTATGGAGAGCTAGATAAAATGTATGAAAGGCCTCCACCAATTTAGTCCAAGTTCATTATTATTGAAGAAATGAAAAGAACCTCGTATAGGGTAAGACTGTATGATACTCTCTTCCTCCTAGGTCAAATAGATTTTTTGAAAGCATCAATGCATAAGAAGTCCCAAGGAGAAAAAACTATCATAATATTTAACCTAGCACAATATCAAGGAAAAATTTCTCCTGCTACCCTTAAAAATAAAACTCCTTTCTATATCTCTCTTAGCATGGAGGGATGGATAGTACACAACTGTATGATAGACTCAGGAGCCTCAACTACTGTTATGCCAAAAATAGTTTGTGATAAGATGGGCATGGAATATACAAGGTCATGTTAGGGTATCTTACAACTTGATGATACCCTGAATAAGACAATAGAAGTTATAAAGGATGTAATGATGAGGCTGCATAGAACCCCAAATATTACCATTGTACAAGAAATTGTGGTAGTAGATCTTGAACCCTATTTTGGTATATGCCTTTCAAGAGAATTTACTACCAACCAATATGGGAGGATATATGTATTTAGACTAATTTGGTATGATGATTCCCTATAAAGGAAAGAGAATAAGAATAACTCTAGAAAGTATTGTATATTTCCATATTGAAAATATTAAAGAGTATTTATACAATCATTCAGTAATGGAAGAGCCAGAGTTAGTGAAAATTTTAATATATTTAGTGGAAATTTTTAAATATTTAGAAATTGAAGATGAGTTGCCTTTCCAAGATGATCACAACTTGTTAGAAACAAGGCTGGGTACCAACAGTATTTCCTCAAAATAAAAAAATAATATCCTTGCCATATCTAATTAGTCACTTATGCAGTCAAAAAATTGGACAATGCACTTTGATGGTGTAAGATGCAAAAATGGGACTGTGGTTGGTGTAGTGTTGAAATCCCCTTCTGAGGGTGTGAAAAGTTTTGATTTCAGACTAACTTGGTCTTGCACTAATAATATTGTAGAGTATGAAGCTTTTTGTTTGGGATTTATGTAAGATAAAAAATAGGAATCAAAATGTTAGACATTTATGGTGATTCAGAGTTGGTTGTCAACCAAGTTATATAGATATGCAATAGTAAACATCACTACTTGAAAACATATAGAAATAGAGTGTGGGATTTGATGGAATCATTTGATGCTCTAAATATCCACTTCGTCCCTAGAAATCAGAATGTACTGGATGATGGTTTGGAATTTAAAGGTTCTAATTTCAATCTCGCATCAGAATTTGGATCAACTACAAGTGGAAGGATCAAATTGGTTTTCAAATTTTTAGTATTAGATAGACAAACTTTCTAGCAGGTATTTGATAATGATGACTAGATAATTGATTTATTTGTTAGAGAGGATTGCTTGTCTAATGTGCAGGAAGAGTTTTCTCATGAAATAGATCAACAAGATATCATATATTTGAAAAACAACCATATTCCTAAATGTCTGATTACATTAGAGAGTTTTTTGATAATGAAGATGGAAAGAAGTTGAGAACCATGAATGTAGATGATAAAATATGTAGTGAGATCGAAATAGAATAGAAAAATAAGATTAATATTGGTGTTAAGTTTTCTCCAAAAGAGGTTGAGGGATTCAAGGCACTATGCTCGAAGTACCTAGATATTATTGTCTGGTCCTATGAAGACCTTAAGATGTATGATAAGAAGATCATCCAACATACCATCAAGATAGATCCTAATGCAAAGTCCTTTAGAAAAATATAAAGGCTCGTGAATCCTAAAATTTAGTCCATAATGAGGAAAGAGTTGCTCAAGCTCCTTAAAGTAAATAGCATTTATACAATCAAGCATTCCACATGGGTTGCTAACTTGGTTATAGTAAGAAAAAATAATGGAGATATTCGACTATGTGTGGATTTTAGGAATATAAAAGGAGTATCATTGAAAGATCATTACCCTCTCCCCTAGATTGATCAAATTTTGTATATGGTAGTAGGCATAGAAAGGTACTTATTACTAGATGACTTCTCTGGATACAATCAAATCTGGATCAAATATGAAGACCAATTCAAAACAAGCTTCACCACTAAGTGGGGTACATTTTCTTATCAAAGAATACCTTTCCACCTATCCAATGCAAGAGCTACATTCCAAAGGATCATGGACTATGCTTTTGGTGAGTTGATCAGTAAAATTATATTGATTTATCTTGATGACCTAACTATGTTTTCTCATAAGAAAGAATCACATCTTGAGCATTTGAAGAAAGTTTTCCAAAAATACAGAGAGTTTGAAATATCTCTCAACCCAAAGAAATCATTTTTCACTATCCATGAAGGTAAGATATTGATACATGTAGTCTCCAAAAAGGGATGGCAAGAGATACTAAGAGGATAAAATTAATTCTAGCTCTTCCACTCCCTACACATAAGAAAAATCTGCAGCCATTATTTGGATAAATCAATTTTATAAGGAAATTCATTTTATATTTTGCTCAAGTGGTCAAGCCTATATCAGAGTTAATCAAGAAAAACATGGAATTTAGATGGACTGAGAAAAGGAAGCAAGCATTTTAAGAAATAAAATAGGCAATTACAACTACACCTATATTGATAAATCTTGATTTCATCAAGGAACTTTATTTTATATGTCTATGGAGCTAAGGAAAGCTATGCATTAGTACTAACACAAAAGGATGAGAATGAAGAGGAACACCTCATTTTCTTCTAGATTCAAACTCTTCATGAGTATCATACCAAGTATAAATTCATTGAGAGGCAAGTCTTTATAGTGATGAAATCCTTGAAAAACTTCAGGCAATACTTGGTCCAAAGTAAGACTCTTGTCTATGTAGTGCAAAGGAATTTTATCTGTCAAGGAGAATTGGGTGATAAAAGAGTTGGCTAGATTACTAAAATACAAGAGTATGATGTAGAGATTCATCCCACAAATTTAGTAAAAGGAAGAGCATTATACCAAGAACTCGCATCTAAAGTAGATTCAGATCAAATAGTAGCTTATCAGGCAGCACCTATAGAACACAATGGTAGTCTTCTAGAGGGATCATATTGGGTAGATCAGTTGACAACTTACTTCTAAATTAGAGTATATCCTCAAGATCTCAATACTTCATATATAAGAAGGTTTTGAATTCAATCCTTGAAGTATTTATTGCTTCCTGAGGGATTATACAAGAAAAATTTATATGGAGTGCTTCTGAGATGCCTAAAAGATGATGAAAAACAAAAGGTCATTGAATAATTTCTTTAGGAAGAATCACTACCATGAAGATAATAAGGATAGGGTACTACTGGCCCACTATATTTGAAGACATGCTCAAAGCAACAATATCATGTGATAAGTGCCAAAGATATGTGGGGAGGATCAAGAATGTAACATTCCCACTCAAACCAATCCAAGTGGAGGAGCCTTTTAATTAATTGGGGCTCAATTTTGTGGGGGTAATAAACCCAAATTCATCAGTAGGCCACAAGTATATTTTTATCGCTACCAACTACTTCTCTATATGGTTTGTGTCATGACCCTCCCAGATGGACTTTTGAAACATAGAAAAACAATGTATTAACAAATGTGACTAATACTCAATTTTGAGCAATAAGTAATGAAGGATATGTTACTACTAATAAATTGCCAATGTGTAGGATCAGGTGCACTTGTGAGTGGAGGAAATTGAGTCATCCACCGGAGGTGAGAGTATTTGAGGAAGGAAAAATGATTATAAGGCAACTTGAAGTTGACATAGATAGATACCTTCATATAGGTATGCATTCATTTAAGGGATAATCATCAATGTATTGAGCCCCAGATTGATGACCTAGTAGCCATCGTAAGTTCTAAAGGCTAATATAGGTGATTAAATTTATGGAAAGACTCCCTCCTTTTTTTATGTAATTGCATGATTGTATTTTACTTCAAAATTATTGACCTTGATAACCGATGATCATGGGGTAGATGGTTTTCTTTCATAAACTTTATATGTGTGTTGTTTAAATAAATAGTTTATTTATTTTAAAAAAGTAAAAGATGTTTAAATAAATAGTTTATTTAATTAAAAGGGGAAAAGATATTGTTTAAAATAAATAGTTTATTTATTTAAAAAGAGCAAAATATGTTGTTTAAAAAAATAGTTTTTAATTTAAAAAGAGCAAAAGATGTTTAAATGAATAGTTTATTTATTTAAAAGGGCAAAAGATATTGTTTAAAATAAATAGTTGATTTATTTTAGAAATGCAAAAGATAATGCTTAATTAAAATATTGACTAGTTAAAATAATAAAAAAAGAAAACCCTAAAAAAAAAGGTGCTTTCCTCGACGTATCTAGGAAGCTACCACCCACCCATCAATCGACCCCTCTAAGATGTTATGGTGACAAGAAGGCATTCGGTAGAATAGGCTTAATTACCCTTTGGAAACCTGGATAGCCAAATGCGTGAAGCTCCTATGATATAAGAGGAAAACACTTTATGACGATCACCTTGGAAAGAGAAAGGAGAGGGGTGTTCATCCTACCTCTTGTTGGAGGTGGTCAGGGAGTAATGGTAGGTAGGTGGAAGCGTGGACTGATGATGGAAAGATGATACAAAAGCAAAATCCTGAAGAGGAAGATAGGTAAGAGAAGATGTACAAGGGGAAGGAGCAAATGAAGAGCAACGAGTGATGAACGACCATCGAGTAGTGCAGGTGATCTAATTACCATGGATGAACTAGGTTGGTCCTTGTTCAAAGCTAGTTTTTATGCTATTCTCTATGTTAAAGAGCATAAAAGCTCTGTGTTAGAGAGCAATGAAGCTCTATATTAAAGAGTGATGATGCTCTATGTTAAATGGTATTGATATATCTCTGTAAAAGAGCGTAGAAGCTCTATGTTAAAGAGCATTGAAGATCTATGTTAAATAGCGTGAAGCTCTGTGTAAAGAGCATTGAAGCTCTGTGTTAAAGAGAATGAAAGCTTTGTGTTAAAGAGCATGAAAGTTTTGTGTTAGAGAGTGATGAAGCACTATGTTAAAGAGCATTAAAGCTTTGTGTTAGAGAGCGATGAAGCTCTCTGTTAAAGGGTGTTGATAGATTTATTTAAAATATCATAGAAGCTTTGTGTTAAAGAGCATGAAAGCTTTGTGTTAAAAAGTGTGAAGCTCTATGTAAATAACATTGAAGCTTTGTGTTAAAGAGCATGAAATCTCTATGTTAAAGAGCATGAAAAATATGTGTTAAAGAGTGTGAAAGCTCTGTGTTAGAGAGTGATGAAGCTCTGTGTTAAAGAGCATTGATAGCTCTGCGTTAAAGAGCATGAAAGCTCAGTGTTAAAGAGCATGGAAGCTCTGTGCTAAAGAGCATTGTATCTTTGTATCAAAGCAAGCATTGTAGCTCCATATTAGAGCATTGTAACCTTGTGTTAGAGGATGCATAGCATCATATATGGTTGTGTTTTACGCTAGCCAAGAATATGGATGCTTTACCATATGATAGCTCATTACAATTGGTAGAAACTTAGCTACTGTTCATTGTCTTATTTATCAATTTTAAAATGGAATGAATGTGTATTTTTTAATTTAGGGGTATGGGACCTTATGTTATGAAATAAAATGGAAATGAATGATTATTTTATAATGTAGGGGTATGGAACCTTACGTCATAAAATAAAATGGAAATGAATGTTTATTTTTTAATGTAGGGGTATGGGACCTTATGTTATGAAATAAAATGGAAATGAATGTTTATTTTGTAATGTAGGGGTATGGGACCTTATGTTATGAAATAAAATAGAAATGAATGTTATTTTGTAATGTAGGGGTATGGGACCTTATGTTATGAAATAAAATGAAAATGAATGTTTATTTTGCAATGTAGGGCTATGGGACGTTATGTTATAAAATGAAATGGAAATGAATGTTATTTTGTAATGTAGGGGTATGGGACCTTATGTTATGAAATAAAATGGAAATGAATGATTATTTTGTAATGTAGGGGTATGGTACCTTATGTTATGAAATAAAATGGAAATGAATGATTATTTTGTAATGTAGGGGTATGGGACCTTATGTTATGAAATTAATGAAATGAATGGTCATTTTGTAATTTAAGGGTATGGGACCTTATGTTATAAAATAAATGGAATAGATGGTTATTTTGTAATTTAAGGGTATGGGACCTTATGTTATGAAATAAATAAAATAGATGGTTATTTTGTAATTTAGGGGTATGGGATCTTATGTTATGAAATAAATGAAATGAATGGTTATTTTGTAATCTAAGGATATGGGACCTTATGTTATGAAATAAATGATTACTTAGCAATTATGGGTATGAGACTTTAATTGTTGAGGAGGGTAGTTATATTAATACAAATAGAGCACGTGAGCTAATGCATATTTGATTTGTTCTCTCAATTTGGGTGAGAGGGAAAGTGGAAAGGGTAGTTTCTATGGTAAAGGACTATGCATTAGTAAGTATAATTGCTTAGGTTATTTTTATAGTTGCAATTTGATAAAGAATTAAGTAAGTGCATATAGAATCATGTCTATCTGGATCCATGAGTGTCATGATCCCCTACTTTCCTCACTTGATCGATGGAAGAGTAGGAGGGTCAAAGTCAGGAAATAGACCAATCCATAAGTTTGCTCTCTGCCTTACTTCTTGATTATTTTTGCAATAGATTAGATTGTGGGGAGATTTCCATGATAAAATGGATGTAAAGTAGTGTGGAAAGGTATGGGGTGTACCATACTAGTTCATGTACTTGAACAAACTTTGTAACTGCCACATCTAGTACTTCTTTATTTATTCTTCTACATTTAAAACTTTTAATGTATGCATAATTGGTTATTATTTCTCTATGCCTTGACTATGCTTGATTGATGATAATTGATTTTGTTAGATTTAGTATCTAGATATTTTATGCTCTTATTCTGATTAAAAAAGAAAGAATATTTAGTAAGTTTTAGATGAACTTAGAGGTACCCTAAGGGCTTGAGACCTCCTTAGGGAGGTTCAAAACTAGGTTTGGAAGATTGTACTAGAGCTAAGATAGCTTGTTAGTGGATAATATTGATAGCTTAGCTCGTAGTACACATAGCATATCCACACATAACGACTTATGTGGATATGGAGATGTGTGTAGACCTTCTAATGATTGAAGGTGGTAAGTCTAGCTCACCAAGACTGATGAGAGAGATATACTTACATGCACAACATAATATAGGCTTACACATATGGGACTTGCGTGGAGGGAATCTTGTGTGGTATAGTTATTAGGGAACTTAGGCTATATCAAACAATAGGTCGATCTAAGGTTGGTTGGGGATTTATTAATCCTCCTCCTTAGTAAAAAAAAAAATTATATAATAATATATGTAAACTTTTCTTATGTATGTGTGTGTTTTCTTGTTTCATTTTTTTGGGGTGTTACAGGTTGAGGCTATCCCAACCAAGAAGTTTGACCAGGAAGTAGTGATTGAATTTGTGGAAAGTCTGATCACAAGGTTTGGTCTTCCATAAGCACTAGTAAGTGATAATGACCTTGCTTTTATAGTAGCAAAGTACATTGTATTTGCAAGAAAATATGGCATAAGTATAAAGAATTATTCTAATTACTACCCTCAAAGGAATATATTAGTGGAATCCACCAGCAAAAACTTGCTTAGAATTTTGAAAAGGGCACTAGAGGAGAACAAAAGGAGTTGGTACCTTCTACTAGACCAAGTTTTGTGGGCAAATAGGATCACTATCAAAAGGTCCATCAAGGAAACCCCTTATGCATTAGTGTATGGTAAGGAAGTTGTTTTACCCACTCATCTTGAAATACCAGCTTCAAAATAAGCTAGCCAAGATTAGGAGCTAGATTAGAATCCACTAAAGGCTAGGATGATGCACCTTCTATAGTTGGAAGAGCAAAGGACTTAGGCATATGAGAACTTATAGAAATAATACCTGAACACAAAGGAGTTGTTTGACAATAAATCAAAGCTTAGGAAGTTTAAAGAAGGAGATTTAGTGTTAAGATAGAATGTAGAAAAGTCTAAACCAAGAAAACACCAAAAATTGGATTCCTTATAGGAAGGACCTTTCAAGATCATTGAAGTGAAGAAGAATAATGCCTTTCAAATTCAAGATTAGGATAGGAACATACAACCCATTCCGACCAATGGATATCATCTCAAGCTGTATTTTAGATAGAGAATCCTTCCTATGTAATATATGTATATATGTTGTACTATTATTAAAAAAAATGAATTATGATGACAAATGTTATTTTCCACCCGTAGTGTGACTATGTCATATTCCGTGAGGAAGGAACATAATGTAAATTTCCACAATCAAAAGATTCAAACTTGCTCCAACGGAATCCTCTTCAATCAAATTTCTTGCTTGGTAAAATATTGAAAGGCAGTAAACCCTTCGGCAATCCATAAAACAAATGTATTTTTAAATTTTGTGGTCAACCCAATTAGAGATAGCATCGTAGAAATTTAATGAGCAAAATTTCCAAGGGAATGCCCACAAAGAACACTTAACCTCTACAAGTAAAAATTTGAAGATGAAAGCATAGTTTTTAAATCTAATGAGTGTTGAATTTCATGGTGGAAGACGAAGCATCAAGGAGTTTTGGTCTGCAAAAGAGGAGTAAATGTGCCTTAAAATATGTACCAATGGATATTTTATCACCAAACACTATAAATTTTGTCCAATCAATGACATGGTTTCATTGATAAGCCACACTTTGCATCATTCGATTCGCTCATTTGAAATAACTAGTCATTTGTATACCTCATTAATGGTGGAAATATGCATGAAAATATATTTAAGAGACAAAACTCGAAGAACAATTATTTTAAACAATTTTGCTGAAGGACTATAGAGAATTATTGAGTGAATTTGCTGCATATTATGAAGATAATTGTTGAATAATTCTCTAAAATGGTATCCAATGTTGTGAATTTTATACCTTATTATTATTTTGGATCAAAAATCGAGTTTAAAAATATTAAGGATCAAGTTGAAAAGACCCACAAGAGGATTTAATTTAAATTAAAATATTTTAATCTTTGATTAAAATTTTAATTTAAATAATAATGGATGCTAAGGTTAAGTTAAATATTTATTTAATATTTAAACTAACTTTAAATATTCGAATTCAAATAAAATTTGAATAATCACCGATGTGGGAACAAGCTAAGGGTTGCATATAAATAATGCCAAAGTTGGCATTTGGAAGATCATCCATGTGATTTGTATTTTGGCTCGTGCAAAAGAGAAGTGTAATTTTTGCATGTGTATTCAAGCAAAGGAAAGGACAAAGGGTAATAGCCTCCAAAAAATATTTGAAATCCCTCATAGCTGAGTTGGCAGCCAAGGGTTGCGTAAGATGCGTGCTAGGCACTTGGTATAAGTTTGAATCCTGTGCACACCATTTTGGTTGAAGGAGGTTCACATTTTGAGTTTGCTCCATTTGAGGGAGAAGGTCAAAGGCATGCTCATGCCTTTTGGCTCTTGTAGAGCCATCAATCCCAGTTGGTGGGCATGAGCACTATGGAAGTTCTTGGTGGAGAACCAACAATGGTTCAAATCCCGCTAAGGCCTTTTGGTCAGCACTATTGAGGCATGCGCATTGTGAGGTTTGATTTGTCTTGAAAAAATAAAAAGGGAAAATATTTTTGTTTCCAAGGGTTTATGTTGGTTAAAGTTTTTTCATATTTAATTTTATTATAAGTTGTTTAGGGGAGTTAAAAGGGAATGCAAAACTTTGATTTTTGGATTGAATTTTTAAGTGTTAAGGAGTTATAAGAGAGTAAGGAAAGTTTATTTTTGAGATTCAAGGGTGTTGGATATTATTTTAAAAGTTGGATATTATAATGTGTATTTGGATATTATTTTTGTATTGAAGAAATATTTTGAAGAAGTATTAGGGTGATAATTCTTGTCCTCTAACCTTTGTGCTTGGCAAGGAAAGTGGGTATAATTGAGACATGTTTTGAAGTTTCGTTCTTTCTAAAAAAATTAAGAATTTTCTTTATACACAGTTGAAGAATCCACCTAATGGAGGAAATATGCCGAAAACTCCTATTCCCATAGCTGAATTCAAAAACCCCAAATTATTTTCCATATTAGCTATGATATCAGGGTTAAAAACTGATGAAAAGGTTCATGGATGGCAAATCGTGTTAGTCAATTGCATGTCTAACCCAAAGAATTATGATTCTACAGTTATGGATAAGAGTATTCGACCTATGTTTTTTGACTGGCCAGGGTATTTATTCAAAGAAATACATGAAGGGTTGTCTGCTATGAAGAGAGGTTCTCAGCACTCTTTTCGTTTCTCTTCCTATTTAGTATGGTTGTTCTTTTTCTTTATGGCTAAAGAGCTACCATTCATCTTTGTTAATGATAAAGATAATAAAGGAAGGATTTTACCATTATATATGACTGAACCAATGTATTATACAAAACAGATTCATATTATGATTTCAATAGAGAATTCCTTGGTCTTGCTTTGCAAATAATGCATGGGGAAGTCAGAAGGTTAACCTCTAGAGCTTAAACTTTTTTACAAAATAAAAATGCTAAATAAGTTGATTGGTTTATACTCACTCAGGGGGTTGTGATTAGGTTATATGGTTTTAAAGTGAAACCCTTCTTACTCCCGCATTGTATTACAGATATATTATTTGCATTGGAATATGTAAGATAGACTGAATATATTAATTTGAAATATGGCACGGGCATAGGTAAAACTGGTACCTGTACCATACCTTTTCAACTGGAAGGTATTGTGGTGTCAAAAAAGGGTCAAAATGAGCAAATTGCTCAAGCCCTGAGAAATTTGGGGTTAATAGAAATTCCTCAAAGATGGAAATATGACCCTCTGGACCGATTTGTAGAGAGACAGTCTATTCTGAATAGAATTCCGTTGAAGGTATACCATGCTTCTATTAGACCAGATATTGAAGCCTATAGAAATAATGATGAAGATGCTCCATTAGAATGGCATGTGGAACAAATGCAACCATTTCCACCATGGCATGACTTTTATGAACACGTGTTGCATTTTTACCCGAGAAATAATAATGGGCATATATTAACTGAAAGTACTATTGCTAGAATGTAGAAAAAGGGTGCAGATTGGACAATAGGAAAGATTCATGAATGGTGGACTATGTGAGTGCAAACATACATGATTGACTCAAGGTATCCCATAAAAAATGACCTTGAATTCTTAGAAAATTACGACCATTATCATAAATCTTGGTCAAGAGTTTTCCTTGTGAAAATACCTTGCAGTGTTGGTGGTAGCAAAGGGACAAGTCTTGAAGCTGCTAAAAAATAAAATGTGGAACAAGGAAAAGGTAAGGAAATTGCAGTTGAACAACCATTGGCTCAAGCACAAACCAGGCTAAGAAGCTCGAAGAAAAGGGCCACTATGAAGGTTTTCACAAAAGAACAAGGAGAAACATATGGGAAGGCTGCCCAAATGATGTTAAAAATGGGATATGAAGGCAAAGGT
This sequence comes from Wollemia nobilis, assembly GCA_028583015.1. NCBI lineage: Eukaryota > Viridiplantae > Streptophyta > Pinopsida > Araucariales > Araucariaceae > Wollemia > Wollemia nobilis. The sequence goes on along the minus strand of JAQPPZ010016900.1, from coordinate 432,102 downwards.
CTAGGAAAAGAATGACAAGGGATCACTGAACCCTTGCAAGCCGAAAGAAGAGGAAAACTCTTGGCCTTGGGAGTTGATTCATCTAAAAGTAAAGTTCCAATTTCTAAAACTATTAATTTTGTTTCCCCATCGAGTTTAGCTACAGAATCTGATGAATAACCTATTTGTATGAAGAGGAAGAGGCTAAATTATGTAGCAGAAGTTAAAGGAAAAAATGATGAAGTTGTTGAAGGAAACCCAATTTTTGAGCAAATTGCTCAGAATGATGATGCTAATATTGCTCTAGGAAATGAGCAAATTATTCAAAATGATGAAGATAATGTTCTTAATACAGAGGTTACTAAACAAGAAAATGTTCAAATTGAAACTAGGGATGATCCAAATGAGGAGGATCAAAATGTAAAAATCTCTAAAGAAATTATTGTGAAACAAGAATATGTAGAACTTAAGAAGAGATAGCCTAGAGGAATTCCTCCAAATGTTGAAGTTATAAATATTGAAGGAAATACCGATGATGAAGATAAAATTAATGATAGCAAAAGTGCCAAAGTCCCCATTCAAGGTGAAAATCTAAATCAGATGGTGAGTGAAGGGGACCAAGATCATGGAGAAGGAGATCAACATCAACAAGCGCCTCAAAAAGACAAAGGTATGATTTCTCTTTTCTTTCAATATTTTCTCTCTACTTATTCCTATAGTGATTTTCCTTCCATTTATCCTTCAAAAAAAGATATAATGTTCCCCTTTGCTTTATGTTTTCTTTACTAGAATCAACACTATTTTCTCAATTTCAATATGAAGTTGATTTTGAGTTGATCCCAAATCCATTTATTTCTAGCGCTAGTATCCCAACTATTAATTCAATATCTACTCTAAATGATGAGAGTCACCCCACCCTTTCAAAGTTAAAATATTTAAGAAAAGCAAATAAAAGCGCTTTAGACTGGTGGACATCTTGTGCTGCTGAAGATTCTAGAAATTCCACCTACATTCAAGAGATTGTTTCCTTAGATCCTAGTACAATGCAAAGAAATAAGTTAAAATTAACACCAAGTTCTAGGAAACCAAAGAAAGACATGACCATTGAAGATTACCAAGCAGAAGATACAACTGAAGACATTACTCAGCTACACATGTCAGAAGAATGGGGCAAAGCTCAGGCTCATTTTGGAACTATTTATTTACATGGGGAATTTTTCAGAGAGAAGTTTGTCAAAGAACAAGAAACCAGGAAAGAATTAGAGTCCATCCTACAAGAATAGAAATTGACAAAAAATGCCTTGAAGCTAGAGGCAAAGAGGTGGGAAGATAGGTTTGGTGAGGCTGCCAATGAGGCAGCCACATTTAAAGAAAATTTGAAAGAAGTTGATGCACAAATTCACTCCCTAAGTCTACAAGTTCAACAACTCCAACAATAACTAGTTGAAAAATAGAACATTCCATCTGGTTTTTCAAAAGAGAAGGCCAAGGCGATGAGAAAAGAAATGCTTGAAGATGTATTGGCATTAAGTCTTAAAGCAAGGCCCTTATTATTATACCTGGCCAAAGTAAAGGAGGTAATTGAAGTAGTCAGTGAGGAGTTAAGGGCTTCAGTAAAATTTTTATAGGAAAGGTCAGATGTGGCCACAAAAATTTAGGTTTTATCAAAAAAGATGCTCGAAAGTGTTGCTGCTAAGATCCGTAGTGAAGCCTGGTCTCAGGCCAAAATTGTAGCTAAGATTTTCTTTAGGATATTGAAACTGGTAACACAGGGTGATAAAATCCTTCAAGAGTTAGAACTTGAAGCCCAGGGGTTAGTGAAACATTTGAATTTGGCTAATAAATGTGGGCTTCCCTATTTATGGGATGATTATTCAGAAGTATTGAGTGAAGATGCCCTAGCACTGTCTCTTCAATATTTCACAGAAGATGAGTCAGAAATAGAAAATTGGGAAGAGCCTGTAGAGGAAATGTTGATATTTACCATGGTTCAGAACCTTACACAGATTAAGTCTTGCTTGCAAGAATTGATTTTGAGAAACAAAATAGTGTCTCATGATAAAGTAGAAGAATTGCAGTATATATATCAACTATTTATGGATTATTCTAATATTGAAGATGAGGACTGGAAGCAGGTTTGCCTCACGTACAATGAAGTGATTAATAAGATAGAAAAAATGAAGAAATCCAAAAATGATAATCTTCAGCAGCTAACAGAAGGAGGAACTAGCAGCCCACCGTGAAACTTGTTTCAAATTATCTTCAGTTGTTAATGTATTTTTAGTGAAAAATCCATAAGTCACAAAAAATATCTTGTAAAGGTAATGCATTATTTTTGCATTTCTTCTTGAATATTCTTTCCCATAAAAATCTCCTCTCCTGTATTATTTTTTTAAACTCTGTTTCCCAATGGATGAAGGTCCTGGATTCTAATATTTTTTTCCAGCAAAATTTCCCTAGAAGGCACCAAGAATGTTAGTCTAAAAATACTACCTCCAGTAGATGGCAGATTTTTGCATGAAGAGACCAGCATTTCATTTTTGAGACAGAAGGAAAAGAATCGGCTAAGGCATGAAGGACGTCACGATTTTGTGACATGTCAGTTTTTCATTGAGATATGGCTCGAAGATGTCAAAAAGTGGGAAGGTGTCGCGATTTCACGACTTGATGGGTTTTTGCCCATGAAACTGACTGAAGGAGCAAAGAAAGAAGGAGTGTCACGATTTTGCAACTGGATAAATTTTTGCTAGCATTTTTGCTCACAAAAGATGTACAAGAGGATGTCGCGATTTCATGACATGGTGAGTTTTTTCCCGCCATACAGCCCGAAGGAGCCCGAAGGAAGAAGATGTCACAATTTCGTGACATGGTGAGGTTTCACTCACGCAGCAACTTAAAGGAGCCTGAAATAAGAAGATGTCACGATTTTGTGACATAACTAGGTTTTTGCCGACAAAGAGATATTTAGTAGGGAATAAGATGCCTTCAAAAAACTCGTGTCAGTAACTAAAAGTAGATAGTGGAATAGATCAATTCCTAGATTCCTATTATTAGTGGTTGTTTGTTGGGAGCCATGCAAAGAAGATAGAAACATGATTATGTCTTAATTTTCTTGTAATTAATTTGATATCAAAATGTACTAAATATAGAGGTTCCCACATAGGGTATATATAAGGGTAAACGTACTCTAAAAAAGGGTCGGCTCTTGGATGTTTACAAGACTGAATGGATGTACTTTGAATATAAGCAATAAATATTATGCTTCTATTGGCTTCTGGTTCACATTGTGCAAGTGTATGTATTAACATTTCTCACTTCTATTTCACATTAATAAAATATAAATTTCTTTAGTTCTAAAATATCTAGACTTATACAAAATATAAATCATATTGCTAGAGTTGAAATCTGATATATACATGTGTTAGATATACCTCTAAATCACATTGAGAAATCCATGATTTTTGCGGGAAGATATATTGAATGCTTTGACAAGTATAGTATATGTGTTCATCTTAGTTGTTGTTTAATCTGTACCACATACAAGTTTTAGCTTTGGCTATATTTCCCCCTTCTTTCTATTTTCCCTTTTCCTATAAGAAACCATTAAGGAACCAACCTCTTCTAGAGATTAGATGAGAAATATGATAATTATCCTCGTCTATTCAATGTTGACAAAATCAAGGCACAAATAATAACCAAAGGCATATTTTGTTCCAACAAGTCCCTACAACCGATACGTAAATGTTGATCGACAGTCCCTACAACCAATAGATGAATGTCGATCGATACCTCTTAAACCGACCGACTAATTTTGATCAACATAGTTATGTAACTGACCGACTAATGTCAATCGACACTGCTACAACTGATATACAAATACTGATCGAAAATCCCTACAACTAATAGGATTATGTAGATCTACACCTCTACAAATGACAGACACACCTTTGCAATCGATCACCTTATACCGACAGATACAACTCTGCAACCGATCAAATTATACTGATATACATGACTCTACAACTGATCGGCTTACATTGATGGACATGACTCTGCAACCGATCGGCTTACACCAACATACATGACTCTACAACTGATTGAATTATACCGATCGTCTTGTGTCGATAAACACTCTTCTGCAACCGATCAGCTTATTTCGATAGACACTCCTTTGCAACCTTCTCAAGTTTTTCGTTGTTTCAGAGTTATTTGCGAGTTAGATTATTTTTTATGTATGTTTATCGATACCTAGTACAATATATATACAGGTAGCACATGAGGTGATTTGGGTAGGAAAAATAAAATCATTTATAATTTGAAGGTGATTTGGGTGGGAAATATAGAATCATTTATAATTTGAAGGTGAATTAGGTGGGAAAATAAAAATCATATTTAATTTGAGGTTGACGAATAAAAATAAAATTATATTCATGATTATCAACGATGGGTGAATTTATCCCAAAACAACTTTCACCCTGTAAATTTTGGGTGAATTGGCCCTAGTGAAAGGATCCAAAATTAGCCTTTTCAAGATTAAAAAAATCCTAAATAGAGCCAATTTATGATATTTCGCGCTTATGCATAACCTTGGAATCCAGTGTCATAGTAACTAGCAAGGAAGGTGAAGCATCCAACACCAAAGCATATGTATTTGAGTGAGGAAGTGAAAAGTCTAATCGTGAAGACAAGTGCATCAAAATCTATGTAAAGTAATGACATAATAATTTGTTGTTAGCCTAAAGTAATGCATTGAACATTATAGCAGAAGGAAATAAAATATTTTATAATATTTTAATTAAGGCATTAAGAGCTCCACATGGAAATTTATCATAAATTGACACACTTGAATGGAGATTCACTTAAGCAGAGGTGCATTGAATGCACATCAAGAAGAACATAGTGCGAGTGAGCAAGCAAAGCATAAATTAGAGAGCAAATCGCCTAAGGAGCAGTATAAGGTTAGTTTGCTAATTATTTTTTATTAGGATTTTTGGAGTTATAAGGCAATTGCATATTTTTAAGGAGGAGTTATAAGGGAATAGGAGTTATAAGATTTAGTTAGTTTTAAATTTAAGTTTTTTAAGTTTTTAAAATATATGGAGTAATAAGGGTGTCTACTTCAATTATTTAATTTTATTATTCAATTTTTTTTACATTTGAAGTTTTTTAAGGTAGAAGATATATTTTTAAAAAATAAAAATAAATATTAGAAGGTGTGAAGCTTACAAATATGACACCAAACAATTCTAAATGAAATAGAATTCAAATAAACCAGATTGCACCACAAATAAGATTTATATTAAATGGGGGAGCCTAAAAACTTCGTTGTTACAATAACATATTTAAGAATACTTTTGAAAAACTATTAAAAATCTTGCTAGGGTTCTCTGAAACCCTAGCTACAACAAATGGTGGTGTCTTAAATTGTGTATTTACTCCCAATAGGTGTGAGTGGGCTTTTGCGTGTCCGACGCCGAGCCACTCTAGCTTAATCAACTATCCAATGCTTCTAATATACTATCCAATCTGCACACAAATAAACCAGAGAATCAATAATAACAAATGAGGGCTCCATAGTGTGAGCCCTCAAAAATCACAACTAAAACCCTAGCTATAACAATAGGAAATATGAACAAAAATAAACACCATGTAATATAACCAAATGAAATAGATTTACCTTGCTCCTTGCTTGTTTTCCGTCGATGGTTGGATTTGTTTTAGTTCGATGGCAAAGGTGTACCCTAGCATCGCTCAAAGGCTAGGGGGGCTATCATAAATGCTTACGTAAAACACCTATGGGTACTTGGTTGTTGCAAGAAACACCCGTGGGTGCTTGGGCCTAGTAGGAAGGTGCCCAAAGGTGCTTGGCGGTGACAAAAAGTGCTCGAATATGCTTAGCAAATGAGGTAGGATTCTATAGAAGCAAAATATGATGAAGGTGAGGGATGCGGTGGTGGCTATGGTGAGTGATATAACAGTGAATACAATGGATGTAATAGGGTTAGGGCACAAAGGTTGGGTTGGAACTCTTAAGAACTTAGAAAAATTTAGGGACTCAAGAACACAGGGAACTCAGGCACTTAGGGAATATAAAAACTATGGGAACTCAGGTGCTTAGGAAACTCAAAAAGACTCAAGGGTTGAGCCATAAAAATGGCTCCTATTTATAATACAACCTAGGGCATGCTAGGGTTTCAATGACACTAATTGTGTGGTTGAGATTAAAGCACATCTAAGGGTAGATATTAAATTTAGGGTGTGGCATGGATTGATGTGGATGGACGAACATGATTAAATGAAATCGGATGGTTGGGATTGATTTATTTATATAAATATATATTTATTAAATATATAAAATATAATATATAAATATTATTATTTAAATATATATAATAAATATATATAAATAATAGGTAAAAATGGTGGGAAACCTAATATGGAGGGCAAATGACTATGTTTTGATGGTGAAAATGGCGGTAAAATATGGGTAGAGGACAAGTGGCTAGATTTTGGTGTCTACATATGCCTCTTTTTGTACAATGTTGTGTGAAACACAATATGGTGCAAAAATACAAGACACCTGATTGGGCTAGGCACAACAACAATTTTTCTCTCTTGTTGGAATGTGAAGACGAAATCAAAGGCAAAAGAATAGAATTTGGAGTTATTGTGTAACTTACCCCCTCAATTGGTGAAAAATCTATGCAAATGGAATGTGGATGATATGAATGATGTAAAATGTGATACCATTTTTACCCCAACAATGGGAAGGGGATTGTTGAAAAATGTGTCTGTTTTTGCCCCAAAATATGAAGGGATTTTTTCCAAGTGTAGATGCCATGATCATGTAAGATGTATCCCATTGTGGGAAAGTCAAAATTAAATGTGGTTACCCCAAATTTGGGGTGATTAGATGTTGTTGAAATACTTCACCTTTCAGTGCCATTGATATGTAAATATGAATATGCAAAGAAAAATAAAAGTAGTCACCCTCGAAGGGCCAGCTAGTGACTGTTAGATAATTCCTAGGATCAAAACCAATCACCCTAGCTAAATCCAATCACTACAAAAAAATGATACCAAATAATGCTAAATGAAACATAACTCAAATAAACTAGATATTGCATAGTAAATAAGATTTATATTAAATGGGGGGAGCCTAAAAAATCTATTGTTGCAATAACAAATATAAGAATCCTTTTGATACAATTATTACAAATCTTGCTAGGGTTATCCAAAACCCTAGCTACAACAAATGGTGGTGTCTTCAATTGTGTCTCTACTCCCAATAGGTGTGAGTGGGCTTCTACATATATGATGCTGGGCCACTCCAACTTAATCACCTATCCAATGCTTTTGATATATTTTCCAATCTACACACAAATAAACCAGAGAATATATAATAACAAATGAGGGATCCACAGTGTGATCCCTCAAAAATAACAACTAAAACCCTAGCTATAACAATAGGAAATGTGAACAAAAATAAACAGCATGTAATATAACCAAATGAAATAGATTTACCTTACTCCTTGCTTGTTTTCTATCGATGGCTAGATTTGTTGTAGGTCGATGGTGAAGGTGTGCCCTAGAATCACTCGAATCCTAGGGGGCTATTATAAGGGCTTATATAAAATACCCATGGGAATTTGGCTACTACAGGAAATTCTCATGATCACTTGGGCTTGGTAGGGAGGCACCCAGAGGTGCTTGGCGATGATAGAAAGCACCCGAATATTCTTAGTGAATGAGGGAGGATTTTGTAGAAGTAGATATTGTTGGTTCGACTTTTATACACACCCTGTGAAGAATGAGCATAAAATCCTGATAACACTTATAAGGAATAAATCCCACTCACTTTAGGATCTTGCTGGATATCCAAGGTGTGAGTTACAAAATTGGGTCAAATGTCTATTCACTCTTTTCTGGTTCTGGAATAGTTTCAAGTGGACTGTCTGTTAATTTACAACGAGCTCAAGACTTTAGTTCAGTAATGTTTTTGGAGTTGGTTATATTTTTGGATAATCAGATTTACAATCAGTTCTTTGATCTAGCTCTTTATGCTTTAGCAAATTCAAATAAAAGACAAATTTAAAAAAATATAAAAATGGATCATTTCATGGTGGAACAGAGAGAGTAGGGTAGGGCAGAAAGAGAAGTTTACCTAACTTAGCTGCAAAACCAAAACTACCAATTTTAGTTATACCAGTTAGCTTCACAATAGAATAAATCAAAGAGGAAAGTGTCCAGCTTTCTAAGATCACTTTCCACTAAGAGCATAAGACAAAGACAACAAAAAATCTAAAATAAAATCACAAACAGAAGGGAAGTCAGTTAAAATTGGTATCTCTCACCAGTAGCCTAGCTCGCACAATGAGGACAGACCAATTAGAATAGGCCTGAACCTTAAATCTGTAATTTTTCCTAACATACAATAAAGAAAATGAAGCCTAGTAGCATATCTAGTCCTGGTAACATAGATCTACAACATAAATTAAATAAACCTTAATGAAACAGAAATAAAAGAAGATGAACTTATCAAAATTTGAAAGAGATTAGGCTCCTGGCCATGCTATCATAGAAAATGAAAGTCACACCAACTCTAAGTCCAGAACAAAGCATTCAAACAAGATTTGCAGGAAATTGCTCCAATAGCTTGTATTTCTAAGTTTTCGCCTCCCGAAATTTACATTCAAAAGAAGTATTTATAGACTCAGGACAGACCCTGATCTTTTTAGAAATATCTTCTTCTCAAACCTTAAAAATTATCCTCTAAACCTTACTCTCTCGGTTTTACAATATAATCCCCTTTAAAAATAGAGTTTTGAAAACCCTAACCACTCTGCAAATCTTAGTGCAGTTACTTGTCATAAATGGAGAAGGTATGATCTGATATTATTCTCATCCATCTGTAACATCAAGTAAATATCTTCATTTTCTAGTCGATCACCGATATATTCCATAAATGGGCACTGTGTAAGTAAATATCTTCATCTTTCTGGTGCACTTGCCGGGAGCGCCTCATTAATTCCTTAGAAAATTCAGAATGAGTCACTAGCTTCTCTGACATTTTATCTTTGCAGAGCCGCTTCTGAGTTAAAATTCTTTGCACGCCATTAATTTCACCATAAATTCTCCTGTTAAATGCATCCATTGGAAAATTTCGGTAACTATGTGTAGACATTTTCATTTTTCGATCAATTGCCAACATATTCTATTAAATGGGCAGCTGCTTAGTCATCGTAAAGTCTCTTTGTGGCCAGATCTGTAAAATTTGGATGAACCAGCAATTCCTGGCATCTCAAATTTTCATATGACGACCTTCATTTAACTTGTGCTTATTTTTCCCTTTTTCGCCATTACTTCCACTAGTATGCAACTACCAACTGGCTTTCTACAAAAGAACAAGCAAGGATTAGTATTTTAACATTATTAATTTAAAACCCTAATGTTCATTATATGTCAGATTTATTTTTTGATACATGTCATGAAATCACGACGTCCCCCTGCATTCTGGTCTTTCCCAGCTCTTCTACCACAAAACCGTGACATGTCGCGATTTCGCTATATGTCATGAAATCACGATGCTCCCCTGACTTGGCACTTATTTTGCTGTCTCTACTGCAAAAACACGACATGTCACGATTTCGTGATAGCTTCCCCGCCTCGGGCTCATCTTGCTGGACCGTGTCACGATTTTGTGACACAGCCACCTTGTGCATTTTCCCTGGACCGTGTCACAATTTTGCGACATCGCGAAATCACAACGTTGCAATTTTGGAACACATCCCTGCCTTAGGCTCTTTTTGCTGGACCGTGTCACGATTTCGCAATGCGACCAGGCCTTGTGCATTTTCCCTAGACTGTGTCACAATTTCATGACACGTCCCTGCCTTGGGCCCTTTTCTCTCCATCGTGTCACAATTTCACGACGTCGCAAAATCGCGACGTCATGATTTCGTGACACTTTCATGCCTTGCTTCTTTTGGTGCAGAAAAATGAGAAAAACTCAAAGTGCACAGAATTTGATGAAACTTTGCAAGGATCTAAATAAGGCCAAAGGGTACCCGAATCTGTAAACGAAACTTTAGAATTCATCAGGGATTAAGATAAAATGCACTAACATGAATTAGTACATTTACATGCAAACTTTCAAAAGTTTTTAGATTGAAAACAATGCCATATGCAAGCCTACTTAGATATTTTGATAAATGCAAAACTTGAAGAAGGAGACAAGCAAAATTTGGAATTAAAAAAACTTGAAAAACATCAACAAGGTCCCTACTTTAAAATGAAAGCTAAAATTTTCAAAGGATGGAATTTCATTTTTTCAGTGGGGGGGTGTTGCTTCTCAACAAATGGCGATATCTGTGGGTAAAATAGTAGCACTATTTTAGAATCCAGGACTCTAGTTTCAAAACAATATAAACCATGTACCATGCTTTGCCATAAATATTCTTCAAAATAATTTAACTACTACCTGATAGTTGTCAAAATTTCCCAAGGACATACTAGGTTGAATCATTTAAGGAAGATTTCTGATGTGCAATTACAAGCGTATAAAACTTTCTTCAAGAATGACTGGGTCTTCGAATGTTGTACTCTGGATTGATCAGCTTTTCTAGATTATGAAAGGGGAAATCGAGTAGGGCTCTGTTTACTAGTTTAGCCTTTTCCAGCCCCGACAGAGTTACTCTTTAGATTTTCACAACCTTGATTCACAACTGTGAAGTAGTATCTACAACTTGGTAAAAGAATCTCTATACAAGTTTCCTCATTTGAGGAGATAATGAGCAGCTTTCAGTTTTAGTGCTCTCCTTTGGGTTCTATATGGACAAATTCCAAATTGCAGCAGATGAATAATATCTCCATACCAGTCATCGAATCCAGAATTCAACTGATTAATTTCTTCTTGTACAGGTATTTCGGAAATGTGTCGAGACAAACCAAGTCCTTTGATTAATTTTTCAAGTTGAATTTCAAAGTCATATTCCTACAGTCTTGTAACCCAATTACCTCTTAGTTCACCCAATTCGTCTTGGCTTAATAGGTATTTAACAGTTGGGTCAGGAACTATAGCATGAACTCTGCTTCTTAGTATGTAGTGCCTAAACTACTTAACTACTCTCACCAAGGCATAGGCTTGTTTATCTAAGCGAGAATATTTTAGCTCAGCCCCCTTTAAATTGGTACTCTTGAAAGCAATTGGATGCTCCCCCGTTTCTCTTCATTGGGTCAGAACTGCAGCAAGTGTGTGTTCAGAAGAAAAGGTGTACAGGTAAAAATCTGCACTAAAATCTGGGCTTACCAGAACTAGAGCTTGCTTGATGGCAGTCTTGATTTCTTGGAACGCTGTTTTAGCTTCTGTTGTCCAAGAAATATGAGCAGTTTCCTTTAGCATGTCATTCAGTGGCTTGACTATTTCTGCAAAACCAGAGATGAACTTCCTGACAAAGTTAATTTTCCCAAAAAAGGATCTTAACTCTTTCTTAGAGTTGGGAAAGGGTATGTCGAATATGGCTTCAACTCTATCAAGATCCATGGAAATGCCATTTTTTGTGATCAAGTGTCCAAGGAGATTTCCTTTCGTTACACCAAAAACACACTTCTTCGGATTCAAAGAAATGCCGAAATTCCTACATTTGTTGAACACAGACTCCAAGTGTTTTACGTGGTCAAACCGAGATTTAGAGAAAACTATTAAGTCATCCATGTAAACAACAATGCATTTACCCATAAGGCCTTTGAAAGCATGATCCATCACACGTTGAAAAGTAGCTCCGACATTAATCAATCCGAACGACATTCTTTTGTAGGCAAAAGTTCCCCACTTGGTTGTGAAGGCAGTTTTCATCCTGTCTTCCTTTTCAACTAATATCTGATTATGCCCTGAGAAACCGTCTATGAAAGACATCATTTTCGAACCATTGACAATATGTAGCACCTCATCCATGGAAGGTTGAGGATAATTATCTTTCTCAGATGCCTTGTTCAAATTTTTAAAATCCACACACAAGTGGATCTCTCCATTTTTCTTTCTGACTGGCACCAAATTGGCCACCCAAGTAGAATGCCTAACGAGAAAAATAATGGCGGCACTCAATAATTTTTCTACCACCTTTTGGATGAGGAGATCTAGAAGAGCATTGACATGCCTCTGTTTTTGCCGAAAAGGTTTGCAAAACTCTTTTAAAGGTATAACATGAGTGTAAACTTTCGGATCAAAAACCTTTAAGTCTTTGTAAGACCAGGCCATAACATCCTTGGACCTGTGAAGAAAATCAATCATATTTCTTTTTATTTTTGGGTCACAAGTTTTAGCCAACTTGAGGTGCCTGGGATCTTCTTTAGTCTCCACATTCAGGTTCTCAGTCTCACTATTTGTTACACCCATAGAATCCTCAGAACTCACCTTTTGCTTGATTTGGTCAACATCAAAGAGCCGCTCTAGTTCTACCATCCCTTTTGGAATTTTGTTATCTTTCAACCTTATTATTCCCCTTTCATCGTCTAACTACTCCAATAGAGTATCCCTTTGTCCATCATCGATTATAGCATTTTCAAATGCTTTGGTACTCTGTAAAAAAATTATAATTTGTTGGTCATCAAAGAAAACCTAAAAATTATCCACATTATTTGGGACCGAAGGACAAGGGACTAAGTCGATCAAAAACTTGTTCTATTTTAATTCTTCCAGTGGTTTCAAACTTGCAGCTGATGAAGCCAAGACATCTGCAAGTGAATTCTACTCTCTAGGTATGTGCGTTAAATTAAAAGCATCAAAATATTCCACGAGATCCCATGCTCGGTGTTTGTATCCTTTTAAATAAGATGCTTTGCACTGGAATTTACCTTTAACTTGATTAGCCACCAACTCTGAATCTATAAAAACTTGAATATTTCTTGCTCCTTTGTCTAAAGCAAACTTCAATCCTAGCACAAGTGCTTCATATTCTGCTAAATTATTTGTGCAAGGGAACTGTAGGCGATAAGACATAAAATATGTCTAACTTTCAGGCCCTTTAAGGACTTCCCCTGTACCAAAACCCTGTTTAGATTTAGCCCCATCCACATGAAGCATCCAAACTTCATTACTATGAACAAGATGAGCTTTACTAGACTTCTCATTTTGTCCTATTGTTAAATTATAAACTCCAATATCTACATCAACAATATTTACAGTCTCATTTTTTGCATTATATTCAGTGATCGTATGTTTGTATCTGGGTTCTCTTTCGACCCTTAATTGGTTTGCCACTCCTTTCCATGGCAACCACATGTGTGAAAAGTCAGTTGCCAAGTATCCATTCAAATATTTCGACCAATCCCTGCTCAGAAGCATCCCATACCCCACAATAATATCCACCACCTGAATTTCAATTCTGTGTTGTGCCCTTGGCTCAGATGCTAACTGGATATGAATATTCTGAAGTTCACCTACTAATTTAACCTCTGATTTGTCCAACTGGACAACTCTTCTTTCAGACTTCATTGGGGTCAAACCCAACTATTGACAAATGGCTAAAGACATAACATTAGCTGAAGCACCCGAATCTACCAGACAGTTGTGTAAGTTTTTGCCAAAAATACGAACAGTCAGTAGAAAAGGTGGAACTTCAGTCTTCTCTTTATACATGGCTACATTTGCATTTGCCATCTTCTTTCCCCTATCCAAATATTTGGTAGTAGGCCCAGAGTATGTTTTAATCAAGTTATCCCTCTGTTCTAAAATTTGGGCCAACTTATGAAGAGTGATGTTGGCTTTGATATTTTTCATGTCCTCCATTATATTATATCCCTTATTGAGTGGAGGTACAAATGCATCTGGTCCTCTCGGATTTCCTCCCTTGGGTGGAGATGGGTTATTGCTTGAAGATGGATCTGGAGGAAGATTTTGGGAGTTGTCCGAAGGGGTAGATGTAGTGTTGGGCTCTGGATTTCTATTTTTGAGGTTGTAGTTGTCCCTCCTGTATTGTTGAAAAGCCTACACCTCATCCATAGGCATTTCAACTACATTCTCAGATTCACCTGGAAAAGTGAAAGAATCTAAGACCATAGCTACACTGTGGCTAGATGAACTTGGGCCATCCGTATTTCTTTGATGTTTAGGAGAAATCAACTCCCCAGATAAAGCTTCAAATGCGTTACAGAATTCCAAACAATCCAATTCCTCGTGCTGATAAGTAGCATGTATCCTGCACCAGTTAGGCAAAGCCAAATCACAAATATGTACATCATGAACTTTACCTTTATAATCCTTATTGGGTTCATATGGGGGCCGAGTGAATCTGTTCTGTTGATAAGAATACCTGTTTGAGTTCTCCCCAGTAGAAACCTGCATTTTAAAACTTAAAAAGTCATTGGCCAACTTTTGGACTATTTTTGACACTTCTTCAACTCTTGCGTTATCAACTTCTTTACCTGGGTTCTATACATTTTCAGCAGGTGTTACAGCCAATGGATTTCTTGATGGTGGAGTTTGACACACTGGCAACATCATCTGATGCGGTATGGGATTGAAAACAGGGGTACCTTATGTGACCAAAGGAATTTGATGAGCATTTAAAGGTTGGGGTCCCAACTATCTTTCTAGAACCAAAGCTTCTTTGTAAGCCTCTATTAGATTGGTAATAGAGGGATCTCTTTTCAAGAAAACAGAATTCATTGCATCTAGAGAATTCCTAAAAAACTCTAATGCTAGGTCTGCATTTGGCACATAATAACCAGTCAGTCTACCATAAGCCTTCTAAAATCTAACATTATATGATCTGACAGATTCATTTATTTCTCTTTTAATACCAAAAAACTACTGATATAATACACTGGGATCTATTACTTCACCAAACTGTGATACAAAAACTTTTTTCAAGTCATTCCAACTGGTAATAGAATCGTTAGTGAGATTTAGAAACCAGTCGTAAGCTCCCTCCTGGAGAGTGAATGGGAACAATCTGCAAGCCACATCTTCATGTTGTACATTTAACAATTTTAGAGCATTCTTGAATGCTACTAGATGTTCTTCTACTGTCATAGTTCCATCATGCTTGTATCTAGGAAGATATCTCTCAGGATTTCTGGGCAGGTCATGGGCTGCACCCGAGATATTTAAGGCAGTGAAACCCAACCAGTTGGCCATTACTACTTGATTGACGATGATACTTTCAGTTGTAGTTGGAGTAACTACAAGTGGTGACAAAACTATTCCAGACAAGGACTTGGCCCTTCTGAGGCTGCTTCTTCTTAGATTTTATAACTTAGGCACAAGGAGCTCTCCAGCTCTGGAGTGGGACCTTGTTACTCTATAAGTAGAATCCAGCTTTTCACAAGCAACTTATAATCTTAAAATCCTTAACAAACTACTGAACTTGGCCCTCCTTCTAGCACCAGTTTTAAATGTTGGTGTTGAGTTCCGTTGTTTAGGCAAAACTCAAACAAACAAGTTTTAAAAGGTTGAGGAGGGAAAAAGGTTACCAGACTCTGGATAAAATATAGTATTTGTTAAATACCACATACAATCATATTTCTCAACTCAAGCGCACTAAGAACGTAAGTTCGGTTCTCCTTATAGCGCCAATTTTAAATGTTGGTGTTGAGTTCCGCTGTTTAGGCAAAATCTCAAACAAAAAATTTTAAAAATATCTAAAGAGGATGGAAAAGGATTCAAAAGATAAAATACCAGACTATGCACAAACAACTTACAATATTGAACAGAGTTCAACAGCCCTCCTTCTAGCGCCAGTTTTAAATGTTGGTTCGACTTTTATACACACCTTGTGAAGAATGAGCATAAAAACCTGATAACACTTATAAGGGATAAATCCCACTCACTTTAGGATCTTATTGGATATCCAAGGTGTGAGTTACAGAGTTGGGTCGAATGTCTATTCACTCTTTTCTTCTTTTGGAATAGTTTCAAGTGGACTGTCTGTTACATTACAACGGGCTCGGGACTTCAGTTCAGTAATGTTTTTGGATTTGGTTATCTTTGTGGATAATCATATTTACAATCAGTTCTTTGATCTAGCTCTTTATGCTTTAGCAGATTTAAATAAAAGACAAATTTAAAGAAAGATAAAAATGGTTCATTTCATGGTGGAACAGAGAGAGTAAGGTAAGGCAGAAAGAGAAGTTTATCTAACTTAGTTGCAAAACCAAAACTACCAATTTTAGTTATATCGGTTAGCTTCACAATAGAATAAATCAAAGAGGAAAGTGTTCAGCTTTCTAAGATCACCTTCCACTAAGAGCATAAGACAGAGACAACAACAGATCTAAAAGAAAATCACAAATAGAAGGGAAATCTATTAAAATTGGTATCTCTCACTAGAATCCTAGCTCGCAAAGTGAGGACAGAGCAATTAGAATAGGCCTGAACCTTAAATCTATAATTTTCCCTAACATACAATAAAGAAAATGAAGCCTAGCAGCATATCCAATCTTTGATAGCACAGATCTACAAAGATAAATTAAATAAACCTTAATGAAATAAAAACAAAAGAAGATGAACTTATCACAATCTGAAAGAGATTAGGCTTCTAGCCACGCTATCACAGAAAATGAAAGTCACACAAACTCTAAGTCCAAAATAAAGCATTCAAACAAGATTTGCAGGAAATTGCTCCAATAGCTTGTATTTCTAAGTTTTCGCCCTCCTTCTAGCACCAATTTTAAATGTTGGTTTGACTTTTATACACACCCTATGAAGAATGAGCATAAAATCCCAATAACACTTATAAGGGATAAATCCCACTCACTTTAGGATCTTGCTGGATATCCAAGGTGCGAGTTACAGAATTGGGTCGAATGTCTATTCACTCTTTTTCGCTTCTAGAATAGTTTCAAGTGGACTGTATGTTACCTTACAACGGGCTTGAGAATTTAGTTCAATAATGTTTTTGGAGTTGGTTATCTTTGTGGATAATCAGATTTACAATCAGTTCTTTGATCTAGCTCTTTATGCTTTAGCATATTCAAATAAAAGACATTTAAAGAAAGATAAAAATGGATCATTTCACGGTGGAACAGAGAGAGTACGGTAGGGAAAAAAGAGAAGTTTACCTAACTTAGCTACAAAACCAAAACTACCAATTTTAGTTATACTGATTAGCTTCACAATAGAATAAATCAAAGAGGAAAGTGTCCAGCTTTCTAAGATCACTTTCCACTAAGAGCATAAGATAGAGACAACAACAGATCTAAAAGAAAATCACAAATAGAAGGGAAGTCGGTTAAAATTGGTATCTCTCACCAGCAACCTAGCTCGCACAGTGAGGACAGAGCAATTAGAATAGGCCTGAACCTTAAATCTGTAATTT
Organism: Wollemia nobilis; assembly: GCA_028583015.1. Classification (NCBI taxonomy): domain Eukaryota; kingdom Viridiplantae; phylum Streptophyta; class Pinopsida; order Araucariales; family Araucariaceae; genus Wollemia; species Wollemia nobilis. The sequence goes on along the minus strand of JAQPPZ010016900.1, from coordinate 414,808 downwards.
TCCCTAACATACAATAAATAAAATGAAGCCTAGCAACATATCTAGTCCTGGTAACACAGATCTATAGCATAAATTAAATAAACCTTAATGAAACAGAAAAAAATAAGATGAACTTATCACAATCTGAAAGAGATTAGGCTCTTGGCCACGCTATCACAGAAAATGAAAGTCACACTAACTCTAAATCCAGAACAAAGCATTCAAACAAGATTTGCAGGAAATTGCTCCAATAGCTTATATTTCTAAGTTTTCGCCTCCCGAAATTTACATTTAGAAGAAGTATTTATAGACTCAGGACAGACCCTGATCTTTTCAAAAATATCTTCTTCTCAAACCCTAAAACTTATCCTCTAAACCTTACTCTCTCGGTTTTACAATATAAGCCCCTTTAAAAATAGAGTTTTGAAAACCCTAACCACTCTGCAAATCTTAGTGTAGTTACTTGCCATAAATGGAGAAGGCATGATCTGATATTATTCTCATCCATCTGTAACTACAAGTAAATATCTTCATTTTCTGGCCGGTCGTCGATATATTCCATAAATGGGCACTGCGTAAGTAAATATCTTCATCTTTCTGATGCACTTGCCGGGAGCACCTCATTAATTCCTCAAAAAATTCAGAATGAGTCACTGGCTTCTCTGACATTTTATCTTTGCAGAGCCGCTTCTGAGTTAAGATTCTCTGCACGCCATTACTTTCACCATAAATTCTCCTGTTAAATGCGTCCATCGGCAAATTTTGGTAATTGTGTGTAGATATTTTCATTTTTTGGTCAATTGTCGACATATTCTATTAAATGGGCAGCTACTTAGTCATCGTAAAGTCTCTTTGCGGCAAGATATGTAAAATTTGGATGAACCAGCAATTCTCGACATCTCAAATTTTCATCTGACGGCATTCATTTAACCCGTGCTTATTTTGCCCTTTTTTGCCATTACTTCCGCTAGTATGCAACTTCCAGCTGGCTTTTTGCAAAAGAACAAGCAAGGATTAGTATTTTAACATTATTAATTTAAAACCCTAATGTTCATTATATGTCGGCTTTATTTTTTGACACGTCGCGAAATCGTGACATCCCCCTGCATTCTGGTATTTCCCAGCTCTTCTACCGTGAAACTACGACATGTCACAATTTCATTACATATCATGAAATCACGACGCTCCCATGACTTGGCACTTCTTTTGCTATCTCTGCTGCGAAAACGTGACATGTTGTGAAATCGTGACAGCTTCCCTGCCTCGGGCTCCTCTTGCTGGACCGTGTCACGATTTTGCAATGTCGTGAAATCGTGACGTCTCAATTTTGCGACACGGCCACCTTGTGTATTTTCCCTGGATCATGTTGTAATTTTGCGACGTCGCAAAAATCGTGACATCGCAATTTTGTGACACGTCCCTGCCTTGGGCTCTTTTTGCTGGACCGTGTCGCGATTTCGCGACGTGGCCAGGCTTTATGCATTTTTCTTGGACCGTGTCACGATTTCACGACATCGCGAAATCGCGACGTCATGATTTCGTGACACGTCCCTACCTTGGGCCCTTTTCTCTCCATCGTGTCGTGATTTCGTGACACTTTCATGCCTTGCTTCTTTTGGTGCAAAAAAATGACAAAAACTCAAAGTGCCCAGAATTTGATGAAACTTTGCAAGGATCTAAATAAGGCCAAAGGGTACCCGAATCTACAAATGGAACTTTAGAATTCATCAGGGATTAAGAGAAAATGCATTAACATGAATTAATACATTTACATGCAAACTTTCAAAAGTTTTTAGATTGAAAACAATGCCATATGCAAGCCTACTTAGATATTTTGATAAATGCAAAACTTGAAGAAGAAGGAGGCAAGAAAAATTTGGAATAAAAAAACTTGGAAAACATCAAGAGGGTCCCTACTGTAAAATGAAAGCTAAAATTTTCAAAGGATGGAATTTCACTTTTTCAGTGGGGGGGTGTTGCTTCTCAACAGATATAGTTAAGGCAAGGGATGTAGCATCGGATATGGTGAGTGAGGGAACAATGAATACGATGGATGTAATGGGGTTAGGGCACAAAGGCTAGGTTGGAACTCTCAAGAACTTAGAAAACTCTAGGGACTCAAGAACTTGGGGAACTTGGGCACTTAGGGAATCTAGAAACTCAAGGAACTCAAGTGCTTAGGAAACTTAAAAATACTCAAGTGTTGAGACATAAAAATAGCTCCTATTTATAATCCAACCTAGGGAAGGCTAGGGTTTCAATGACACTAATCGTGTGGTTGAGATTAAAGCACATATAAGGGTATATATTAAATTTAGGGTGTGGCATGGATTGATGTGGATGGATGAACATGATTAAATGAAATCGGATGGCTGGGATTGATTTATTTATATAAATATATATTTATTAAATATATAAAAAATATAATATATAAAATATTATTATTTAAATATATATATAATAAATATATATAAATAATAGGTAAAAATGGTGGGAAAGCTAGGATGGAGGGCAAATGACTATGTTTTGGTGGTGGAAATGGCAAGAAAGCATGGGTGGAGGACAAGTGGCTAGATTTTGGTGTCTATAGATGCCCCTTTTTGTACCATGTTGTGTGAAACACAATATGGTGTAAAAATACAAGACACCTAATTGGGATAAGCACAACAACAACTTCTTTCTCTTGTTGGAATTTGAAGAATAAATAAAAGGTAAACGAATAAAGATTTGGAGTTATTATGTAGCTTACCCCTCAATTGGCAAATGAGGTTGTGGATGAATCTCATGAGCCAATTGAAAAATCTATGCAAATGGAATGTGGACGATATGAATGATGTAAAATGTGATACCATTTTTGCCCCAACATATGAAGGGATTTTTGCCAAGTGTAGATGCCATGATCATGTAATATGTATCCCATACTAGGAATGTCAAAACTAAATGTGGTTGACCCAAACTTCGGGTGATTCGATGTTGTTGAAACACTTCACCTTTTGGTGCCATTGATATGTAAAGATGAATATGCAAAGAAAAATAAAAGTAGTCACCCTCAAAGGGACATGTGACTATCAGATAATTCCTAGGATCAAAACAAATCACCCTAGCTAAATCCAGTCACTATGATGACTGTCAAGGAAATGTGTAATGATGAAAGCTGATTTTATCCATGTTTTAAGCCTCATAAACTAGGCCATCAATGATAATATTTGTGCAAATTATTCTTGGTAAGGTTTCACTATAAATATGAAGTACAAAATATGATTGTGATCTTGAGCAAGGAGATAAGTGATTATGATCATGGATAAGTTTCCTTATGGTAGGCTATTCATCTTACCGAATTTCATGGATGTGAATCACTACAATCGCCAAGTATATAGAATAACATACTAGCTACGTGGTTCACTTGAATATTGTTTAAACTTGGGAAAATATACAAATGATGATATGGAATGAAGTGAAGATGATGTATGAATGATGAAAATAATGATGATGATTTTTTTGTGAATATTTGTACTCTTTTGGGGTGCTTTTGTAACTTGGTTGGTAAATTTTGTAATATGAGGTCACAAACAAAAATTATGCTTCCAAATCAGTTGTAATATTCACAAAATGTGATAAAATGATGAAATGTATGCATGTATTCAGTTTGGAGTGATTTGGGGAAGGTAAGCCATAGTTTTACACTATTTTTATCCTTTATCAATATTGATGTCTAATGCCCATGGGCACTTGCTATCTGCAGAAACGCTTGTGGGTGCTTTAGCACACTAGGAAATTCCCATGGGCATCCCAAGGCAACTAAAGCAGCTATAAATAGCTTTTTGGGTGAGATTGAAGCTCATTTGTGCATTTGGGAGTTTGAGAAGCTGCATCTGAGGGGTGAGGGGAAGTGAGGAGTGAAGTGAGGTATTGAAGTTTGGGTGTAGAATCTATGGCACTGGATGGGGTGTGAGCTGCAGAGGTAACACTTTGTTTTTGTATTGTGCAAAGTTTTTGTTTTTTTTTTCAAAATTATTAACTAATTTTTTGTGTTGTGTTGCAGCATAGGATTTTGGAGGCTCGAAACCAGTTTTTGCCTTACATCCCTGGGATTAGGAAGGCAATTATGGATGAGGATTTGGGGCTACTAGAGGAGGTGGGGCTAGTGAAGTTATCCTGAATGGATATGGTGAGGGCCAATGAGGGGTACCTCTCTACCTTGGTAGAGAGGTGGGATGTGGATAGGGAGACCTTTTAGCTCATCACAAATGAGGTGACAATTACTTTGGAGGATGTATATCGCTTCCTCAAGGTACCGATGTAGGGGATATGAGTTGAGGTCAGGCTTAACTAGAAGATGAATATGATGTAAATATTTGGGGATGCATGGCAGGAAGTTAATATGGAGTTTGGGGGCATTCCTTATTTTCCATGTATGTGGACAAGAAGTTAGACCCATTTTGTGTATTGGCGATGTTTGTGTTGGCCAACATTATGGCTTTGAATAACAGTGGGAGAAGGTTCTTGTGGAACCTAATAGTGTGAGATAAGCAAAGTATCCCCAAGATCGAAGAATGCTCCACAAGATCAATCACACATAAAAGAGGTAAACCCACAACACAAATATTGAGTGGTAAAACCCTACTTCAAATGAATAAAGGAAACATCCACTATGAAGCTCACTATATTACTCAATGATTCAACAGTACAAGAATGCTTCAATGTTATACAACAATATGCATCAACATAAACTACAACACAAGTCAATATGACAAGATATGATCATATGTAGTAGAAAACACCCCTATTTAAAGAGAAGCTTTTCTAATACAATCCTAAATCTTATCACAATCTATCATATATTATAAAGTGTTTTAGTTATTTTCTAATTTTATCACAATCTAATATTTGAGATATGTGATAAGTGGCATCTATCAAAAATAAGAAAGTGATTAGTTGCTTTCTAATATTTTCTAGAAAAATGAAATAACTTTTTCCCAAGAAATTAAACATTCCTAGCACCCTTAATTTATTTATTAATTGGGTGGAAATATTTTACATAAGATAGAATTATATTCTAATTCAAATATTATTCTTTAGACTTTATATTTTAGTCTAAGAATAATTTACACAATGTTGCACTACATATTCCAACACTCCCCCTTAATGCAATATTGAGGAAAGGAATTATGAGATAAAGAAACATTCTCCCCCTAAAGATACAAATGAGGATGAGAATAAAATGAGTAATATAGTTACAATCAACTTCTATGACCAAGAATGGTCTACAATAAGGCACTAATACAAAATAGGCCAAAATGAGATTGTAAGCCTCCAACGGAGTAGCTTCAGATACAAGCAGCTTACAAAGACATCCATCAAGCACAAGTGGTTGCAAATGATAAGAAGAAAACATCACAAGGGTGTATTAAGTAAGCCTGCAAAATCCCAAACGGAAGTACCTGCAAGCTACAAGTAGCTCAACATAATATCATCTAGATACATCATCATAAATATATTCACCACAACATATATGAATATCCAAAGATGATAACAAAACTGATCTAAAAAATAGTGAACTATAAGTCATCACAAAAAGATGCCAAGCCATACTTATAGTCACGTGCTATATAGTTGATCAAAAAATATCATGTACAAAGTTGCATAAAGCAAACAAGGAGTACCAAGATAATGCAAACTCTAAAGTACCATGTACAAAATTAGAACAAGGCTAACCAAAAAGTACCATGTACAAGAGTTGCATAAGGTACATGAAAATAATAAAGTGTGCACATCGTTTGCATAAAGCCAACCATAAAATATCATGTACCATGGGTGGAGGACAAGTGGATAGATTTTGGTATCTACATATGCCCCTTTTTGTACCATGTTGTGTGAAACACAATATGGTGCAAAAATACAAGACACCTGATCGGGCTAGGCACAACAACAACTTATCTCTCTTGTTGGGATGTGAAGACAAAATCAAAGGCAAAAGAATAAATAATTGAGAGTTATTGTGTAACTTACCCCCTCAATTGGTGAAAAATCTATGCACATGGAATGTGGATGATATGAATGATGTAAAATGTGATACCATTTTTACCCCAATGGTGGGAAGGGGATTGTTGAAAAATGTGTCTATTTTTGCCCCAAAATATGAAGGGATTTTTTCCAAGTGTAGATGTCATGATCATGTAAGATGTATCCCATTGTGGGAAAGTCAAAATTAAATGTGGTTACCCCAAACTTGGGGTGATTCAATGTTGTTGAAACACTTCACATTTCGGTGCCATTGATATGTAAATATTAATATGCAAAGAAAAATAAAAGTAGTCACCCTCAAAGGGCCAGCTAGTGACTATTTGATAATTCCTAGGATCAAAACCAATCACCCTAGCTAAAGCCAATCACTACAAAAAAATGATATGTGACTCTTTCGGTGCCAATCACACTTTTTCTTTCGGTGCCATTGATATGTAAATATGAATATGCAAAGAAAAATAAAATTAGTAACCCTCAAAGCAACAGGTGACTCTCAGATAATTCCTAGGATCGAAACAAATCACCCTAGCTAAATCCAGTCTCTATGATGACTGTCAAGGAAATGTGTAATGATGAAAGCTGATTTTTTCCATGTTTTAAGCCTCATAAACTAGGCCATCAATGATAATATTTGTGCAAATTGTTCTTGGTAAGGTTTCACTCTAAATATGAAGTACCAAATATGATTGTGATCTTGAGCAAGGAGATATGTGATTATGATCATGGATAAGTGTCCTTATGGTAGGCTATTCATCTTACCGAATTTCATGGATGTGAATCACTACAATCGCCAAGTATATAGAATAATGCACTAGCTACGTAGTTCACTTGAATATTGTTTAAACATGGGAAAATATACAAATGATGATATGGAATGAAGTAAATATGATGTATGAATGATGAAAATAATGATGATAATTTTTTTGTGAATATTTGTACTCTTTTGGGGTGCTTTGGGGAAGGTAAGCTATAGTTTTACACTATTTTTATCCTTTATAAATATTGATGTCTAATGTTCGTGGGCACTTGCTATCTATAGAAACACCCGTGGGTGCTTCAGCACACTAGGAAATGCCCATGGGCATCCCAAGGCACCTGAAGCAGCTATAAATAGCTTGTTGGGTGAGATTGAAGCTCATTTGTGCATTTGGGAGTTTGAGAAGCTGCATCTGAGGAGTGAGGGAAAGTGGGGAGTGAAGTGAGGTATTGAAGTATGGGTGTAGAAGATATGGTAGCGGATGGGGTGTGAGATGCAAAGGTAACACTTTGTTTTTGTATTGTGCAAAGTTTTTTTTGTTTTTTTTTTAATTATTAACTAATGTTTTGTGTTGTGTTGCAACATAGATTTTGGAGGCTCGAAACCAGTTTTTACCTTACATCCCTAGGATTAGGAAGGCAATTACGAATGAGGAGTGGGGGCCACTAGAGGAGGTGGGGCTAGTGAAGGTATCCTGACTAGATATGGTGAGGGTCAATGAGGGGTACCTCTCTACCTTGGTAGAGAGGTGGGATGTGGACAGGGAGACCTTTTAGGTCCCCACACGCGAGGTGACAATTATTTTGGAGGATGTATATCTCATCCTTAAGGTACCGATGTAGGGAATCTGAGTTGAGGTCAGGATTAACTGGAAGATGAATATGATGCAAATGTTTGGGGATGCATGGCAGGAAGTTAATATGGAGTGTGGGGGCATTACTTATTATCCATGTATGTGGACAAGAAGTTAGACCCCCTTTGTGCATTGGTGATTTTTGTGTTGGCCAACATTGTGGCCTTGAACAACAGTAGGAGAAGGTTCTCATGGAACCTAATAGTGTGAGACAAGCAAAGTATCCCCAAGATCGAAGAATGATCCACAAGATCAATCACACATAAAATAGGTAAACCCACAACACAAATATTGAGTGGTAAAACCCTACTTCAAATGAAGAAGGGAAACATCCACTATGAATCTCACTATATTACTCAATGATTCAACAGTACAAGAATGCTTCAATGTTATACAACAATATGCATCAACATAAACTACAACACAAGTCAATATGATAATATATGATCATATGTAGTAGAAAACACCCCTATTTAAAGAGAAGCTTTTCTACTACAACCCTAAATCTTATCACAATCTATCAAATATTAGAAAGTGCTTTAGTTACTTTCTAATTTTATCACAATATAATCTTTGATATATGTGATAAGTGACATCTATCAAATATTAGAAAGTGATTAGTTACTTTCTAATATTTTATAGAAAATGGAAATAACTTTTTTCCAAGAAATTAAATATTCCTAGCACCCTTAATTTATTTATTAATTGGGTGGGAATATTTTACATAAGATAGAATTATATTCTAATTCAAATATTATTCTTTAGACTTTATATTTTAGTCTAAGAATAATTTACACAATGTTGCATTACATATTCCAACACTCCCCATTAATACAATATTGAGGAAAGGAATTATGAGACAAAGAAACATTCTCCCCCTAAAGATACAAATGAGGATGAGAATCAAATGAGTAATATAGTTACAATGAGCTTCTATGACCAAGAATGGTCTACAATAAGGCACCAATACAAAATGGGCCAAAATGAGATTGTAAGCCCCCAACGGAGTAGCTTCAGATACAAGCAACTTACAAAGCCATCCATTAAGCACAAGTGGTTGCAAATGATAAGAATAAAACATTACAAGGGTGTCTTCAGTAAGTCTGCAAAATCCTAAACAGAAGTACCTGCAAGCTACAAGTAGCTCAACATAAGATCAATTAGATACATCATCATAAATATATTCACCATAGCATATATGAATATCCAAAGATGATAACAAAACTTATCTAACAAATAGTGAACTATAAGTCATCACAAAAAGATGACAAGCCATACTTATAGTCACGTGCTATATAGTTGATCAAAAAATATCATGTACAAAGTTGCATAAAGCAAACAAGGAGTACCAGGATAATGCAAACTCTAAAGTACCATGTACAAAAGTAGAACAAGGCTAACGAAAAAGTACCATGTACAAGAGTTGCATAAGGTATATGAAAATAATAAAGTGTGCACATCGGTTGCATAAATCCAACCATAAAATATCATGTATAAAAGTAGCATAAATGCTAACAAGAAAGTACCATGATAAACCAATTGCATAACGCCAACTGCATAAAAAAACATGTACAAAGTTGCACAAAGCAACAAGAAAGTACCATGTAAAAGAGTCACATAAATTAATTGCATCATATACCAGAATTGCACAATGCCATCTACAAAGTAACATGTACAAAAGTTGCACAAGGCAAACAAGAAAGTACCATGTTCAAAAGAGATGTAAAAATCAATTATACCACCAAATATCAACTCATATATATATGACAAAACACCTCATAAGGATGAAGTTTTCATCACACAAGTGTAACTACACTTCATTAACCCTTGAGGACAACTTCACCAAACCAAGTGAGTCCCTCAGCTTACAAAAATGCTCCTTGGGAAGAGGTTTGGTGAACAAATCAACAGAATTAGAAGATGATGGGCAATTCTCCAACTAAATAGTCCCATCCAATACCTTCTATCTGATAAAGTGGGCTTGTATTTCAACATGGTTTGTCCTTTGATGCATTACAAGATTTTTAGCCAAGGCAATATTTGATTGATCATAATGAAAGATAATCATGAACTACTATAACCATCTTGCAATAAACAACTATAACCATATTGCAATTGAATAAAGGAAATAAACCAATATCAAATTGCAATAGATTAACTTGAAATAAGAAGGTAACTAACCATAATAATCATCTTGCAATAAAATAAACTAACTTGAATTGAACCATAAAACATTTGTTAAATGTTAGATAGTCAATAAGTTAGTAAGTTGGTGTTCATTTTAGGTTTTGCTATAGCCTAATAAATTGCCAATTCATCTCACCCAAGGTCAACCAAGCTACCCAAAAGGGTACGGGTATGAGAACCTGAAAAGGACTTGCTACCGACAAAGCGGATTATTTTGGATTCAATAGGTGTTTAGCAAATATAAACTGTGTTGCAAGATTAAGTAAATTTTAATAAAATACTAAAGTTGTGGTTAGTAAGTTGATTCATTTTTAACCTTCTTGATTAATATTAAAATTAGTAAATTGCAAGTTAGTTGGTTAGTAGATTGTTTAGTAGCAAGTTAGTAAGTTAGTATTTAGATTAGTTGAGATGCAAAATGCAAGAAATATGAACAAGAGATAGTGGATACACAAAGAAAAACATAAATACTCTCTCTCTCTCTCTCTCTCTCTCTCTCTCTCTCACTCTCACTTTCATTCTCTTTTACTTTCATAATGAGAGATACAAGTTACATTAATTTACAGTATGCTTCAAGCAAATACTGAAGAGAGATTAGAAGAAATTAATAAAAATAGGGGAAGAGAGTGAAAAAGTTGATTCAAAATTGCCTTGTATATTCCAAAACATACTTGGATAACCTTGCAAAATAAGCGAACTCACAAACAACCATTGTTAATGTGAGACAAAAAAATATTGCATTTTAAGGAGAATAATAATAATTTTTAATTAAAAAATTGCTTAAAAAAATGCAATTAAATTAATAAAATTTATTTTATTAATAAAAAAAATGGCATGAAAAAGTTTAAAGATTTTTATAAAGCAAAACTATTTTTTTTTTTTATAAAGCAAAACTGTTTTTTTTTTTTTAAACAAAATTGTTTTTTTTTTTTTTTAAACAAAATTGTTTTTTTTTTAATAAAGCAAAACTGTTTATTTTTTTCTAAAACAAAATTGTTTTTTTTTTTTTTTATAAAGCAAAACTTATTCAAAAAAAAAACTCTCCCTAAGATAGAAGAATGCTCCACAAGATCAATCACACATAAAAGAGGTATACCCACAACACAAATATTGAGTGGTAAAACCCTACTTCAAATGAAGAAGGGAAACATCCACTATGAAGCTCACTATATTACTCAATGATTCAATAGTACAAGAATGCTTCAATGCTATGCAACAATATGCATCAACATGAACTACAACACAAGTCAATATGAGAATATATGATCATATGTAGTAGAAAATACCCCTATTTAAAGAGAAGCTTTTCTACTAAAACACTAAATCTTATCACAATCTAATATTATCATAATCTATCAAATATTAGAAAGTGCTTTAGTTACTTTCTAATTTTATCACAATCTAATCTTTGAGATATGTGATAAGTGGCATCTATCAAATATTAGAAAGTGATTAGTTACTTTCTAATATTTGCTAGAAAAAGGAAATAACTTTTTTCCAAGAAATTAAATATTCCTAGCACCCTTAATTTATTTATTAATTGGGTGGGAATATTTTACATAAGATAGAATTATATTCTAATTCAAATATTATTCTTTAGACTTTATATTTTAGTCTAATAATAATTTACACAATGTTGCATTACATATTCCAACAAATAGGAGTGGTGAACGACATGCTCACTAGGATATAAGTGTATGCATGGGATCTTGCCTTATGTTTGTATGTATATCAGGAGTTATATGAGGTGGCTAGGTGGGGGTGAAAGGGATTGGGGTGCAACTTATTACTGTAATGCTAGGGATGAGAGCATTTTAGGGTTGCTCGACTAGAGGGCTTGCCTATGGGAGAGTTTGGTAGGGAGTAGCCCTATGCTAGATGATGGGCTTTGGTTGAGGAGGTACAATTGAGTCAGTCGATGAGGACGAGCTAATGGTACAGGGAGTTGCGGGCTGGATTGACATCTACCCAAGTTGTGTGGAGGCCATGGTTGGGTGCCCGATGGACTAGGGACATATAGCACCTACAGTAGGTGTGGTAGGGTAGGTGGATGATTGTTATACATATGAGAAATATGAAGTACTTCTAGTTCTCATGAGTGCTTCATCAATTCAGGTTGAGGTAGGATGTCCTCGATGAGTCGGTGTGATATAGGAGACATCAGGAGGAGACCAGGCTACCTTGCATAGAGTCATGGAAGGTAGTCTTAGAGGATGATGAGGATATAGATCTCATGGATGTGGAGGATGTGGGGATAACCATGGAGTATGATGCATGGTTCTTGACTCAGCCACCATGGGCACCGCCTCGAGGAGTGATCAATGGATATGGAGGTGGAGATTCTAGGGATGAGGGTACATAAGAGGCTTATGATGAGGGGATACAAGAGGCTCCTAAGCAACAATAGCACCTTATTTAAAGGTAAAGGGTGAAGGGCGCACATAGTAGGATCCTGAGATTGGTGGATATGCATATGGGGAGGATGTAGAGAAGGTTCCAGATGTACCTCCAGGTTGGATCAAGGAGGAGTGGGCATAGTTGGAGCAGCAAGTGGTAGAGTAAGATGTGAGGATTGTGAGGCTCTAGGTAGAGCTAGTAGAGAGAGAACATCAGCATAATGTCAACATAGCATACCTTCAATCTCAGCATAGATATATCAAGGCATTGGAGGATAGGTTTATGGAACATCATATTCCACTTCCTGATCCTCTGACCTCAATTATGTCTAGGAGTACGAGGTATAGTGAGTCTAGGTATAACTCTAGGTCTAGGTCTCCTTCTAGGTCACAAGGGTCCTCTTGGAGGGTATAGCTAGTGCTTAGATGCACTTTTGTATATAAACCTTGGTTCTCCATTGTATGTAGCCTTTTGGCATTCATGTATATATATATATACACATGGATTTTACCTTTTGTGTTATATTTTGTGTGTATGATTTTTGTGGAATACTTTTGTGTAATGCATGTTTACATTTATGACTAATGCATATGATATATTATGGATGATTAATGCAAGGTGACATGGATGGATGATTAATGCAAGGTGGAATGTGCTAAGGATCATTTGTAGTTTAGATCTTTTCTTGGCCATGTTTTAGAATTATTGTTTAATCAGGGGCACCAGACTTGGTGCCATGTGGTGGATAATGGCTTGTAAAATGATATGGATGTTGACATGGAAGAAGATATGGATGTTGATATGGAAGAAGATATGGATGTTGATATGGAAAACTACCTATTTTGTAGAGACTCAAACATCTTAGTGATATCAAACAAATCCACTAAAATTTTCTAGTTCTTCTCAGAACAAATGTGTGTGTAGTGGATTCATTTACCGAATCAAGAGCATGGTAATGACCCTAGATAATAAAAAAATAGTGTGTGTGCAAGTGAGTTCATTAACTTATCTTGATTAAATTGGGTAAACCTATTATGGATGAAACCAAGAAGCTAGCTTATCTGTATGAGCGGTCAGAGGTCTCTCTTTAAAAGATATATGTTGCCACACATGATCATACTCCACTGCCAGTCAAGTGTCTATAGCTCTGGTGGAGCCTAACTCCATAGTCCACGATTTGTATTTTTGATTTCTTAATTTTTGGGGATGACTACCTAACTGTCTAACTGGAAATGTAGTATGATCCTTGCAACTCAATGATCAGTGCTATGTAATGTAAAATATTTAGATTTTTTGTTAGGTATTTTTCCCACTCTTTCTTTTATTTATGAAATTGTGATAGTGGTAAAAATCACTATTTTTAAGGACTATGTTACATGATGGGACTAGAAAGGATGACCCTTTTCACTTTGAGGTTCATACCAAGTATGGTGTTATCTCTCTTTGATAGAAGATGTTTTTAAAATGTGAAAATTGTGCTTGGTTCAAGAATGTTGTGGAGTCAATTCCAAAAACTCAAGATTTTCTTAGTATAAGATATGCAATGGTCCTAAAAAAACATGACATGTATGTTGGAGGTTGCTTAAAACACTAGGGGTAGCTAAGTGACAGAAAACACCTAGGATTTTGTGAATGCGGCTTATGTTGACAGCAATTTGACTTTGTAAAATTGTGTGAATGACATTGCAAAGGTGCCCCTGATTAAGGCAACATGACTTTTTTTTGGACCAATTAATACCTTGAACTTAATAAAGGATACCTAATATAAAATTTGGATGTGAATGCAATGTATGAAATGTAATTTTATCAAATACAGTATGAGATGTAGATGAATGCATTGTTTTAGAAATGTATATGCAAGTGAAATGCAATGTTATGAATGAATTGTATGCAAATGTTTTTGTGTATTAGCCATGTATACATATATATAGTAACATCATGCATAAAATTCTCTCAAGTGTATATTATTAAGTGGTTCGAATTCTTCCACTCCCTCTAGACTGGCAAGACTATAAGTATTGTTACCCACTCTTTGTTTGACAATGTATGGACCTAACCAATTAGCCATGAACTTATCACAAATATGCGGTAATGCATTGGTATTTTGCTGATTCTTTATAAGGACAAGATCTCCTAATTGGAATTCGTGTAGATGAACTTTGGTGTTGTAAGCACGTAGCCTAAAAACTTTTTTGTTACAATAACGAATTTAAGAATCCTTTTGATACAATTATTATAAATCTTTCTAGGGTTCTCTGAAACCCTAGCTACAATAAATGGTGGTGTCTTCAATTGTGTTTCTACTCCCAATAGGTGTGAGTGAGCTTCTACGTATCTAATTCTAGGCCACTCCAGCTTAATCATATATCCAATGCTTTTGATATACTATCCAATCTACACATAAATAAACCATAGAATCAGTAATAACAAATGAGGTCTCCACAGTGTGAGTCCTCAGAAATCACAACTAAAATAATAGCTATAATAATAGGAAATGTGAATAAAAATAAACATGTAATATAACCAAATGAAATAGATTTACCTTACTCCTTACTTGTTGTTCGTCGATGGCTAGATTTATTGCAGGTCAATGGCAAAGGTGTACCCTAGCGTTGCTCGAATGTTAGGGGGGCTATCATAATGGTATATGTAAAACACCCGCAAGTGCCTGACTACTGCAAGAAATTCCCATGGGTGCTTGGGTCTAGTAGGGAGGTGCCCAAAGATTCTTGGTGATGATAGAAAGTGCCTAAAGGTGCTTAGCGAATGAGGGAGGATTTTGTAGAAGTAGATCTGATGAATGCGAGGAATGTGGCGATGGCTATGGTGAGAGAGGGAATAGTTAATATGATGGATGTTATGGGGTTAGGGCACAAAGGTTGGGTTGGAACTCTCAAGAACTTAGAAAACTCTAGGGACTTAAGAAATCAAGGAACTCAAGCACTTAGGGAATCCAGAAACTCGGGGAACTCGGGTGCTTAGGAAAATTAAAAATACTTAAGGATTGAGCCATCAAAATGGCTCTTATTTATAATCCAACCTAGGGCATGCTAGGATTTCAACGACACTAATCGTGTGGCTGAGATTAAAGCACATCTAAGGGTAGATATTAAATTTAGGGTGTGGCATGGATTGATGTGGATGGATGGACAAGATTAAATGAAATTGGATGGTTGGGATTGATTTATTTATATAAATATATATTTATTAAATATATAATATAATATATAAAATATTATTATTTATATATAAATATATAAATATATAAATAATAGGTAAAAATGGTGGGAAAGCTAGGATGGAGGGCAAATGACTATGTTTTTGTGGTGGAAATGGTGGGAAATCATGGGTGGAGGACAAGTGGCTAGATTTTGGTGTCTACAGATGCCCCTTTTATACCATGTTGCGTGAAACACAATATGGTACAAAAATATAAGACACCTGATCGGGCTAGGCACAACAAAAAATTCTCTCTTGTTGGAATGTGAAGACAAAATCAAAGGCAAAAGTGAAGAACATGTGCTTATATCGAGAGGGGGGGTGAACAGTATAACATAAAAATTTTCCCCAAATAGTAGCATCAACATTAATAAAAATTTAAACATCACACAAAGCATCACACACATGAGAGACATCATTTTTAACGTGGTTCACCCAATGTGGGCTACGTCCACAAAAAATATTTCTTCTAAGTATTTCTCAAATAATATTTTTGTAATCCTTCCCAATAACAATGTTTATGGACCTCTGTCCAAAGGAGATGTTGATCCCATAATCTCAATTTCGTGGATCTCTTCCATAGGAGAACTCTTTCTCCTTCTGCTATGGCTAGTGATCTTCTAGAAGACTATGTCTCTCTATTACATCGACTAATGGATCTCTCTCCACTTGAAGACTCCTCACTCATATTTGTCTTCAATTGTCCTAGTTGCTAGATCTCTATCCACTGATACTCTATCCTCTATACTTTGTCACCTCCAAAGCTCTGTCTCAATACTGTACTAAAAATAGTCTAGTCAGTCTAGCACAACTCTACTCAATCTCTTGTACTAAACATAGTTCATTCGGTCTAGCACAACTCTACTCAATCTCTTACACTAAACACAGTTCATTTGGTTTAGCACAACTCTGCTCAATAGGTCCACACAAAACCTAATCAAATCTACTCATCAGGTCCACACATAACCTGATTAAATCTGCTCAATAGGTCCACACAAAACCTACTCAAATCTACTCAATAGTTCCATATAGAACCTGCTCAAATATTCTCAACAGGTCCACATAAAACCCGCTTAAATCTTCTCAACAGGTCCACACAGAACTTGCTCAAATCTGCTCAACAAGTCCTCTTTAGGACTTTTCCAAATTTGCTCAATAAGTCCTCTCTAGGACTTGTCCAAATCTGCTCAATAAGTCCTCTCTAGGACTTCCTCAAATCTGCATAGCAAGCTTCTATAAAATATTAAACAAAATTTTGTCCACAAGCCTTCTCAAAGGCTTCCCTCAAATCAGTTTAACAAGCTCACATAGAACTTGTCTAATCTTATAGAATCATAAAGAGAATTGTTAGAGACTCAAAATTTTCTATACTCAATGCTCAATCAATACCTCAATTTAATCTCATAGAAGCATAAAGAGAATTGTTAGAGACTCAATATATTCTATACTCAAATCCCAATCTCAACTCAATCTCAATATCATAGAAGCATAAAGAGAATTGTTAGAGACTCTATATGTTCTATTCTCAAATATCAATCTCAACTCAAATAATAATATAGAATAGTTTGTTTCATGGAACTTGAACAACCACTTCATACAATTACTTGACTAGGCTCAATCAACTCTACTCAACCAATCACCTCAAGGTACAATCATTTCCACAAAACCTATTCCATGCATGTATCAACCAACTCAAAATGTTTCCAACAATGCTCAACAACAAATATCACATAAAAATGATACACATGTTATTAAATCAAGTTCAAGTTCTTTGCATGACCAATTGGCTTCAACAACAATGCTTATAAAACAAGGTTTACAACTCTCAAACTAGAAAACCTTGAAGCATTAAACCAACAACTCCTTAAAAAGGAAACCACAATCAATATTTTTCTCTCCAAATATATTTTCAGAAATCAATCACCCAAATAATTCAATGAAGAATATTGCCCATATCTTTTTTATGCCTTATGAGTTGTCCACTAAATCTACCACACTCAACACATTTTATTTTTCAAATCTCAATAAGAGTTAGAGGTCTTGAATAATAACGCAATAATAAAAATAATATCTCAATAACACCTTATTACTCCTACTCAATAAAATGCACCATACCCTCTTATGCAAGAAATAAACCCTCAAAAGAATGAATCAAATTTACTTTTAAAACTCCTTGACAAAACCAGAAATATATCCTTACACACACCTTATTTCTTCCTCTAAGCAATCTAAACAAATATCTCTCGAAAGAGCTTTCCAATGATATATAATCTGATATACTTCCAAAAGTAAAATCAGCATAAATCTCCATCTTTCCTAGGGCATACCATATCCTTATTTCTCCTTAGACAACCTTGAAAAAAATTAAAATATTAAACAACATAAAAAATTAAATCCACTTGCCTTACCCTCGGTGGGATTCGATCCCCCGACATCCTCCTTCCCAACACTTTAGCCGCAACCAAGCCGTTGTTGGACCACACACCCTGACATGTATAAAATGGCACGTCCACCATAAAGTTTCCACAAACAACGCTCCTTCAAAAAACAACAAGCGCTTCAAGCACTTCTTCTTTGCAATCCAAAAGATCTCATGTGAATCGAACGCAGGACCTCCTCCTTAGTACCAAGCCAACATACCACTAGGCCACACTAGCCTTTATGCTTAGAGCCTCTGAACCTTCACACCTTTAGTCTTTACGTAAATTGAAAGGCCTTCAAAAAACAAAACCTTTTTGCATGCGCGTCGAATAATAATTGCAAGGGCTGCCTTGGTAAATATTTTTGATGGCATTTATATAACACCTTTGTCCTCTTTTGCAATCATGTTGGTGCTTCGAATAATTTCGACGTCGATGTGATTTTTAATTTATAATTAATTTTAATTTAAGTATTATAAATTTGAAAGAACCAACCTTAGGTTTAATTTAATTAAACTTTAGAACCTTGTCTTAATACCCAACCTTGGTATAATTAAATATTATTTATAAAATTTAAATTCTTTGTGAATTTAAATAATTATTAAACCTCCTTTTTAACCTTTGCAATTACCCATCTTAGGTTTTTATAAACCAATCGTTTAACCTATGCTCCCAATAATATTAAAATATTATGGAGCATTTTTCCTTTCACTTCTACACTGATGAAGATTTTTCTTGGATGACTTGGGCGACTTTATTTCTTGCCAAATTCCTTGATAAGAGTGATAACTCTATCATGTGACATCAATGACAACTTTGACTTAGAGGACTCAAAATGTCCAAAAATATCCCCCTTTGTCATTGATGGCAACCTTTATGCTTTTACTGAAACCTAACCTTCTTTTTTGCTCCCCATGGCTCTTTGCTTCCCCTAGCTCAATGCTCTCTCAAATATCAAATCTTTCTTCATATCAAATCTCTCCCCAATACACAAATATCTCCCCCTTTGACATCAATGGAAAAGGGTCACCTTTGGGGATCGGGGCTAAGAATGAGCCTCTTAGCTTAGCCCCTACCCCACCTCCACATGAGGTGGTTAATTCTGGGGTGGGAGTATTTCTACTCCCCAAAAACACTGCTCTTTACCTTTATCTTTCTCTCTTCTTTTTTGAATTTTCAGAATCCTCTAACTGTTTCTTTCCAAGTCATCATCCATGTTCCTGTCATTACTTCTATTTATGTTCATGTTCTTGTTCTCATCCATGTTCCTGTTCCTATTTTGGTTCTCATCCTTGTTCATTTTCATACCTCTGTTCCTGTTCATATTCCTATTCTTGTTCCTGTTCATGTTCATGTTCCTATTCCTGTTCCTGTTCCTGTTAATTTCTATTTTTGGAATATTTGCTCTACACCATCTTGCTATGTGACCATCATTATTGCACTTATAACACTTAATGTTATTATTCCTTTGATGTGTAAATGTCTTAGGATTTCTCCTAGTGAAGCCATATCCTCTTCTATCATGAATCCTACAATTCATTGCCTTGTGACCAAACTCATTGCATGAGTAGCAATACCCTTGGAAAAGTTATCCTTTTCCATATTCCTATATTTCATGTGTCCTGCATTGTGAAGCCATGTGCCCAAACTTGTGACATGAAAAGCATATTCCATTGATGCCTCCTTGTCTTGACCTCATTGGTCTCCTATTATGATTTTTGTTCCATATGTATCTTCTTTGTGCATTGTTCCTATGTTGGTTGAACTCTTTAATGTCCAACTCATCCTCTGATGTCTCACTCCCACTTACACTATCTTCTTTTGATGTATATTCATCTAAAGTTTCTTTTTCTTTAAGGCTTGAGTTTGATTCTTCTTCCTATTTATTTTGAAACTTTCCATATCCAAGACATGTTGAACATGATGTTCATTGTTGTCCACAGATGAACTTATCTAAGTTCCTAGAGCTATTTTTGAAACTCTTCATCTTGAACTTGGATTTCTTTAAGTCTTTTTTTAAAGTAGCCACTTATTGTGCTAAATTCTCACATTCCAAGATATTTGCTTCTAATTTATCTTTGAACTTGTTTGCCTTAGCCTTTAATTTCTCTAAATATTCTATGAGAAAAAATATTTCTTCATCACATTCTTGAAACTGACTTTCAAGCTTGGAGTTTTGCTTTCTTACCTTATTTACTGTGTCAAGGGCATAGATAAGTTCTCCCTGTTAGAGTTAATGTAATGTGCACTATGCCTTCCTTGACACTTGTCAGTTTCACTTGACAAGTGTCATGCATTTCATATAGGCTTATGCCTATATATTGTAACTCATTTCATGAATAATAAATCCCCTTCAGTTTGATCAGTCCTGACATTTGGTATCAAAGCAGGTTACCTCTCCTACCTGTGAAACCCCTTGAGGGGGGATTTCCCTCATGGAAATCCTCCCTCCCCCCGTTTTTTTTTTTTTTCCTTATTTTTTAAAAAAAATTTACCGAGGGAGTATGCTCTCCATCATTTGATGGATCAGAAACCAGATGGTAAATTTTTTTTAAAAGTTTGGGAAATATTTTCAGATTTTTTTAGTTTTTTTTTAGATTGCAGAATGGTGGAAACAGGTGCTGGAGAAGAAGGCCCTTGTGACTGAATTGATTGCATGGGTGATGGCATATCTTCTTTGTACCTCGCTTGTCACTAGGCGTTGTTCAAATAGTTCCAGCCCGGATGATGATCTTCCATCGTGAGCTCTGACGTAATTTTGGCTCCTTGAATCCTGACAGAGCAGTTTTGAGAGATTTTTTTGCTGCCATACTGGTGGTCTTCGAAATCTATTTCTAGAGAGTTCCTGTTCTGTAACAAGCCTATTGTGATCAAGTTTGCAGGTGGCTCTTTATTGTACAAACCCTTTCACTGTACCCGTGAGGTCCTGTAAATGCCACTCCAAAAAAATGCTGCAAATGGTAAAACCTATTGCAAACCTGAATAGTTGTCATTACCTGTACCGGAAACCGACATCAAGTTTAGCAAATCGCTAAGTGGACTAGCTATTTCTATTACTGCACAAGAACCACCATCGCCTGGTAATATGTTTGTAAGGTGATTCAGGTGAACAATTTCTCTAAGAGTGGCGCAGCGTATAGCTCGGCCATATGTTTATAAGGTAAAACAATTGTCATCATCCGGCATGCAGCACAGCAAGAAAGAGCCATCGCATTTTTGGGAAGAAAACCAGGCATAGAATTTTTGCAACCTGCCAGCAGCATTTGGGCAGCCAAGGAGTAAAGCTTTTGGAGCTACAAAATCACATCGTAATTTAGGAAATGTAGGCATTTTTCAGCCTAGGATTGGGGAACTGCAAGATTTTTTGGATCGTGGACACCGTCACGGGGGCCCATGTCACCTACGCGGAGCTTCGACGGAGAGCGGTTCTGGGGAGTCTATTACGGTCATAGGACCGGGCTACAAAGATTTTGTTGCGAAAGCATACTTTCTGCGGTAGAAAAATTCAAAGTTACCCGATTTCCAGTGACCTCAGGGTGATCGGGACAGAAAACATACCACGGATGAATGAGCGTCGAGTGAGCGACACAACAGCACTAGGATTTCAGAGGACTAGCAGAGAAATCTTGTCTGTGAATTCTTGCAGGTTAAAAATTGGTGTCACATGGCGGGCATGTGCGCTGGAGACCGTGCGTCCAAGGAAGGTTGCCAAAAAAAAATTCCAGTTAGGGCCGCCACAGTGGAGACGTTGGAAATGACGAGCACGGCGATGATGGAGAAATCTATCCATTTTCTGGTGATCGATGCGGTGGAGAAGGCAAAATTTGGGCACCCCGTAAATATTTTCTTTTTAAAGCAATATGTAAACTATGACACATGGCAACTGGGGATTACGACTGCGCTGTTCTTTATGATGGTGTGGTGAAACGTGGGGTTGTCGACAGTAAACGGGTAACCGAAGTAGAGTTCGACGAACGGATACCACAGCGTAGCACTCGACTACTACTAGATGATGTGGATTTAGAACTCGACAGCACGGACGCCTATGACGCCAAGAGAGGGATCTGGTAGCGATGTAGGCTCCTGAGAGAGTTTTGTGGCGGTGAGCATGACACCAGGGGATAGCGTTGTGAGATGAATGCAGGGAGAGTTTTAGTTGCTATCCGCATAGAAATCAGGAGGATTTTTTGTAGGAATGGTGAAAACGCGTGCAGTCTTCACCGTGGCTTCAGGAGCGATTCGAGAAGTTCGACAAAGCCAAATGTTTTTTGCGGGTCTATTTCAGGAGTCTTTGGAGGACGTGGAGGCCAAGATGATGAGTTCTCCGAGATCGAGGAAGCGCTCTTGCAGAGCACTGAGAGAGATGATGGAGAGCTTCCCGACGAAACAGAGGATTTGGCACAGCTGGCGACATGGCTCCTGGCAAAGAGCAGCGAGGGAGTTCGAGCTACGCGTGAACATGGAGTTGGGATTTCCACGTGCCAATCATTTCCCACCCCTCTAGCATGTGACCATTATTCAAACGTTTAAATGGGTCCATATATTTTCAAATGTCATATAGGGGAGGTATTATTTATAAAGTGAACAGGCACTTTAATGTAAGGGAAATTTATTTAAAATGAGGGGCATTTTCTTTATTCGAGGGCTGGAAGATTTAAAAAAAAAAAAATTCCACATGGAAGTGGAAATGAAAGGCCCACATGGCCCATGTAATTCCCCTGCGAGGGAAATTTTAAGATTGTTTTTATTCTGCCTGAGAGCGATGCCACCATTGAGCGATGTTGTCTATTTTTCTGCCTTAGATAGGCATGATGTTTTTTTCAAAATATGAAGGCCCCTTTGATGGTGGAATATAGGGGTATTTATAGTCGTTGGAAATGTTTTTCCATGACAGACACAATGGTGGTGTCATATTATAATTTTGAGGCTGTTTCAGTTGAGTTTTTTAGCCTCAAAGTTCTTATACCTTGGAGTGCACTCTCGGTTGTACCTGACACTCCCAAGGTAATTTTATATGTGATCCTTGTACCTAGTGATCTTTTCTATACACTTGGCGAATGTAGCGGCTGGTTACCCATGCATTTCTGTGGGATGACATGGTCACCATAAGGACACTTGTACTAAGGCCTATAGATAAAGACACCCTAGACTCTATCCGAGGTTGTTTCCGGATCTACTTCTGAAGACTACAGATGAAGACACTTCAGAATATTCTCTTCTTTTTTCTTCTCTCCTCCTATTTTGATCTATGGCTCATTTTATTGTATTGAGTGCATTTTCGACAGAGACCGACACTCTTAAATGGCTCATTTTTCCTTTCATTAGGTGCATTTTCGGTAGAGACCGACACCTTCTAGATTGAGTTCACCATGAGGAGGGATTTCATACTCATGGTGAATCTAGTCAATGACCTACGAGAGGCAACATCCTCTGAGGATGACCTGCAGAGGCAACAGACCCAGATGTGGCTGACCTTGAGGCACCCATGATGACCCCGAGGCACTTAGACGGCTGACCCAGTGGCAACAGACCCATGGAAGTGGCTGACCCTGAGGCAATAGACCAAGATGTATACATAGTGAATCTAGCATTATTCACAGTTGGAGAGCCAAGCACAAAGAGCAAGAGCCTAGACCAAATCAGCAATAAGAGAGGATGATAGGTTACTTTTAGAGAAGTCAAAATTAAGGGGGAATGTTACCTAATGTTGACTTGTTTTGTTTCTTCTTTAGTCATGAGAGAAAACTGAAGGGGATTTATTATTCATGAAATGAGTTACAATATATAGGCATAAGCCTATATGAAATGCATGACACTTGTCAAGTGAAACTGACAAGTGTCAAGGAAGACATAGTGTACATTACATTAACTCTAACATTCCCCCTTAATGTGCACTATCCTAACTAAAGAAGAAACAAAACAAGTCAACATTAGGTAACACTCCCTTGAGATCATAACCATTCTCTACTGAATAATCCTCTATTTGTTTACCTTTGTCTAAGTTTCTACTTCCTTTAGACTTGTCTTCTACTGAACCATCTTATTTATCTTCCAAAGCCATTAGAAGATTCTCCTTTGGTCCCAATCTTGTATTTTGAAATCGGATCTCATTTTCTTTGGATAAGAGACATTTTTCCTTTTTGATCTCATTGAGTACATAAATATTATTTCTCTTATAGCACTAGCTACTAGTTTCCCAGGTTCATATTTTATTACTTCACATCTATCTTGATGAAAAATTACCATATAGCCTTGATCACAGAGTTGACTAATGCTCAAGAGATTATGCCTCAAACCTTCCACATATAGAACATTTTCAGCTTTTGCTTTCCCATTGCCTATACTTAGAGTTTCTTTTCCACAAATATTTGCTGAACCATTGTCCCCAAATTTTATTGACCCTCTATTTCCTTCTTTAAAAACTATAAACTTGTCCTTTTATCCTGTCATATTTCTAGAGCATCCGCTATCCAAAAACCATTTTTCTTCTCTATATTGAGCATGCAAAGCTATTTGAACTAGCAAGGATTTTTACTTTCCTTTACCTTTTTATTATTTTCTAGTAGTTTGAGTTTTGGTCTTTCTACTAGACTTAGATATTTCTAGTTTACACCTTATAGTTGTATGCCCAAAACTATTGCATTTATAACACTTAACATCATCATCCATATGTGGTGCAAGAGAATCCGTACTACTACTATCATTGTCTCTGCTAGTACATTACACAGCTCTATGACCATATTAATTGCAAGAAAAAAAATATCCATGGAAGGAATTTTGGAACATATTTTGATGAGGACTCAATCTGGTATTCTTCCTTTTGTGTTCTTCTTTCCTTGAGATATGGTAAGATACCTCCTTTTTGCTTGATGTTCCTCCCTCTTGCTGACTTGGTGCTACTCCTTGTAATCTCTTGTTTATTTTAGTTATGCATTTTAGCATAACAATTTCTATTGCCACTTTCTCAAGTCCTGCTTCTTTGGCTTCCAACATGTCTCTCAACTGATGTTCAATCTCTCTTATTTATTTCACTTCTATTTTTAGTTCTATTAACATTTTTAGAAGCTCAATTCTTACCAATTCATCATTTCAGATTTGTTCCTTTAGTTGTGTATTGTCTTCTTGAATCCTTTTAAGATCTTGGAGATAGTTGAAGAGTGCTTCCTTAAATTCTATACTTTATTCACTCCCTAAGCACATGTGTGTTACTAAAGGATCCTATTCCAATATGTTAAACTCTTCATGGAGATACCGACTCTGATACCAATTGAAGAACATGTGCTTATACTAAGAGGGGGGTGAACAGTATAACATAAAACTTTTCCCCAAATAGTAGCATCAACATTAATAAAATATTAAACATCACACAAAGCATCACACACATGAGAGACATCATTTTTAACGTGGTTCACCCAATGTGGGCTACCTCCACGGAGAAAATATTTCTTCTAAATATTTCTCAAATAATATCTTTGGGAATCCTTCCCAATTACAATGTTTATGGACCTCTATCCAAAGGAGATGTTGATCCCCTAATCTCAAGTTCATGGATCTCTTCCACAAGAGAACTCTTTCCCCTTCTTCTCTGGCTAGTGATCTTCTAGAAGAATCTATCTCTCTGCTGCATTGACTGGTGGATCTCTCTCCACTTGAAGACTCCTCACTTAGATCTGTCTTCAATTGTCCTAGCTACTGGATCTCTATCCACTGAGACTCTATCCTCTATACTCTATCACCTCCAAAGCTCTATCTCAATACTGTACTAAACACAATCTAGTCGGTCTAGCACAGCTCTACTCAATCTCTTGTACTAAACACAATTTATTCGGTCTAGCACAACTCTGCTCAATCTCTTGCACTAAACATAGTTCATTCGGTCTAGCACAACTCCACTCAATAGGTCCACATAGAACATAATTAAATATTCTCAACAGGTCCACACAGAACCTACTCAAATATGCTCAATAGTTCCACACAGAACCTACTCAAATCTTCTCAATAGGTCCACACAGAACCTGCTCAAATCTGCTCAACAGGTCCACACAGAACTTGCTCAAATATTCTCAACAGGTCCACACAGAACTTGCTCAAATCTGCTCAACAAGTCCTCTCTAGGACTTGTCCAAATCTGCTCAATAAGTCCTCTCTAGGACTTGTCCAAATATGCTCAATAAGTCCTCTCTAGGACTTCCTCAAATCTGCATAGCAAGCTTCCACAAAAGCTTACACAAAATCAGTCCACAAGCCTTCTCAAAGACTTGCCTCAAATCAGTTTAACAAGCTCACATAGAACTTGTCTAATCTCATAGAATCATAAAGAGAATTGTTAGAGACTCAATATGTTCTATACTCAATGCTCAATCAATATCTCAATTCAATCTCATAGAAGCATAAAGAGAATTGTTAGAGACTCAATATGTTCTATACTCAAATCCCAATCTCAACTCAATCTCAATCTCATAGAAGCATAAAGAGAATTGTTAGAGACTCAATATGTTCTATACTCAAATCCCAATCTCAACTCAAATCAATCTCATAGAAGCATAAAGAGAATTGTTAGAGACTCTATATGTTCTATTCTCAAATCTCAATCTCAACTCAAATCAGAATATAGAATAGTTTGTTTCATGGAACTTGAACAACCACTTCACACAATTACTTGACTAGGCTCAATCAACTCTACTCAACCAATCACCTCAAGGAACAATCCTTTCCACAAACCCTAGTCCAAGCATGTATCAACCAACTCAAAATATTTCCAACAATGCTCAACAACAAATCTCACATAACAATGATACTCATGTTCTTAACTCAAGTTCAAGTTCTTTGCATGACCAATTGGCTTCAACAACAATGCTTATAAAACAGAGGTTTAATCACAACTCTCAAACTAGAAAACCTTGAAGCATTAAACCAACAACTCCTCAAAAAGGAAACCACAATCAATCCTTTTCTCTCCAAAGATATTTTCAGAAATCAATCACCCAAATAAGTCAATGAAGAATATTGCCCATACCTTTTTGATGCCTTATGAGTTGTCCACTAAATCTGCCACACTCAACACATTTTATTTTTCCAATCTCAAAAAGGGTTAGAGGTCTTGAGTAATAACACAATAATAAAAATAATATCTCAATAACACCTTATTACTCCTACTCAATAAAATGCACCATACCCTCTTATGCAAGAAATAAACCCTCAAAAGAATGAATCAAACTTACTTTTGAAACTCCTTGACAAAACCAGAAATATCTCCTTGCACACACCTTATTTCTCCCTCTAAGCAATCTAAACAAATAGCTCTCAAAAAGAGCTTTCCAATGATATATAATATGATATACTTCCAAAAATGAAAATCAGCAGAAATCTCTATCTTTCCTAGGGCATACCATATCCTTATTTCTCCTTAGGCAACCTTGGCAAAAATTAAAATATTAAACAACATCAAAAATTAAATCCACTTGCCTTGCCCTCGGTGGGATTCGATCCCCTGATGTCCTCCTTCCCAATGCCTTAGCCGCAGCCAAGCCATCGTTGGGCCACGCGCCCTGACGTGTCTAAAATGGCACGTCCACCATAAAGTTTTCGTGAACAACGCTCCTCCGAAAAACAACAAGCGCTTCAAGCGCTTCTTCCTTGCAATCCAAAAGGCCTCACGCGAATCGAACGTGGGACCTCCTCCTTAGTACCAAGCCAACATACCACTAGGCCACGCTGGCCTTTGCGCTTAGAGCCTCCGAACCTTCACACCTTTAGCCTTTACGTAAATCATAAGGCCTTTGAAAAACAAAACCTTTTCGCATGCGCTTCGAATAATTATTGCAAGGGATGCCTTGGTAAATGTTTTTGATGGCATTTATATAATTCCTTTGTCCTCTTTTGCAATCACGTCGGCGCTTCGAATAATTTCGACGTCGGCGTGATTTTTAATTTATAATTAAATTTAAATTTAAATATTATAAATTAAAAAGAACCAACCTTAGGTTTAATTTAATTAAACCTTAGAACCTTGTCTTAATGCCCAACCTTGGTATAATTAAATATTATTTATAAAATTTAAATTCCTTGTGAATTTAAATAATTTATAAATAATTATTAAACCTCCTTTTTAACCTTTGCAATAACCCATATTAGGTTTTTATAAACCAATCACTTAACTTGTGCTCCCAATAATATTAAAATATTATGGAGCCTTTTTCCTTTCACTTCTGCACTGATGAAGCTTTGTCCTGGATGACTTGGGCAAATTTATTTCTTGTTGAATTTATTGATAAGAGTGATAACTCTATCAGGTGATATCAATGAACACTTTGACTTAGAGGACTCAAAATGTCCAACTAAAAGAATAAATAATTTGGAGTTATTGTGTAGCTTACCCCCTCAATTGGTGAATGAGGTTGTGGATGAATCTCATGATCTAATTGAAAAATATGTGCAAACAGAATATGGATGATATGAATGATGTAAAATGTGATACTATTTTTGCCCCAACGGTGGGAAGGGGATTGTTGAAAAATGTGTTTGTTTTTGCCCCAATAGATGAAGGGTTTTGTGAAAATATGTGATGGAAAATGTGTCTATTTTTGCCCCAACAAATGAAGGGATTTTTGCCAAGTGTAGATGCCATGATCATGTAGTATATACCCCATTATGGGAAATTCAAAAACAAATGTTTTTACCCCAAACTTGGGGTGATTCGATTCTAGTGAAACACTTTGCCTTCCGACGACATTGATATGCAAAGATGAATATGTAAATAAAAATAAAAGTAGTCACCCTCGGAGGGTTAGCTAGTGACTGCCAAATAATTCCTAGGATTGAAACCAGTCAACCTAGCTAAAGCCAGTTTCTATGATGATTGTCATGGAAATGTGTAATGATGAAAGTTGATTTTATCCATGTTTTAAGCCTCACGAACTAGGCCATTAATGACAATGTTTGTGCAAATTATTCTTGGTAAGGTTTCACTCTAAATGTGAAGTACCGAATATGAATATGATATCGATAAAGGAGATAAGTGATGATGATCATGGACAAGTGTTCTTATATGTCAGAGTAAGCAATGTATTATTCAAATCATAAAAGGATTAAATACATAATACTATGTCCATATTATCCCATAACAAATGGAGCTAATAATACGACTTAGGTAGTAGTTACAACCAACCACTAACAATACTAACAACTGACTAATAATGTAATAACCTATAATAGAGATACACTAACATCCCCCCTTATTACATTATTTGGGTAATAATATAACTACTAGCTACACTATCATCCCCCCATACAACAATATTTGGGTAAAGTATATAACTGCCCCAATACAGTGAAGAAGAAGAAGAGAAATGAAAGAATGGTGGCTCGTGCTTTGTCTTTGGCTCTGGCTCTGGCTCATGGCTCTGGCTCTAGCTCTAAGCATACCTCTAGATTTGTACCACTAGGTCTATCTCTGGATCTGCCTATGAATCTGCCTCTGGATCATTGCCTTTGGATCTGCCTGTAGATCTGCCTCTGGAACTTTGTCTCTAGGTCTATCTTTAGGTCTATCTCTGGGTCATTATCTCTAGGACTGCCACTCGGTCTATCACTGGATTTGCCTCGGGGTCTACCATAGGTTTTACCTTTTCGGTAGAAGCCATACAACATTTCTTTCATCATGGTCCATTGTGTGAGATTTATCCATCCACAATCTATATGAACCTTGTTGGCCATTTTCACTTTGTACCAACAACTTGAAGAAGAGTGATTCGTACATCCACATGAATCACAAGGATGTAATCTCCAACACTTAGCTGCAACATGTCCTGCCTTTCCACAGTGACTGCAACAATGCTTTTTAGGAGATGTAGGAGATTTAGGTTTTACAAACATGGAATTACTGGTACTTGCATGTCTAGTATAGCCAAGGCCTTCATTCTTTGCCCTGACATTTAGCATTATTGGAGTTTTAATGCCTTGTTCTTGTTTACCTAATCTCTCACCATTGAATCCCATTTTCTTCATCATTTTGGAACCAAATCCTTTGGTGTGTTTTTCAAAACACCCAATTTCATCATATTCATCAATGCTTTTAACAATATTGCATTTGTCACTATTGATGAGATTATGGAGTTCATTTTTAGGAGGTTCAGTTTTTAAGTCACTAGTGTCACAAGCAAAATCTGCTACTATGATGAGATCACCTGTGCTACAACTGATATCTACCATCATAGGCATGAGGTCGCTTGTATCACAACAAGCATTGGCCATCATGGGCTCAAGGTCACATGTGTCACAACAAGCATTCGCCACCATGGGCTGAAGGTCACTTGTGTCACTACAAGCATCGACCATTAGGGGTTTGACCTCTGTTTCCTCACTAAAGTCCCTGTACACTTTACGTTGGGCAATATCAAGAGAAATCAATGATATGTAGACTGCCCTTATGATGCCTATAGGGATTTGAACACCATTCTTCTGAAGGTCTTTAGAATCTTTAGAATCTTTGAGAATGGATTTTACACCACTGCGTAGTGTAGAATATTTTTCATCCTCATAAAAATCCATTCCTTCCATCTCTGGTGGAAAGTAAGGACCTTTAACTAATTTTTCAACAACATCAGTTTGTTTAGGGGCTTGCTTTTTCTTTGATCTGCCCATTTTTAAGGTGTCGGTCTCTGCCGAAAATGCACCTTTTTACAATGAATTTTGCAAAAATAATTTGACTAAGGTGTCGGTCACTGCCGAAAATGCACCCTTATAAGTCTTCCCCCTTGTTTTTGCAAAATTATATCTCCCCTTAGTGCAAGATAGGAGATGGTGGAGAGAAAAAATATATCCCCCCTTTTAGTGCAAAAAATATGCAACTATGAAGCCTAAAAAAACTCTTACAAAGCTTGCCTCCTTTACAAATGGCAGAAAAAATGTCACCAGAATAATCCCCCCTTTTAATCCAAGGACTTCAAACAAAAATAATTTGCTATTTATGAAGCCTAAAAAGAGGGTTGAGTTTTGATGAAAGTTTGCTTTTCTTATTGCCTTGGCAAGTTTGAAATTCACTCAAATTGAGTGATCACATAGAGGTTTTAAAATATATATATATATATATATATATATATATATATATATATATATATATATATATATATATATATATATATATATATATATATATATATATATACATATTTTTAAAATATATTTCAATTAAATTAAATTAAAAAATTATAATTATATAGTTTAAAATTTATTTTTTTAAATAAAATCAAATTTTAAAATAAAATATAATTATAAAGTATTTAATTTTAAAAGAAATAATAATAAATATATATATTTTTTTTTTTCAAAAAATTACCTCTATGTCCTGACCCTGTCGGGGGTCAAACTCCCAACCTTGGTCAATAGAGTGCCTTAGCACTTGGCATAGCAACTGGATCGGCTACTGGAGCTAATGAAAAAAAGGAGGCGAAACCTCTAGTTGTATGGGTGTTGCTCGTGGGCTACCTCTATAGGGCGGCACGGCCTCCTCAATGTGGCGTAGCGCTTGTGAGCTCTGCTCTTGGTGGTGGCTCGTCCCTGGTACTTGGTGACAGTGCAACGGACGGTCTCTCCTGCAACTGGACTGTTCTACCCTCACAGTGGTCCTCACCTAGAGATTAAACCATACTACAAACAATAATTTCTTCTAGCCACCTTCAGTAGTGAATCTCACCTTCTCTTTGTGGCAATTGCAGGCTTTGTTCTGACAATCAATAGGTCTGCAAATCAGACTTTATGAGATCGCAAATCACAATTGCATTTTATTAGATCAAATTTGTCATGATAAGTCGACGATCGAACTACTGTTGTCTTCCATGAGCTAATTTTGTCCTTCAACACTGCCAAAAACTATCGATGTCATCTGCAAAGAAGTTGAATCCCATGCCAAATAAACTGATACGCTTTCACCGTGATGTCAGATAGCCTCCTGCAAATACGTCAAAAGCTAAATATTGGTTTCGATTGTGCTATATGCATAGGATTTGAGGAGCTACAAAATGTCTCACTACAATTTTACCATTTTTCACATCAGCAACACAGTGCAGTTATCTAGATTAGAGCCACATCTCCAATAGCAAAGACTGGTGCAGTTATCACTATATGACCATGCCAAAAAAAATGACGTTCATTAGCAGATCGATGCTTGATGGCGGAAAATTCATTCTATGATCACAATGGTGCCTCGTAGCTCTAGTTGGGCAGGGATTCCATGACCCAATGACCTTCTCCGAGTGGAGTGACGATGCTCCTCTACGAGCAATGCAGCAATGCTCCTTCGGCTTTCTCCTGTGCAGTGATCAACAGCTTTGCAATGGGACCTTTAATCCCACATTAGGAAGGCGAGGTAACTTGCAATAGTTTAAAATAAAATTTTCACTTCTTTGTTAATATTCACCATACAGTGGACAATTTATCCACGACATATTTTGTTTCCCATAACAAATATCGATGCTTAGCAAATCGTACCTCACCACATGTCACCAGATTCATGGAGGTCCACTTCGTTTTCAATCCACATCATGTGTCCCGAGGTGTGCATCCTGTGTTCCCTATGTTAGATTAGCTGTCACATCAGTGCGTGCATTAGATTAACTCATCAAGAAGTCGAGTCAGTATGTTAAGGAGTTTGTCCACTCACGTGTAGGAGTCGTGTCTATTCTAGGAGTCTCGATCCACCACCTACATCAGACTTAGGGTTAGATCTCGCCAGTCTACCAATCCTCCGTAGGTAGTCCCCCTTTCGATGAGAATCCCCACTAGCCTGTTGGATGTTCATGGGAATGCTATCACGTTATCACAGTTTGTAGAGTGTACCAATGTGGTCATCCACCAAGAGTCACATAAACTCAATAAAGGGTTTTACTAGGTAATTATGCACCCAACAATCAGTGTAGACCAGTCAGATCAAGTCTCAAAAGACGTGCCAAACCTTGAGAAACATTGGCTCTCAATCAGGTCCTTCAGATCATGTGTCTCGTAACCATAGCTCACGATGGGAGAGGATTTCTCGCTCGATACCATGTAAGAGTAAGCAATGTATTATTCAGCTCATCAAAGGATTAAATACATAATACTATGCCCATATTAGCCCATAACAAACGGAGCTAATAATATGACTTAGGTAGTAGTTACAACCAACCGCTAACAATACTAACAACTGACTAATAATGTAATAACCTATAATAGAGATACACTAACATTATAGTAGGCTATTCATCTTACCAAATTTCATGGATACAAATCACTACAATCACCAAGTATATAGAATAACGCACTAGCTACATGGTTCACTTGAATATTGTTTAAACTTGGGAAAATATGCAAATGATGATATGGAATGAAGTGAAGATGATGTTTGAATAATGAAAATGATGATGATCATCATTTTGTGAAGATTTGTACTCTTTTGGGGTGCTTTTGTAAATTGGTTAGTGAATTTTACAATATGAAGTCGCAAAAAAATTATGCTTCCAAAATAGTTGTAATCTTCACAAAACGTGATAAAATGATGAAATGTATGCATGGATGCAGTTTGGAGTGATTTGGAGAAGGTAAGACACTATTTTGTGCTAGTTTTTTCCCTATTAATATTGATGCCAAACACCCGCATGAACGAAACGAGCTACATTTTGCTTGAAAGTGAGTTTGGTAGATCAAGACGTCATATGGGAGTGTTTCAAACTTGATAAATGCTACTATTTGGGACCAAGGCTCATATGAATCTGAATGGATAAAGCAAATATTATTTTTTATCCTTTGAATCAACACAAGAAATTGCAGATTTAGAGACTATTGAAATGATAAGGGGTTGTACATCTCCAAATGAGTCCTTTGGAATAAATGATCCAAGGGAGGCCATCACATCTACAAATCTATTAGTCAAATGTGGCAAACTATTGATTTCATACCAATCAAACTTAGAGAGCAACTTCATTGCTACTTTGTGATAAAGCTTAATTGTCGGCTCTTTGCATTGGTATTCTTCATTGATTTGTTTTACAACAAGTTGATAATCACTAAATATCCTAATATGCTTGATGCTCATAGCTATAGCTGATTGAAGACCTAAGATTAAGGCTTCATACTCTACAGTGTTGTTTGTGCATTGGAAGTCGAGTTTGAATAACAAAGGGATAGGTACCCCCTGTGGTGTATGAAATACGACTCCACGACCTTGACCTTTTGCATACTTAGAGCCATAAAATAATAGTGTGATATCATCATCTTCCTCTAGAATGACATCTTCTTCTTTTTTAGTAACAAAAAATACTGAATCATCTAGGAGCTCAATAATCAAAGGATGATAACTAGATAGTGGAGCTTCCGCAAGTTGATTAGCTATTACATGACCTTTAATGAATTTTTGTCTAATAAATTTCAAGTCAAATTTAGTGAGGAGAATTATCCATTTAGCGTTGTAGGTGTTGTTGTAAGTGTGAAACATCATGTAATGCAGAGGATTTTCTCTAGCTATGACATAGGTTGTGTGGCTAAGCATGTAATGTCAAAGTTTCTTAGTGGCAAAAACCACTGCTAAGAATAGTTTTTCTACATAAGTGTATCGGGTTTCATATATTACCAATGTTTGACTAATGTAGTAGATAGCTTGCTCTCAATTTTGTTCATTTTTTTGTTCAAGCATTGTTCCTAATGCAAAGTTTGTTTCTGAGACAAAGATAAAATGGGACCCTTGGATGAGAAGGAGCTAAGACTGGCAGAGAAGCTAAGTATTGCTTAATGGCATCGAAGGCTTTTTGACATTCATCTGTCTAAGAGAATGACACCCCCTTTTATAGTAGGTGATTGAATGACCTATATTTTTATAAATTTGCATAGTAAAACGACGGATTGATTGAATCTTTCCTTGTAAACTATGCAATTCCTTTTAAGTTAGTTGGAGGAGGCATCTCCATGATGGCCTTGACCTTGTTAGGGTCCACCTTAATGCCTATTTTGGAGATGATGAATATTAAAAATTTTCCTGAGGTATCACCAAAGACACATTTCTTGGGATTCAACCTTACATTATGCTCTAGAAGTTGCTCAAAAAATTCTCCAATACACCAATATGTTCTTGTCAAGTTTTGGATTTAGCCAAGAGATCATCCACATAGTCTTCAATAATCTTATGCATGTAATCATGGAAAATGTATGTCATGGCATGTTGATAAGTTGCACCTATATTTTTTAGGCCAAATGGCATCACCTTGTAACAAAAAGTTCTCGAAGGTGTAGTAATATTTTTTTGTGTTGGTCATCAAGATTTATTCGAATTTGGTTGTATCCTGAAAAACTGTCCATGAGTGAAAGTATTTCATGGCCAGTGCAGGTATTGACAAGAGTATCAATGTTTGGGAGAGGGAAGTCATCCTTAGGACACACAAGATCTTGAAATTTAGTGCATATGCATATCACCCCGTTAGGCTTACGAACGGGTACCATATTTGAAAGCCACTCAGGATAGTCAATAGGAACAATGAAGTTTATGTCTAAGAGTTTTTGAAGCTCTATTTTTACCAAGAGGGTCACGGTAGGATGCATTCTCCTAAGTTTTTTTTTGACTGGCTTCACATCAGGTTGTAAGGTGAGATTATGGACAACCAAACTAGGATAAATATCGGGCATGTCCTTGTAGGACCATGCAAATATACCCTTTTTCCTCTTGAGGAGAGCAATGAATTGCTCTTGTTCATCGGGTGATAAAATTTTTCCAAGCTTAATAATTTGAGGATGTTAGAATATTGTTAATGTGCACTATGCCTTTATTTATTTTTACACTTGTCATATCCTCTTGACACTTGTCACATTTTGATATAGGCCTCTTGCCTATATATTTTAACCTCATTATTGTATAATATATCTCATCAATTTGTATTCCTAACATTTAATATCATAGAGCTTAGTCACTCTCCTACTCTGTGTAAACCCTTGAGGTGGTATTTCCCTCATGGAAATACCCCCCTCATTTTTTTCTCCCTCCCCCATTAACCATTTTGTTTTCATTTTCAGTCGGAAGAGATTATCCTCTTTCCCTAGGCCATTTTTTGGTTCAAACGGGAAATGAAAAATCTTCCCCTGATATGATTTCATCTTTGGTATTTTTCATTGGAGATTTTTTTAGCATGGATTTGAAGATTGTTGTAGTGGATAGTGGCTTCTGGTTTATCTATCAAAATGATGGATTTTATGTCTCTTCTAACATGGTAAACCCTTGTGTTAGTGGCCAAATTTTTTCATCGAATCTTGCACCAACACGGATGATGAACCAGATGAACCAGAATGCAATTTTTTTTATTATGGGTTTTTGTTTTGAATTTTCCATACCATATAATTTTTTTTTACTACCCACTTGTGATGATAATCTATCTCACCGCAAGCTTGTGAGCGATGGTTCACAAAAATTATCGATAATTATTTCTGTGCACATCACTGCCTCCACAACTTGACTGTTGTTTTTTAATTTTGATCATCTTGCACTTGTGTTGGAGTATTTTTTGCATCATACAATCGTGAGGTGACATATGGTCTAAATCTTCTGTGAGACACCTCTGCAAATATACATTTGTGCGGTGAACTTTAGAAACTGCCAGTTCAAGTAGTTTAACTACCATTTCTTTGATCATGGATATATGTTGTTTCTTTTGCTAGCCTGATCAGGTAGTGAGTGCACTATTTTGTTCGAGTTGAAGATTTGACACCTCCAATTATAGGTACCATTGAATGTGTGTTGGCTACAGTTTCCCTGATGGAGCGCTACACCACCTGTTTCAAGTGTAATCCTCTGATGCTAAAATAAAAGTGTAGTACAAATATCAACAAAGCAGAATTGTAGGGATCTTCTTTGGTGTGATGGTCTTGTCTAATTTTCAACGTTCGGTGCACTGGAGGACTATTTCCTACTATTTCTGGAGTCATTTATAGAAGAAGAAGATTATTGTTGTGCTGATGTGGTGTGCTTTACTTGGACCATCAAGAAGTTTTATTAGCCTATCCATGAGGAAACCTGTGAAATCCATCTACTGTCGCAATTGTGAGACTTGTTTTTCTACTGGATTTTTTTCTAGAGGATGCAATATTTTTTATGTTCATCATGGAGATTTTTTCCATGAATGGAACCTCACGTATTGTGATTGGATTTCTCAAGAAAATATGTGGTGATCGATATGATGCAGCCTACATTAAATATAGATCTGAGTGCGTGTGATTTTTTTCATAGGCTAGATCGATTGATAAATTAAGCTTTAGTGGTGCATAATTTTCATCAACCTGAATGCATTATTCCCACCAAGGATGCTGCGAAAAATCACATCGAGACTACACATAGTGGTTATAGCCTCTAATTTATCAACATCGTTGAGCCACGAATGTGTGATGTGGAGGTCTGAAGAATATGGAATATTTTTTTGTGCAAGCTGGAAAAAAATCATAATCGATGAAAGGAATCAGAAGTTTGAGTTTCAAATCTTATTTGGAGGTGTTATTGCTCAATGAAACTGCTATTCGAGTTTCTTGGCTAAATATTGACTAGTCGACTATTTATTTTAAGCAAATATTTTAGATGCACACTATTGATTTTTTGATATTACCATTGTGAACAGAGTGGGGAGCGCTATGGTGACGTCTACACGTCGCATGGAATTGGAATTCCATGTGTTGACGATGTTGGAGTCACCCTGCTTGAATGATGTAAGCTAGAGTGACGCAGTTGTATTCCCACTGAATAAGGAATTAGCACATGAGTAACGAGAAATGAGTGACAGTTGATGGGAAACATGATTTCGTGAATCATTTCAAAAATCTATCCTTTTGTTTAGCCATCAAGAACCACTATGAATGCTTACCAGATTTGAAACTGATGCCTTTTAATCTTTTGCATCTATGGAGCACTGCTAGATCATGTTAATTTTAGTGTTCCCTTGTTGTAGCCTCCAATTCATGATATTTTGGCACTCTGGCTTGATGAGAAAACACAAGTTTATGTGTGAGAGGACGATGATTTTGGAATGCACGCATGAAAAATGATATGGAGGTTTCCCATTGCACCAACCATTGAGGATATGTATTCCATTGAATTTTTGTGTGCTGAGAATCTGGTGGTGATGATGACTTTGGAATCGACCACAAATTTCATGTGTAGGTAGTTTATAGCTCTGGAGTTTATGCTAGCTCCCATTTTACCACCATAAGTTTCATATCATCGAATGCGATATATATTTTTAAAATATATTGGTGTGCTTATCCCAACATCAGACAACTATTGTAAAGTCGATGCCAAAAATTTGGCTCTGCAGGTAGACCTATTATTATTGAGTTGACTAAAAAAAATTTGTGCCAGTTGCATGCTCATCGCACAGGAGGAGGAGAAACGTTTCTCTTCTATGCTAAGATGGAGAGAATTTTTTTTAATTTTTTTTGATGAAGGGGTCGTGTTGTTATGCTAGTTTTATTATTGTTTCATGGTTGTAGAATAACAATCTAACAGATAGAGATAACAACAAGTGGAGATAATTTTGTTTTGGCAGAGCCAACAGATTTCTTGAGGTTTTTTGAAGCATATGGTAGTTTTGCGGAGGTAAATGAGAATCATTTTGTTCTAGTGGTGGGGGGTGCTCATACCAAAACATTGGTGAATAGCAGTCCGTAGCATGCGACAATGTAGCCCAAAGCTCCAATCATAAGAGATATTCTTGCAGAAGCACCTAAAACAACACGCGACCCAATCATTTTTTTTACTGTTGCAAATCATGATGTGATGTTACACATAGTTCATTTTTAATTTGAAGGGGTGCATTTTATTTATTATATGCCTTTATAATTATTTGAAAATAATTTATGACGAGGCT
Source organism: Wollemia nobilis (assembly GCA_028583015.1). Lineage (NCBI taxonomy): Eukaryota > Viridiplantae > Streptophyta > Pinopsida > Araucariales > Araucariaceae > Wollemia > Wollemia nobilis. Next base: position 376,108 of record JAQPPZ010016900.1, on the reverse strand, counting down.
TCAATCGAAAAATATTTTATAAAAGTGGAGGGTATTACTTTTATTTAAATTAAGGGGCAGTCTATTCAAAAATAGCCATGTTATGTTTGAAATGTAAGGGGGCATTTAATTTTTTTTCCCACATGGATTGTGGAAGTGGAATGCCCTCATGGCTACTTTATTATATTCAAGAAGTGAAGACCCTATTGAGAGTGTAACATAGGGTATTTATAGTTGTCAGAAAGGTTTTTCCATGACAGACATAATGGTGGTGTCCTATTTTTCATTTTGAGGCTAGTCCATATGTCTTTTTTTACCTTAAAATATTTTGTTCCTTGGAGTGCACTCTCGGTTGAACCTGACACTCCCAAGGAATTTGTAAGTGATCCTAGTACCTAGTCACCTTCTCTATAGCACCTAGTGGATGCAATGGTTGGTTACCCATGCATTCCAATAGGATGAGGAGGTCACCATAAGGACACCTACTATAGGGACTACAGACATAGACATCATAGAATCTATCTGAGGACTTTTCTAGATCAACTTCTGAAGACTACAAATGAAGACACTTCAGAAGATTCTCTTATATTCTTCTTTTTACTCCTACTCCTTTTGGACCTATGGCTCATTTTTTATTGTATTTCATGGCTTGTATTTCTATTTTTATTAAGGTGTATTTTCTACACAGACCAACACCTTCTAGATTGAGTTTACCATGAGGAGAAATAATATTTATGGTGAATCTAGTCAGTGAACTACGAGAGGCAACATACCTAGAGGATGACCTGTAGAGGCAACATACCCATTAGTGTTTGACCTTGAGGCACTTAGATGGCTGACCCAATGGCAACAGAGCTAAGGAAGTGGTTGACCTTGTGGTAATAGACCAAGATGTATACACTATTGATCTAGCATTATCCACAACTTAAGAGCCAAGCATAGAGAGAATTAGTGTAGACAAAATAATGTAATAAAGGAGGATGATAAGGTTATATTAGTGAAGTCAACATTAAGGGAGACTGTTACCTAATTTTGACTTGTTTTTTTCTATAGTTAGGATAGTGCACATTAAGGGGGAATTTTAGAATATTGATAATGTGCACTATGCCTCTATTTAGTTTAACACTTGTCATATCCTCTTGACACTTGTCACATTTTGATATAGGCCTCCTGCCTATATTGTAACCTCATTCTTGTATAATATATCTCATCAATTTTTATTCCTAACAGGGGATTGTATTTGTTTGAACTAAGGTCCACGTCGATGGTATATACAATAGACATGTGGGAACCTTCTTCAAGTTTATGGGGTGTAAGAGTCAAATAAATATCATAAAAGATGTCATCGAACTCTTATGGCTTATCCTCATCTATTTCTACCTGGAAAACCTTGGGATCGAAAGGTGAAGGTGATGGCAAAGGCGAAGGGGATGGAGGAATGTAATTGCTGGAGGCCCTTAACAATTCTTTAGATAAAATAAATTTGACAAAGGATGGAGGTGAGGAAATTTGGTCCATATCGATAAGACTTATGTCAATTGGAATTGGCCTAGCTGGATCATATGGATTACGGAGTGGGGTGAATAAATAAACATGATTCATGTTGATTTATGGGCAAGGTGGCTAAGGTTGGACTAGATGGACGGAATGTATGGAACCTATTAATCGATGCTAGGAGTTTGGTAAACCTGGATAACAACAAGTAACACAAAATGTATTTTACTGAATGATATATTTACATATGCAATGCAAAGAAAGAAAATATTTTTGTTAATTTTTATTGATTTTTGACAAAAATATTGGTAGTGGTGAAAACCACTATTTTTGTATTATGTACATATGTTACAATTTGGCTTATGGATTGGCTTAATGGAATGAAGGTGGTGGTTCACCGGAAGGGGCGACTCGCTCTTGTGGAAGAAGCAAGTGAAGGATGGGCTCATGGATGGGGAACATGTTGAGATAAAACTCATATTGTTCAAAATGAGGAATGATGGGCTCCAATTATTCTTCAGATTCATTCAAAATTATCGATATAAGCTCAAATTTTTCATGGATTTCATCATCAGAATTATCAGTATGAAGGACTTATTCTCCTAAATTGAGGTTAATCCTTTGGAAGGCTTATTCAATAGAAGAGGTGGTAGGAAGTGGGTGGTAGCCTAGACCTAAACATGCATGCACCTCTTGATATGGAATATTGATAGGTTGATGCACTCCATTTTCATGTTGTCCTAGGCCATAACCTTGCCAATTAACTATGTGGAAATATCGAGGTGGGAATCTTGTCATGTTTGGAATGTTGGCAAGTTTTGGTTCTTTGGGTTCTTCTATGGGTTCTAGACTTGATGAAGATTCAATCCCCCCATATATAAAATTTATGCTATTTGGAGTTGAACCCATGTTATAAATTGCTCCTATGGCCAAAGGTGGGTCATGTGGGTGATCAAAATTCTTAGCACTAGTGATGGTGAGGGGCGTAATGGTGATGTTTTTGACCACGTACTCACAAATACTAGGATTGGTAAGATGGACCTTGAATTGGGATGACATGGAATTATTATGGTCAAATTATGTCTTGGGGAATGATGAATATGGAGGTATCTCACAATATGACAATTCAACTTATGAAACATTAGGTGATGGGAATGGATCAGTTTGGGAAGGTTGCAGAATGGATGAGGATGATGATGATGACAATGATGTTGATGATGTGGACAACGATGATGTTGATGATGTGGACTGAGTGTGACCACATGTGCATGTAGTCAATGATGAAGATGATGGGAATGTGGAATCTTGATGAGGGTTGGTGATAGGGAGATCTTTAGGAATGGGATATTTTGATGAAGATATTGGTGAAGTGGTGGATGTATTGGATGATGGCAAAAGAAAAATGTGAGTGAAAGGGAGCATGGACTCATAAGAATTTGAAATAAAATTACAATACTTAAATGGTTCGATGTCCATCGATATGCAATGTACTTGTCCCTCATGAATATATTTCAAAAATTGATGTAGTATTGAAGGGACACATCTCGTTCCCTCATCCAAGGTCTTCCAAGGAGTACATTGTATGCAATGTATCCTTCCAAGATGTGGAATATTGTGTGCAATATTTTGACCCCTACTTTGATGGGTAAAAAAATAGTGCCAATTGTGGAACACAAAGCATAATTAACTTCTTTGAGGGTGAAGGATGACTTAGTAATGTGATATGGAGGAAGGTTAAAATGATGAAGAGCAGATGTGGTGATGATTTTGATAAAGGAACCAAAATTAATTAGGACTCTTTTAAAATTCTTCTTGTCAATTAGATCCATGATATGCAATGGAGGATCTATGAATTTCGATGAGATTGGCTTAATCTCAAAGTCATAGAATGTGATGGAAGGATCCATGCATGTTTGGATGCTCTCTAGAAAGTTATCGAAGGTATTAGGATCTTATGATTGAAATTCAATGGATTTCAAAATATCCATTAATGCCTCATGATGTGGAGGAGCTTGTTGGATTAGCTCATAAATTGACAATTTGGTAGAATCTATTTTTAGACTTGTAGTTAACCAGCTACTCAATGAAATGACTGGCTGAGGTGGACGATTTATGGGTGGATTTGGTGGATTCGATTGGCTAGGGATATGGATGGGTGATGAAGGATTAGGGGAAACTTGGATGGGTGGTGATGTAGAAGGTTGTGACACACTTTCTTGAGGTGATTGCCTTTGTTGGTTGTTCCTTTGACCTCTAGTGACCACATGAATGGCCCCCACAAACCCTTGGTATTTTTTAATGTGATTGACTTGGTTAGGAGTTTTAGTGTTAGTTCCCCCTACATTTGGTTGCACCTTCTCATGATGAGGAAGTGGTGTTTGAAATATACCAAGATTTTGGTTTTGTTGAGCAAGGGTATTATCAAGCTTGATCACCCCCAAGTCAATAAGGTCTTGGACTACATTTTTAAACTCATGACAATTGTTGATGTCATGCTCATTTTACCTATGATAAGGATAAAATAGGTGTTCCCAATAATTTTTACCACGTCTGGAAGGATCATCCAGTCTAATGTCAGGAAAAGCAAATTTATTTATCTTATACAACCTTCTAAAATGGGAGGCATATGACTCGGCTAATAGGGTGTATTGGTGATTTTGTAAGACAGACTATCATTGAGGATGGTTTTCCATAGCTGGCACTGTGTTCTAAACTATTGGAGCTTGTGTTGTCGAAGGGCTTGCATGATATGAAATTTTTTATGGTGTTTGTTACATAGGTTGTTGTTGAGCCATTACCGATTGGCTCATGACCACTTTATTAACTTGATTGGATTGGGTGGCTAGCATATCCTGTGTTGATTTTTGTTGGCCTAAATAATTGATTTTTTACTAGCCCTTATTTTGCCATTCTTTATTTTTAAGCTTTAATATGACTTCTTGGATTTTGCTCTCCTCAATGACACTAGCCTAAGCTAAAACTTCTTCAAATGATTGATAATTTTGTAGTTGGAGCATCCAAGAGATAGGTTTTAAGCAACTCTTGGTGAATAGCTTAATTAGATCATTCGTTGGTAGGATGAATGGAAATTTATTGATGATAACCCTCCAATAGTTTCCAAAATCATAGAAATATTCATCATCATGTTGTCTTAAAGCATAAAAATTGAATAATGAGATCTTCTTTTTAACATTTAGGAAGAAATAGTCAAAGAATTGATCAATAAATTGTTCAAAAGTATAGATACTATGGCTTACCAATTGATTGTACCATTCTATGGCATCCCCTCCTAATGTTTGAGGAAAATTTCAAAGCATGAGAGCATTATCATCTTGAATTCTAAAGCAAGCATGTACAAAGGTTCTCACATGTTCTTTGGGATTCTTAGTTCCCTTAATTTTTTTAAACTTGGGTACCATAAAATCTATCAGATATGGCGGGGATGGTACCGAAGAATGAATTGGTTGATTTATCAATTGGCGTAAGGTTGGTTTCTAGTTTGAAAAACCAAGAGTAAATTACATCAACTGATCTATATATTTATGTATGGATTTAATTCTGTTAGAATATTATTTAATGTGCACTATGCCTTACTTAGGTCTTACCACTTGTCTTTATTTTAGTTTGAGTTGATATGTGTCATGTTGGAGTGGATATTATGACACTTGTCATATCTCCCTCATAGGATTTATGCCTATATATTATAACACAAATTGTAAATATATTGTGCCTTATTGTTCAGTCCCATGATTTGCACTTACGTGAGGGAGACTATAGGTATATGAGCAGATTGATACATGGAACATAGGTGGTTATAAAAATGTGATGCTTGATTTTTGAGAATAATGTGCCAAAGTTTCAGGTGCTTTATGACAAGATGCTTTTATATGTTTGCTTGCTTGTATATGGCATAGTGTAAACTATGTATGCAATGGAAATACACTTGATACAATTATAAAAACCAAAGATATGCAAGGGTAATAGCAAGAATAAAATGAATAAAAATCCTAGATAAGATAATTCAATCAACAAACACCAAGTTTCCAAGAGTGTACCACAAAATTATTCCACCAGCAAGGGACAAGGGGCCCTAAATCACCCTTTGAGTTGATGATTGCATTAGAAACTTTGGCTAAAATATAGCCCCAAATGTGCCTAAAAAAAGTGATACATTATCAATGTCTTCAAAGATAAAATTGCCCCTAATATTACCAAATTTAATGAATAACTTGGCCTAATATCCCCCCAAAGACTTAGAATTGAGCCCCTAATGCAGAGAAACTGTAAGAGCTGCAAAAACACCTAAACAAGTATGGGATGCTTTAATAAGATTGTTTGATAGGCCAAGTCAAGATAATATTTTGTATCTCAAACAAAAATTGCACAATCTATGTATGAAAGGCTCACTTACCGATTACCTTATGGAAGTGAAGTCTATTAAGAATGATTTCTTAGCTACTGGTAAAACTCTTGAAGATAATGAATTGATTCCTATAATGTTACATGGAATTCCTTCAAAATTTTACTCCTATGCTACAATGTTAGATCTAAGTGGTAAAACAATGAATTCCACACTTGAGGACATTGATATTCTAATTAAGAAACATGAGCAAGCCCTAATAAAAGATGAAAAAATTGAAGCCTCATCAACAAATTTTGCCACTAAGGCATACTTACAGCTTAAAAAAAACAAGGGTTCAAAATAGTAAAATAAAAATTAGAGGTAGACAACATAAGAGATACCCATAACAGCTAAATCAATAGTACCAATAACAGTTAAATTAGCAGTACAATCAGTAGCCACGTTCGCAGTACTAGCAGCAGCCACAACCACAATAGTATAATCAACAACAAAATCAGTGGCAAATATGGCAAAAAATACCTCAAAGGGGTCAAAACAACAATCAAGAGTGTGAATATTGTGGCAAATGGAATCATAATGTCACTAATTGCTATCAAAGGCAAAGAGATAAAGGGGGTCCACAATATAATAATCTTAAGACATTGTATGCAATAAACCAAGTTAATGTTGAAGATAAAGACTATTGATATATTTATTCTAGAGCAGCAAAGCACATGACAAGAAGGTAAGATTGTTTGACCAAGGTTCATCCTACTTCTAATAAATTTATTACTTTTTGTGATGAAAGTGCTCTTACCATTGAAGGTGTTGGGGAGGCACCACTTGCTTTGCATGATGGAATAATGTTCCTGCAATAGATGTTTTATATGTATCTAGTCTTAAAAAGAGCCTTCTTTCTATAAGGTAGCTTACAAATAAGGGCTATACTATCTATTTTTAAAAAGAAAAATGCTACATTCAAGAACCCAATGGCAATGTAAAAGCCATGGGAGTTAAAAAGGATGGTTTTTACTACCTCCTTACAAAATTTGTAACACAAATATCTTTGCATACAACTACTAATTTTCTTTGGAGTACATGTGGTATGAAATAATGGGGCATTTAAATTTTAATAATCTTCAAATGATGGCAAGGAAAGGATTAGTAAAAGGACTTCCACATCTTAAGGAGTCAAAATGTTTTTGTGAGCCATGTGTAATAGCCAAACACCATAGATAGCCTTTTGAATCAAGAAAGGCTTGGAGAGCCAATAAACCTTTGCAATTGGTTCATTCAGATATTTGTGGGTCAATCTGTTGGCAATTTTGGGTACCTTGGGTACATTGCCTTTGCTCAAGTGTAGAAGTTGTCATTGATGTCAAGAAGCTCTTGAAGGAATTTGATTTAATGTCAGATTATTCAGAGCATGGACAGTGAGTTTCCAAGAAGATCATAGTAGCTCATTTGCAAAAGATCAAAGAAAAAGACAAGTTAGAAAAAGTATGCAATAGGCTGGAAAAACTATCGCGATTTCGCGACATGTTAGAGGAGAGAGAAAGAGTTGGCAAAACTGTCACGATTTCACGACATGTTGGAAGAGAGAGAAGAAGCAAGGAAAACTATCACGATTTCGCGACATGTTGGCAGAGAAGGAGAGCAAGGTGGAAAGTGTCACGATTTCGCGACATGTCGCATTTTCACGACTTGAAAAGAGCAGGAAGGCCGAGAAGGAAAAGTGTCACGATTTCGACATATTGCGAAGGAAGGTTGTCAGACGAAAAAGTTGTCACGATTTCGCGACATGTTGCAGGAGAGAGAGTCCGAAAGGAAAAGTGTCACGATTTCGTGACATACATGCAGGAGAGAGTCCGAAAGAAAAAGTGTCACGATTTCGTGACATAATGGAGAGAGAGAGTCGAAAGAAAAGTGTGAGATTGCGACATGCAAAAGTGTCACGATTTCACGACATGCTGTAGAACTCGAAGTGAGAACTGTCATGATTTCGTGACATGCAACAAAGGGAAGAGTCTGAAATGAGAAGCATCATGATTTCGCGATAGGCTACAAAGAAAGCGTACGAAAGCTGAAAGCGTCATGATTTCATGACAAGATGAAGGAAAAGCGTATGGATGCAAAAAGTGTCACGATTTTGTGATAGGCAGAAAATATAGCGTATGGATGCAAAAAGTGTCACGATTTCATGATAGGAAAAGATAGCGTCACGATTTCAGAGAGAAGTGTCACGATTTCGTGACAGAAACTGAAAGCATGTCTTCCATAGGTGAAGTGTCACGATTTCGTGACAAAAGCAGAGAGGAAGGCTATGAAGACAAAAGCATCGCGATTTCGCGACATGTTCCAGTTTCATGGGCGTAAGGCAGAGAAGAGCTTAAGGCAGCGAAAGTGTCACGATTTCGTGACATGTTCTAGTTTCGTGGGTGTAAGGCAGAGAGAAGCTCAAGGCAGCGAAAGTGTCACGATTTTGTGACATGTTCCGTTTTTGCTAGTGCAAGCCAAGAAGAGGATAAGAAAGCGAGAAGTGTCACGATATCGCGACAAGAGCTTAGTCAAAGTCGTCAAAGGCTAAAGTGTCGCGATATCGCGACAAAAGCCAAAAGAAAGTGTACGGCTACAAAGGTGTCGCGATATCGCGACATGTTGTAGTTTCACGGCAGAAGCTACAAAAAAGTTGCAGAAGCAGTGAAGCCGACAAAGTTAAATTTGGGCCAACGACGATTAGGGTTTGCAGCCGACGTAGTTTAGGGTTGTGCAGCCGACTAAGATCAAGGTTTTGATCTTGAAAGTATCAGTATATAAGGAGGGATGTTTGGAGAGTTAAAGTATCGATTTTGGTGTGCGTTCGAAGAGCGGCGTTCACAGACTGTGCGAAGAGAAGAAGTTCGATCATCGAGAGCAGAGTGCATTCTATCGAATCTTCCAAGTGAGAGAGATCGCAAGGAAGCAGAGTGCGCGAAGACTATGCGGCTGTGATTGCACAGAGGTGCAAAGGTCGAAGTTTGATCAAGTGCAGCTGTGATTGCACAAAAAGAGCGAAGGACTGTGTTTTTGTGCAGACCAAAAAAAGAGGACAAAGACATTTGTGCCAGACCGAAGGACTGTGTTTGGTGCAGATCAGAGAAAGAGATCGAGGACATTTGTGCTAGACCGAAGGACTGTGTTTAGTGCAATTTCGAGGACCAGCTTTGGAGGTGATAGAGTTGAGGACAGAGGTCTCCGACCAAAGCAGGGAAGACAGGTGTCTTCTATGGATAGAGTTCCATTTGCTAAGGGGAGAGAAGGTAGAGGTCTTCTAGAGGATCACCGACGAGAACAGAGCTAGGGGATTGGTGTCTCCTTTGGGTTGGTGCCCATAAACATTGTAATCGGGAAAGGTATTCCCAGATTTTGATTTGATAAAATTTAGTGAAATATTTTATCCGTGGAGTAGCCCGCATTGGGTGAACCACGTAAATTGTTGTGTCTCTATTGTGGATGGTGTTTTGTGCATTGCTTTGATTACTGCTATTGATACTGCTTTCTATACACTGCATAATATTGAATTGAAAGTTGATTTGAAGGAAAAAGTAAAAAGTGGTCTTATACTGTTCACCCCCCCTCTCAGTATAAGCTTGTGTTCTTCAATTGGTATCAAAGCGGGTGCCTTCAGAAAGTTTAACAGCTTGAAGGAAAAGCTAGCAAAGAACACAATGGATTATTCAAGTGGCAATGCAACACCTATTCTTGATGGATCAAATTTTGGTCTTTGGAGTGCAAGGATGAAGGTTTATCTAATGGCACTTGGGAATGAGGTTTGGGAAGTGATTGAAGATGGGTACACTATTCCTAAAAATGGTCCTTATACTAAAGAAGATAGGCTCCTACATCACAACAATTCAAAAGCAATGAATGCAATCCTGAAGGGTTTACAGAAGGCAGATCTTACCAAGGTGATTCACTGCAAGACAGCTAGTGAAATGTGGAAACAACTATAGGTGGTTCACACAGGTGATGTAAATGTCCGAAAGGCCAAGTTGAGACACTTCAAAGGTATGTTTGAACAACTCAAGATGAATGATGATGAAAATATTAGTGACTACATGCTTCGTATGGATGAGGTTGTTAACTCCATGAAAGACTTAGGTCTTGAGCTTGCTGAAAATGATGTTTGTGATAAGATTTTAAGATCTCTTCCTAATAGATTTAGTGAAAATATTTCTGCTATTGAGGAAGCTAAAGATTTGGATAAGTTGAAAAAGGATGAGCTCCATAGTATACTTGCAGCATTTGAGTTGAGAACTCAAGTGAAGGTTGATGTCAAGAAAGAAGCAGCTTTCAAGGCTACCAAGAAATCCAAGGGTAAACAACTTCAAGAGAGTGATGAGTCTTCTAGTGATGAAGAGGCATATTACAACAAGAAAGGCAAGTTCTCTAGAAAGCACAAAAGCATGAAAAATATAAGATGTTTCAATTGTGGAAAGTTTGGTCATTATGCTACTGATTGTACTATTTCCAAGAATGAAAGTGATGAAGAGAAACAGGTTTCTAAGAGCAAGGATTCTAAAAAGTACAAGCATCACAGGAAGAACAAAGATGAGCACAACAATCACGGAAAGAGGTATTCTCACAAGCACAAGAAGAGTTTCTACCTAGACAAAGCAAGTAAGTGTTCTAGTAGTGATAGTGAAAGTTCTTCAAGTGATAGTGAAAATGAGATGTTGTTCATATCAAAAAAAGAGGAAGAACCGAAACATAGATTCATTATCATGAAATGTTTTAGATGTGGAAATTTTGGTCACCTTGAGGATGATTGCACAAATAATGAATTGGTTACTAGTATGTATGAGGATGCTTCAGAAAACTATAAGGAAGATGCATGTATGGTTTTTGAAAAGGGTAGCACCTCTAGTGATAAGAAATCTGGAAAAGACTCTGATGATTCAGAAAGCAAACAAATAAAGGATCTTGAAAGTGAACTTAGTAGTGCTCTTAGTGCTTTGAAAAAGGAAAGAAAGAAGAATGCCAGACTCCAGGATAAGTTAGATGAATGTTGTATGGAAAGAGATGATCTTATAGAAAATCTTGATTTCTCTATAGCTAAGACTCAAGAACTCAAGGTTGAGTTAGAGTCCAAGGTTCTTAAATATAGTGAGTTGGAACAGAAAATGGCTTCTTTGGAAGTGGAAACTAAAGAGTACAAGGATAAGCTGTATAGGTTTCAAGATAGCTCCAAAAGGGTTAAGTCTCTCATCAAAGGTCAAAGAAAACCAACAGATAAAACAGGCCTTGGTTTTGTTGAGCCGCACAAGGAACAGGTTGGGGAATCTAGCAAGAGATTTCAAAAGGAAGAGAGTTCTGATGAAGAAAGTACTTCAGATCATGAGTCCATGAGTGATAGATGCGCAGAAATAGAAAACGAAATTTAGATTGAGAAGAAGAAGTTTTCGGGACCCAAGAGGTCGAATAAAAGAAAATTTCACGATAGATGTTTTGCGTGTCACAGGTTTGGTCACATGGCTGTACATTGCATGGCTCAAGTGAAGAAAGTAAATGACAAATTCAGAAGTGCTAGTTTCTTTCGAGGGTATTGCTACTCTTGTCAATAGTTCGGGCACAAGGCAGTCTATTGCAAGATAAATAACAGGCTCGGCCAGAACAAGATTAATCAGAACAGGTTTGGGCAGAACTGGCGGATTCAAAGAATAGGTATGCCTAAAAGAAATAACATTGTTACTTGTTATAAGTGCAACAATGAAGGTCACACAGCTAGACAGTGTAGAGCTGATCTTCCAAGGTACAGGAACAGGAACAGTGGTATGAACAGGTCCAAGGATCAAGGCATGGACAAAAATAGGGATGAGAACAAGAACAAGAACAGTAACAGGAACAAGAAAATGGACAATGAGTTCAAGAGAAGGCCTGGCAAGGAAGTTATAGACACTGATGATGATCAGTGCCTAATGGGAGTTTTACTCCCACCCCTATTTTAATCACCTCATCAGGAGGTGGGGGAGGGACTAAGCTAAGAGGCTCATTCTTAGTCCCAAGCCCCAAAGGTGACCCTTTGCCATTGATGACAAAGGGGGAGAGATATGAGTAAGGGGGAGAGCTTCAAGTGAAGAGAAGAGCTTCAAGTTAGGGGGAGCAAAACCTCAAAGGCAGATTCTTAGTGTTAGCACAGCTGGTTTCAGTTTTGGCTCTTGAGATGTGTTTTCGGTAAAGGTTTGCCATCAATGACAAAGGGGGAGATTGTTGGCAATTTTGGGTACCTTGGGTACATTGCCTTTGCTCAAGTGTAGAAGTTGTCATTGATGTCAAGAAGCTCTTGAAGGAATTTGATTTAATGTCAGATTATTCAGAGCATGGACAGTGAGTTTCCAAGAAGATCATAGTAGCTCATTTGCAAAAGATCAAAGAAAAAGACAAGTTAGAAAAAGTATGCAGCAGGCTGGAAAAACTGTCGCGATTTCGCGACATGTTAGAGGAGAGAGAAAGAGCTGGAAAAACTGTCATGATTTCGTGACATGTTGGAAGAGAGAGAAGAAGCAGGGAAAACTATCACGATTTCGTGACATGTTGGCAGAGAAGGAGAGCAAGGTGGAAAGTGTCACGATTTCGTGACATGTCGCATTTTTGCGACTTGAAAAGAGCAGGAAGGCCGAGAAGGAAAAGTGTCGTGATTTCGTGACATATTGCAAGAAGAAAAAGTGTCACGATTTCGTGACATGTTGCAGGAGAGAGAGTCCGAAAGGAAAAGTGTCATGATTTCACGACATAATGCAGAAGAGAGAGTCCGAAAAAAAAAGTGTCATGATTTCGCGACATAATGCAGAAGAGAGAGTCCAAAGAGGTGTCGATGATTTCGTGACAGAGTTGAAAAGGAAAGTAGCAAGATATGTCACGATTTCGCGACATGTTGCAGAACTCGAAGTGAGAACTGTCATGATTTCATGACATGCAACAAAGGGAAGAGTCTGAAATGAGAAGCGTCATGATTTCGTGATAGGCTACAAAGAAAGCGTATGGAAGCTGAAAGCGTCACGATTTCGTGACAAGATGAAGGAAAAGCGTATGGATGCAAAAAGTGTCACGATTTCACGACAGATAGAAAATATAGCGTATGGATGCGAAGTGTCGGATTTTATAAAAGGAGAAAGTGTCACGATTTCGTGATAGGGAGAAAAGATAGCAGACGGCAGCAGAAGTGTCACGATTTCACGATAGAAACTGAAAGCATGTCTTCCATAGGTGAAGTGTCACGATTTCATGACAAAAGCAGAGAGGAAGGCTATGAAGACAAAAGCATCATGATTTCGTGACATGTTCCAGTTTCGGGCGTAAGGCAGAGAAGAGCTTAAGGCAGCGAAAGTGTCACGATTTCGTGACATGTTCCAGTTTCGCGGGTGTAAGGCAGAGAGAAGCTCAAGGCAACGAAAGTGTCGTGATTTCGTGACATGTTCCGTTTTTGCTAGTGCAAGCCAAGAAGAGGATAAGAAAGCGAGAAGTGTCACGATATCGTGACAAGAGCTTAGTCAAAGTCGTCAAAGGCTAAAGTGTCGCGATATCGCGACAAAAGCCAAAAGAAAGTGTACGGCTGCAAAGGTGTCGCGATATCGCGACATGTTGTAGTTTCATGGCAGAAGCTACAGAAAAGTTGCAGAAGTAGTGAAGCCGACAAAGTTAAATTTGGGCCGACGACGATTAGGGTTTGCAGTCGACGTAGTTTAGGGTTGTGCAGCCGACTAAGATCAAGGTTTTGATCTTGAAAGTATCAGTATATAAGGAGGGATGTTTGGAGAGTTAAAGTATCAATTTTGGTGTGCGTTCGAAGAGCGGCGTTCATAGACTATGCGAAGAGAAGAAGTTCGATCGTCGAGAGCAGAGTGCATTCTGTCGAATCTTCCAAGTGAGAGAGATCGCAAGGAATCAGAGTGTGCAGAAGACTATGCGGCTGTGATTGCGCAGAGGTGCAAAGGTCAAAGTTTGATCAAGTGCAGTTGTGATTGCGCAAAAAGAGTGAAGGACTGTGTTTTTGTGCAGACCAAAAAAAGAGGACAAAGACATTTGTGCCAGACCGAAGGACTGTGTTTGGTGCAGATCAGAGAAAGAGATCGAGGACATTTGTGCTAGACCGAAGGACTGTGTTTAGTGCAATTTGGAGGACCAGCTTTGGAGGTGATAGAGTTGAGGACGAGAGGTCTCCAGCCGGAGCAGGGAAGACAGGTGTCTTCTATGGATAGAGTTCCATTTGCTAAGGGCGAGAGGAGGCAGAGGTCTTCTAGAGGATCACCAGCCAGAACAGAGCTAGGGGATTGGTGTCTCCTTTGGGTTGGTGCCCATAAACATTGTAATCGGGAAAGGTATTCCCAGATTTTGATTTGATAAAATTTAGTGAAAGATTTTATCCGTGGAGTAGCCCGCATTGGGTGAACCACGTAAATTGTTGTGTCTCTATTGTGGATGGTGTTTTGTGCATTACTTTGATTATTGCTATTGATATTGCTTTCTATACACTGCATAATATTGAATTGAAAGTTGATTTGAAGGAAAAAGTGAAAAGTGGTCTTATACTTTTCACCCCCCTCTCAGTATAAGCTTGTGTTCTTCACAATCTATGTTCAATATTATACTAGGGCTAAATACTACATCACTTTCATTTATGATTACAATCGAAAGGTATGGATCTACCGAATTCAATATAAGTGGCAAGCCCTTGATAAATTCAAATAATTCATGGTACTTGTTGATAGAAAAAGTGGCTATCAAACCTCCACCTTAAGATCAAATAATGGTGGAGAATATTTCTCCAATGAATTCTTCAATTTTTGTAAGTACCATGAGATAAGGAGGCAATTCACAACCCATTATACCCCACAACAAAATGGAGTAGCTGAGAGGATGAATCAAACAATCACAAATAGGGGAAAATCAATGTTACATGTTGTTACATTGCCTAACTAATTTTGGGGAGAAGTTATTCTTACTACTGCATACTTGACTAATAGGTACTCCACAAAGGCCTTACATGAAAGAACACCTGAAGTATCATGGAGTGGAAGGATGCCCTATGTGGGTCATTTGAGAGTCTTTGGATGTGATGCATATGCTCATATTCCTCATAAGAAAAGGAAGAATTTTGATGATAAGAGCCAAAAATACATATTTGTTGGCTATAGTGATAGTGCCAATGCCTATAAGTTGTATGATCCTATTTCCAAGAAGATCATTCTATATAGGGATGTTACCTTTCATGAGTATCCCCCATATAATCCTCCTATGGCCCCCACTTGAAAATTAACTAATGAAACAATTGCTCCCTTCATGCATACAATATCATATAGTCCTTCCCCTTCAATAATTAATTAATAAATTCCTCCACATGAAGAACTTCCCATAAATTATTCATGTCCTCCATCTCCTCATCCATATAATGATTAAGCCACATCATCCAATCCTTTAACTAAGTGGGTTCAAGCCACCATAGATGAATCCCAAAGTCATTTGCCCACTTATACAGGTAAAATGCCTTCATCCCTAATACACCAAGTGAATTATGCCCTCATGGCCAAAGTCCTTAGCCAACCTAAACCTTCTAATTTCAAAGAAGCACTTGGTGGTACTAAATGGGTGCTTGCCATGGATCAAGAATTGGATTCCATTGAACGAAATAATAATTGGGAGTTGGTTGATTTACACCAAGGTAAATATACCATTGGAAAAAATGGGTGTACAAGGCAAAGTACAAATAATATGGCTCACTACATCACTACAAGGCTCACCTCGTAGCTCAAGGTTACAAGCAATAAGAGGGAATTGATTATGAGGAGAATTTTTCTTTTGTGGCAAATATGACTACAATCAGGACAGTTATTGCTATGACAGCTCAAAAACATTAGTCTATATATCAAATGGATGTCAAAAGTGCATTTCTCAATAGAAACAACCACTAGGGTACACATTTTAAGGCCAATAAAACAAATTCTTTATATTGAAGAAAGATCTATATGGGTTGAAGCAAGCACCCCGAGATTGGTATGCAAAGATTGATTCATATTTCATCAATCTTGGTTTCATTAGATCTGTAGTAGAATCTACTCTCTATGTGAAACATTGGAGGAACCGCATCATTTTGGTTACATTGTATGTGGATGATCTTCTCATTACAGGTAATGACACAGAAGGAATAAGGTTGCTCAAAGAGAATTTATGCAAGAATTTTGAAATGATAGATTTAGACCTCCTCCACTATTCCTTAGGCATAGAGGTATGGCAAAATCCTGTTAAGATTTTTATCTCATAGGCTAAATATATTTAGTTTATTTTGGAGAGGTTTCACATGGAGGAGTGTAAGCCCTCACTCGCTCCCATGGAAACCAGGTTGATATTGGTTAATAATTATGATGAAGAAAGGGTTGATGGCACCCTTTATAGGTAGCTAGTTGGAAGTTTGATCTAATTAATTTCAACTAGACCAGATATTACCTATTTATTTGGCCTTATTTATAGATTCATGCATGATCCTAAGAAGATCCATTGAATAGAAGCTAAGAGGATTGTGATATTACTCAAGGCCACACCTCATCATGGCCTCATATATACATAATCTGATGAATTTTCATTGGTTGGCTACATAGATTCATATTGGGCTAGTTGTCCTAAAACTAGAAGATCAACATCAAGTTACTGCTTTCAATTGGACTAGGGATTTATTTCATGGAGCACAAAGAAGCAAAACATAGTTTCATTATCTTTAGCAAAGGCTAAATATAGATCAGCAGTTGAGGCAACTAAGGAGGCAATTTTATTGAGGCAATTACTTCAGGATATTGGGCTATTCATACATGGTCCAACATATATATATATATATATATATATATATATATATATATATATATATATATATATATATATATATATATTATATATATATATATATGTGACAATCAAAGTACCATCAAGATGACCAAGAATCCAGTTTTCCATGCTAGAACAAAGCACATTGAGATCCATAATCACTTCATCCAAGAAATAGTCCAAGAATACATTATACACATGGAGTATGTACCAAATCAATATCAAGTGGTTGACATATTCACCAAGTCACTTGGGAAAGATAAGTATTCTTACTTTAGAAAATTGCTCTATGTATGTAATAGGGGTCAACATTATGGGTGATGTTATCTAATGTTGACTTATTTTTCTCTATAGTTAGGATAGTGCACATTAAGGGGAATGTTAGAATATTGTATAATGTGCACTATGCCTTATGTCTTGCCACTTGTCTTTATTTCATTTTGAGTTGATATGTGTCATGTTAGAGTGGAGATTATGACACTTGTCATATCTCCCTCATAGGCTTTATGCCTATATATTGTAACACAACTTGTAAATATATTATACCTTATTGTTCAATCCCAAAAAATTCAAGGGTCTTCCCAAAGAATGTGGAAGCCCTGAATTACTTGATGATTTTGTGGTGGGGTGGAGAAATGTTGTGGAGTGACTACATGATGAGGATATTTGTATTGATGGTTAGGTTAATTGGATGGAATTTGATGAATGGGAGATTGCTAATGAAAATATGGGGAATTATGGAATGATGTTGATTCTTGAGGGTTATATCTAGGCTAACCAATAGGAATAGGATGGGTTATGGTATGGCTTGGTGGGGGAACATGGATAGAAACCACAGAAGACTATGGTGCCCATGATGGACCCTGGTTGACAAGGATAGTCTGAGTAGAGTTATGTAAAGGCTTAGGATTCATCTATACTTGTTGTTGAGCATTTTGATGCTATATAAGAAATTTGTTCAGGTGTTCCCATGCCTCACTAATATCTCTATCAGAAGCTAAGGATATAGAGGTAGATGGTATAGAATATGCATCTTAGGTACAAGTTACATTAGGTATGGCAACTTGTGAGGTTGGAACCTGTGAAGCAACATTGACATGTGCTTCATACAAGGGATTGATGTAAGTGGAGGTATATGAGGTGATAGGAGCACATGAAGGTTGGGGAATGGACACATGGAAGGAAGGTGCAACTAATGCCTCAAAAAGAGGGTTAGTATACACCTGGGTAAAGGTGGATGAGGTATGAGAATAAATAGGTTCTTGTTGTAAAGTTGAATTCTATCTAGGTAAATTGGGAATGGACTCTAAGATATAACTAGAAGACTTCATAAAATCTTCTACTCTTGCCATGTCTATATGGGTAATGTGGTTATCTATAGTAGGGTAGGTTAACTCCTCTTGGGGCATGACCATATGGAAGGCTATGGATGGCAAGGAATGTGAGGGACCAACAAGTAAATCTGCCTGTGTCACATTTAGAGAATATACCATAGAAGTGGTGGGGAATGTGGATGAAGGTTCCATTAAGTTATCTTGGCTTATAGCTTTCATTTTGTTTCTAGTTAATACCATAATAAAATAAATCAAAATACAGATTAAGCTATCAAATGTAACACAAAACTAGAATTTTTAGGGAGCAAAAAGAAAACAAACAACCAATGCTAAGTTTCAATCAGTGTGGCTTACCTTGTTCATTTATTATCTCCTCTTAATGTGTATTCATTTTAAGTTCTAGTTTTGTGTGTTTTGGTGTTCCAATCCTACTTAACAAAACAAAGGTAAAAACTATGGCAAAGATAAGGCAACGAGATTATTGCTGGTGATGAAATCCAACAAGTTTTCTTGGGGGTATCCTATGGTTTCTATGGTAGATATTGATGGATGGATATGAATGCCACCATCACCGAATATCAAGCAATGGTTGGTGATGAAATCCAACCACTACTATTTTGAGTGAAACGTGTTGTGTGTGAATAGTTCCTTTTAACATTTCCATTTATTAATGTGGACAAATAATTTTAAGAGAAACTAATTTCATAAATCTAAATCAGAAGCCAATAAGAGAATGCTAATTTCTCCAAAGGGCATGAAGTACACCGCTTAAAACCCCTTGTCTAAATAATAACCAAAGGGTTCGTCCACCCCTCTACCTAGAATCACCCAACTGGCAGGAATACTCTTGGCACCCTAATGATGTTCCTACTTAGATAAACAAAAGAAGGTGTTTCTAACCCTAAAATGCAATACTATGTTATGTAGATTCTCAATTCAGATGCAAACAAAATGCAACATTTTATATTTGTGAATACATTAAAAACATGAACCCTAATTAGAATGTGTGAATGAATGTAAGCCTAAAATTCAAATTAGAATAATTTTTTTTCCATATTACTTAATGATTGTTAATTTTATGCTTAAAATCTAAAAAATACAGCAAAGAACCCAAAATACATAAAACAGAAACTTGGATTTTAGATAGTGGACTTACTGGATAGCCTAGTATTTGTTTCAAATCACTATCAAACATAGTTGGCCATTTTTGAAACCTAGATGGGTATTTATAAAATGCATCTAGACATTTCTGGATAGCCTTCAAGCACTGTTGGGTGTTTCATGCTCATTCTACAACTTTGTGAACTTTTATAAACCTTAGATCTAGAAAAAATATGTGATTCGCACTTCTAAAAATATAAAAAATATGACAACCAACAAGTTAGAATGGCAAGATAAATCAAAATATGAAACCCTTAGGGTATCCCACCATGATCGCCATTTGTGAAGCTAAAAACATGACACCAAATAATTCTAAATGAAACAAAATTCAAATAAACCAGATATTGCATAACAAATAAGATTTATATTAAATGGGGGGAGCATAAAAACTTTTTTTTTACAATAACAGATTTAAGAATCCTTTTGATACAATTATTACAAATCTTGCTAGAGTTCTCCTAAAACCTAGCTACAACAAATAGTGGTGTCTTAAATTGTGTCTCTACTCCCAATAGGTGTGAGTGGGCTTTTGCATATCCGATGTTGGGCCACTCCATCTTAATTAACTATCCAATATGCACACAAATAAACTAGATAATAAGTAATAACAAATGAGGGCTCCACAGTGTGTGCCCTCATAAATCACAACTAAAACCCTAGCTATAACAATAGGAAATATGAATAGAAATAACTAACATGCAATATAAAAAAATAAAATAGATTTACCTTGCTCCTTGCTTGTTATTCGTTGATGGCTATATTTGTTATAGGTCAATGGTGAAGATGTGCCCTAGCTTTGATTGAATGCTAGGTGGGGTTGTTAGAAGGGCTTACGTAAAATTCCAATTGGCACCTAGTTGCTGTAGGAAACACTCATGGACGCTTGGGCCTGGTAGGGAGGCACCTAGAGGCGCTTGGCGATGATAGAAAGTGCCTGAAGGTGCTTAGATGATGAGGGAGGATTCTATAGAAGTAGATCTGGCGAAGGCAAGGGACGCAACGATGGCTATGGCAAGCGAGGGAAAATTGAATATGATAGATGTACTGGGGTTAGGGTACAAATGCTAGGATGGAAATCTCAAGAACTTAGAAAACTCCAAGGACTCAAGAACTCAAAGAACTTGGGCACTTAGAAAATCCAAAAATTTTGAGAACTCGGGTGCTTAGGAAACTTAAAAATACTCAGGGGTTGAGCCATCAAAAAGGTCCTATTTATAATCCAACCTAGGGCATGCTAGGGTTTCAACGACACTAATCGTGTGGCTGATATTAAAGCACATCTAAGGGTAGATATTAAATTTATGGTGTGGCATGGATTGATGTGGATGGATGGACAAGATTAAATGAAATCGAATGGTTGGGATTGATTTATTTATATAAATATATATTTATTAAATATATATAAAATATTATTATTTAAATATATATAATAAATATATATAAATATATAAATAATAGGTGGAAATGGTGAGAAAGCTAGGATGGAGGGAAAATGACTATGTTTTGGTGGTGGAAATGGCAAGAAAGCTAGGATGGAGGGAAAATGACTATGTTTTGGTGGTGGAAATGGTGGGAAAGCATGGGTGGAGGACAAGTGGATATATTTTGATGTCTACAGAAGGTTTGCAAAATTTTGCAAATTTAAAATTTTGGAATTAAAAGGTTTTCAACATCAAAGGATTAAAAAAAACAATTGCATATTTCATATTTGAATTCTTATTTGACCTATTTTTTAACTAGGGATTTATAATGTTTACTACTTCAAAGGAATCAAATTACAAAATTTTATGGATAGAAACGTGGAATCCATAATTAGAAATCAAATATTAGAATTTTTGACATTTGGCATTAAGAACCTGATTGAAAAATCTAATGGAAATCTAGATGTGGCATTACAATTCATCTATAAAGAAGCTATGGATAAAAGTTTTGAGACATTTGAATGCTATTTACACCCAAAACTTATTGAAGTAATTAATTATACCAAAAATAATTTTATGATACCTCTGGATATAGGTATCATAATGTATATGGCAGTGTTTTCACTTGAGCTTTATAAATATGAAAATTTAAAAAAACAAAAAGAGTTATTGAAACTCTGAAAAGGAAAGTAGAGATTGACACAAGAGAATCAAGTGAATCATCTCTAAAATTAGTGGTTCATTATTTTTTTAGTATTGACATTCCAAGTTCATCTAATTCAAAAAAATATTATGATGCTCTAAGTGAATGTTTAAAATAAATAGGACAATATCAAGACTCTAAGAAAATTAGAAAAGATGAAGCACATGATCTATAGATAAAATTCAAAGAAGAAGTTCAAGCTATTGAAATTGAGATCAAATATGAAGCTTGAGAAATTGATAATCCAAATCTTGAAGATCCAAGATTTGAAGAATCAAAGAATAAATATGAAGGAGAACTCAGAACTGAAGTCAAGCGAGATAATGAACCCAAGATTCAAAATAATGAATAAGACTCCAGAGAAGAAGAGGCTCATGAAAAATGCAATGTCACCTAAATATTGAATATAGATATGAAGACCAATATTGGATACTAAAGTTTTCAATAACAAAATAACATAATATAGGGGGGTATTGAGGTATTTTACAATATTTGGTACATGCTAATGTACCCCTATGGTAACTTCATGGTACAATTATAAATATGTAATAGATTAGGGTTGAGTCTATAGTTTAGAGTGTGAGTTATATTTCCCCTTTGTAAGTGTTAATGTGTAGGAAATGTACAAGTGTCATGTAAGAGTGCAATGTCTAGGAAATGCATGTGTCATGTAAGTTAGAGTGCAAGTGTAGGTTGAGAGAATTTTGCACAAGTGTCTTGTATGTAAGAGTACAAATATGTAATGTGATAATGTGCACAAGTGTCTTGTATGTAAGAGTACAAATATGTAATGTGATAATGTGCACAAGTGTCCTATATTAGGATTTCATGTAGAAGCGTAAGAGTCATGTAGATGTATGAAAGTGTTGTAGAGTCAAGTGCCCATCTAGTATCCAAGTCGCAAGTTGATAAACCAAGAGTCATGAGACTTGGCATATCGAAAGCAATAGTCAAGTACTTGAAGAGTCACATTACTATGACTATATTATGGATATAATACTCCATGAGAAATCAATCCAAGAGAGGACAATTAAATTACAAAGTTGTAATAGGAAGGAAAATAATAAAGCTTGTATACAATTTTTTGAGCAATTAATATTGTAAGCTTTATTCATGCATATTTCATGAATGATTCAGGCTATTTACATTTATATTTTAGTATATAAATTAATGTTATTTTATTTATTATATGAGCCTTGATACACATATTAATTTTCTCATATTATCATTATTTTGACCTTTATTATTATGGCTATTTTATATTTAGGACATGTGTGATATTTTGAGGTAACCTATGATAATTTAGTGGTAGCAAGGCTTAAAAATCCAATAGAGAGTAAGTATTCATTTGGTTATTTTTGAACACCTCCTTTCCTGATTATTTGTGTAGATAATGCAGATCCATTATTATTCCATTAATTAAATTAGTATTTTTTAAACAAGTATGAGCCATAAATATCTATATCTATTTATATATATATACTTATATTCTATATGTGTATTCTATTGGAGGATACTCCCATAAAAATAATAAGCAATAAATTTTTGGTCAAGTCAATTAAGCTATATCCAACTTGCCTTGTATCATAAAAAGTATTCTTTAATTGTGTCAAACTAATATACTTCCATAGTTAGCTCCTTGACATCATTTCAATAAAGAGATAAAACCTCACTTGGTTAGCTAGATTCTAAAATTTGAAAATTTCCAAGACAAAGATCAACACCATTGCTAAATTATTTATTATACAATTTTATTTTCTATAGATATGTTGACATTTCCAAGACATTAACTCCAATAAAAGTTGTTGAACATAAAAAATAATGTAATTTTTCATCCATCACCAGAATTCATTTCTATTTATGGTATTAATAATAATTTACGAATTTCACTCATTATTTGAAATATATTTCCATCATTTTTTAAAAAAAAATCTTATCTCTAGAAGAATTGCCTTAGCCTCTGTATAGTTGTTAGTTGAAGTTCCATATGATTCTGAGTAATTGAGAAGGATTTTTTACTTATTTTTTTTTAAACACCTTCATCAATTTTCCTCCATGTCATTTGGAAGAGCCATGAAAATTAATTTTGATAGACCCAACTTCAAGATATTTCTATTTTACCATAGAACAAAGTAAATCTTTTGTGTTAACTCCATTGTTACAAATGACAGTTCCATATATTTTTAGTTCTTGTAACCAAAATGATAGCACCTCTTTTTTGTACTGGATACTTTCCATTATGAGCATCACATCTATAAAAATTATGAAAGAGAAAAAATAATATTATTCCAAACTTGGGCATGATTTTGAGGTTTGTTTTTTAAAATTCTAATTTTCTTATTAAGCCATAAATTTTAATAAATAATGATAGGACCAATATTACATAGAACATATAGACTATAGCTTTAAAATTATTAATACAATATTTAATCAACCCTTTAAATGTAGATGGACGTACCCTCTATTATCATATTTTTAAAAAGCAACCTCAAAATATGTAAGATAATATTTAATAAAAAATAAATGATATGATGTTTCTTTAACCTTAACACAACACACATTTGAGAAGTCCATGATACCTTTGTTTTGCAAACTCTCTCCTACAATAATATTGTTTTGGACTACTAACCAAAGGAATGTTAGGACCTTAGGGAGGGACTCCGGTGATAAAAAATTCTTCCAAGGGAATAATTAAGAGTAAGAAATCTTGTTTTCTCTAAATTCTTATATCCCAACTTGACAAAGTATCTGCCATATTTTGATTTATTTCATATCATCTAATAAATTCATGTAAAAATATATAAACAAAACTCTTGAGGCATAT
This sequence comes from Wollemia nobilis, assembly GCA_028583015.1. Taxonomy (NCBI): domain Eukaryota; kingdom Viridiplantae; phylum Streptophyta; class Pinopsida; order Araucariales; family Araucariaceae; genus Wollemia; species Wollemia nobilis. The sequence continues at coordinate 351,999 of JAQPPZ010016900.1, read as the reverse complement.
TTGAAGATTAACTATTGTTTTTTTGAGTTCCTCTCCTTAAATAAAGCTACAATTAGAAACCCATGATCTAGAGTTGTTGCTTATGTTAATATGAACCTTGACCTTTAGAATTTTACAAGATAAGCACACCCAATATAGTGGTTTCTATTTTGGATAAAAATAATAGGATAAGGCTACTACAACATGGGGGTATTTATCCCCAAATATTCTTAGGCATCTAGACATTAAAAGATACTTTCCTTCATTTAGTCATATTTTTAGGAGAATGCGGGAAAAATGTTCTCATTAGAATTGGTGAGAGTGCTTACTTATGGATTGATCTGTTAAATTATTAATAATACCTAGTATAATCTATCCTTGATGTGTATGGGATAAGATACTCTATGAGATACAATGGATTTGGATAAATGGGATGCAATAGGGAATGGGAGAAAGTAGAGCAGATGAGATGATACGATAGTGAACATGATAATAAAAAAATGAGATCCATTTTTATTGATAGAGATATCCCCATTCAACTTGTGAGTTTCTTAATTTATTAGATCCCAATATTTATATAGGGTTAGATCAAAATTTTATAGAATTCCCTCATTGATTAACCATCTAATATATTTCTTGAGCAATTGTAAATAATTTAATATGAAGTTCCATGTTATTGATCCTTTAGGTAGGGTATGAATTTCCATGTTGTATTCTGAATAGCTCTTCAAAATAGGTAACCTCTATCTTTTATTATTCTTCTATCTCTAACAAGGTATATATGACTTGAATACTCAATATATCTAAAACTTCTCTTATGTCAACGTCTTTATTCAAGACCTAAAATATCTTTATGTCGAGGTCTCCCTTCAAAACCTGAAATCTTTGTCAAGGTAAATTTATTTGTGACCTAAAGTTTCAATGTAAAGGTTTTTGAATCTTGATTCTTCAATGTCAAGGTCAATTTTTCTATGACCTAAAACTTTAATTAATATTTTCTTGATGAAAACTTACTTTCAGGTATATATATCAATCCTTGATATATCCTTCTCATTTTTTTTCTTAATCATACATTTAGAAGATGAAATTATTTTCTATATATTATAGGAAGCTTATCACTCTTATGAAAATCAATTTATGCTGCAACTATATCTCAATAATATATTAGGTGACTTTGATATCCCCGATGCTACAACTTAAATCTCTAATGTCAAGGTTTCTTTTATGTCCTTGATGCTTCTACCTCTAAAATTAATTTCAAGGGTTGTCTATGTACCTGCAATGATCAACTTATATCAAAATTTGATTCATATTCCACTATAGATAAGTCCTTGTCTTCACTAGTTATACTTCAACTGTGGAAATACTCTATTGTTGATTCATGGTCTTCACTAGTTTTTTCTCCAACTATGAAAAGACTCTAGCATTTCTACTTACTATGACCTTATAATAGAGTTCAGGTCTAACTTCCTTTGAAGTAGATAAAATCTAAATCAATTTTATCAAACTGGATAAAATCAATCTTTGTATTTAGCTAGATAAATTCAACCTATACAAGAAACTACTCATAGTAGCTCTAATACCACTGATGGATTTTTAAGCCTTGATACTAAAAGCTCACATGATCAAATATAATATAGCTACAATATAGTAAGATCAAGATAATGATGTATGTAGAATAATATGAGCAATTTAATATGTAAATAAAGGCTTACAATATATCAAATAAAATTCACTAATAAACAATAATATGAATGTAAATAGCTTGAATCATACATGTACAAAGCATGTAGCACAACTTACAATATTAATTGCTCAAAATGTATGTAGTATTTATTACTCCAATTTCTCTTACAAAAACAACACTTGATACTTGAAAATGATACTTGATGCTTTGTTCCTTCTCTATAGAGTATTATATAGCCATTGCAGAATTACTCTTTGGATAGTTTACTATTTCTTTCCATATGCCAAGTCTCATGACTCTTGGATTCTCTATATGACACTTGCATACTTGATGAGCACATGACTCTATATTTTATGCACTCACAGACATGACTATTGACCTTAATTTTTTACACTCTAACCTAAAATACTTGTGCACATCTTTACATTACATATTTGCACTCTTACATATAATACACTTGTGCACATAGACTCACCTTACATTTGCACACTCACTCACATGAAATTTGTGTATTTCCTGCACATATACACTTACATAACACTTGTGCATTTCTTACACATTACAAAATTACATAAAATATTACTCACACTCTAAACTAAGACTCAACCCTAATCTAATATTTACATATATAACATGGAGGTACCATGGGTGTACATTAGAATGTACCAAATAATGTAATATACTCCAACATTTTTGGAGTAATTTTATTGCATCAAGAGAATATCTAAATTTTTGAAGTAATATTTTTGCCCAATCATTTCCTTGATATTTGAATAATATCTAATGAATTTTTTTCAATAATTCAAGCTTTTCAAGCCTTCCATTTTGATATTGATTACTTTACCAATTATACTCCACTAATAAATAGGAAACCCAAATTTTTACTTACATCCTTTCCAAAGATATATTTTTTGGATTTCATCAGATTTAGATGTTATACTTATTGGCAATTTTAAAAATGGCATCATATATAGCAATATATTGCAATGTAATTTTTTAATTGTAGCCTTATGACCATGGTTAAAAACTAACCTTTGCAAACTACCAAAGATGATTTTATTCTATCCAAAATTAAACTCAAACCTCTTTCTTCTTTTCTTTATTAGAAAAAGGAATACCTAGACATGTTGAAGGTAGATTGTGAATTTTAAGTTCCAAAATATCCATAATAACCTAATGTAAACCTTGGGCAATGTTAATGAAAAGATTCTATATTTTATAGTATAACCAAAAATTAGGAAACCTTCTCATAGAACTAGTGTTGATGTTAACATATAGCCTCAGTAACTAAGGAATGATCCAAAATAAAAGTAACATCAACAATTTAGATATGATATTTGAAAGGACCATTTGATAAACTATGAATACCTTTTATTTTCCCTTCCACTATTGCCTTTGAGAAATATCTCCCCAATGCTTCAAAAGGAAAAATAAATAGATAAGGAGATAGTGCATCACCCTAGTGGAGTCCATAATATGATCCAAATAGTTAAGGAGATAGTGCATCACCCTAGTGGAGTTCATAAGATGATCCAAAGTACCTAATAGGGTATCCATTGGTTAAAATAAATTATTTTAGAGATCGATAAAATCTAATCCATTCAATTAAACCTTGAGAACTATTTTTTATGGAGTATCATATGAATAATTCCAACAAAACCTATCATGCTTTATTCCTATCTAATTTTGAAAGTATACTTAGTTTTTCCATTAAATGAAGAGAATGTATGACATATTTTACAATTATTATACTATCAAGAATTTCTTAACATGAACAAAACTACCTTTCTCTTTGAGGTAAAACAATCTAAAATACTTTTTAATTTATCAGCCATATTTTTTAAGATATTATAGATCATATTACAAAGGTTTATTAGACAAAAATTATCAAAATATTTTGTGTTGCCTTTATTGGAAATAAATTCAATAAATATGGAATTGATCAAACTTATTATAGTATTTATTTTCATGGCCTCTTCAATTTCAACCAACATTTCATTCTTTAACAAATCCAAAAATATTTGAGATAAATTTATAGGAAATACATCAAGGATAGGTGTCCCGTTAGGGTGGAATGATAAAATTGACACCTATAGCTATTCCATAGAGATATTTCTCATCAAGATTTCGGATGGAATATTTCATAAAAGTGTACCTAGAGTCTCCTTGACCTTACCAAATTCTAATAGAATTCCCTTGAAATGATTAATTATCTCCTTCTTGATAGCTTCTTATTCCTTAGTACTGTTAGAATATTATGTTAATGTGCACTATGCCTTCCTACTTTAGTTCTTCCACTTGTCTTAGTTTTAGTTGAGTTGAGTTATACATCATCTGCATGACACTTGGAGTGCAAATTATGACACTTGTCAAATCTCACTCATAGGCTTCGTGCCTATATATTTTACTATATTTTTTCAATACTATTAGTACCTTATTTTTATGTCGCAACATTTGGTATCAAAGCGGTGAGATTCATCCATGGTATATGGAGTTAGGGAGTATGCTCTCCACTCATTAAGTGGATCAGAAACCAAAAGCTTCCTATTTTTTTTCTGGTTTTAGTTTTCCTACTTTTGATCTATGAAAGTTTTCAGAGGACAATCCTCACCATCCGAGGACATACCAAAAATTTCATGAATAGGATTTGATTGAATAGTTTACGCTAGCAGGAGATTATTTTAATTGGTTGTATCTCACTCTTTATATATTGACTAATTGTGGATGTTTTTGTTGATTGATAAGATCAGTGATCCATAGTTTTTTTCCACACCATCGCACGAGCTTCAAATCAGTGAACATGATTTTGGAAGTTTGAGCTCCATAATAAATCGTAGCCCTAAGATTTCCTCATTGCATCTAAGATCACCTAAATCAACATGAACCATTATGGGAAATATTGCAGGTTCTATACAATTTGACAACCCATTTTGCCCACACAACCCCTAAAGCATCTTAGAGGTGTCTTCACTACTATAGAGTGAATTCTATTTTTTTGCAAAAGCACAGACTTGGGGGATGGACTGAGCAAGGACTGGAACTAGTGGTCATGCAACCCACAACCTACGAGTCTTCGAAGCCACTATTTCCATTTTTTCATTTGGTTATCCACCTCTGTAGAGCCACCATGGAGTCCAGCGAGATCTTTGTACTCTTCTGCTTAATGGGCACTATGATCGAGATGAGCTATTTTCATTGATGTAGTTGAAACGTCATTCGAAACATAACTCAACTCAACTAAAACTAAGACAAGTGGTAGAACTGAAGTAGGAAGGCATAGTGCACATTAATATAATATTCTAAAATTCCCCCTTAATGTGTGCTATCATAACTATTTAATAAGTCAAAATTAGATAAAATCCCCCCTTAATTTTGACTTCTATTACATAGATAAAGCAATTTTCTAAACTGAGAAAACTTGTCTTGCCCAAGTGACTTGGTGAATATGTCAGCCACTTTATATTGAGTTAGAACATAATCCATGTGTATAATATCTTCATGGACCATTTCTCTGATGAACTGATTATGGATCTCAATGTGCTTTGTTATGGCATGGAAAACTAGATTCTTTGTCATTTTTATGGTACTTTGGTTGTCACAATATATATATGTTGGACCATGTATGAATAGCCCAATATCCTAAAGTAATTGCCTCAACCAAATTGCCTCCTTAGTTTCTTCAACTGCTGCTCTATATTCATCTTATGTTGATGATAATGATGCTATATTTTGCTTCTTTGTGCTCCATGAAATAGAGCCCTAGTCCAATTGAAAGCAATAACCTGATGTGGACCTCCTAGTTTTAGGACAACTAGCCCAATCTGAATATGTGTAGCCAATCAAAGAGAAATCATCACATGATGTATACATAAGGCCATGATGAGGAGTGGCCTTTAGGAATATCACAATCCTTTTAGCTACTATCCAATGGGTCTTCTTAGGATCCTACCTAAATATGGAAATAAGATCAACTGAATAGGTAATATCTGGTCTAGTTGAAGTTAAGTAGACCAAAATTCCAACTAGATGCCTATAAAGGGTACCATGAACCCTTTACTCATCATAATTATTAACCAATTTAAATTTGGTTTCCATGGGAGTGAGGGAGGGCTTACACTCCTCCATGCGAAACATCTCCAAAATAGACTGAATGTATTTATCTTGTGAGATAAAAATTTTACCAGGTTGTTGCCATACCTCTATACCTAAGCAATAGTAAATGAGGCCTAAATCTGTCATCTCAAAATTATTGCATAAGTCCTCCTTAAGAAACCTTATTCTTTCTATTTCATCACCTATAATGAGAATATCATCCACATACAATGTAACCAAAATTATGTTATTCCTCCAATATTTCACATAGAGAGTAGATTCTGCTATAGATCTAGTGAAACCAAGGTTGAGGAAATATGAGTCAATCTTCGCATACCAAGCTCGGGGTGCTTGCTTCAACCCATATAGAGCTTTCTTCAATATAAGGAATTTGTTTTCTTGGCCTTCAACTATGTACCTTGGTAGTTATTTCACATACACTTCCTCCTTCAAGTGAACATTGAGAAATGTACTTTTGACATCCATTTGATATACGGGCCAATGCTTTTGAGCTGCCATAGTAATAATTGTCCTGATTGTAGTCATTTTTGCCATAGGAGCAAAGATCTCATAATAAATTCCCTCTTGTTTCTTATAGCCTTGAGATACTAGGCATGCCTTGTAGTGATATAATGAGACATCTTCTTTATACTTTGCCTTGTACACCCATTGTGTGACAATGGTATATTTACCTTGGGGTAAATAAACTAACTCCCAAGTGTGATTCCTTTCAATGGAATTCAATTATTGATCCATGGTAAGAACCCATTTAGGATCACCCAGTGCTTATTTGAAATTAGAAAGTTTTGGTTGGCTAAGGACTTTGGCCATGAGGGCATAATTCACTTGGTGTCTTAGAGCTAAAGGCATTTTACCTGTATAAATGGGCAAATGACTTTGGGCTTCATATATTATGGATTGAACCCACTTAGGTAAAGTATTGGAGATGTGTCTTGATCATTAGATGGAGGAGTAGGAGGATATGGAGGACATGGATAATTTGTGGGAAGCTCTTATTGTGGATGAATTTATTGATTTTTGAGTGAACGGGAAGGACTAGAAGATATTGTATGCATCAAAGGAGCAACTATTTCATTAGTTATTTCTAAAGTGGGGGCCTTAGGAGGATTATATGGGGGATACTCATGAAAGTTAACATCCCTATATATAATGATTTTCCTAGAAACATGCTCATATAAAGAGGCATTGGCACTATCACTATAGCCAACAAATATGCATTTTTGGCTCTTATCATCAAACTTCTTCCTTTTCTTATGAGGAATATGAACATAGGCATCACATCCAAAGACTCTAAAATGGCCCACATAGGGTGTCCTTCCACTCCATGCTTCTTCAGGTGTTCTTTCAAGTAAGGCCTTTGTGTAGGACCTATTAATCAAGTATGCAGCAGTAATAATAGCTTCTCCCAAAAATGAGTTAGGTAATGTAGCAACATGTAACATTGATTTTTCCCTATTTGTGATTGTTTGATTCATTCTCTTAGCTACTCCATTTTGTTGTGGGGTACAAGGAGTTGTCAATTGTCTCATTATCCCATGGTACTTACAAAAAATGAAGAATTCAGTTGAGACATATTCTCCACCATTGTCTGATCTTAAGTTGGAGATTTGATAACCACCTTCTCTTTCAAAAAGTGCCATGAATTCTTTGAACTTAACAAGGGCTTGCCACTTATATTGAATTAGGTATATCCATACCTTTATGTTGTAATAATAAATGGAAGTGATGTAGTATTTAGCCGTAGTATAAGATTGACAGACATTGGCCCACAAATGTTTGAATAAACCAATTGCAAAGGTCTATTGGCTCTCCAAGCCTTTCCTGATTCAAAATATTGTCTATGGTGTTTGGATATTACACATGGTTCACAAAAATATTTTGACTCCTTAAGATGTGGAAGTCCTTTAACTAATCCTTTTCTTGCCATCATTTTAAGATTATTAAAATTTAAATGCCCCATTTTTTCATGCCACATGTACTCCAAATAAAAAATAGTAGTTGTATGCAAATATGTTTGAGTTACAAATTTTTTAAGGAGGTAGTAAACACCATCCTTTTTGAATCCCATGGATTTGAAATTACCATTGGGTTCCTGAATATAGCATTTGTCTTTTTTAAAATAGATAGTATAGCCCTTATCTGTAAGCTACCCAATAGAAAGAAGGTTCCTTTTTAGACCAGACACATTTAAAACATATGTTGCAGGAACATTATTCCCATTATGCAAAGTAAGTGGTGCCTCCCCAAAAAATTCAATAGGAAGAGCACTTTCATCACCAAAAGTAATGAATTTATTTGAAGTAGGCTAAACCTTGGTCAACCAATCTTGCATTCCTATCATGTGCTTTACTGCTCCAGAATCAATATACCAACATTCTTTATCTTCAACATGAACTTGGTTTGCTGCATATAATGTGTTGAGATTATTATTTTGTGGACCCCCTTGATCTCTTTGCCTCTAATAGCAATTAATGATATTATGATTCCATTTTCCACAATATCCATACCCTTGATTTTTGTTTTGACCCCCTTGAGGTCTTGTTTGCCATCTTGACTATTGTTGGTACTACTGATTTGGTTGCTATTGGTATTGTTGTTGACGTGGCTGCTACTGGTACTACTAATTTGGCTGTTGTTGGTACTTTTGCTGACATGGTTATTGCTGGTACTGTAGGTATCTCTGATGCTTTTTATCCCTCTAATTTTGATTTTGCTGATTTAGACCCTTTTTTTTTAGTTTGTAAAGATGCCTTGGTGGAAAAAGTTGCTGATGTGGCTTCAATTTCTTCATATTTGATTAGGGATTGCTCATGTTTCTTAAGTAGAATCTCAATGTCCTCAAGTGTGGAATTCATTGTTTTACCACTTAGATCTAAAATTGTAGCATAGGAGTGAAATTTTGAAGGAAGGCCATGCAACATTATAGGAATCAATTCATTGTCTTCAAGATTTTTACCAGTACCTAGGAAATCATTCCTAATAGACTTCACTTTCATAAGGTAATCGGTAAGTGAGCCTTTCATACATAGATTGTGCAATTTTTGTTTGAGATATAGAATATTATCTTGACTTGGCCTATCAAACAATATATTGAGATAATCCCATGTTTGTTTAGGTGTTTTTGCAGCCCTTACAGTTTCTCTGCATTGAATCCCTATAGCTAGCTTGATTAGTCTTAAAGCTATATTGGAATTCTTTTCAAATTATTCTTTTTATTTAGGTTCTTCAGTTGCAGTGAGTGGGTCTTCATTAGGCTTCCTATCTCTCACAAAATCCCATATGTCATACATCAGTTATGCCTCCTGGCTAAGACGACTTCAGAAACTCAAGTTATTATTAAGGTTGTGGCATAACTAATATATAAAGGTAAGTTTTCTATTTCAAGATATGTCCTTTTAACACTTTACTATACCCTTCATTTCCTGATATCTAATGTAATTGATTGATATTTTTAAACAGTAAAAGAAAACAAACTACCCAATGTGAGCGCTTCCAAGGGGTGGCATGGTTGCCTCACATTGACCACCGTTGGTGGTCAAATACTTGACTGCTTCTTTGCCCACATAAATAATTCTAAAATCATACTAGAAAAATAACTTCTCCACACTATAAAAGTCGATAGGGTTTTAGATCTAGTAAGACAACATCGTGAGTGAATAAATATCGTTGATAGGGCACTGATGTTGTCATACGATGATTATACCACTGCTACTACCACACATGGGGTTAGATCTATAGGCATCAACCTAAGGTAGATGACATACAATATTTGGAAGCAACCACCTGCACTACAATGCACCCTTCCCGCTATTAAAGTAGTATTGGAAAAACATTTGGAAACATCATTCAATTAACAATAAAAAAACTTTTAGATATATTCTATGATTTCTGTGATAGGTATAACAACAACAATTTTTAGAATATAAATTTACTTCTTAAGTAGATGCATCCTATTTTGAAATGTTATTCTTCTACCATGAATAAATCACAAAAAAATGGCTATCTTCACCCTTGGCAATGGTGATCTGTGTCTACTGTGATGGTGTTGAAGAAAAAACAAAAGTGTGTGAATTGATCTTCAGTGCTACACAACGGAAATGGCTACTCAAGAATATTTCACACAAATACTTGAAATGCAGGTAACAAGTTCAATTACAGGTGACAAACATGAGGGCTATTCTATGTTACATGTCCTTCGACAGATCGTAGGGAGCAAAAATCTTCAGATCAATAGAAAAATAAGGCACTAATTGTATTGAACAAATATGGTACAATATATAGGCATGAAGCCTATGAGTGAGATTTGACAAGTGTCATAATATGCACTCCAAGTGTCATGCAGATGACACATAACTCAACTCAACTAAAACTAAGACAAGTGGCAGAACTGAAGTAGGAAGGCATAGTGCACATTAACATAATATTCTAACATTCCCCCTTAATGTGCACTATCCTAACTATTGAATAAGTCAACATTAGATAACATTCCCCCTTAATGTTGACTTCTATTACATAGATAAAGCAATTTTCTAAACTAAGAAAAATTGTCTTGCCCAAATGACTTGGTGAAGATGTCGGCCACTTGATATTGAGTTAGTACATACTCCATGTGTATAATGTCTTCATGGACCATTTCTATGATGAAGTGATGATGGATCTCAATGTGCTTTATTCTGGCATGGAAAATTGGATTCTTTGTCATTTTTATGGTACTTTGGTTGTCACAATATATATATGTTGAACCATGTATGAATAACCCAATATCATGAAGTAATTGCCTTAAAAAAATTGCCTCCTTAGTTGCTTCAAATGTTGCTCTATATTTAGCTTCTACTGACGATAATGATATTGTATTCTACTTGTTCATGCTCCATGAAATAGAGCCCTGGTCCAATTGAAAACAATAACCTGATGTGAAACTCCTAGTTTCAAGACAACTAGCCCAATCTAAATCTGTGTAGCCAATCAAAGAGAAATCATCACATGATGTATACATAAGACGATGATGAGGAGTGGCCTTTAGGAATCTCACAATCCTTTTAGCTGCTATCCAATGGGTCTTCTTAGGATCCTGCATGAATCTGGAAATAAGGCCAACTACTGGAACCTCAAAAAAATTAAACTTTAGATCTTATTTCCACCCAAAAAAAAATAATGGAAACCCTCTAAGCAATATTTCTTGTGGTTGCACCAAGATCAGTGAGTACACTTTGCACACAAAAAATATCGACCCAAGTAGATGTGAAAAATGAATCCAACACTGATCGAACAAAATTTTTCTCCATGACACTCTTGACAATTGTGAGAACTTGTTGCACCATGGACGCACAATAGTCCTTAGTGGTTGTTTAATAGAACACCGTAAAACAACACTCATTTGAGCTCATTATTTTTTGAAATGGGAGCAGCTATAACAGTGGTGGATAAACAAATATTTTGCCGACACATCTTCACAATGGTTGGCAGAATCTATTTGCAGATTGTGGAGGAAAGAACCCCCCATTTGTTATGTTGGTGTGTACTTAATGTGTGTCACAACGTTGTTCTGCCAAGGAAATTTCTACTGCAAGTACATGATGTTGGACACCACTATTTTCATAAGGACTGGATCGAAGAACGCCTGTGTAGAGCACCCTTTTGGTGCATTTTTATTTGCACATGTTGCATAATCGTCATCGATATTTTTTTTGTTGGCACCCATTACTTTTTACTGAAAACACAGTTAGATAGACAATATATTTTTTCTACTACAGGTCCATAGCTGCAGTTGTCAGCCATGGAGATTCCAATATTTATTATCGTCATTTGTCCTTCAAACTGGCAGTATGCTTTGAACCTCTATTTCATGGAAGACTAGATAAATGAAGGTGGAACTATCAAACTGAGCAGATGAAATTCTTTTGTTATCATTGATAGTGCACATGCTAGATTTATGTTAGTGTTATCGTTGACAGCACACTTGCCATATTTATGTTTTTTTTCTTTTTTCCTAATCGACGTAGCAGATCAACTGTAGCGACACTATCATTTGATCATGGTCAACATTTGCCCATGCTCTATCGACTATTCCAGTGTATTATCAACAAATTATAGCCACTGCATCATCATGATTTCATCCACTTTCACCAGTAGTGAATGTTGTAGGAGCCTACATTCAGCCAGCTTGCAGCTCTACTAATGTCTGATTGGATTTGCCCATTCAGTTGACGGTGACGTGTTCTTCATAAGCAGAGGTTCAAATTCAATTTTTTTTTTAGAACTTGTCTTGGCACTAATTATTGGACCTCTCCCACCCTTGCTTGCCCAAATTCGGTGATTAGGAAATGCTACATCAACTAGAACAGTGTTGTTGTTCTATTTTTTGTTACATTCTATGTTGATGATGAAGAGGGGTGTTGTTGTCGGCGTCGAGAAGTCTGTTGCTAAACCAGGTGTAGCATAGCTACATGTTTAGCTCCTCCCCAAAATTTTTTAAAGAGTTCCTTTACACTTGAAGGTGAAATTTTTTTATGATGATGAAGTTTTATGGAGCATTTTAATTTTTTATGATGATGAAGTTTTATGGAGCATTTTAATAATGGGGACAAATTAAGCTTATTTTATTTAGAGAAGGGCCCACCTCATGTTTTTAAATTTCCTCCAAAGAAAATATTTTTTCATTTGAACTTTATTTAAGGGCACTATTTTTTACTTATAGTGGAAGTGGACCACCTTATCATGTAAGGGGTGCTTCCCATGTAAAACAAAAGTGAGAATGCTCATAAAAATGGTCGATCATATAATTTGATTGGGCATGTTTTTATTGTTTTTCCACCTAGAGAGTGGAAATGATGGCCTATATGGCCCTTGTAATTTACCTACGAAGGAAAAACTAAATTTCATTTTTTATTCCATCGAAGAGCGATGCCAAGAATATGATATTCCTGAGGTTTATTTTTCTACCTAGAGAGGCATGTTGTTGTTTTTCCCATGGATGGAGGACTTATTGAGATCCGACTATAGCCATGTTTATAGTCGTTGGAAATATTTTTTTGAGTTGGACCTAATGGTGGGGTCCATTTTCAGTTTTGAGATTGTTTTCTATGATGTTTTTAGACTCGAATATTGTTGTATTTTAGAGTGCATTTTCGGTTGAACCCGACACTCTATGTAAGTGAACCTAGTATCTAGTATTATCCTCTATATCACTTGGCGGATGCAGTGGCTGGTTACCCATGCATTCCGATAATATGAGGTGATTACCATAAGGATACTTACCACTTCTAAAGACTACAAACATAGACACTTTAGAATATTATATTCTCTTCTTTCTTCCCCTTCTCCTCCACATTTGGATTCTATGGCTCATTTTATTGTATTTCATGGCTCATTTTTTCTTTTGTATTAAGGTACATTTTTGGTGGAGACTGACACATTATAGATTGAGTTCACCATGAGGGGGAATGATATTCATGGTGAATCTATTCAGTGACCTACAAGAGGCAACATCCTCTGAGGATGACCTACAAAGGCAACAGACCCAAAAGTGGCTAACCTTGAGGCACCCATGATGACCCTGAGGCACTTAGACAGCTAACCCAGTGGCAATAGACCTGTGGAAGTGGCTGAACCTGAGGAAAAAGAACGATATGTATACACCATTGATCTAGAATTATTCACAATTGGAGTGCCAAGCGCAAAGAGCATGAGCCTAAACCAAATCATGTAATAATGGAGGATGTTAAGGTTCTTTTGTTCCATTAGAGAAGTCAACATTAAGGGGGAATGTTACCTAATGTTGACTTATTTTTTTCTTTAGTTAGGATAGTGCACATTAAGGGGGAATTTTATAATATTTTTAATGTGCAATATGCCTTGTTTTTTGACATTTGTCAATTTATCTTGACATTTGTCATATATTGATATAGGCCTCCTGCCTGTATATTGTAACACATCTTGTATCAATATGATATCATCAGTTTTCCCTCCTAACAAGTACTTATTCCATATAGAATTTAAATATATTCTATTTGATGAAAAGACAAATCTCTCTTGTATGTAGCATTTAAAAAATTGATAGTTTTTTCCCCTACCTTAAGCCATCTCTTTCTAGATTTTGGGGACCAATATGACTCTTCCTTTTCCAATACATTATGATAGTAAAAATAATTTCTTGCATATAAGTATTTTTGTTTATTACATTGATTTATACAAGTTGTTATAAATTATTGACCTTGAATTTAATTCTTTTTTTTTTTTAAACAAGTTATCAAAATATTTAGAACTCAAACTCTTTATTTTTCCCTATAGATATTTCATGTTTTGAATTAACATATATATACATGATAATTCAAGCATTGCTTCATAATTCCATAAGACAACCATATAGAATAAGTTAGGGTCTTAAATCCATATATACTAAAAAATAAATAACTTTGTATGACCATTACTAAATAGATCATATCTTAGAAGAATGGGTTCATGAATTGATCACATTCATAACAAAATATGTGAAGTGATAGCATACTCTATTTGCAAACATGTATTAGATAAGAAAAACTTGTCCAATATTTTTTTTGATTAGGTAGAAGGGGTTTGAAAGAGCCCCAAAACTTTTACAAAGGGTTTTTTAGGGTTCCCAAACCTTTTACAACAAACACAAATCTCAAAATATAGCCCTAAGAGATACAAAGATGAAGATCCAAAAGAGATACATAAGGATCCAAAATTAGGAGCTAAGGACCAATATCCAAGAGAAAGATCTGGATCTCCCAAGATCTAAATTAACCTAACAAAAAAGACTAAAGGAGGCACAAATATCAAGAGGAGATTAAAATACTACTTAAACAACCAAGAGCCAAAGAGAAATTTAAACTTTAAAAAACCTTGCTAAAAAATAAAACTAAAATTTGAAAAAAATGCCTACCCAACCAAACTGAAATAGATTTGAATCCAAAATTTAGCCACCAACCACTCAGATTTGAATTTAGAGTCTTTTCCATTCAGAGGACGTATTGGAAAATAATAAACCATAGGCATTAAAAATATTATTAGATGCTAAGGTATTTATAACATTAGCCATAGGCTTGAAATAGGCTATTGGCAATTGTTCCCCCCTTAGGTAGGTAACGCGTGAAATAGGAAGTCCCCCCCTAAGTCAGCTAACAACTAACCTACTAAACAACATAGTCAAAATGACTACAATGACTAACTAACCATAGGTAACTAGTAAAAGGTAAATACTAGTGGTAAAAAGTAACAAGCTACTTTTTACCATGTAGTAAATAAAATCTACCTAATGTAGGAAAATGGTAAATATCCCAAAGAATGGAATATTACTCTAACATCCCCCCTTATTAAATTATTTGGGTAATGTATATAACTATCCCAATACAGTGAAAAATATGTTGATCTACTGGTTCTTGCTCTTGCTTGGGCTCTGTCACAGTGCTCTGGCTGCTCTCAAACAAAAAGTGGGTCATTTCTCTCTTTGTCTTCACATCAATGAATGTCCTTATTGTAATCTTGTCATCCAATCGAATTGCATGGATAACCAACTACTACAACCGCTAGGTGTAGTAGAGTAGATCACTTCATATGAGGTTCATTCGATTACAATATGATTTTGCAAAAGTTTTGATAAGGTAGCTAAGGTGTCGATCGCTGCTAAAAATGCACCCTTAATTTTCCCCCCTTGTTGCAAAACATGTTTGTAATAAATTTTTTGAAAGAAGTGTGACTAAGGTGTTGGTCACTACCGAAAATGCACCCTTATAAGTATTCCTCGCTTTGTACAAAAATTTGTGTAAAGAAAAGAAATGATTATCCCCCCTTTTATGCAAAATATGTGCAACTCAAGAAGCTTGTTAAGGCTTTTACAAATATTGCCTCCTAAGCAAATTTTTCACCGGAAAATTCCCCCCTTTTTGTTACAAGTACTTCAAACAAAGAAATTTTGCTATTTATGAAGCCTAAAAGAGGTACAATCACCCATTTATTGCTAGTACTTCAAACAATACTTATGCTATTTATGAAGCCTAAAAAGAGGTTTTGGAAAGAGTGCTTTGCCTAGGGTGATAAATTTGTTTCCCCTTTACAATATTGTCTTAGCCATGAGCACTTTGTGTGCTCTTTCTGAACTAGAATCAGAATCAAAATTAGACACTTCACTAGCAACATGGCTTCTGTGATGTGCCTTTGCCATTTTAGTTTTGCTTGTTTTGAAACCAACACCGAATGGTGTCATGGTTGTCCTTTTTACAATTTGTGCAAAAATTTGCCTCCTAGGCAATTTTATCAAAAAAGTTCACTATAATCCTTCCTTATTGCAAGTACTTCAAGCATGGTTGCTATTATGAAGCCTAAAATAAAATAGGTATAATTTTGATGACTTATAATTTTTGTTTGCCTTTACAAGTTTTATCTCCCTCTTGTCAAAATATGTGTTTGAATGAAGAAAGGATTATCCCCCCTTAATGCAAAATATTACTAATTTCAAGGTTCCTTATTTTTACAAAAACTTGTTCTTTCTTTTGATATACCCTAAAAGAGTACCAAAAGATAATTCACTCAAAAATATATTTAATGGCACCTGCCTAAAAAATCCTCCTAAAGAGGGATAATCAGTTTGAGGAAATTGAGCCAAACAAATAAGAGTGAATTAGGGATTTTGATTTAGGATATTTACACAAATTATTATGAAATTATGGAGTTTTGAGTGTTCTTGATTTTATGACTTATAATTACAAAATATAATGCAATAATAAAACAAGAATGCCCACAAAATTCTTATCACATAGGTGTCGATCACTACCGAAAATGCACCTAATTTTCCAATTTTGTAATAAAGGTGTCGAGTAAAATAAAAAATGCACCTTATTACCAATTTTTGCAACAAAATTTGGATTTGTGTTGTGCAAAAATTTGATATTTTATGTCTCTTTTTGTTTTTCAAATTTGCAAAGAATATGGCATTAAACAATTACCTTTTATTTTTGTTTTACAAATCTAACAAGTTTTATTTTTAAGTGCTCCTCACTTTTATATTACAATTTTGTAAAGAAATACAATTTCTTGACTCCCCCCCTTTGATTTGAAAAATTAATAAAATATCACTCCTTTCAAGTCAAGTCAACACACCACCCGCGTTTGAAAGGCTTCCAGAACCATTCGACATATGACTTGGTTTTAGTGGACCCAAGGTCTTTCGTGGTGGCTTAGCAATTTTGCAAAAAATAAAATGGGCAATTTTATGTCTTATATCCCCCCTTGGAGAAAACAAATGCACAATTTCAACTTTGATGTTTTGCAAATTTTTGTGTCTCCTTGTGTTACAATTTGGAAAAAAAGAATTCAAGTTTGATCCTTTATTATTTGCTAAATTAACAAGGGTTGAGAAGAGTTTTAGGGCTCTCTAATTTGCAAAAAAAATGGTGCTCTTAAATGTCTTATATCCCCTTTTTAGGAGAAAACAAAAGCCCTCTTTGATTGAAAATTTTGCAAAAAAAATGTCTTTTAATTTTTAAGTTTATAGCAATTTTCTAATTAATTTAAGTATAATTCATTAATAATAAAAACTATTTTATTTTTAAAAATTACTTTTTATTAAAAAAAATAATTTTATATAAAATAATATTAAATTATTAATAAATTAAAACTAAATTAATTAAAAAAATACAAAATAAACTTAAAAAATAAAAAAACTTACATTGGATTTTAGTTTGCGCCCCATATGGCAGGCATTTGGCTTTTTATATAAAAAACTTGTAGTGGGCTCCTCGACGAGAGTCGAATTTGTGACCCTGTGGGAGTGCGCATTAAAGTTGGATCTTCTATCCAGTCAGGCTGGGCTTATGACTTGGAAGCCTAGCCCAAGCCCTTTGCTTTATTCCTCGGCGCTTCCCGTGCAAGGAAAAAATAAAAAATGTGGGACTTTAGTCCCACATTGCCCCTATGGGGAAAGGTTGCACAATATAAAAATAATATTATGCATACTTAAATATTATTGCCTATGGGAATTCGGCCAAAGACTTCTTTTGCCACCTTGATCGGAGATCGCACCCACCACGTGGACCTCAAAATTTGTGCCACCACCATGTCAACTCAACCTCCAAGTTAGCTTACATTCCACGTGGATGCTTTGAAATCCATGCCAGCTCAGTCACCTTGATATGTTAACCTACCAACTTAGTCACCCTGCTCTGTGAGCTCGCCTAGTCAGTCACCAAGTGTTGCCTCAAAGTCAGGTGTCCTTAAGATCAGTGTCCAAGAGTTGTCATGCTAGTAGTTCGCTAGGTGTTGCCCTAGATTTTAGTTTCTGTCAGGTTTGCATCAACATCATCAGAGAGGGTTACATTTGATTGCATGTGGGGCATTGGTTGTTCAGTGATGCCTGAGGATACAGTCCTGATAGGATGTCAGCCCTTGTTAGGTGGACAGAGATTGTCCCATGATAGTCAAGGAAGTTGTGAAATTCTAGGGTTTT
Source organism: Wollemia nobilis (assembly GCA_028583015.1). Lineage (NCBI taxonomy): Eukaryota > Viridiplantae > Streptophyta > Pinopsida > Araucariales > Araucariaceae > Wollemia > Wollemia nobilis. The sequence goes on along the minus strand of JAQPPZ010016900.1, from coordinate 333,757 downwards.
GTGTTCTATGTGAAATCAGGGAGACCACCAACAGGTTATGAGGAGATTCAAGCTATCAGTGTTGGAGGTGGGCTATGGTAGGTATTTCATGCATACCTCCGTGAGGTGGATACTTAACCCTACAAACTAACGGTCTACAGGCTAACAAACTATCAAACCCTACGGGCTAGCAATGCCTATAGGTACGGTCTGTCAGTTCCATGAGAAACGACTGATAGTTTTGACCTATCAAATATTGATTTCCATGCAAAGTTCTAGTGCCCAACCAGTTGAAAATTTCAAATGCCAGCACCTTGGGAAATGTGTTGCTTAAGATCTGCCTTAGGATCCATTCCAAGTAGCAGGGTGCTAGAGGGAGTCCCATTGTCTAGTCACCTCACCCAAGTCAATTTCTCGTCCACACCCAGGTATTGCTCTGATACCAATATTAGAAAATAATAAACCATAGGCATTAAAAGTATTATTAGATGCTAATGTATTTATAACATTAGCCATAGGCTTGAAATAGCCTATTGGCAACTATTCCCCCCTTAGGTAGGTAACACATGAAATAGGAAGTCCCCCCTAAGTCAGCTAACAACTAACCTACTAACCAACATAGTCAAAATGACTACAATGACTAACTAACCCTAGGTAACTAGTAAAAGTAAATACTAGTGGTAAAAAGTAACAAGCTACTTTTTACCATGTGGTAAATAAAATCTACCTAATGTAGGAAAATTACAAATATCCCAAAGAATGGGATATTACTCTAACAGGAAGAAGCATGCATCCAACCAAAAATAAAATCTAAAACTTAAAAAATCCACTCAAAATTTAAAACCAAAATTTGAAAAAACTTCCTGTCCAGTCAAAGGATAAAACATGAATCTAGTTATCCACTACTAACCCCAAGGTCTTTCATAAAGGATTATTCAAAAAGAATTTCCCACTCAGGGGAGAAAGGAGAGGACAAGCATCCAAATGGAAGGGAGAATTAGGCATCCAAAAATCACCAAATCAAATAAAAAGACTTTTCCTATCACAAATCGAATCTAACACTAGCCTAAGGTAAAAAGCCTAGAAAACTACTTTCGACTATAAATATCTTTCTAGAATGAACTAAAATCCCACTAGATATCATAGAGAATATATCTTAGGCCAACAACACTTAGAATTCAACAAGGACTAAAACCCATTTGCGATGTTTGATTATGTTCTTCACACCCTCAAATCATTCTTATAGGGTCTTCCATATTTTTTCCTACCTTTTCTCTTTTGAGATCTTATAAGATGTTCTAAAAAAATATAACCCTTACCACTCTTTATCATATTTTTGGAGAGAAACTTTCTCCAATCCTAAATTTCCTTTATCAACCAAGGCTAAAGAATCAGTCAAAGGAGAGTTAGTAAATATTATATCTACAATAGGAGATGAATCATCAATGTATGAGGATTTTCTAACAAAACTTCCTTGCTTGACCAAAATAGTCTCAACATACTCAATAGAAATTAAAGGAGAGATTTTAGCCATGGCCAAAATATTCTTAGCATCGTTTCTAGCAAATTAAAAATCTCTAGAAAGAGAAGCAGTCTCAACAGCTGAAGTAAAATTTTTAATGTAACATGTTGGACATTTTGAGTCCTCAAGTCAAAGTTGTCATTGATGTCAAGAAAGGAAGTCGTCATTAATATCCAAAAATTTGTCAAGAAACAAGTTATCAAAGTTGTCATTGATATTCAGGAAGAAGCTTCTAATAAAGTCAAAGGTCAAGAGGAAAAATGCAAAGGTTAAAGGCAAAGGGCTCCATAATATTTTTAAATATTATGTGGAAGCATAAGTTAAATGGTTTTCATAAAAACCCAAGAAAGTTTATTTGAAAAGCTAAAGGGAGATTTAATATTTATTTGATAAATTATTTAAATTCAAAATGAATTTAAATTTTATAAATAAATATTATTTATACCAAGGTGCAAAGTGAAATATGGTTTAAATAAAACCATAGGGTTTAAAGAATTAATTATAAAATTTAAATTCAAAAGAATTTAAATATTTTATAAATTAATAAAGCTCCAAAGGTAATTCGAGCGTCGACGTCCAAAAATCGTTGAGGGTAAATCAAGCGCCGACGTCATGCATGGAGGAAGAAATTTGGTATATAAGCTATGCCTTAAAGGCATTTGAGATTATCCTTTTGCTCGATAATCGAAGCGTGCAATAGTGTTTTGAATTCATAAGGAAGAAAGAGCAGCGAACATTTTTGTTTAAGCACCAACGAATAACGTCAAGGGGACTTGCACCAAAATACCAAGCGCCAATGAGGCAAGTGGCCTAGTGGCAAAGAGGACAGCGTTAGGGTGTTGGGCGCAAGGAGGTCTGTGTTCGAAACTCGGTGGCAGCATTTTTGTTTGTGGCAGTTGCATTGGTGTTGAGCGCCAAGGAAGGCGCACGTTTTGTGCAAGGCGAGCGGGGAAGGTTTTGAGCACGTGGTGCTCGTTTATCCCCAAGCAAGCGCCTAGCTTGCATGGCATTGGGAGCCATGGCTAGGGCATCGGTTGAGGTTGCGCTGTGTGTTCGATTCCCCTCCAAGGCAAGGTAATTAATTTTGAAGTTTAATTTTTGTATGATGCCTAAAGTTTGGAGTTAAAAGGGTGCATGAAAGGTTTATTAGTTGGAAATGATTTTTGATTAGTTGGAGGAATAAGGTGTTAAGTTTTATTTTAATAAAGTGTTTTGGCATATTGATTTATTGAAATATTAAAAGGATAAAGGGAGCTTCTTGTCTTAGGTTGTTTTTGAAAAGAAGAGTGCATTGAATATTAGTGGGAGATTATAAGGTGTAAGTGGTAATTTACTTTTTGTAAATGTTGATGAATGTTTTATTAAATATGGAGTGATAAGGTGTATGTATGTTTTAATGTTTGCATTGTAATTTGAGGAAATTAATCACCTTATAATTTCTTTGAGCTTGGCAAGAAGTGTTTGAGATTTTTGGCAGATTTAGAAGATTCCTTCATCATCAAGAAAAAGGTATGAGCACATTTTCCAAAGTTAAAATTGATTGGTTGGTTTTCTAGAAAATAAGTTTGGAGTGAAAAGGACTTGATTAGGGTTTCCTTTTGAGAGTGTTTGAGTTAATGCATCAAGGTTTTCTGGAATAAAGAGTTGTGATTAGAACCTTGTTTAATAAGCATTGTTGTTGAAGCCATTGGTTGTGTGAAGAACTTGAGTTAGGGTTTTGAAAAGAACATGAGTATCATTGTTATGTGAAGATTGTTTTATAAGCATTGTTGTTGAAGTGGGTTTTCATGCAAAGAACTTGAACTAGGGTTTGAAAAGAACATGAATATCATTGTTATGTGAGATTAGTTGTTGAGCATTGTTGGAAATATTTTGAGTTGGTGGTTATATGCTTGGACTAGGGTTTGTGAGCAAGGGTTGTTTCATTGAGTGATTGGTTGAGTAGAGTTGGTTGAGCCTAGTCAAGTGGATGTGTGAAGTGATTGTTCAAGTTCCATAAAACAAACTATTCTATATTTTGAATTGAGTTGAGAAAGTGATTGAGCATTGAGTTGAATTTGGAAGCAAGCATATTGAGTCTCTAATAATTCTCTTTATGTTTCTAAGAGAGTGATTGAAAGTAATTGAGCATTGTGAATAAGTATAGAAAATTGAGTCTCTAACAATTCTCTTTATGTTTTGTATGTGTGGAAAGTTTAGTGTGAGACTTGTTGTGTGATTGTTGTGGACTTGTTGAGAAAGTTTTGTGTGGACTTGTTGAGTATATTTGAGCAAGTTCTGTGTGGACTTGTTGAGCATATTTGAGCAAGTTTTGTGTGGACTTGTTGAGCATATTTGAACAAGTTCTGTGTGGACTTGTTGAGAAGATTTGTGCTAGACCGAAGGACTATGTTTAGTGCAGATTTGAGATAGAGCTTTGGAGGTGATAGAGCAGAGAGGATAGTAGTCTCTAGTGGATAGAGATCCATCAGCCAGGGTAGTGAGGATAGGTCTTCTGAGTGGGGACAAGAGTCTTCGGTGGAGAGAGATCCACAAGCCAGTGTAGTGGAGGCAGTAGTCTTCTAGAGGATCACCAGCCAGAGTAGAGGAGAAGGAGTTCTCCTATGGATAGAGATCCATGAACTTGATTTAGGGGATCAACATCTCCTTTGGACTAAGGTCCATAAACATTGTAATAGGGAAAGGATTCCCAAGAGATTGATCGAGAAAATTTTAGTGAAATATTTTCTCCGTGGAGTAGCCCACATTGGGTGAACCACGTAAATTGTGGTGTCTCTATTGTGTGTGGTGTTTTGTACATTGCTTTGATTACTACTGCTGATATTGCTATCTATACATTGCATAATATTGATTGGGAAAGAAAAGTAAAAAGTGGTCTTATACTGTTCACCCCCCTCTCAGTATAAGCTTGTGTTCTTCAATTGGTATCAGAGCGGGTTCCTTCAGAAGAGTTTAACAGCTTGAAGGAAAAGCTAACAAGAACACAATGGATCCTAAGGAGGTGTCCTCAAATAATTCAGCACCAGTATTTGATGGAAGTGACTATATGTATTGGAGTATGATGATGAAGATCTACCTGATGGCACTTGGCAATGAAATTTGGGAAGCAGTGGAATTTGGATACGATCCCTTAGTCAATCCTCCTACAGATAAGGAAGGTAAGCTTCTACAACACTATAATTCAAAAGCAATGAATGCACTTGTGAGAGGTTTGCGTAGAACAGAGTCTATGAAAGTTATGCATTGTAAAACTACAAAAGAAATGTGGGATAAATTACAAAATATATATGAAGGAGATAAAAGTGTCAAGAAAGCAAAGATGCAAAATCTCAAAGGACAACTTGAAGCATTAAGAATGAATGATGAGGAAAATATTAGTGCTTATCTACTTTGAATTGATGAGGTTGTTAATGGTATGCAAGGACTTGGAATGAATATTGATGAATCTGATGTTTGTGATAAAGTATTAAGATCTCTTCCAAAAATATTTAGTGAACATGTTTCTGCTATAGAAGTGTCAATGGATGGTGATACTTTGACAAGAGATAAGTTTCTTGGTATGCTCATAATATTTGAGATAAGAACAAAATATCCTATTCCCCAGAAGGAAGCAACATTCAAAGCAATCAATAAGACAAAGGGTAAGAAGTCAGAATCAAGCAATGAGTCATCCAGTGATGAAGAAGCTAATTATGGTAGAAGAGATAAGGACTATAGAAGATCCAGAGATCTAAGATCTATTAAGTGTTTCAATTGTGGAAAGTATGGATATTTTGCAACAGATTTTCAAGAACCCAAGAACAACAATGGTGAAGAAAAATAGGATCACAAAAATAGGGAATCAAAAAGATACAAGCACCAGAAGAAAAGCAAGGATGGACAAAGCAGACAAGGAAAGAAGTTCTTTCAAAGGCAAAAGAGAAGCTACTATGCGGATAAGGCAAGTAAGTACTCAAGTGATAGTGATGCTAGTTTTTTAGACAATGATAGAGATGAAGTCCTATTTATGATTGAAGAGAAAGAACCAGTTAAGAAAAGGACTCCAATCATTCTCAAGTGTTTTAGATGTGGTAACTTTGGACATCTTGAAGATAGTTGTACAAAGGATGGTTATAGTTTCAGTGATGATGAATATGAAGATACACTTGAAGGACCAGATGAAAATATTCTAATGGCATTGGAAGATGAAGAAGGTGATTCCATAGAAGACAAGACAAAAGAAAATGAAGATGCGGACAAAGGTAAACAAATAGAGGAATATTCAGAAAAGGATGGATATGATCTCAAGGGAGAACTTATCTATGCCCTTGAAATAGTAAAGAAGGTAAGAAAGCAAAACTCTAAACTTGAAATTCAATTCCAAGAATGTGATGAAGAGAGAAGTTTGCTTATAGAGGATTTAGAAAAATCAAAGGCTAAGGCAAAAAGGTTCAAGGATAAGTTAGAAGCAAAGATCTTAGAATGTGAGAAGTTAGCACAAGAAGTGGCACTACTAAGAGAATATTTGGAGGACTCCAAGATCAATATGAAAGGGTTCAAAAATATCTCAAAGAACTTGGATAAGTTCATCAAGACACAAAAGACTACATCAAACAAAATAGGCCTTGGTTTTGAACAAGCTCAAAAGAAATAAGAAGGAGAATCATCCTCAAGTTTTGGAGGAGAAGAAACTTCAGATGAAGATACTTCAGAAGAAGACAATGTAAAAGAAAGTGAGACATCTAAGGATGAGTTAGACAATAGAGAGTTCAACAAAGACAGGAACAATGCACAAAGAAGATACAGATGGAACAACAATCAGAACAGGTCAAGAGAGACTAAGAGACCAATGAGGTCAAGACAAGGAAACTTCAATGGAAGATGTTTTTCATGTCACAGGTTTGGGCACATGGCTTCACAGTGCAGGACATGGGAAAGATAGGAATATGGGAACAAATAACTTTTCCATGGGTATTGCTACTCATGTAATCAGTTTGGTCACAAGGCAATGAATTGCAGGGTTCATGATAGAAGAGGATATGGCTTCACTAGGAGAAATCCTAAGGCATTTGCACCTCCAAGGAATAATAACATTAAGTGTTATAAGTGCAACAATGATGGTCACACAACAAAGTGGTGTAGAGCAGACATTCCAAAAACATGTATGAACAAGAATAGGAACATGAATATGAATATGAACAAGAATAGGAACATGAATATGAATAGGAACATGAATAGGAACATGAATATGGATATGAACAAGAACAAGAATAGGAACAAGAACATGGATGGATAGGAACATGGACATGGAAAGAAATAGTCAAAGGAATCAGAAGGATCAGATAAGAAGGAAAGAGGATAAAGGTAAAGAACAATGCTTTCTAGGAGTAGAAATACTCCCACCCCAAAATTAACCACCTCAAGAGGAGGTGGGGGAGGGGCTAAGCTAAGAGGCTCATTCTTAGCCCCGAGCCCCAAAGGTGACCCTTTGCCATTGATGTCAAAGGGGGAGAGATTTGAGTAAGGGGGAGAGATTTGGTATTTGAAGAGAGCATTGAGCCAGGGGGAGCAATGTCCCAGGGGAGCAGAATAGGAAAAAGTCAAGTTTTTGGTAAAAATAATTTGGGTTGCCATCAATGACAAAGGGGGAGATTGTTGGACATTTTGAGTCCTCAAGTCAAAGTTGTCATTGATGTCAAGAAAGGAAGTCATCATTAATATCCAAAAATTTGTCAAGAAACAAGTTATCAAAGTTGTCATTGATATTCAGGAAGAAGCTTCTAATAAATTCAAAGGTCAAGAGGAAAATTGCAAAGGTTAAAGGCAAAGGGCTCCATAATATTTTTAAATATTATGTGGAAGCATAAGTTAAATGGTTTTCATAAAAACCCAAGAAAGTTTATTTGAAAAGCTAAAGGGAGATTTAATATTTATTTGATAAATTATTTAAATTCAAAATGAATTTAAATTTTATAAATAAATATTATTTATACCAAGGTGCAAAGTGAAAGATGGTTTAAATAAAACCATAGGGTTTAAAGAATTAATTTATAAAATTTAAATTCAAAATAATTTAAATATTTTATAAATTAATAAAGCTCCAAAGGTAATTCGAGCATCGACGTCCAAAAATCGTTGAGGGTAAATCAAATGCCGACGTCATGCATGGAGGAAGAAATTTGGTATATAAGCTATGCCTTAAAGGCATTTGAGATTATCCTTTTGCTCGATAATCGAAGCGTGCAATAGTGTTTTGAATTCATAAGGAAGAAAGAGCAATGAACATTTTTGTTTAAGCACCAATGAATAACGTCAAGGGGACTTGCGCCAAAAGACCAAGCGCCAATGAGGCAAGTGGCCTAGTGGCAAAGAGGACAACGTTAGGGTGTTGGGTGCAAGGAGGTCTGTGTTCGAAACTCAGTGGTAGCATTTTTGTTTGTGGTAGTTGCATTGGTGTTGAGCGCCAAGGAAGGCGCACGTTTTGCGCAAGGTGAGCGGGGAAGGTTTTGAGCACGTGGTGCTCGTTTATCCCCAAGCAAGCGCCTAGCTTGCACGGCATTGGGAGCCATGGCTAGGGCATCGGTTGAGGCTGCGTGGTGTGTGTTCGATTCCCCTCCAAGGCAAGGTAATTAATTTTGAAGTTTAATTTTTGTATGATGCCTAAAGTTTGGAGTTAAAAGGGTGCATGAAAGGTTTATTAGTTGGAAATGATTTTTGATTAGTTGGAGGAATAAGGTGTTAAGTTTTATTTTAATAAAGTGTTTTGGCATATTGATTTATTGAAATATTAAAAGGATAAAGGGAGCTTCTTGTCTTAGGTTGTTTTTGAAAAGAAGAGTGCATTGAATATTAGTGGGAGATTATAAGGTGTAAGTGGTAATTTACTTTTTGTAAATGTTGATGAATGTTTTATTAAATATGGAGTGATAAGGTGTATGTATGTTTTAATGTTTGCATTGTAATTTGAGGAAATTAATCACCTTATAATTTCTTTGAGCTTGGCAAGAAGTGTTTGAGATTTTGGCAGATTTAGAAGATTCCTTCATCATCAAGAAAAAGGTATGTGCACATTTTCCAAAGTTAAAATTGATTGGTTGGTTTTCTGGAAAATAAGTTTGGAGTGAAAAGGACTTGATTAGGGTTTCCTTTTTTAGAGTGTTTGAGTTAATGCATCAAGGTTTTCTGGAATAAAGAGTTGTGATTAGAACCTTGTTTAATAAGCATTGTTGTTGAAGCCATTGGTTGTGTGAAGAACTTGAGTTAGGGTTTTGAAAAGAACATGAGTATCATTGTTATGTGAATATTGTTTTATAAGCATTGTTGTTGAAGTGGGTTGTCATGCAAATAACTTGAACTAGGGTTTGAAAAGAACATGAATATCATTGTTATGTGAGATTAGTTGTTGAGCATTGTTGGAAATATTTTGAGTTGGTGGTTATATGCTTGGACTAGGGTTTGTGAGAAAGGGTTGTTTCATTGAGTGATTGGTTGAGTAGAGTTGGTTGAGCCTAGTCAAGTGGATGTGTGAAGTGATTGTTCAAGTTCCATAAAATAAACTATTCTATATTTTGAATTGAGTTGAGAAAGTGATTGAGCATTGAGTTGAATTGGAAGCATATTGAGTCTCTAACAATTCTCCTTATGTTTCTAAGAGAGTGATTGAAAGTAATTGAGCATTGTGATAAGTATAGAACATATTGAGTCTCTAACAATTCTCTTTATGTTTCTATGATATTGGACAAGTTTGTGTGGACTTGTTGAGTTGGTTTGTGGATTGTTGAGAATTTGAGCAAGTTTTGTGGACTTGTTGAGCAGATTTGAGCAAGTTTTGTGTGGACTTGTTGAGCATATTTGAGCAAGTTCTGTGTGGACTTGTTGAGCAGATTTGAGCAAGTTCTATGTGGACTTGTTGAGCAGATTTGAGCAAGTTCTATGTGGACTTGTTGAGCAGATTTGAGCAAGTTCTGTGTGGACTTGTTGAGCAGATTTGAGCAAGTTCTGTGTGGACTTGTTGAGCAGATTTGAGCAAGTTCTATGTGGACTTGTTGAGCAGATTTGAGCAAGTTCTGTGTGGACTTGTTGAGCAGATTTGAGCAAGTTCTGTGTGGACTTGTTGAGCAGATTTGTGCTAGACCGAAGGACTGTGTTTAGTGTAGATTTGAGATAGAGCTTTGGAGGTGATAGAGCAGAGAGGATAGTAGTCTCCAGTGGATAGAGATCCATCAGCCAGGGTAGTGAGGATAGGTCTTCTGAGTGGGGACAAGAGTCTTCAGTGGAGAGAGATCCACAAGCCAGTGTAGTGGAGGCAGTAGTCTTCTAGAGGATCACCAGCTAGAGCAGAGGAGAAGGAGTTCTCCTATGGATAGAGATCCATGAACTTGATTTAGGGGATCAACATCTCCTTTGGATAGAGGTCCATAAACATTGTAATAGGGAAAGGATTCCCAAGAGATTGATCGAGAAAATTTTAGTGAAATATTTTCTCCGTGGAGTAGCCCACATTGGGTGAACCACGTAAATTGTGGTGTCTCTATTGTGTGTGGTGTTTTGTACATTGCTTTGATTACTACTGCTGATATTGCTATCTATACATTGCATAATATTGATTGGGAAAGAAAAGTAAAAAGTGGTCTTATATTGTTCACCCCCCTCTCAGTATAAGCTTGTGTTCTTCATAATAGTATTTTCATAGTTCCTAAGAATAATCTGAGAACCCTGAGGATCTTTACAAACCCACTTCTTGAAAGGAACCGATCTACAATCCTCAGAGCCATAAAGAGGTAGATTTTTAAATTTTTTACAACATCCTCACTAGGAATTACTAGAGAGATTTTAGCCATGGCCAAAACATCCTTAGTAGCATTCCCAAAAAATGATAAATCTTTAGAGAGAGAAGTAGTCTTAGTAGGTGAAGCAAAATTTCTCAATGTAATAGTCTCTACAGAGTTCCCAAGATTAATATAAGAATCCTAAGGATATTTACAAATTTATCTACAAGCCTTAGATCCATAAAGAGGAAGATTTTAAAATTCAATGGCCTATTTATGGATACCTAGATAGAAAATTAGATCAATGGATTCTAGAAGTTCAACATCTAGATTAATGATAATGGACATCCTAGCGGCTATCAATATGGATTTGGCATGAGTAGCTACATCAATCATGATAAACTCTTCAAACATTTTAGTGATACCTCTTAAGATATCCACATGCTAAAAGTTAAGAGGTAATATTGAAAGCTTACCCAAATGGGTGCAGAGTTGCTCTCTTGAGAATCTAGGTTAAAATCCACCCCCCATCTATGGAGGAACACACTTCTTCTACCAAATAACCATAGACTATTAATAAGAATTTTAATCATATCCTCTTCCCTAGAAAGCTTAATGAGAAAAAGTCATTTGAAAAAGCCATAATTTCCATTTTTCCATGAGGGAACCATTTAGAGAAGGTCCATCTCCTAATTGAATCTAAATCTGGATGAGAGCCCATACCGTTCATCCAAGATTAAGTTTAGAAGATCTGACAAGATGGATAACGATCTATAAATAGGCTAGAGATCAAAAGGATAACTCAAAATTAAATTTTTCTTAAAATTCATAACCACATATTTAAACAACTTTATTCCTATATCACAAAGAATATGGAGCTCTTGTAGACCCAAATAAGGATTCACATCTCCAAGAGAAGAAAGAGAATATCTTACCTTTAAAGGACCAATACTATACTACATCCATAATACATAGGGAGTGAATCTTCTCAATCTCATCCTGTAAGAAATGTGGCATGGGAAGGTCATCTCAACCATCGTCTTGATTCCATAAAGCTTCATAATATCCTCCTTGATTTTTATCATATTTATATCTACATGAGTTTTTATAATGTTTATATTACCCCATGTATAATGAAACCTTAATGGAATAACATCCCAAATTCCATTTGAATTGAAAAATGAAGCAAAATCCTCCATTAATTTAGATCATATAGGTGTATAATCTTTTTTTCTAAAGGATATAAAACTGTGTTGAAGAACTCTCAAGAATCTATAGATCACCATTATAAATTATCATTGAATTTGAAAAAAATAAATTGAGATCCTTCCAAAATATTACATAAGGAGTAATTATAATTGGAACATATACATTTATAACCCCAACATTAATATCTTCCTTTTTCCTATAGAGAATACCAATGGCCTACTTACCTTTTACTTCTAACAATTGTCCATCCCATTTGCATTTATTGCATATTATTGCAATATCTCCTAAAGGTCCTATAGAAGAAATATCAAGATAATTCATCATCTTCTAGATTGTTTGAAATCCATCCTTACATTATTCGCTATTTTTTTTTGTATTAAAACAAACTCAATACTATAAAAATTCCTAGCAATCCTTTATTTAGGGTTCTTATTCACACATCTAATATATTATGATGTTTTCATCACCAAAATTTATTTTCATCCATTGTTTTGTCCTTAGTTATTTTTAACATATGTGATATTTATTTTTAGTTTTTCATATTTATATGCATCTAAGTTTCCTTTTCTCATTTTATTTATATTACGTGTCCTCTTCTTTTTCCATTCCCACAAATACTTTCACCTTCATTAATATCTTTGATTTTTCCATATTGTTCATAATGATACTTATCATCTATAGGTTTATGTTGCCTTGGAGAATATAAGGTATAAGGAAATAACCTAACAAACACTTTCTTATTTATGTTTCATTGGAAACACTAAAGTGCAAGGATGATCCTCCATATTAATGGTTTTCTTATGTTGCTTAAAAGCATTAAACATTACTTTGGACACATTAAAGTACAAGGGTGATCCTCTATAGTAATTACTTTCTTATGCTTATTTAAAAACCCTAAATATCCATGTATATCTTCATTCTTATTTCTTCATTATACTTCTCTTGAAACCCTGAAGTGAAAGGAATATACTCTACACTATATAAATTTTGATTGCAAGGAGAGGATTGTATACTTATTAAGAAAAATGAAAATGATTCATGTGGATTGAACTATACCTCTTTCTCCTCCTTGATTTTAATTTTTTTAGACACATTTTCCATGGTACCTTTAATTACTTCTAATATTGAACTTGCACATTGTACTTTCTCATCTCTTGTGCCTTTATTTTTTCTTCTAATGACTATTTTGAGTAAATTGTGATGATCCTCACCATATGATGAATCATATGAGTTTTATTTTCCACTTTCTTTGGAGTAAAATATCCTTGATTTTATCAAGCTTCTATTGTGGTATGACCTCCTTGTTTTATCTTGAATATTGTCTCATACCCAATTTTTGTTCTATTTCTCCATTATTTTCACTTTGTAATCTCATACCATGTGTTAAGTCTCATAATATTTATGACATTATAATGAATATTTTCATAAATATTATGACATTATAATGAATAATTTCATAAATATTATGACATTATGCATTATAATTCACCATCTTCTAGATTGTTTTCAATTCATCCTTACAATATTCACTTTTTTTTTCTTGTATGAAAAAAAATCAATACTACAACAATACCTAGTAATCCTTTTTTTAGGGTTCTTATTCACAAATCTAATATTTCATGATGTTTTAATCACAAAAATATATTTTTATCCATTGTTTTGTCTTGAGTTATTTTTTACATATATGATATTTATTTCTAGCTTTTCATATTTGTATGCATCTAAGTTTCCTTTTCTCATTTTCTTTATATTAAGTGTCCTCTTCTTTTTCCATTCCCACCAATACTTTCACCTTCATTAATCTCTTTGATTTTTCCATATTGTCCATAATGAGACTTATCATCTATAGGTTTATGTTACCTTGGAGAATCTAAGGTATAAGGAAATAGCCTAAAAACACTTTCTTCTTTATGTTTCCTTGGAAACACTAAAGTGCAAGGATGATCCTCCATATTAATGGGTTTATTATGTTTCCTAAGAGCCTTAAACATTAATATGGACACCTTAAAGTACAAGGGTGATCCTCTATAGTAATTACTTTTTTATATTTCTTTAAAAACCCTAAATATTCATCTATATCTTCATTCTAATTTCTTCATTATACTTCTCCTAAAATCCTGAAGTGAAAGGGATATACTCTACACTATATTAATTTTAGTTGCAAGGAGAGGATTGTATACTACTCAAGGAAAATGGAATGATTCACATGGATTGAACTATATCTCTTTCTCCTTGGTTTTAATTTTTTTGACACATTTTCTATGACACCTTTAATTACTTCTAATATTGAACTTGCACATTGTAGTTTCTCATATCTTGTGCCTTTATTTTTTTATTCTAATGAATTTGAGTAAATTATGATGACCCTCACCATCTGAAGAAGCATATGAGTTTTATTTTCCACTTTCTTTGGAGTAAAAAATTATTGATTTAATAAAGCTTCTATTGTGGTATGACCTCCTTGTTTTTTCTTGAAGATTGTCTCATACCCAAATTTTTGGACTATTTATCCATTATTTTCAATTTGTAATCTCATACCATGTGTTAAGTCTCATAATATTTATGACATTTTAATGCATAATCTAGGCCTTTTTTGCAACATGATTTTATGCTAAAAAATATGCAAAAATATATATATGTTTATCCTAATTGCTCTTAGGGACATAACCATGTGCTCAAGACTCCATTTTGTTAAATTCAAAAAGAGTTGAAATATATTATAAAGATAACAATAATTTTATATAGGTGACATTATCGAAGACAACTTACTAAGAAATTTGTAGAAAAATGCTTTAGAGGCCCTAAAAAATATAAAATAAAATACTTAAAATAGTAATTTTTATTTTTAGATTTACGTAGTCAAAATGCGTCTCTAACTATGTTGACACAGTAGAATACAAAACATAAAAGGACAAATCATATGTATGTAATTTTCATTTAATATGCACTTTGTAACTCATGGAGGGTGAATAACTATATTTTCATATGAGTGACGTTCTAACTCATGGAAAGTGAATCACCACATTTCCATATGGTATTCAATACAATTGATTTTCAACACATAGAATATTTTATAAAAAGAGATGCACCCTAATTATAAAATGCAATGTCATAGCCTCATATCTTTTTTTAGTGATTGCTTGCATTTTTCTCGATCATTGTTTAGCAATAAAATATTTCTATTATTTTGCTTATATATCTATGTTCTAATTTGTTATAGTATGCTATTTTTAATTTTTTCTCTTTCATGATCTTCCTTAACTCAAAGATTTGAGTTTTAGATAAATGTTATCATAGCGGTATTTATTTTGAGCATATGCCCGTAAACACAAAATCATGATATCAAAATTTTAGGTATACCCTAGAAAATTAGTTGGATTAGTTATGTCATACTTCTCTATAAATAAATTCACCAATAGTAAGAAAATAACTTTTACACAATTGAAAGCTTCATTACCTATTCAAAATTGGTGGGCAACATATTGTAATAGAATTACAAAAGATATTGAAGATAAATTAGTGTTCACATGGGATAATTTCATGGATATTTCCAAGGAATAAAATTATCCTATGGGTACCTATGAAGATAAATTCATGTAATGCATAAATTGCGTAAATATAAAGACCAACCAATTCAATATTATATTGATGCTTTTCACTCCATGGAAACAAATTTAGGTATTCAAGATATCAAAAGGTATTGAATCCTCAAATACAATAGTAAACTGCAATATTACATTCAAGAGAACATGAACCTCTTAAAATTCAAGATATTGGGAGAGGAAAATAAAATTATTATCAAATTGGAAGAGAAGAAAAAAATTAAAAATTAAAAAGAGGGAGGAATAAATAACAAAATCCAAAATACTAAATACTAGCCAAAGAAAGGCAAGAGTGACTCTCCAAAGAATTAGGATAAATAGGGTTAGCCTTAAAATAAGAATTGAAGTAGAAAAAATAATCTAAAGAAAAGAATCCCTTAAAGGCCAAGACTGGAAAATGGTATGATTATTACAAGAGCAATCAACACTTGAGAGAGGAGTATTGAGGAATTTAGTAATTGTTTTCTAATTTGCAACCCTCTACATCCATTGCACCATCACATCCACACCCATATATTGAGTATAAAGGGAAGATAATCATAGAATTTGAATGAAATATGACCATTTCCATCACACATGATATACTAGAGGAGTTACAAGATGAGGAATACATATTTTACTCATAAATTTGGGTCATGGTAAGCCATTATAGCTCATTATTGAAAGTGGGAGTCATAAGAAAATAATTCTACTTAGATGGTGAAGTATTTGAATCCACCTATCAAGCCACACCCACAACCATATAATTTATGATGGTTACAAGAGGGGAGACTCATTCATGTCACTCAATAATTTCTCCTCTCTTATGGCATCAAGCCCTTCAAAAATAATTTTTTTTGTGATGTTGTATCCATGGGTTTTTATGATGTGATTTGGGCCAACCATTTATATGGAAGAAGCATTATGTATATTTTTTTAAGCCTTGAAGTTTCATCATCATTTTTGAATGTCAATACTTTATGATACCAAAGGTATATCCTCCTACCTTTATTTCCTTAGTTACTACTAAACAATTCATAAATATGATAGCCAATAAAATAAAAATTATTCTATTGATGATCAAGCCACAAAGTAGGATGAACATTCATACCCTAAAATTCCCTAACCTTATTGTTGAAGGTGATTCCATGAAAATTGTTAGAAGCCTTCTAGGAATCCAATCAACATCTTGGAATATCTACATATTAATATTTGAGGTAAAGTTATTTCTGAGCTCTTCCCCTAATGTCACCATTCAACATGTCTTTAGGGAAGAAAACCAAGCTGCTGATGCTCTATCTAACTTGGGTGTTTCTTTACCTAACTTTACCATTTGGAATGGAAGTTCTCCCCCACCCCTATTTTATGGTAATCCCACACTGGTTTCATTTTTATAAGATCACTTAGAGTTTATATTTCTTGGTTAGATGCATCTTCTCCATGTTGTGGGTAACTTTCTTTCCCAATTCAAAAAAATGGTGGAATTTTTCTTCCATGCCAAAATATGCTACAATTAAAACTTCACAGGTGTCTCAATCCAAATATTCCACCTCTAATTGGATAGCAATTCTAAAAGTTATGTTTGAAGGTTTCATTGGTCTATGGGATTTTTC
This sequence comes from Wollemia nobilis, assembly GCA_028583015.1. Lineage (NCBI taxonomy): Eukaryota > Viridiplantae > Streptophyta > Pinopsida > Araucariales > Araucariaceae > Wollemia > Wollemia nobilis. The sequence goes on along the minus strand of JAQPPZ010016900.1, from coordinate 317,106 downwards.
TAAGTTTAGAGATTATATTTCTACCATTTATTCTCATTAGTGGCTTCACCTTGATAGAATGAATGCTCAAGGCACATGGAGCTTGTGGTTCAGCATGGAGATTGTCTTTAAAAGCCATATGTGGAGATATTGTAATCACATCATATTTACTGATTACCACTTATGGGATTTTTGTCACTTGGCATATGACATTTTGGAGCTAACTATTTCCTCCCACAGACATGTGAGCATATGCCCTTCTAGATGAGTACAAATATTGTCTATAATATCTTATGGTTTATTTTCCATATCATGTTACCCCTATGAAGGCTTCTTTTACTATCTGCTGAGGCTTCCTCTTTTGCCCCTGTGAGGGCTTCTTTGTTTATTTTTGTCTCTTCTTGTTTTCAAATAAGGTACCTCCTTTTTGTTTCTGATGGTTGGGAGAACTATTCCTAACTAGAATTTTTTTTTAAAAAGTTATGGGAACCTTTCAAAATTCCTATTACTAATAAAAAATTACATGCCCTACACATCATAAGCATATAGATCAAATTGAGGCATAATATGATGACAATAAAATTCATTAATTGGGGTTCCACTTCATTATGACATAAAGCATTCCATAAATTTAGTTCCTAGTTCTCCTCTGTCTAATGCACTTATTAAGCATAGACCGGCCTTTGAAAATCATGAATTTAGAAGGTAGATCCGAGAATTGATTTAAAAAGGATAAGTCAGACCAAGTTCTTCACCATGTAGTTGTCCAATTATCTTAAATACAAATAAATATGGAATGTGAATACTCTATATTGACTACAAAGCTTTGAATAAAATCACTATGAAGAACCATTACCTACTCCCTCAGATAGATGAATTATTGGACAAGCTTCACGGTGTAAAGTTCACTAAAATTGATCTCAAATTTGGCTATCATCAAATACCTATACAACCCATTGATATATGGAAGAAAACATTCAAATCGATGGAAGGTTTATTTGAGTTGTTGGTTATACCTTTTGTCTTGACTAATGCACCTACCATATTCATGAGGATGATGTCCAGTGTTGCTATACCAGATTATTTATGGTTATCAACTTAAATGACATTCTCATATATAGTAAGACATGGGAGGAACATCTACAACATGTTCTATAGGTACTTTAGATTCTTTGAAGACACAAGTTATATTTTAATTTGGATAAGTTCTCATTTTGCATGATGAAGATTTAGTACCTTAGATGATAAAGAGAAATTCTATGTTGATCATAAGAAGATTCAAGTAATTAGAGATTAGCATACCCCAAATACTATAATGCATAACAAGTTTTAACAAATATTTGCATTGGATTTATCACACATTTCTTGGGAACTACACTAATTGACCAAAGAAGGTGCCAAATCCAAGTTCCATTGAATAGATACACAACTAAGGGGATTTGAGAGGTTGAAGGACCAATTGTATTTAGTTCCACGCCTTCCTTACCTTATTTGGATCAGCATTTTAAGATAATCACTATTGATTCAAATGATACATTGGTATTATTTCACATAGCATGGGCATCCAATTTCCTTTCACATTGAAACATTCAATGTAGTTTGAAAATATACCACACATGACAAATAGATCTATGATATTGTCCAAGAATATAAATAGTGGAGGCATGTATATTGGAAAGGAAACTATATTCCACATAGATCATAGGCCTCCAAAGTTCATTCAAATGTAGATCAAAATAAGGAATGAAAGAAATCAAAAGTGGGCCACTTATCTATAACAATTTTATTTGATCATCAAGCACAATAAAGGAAATTCCAAATCAATAGCAAATTATTTGAACCAACCACCAATCATGGAAATCACCACCATTCTTGATTATTGTAGACATCATACTTTTAATTCGTCCACCATGTATAAAGTAGATTCTAATTTTACATATATATATAGAGCACTTCTTATGGATAAGCATATTTCTAATTTTTATCCATTTTTTAACCTTGTATATCATATGGAACATATTATGTACCAACTAGTGAGCACTAAAATATTATTTAGGAAGCATAATTTAGAAAAGGATAAAGTCCACCTAGGATGAAACATTATTGGAAATAATTGAAAAGTACTTCTATCAACCAAAGATGAGGAATGATGCTGAGAGGTACATCAATTCATGTACCTCCTATTTTGTTGCCAAACCAACCAACAAGAATCAAGCACTATGTATACCATTACCAATATCATCAGAGCCTTAGGATCTATCTCCATGGATTTCCTCTCAAGTTTACCTACATATAAGCATGATAATGATTGCACTTTTATAGTAGTTGATTAGTTTTCAAAAATTGCTATCATAATTCCTTGTAAGAAATCTACTTTGGCTAAGGATACTACTATGCTTTATTTTAGTCATGTATGGCTCAACTTTGGCTTTCCAAAGTCCATTATATCTAATAGGGATAGTATATTTCTAATATTTTTTGGTCCATCCTATGGAACATGATGGGCACCAAGTTTACCATGTTCATAGCCTTCCATCCTTAGAGTGATGACAAGGTAAAATTTATGAATCTATTAATTGTATGTCTAATTTGAATATATAGTTCTAAACATACAAACACATGGTATGATAACCTCCCCTAAATTTAACATGGGTACAATCAAGTTGTGCATAGCTCTACCAAACACATCTTATTTTATGCCTATTTTGGATTCCAACCCTTGGCACCCACTAATATAAATCTCCCTATGCCATTCATGGAGTACTAATCCCATGGACAAAAATAAGTAAAAAATGTAGTAGCATAATTTGTGGAATATATTCAACATGTCTAATAATAGGTCCATGACCTCTTGGAAGATACAAATTACAAATACAAGCAACACCATGGCCAAAATTACGCCCCACATCAATTCAATGTTGGAGATAATGTATATTTATGTCATTGAAAAGAGAGACTTACAATATGCCATAGGAAGATCAAACCTCTTTTCTATAGACCATACACCATCATCAAGAATATGGAAGATTTTTTTTGAATTGAGCCTTCCATCTATCTTGGTTTGCATCCAATATTCATTGTTGAACTTCTTAGACCTTATCATCTACCTCTATTAGACACTTTCATAGCAACTGAATAATTGGACATTGAAGAACTCAATCCAGATAGTTTAGCACCAATGAATAAGGATCAAATTTTTGAGACATGGACTAAGACCATTAGAAGGTAATATAGTAGGTACATAGTGGTCAAGGCATGACCAATTGGTCACCAAAGGGAATGACAATTTAAATAAAGAAACAATTTTCTATACCTAATACCAAAACTTGATGCAATGAAAACCATTATTTTTCAAGGGGATAATCCAAGTATGTTACCATTTTGTAGCATGGCTTTATGCTAAAAAATTCCCAATTTGTTTTGATCCCAACTACATTGTTATAGGTATAAATTTGTGCTCAAACTCTATTTTGATCCGTTTAAGTGTTAGAATTATTATAGAAAGAACATAAAATTTCTCAATAACCTCTATCAATGGTAGATTTGTTGACAACTTTATGGGAAAATGCTTTGGAGGCCCTAACAAATGTAAAATAAAACACTTACTAAAAATAGTAATTTTCTATTTTAGATTTCTATAGCAAAAAAATCTCTATGTTGAAACATTAGTAAAAGATAAAAAATAAAAGGAAAATTCATATGTATCTAATTTTTATTTAATATACACTTTGTAACTCATGGAAGATGAACCACCACAATTTTGTATGGGCGACTTTCTGATAGACGGTGACCACCATATGAATATATTGGTGACATCCATATTCAATACAATGGATTTCCAATACACCAATTATTGTATAAAATGAAATACAACCATGAATATAAAAAACATGAGTAATGGATGTAATATCATAGCCTTGCATCTCTTCTTAGAGATTGTTTACATTGTACTCTATTTTTTTAGCAATAAAATCATTCTTTTATTTTACTTATATATTTATGTTCTATTTAACTATGCTCTATTATTTTTTAATTGCACTCTTTCATGATATTTATCAACTCAAAATTATGAGTTTTGGATCAATGAAAATTTTGAGTTTTGGATCAGTGGTATCAGAGTAGTTTGTCTTTCGAGTGTTTGACCATAAAAATAGGATATTGAAAGTTTGGGTATCATACATGAGATCCATATAATTACCTCCCTTATAATTCCATATAGTCTTAGAAAATAAATAGAATGAACAACATCAAGATAGTCAATAATTTTATGGATATGTTGAATGAATCTCTAATGATATAGATGAATGAGATGATGGACTAATTTGCTCAAAATATTCAACAACTTTCTATTGTAATTTTTATAATATCCTTTGCATAGCCTCTCATTGACATAGCACCATTAAAAGCTCTCACATCTTCTAAGATGTAAATTAATTTTGATATTCCTATGTTTGAAGGAAAATTTATTCCTAATATTCTAGAAAATTTGTTGAATTAGTTATCTTCATGCTTCTCTATAAATAAATTCACTAAGGATAAAATCGCTTTTGTACTCTAGAAAGTTTTTCTAGCTATTTTAAATTTGTGGGAAGCAGATTGTAATAGAGTTATAGAAGACAATAAAGATGAAGTAGATTTCATATGGGATAATTTAATGGAGATCATCAATGAATAATATTACCCTATGAGAGCCTATGAAGACCAATAAATGTAATGGCAAAAATTATATTAAGGTAAATACCAATATGTTCAATATTGTATTGATTCTTTCCACTCCATGGTATAAAATATAGGTATTCAATATACTAAAAAACATCGAATACTCAAGTACCATACTAGGCTACATTGGTACATTAGAGAGGATATGGAAATATTTAAATTCAAGACATTGGGAGAGGCATTAAACTTGTCAAATAGAAGAAAAAACTAAAAATAAAAAGAGAATAAAATATAAAAAATCAACACTAAGTACTAGTGAAAGAAAGGTAAGAGTGACTCTCCAAAGAATCAAGATATATGGGTTCATCCCCAAAATAAGAATTAGAAACAAAGAAAAGAATATCTCAAAGGCAAGGAGTTGAAAATGGTGTGATTATCACAAGAACAATCAACACTTGAGGGAGAAGTATCAAGCAATTCCGTCTTTGTTTGTTGAGTTTCAACCCTCTACATCCATTTCCCGATGGCCTCCACATCCATACACTAAGGATAGAAGAAAGTGAATCATGGAATCCAATTAAATGTAAAATTTTCCAACACACATGTTGTAGCAAAGGAGGAATACCTACTTTACTCATAAATTTGGATCGAGGGTAAGCCATTATATTTCACTATTTATGACAAGAATCAAAAGAATATGATCTCTACTTAGATGGTGAAGGATTTGAACCTTCCTATTATATTATATTCCTCTCTGATTATCCTAGTTATTAGACATGGTGTGGACTATGTGGATAGGGTAGAGCATACCTCACATTAAGTGACACAACAAGGCTAGTCCCAAGAGCATGGGGTTAGGCTCAATCAGGGGCTTTCAATATTTTGAAAAAGATTGGCTCCTTCGTAGGATGGTATCTATAGCATACTTTCTAATCTAATATCTTGGGGGGAAGGTAAGAGAGATAAATAAAAACAATTGAAAAGTAAAAATCCTAAGCTAAAGAGGTGGTAATGTTCCAAAGATCAAATATGATCTCCCTATAGGATAGGTCTCAAAGCAATGTCTCTGTGTGAACGTTGTACTCTTCTTGACATAAATTAGCACATAAATAACAAGATTTAAATACACACACAAGCGAAGTAGATCTAGGTATGATTTCTATTGATGTACTTCAAAGTAAACACATGGTCTCTAATATATATATATATATATATACAAGCAATATGTATTACAAAATATTGTGCCTAGAAAAAGGGTTCAATTACCCATAAGGATGCTCAAAATTATGCAAAATACTATATAGAGAGAAATGAAGGGAAATTTTTATAAACTTGATGATCCTTTACAAAGCCTAAAATACTACTATTTATAGATTACAATAGGGAGAGTTTCCCTCCAAAATTTTACAGCATGATTTAACCCTTTCAACTACTTCTTCTAAGGATTCTAAAACTTGAATGAAGATATATTCTACCACTACTTTTGTTATTCCTAGGCTGCCATTGTTGTAGGTTCCATCTCTTCATCTTCAATAGACAACTTACATTTTCTCAAATTACTAGGTTGAAGTGTCCTTGGTAGGTAATATTGTATTTTATTAGTAATGGTACACCACCTTGTCTTATCTACATTTCTAGAAATATATGTAGCCCAACTCATGCATTCCTCTTTTTTTTGGTGTGCTCTACTTATTAAATTGTTTGAAATCCTTTTATAACTTTCTCCTTACTTCTTAGAATTTGTATCTCGTACCATCCGCCTATTGGTACTTTGACTTCTTTTCTTTATTTGAAAGTTTCAAAATTTCAATCATTAGTCTTCTTCCTATATTTAGATTTTAAGGATCGTCCCACCATGATCGCCACTGAAAGCACGAGATTCCGGAAGCTTTTCAGAAAGAACAACTACTTAGATGCATTCGAATTGAAACAGCGCCTAAGCCCTAAAACAAGAAATGAAAGAGGCAAATAGACTGAAATGAGTTACAAAGCTTTAAAGAGAAGTCACAGCCCTTTTATTAAACTTATCCAACACGGTTACAAAATCGCCTCCTCCATTTTTAGGGGCTAGGAGCATTAAACGGATCCGGTTACAATCTTGGTAAGTGTTCTCCTTTCGCATGCCCACATGCAAAATGGGCGGGCCAAAGTGTTGCCGTCGCTGTTGTTGGTAAATCCTCACTTCTTGCTGTTCCTCCTACAATCAAAGAGACAGACAAAGCGTTAGTAGCACCTGTGAGAAGAAAGATAATTGATGCTTTGAAATTGGTAAAAGATGCATACGAAAAACTATCTGAAACAGTAAATAAAGTAAGCCTAAATGACCTAAAAACTTGACAACAGACAGAGTACATCACCAGAGGGCCACTGCCATTGAAACAGTCAGCCAATCTGCTCTTGACTGAAATTTGTCCCTGGGCAGGACGAATTCTACTGTTATTCATCCCTGGGTGAGACGAATTCCAGTGTGTTAAAGCGTCGAGTTGCCACTGCTCCAATGTCGAACCTCGGGACCTCCAAATCACCTACAAACAGAGGGATTATGTGATTGGGGCCATTTTGGGACGACCTAGATGGTTGGATTTCCCCAATTTGGCCTCTATCCTCGGGAATTCAAACGTTGCTATCTACAAGTTAGAAAGAAACCCAAGCGACAAAGCATGACAAAATATGATAAGAATGTTACGAAATTGAAGCAATGAGCTAACTAAACAAAATAACATGAAATGCACTATAAGCTAATGATCTAGAAATGCTTTAAAATGAAACTTCGAAAATGCGGGGGTGCCCAAGTGGGCCTCCCACCATTGGCACTTGATTTCGGCACCAATCCACTAGGGATGGGCCCAAAACCTCTTAGGATTGGGGTGTCGGCAAATTGGTTGTTTGAGATGGTCAAATGTTGGATTTGGGTTGGATTCACGCTTTCAAAATCCACCCAATAACCTCCTCTTCGAAAGAGATTAGTGGATGTGAGAAAGTGAATCAAAAGGATGCAAGTAGGCAATTAATCGGACAGCACTTCGTTGCTCAAAGTTGCCTCCAATCTGTTCTTTTTGAGGTGGGAAAGGCCACCATTTTATAGACCCATGGTGTCTCTTTGGAGGGGCATGCAGGGATGCCATGTGGCAGCCATGCCTTCCCAAGGGGGAGGAGACTCCTCCCTGACTTGGGCCTCCATGACTGCACTTGTGATAGTCCATCAACTGCCAACCTACCCACTTGCACGCGCATGCATGGCAGGGGGCAATAATTGACTGTCCTTGGCTGCCACTTGGCGGCATTTTTCTTTTGCCCGTTTAACACTGGAATTCGTCCGACCGAGATACGATTTCAGAATTCGTCCCTGGGTGAGATAGATCCCAGTTAGTATTCATCCCTGGGTGAGACAAATACTGGACAAAGTGCCAAAATGTGCCAAATTGCTTCTTGACCTTACAAAATTGCTATGAAAGTTGTTAGGACCACTGTTTTACCTCTGAGGGCTGCCCTGGGGGCTGTGTTTGTCAAAGCGATCAGTGTTTGCAGTCACATAATCGGATTGGTGCTATTTTGGTGTCTACAGAAAGTTTCAAAAGTTTGATCATTAGTCTTCTTCCTATCTTTAGATTTTAAGGATATGCTATTAAACCTTTATCTTTTGCCTTAGTTGGTCATCCAAAAAAAATTTGATCTTCTCCTTTTTATTTGTGCATTAAAATTTTTGCCTCAATTTTATCTCTAGGATGAATTTGATGCAACTCTTATCCTCATTTTATTACACCAACTTTACCTTTTGATCTGATGCTTTCCAAATTTATTTGAGGTAAGATCATTTAAATTCTCTTATGGTGTGAAATTTAGGTGATGATATTTAGTCCATGGAACTCTCTATCTAGAATATTTACCATGTATATTACTTTGCTATCATCTTGATTCACTCTTCCTACTAGATGAGCAGTTGGTGTAGAGAAGCTTCACCCGGGAAACTTATTTTTTCTAAATATAGGAAAGTATATGTCCTATAATTTCTCTTTTTGTAGGGTTCCTACAAGTCCTAACCTCTTTCCCAAAGTCATTGATTACTCCTCAAATATCCATCACCATGAGATATTACCTTGAAGGTGTGGTAGAGATACGATGGTTGAGGTGCAAGAAGTTGCAAATCCTCATTTTTGTTGAACCTCCAAAAATTATAGGAATTGTTTAGTTATCAATGAAAAGGCTCATTAGACACCATCCATAGTGGGGTTTAGGCAAAAATATTATGGGATTTTATATGTGATAATTTGGTGATCCACTTGGCCACATAGTATGAGGGTTTTTACACCCTCTTTTACCCTTTGTAGATATTCTCCTCTTGGTGATTTTTTGACATGGAATTTCTAGTAGTTGGTGAAAATTTGAGGGTTCTCTATTCTACACAATGTTTCTCCATGAGATTGAAGTGCAATCTCCCCAACTAAATTATAGTGAATTTTAAATATAGCTTTGGTGGTTCATAGGGGGATTATACTTTAATAAGGAGATGAATCCAAAGCATGTCTTACCATAAGCTAAAGATTCATGAGAATATAGCTTTGGTCACACAAAATAAAATGATGGTTGACCTTCCTTTTATAGCCCTTTATGGGGTGTGAGGCAACTACCCATATTAATTTCATCTTCCTTGATCTTGTGCCTTTATATTTTCATTATCCTATTTTATTAGTGTGAGCTCATATTGTTTTCCTAAGGGTGATGTAATAGGATACTTAATCTATATTTTTTGATATGAATGGAGGTACTCTATTAATCTTCTAAGATTTATGCCATTCTTCTTCGACAATCAGGACTTGGATATTGTTCAATTTTTATGGAGGAAACTACTCTACATGGTAAGGATATAGGGGCTCCGTTAGGATTTTAATCCTAGTCTCATTCTATGTCCTAAAGACCATGAGGGACCAATCCAAATATAGGTACCCCCTAGCTTTAAAGTGAGACATCTTGATAGGAAAATGCTAAAATATGGGGGTAGATAAATTACGGATATATCCTAATCAATTATTAGTATTGGGAAGGAATATAAGGAGAGAAAAAGTCTCTCAATGACTCCCAATATTTGAACTAGGTTTCCATCCAACTACACAAACCTTCTGTTTAAAGGTAGATATATCAAGCCTAATGCATCTACCATTCCTTTTTCTATGATAGATGCACTGAAACCTAAATCTATTATGTTGTTATGGATAAATTTATCTTGATAGATTATGGTCAGATAAAATGGGGGGTTTGGCTTTGCTTAGCTCAAGGGATGAGATCTATAATATTATGGTAGCTTGTTGTTGCCCTTTTTTTTTCTTTTCTTCTTTAAGGAATTTCCTCAAATGCTCCTATACGCGAATGACTAAGATATCCCAAACCAGTACTAGTATCATGGAATTATTTAGATGGTCCACTATGTTGAAATATCTAAGAGATATACCTTTTGGATGGCATGTAGGAGGAAAAATCATGGTTTTTATCTAGTTACCTAGGTATTTTTGGCTTGTTCTGGTGGTGGTTCTTATTACCTCAATATTTCTAGGGTGATATACTTAATGAATATTAGGACTTTGATGGTGCAACTACTAGGAGCCCATAGCTAGTACTAACTACTTGGGCTTGGATACTTGGAATAATTTGGTTATTTTTTGGAATGGCAGTAGGAGGTACAAGTGCCTTTGGCTATTTAGGCACCATAGTGGGGGTTTCCATCTTAGATGGGTTGGCTTGTGCTAAATACCAGAGGTTATTGGGTTTATTTTACCTCCTTATTCTATTACTTATTTCTTAAACTGTGTGAGATAATCTAATTAGACTTGTGGTATTTCAGCCATTATATTATCCATATTGTTAGATGATTTTTAAATCTCTTCTCTATTCCATGTTATAAGGACTTGTTCATAAGGAGCATAATTTGGCTCTAGGAGGGATGGATTTTAAGTTGGTTGTTTTGTCAGTTTTACCATGACTATTAATCATGTGTTGGATGCTTAGGAATACATCATATCAATTATTTCATTGGCAAGGATCCATAATATTTATCCTATGCCACTTTGACTAGAGTAGACATCTAGAGGTGGGAAATACCAAGAGGAAAATTTCTATACATAATTATTCTGAATGGGGAATATTTCCATACCATGATTAGAGAATAATATTTGCAAAAGGGTCAACACCATAACTATTTGCTAATTTTTTCCCTAGGCTTGACCATTTTATTGATTATTTTAAAACTGAGGCCTAGAGTACCCATTTGATGGATATATATAACCTTGATTCCTATATGGGAAAGGGGGTATTGGGTTATTCTGATAATGGTATATTAGGGTATTTCATTCTCTCCTCATGTATAGCACCTCATTGGTAATCAATATAAGCAAATTTTGTGTTGCTTTCTTTTATGGGTCCTCTAGAGTGGATGGGAATAGAGTATGTGAGGTGAACATAACTGTAGGTGATACTAAGGTTAACTAAAATATTTTTGGTTGATCAACCAAGGGAGGTTGGTGAGGGGGTTACATAAGAGAATATAGAGGCATGGGAGGCCTAGGTGTTAGGTTTCCAATCTATATTAGATAATGTTCAACTTGGAAGGCTACACGATAGGCATCTAGTAGGGAGTTTACACCTTAGGCTTTTATCATTAGTGCAATTTGAAAATCTAAGGCCTTCATATAATATATATAAATGCATACCTGAGGGAGGATAAAGATATTTAAGTATTATTTTCTAGGACTTGTGAAACCCAATGTTAAAATCTTCTACTGATCCCCTAGGAGCTCTCTTTATGGTTGAAAATTGTTCCAAGAGAGATACCCCATCTACCTTCTCTTTGAATCTTTAAATAAACAATATACCAAACTAGTTCTAGCTAGCTGTTGAGATAGATTGGAGTGTAAGGTACCATTCTTAGGACTTTTCCTTGAATGATATTTCCAACAATATTAGATCCATATTTTGAGATGATATGTTATGAAGTGTACATAACATCACCATGTTGTTCATATGCTCAATGGGAGTAGTCAGATCCTCCCAAGTGAAGTAAGTAAGGGTTTTAGAGTAGATTGAGGTATCTCCTTCATACTTAATTCAAAGAAAGAGGTTCCAAAGGATCTCTTTAATTATAGAAAGTGATGTTTTTGGTTGGTAAAGTGGCCATATTAGGGTCCTTGTATCCTTTGGTTGTATTAGAGTTACTAGGTGAATACAATTTGTTCTCTAGGAGTAGATAGACTGACTTCATTGAAACCTCAATCTAGTGTTCTTTATAGTGGCTTATTTTGGGTCTTTATTCTTGATTTGAGTGGCTAGGTGAATTAGAGATGCTTCAACAAGTAGCATAGGCAAAGACACTCAATAATTATATTCCTATCTTGTTATTGTGATTATGAGACCAATAATGTGTCACAGGGGTCCCATCAGGAATGTCATTAAATTATTGTCCTAGCTATTAGACATGGTGTGGATAAATCAAATGGGGTAAATCATATCTCGTGTGGAGTGACACAATAGGAATTGTCTTGAGAACATGGTATTTGGCTTAGTCAAGGGCCTCTATTATTTTGATAGGTTGACTCTTTTATAGGATGAGATCTTTGGTGCACTTTATAATCTAAAAAATTGGAGGAAAAGGGTAAGAGAAAAATAAAAACAACTCAAAATTAAAAAACATAAGCTAAAAAGGTAGCAATGCATCAAAGATAAAATAACATCTTCCTGCACAATAGGCCTAAGGGCAATGTATCAACATGAACGTTGTCCTCTCCTTGACATAAATAAGCATAGAAATAACAAGATATAAACACACACATAAGAGAAGTGGGTCAAGGTATGAGATCCACAAATAGACTTCAAAGTAGATGCATGGCCTCTAATATATATATATATATATATATATATATATATATATATATATATATATATATATATATATATATATATTTAAGGCCATGCATATACACATATATATGTATATATATACATACATATATATATGTATGTATATATGTATATATATATATATATATGTGTGTGTGTGTGTATACATACATACATACATACATATACATATACATATACATATACATATACATATACATATATATATATATATATATATATATATATATATATATGTATATATATATATATATATATATATATATATATATATATATATATATATATATAACACATATATATGTGTGTGCACACAAGATATATATACATATACATACATACATACATATATATATACATATATACATATAAATATATATACATATGTATATGTGTGTGTGTGTGTGTTCAAGCAGGATGTATTACAAAAAATTATGCTTGTTAGAAATAGGCTATTACATCATTTGAATTATGTAAATGTACCTTTATTGGTACATACTTAGGACATTAGATTACTTTAGGGGGAAGTTATCTAGTTACTTCATGCAATGTAATAAATGCACAAGTGTCAAAGTGCAAGTTGTATATGTACAAGTTGTCCCTTGCACATCTGGGTAGAGTTTTGGCCAAGGAACCTATTTCCTATATAAAGGGCCATAGACATAGACATAGAAATATAGAGACACACATAGATAGAGATAGTGTAGTGTAGACTAGAGTGGCATGATGTAGCAGTGTGATGTATTATGATGGGGTGTAATATTCTCAATTCCCATTCTTGAGTTGTAGCTATATTCATGGAGTGTTCATTTCCTCCACAACTAATTTTGTAAACATCTCCATAATTTCTATTTATAGTACATTTTCTATCATCTCATAAATTTACTTTATTTCATATTATTCTGCATCTTGTGATTGCTATCTTCCATTCCATGTTGCATCAAAATCTAACAGTGGTATCAAATCCATGGTAGGTCAATAGGGAAACCACCATTATTATTGACCCTATTTTTTTTGACAACCTAACATGCCATTGGACTAGTCACTGTCAAAAATACTCATAAGAGTCTAGGTGGTAGAATTAAGGAGAGCGAAAAGTAATGACTAAAAAAAATCTTAGATTTTAGAATACTGATATTGCATATGGCTAGAGTCTTTCCACAGAGTTTCAAGGGAAAACTTGTGAAGACTAGGACTCAACATTTGATCCACTATTTTGATGAATCAACTAGTGAAGCTCATCTAAGAGATCTAGAGAAACTAACATGAAGGTTCTATTATTGCAGGGATTTAATACTCAGATGATTGGGACACCTCCTACAATAGAAATTCAGGAGATTTCAATTTCGTTGCCCAAATGTCGGAGTGAATTCATAGTGTAGAGATTAGTTGCTATATGAGAATACTATAGAAGAGACTTCTGGAGTAGAATTGTAGTGATGTTAGGAGATAGAATATATTCATTTCTAGATTAGAAACTTCACAATAAGAAAATCTCACAAAAGCCTTGATCTAGAAGAAAATGCCACAAAAGCCTCGATCTAGAGGGAAAAGCCACAAAAGCCTTGGTACTAAAGAAAATACCACAAGTCTTCACACTAACTTATAAAAAGTTAGGATTCAAATACATCAAAACAATAACTCCCCATATAACCAAAGTTTAACAAAATGACACATGTCAAGAAACCGTCATAACAAGCATACACCAAGGACCACCCGAAGTGCATATAGCAGGAATAATCAAATATTTGGTGGGGGGTGGAAATTGTCAGTGTGGCCTAAATATTCCCATCTGTCACCTTTGTGAGGCGCACCTCATCCAGTAGTCATACTAGCTACCTCATTATTGGCACACAGATCAACATCACAATCATTGTTATATGGGTTTGAGACAACCCCCATCCAACCACCAGATCAGAAGGTTCTGGACAAGCATCCCAGCCTGAAGGATTCACAATATTGCCCCACCCTACAACTGGGAGGTAAGGTTGTGGCTCCGGACGAATATCCCATCCACTATGAGGACGAAGGGAGGAAGATTGCCTTCTAGAAGAACTAGTAGAAACATGACCACGAGAAGACCTCTGACTCTGAGAACTCCAGCCCCACGACCAGGAATGCACATGTTTCAAAAGAAGGCAGCTAATCAAACAAGGGGTATTCGCCTAGTAGTCTAGCAAGGAATGTAAATGTTGAACTTCAACATTCACTTTCTCCACTTGATTAATAATCTGTAACCAATAGTCGTAGAAAATAGCAAGTTTGTCAGCCAGAGAGAAGGAAGTAGAGGCCTGAAGCCGAGCAAAAAACTATATTATTTTGTGTTTTCCATAAATGATAGAGAATGCTGATATGAAAAATATGCCACACTTCACTCAGTGGTTCTTTAAAAACAAGCGGGTCCCCCAAAATGGCATGAACCCACAAACATCCTTTCGCCAAAAAGGGGTTAAAAAAAGAAAGGATCCAAGTCCAAGCTTCGTGAGCTTTTTGACAACTCCAAAAAACATGTATGAAGTCTTCTGATTCATTACAAAATGCACATTTAGGGTTATCCACCCCAAGATGTCGTAACCTATTGCCAATAGGCAATCCATGATGCAAGAGACTCCAAGCAAAATAACCTTGCTTGGGTTCATTATATGAGGCCCACACAACTGAAAATATCAAACTCCAGCAGGATTGCGAGGAGACAAGACCCCATATATAATTAAAAACATCAACCATAGGAACATTATGGGAAAGCCAAGAATACCCTATAGAAGGTTTATATTTAGAAATTTGAGTATGTGTTGGCCAAAACCAATCAGACCACCAAGGTTTCTGGAAATGCTTACCAATATTGGCCCAGACAAAAAAGGGAATTTTATCAACAACTACATCAAAGGTAGTTTTATCATCCTTCTTAAGTCCATATTTATGCCGAAACTGATCCCAGGATAACCAATTCCTGGTATGCAAATAAAAAAAATCAGAAAAGGAAGAAATTCCTTTCTTGTGAAACCGAAGAGCATGAATCCATTACTTTTGCCAAAGGCAGATCTTCAACAGTGACAACAGGGGACCACCAAGGGTTAAGAGAAGAAATTGATGCCCCTTCTGCTTTACCTTTACCATGCCAATTCAGCCAAGGTTTGAAAGCTTCCCAAGCTTTCCAAATACTCTTAATCACAAAAGAACCTGAAATTTTAAAAGGAACAGGGGCTGTTAGAATTGTCTAAATATTCAAGCCCTTCCAAAATTTCTTGCCCAAAGGAGTAATTTCAATTCCATCACCACTTTCACTTTATCCAATTTTAATCACCAAAAAACGTAGCTAATATCTTTGAAAATGATTGGTGTATGATATGCTACTTGGATAGATTTTTCTATAAATTTGCTCCTTCACTTTTCTCAGCTAGAAGCATACATACTTCTAGGTAGGGCATCCTTACCTCCAATTAGGACTTCCAAAAAAATTCCTACCATGCTACTTAAATTATCCTCAAAAGAATCCTTTCTTGAGGCTTGGAATAAAAAAGGTGAGGTTTGATCATTTCTTAAGGATGTTACCTACTTACACTTATAGCACCCATTCTCTACTATTCCCCAAATATTTAAAATAATGAAAAGTGAGGCTCAGTCCCTTATACTCACTCTCATAATTATTGGAATATATTACATTATTTGGTACATGTTAATGTGCCACCATGGGTACATCTTTAGATTAAGAGTTTATCTTAGATTAGGATTTGAGTATTTACTTTATACAATTAATAAATGCACAAGTAAGATTAGAATGTGCAAAGTATTTAATAATGTAAATGTGCATCATAGTCCATGTGCACATGAGTCCATAGGATAGGAACGTGAAGAGCCATAGAAATATGGAAGGTCAAGAGTCATATCACACACTATATATTGGCCTTGGTGTGAGAAAGTAGATGAGAGAAATATATATCATTTTATCATTTAGTGGAGTAGAGAAGAATGCAAGTTTGAAGTAATGTAGATCTTGTATGAAACATGGAGTACTTGAGATATTCATATTTTGTATGAAGATCATATTTTCGTGAGCATTCATTAATGGAAGTTTTATGAGTTATTTTAGAATTTTCTTATGAGTTTTACATGCTTAATATATTGCCATTATCATAGTTTCAATATTGCATGCTCATTTTATATTTTATGGTTGATTTATCATTAAGTATCTAATATCAAATGCTAACAATGGTATCATAGCACAAGGTAGATTTATAGGAGATAGGAATAGCCACAAGAGAGATTGAGAGGATATAGGAGATCTCATTTTAAGAATTTTTGAAATTACTATTTGGCTAGTCTTTCCATAGGGTTGCAGAAAAACTCATGAAGAATAGGACTCAACATAGATCTCTTTTACACTATATTAAAGGATGATTACTGATTTTTATTTGTTTATAGATATCTAGAGATTTGCATGGATTTACTTGCTACTATCTAAAGTTTTTTACTATAGAAAACTAGTTTTCAAAAATTGAGAAGCTTCCTACAATGGATAGAGAAGAATTTTATCTTTGATTACCTCAAAGTCTATGTGCTTTCCTCATGCAGAGGTTAGTTCTTTCTTGTAGAAAAAGTAAAATATTGAAGAAAGAGGAGACTCAAGTAAAAGGTCCACATTGGAGATAGAAGATAGAATATTGAAGGAAGATGAGACTCAATAAAAAAGAGTCTGATAGAAGATTGAAGACTGTATATTGAGAAAGATGAGACCCAAGAGAAATTTCCCATTGAAGAACTTCCAGATTTAGAATATTGAAGATTGAAGATAGAGGAGGACTAAGAAAATTACCATTGAATATTTGAGAAGCTACAAAATTTGAATACCCAAAATAAGTGATCTCAAGAAAAGTTGGAAGGAGAAAGAAGGAGGCTATAGAAGCTCTATTGAAGGAAGTTCAAGAAGTGTCCATTCAAGAATATTTGAAGAAATCATAAGGGAGAATATTTCTAGCAAGGATAAGCTTTTGATAAAGAGGAATTTGGGACAATTATTGCCATCCGAAAACAAGCCCAAAAGGAAGAAGGATTTGGCAAGAATTTTGCCAAATTTTGAAAGAGATTCTTGAAGACCTCAATACATTCAGATTCTTGAGAAGAAAGCCAAAAAATAGGCCAATTTTAAAGTCAGAATTTGACAAGGATATTGAAGGAGAAAGGAACTAGAAGAGGCCACCAGATTTGAGAGTTAAGGCCAACAAAATGAAGGTGAAATTAGCTGCATCAGAAGTTGAAAATTTCATAGTTTAGGACAACAAGAGGGCAAAAATTTAGGTAGCACTAATAGCTGCAAATTTTAGAGTTAAAGAAAGCAAATTTGAAGGAGAATTGGAGCCATAAAAACAAATTTTTGGACAACAAATTAAAGGCTAAAAAATAGAAAAACTTGGGCAACAATTAGAGCTGCAAAATTTACAAGTCCAGGGCAGTAAATAGGTGAACCCAATCACCAAGAGAGCTTGCTACAAGGGGGCCAAAATCAAGTTTGAAAATAGATGTTTTTAAAGTTTTATATCCAAGCATTTAAACTGGTTTGTTTTAAGGTTATATTAGCACCATATTAGAGCCATCAAAGTTAGAAAAATAGAGCTCTAATGTTTAGTGTCTCCAAGGTGAAAAAGGAGGCATTTTGGTTATCTTCAAGGCTGCACATTTTAATAGCATAGAGAAAATTATATATTGCATAAAAGAAAGAGTTATAAGGGAATATATCATTAGTTTCAAATCATTATATAGAGTCAACGAAGTGTAGATTTTCCTAAGTCCTATTGAGCAAAAGAAAAAGCCTCAATAGTGAACAATGGAAACATAAATTTCTAGTATTTAAAGACATCAAGAGGTGTGCTAAGTATTGAAAATATTTTTATGAAGGTAAGTTATCAAAGGTGTAGAAGAACTACCATAAGCAATGCCATCAAGGATATAGCCATTTGCACTAAGAAAGGTAACATAGAGCACTAATAAACAATCATTGTTTGATCAAAATAGAGTTTAAAACCATCATCATATTGCAAGGTTGAGCCACCAAGGTCATACCACTAGCGTGAGAAGAAGGTGCATAGTCTCATTGCCACCAATAGCATCACAATATGTGGCATACAAATGAACAAAATAAAAGAGTGACTATTGAAAATCTTAAGCACCATTAGCACCACCATAATACCTCCAAGAAGTTGAAGAGCCACCACCTTGAAGAAGGCACCACCAAAGTAAGAACAAGCATCATTACCAAGAAAGAGAAGGATACCTAAATTCATAAGGTGATGAAAGAAACCATAATACCAATTGTTGTTACAAAGACATAGAAGAATCAAGTAGAGACATTTAAGGAGAAGGATCAGGATATTTCAAGGTTTAATAATATGTTATCAAACTACATAAAGGAGAGAAGTACAAGAGAATTACTAAGAAAAGAATGAAGGAAATCATGCTACATTAAGGTGTCTAGAGTGTTATTGAGCAGAGGAGATCATAACAAGCGTTACAAAGAAATAAGTAGATGTAGCTTGAAAAAGGAGCACCACTAGTTGGAAGAAATTAGAGAAGTAAAGAGTTTTATTACTGTAAGGGAAGAGAAACCCCTACGTTGCATGTTAGACAAGTCATACAAGATCACTCTTAAGATAAGAGTGTAACATAGGTGAAGGTAGTGAAGCATTTATTAAAACCAGTAGCATGAGGAGAGTCAACATCATAGAAGGATATAAGGTGTTAAAAGAAGGAGCATTAAATACTGGTGTCATAGTGCATCGAACATAATGAAGTGGAGAGATTAAAGTGCAAAATATCATTGCATATGTGCTACATCAAAGGGAAGAGAAATATGTTGTTTGGAGAGTCAAAGCTTTGTGTCATAGTGCATTGAATGCATCATAGTGGAAGAGGAGCATCTTAAAAGCACAAGTTGGAGTATAAAGCAAGTGAGATAAGGATTTGGAACACTATATTAAAGGAGATAATAAATATTTAGTAGAATTTAAAACCTTTGCAAAAGTTACAAGGCATAATATTGAAGTCAAGTTAATTAATTTATTATACTCAAGGTTGTTTTAATAAAAGGAGAAATAAGGTATAAATTTGAAACCTTAGAAGTATTATTGAATACCTTGAAATTTTTGAAGAAAGAAGTATTTAGAAATATTTTTGAAATTACCTCATTCAAATTGCATCGAAATATTATTTGCAAATACCTTTGTTTCTAAATTTCCTACTAGGGAGTTATAAGGAGTTCAACACCAATGTCTACTTAAAAGAATACAATGAATGATAATATGGAAAACATCATTAAAAAGGAAAGGGTAAATGCCATAAAAATTGGAATCAAGAATTTACTTACAAATTCTGAAGGAAACTTAGATCTTACTTCAAAATTGATCTATGGTGAAGCCTTAGAATAAAAATTTAAAACTCTGGAATATTATCTACATGCTAGAATCATTGAAGCAATTGATAATGAAAAAAATGATATTCTAATTCCTTTAGACATTGGTAGCATATTATATATGACATTACTTACATTCAAATATTACAAAGAAAAAAATATGAAGCAAAAGGAATTGATTGAATTTCTTAAAGAGAAAACAAAAATAGATGAATCCTTCTTAGAGAAGATATTTCATTATTCATGCAGTATTGATACTTCAAGTTATTCTAACTCAAGACCTTATCATGATGCTTTAAGTGATTGCTCATAAGATTGTATACTAAAGAAGACTTGTGATAAGAAGGACAAAGGTAAAGAGAAAATATTTTTGCAGGAATTTGATGATAGCATAACAATTCTTGAAAGCACAAAGACTGACTCTAATGATGAAGATAAATAAGAAGAAGAGGAACCTGACAAGGGAGGCATACAATGCAAAGTAAATTGAAGAAAAGATGAAGACCATATTGAATACTGAAGTCTTCAATAACCGAATAATGTAATAAAGGAGATGTTGAAATATATTACATTATTTGGTACATACCAATGTATCACCATGGGTACTGTAACATCCCTCCCATTTTACTATTTGTCTGCTTGCTATTATCATTAGAATGTGGTATTGCTCATAAGTTTTGTGAAGTGGTGTTCACCCTCAAACAAGAAGATGAGTTAGGACTAGTACTCTCTTAGAGGTGGAAAGTTAAGGATTGTTTTCATAAGGTAAGGAAGGATATGATGGATAACCATGGCCCCGTGAGTACATGGAAGCTCATAGATAGATTCACGTAGTTGCATCCATATTTTGCATAATATATTTTACTATTGTTGAAAATCAAAATATTATGTTTAAACTAATTATTGAATGCTTTTGAAATAAAATAATTTATAAAATTAACTAAATAATAAGATAATAATAAAAATAACAAATATAAAAGAATATAGTAAAAACTAATATAAATACGTAATTGTTTGCATTATATGATGTAAACCCTAAGTAATGAATAATAATTCTTTAATAATTTAAATCACCACTTGGCATACATTTGATCCGAAACTTTTGCATGAGTCAGTCCACTTGTTCAGAATTAGAATACCTTTAATTCTTATATATTGTGGATGCATAATGGCTTGTGATATGCTGGGTAATTTTCAATGTCATTGTACCGCCATGAAGAAGGTAAATTTGGGAGTGAAGAAGGTAGGTCTTTATTTTACAGGTCAAGAGGTTTATTTTCTAAATGTGTTTATTTTCTAAATGTATATGACATTTATATGTTCCTGTAAAGTTTAGAAGATTGCTTACACTCTTGCTTTGCTATTGGTTGTTTTTCCATTTTATTTGGTTGTCTGTGAATACTTACCTAAGAACCTTTAAACCCTGGTAAATAGATGAAATGTATATCAAATTGAGAGATTGCTAAATTTAGGAGATATCTATTGGCTCTTTAAGAAACAGAACCTATATATAAATTTAAAATCGGAAAGCTAAAATTTAGACTTATGATGTATGTTTTGTGACGTATTGCTTGAGTTGAACAATTGGTAGAATTTTTGAATGCATTAAGTGTAAAATAGAAGCATCTAGGAGTTAGTTGTATTGTATACATAGGGGCCATGTCTGACCCTGCATGCTCCCAATCCCATGCTTTTCGGCCTCACTAAAAACCAGCTTATATTTACTCAAAACAGTGAGTTAAATATGTCATACCAGTGAACAATGCTATTTGATAATTATTTATGTATTATGATTTGGTAGGTAAAATTTTCATATCAGCTTATCACGATTATATGTAATAGACACAGCAGAAGTGCTCTTTAGAAAATTATTCTATCACGTAGGTTTTAATTAATGGTTGTGTTCGAAAGTGATACTAGTGCAATGTTTGTTCGATTTTAGTTTCGTCGTATTTTTATATTGAATGTTTAAAATGCTGAATGAGTCCTCTTACTAGTCACTTGGCACTAGAAGAGTAAGTATGATGATATGAACAATCACTTTTCTAGTTAAGTCCGTGTCCTGTTTAGTCTTTAAAAACTTACTTTAAATATCTTAAAAGGTTTATGGTTGTCTTTCAAATTTGTTGTTCACTATCAGTATAACTCATCTTTGTCCATCCACTAGAAATAGGTATAAATTAATAAACAAATTTATTTGTAAAACACTTAAGCAATGGGTTTTGTTATTTCTGTTCTCTTATTAATTCACATAATCTCTATTAGGATAGAAAATTTGAAACTGAAGCATGGTTTTATCTCATTATCAAGGCTGAAATTTTTCCTTTCCTCTAGCGGATGTAAATGTATGATTGTTGTGGACCAACTTAACCCAACTCAAACCATAGTTCGCTAGGGTTTCTCCCATCCTAAAAGAATAGGATAGCCGTGAACGTAAATGATTGATGCCGCAGCCGAATGATGCTTCGAACTCAGTTCAAATAAATAATCAGACCTATGAAATAGATTTGTTTTGATATAAAATTTATCTCATATATAGTCCTTTGAATTATCTTTTATATAATCAAATAATCACTCTAATTAGACTTATTTTGATTTATGTATGCTTAAAATACTATTCATATATATTGACTAGCAGAATCCACTTTTATTTGAAGGAATTTTAATCAAAAGATGATGTTGCCCTTTTTGAAAGCTTATTGGGTCACTATACCTTATCCCTTTGTCTCCTTATCCCTTTGTCTTTGTCACCGTGAAATGTCATCGATCCATTTGGATTACAGTAAAATTGACATACAATAATGTCCTATAGAGTTTCGCTTTTACATGCAAGTTATTAATCCTAATAAATTTATAACTACCAATTAACCTTTTAATATTTTAAAAATGATTATTTTTCTCATACGATAATAATAAAACATGTAATAACGTTCATTTTCAGATGTTTCCTGTCCAAGTTGTAAATGGAATAATTTTAAAAATAAAATATTTGAAAATTATTTATAGAATTCATCCATGTCTTAAATTCTTTATTAGGTTCTTGGGTATCAATTATTTTCTAATGTTCTAGATATTTTAGAGTCTAACATGATCTCCTTATTGGTTGCTTAGGTAGCTGAGGTAAGATATTTTTGTGATGTCAAAGGTACACTTGTCGATGACATCTTAAATATTACCTTGGTACAAGGTGTTCAAGACTTGGCACACATGCTAGAGGTGTTCTTGTATAATATGATTCATTAAGCACATAAATATCATTGATGTATTGTTCAAGCCAAAGGAAAAAACAACTACTTATACAATTCTTCTTTTCTTCTTTGGTCTTAAGAATAACTTTAATATGTCTATTTGATTGTTAGGAACTTAATGGTAGCCAAATTTGAGGTTGACCTTGGTGAAATATAATGTCCCTAATAGTTGATTTAGTTGTTCTTTAATGTGTGGCATAATTTATCAATTCTTAATGGTGATCTTATTGAGATCTAAATAGTCAGTACATAGCTATTAATCATTTTTTTGTCCTAGCAGAATATAATTATCATATGACAACAAGTAAGGGTAAATATTTCTTTGGTTAAATAATTTTCATATCTATAATCAAAACTTATCATATAATGGTGTAGAGAACAATTAAAAAAAGTGATCATAGGATCAGGTTAATTGAATGCTTCATTGAGTAGGATAATTGAATGCTTCATTGAGTAGTATAGTGGGATTTCCTTGGGGTTCTTGAAAATATAAGCATATGGGTAGAAGAGCATCAATTTGCTAGGATTTGGTAGTGTTTAGTAGTTGGTGTGCTAAGGATGAAATTTTTGGTTTTGGGGTTAAACCATCAAAAATATAAACATATGAGATCAAATTCTTCCATTGCTTTATTGATAGTAAAGTTACCTCCCTCTTGGAGAGACATTCAAAAATCTTGTAGGTCATCTCTCTTACGTGAATTGGCCATTATTATGAAAAGTCTTTCTTCATAGTTTACCTTGTGATAAAAGAGTTAAGGTCTTTTAGGTAAGACATCATATATGTCTAATGTCATTATGTCAGCCTTAATATAATATCTTTCCCTTTTCTAGCTTAAGGTTGAAAATGCATTATAGTCTATTGGCCAAGGTACTTGACTATGTCTTGTGTGATGATGTTATTTTGGCTCCTCATTGATTACACTTCACCAACAATGGGCATAGAAGATGAATTTTATTTTTCAATTGCTCAAAATTTGAGGTTTTACCTTCTCATCGAGTTCTTGTCATTAGATATATGGTGTCTACCTCCTAATATTTATTAAATGTCAATATATAGCTATTCTCCTTTAGATAATATACTAATATCTTCTATTGAGTCCAACACTTTTATTTATTATGAGTGCATCTCTTATGGTGGTTGCATCATTTGTCATTTTTCTTAGGATAACTTATAATTGGATGGCATAAGAGGTTCCCTAAGAATGGGCATCCTAGGTGAGTGAGAATTGGTTTGTTTTGGAATAATCATCAAACTTTCTATTTGGTTTTTTACCTGTCTACCAAATTATCTCCACTTTAGTAGAAATGAACTCCATCTTATATAAAATATGATAGTACAAGTAGTTGATGAACTTGAGCACTAGGTGTCTTTCATATTTATTATTGCTTATAAAATTGAGAGATCAACTCATTAGTCTATTACTAGAAAAAATGATCTCTATATTATCACAACTATTATTTTAATATGTACTCATATTTCTCATATTTCTAGTGGTGCAAGGGTATAACTCCTCATGAACCAACTAAATAAGATATATATTTATATGAAAATATGATATTTCTTGACTTATCCATCTTGTTGCTAGTAGCTTCTCCCAATGGATAATAAATTTTGACATCTTTGAGGCCATAAAAGTGATCTCAAATTTGAGAACTAATTGTTCATGTAATATGTCTTATTCATAAAAGTGTTCAACTTGTTGACATTGATTTGAATTGATAGGTCTATATGTCAATGTTGAATTGCACCTTAAAAGGCCCTTCACTCTAGAATGGTGTAGGGTTAGTAGTTTTCTAAATATAGTGGTTCTTCATTCCTCTAGATCATCTTGAATAAGGTGCTTGATACCTTGGGGTTTTGATCTCAAGTTGAGATGTTGACTCTATCATTGCTTTAATTACTTTGTAAATGAAATGTGCTTTAGGATACTTATATGTGAAACATGGTGTCATGCCTTGCTTCTTGGACCAAGAATGTATGTGCATAAACATCCAACAAAAAAAACTTACAACAAGGTCTTATACATGTAAAGGTGTCAATAGGGAATGATGGCATGTTAGGTATCTTATGATTCAAGAAATACATGAGAAGTGCTTTGTATTTTCCTCTCTTTGGTGAATAAAATGAAGCTCTAATACTAGCTTGTTCCACATGTGAGGGCCTAGGATTATCTACATGGAGGAAAACCTATACGAGGGCCTAGGATTATCTACATGGAGGAAAACCTATACGAGATGCTAGTGATGATTATCAAACTATGGATAAAATATTATTGTGAATGTTTGTCATATTTCTATGAAATGCACCTTAATATCTAACACCAGATAAATATATATAGAAAGATGTTACAAATGTAGAACTAGAATTGCTACTAAAAACTACTACATTAATCATGTGATTTCATCATAAGCACCAAATACAAAGTGGTGCTACAAGGTGGATGAAACTATATTCTAAAGAGGTGTAGTAACAAGGAGAGAAATAAAAGAGAAGACAAGAAGAGTCCTAGGTTATCATTTTCTAGTTGTTTAGAAGAATAAATCTTAAGCTACATTGATATAGAGAGAATGGGCAATATTACAAATAAGTTGAAAAATAGAGAGAATGGGCAATATTACAAATAAGTTGAAAAATAGAGAGAATGGGCAATATTACAAATAAGTTGAAAAATAAAATTGTTTAGATTTAAGTGTATCTTAGTGGTATTGAGAAACAACAAAGAATTTTTTTATATTTGAAATCCACTTGTCATCACTTGTCAATTCTTGAATCTTGTCAATTCTTGAATCTTGAATTGGATAAGTGGCTAAAATAGTCTAGAATAGTTGATTTTAAAAAAATATTGTATTCAAATTAAAACAAATTTTTATTTATATTAAATGTTAATAATTGTATATTTATTAATGATATCCTTTTTAAAATTCAATTTCTCTAAATAGTGTAGCTAGGTCTCTTATACCTATATATTTCTATTTGTGTAATTACAATGTCTCATATGCATATTTATATATGTTTATTATAATTTTTTTGGGTAATATTAAGAAAAAAGGATTTTTAAGAGGAATCCCTCAAAATTTTACAACTCCACCAACTCCACCAAGGTATAAAATAACAAGGAAAACCAAACATACACAAGAAAACCAAAGAAAATCACCCAAAAAGGGGACCTACCAAATTACAAACCTCACAATGGGTCCAAAAATGACCCAATACTCCAGGCACTAAACCAATAAGATTTAAACAAATAAAAATAGCCACATAAACATGTGGGCCGCACTACACCATAATTTTTACAATTTGCATATAAAATTGAGCAATAGTAAGAGAACCCCAATTATCCCTCATAAAAGAATCACTTTCTAGGGAAGGAATTGATAAAAAATAAAGGAGACTTATACAATAAAATTCAATAATAGATTTGAATCCTGCCCAAATGAAGTTCAAATCAAAAATCTATTCTGGGATCCAAAAACCATATGATGAAAATAGAAAGTCGATAAAATAGGAGTACCTTTCGAAAACCAAAATTTAATAAAACAAGGACTCCTACCACACTAGGGAGCCTAGATGCAATGCTAGAGGCTTACCCAAACTGAGTGACCAAAAGCAACACATGAAGCTTAATTATTCTTTCAAATGAACTAGGATGGGTCCCAATAGCAGCAAAATACCCATAAAATAGTAGCAAACATCCCGCACCCTATGAGGATCGAATAATAGCTATCCTAAAAATAAGGAAGGAAGACACGAAAAGGAGCATCAAGATAACCAAAGCTAAAACTGCTCCAAAGGAAACTTGGAAACACTTTACTATAGATATTTGAGAGATTTTGAGTCAAATATAGAGAAGTATCCTCCCTCTAGCACTTTATATATGAGCAAGTGCACATAACAAAAGGTACCAAAACCAGGGTACCAAGAATCCTATGGAGAAATCCAACGAATTGATTTACATGGATATTGCAACCCATTCTTACACTAGAAGAAACATTTGGAAATAGTGTGACTCCCACCAATCAAGAACATGGGGGAGGACCAACACCACTAAATATTTGAGCCTTCTCCTCCAAAAAAAACTCTTGAAGGTCAAGGAGCAGGATTTTAAGAACCCAGAACCTTGAAACCTATGAAGCTAAACCCCATAAGCAACCAATAAAATAAAAACCTCAAATCCTGTGGGTTCTAACCCCACAAGTATGTAGAAGAAAATATTACCCACAAGGAAAAGAAATCAACATCTACAATTTATCCAAACACTACCCTCCGAAGACGCAAAGGCTAATAGCCCACTGTATAGACCAATGTCCAGCCACCTATTCAGCAATAAAACTAGAATAGGGGGCTCTCTCGACCCCAACATAGGTAAACACTTACATGAGCTCCTCCACCTACAATACAAGGGGTAAAAGCACTGCCATATATAACCCCAGGCATCAACTAAACAAAGGAGATAGGGTACCCAAAAACTAGCTAGCCCCATTCGCATAACTGTGATTACCATAGTAGGCTCAAAATCTAGAAGTAAATTTGGCTCCTTATTGTCACTCTCACCTATGTACCACAATGCTCTTCCACATCTCCTAGGGGAGGCCTTCATAATTTTTGGGACTACAATAAGCGCACAATATAGCAATAATTATAGCTCCTCAACATCGCCCTCACCTGCGTACCACAACGCTCCTCCACATATCCTAGGGGGAAGACTTCATAATATTTGGGACTGCAGTAACAAGCTTGGAATCCAAAAACAATTCTAGCTCCTCAGCATCACCTTCCGTTGCATACCACATCTAGTATATGTTTATTTAACTTGAGCAAATGATATATAAATCATCTTCATATAGATTTACAAATTAAGAATTTTCAATTTTATTAACAAGAAACTAATTGTAATTATACATATTTAAATTAAAACTTAGATTGTTACAATTTTAAAATTAATTAAAAATATTTATACTTTTTATTATTTTTGATTGGTTATATAGGATTGAGACTAAAATTCCATGTATTACATCATAACCATATATTGGTATTATAAAAATTTAGTTATTATACATGTATTTTTCTAAGGTTTGAAATTGGGTCTCTTCCTTGAAAGTTGAAAAATTTAACCTATTCTTATTTGATAAAATTATTTACACTTTAAATAATAATAATTTATTAAATTTTCAACCTATTCAATTTTGGAAAACAAATTTTCTTGATGACCTTAAAATTTTGGACATTGAATTTAGATAGCATCCGAAATAGCATCCGAAATAGGATTGGATCCTGGATTTCAATCTTTTGGATTTGGGTAGTTTGTTTCTCCAAGGTGAGAAGACTGTAGAATTTTGAATTCAAATTCAAACCTGATTGGCGTTGATTATATTAAGTCCCATAAAAGGAAAAATAAGAAAATGGGAAAATGACATAATTTTATTATGCCTATTGGACAACTATTCTTCTCAAGGATTAATGATCTTGATTTGTGGTTTGTCAGGCGGATCAGTAGAAAGCTGGATGAGGGGCATAGGCAAGATTTCAAGTGTGGGAGAAGATTTATCTTTTATCATTCCCTAAGGTATCAGGGTGTTGTGGTGTCGTGGATGATGTGGAAATCATTGGACGATATATCTTCTCACCGATGGACAGAAAAGCATATTCCCTTGAAATTTTGGAATGATTTGGATTACACATTTAATATGGTGCCCTTTATTCTAGAATGGTGCGACTTGAGATAGATTGTTCTGAGCTAATTTCTTAGGAATAATTGCACCTTGTGGCTCACCTACAGGGAATGCGATGAGAGAATCATGAGCCTTCACCCTTGGGATTGGTATTGATCTGATAAGTCCAATATTAGTCTCTTTCCAAAGCATTTTGTAGTCCTAAATAATGCAATTTTCCTTGGTGGAAATTCCAATAAGTGTGTTGGCAGATTAGTGGTAGTGGTGTTACCCATCCCATGCTTAAATATTGCATATTTTTATGGGCAAGTGCATCGTTAGTCCATCCTGTGATGGACATGAATATCTACGTGTGCCTGGAGCATGTGTTATATAAGCAAAGAGGTCAGATCTTCTCCTTCAATTCTATTCTTTTCTCTTTTCGTGTTAATTTAGGGTGGGTAAAAGGTGATAATTCTATCATAATTTCTTTGAGTGATGTAAGGAAGAGTGTGATTATAGTTGCCCTAATACTGGATCCTTAATCTCTTACGGTGGACGGTGGACGAGGAGATCCACAAGATCTTGAAAAGAGGGAATGTGCTCCGGTGCTTGTTGAAATTTAATGGCCACCACCGGGAGATGGACAAGAATTTGTCTTACTCATGGTGGGAGGGGATGGTGAGAGTGGGTTCAATGAAGTTTGAGATTGATATTCTCATTATCACTGAGGTGACAGGGCTTGTGGTGGATGGTTTGGTTCATAACGGGGATAAGCACTCCCTGGTGAAACAAATTCAAGTGTTTATGTGTGGCGAAGAAGAGTTGACTAAAACCCACAATGGGTTTAAAAGTAATTCCCTTAAAGCCCTATGGGATGGTGTGGTGCTAGTGATAATGCAATATTTTACTCTTTATGAGAATTTGGAGATCTTGAGAAGCTACCATTTCATGATTCTTAACCATTTACACTATAAGAAAACAATGAATATCCTGTCATTCCTTTTTTAGTCTTTGGTGAGGACAATTTTAAAGGTTAAGAAAAAGGTGGCCTCTGATATGCTACACCAAGGGCTGGTAAAGATGATTTTTGATCATGTGGTTAATCTAAGAGGTCTAGATGGTGAAAATATCCTTAATATTGTGGTCAATATTCCTATTCTTATGGTGGGTTATTCGACCTCTTCAATTTCAAAGGACTCGAAGGCTTTGATCCAGGAGACCATGGAAGCCACTCCCTTGGCAGTGAATCTTATGGAATTTGTAGTCTATTTCAAGAGGTCCTAGAGAAAGTGAAGAGGGAATGAGGATATCAAAGTGTTTGTTGTCTAAGATGGTGATTAATGGTAAGCATTTGATGATTGTTCATGACTCCGACTTGGAGAAATTTCCTCCGCCTTTAAAAAATTCAAAGTTGGTGCTTGAAGTGGGAGGTGCTAGGAGGATCCAAAACCCTAGAATCCAAGTAAGAGATTACAACCCAAAGGCTACTAACACAATGATTTGGAAGCTGCAATTTTTGATGATCGACTTCATGCAGGCATTAGTTTATTGCACTTAGGAAGTGATTCCCCTTGTGGGGTGGCAGGTGTCTAATGGAGATAAATTTAAGGAAGAGACAAGAGCGGACCCTAGCGGGTCTAAATTTTGAGTTTGGGTGTCCTGTTGGATTTTTTTCTATTTTTTTCTACATCTTTGGGCCTGTGGGCCTGGTTTGTTACCCCTGCGTAGGTCTATTTGTCCTTGGGTGTTGGATTTTCTTGGTGGTTTGGTTTATGTTTGGTTGTCTGTCTTGACTTTTAAGTCTATTGCTATTTTCTAGCTTCTCTTTACCTCCCGATGATTCCAGAGGTTAGCTTCTTTTTATAAATATCTGGAGGCCCTTTCAAACCTCCTTTCATTCACCTTATCAAAATAATAATAATAAGTTATTAAATTTTATGTATATATTATTTTTATTTATTTTTGAAATTGATAATATACAATCAAAATAAGGCTATTCATATTATATCATTTTCAAAAGACCTTTTTGGATATTACGATAAATTATATTATCATAACAAATCTTATTGTGGGAGCGTCCATTACAATGTGGAGATTCAAACCTAAATTGTATTCGTATAATTATCATGGAAATTTCATCATGATATAAGAATTTGAAAGAAAATTACTTTCAAATGATTACATCCCAAGTTCTTTTCTCACAATTATTTGACAAATTATAATGTGAAATTACTTTGAAACCTATAATGATTATACCCATACCTTATTTACTTAATGAGTTATATGCACTTTCTGTAGAAACCCACTTCTAATTGAAAATAATAATAAATAGATCATGCTTAGGTATAAGTTTCATGACCAATTATTCTCATTAATCACCTTTTGTTATTGCTTCTTCATGAGCCACTATGTTTTATTTCTTAATTCATTGATATCATTTTATTGAGAGATAGGATCTTATATCTTTTTATAATAATGCATTGTCAATAACTTCTTAATTTTTTTATATGCCTTAATTTTTCAATTGCCTATTTGTATATCTTATATTAAAATAAATGTAGAAAAATACAATGCTTTAATTCATCTCCTATTTTATTTTCATTTGTGTAGATGTGTTGATATTTTTATGATAATGCATTTGTCAATAGCTTGTTATTTTTTTTATATACCTTACTTTTTCAATTGCCTATTTTTATATCTTATATTAAAAAAAATGTAGAAAAAAATGACCTATTAATTCCTTTACAACATGTTTTCATCCTATTTGTACTCTATATTCTAAAATGCCATCTTTATCATCATTGTTTACTCTTCTTTATGTGTTTATAATTTAGTTGATATTTAAAATTTGTAATATTTAAAATTTTGAGTTCTCATATATATTTCCTTGTTAATTTCTTTTTGTCTTTAATATTTATGTAGAGTCTTTTTTTTAGTCTCACCAATCACCTCATCCCCTTAGTGTTTTTTTTGGATTATTCTTAATTTGACTTATCATCATTTTGCTAGCTTGAAGAATTAGAAGTACAATATATATTCCACATTAATTTTTATTAAATATCCTTTTATTTTAAGTAAATTATTTTATATTATTTTAATAAGATGAATATGGTTTACTTAACTTATTTTCACTATCTTTTTTTTGGATGCTTTAATTCATATACTATTTTATTTCCATTGTGTAGATGTGTTGATAGTTTTATGATAATGCATTTGTCAATAATTTGTTAATTTTTTTATATGCCTTACTTTTTCAATTGCCTATTTTTATATCTTATATTAAAAAAATTATAGAAAAATGACCTATAAATTCCTTTACAACATGTTTTCATCCTATTTATACTCTATATTATAAAATACCATATTTATCATAGTTGTTTACTCTTCTTTATGTGTTTATAATTTACTTTATATTAAGTTTTGAGTTCTCAAATATATTTCCTTGTTAATTTCTTTTTGTCTTTAATATTTATTTAGAGTCTTTTTTTTAGTCTCACCAATCATATCATCCTCTTAATTGTTTTTTGGATTATTCTTAATTTGAACTTGGGTCTCATCAAAATCTTCAAGTTTGGAAAAAAAAATTCCATGATGACCTTAAAATTTTGGACATTGAATTTAGATAGCATCTGGAATAGGACATCCTGGATTTCGATCTTTTGAATTTGGGTAGTTCGTTTCTCCACGTGAGAAGACTGCAGAATTTTGAATTCAAATTCAAACATGATTGGCACTGATTATCTTAAGTCCCATAAAAGGAAAAATAATAAAATATGCAAATGACATCATTTTATTATGCCTATTGGACAACTATTCTTCTTAGGGATTAATGATCTTGATTTGTGGTCTGTCAAGTGGATCAGTAGAAAGCTGGATGAGGGGCATAGGCAAGATTTCAAGTGTGGGAGAAGATTTACCTTTTATCATTCCCTAAGGTATCAGGGTGTTGTGGTGTCGTGGATGATGTGGAAATCATTGGACGGTATATCTTCTCACCGATGGACAGAAAAGCATATTCCCTTGAAATTTTGGAATGATTTGGATTACACATTTAATATGGTGCCCTTTATTCTAGAATGGTGCAACTTGAGCTAGATTGTTCTGAGCTAATTTCTTAGGAATCCTTGCACCTTGTGGCTCGCCTACAAGGAATGCGATGAGAGAATCATGAGCCTTCACCCTTGGGATTGGAACTGATCTGAAAAGTCCGATATTAGCCTCTTTCCAAAGCATTTTGTAGTCCTAAATAATGTAATTTTCTTGGGTGGGAATTCCAAGAACTGTGGTGGCAGATTAGTGGTAGTGGTGTTACCCGTACCATGCTTAAATATTGCATATTTTTATGGGCAAGTGCATCATTATTCCATCCTATGATGGATGTCAATATCTACGTGTGTTCCTGGAGTGTGTGTTATACAAGCAGAGAGGTCATATCTTCTCCTTCAATTCTATTATTTTCTCTCTCTGTGGTAATTTGGGGTAATTTGGGTGGGTAAAAGGTGATAATTTTATCATAATTTCTTTAACTGATGTAAGGAAGTGTGTGAGTATGGTTACCCTAATACTAGAGCCTTAATCTCTTATGGTG
Source organism: Wollemia nobilis (assembly GCA_028583015.1). NCBI lineage: Eukaryota > Viridiplantae > Streptophyta > Pinopsida > Araucariales > Araucariaceae > Wollemia > Wollemia nobilis. The sequence goes on along the minus strand of JAQPPZ010016900.1, from coordinate 283,673 downwards.
GATGAGGAGATCCACAAGATCTTGAAAAGAGGAAATGTGCTCTAGTTCTTGCTGAAATTTAATGGCCACCACCGGGATATGGCCAAGCATTTGTCTTACTCATGGTGGGATGGGATGGTGAGAGTGGGTTCAATGGAGTTTGAGATTGATATTTCGCTTATCATTGATGTGACATGGCTTGCGGTGGATGGTTTGGTTCATAACGAGGAGAAGCACTCCTTGGTGAAATAAGTTCAAGTGTTTATGGGTGGCGAAGAAGAGTTGACTAAAACCCATAATGGGTTTAAAAGTAATTCCCTTAAATCCATATGGGATCATGTGGTGCTGGTGATAATGCAATATTTTACTCTTTATGAGAATTTGGAGATCTTGAGAAGCTGTCATTTCATTATTCTTAACCATTTACGCTGTAAGAAAATAATGAATATCCTATCATTCCTTTTTTAGTATTTGTTGAGGATAATTTTAAAGGTTAAGAAAGGGGTGGCCTCTGATCTGCTACACCAAGGGTTTTTAAAGATGATTTTTTATCATGTGGTTAAGCTAAGAGGTCTAGATGGTGAAAATATCCTTAATATTGTGGTCAATATTCCTATTCTTATGGTGGGTTATTCGGCCTCTTCAGTTTCAAAGGACTCGAAGGCTTTGATCCAGGAGGCCATGGAAGACACTCCCTTGGCAGTGAATCTTATGGAATTTGCAATCTATTTCAAGAGGTCCTAGAGAAAGTGAAGATGGCATTAGTATATCCAAGTGTTTGGTGTATAAGATGGTGATTAATGGTAAGCATCTAATGATTGTTCATGACTCTAACTTGGAGAAATTTCCTCCGCCTTCCAAAAATTCAAAGTTGGTGCTTGAAGTGGGAGGTGCTAGGAGGATCCAAAACCCTAGAATCCAAGTAAGAGATTACAACCCAAAGGCTATTAACACAATGATTTGGAAGATGTAATTTTTGATGATCGACTTCATGCAGACATTATTTTATTGCATTTAGGAAGTGATTGCCCTTGTGGGGTGGTAGGTGTCTAATGGAGATAAATTTAAGGAAGAGACAAGAGCGGACCTTAGCAGACCTTAGCAGGTCTAAATTTTGAGTTTGAGTGTCCTGTTTGATTTTTTTATATTTTTCTCTACATCTTTGGGTCTGTGGGCCTAGTTTGTTACCCCTGCGTAGGTCTATTTGTCCTTGGGAGTTGGATTTTCTTGGTGGTTTGGTTTATGTTTGGTTGTCTGTCTTGACTTTTAAGTCTATTGCTCTTTTTTTGGCTTCTCTTTACCTCCTGATGATTCCAGAGGTTAGCTTCTTTTTGTAAATATATGGAGGCCCTTTCAAACCTCCTTTCATCCACCTTATCAAAATAATAATAATAAGTTATTAAATTTTATGTATATATTATTTTTATTTATTTTTGAAATTGATAATATACAATCAAAATAAGGCTATTCATATTATGTCATTTTCAAAAGACCTTTTTGGATATTTCGATAAATTATATTATCATAACAAATCTTATTGTGGGAGTATCCATTACAATGTGAAGATTCAAAACTAAATTGTATTCGTATAATTATCATGGAAATCTCATCATGATATAAGAATTTGAAACAAAATTGCTTTCAAATGATTACATCCCATGTTATTTTCTCACAATTATTTGGACTAAATCTTAAGGTTCATTCATGGGATTGTAATCTTGCTTATATTGTGATACTTCTTATTTCCCTATGCTATTTACAAACCCATTAGGTTCATAATATAATTCACAAAATTCATTGATTTATAATATAGTTCATCAATGAAATTCAAATATTGACAAATTATAATGTGAAATTACTTTGAAACCTATAATGATTATACCCATGCCTTATTTACTTAATGAGTTATATGCACTTTCTATAGAAACCCACTTCTAATTGAAAATAATAATAAATAGACCATGCCTAGGTATAAGTTTCATGACCAATTTCTAGCTTAGTAATTCTCATTAATCACCTTTTGTTATTGCTTCTTCATGAGCCACTATGTTTTATTTCTTAATTCATTGATATCATTTTATTGAGAGATAGAATCTTATATCTTTTTATAATAATGCATTTGTCAATAACTTCTTAATTTTTCTATATGCCTTACTTTTTCAATTGCCTATTTGTATATCTTATATTAAAATAAATGTAGAAAAATACAGTGCTTTAATTCATCTACTATTTTATTTTCATTTGTGTAGACGTGTTGATATTTTTATGATAATGCATTTGTCAATAACTTGTTATTTTTTTTATATGCCTTAATTTTTCAATTGCCTAGTTTTATATCTTATATTAAAAAAAATGTAGAAAAAAATGACCTATTAATTCCTTTACAACATGTTTTCATCCTATTTGTACTCTATATTCTAAAATGTCATCTTTATCATCATTGTTTACTCTTCTTTATGTGTTTATAATTTAGTTTATATTTAAAATTTGTAATATTTAAAATTTTGAGTTCTCATATATATTTCCTTGTTAATTTCTTTTTGTCTTTAATATTTATGTAGAGTCTTTTTTTTAGTATCACCAATCACCTCATCCCCTTAGTGTTTTTTTTGGATTATTCTTAATTTGACTTATCATCATTTTGCTAGCTTGAAGAATTAGAAGTACAATATATATTCCACATTAATTTTTATTAAATATCCTTTTATTTTAAGTAAATTATTTTATATTATTTTAATAAGATGAATATGGTTTACTTAACTTATTTTCACTATCTTTTTTTTGGATGCTTTAATTCATCTACTATTTTATTTCCATTGTGTAGATGTGTTGATAGTTTTATGATAATGCATTTGTCAATAATTTGTTAATTTTTTTATATGCCTTACTTTTTCAATTGCCTATTTTTATATCTTATATTAAAAAAAAATGTAGAAAAAATGACCTATTAATTCCTTTACAACATGTTTTCATCTTATTTGTACTCTATATTATAAAATACCATCTTTATCATAGTTTTTTACTCTTCTTTATGTGTTTATAATTTAGTTTATATTTAAAACTTGTAATACTTAAAGTTTTGAGTTCTCAAATATATTTCCTTGTTAATTTATTTTTGTCTTTAATATTTATTTAGAGTCTTTTTTTAGTCTCACCAATCATATCATCCTCTTAATTGTTTTTTGGATTATTCTTAATTTGACTTATCATCATTTTGCTAGCTTTAAGAATTAGAAGTACAATGGATATTCCACATTAATTTTTTATTATATATCCTTTTATTTTAAGTAAATGATTTTATATTATTTTAATAAGATGAAGATGGTTTACTTAACTTCTTTTCACTATCTTTTTTTGATGAAAAAGTCATTATATTAATAAAAGAATGTTTAATCATACAAAAAAAGGATGGTTGGGATGAGAACGCCCCGTAAACCAACACACTAACCATCATGGTTAGGATTACACGAGTGTAAAAAAAAGTCCACAAAAAGCTAGATAACAACCGCAAAAAAAATGTCAAATATACAATCAAAAAGAAAGGAGCTGAGAACTCACTGCTAGGTGGAAGACCTAAAGTTTTCCTCCATAAGGTCATAAGTCCATCCAATGGTTGAAGAAACCAGAGCCCCCTACCATCAGTAGTAGTACCACTAATAGTACAAGTCTATACATTTGGTACAATTTCACCCTAACCAGGGGCATCATCTTGCTTAGGAGACCAAACATCCCAACTAGAGGCCAGACGAGATAGACCTCCAGATCTAGATTATCCATATTTACACAGTGGGGGGAAGGGGGATTGGGACTAGTTTCTGGTAGCAGAGAGTTGTGGCTGGTGATGGGTCCCTTGGTGAGTTGACAATTGGGACCTGGAAGGGGAAGTAAGAGGCACATGACTTATAGTGCAAGGTGCATTTCCCCAATGCTCCATGAGAGTACGTAAGCACTACAACTCCACATGTAATTTTTTAACCTATACCTAAATTTATATCCAAGAATCAAAGAATATAATATATTTATCAACAACAAAGAAGACATGTCCGACATCTTGCTAAGAAAAAATAGCTCTATTTTAGGACTTCCAAAGATAAAATAGGGTATGAATTATAAAAATGTTCCAAACAACACCCAAGTTGAAGGAAAAATCAATAGGGTCACCCAAAATAAAATGCACCCAAGTAAAATCCTCTTGCATAAAAGGTCTAATAATTCAAGAAGCCACTCCCAAGCTAATTGAGCCCAATCACAAAACAAAAAAACTCAGCAAATGGGATTATGAACACCCAGATGCTTGAGCCTATTTTCAATAGGAAGTCCTTGGTGCAATAGGCTCCAAGAAAAAAAACTTAGTTTAAGTTCAATATAAGTAGCTCAAGAAATCTAAAACCTCTTATTTCATCAAGAGGTAAGAGATCCTAAGTCCCATCTCATAGTGAGCTTATAAACCATTGGAACTTGCAGGGTGAGCCATTTGTAACCTAGATGAGCTTTATATTACAAAATAGGAAGCTCCCCAGGCCAACACCAATCTGACCACCAGGGTTTTTAAAAATACTTATGCAATTTACACCAAATAAAAAATGGAATACTATCAATAACCACCTAATAAGTATCTCTATCACCAAGATTTAAATTATGAGTTTGATGAAAAATTTCCCAGGGTATCCAAATCCTGATATGTCAGGAGAAAAAATAAAAATGGAAGTAATACCATGCTTATAGAACCTCTAAACTCTAACCCACTACACCAGATCCAGGGGAGAGCCCTGCCAAGTGATAATAGGAGACCACCAAATATTCATGGAAGGCAAAGAGGCACCTACTTTGCAGAAAATCCCTTTCCAACTGAGCTAGGGTTTGAAGGTCTCCTAGGCTTTCCAAATACTTTGAATGACAAAAGAACCTTTAACTTTAACAAGGACAGGGGTAGTAAGAATGGATTGCAATCCCAACCCTTTCCAAATTTTCTTCCCCTGAAGCAAACCAAAATAAATGCAATGCGTGACCAACACTTTCCAAGTTTCATTCCCAATTAAATATCGGGTGATCCATTTAGCATAAAGGGTAAAACCATATCGGTGACAATCAAACAAACCCATCCCTCCATGGTCCTTGGGCAAAAAAAAAAAATTCTAGGCTATCCAATGAAAAACTTGTTTGACAATCTTTGATCCACAAGAAATCTCTTAGAAGATTATCCGGATTTTTATAACAAGAATTGGATGGAACCCAACAAGAAAAATAATAGACATGGATAGTGGCTAAAACCTTAGAACAAATTTGAATTTTTTTTGCCATAGAAAATTTCTTACTAGTCCAGTAAGAAAGCTTCTTGTCTACTTTATCAATAACATACTACCATAATTGAGTAGAGGAACCATGAAACATAAAATAAATTTCAAGAAATTTAAACACCTCGCCCGACTGAATCCAAGTCCATTGGAAATGATGTAGCTAGCATGGCAGGTGGGATTGAGATTGCCAAAAATAGGTTTTTTTCCATTGAATAGAAGAACCAGAGGCTAAACAGAACACCTCTAAAGAACTAATAGCTGAAGAAAGGGATTTATTATCTTCTTGAAATGTTAAAAAAGAATCATCAACAAAACGACCATTGACCAACTAACGGTTAGAATTGGGGAGAGAAATACCCTTGATTAATCCTTGATCCACCTTATGGGACACCAAATAGCCAAAACCCTCTACAACAAGAATGAAAATATATGGAGCAAGAGTACACCCCTATCTTACAAAACTGCCAAGAGAAATTGACTGAGAATGACTATTATTCAAAGTAAGAACAATTGAAGCATTTGAAATAACATAAGAACGATGCTCACAAACACTGGTCCAAAGCCCAAAGCCTGAAGCATGGTAGTGATGAACTACCAATCCATATTATCATAGGCTTTATCAAAGTCAATATTAATGAAAACAAGTCTTGTTCGGAATTTCTTACCCACTTCATACCTTCCCAAACAACAAGAACATTATCAAGAATGTATCTTCCCTGAACAAAGCCAGTTTGTTCAGGTCTGACAATCAAAGGTAGGAGATATTTAAGCTTAAGTGCAAGGGCTTTGGAAATAATATTATAGATCACATTAAGTATGGTGATCGACCTCCAATTAGTGATGAGCTTAGGATATCCATACTTAGGAATAAATTTAAAAATATCTTTGTTAATAATGGAACCTAGTGAACCACATCGCAGGGCTTCAAGATACACTTTGTGGAGATCAAAACTGAGCATATTCCAAAATTACTTGTAGAATTCATATGAGAAGCCATAAAGAACAAGTGCCTTATCATTGACCATGAGTGACAAGGCATTTTTAGATCTTCCAGAGAAAGAGGAGTGTCACATAATATCATTTTCTTAGGAGAAAGCTTGTTGGGGAAAACATCGGTATAATCAACAAGAGCTTACCTTATAGCATCATCAAGAGGTTTAGAAGAAAAAAAACCTTGATAATGTGAAACAAAGGCTTTGAAATTTTTTGAAAGGTTTGTGAATCTCTGTCCATCAACTTGAATGGCTTGAAACTGGGAATACTGGGTAGGAGGTCTAAGGCGTTGAAAAAAATATTTGGTCACTCTATCCTCCACTTTGAGCCAATGCATTTGAGCACATAATTGAGCACCCTTGGCTTCATATAAATTAGTTTTTTTTATCTCATTCTGAATGGAAGAAACTTGGGATTAAGAAATAGAGATGAAAGGAGAGGCTTCAATCCCGAGACAGGATTTGGATAGCCCACTTTGCAAGGCAAACTTAGCCTATTTTTACGGCTTTGTAACTTCAACTTCCAGTGTCTATAGCACCTTAATGGTTTGTTGAATGACAAAATTCCACCACTCAATCCTTCTAGAAATACCATTAGGTATAGGAATCAAATTTGAAATGTAACTTATATGAGCTTTCATGCTAAAGCTATGCAAAAAAGAAACACTCAGGGAAAACTATGAAGAATGCACTTTGGGTTGAAAGTTTAACTTTGCCACCAAGAATAAAATAGGTGAATGATCAGACAATGTAGTACCAGGAAAAGTTAGCACATATGGTGAAGATGGCAAAAGACAGGAGAATTAAAAGTTGTCACACTTAGAAATCATGGCTTTGTCCAATATTTCCAAAACCCTGGTAGAAGTAACCTGGAAATTGGACCAAGTGTATCAAAGATCCTGAGGAAAGTTAGAAGATGAGAAGTGAGAATTAGGTTCATAAAGGTGAAGCTTTTTTTCATAAAAAATTAAGATTCCCTTTCACCTAAGCACCACCACATCGGGGCATGACTAACCTTGTCAGAAGCTTTCTCCACCATATTAAAATATCCACAAAGCACCCACGTGGAAAATGGTAGATTCATGGTAAGCTATATCCACATCTCACATCGATTAGAAGAAATGTTCAAGGCATACACATTAACCACCTCAAATGGTTTTCTATAGATCTCAAGCAAAATATAGACAACCTGATTGGATGGTCAACACCCTAGGTCACAACATTCTTCTATAATCGAGGTGTAAATATAGTGACGGCTCCTTTTCTCGAGGAATTATTTGTGGTAAAAGAGGCATTTTGTGGCCAAAAAAATTCACATGCACACCACAAATTAAAATAAAAAATCTTAACTTCTTACCGATATAAAAAATTGAGGCTTCCATGTACTCGAGAAACATTTGACATGTCATTTTAGACCAAATATTTTCTAACCAAGTTCGTCAATCCTCAAACATTCCACAAGAAGAAAATCATTGGGATTTTTCAGGATTCATGATATCCATGACATCCTTTGCAAAACCCAAACCTTCAAGCGAGCCATAAGAGTTGGATACCATATGGAAAGCATCACTATTTAGCTATCGATGTTTGTCATTTTGAACAAGGTTGTGAGTAGGGTTATGCATAAGGGATTGGCCCCAAAATCTATTTATAAAATCAAGGTGAATTGTGTTGAAATTTCGATGAATTATGTAGAAGTATACATGGCAAATTGCATTTATTTATCTCCAAAAAATTTCAAATCGTGGCAAATTGCATTTATTTATCTCCAAAAAATTTCAAATCATGGCGAATTGCATTAATTTATCTCCAAAAAATTTTAGATCGTGGTGAATTTTTCTGTGTTGTGGGCTATGAATATCGATTTGTAAAATATAAAAATGTACAACAAACTTAAAAGCTTTAGGTCGACATGAAAGACTTTTAGCCTTTATGCTTTATGATGATCGGTCTGAGACATGTATGATGATCGACTGTAGGCATGACGATCGGCTACAAACATGATGATTGGTGGTATGCATGATGATTGGTTGTAGGTATGATGATTGGTTGTAGGTATATCGATCGGTTGCAGGTATGACTATCGATTGTAGGAATGACGATCGGTTGTAGAAATATCGATCGATTGTAGGAATACCGATCGATTCCAGGTATGACAATCGATTGCAGGTATGACGACAGACTATAGGAATGTCGATCGATTATACATATTATGATCTGCTATAGGCATAATGATCAACTATAGATATGATGATTGACTATAGACATGACGATCGATGGCATGCATGATGATAGGTTGTAGGCATGAAGATCAGTTGTAGGTATACTGATCGGGTGCAACTATGACAAATGTCTATCGATAGTCCTTGCAATCAATAGGCTGATTCTGATCAACACCTCTACAATTGATCGATTAATGTCGATCGATACGTCCCTGTAATTGATAGAGAATTTTGATTGATACCTCTACAATCGATCGACTACTTTCAATCGACATGTCCCTACAATCGATAGTCTAATGTCGATCAACACCTCTACAACTAACTGATATGTCTATATAACTGATCATATTATACCAAAATATATGACTCTTCAACCGATTGTATTATACCGACAAACACGGCTCTACAATCGATCAACTTATGTCGATAGACACGGCTTTGCAACCAATCAACTTATGTTGATCGTCTTGCACCGATCGATACTCCTCTGCAACCTTGTCAAGTTTTTCATTTTTTTAAAGCTATTTTTGAGTTAGAGTATTTTAGATGTATGTTTATCGGTACCCACTACAGTATATATATGGGTATTATATGAGGTGATTTGGGTGCGAAAAATAAAATCATTTATAATTTGAAGGAAAATTGGATGGGAAAAACAAAATCATTTATAATTTGAGGTCGACGAATTAAAATAAAAATGGGTTAATTATTATCAATGACAAGCGAATTTACCCCAAAAAAACTTCCACCCCATATATATTTTGGGCGAATAGGCCCTAGTGAAAGGATCCAAAATTAGCCAATTTAAAATCTTGAAAACCTTAAATAGAGCCAATTTATGATATTTTGTGCTTATTCATAACCCTGGCTGTGAGAGTGGTATACCTTAAAGGTCTGACCCTCCTCCATCAAAGAATTATCTGGAGCTGCCACCACTAAGGCAAAAGAAGGGCCCAAAAAAAGAAATTGAGACACTAATGGAATTGGGAGTTGCATGCCAACAATCGAAGGGGTCGTATCAATATAATTCTAAACATCTTCAATAGAATCTTACATGTACTGAGAAGGAGTAGGGACAGGTTGCACAGTGGAAACCAAAGCTTACTTCTGCTTAGCTCCACAAGTTTTCTTTCTAGAAATAGTAGTTCATTATTTAGTGTTTCCCCACGAGCCATTAGTGGGAGCCACAAGAGTGGGAGAGGTATTTACCTTATATTTCCTCTCCATCAAAGGAAACTCAAATTTTGTGAGCTGTAGATTGACACTAGTAACAGATATTGGGTAAGTTGATATCGACAAATATTTGCCTAAAGTATTGTTCCCTAATATTGATATCAATAAACTCCTACAAATCCTTGGTAATGTCAAATTTGATATAGATCCTTCTGGTCGGTTGAGAAGAGAAGAACTTTTCTAGCTAAAGACAAAAAAACTTACCTAAGGGGGTGTCTAAAATCTGCAAAAAAATCCCAAAAAGGAACAAGATTACTGGTGAATTCAACCCACACCAGGACTTCCAGTGCAACTTGGTCACTCACTTGGAAATCCCTAGAGTAGGGTTGCAGAATCAACAGATAATTACGAACAATCCATGGTCCCCTAGATAAAACCTTATGTATTTGAGCTGGGTCTAAAATGTAAAAAAGGAAATACCCTTCGATAAGGTTTTTTACATTCTCTACTTTGAATCCATATGGGCCCCAGACTTGCTAGACCCAGGAATGAATAAGAATATCATATGGGATATGACCCAAAAAATAACCCACGAAGATATGACTTTTAAACTATTCACAAGTCTTATGATACTCTTGCAAAGGAATAATAGCTTCAAAGACATGGCCTTTACCTTGTGATACACTTTTAAAACGAATTTGTGTGGATGCTTCCCTGGTGCCATTGAGCTCTCCAACAAACTCAGAATAAACTGAGGTGACTGTATGAGCGACAACCATTAAAAATGGTGAACTAACATCACCTCATGGTGGACTTAATGCAACAGACAGGAGTTTTCCACCCCTAAACCTACCAAGCTAGCAGTTATTTTTTTCTCTTCTATCACCAATCCTTCTCTACACCAAACAAACCTTGTGTTCATTTTCACTATCTTTCATCTTCAACTAATTGAAAATTAACCATAAAAATTTCTTTAAAAATTTAGACTCATATTGTAATTTTTCATCTAACATATTCTTTATGGTTCGTCCTAAAAATTGATTCTAATGTGTGGCACCATTCTTTTTTATTTTTTATTTTTGGATTTAATTTAACAACCAAATGTTGTCACACAATGAAGTGTGACAAAATTTGTCATATGATCAAGTAGATATTTTTTCCTTCGCATAATTGTTATACTGAAAAATCATTGGTTTGAGTTGTTTTTTTAATTATATAATCCCCTTGATTTAAATTTTTAATTATTTCTCAACTACTCTCATATTTTAATTTTCTACCATGAATCCTATCTCATTTTTTGTAACACCAAAATGTGATATTTTCATAATCTATATATAGGTCCTCCTTTCTTGAATTAGATAATGATAGATTTTGAATTTTTTTAAGAAATTCATAGCAACACATATCCATGTGTATACATATCAATGGCACTTCATAGAGGTAAGTGTCACCTAAATGAACCTCAAATGGCTATTAACAATATCTTTCAACACTTTTACATGGATAAACTCATACAAAATCCAAATAGATTGATCCATATAAGAATGCTCTAAAACTTTTTATAATTGTAGAAAAATTTTGAGTCCATTGTTTTAAATACTAGGTACCTCTTACATAAATCATTGACCATCATCCATTATTTCATCTATAGCTTCCAAGCTAAAAATATATATATAAAAAAATCTTTTTAAAAGAAATATTAAAAATATTGTGAATCAATCTTTATTTTCTTTTCATCCATTTTTAAATATCTAAAAAATATAAATAATAACCATCAAAATTATATATTAATAATATATTATTAAAAACTATTATATCATGTATAGACATCTCATTTTTAATAATTATATTCAATAAATATTTCATTATCTTGATTTTATTTATCATAAATTCTTTTCTTTTAAATTCATTGACTTGTCACCCTCAAAAATTAATCGTTCAAATAGACACATTCAATGCACTCACTTTTCAAATATATTTTATTGTTATCATTATCCATGGGTTCAACACATAACGTGGTCTCATTATATGTTCAATGGATAAGAAACGTGATCGAGAAGATTATGTTGTTTTTACTATTAAAACCCTGCCAACGTGGATGGATCTACATTGACTGTTTTTCTCATTTTTTCTACTTTACAATAGAGAGTTTGTATGGTGGTGATAAAATATATCCAGCTGGGTAGTGATAAACTAATGTGAGTGATAGCATTGTGATCTGTATGTGTGTAGCATACAAGAAAATAAAAAACAAAGGGAAAGACTTTGTTTTCACAGAGCTATTGTAATCACTGATATATCTTCTCAAGAAAGGATCCAATCATTCGTGGATGTAGGCAGTGCCCAAACCACGTTAATTTGTTGTGTCTTATTGTCTGGTGAATGCTCTCTTATTCTATTGTTTATGTTATATTATGCATCTGGTTTATTATGCATCTGGTTTATTGTTTAATTGTAGGGTTTCAAATTCTCCATCTACTTTCTAAAGTCCCCAACAATTGGTATCAGAGCTTGGTTCACTTGTGTGTGGATCAAATATGGATGCAAACACCTCTACTTGGATGGTTAGCCTAAATGGCAACAATTGGTTGATCTGGAAAGCCAAGATGGAAGACCTTCTCTATTTGAGGGATCTCAATGTGTCGATTGAGGTAGATACGAAGCCAACCTCTATGTCCACTGAGGATTGGATGAAGTTGGACCGAAAAACAACTGCATGTATCAGGCAATGGTTGGATGATATTGTGTTCCACCATGTGGTGATAGAAACCAGTGCAAGCTCCTTGTGGAAGAAGTTGCATGACCTATATGAGAGGAAGACGACCGAAAATAAGGTGTTTCTGATCAAAAAACTGGTAAACTTGAAGTTTAAAGAGAATGGGTCGGTTGCAAAGCACCTAAATGAAATGTAGAGCATTGTAAATCAGCTAGCAACTATGAAGATGGTGCTGGATGATGAGTTGCAAGCACTGTTGTTGCTAAGTTCACTGCCTGATAGTTGGGAGACTCTTGTTGTATCCTTGAGCAACTTGGCACCAAATGGGGTTGTTACCATGAGCCAAGTTACAGGCAGTCTGTTAAATGAAGAAGTGAGAAGAAAATCCTCAGATTCCTCCCACTCACAGGCATTGGTTGCTGAAGAACGGGGAAGACCAAATAATAGAGAAAATAACAATCAAAGCAGATCAAGAGGGAGATCCAAATCAAGAAAAGGATTAACCTGCTACTACTGCAATAAGCCCAGACACATGAAGAAGGAGTTCCAAATCTTAAAAGATATCAAAAGGAAGGAAAATATGGTGATGAAAAGAAAGAACATCAAGAAACCATTGTAGTCACATCCAGTGAAGTCCTAACATTATCAATGTGTGGTGAAGACTGTGTTTGTGCAGCATGTGAAGATTCAACTTGGGTGGTTGATTCAGGAGCAACCTTCCATGCCACTTCACATAATGATTTCTTTACCATGTACAAGTCAGGAGACTTTGGTTTGGTAAGGATGGGAAATCATGGAGTGTCTAAAATTATTGGAATGGGTGATATTTGCATCACAACAAATATTGGTTACAAGTTGGTCCTCAAGGATGTAAGGCACGTTCCAGACCTTAGATTGAATCTCATCTCAACTGGAAAGCTTGATGATGAAGGGTATGTGACACAGTTTGGCAATGGACTGTGGAAGTTGAAAAAGGGTTCTCTGGTTGTGGCAAGAGGTAAGAAGTGTTGCTCTCTCTACAGGATCAAATTCCAGATATCAAAATTCGAGATGAACACTATTTTTGAAGAATATATATTTGACTTGTGGTATCAATGACTCGATCACATGAGTGAAAAATGCTTAGAGACTTTGGTGAGGAATTATCTTCCAAGTATCAAAGGTATATCATTGGCTCTGTGTGATCACTATTTAGTAGGAAAACATCATAGAGTTTCCTTTTCACATGTCAGAGCCAATCATAAAACTAAAATTCTTGATCTAGTCTATTCCGATGTATGTGGCCCTATGAATGTGAAAAATCTTGGTGGTGCTTTGTACTTTGTCACTTTTATTGATGATGCATCCAGGAAAGTTTGGAGTTTTACCATGAAAAGCAAAGATCAAGTGTTTGATATTTTTCAAAAATTTCATGTCATGGTTGAAAGGCAAACATCCAAGTCCTTGAAATCACTTCGCATAGATAATGGTGGAGAGTACATCTCAAAGAGGTTTGAGGAATATTGTGCAAAGCATGGGATAAGACATGAAAATACTATCCCTTACACACCACAACATAATGGTGTTGCAGAAAGGATGAACCGTACCATAGTTGAAAGGATTAGAAGCATGCTTTCTTCAGCTAAGTTACCAAAGGTTTTTTGGGGTGAAGCTTTGAACACTGTGTGCTATTTAATAAATTTATCTCCTTTAGCTCCATTGGAAGGAGATGTGCCAGAAAGAGTGTGGACCGATCAAGGATGTATCTTATTCACACCTGAGAGTCTTTGGATGTAAGGCTTTCATACATGTACCTAAGGAGTCACGAAGTAAGCTAGATGACAAAGCAATCCAATGTATATTTATGGGTTATGGAGATGATGAGTTTGGGTATAGGTTATGGGATCCCAAGGCCAATAAGATGTATAGAAGCCGAGATGTGATCTTTCATGAAAACCAAACATATTCTAATTTTGATAAAGAATAACTACCAAAGAGACTTGTAGATGAGCTGCCAAAAACACAAACCCCTTTGCCCATCCATGAAAATGATGGGCAGCAAACTCAAGATGAAGAACACCAAGTTTTGGATGGTGAGGATCCACAAATAGATGATAATGAAGTGCATGGTAATGATGATGTGCATGAGGAGCAACCTCCTCAAGAAGAGCCACCTATGCTGAGAAGATCACAAAGGGAACAAAAAGCCTCTACAAAATATCCATCATCAGAATATGTCACACTCACTGAAAGTGGTGAACCAGAAAGCTTTAAAGAAGCTATGATGCATGAGCAGAAAGAACAATGGAAGAAAGTTATGCAAGAAGAACTTAATTCCTTGTATAAGAACAAAACTTATGATTTGGTTGAGCTGCCAAAAGGGCAAAAAGCCTTGAAGAACAAGTGGGTATTCAGATTGAAAAATGAAGATGACAAGAAGAAAATGAGGTATAAGGCAAGGTTGGTAGTAAAGGGATTCGGGCAGAAAAAGGGTGTTGATTTTGATGAAATTTTCTCTCTAGTTGTGAAGATGTCTTCTATTCGCACTATCCTAGGCCTAGCTGCTAGTCTAGACTTAGAGATTGAGCAACTAGATGTCAAAATAACTTTCTTGCATGGATATTTAGAAGAAGAAATATATATGGAGTAGTGAGAAGGTTTTCTAGTGAAGGGTAAGGAGCACATGGTATGCAAGTTGAAGAAGAGCTTATATGGATTAAAGCAAGTGCCACGACAATGGTACAAAAAGTTCAACTCTTTTATGATGAGTCAAGGATTTACTAGAACCACTGCAGACCATTGTGTTTACTTCAAAAAATATTTGGAGTCTTCCTTTGTTATTCTCTTGTTATATGTTGATGATATGCTTATCGTTGGACAAGATGCTAATCTGATTAATAGGTTGAAGGAAGAGTTGAACAAGGTCTTTGAAATGAAGGACCTAGGAGCTACAAATCAAATCCTGGGCATGACAATCAAGCGTGATAGAAGGAACAAGAAGATATGGCTATCACAAGAAAAGTACATTGAGAAGGTACTTGAAAAATTCAATATGAAGGATGCCAAACCTGTGAGTACACCATTAGCTAGCCACTTCAAGTTGAGTGTCAAGTTATCTCCAACCAACAATGAGGAGAAGAAAGTAATGGAAAATATCCCCTATGCATCAGTTGTAGGGAGCTTAATGTATGCTATAGTGTGCACAAGGCCCGACATAGCACATGCTACTAGTGTAGTTAGCAGATATCTTGCAAATCCAGGCAAGCAACATTGGGAAGCTATAAAATGGATCCTAAGGTATCTAAGAGGTACTTCTAAAGTTTACCTATGTTTTGGAAACTCACCACCCATGGTGGAAGGCTATACAAATTCAGATATGGTAGGAGATCTTGATCGAAGGAAGTCTACATCTGGTTACTTGTTTACTTTTACAAGGGGGAGCCATTTCTTGGCAATCAAAGCTACAAAAATGTGTTGCACTTTCAACTACAGAGGTAGAGTACATTGCTACCATAGAAGCCTATAAGAAAATGCTTTGGTTGAAACATTTTCTTATGGAGTTGGGTTTGAAACAAAAGGAGTATGTGATTAGGTGTGATAGTCAAAGCGCCATTGATCTGAGCAAGAATGCTACATTCCACTCTAGAACCAAGCATATTGATGTGTGGTATCATTGGATAAGAGATGTCCTTGAAAATGGTTTGATTAATATCAATAAAATACATTCTAAGAAAAATTTGTCAGACATGATGACGAAGACAGTGTCAAAAAGAAAAGTATGAATTATGTTTGGTGGGCATGAATTCCATGTAACTCTTCAGTATGGGGGAGCCCTCATCATGGTCTGTAGGGGGATATTATTTTTGTTATCCATGGATCCAGCCCATAACGTGGTCTCCTTATCTATTCAGTGGATAAGAAATGTGATCAAGAAGATTCTGTTGTGGTTACTATTAAAAACCTGCCAATGTGGATGGATTTGCATTGACTATTTTTTTTGTTTTTCCTGCTTTACAGTAGAGATTTTGTATGGTGGTGATAAAATATATCTAGTTGGGCAGTGAGAAACTAGTGTGAGTGATAGCATTGTGATATGTATGTGTGTAGCATACAAGGAAACAAAAAAAATAAAGGGAAAGACTCTATTTTCATAGAGTTATTGTAATCACTAATATATATTCTCAAGAAAGGATCTAATCATTTGTGGATGTAGGTAGTGACGAACCACATTAATTTACTGTGTCTTATTGTCTAGTCAATGCTCTCTTATTTTGTTGTTTATGTTATATTTAGCATCTGGTTTATTGTTTAATTGCAGGGTTTCAAATTATCCATCTGCTTTCCAAAGTCCCCAACATTTCCTTCTTCTAAATAATGGTGAGACTTCATGCAAAAGGGGGAGAGATGTACAGAAAGGAAAATTTACAAAATATAAACAAGTTTGCATGTGAGTATGTAGAATATCACATGCATAACATTTAAATATTATAATCATGTACTAATGTCCACAATTAGTGACATCCTATTCATCCACAATAAATTGGGCTTGGAAGATTTTGTTCCCTTGCAAGGATGGACATTAATTAATTTAGTTTTTTTATTGGTAAAGGTTTGAATGGCTAAGTACTTTCTAAAAAGAGACCTAGGTTTAACTCTTGGGGTACGCTACCAGATTTAACAAAGGTAGTAGTCTATGATGAATCCTCTAAGTGCATGCCAAACCAACGACGACCATACAAACCACAAGTGACCAGTGGTCTCCATATCACACTGGGTCAACAACAACAACAAGATGAATAGGTTTTTGGGAGCAATCCATGTGGTTTGAACCCTGTGCTTGCCAGTTACTAAAAATAATAGTTGTAACCAACTCCCTAGTGTGTAATTTTTGCATAGGCATGGATAATACTTTACTTTTTTGACATGAAAAATGATTTAGAATTGAACTTCAATGTTATCATTATAAACTTCAGTTTGTTAATGAAGTTAACCAATATTACTATAAACTCTATAAACCTTAGTTATCTCATAAATACGAAGTCAAACAACCCCAACCTTGATCATCCAAAGAATTAACTGAGACAACCTACCCAAACCCAAGAAACCCAAGTCCTCTAGGTAAGAACAAAGTCAACAACCTCAATCATCCAAGAAATTAACAAGGACAATCTACATGCACTCAACCACTACTAATTGGCCTATCCCTTGTGGGTGACATTAATTTAGAAATTTAATTAGAAAGTGGTTTTTTTTAAGTAATGTGAAGTACAATGAGTGACATAAATGGGGCATAACAACAAGAGGTTCATTGGATAAAGATAAAGTTAACCAATCCCATATTATTTCATTGGATAAAAATAAAGTCAACCAACTCCAACCTTGATCATCCAAGGAATCAACCAATACAACCTATCCAAACCCTAGAAACCCTAGTCCACTAGGAAAGAACAAACTCAAGGAACCCCAATCATCCAAGAAATTAACAAGCACAACCTACCTACACTTAACCACTACTAATTAGCATGTCTCTTGTAGGTGACACCAATTTATAAATTTAATTAGCAAGTGTTTTTTTAAGTAATGTGAAGTACAATGAGTGAAATAAATGGGGTATAACAACAAGAGGTTTCATGGATAAATATAAAGTTAACCAATCCCATTTTAGTTCATTCGATAAAGAATGAAGTCAACCAACCCCAACCTTAATCATCCAAGGAATTAACCGAGACAACCTATCCAAACCCTAGAAACCCTAGTCCTCTAGGTAAGAACAAAGTCAAGGAACCCTAATCGTCCAAGAAATTAACAAGGACATCCTAACTACAATCAACCACCACTAATTGGCCTATCCATTGTGGGTAAAATTAATTTAGAATTTTTGTGTATACAAGCTCACCAACACACACCACACCCCACAGTGGTTTGAACCTAGGTCTCTCGAAAGAAACCACATGGATGTTCCATGGGGACTTAGAAATTTAATTAGCTAGTATTTTTTTTAAGTAATGCGAAGTACAATGGGTGACATAAATGGGATATGGTAACGAAGAGGCCTTATTTCAGATGACTTGACTTGATCTTAGGTCATCGAAATAAAATTTCAATGACATATTATTAAGATATCCTCATAGGAATAATACGAAATATTTATTTTTGAAGGCTTTATTGTTCTTGATTTTATTATCATAAATTCATTGTGAAATAGTGCAGTAAGGAACGACACATTGAAAAATAAAGTATGAACAAATTAAATTGGCTTTGTTACAAGTACAATGTAATCTATGAATGGTGTATAGACATTTCATGTCAATGCTTTAACTCTGCTTGACTACTTCCTTTCTTTGCTTGGCTACGTTTTGCTTCACACACTGCTATTTATTTCATTCTCTAGATTAGTTTCTTAAGAAGGATGAGATTCATGACAAGAGTCATACGAAGTGTTACAAGACAACTTATTTAGCATTCCTTCAACAGTGATAAACATTCCTTCAATAATGATGAACGTTCCTTTGGCAGTGATAAACATTTCTTCGATAGTGATAGACATTCCTTTGACAATGATGAGGTTGGTGGTAACCTCCAAAGAATCTTAACTCCCTCCAATCAAATGTAACTCCCTTTAGGTGAGTGCTTGAACATAGAGAGTTTATGCCAAGTGGCTTGTGCATGCAAGCCTTCTTTCTAACGCTCCAAGGATGAGCTTGCAATCCTAATTTTTGCTTTATCTTTGCACCCTATGTGAGCTTTCTATGTTTATTGGTATGCAAGCTTTCTTTTTCATGTTGTCTTTGAGAGGACGATGAACGACTACAGTTGGATAGCTTCACAGTATTATGGCACACTTTCGAGCTCTTATTTTTGTGGGTGCTCGCTTCAATGGATGCCTTAGGTATAGTTCTTATCTCTGCACTTGTTTGCATATCTTTAATATCAATTTCTTCCTTTCTTTGTCACTGGTTATAACAGTTAATACTTTGTCTTTTACGTAGATATCCTGTCACTAAATACTACTCTTATTTCTATGTAATCATGAGTTATAATACCTTTTGTCAATGGCTCCATTTTTGCAATTGACACACTGCTTATAGGGCTAAATTTGATGGAGGAAAAATGGTGTTTTAAACATCTCAACTCCTAGACGTGTGAGCTCTTCGAAAGTTCTTCCTTTGGCTGAAAATATGTTGCTCGTGTGAGATTTTTGATAGCTCCTTTGCTTGGATGCAAGTATGTTGAATAAGAACATCCTTCTTCCCCCTGTAAATGGTAATGCCTTTATTCTTCAAAGAAAAAAAATAGGTACCTTTTGTAATATGTAATTCTTGCACCAAAATGAAGAATTTTTATAATCCTTATTGCTTCTTTTGGATGATGGTCAATCCAAGCTAATGAAATAAGGATTCTTGCACTTTGTTCTTGAAAAATAAATTCTTAATTTCTCCTTGAATATTGAGACTTCCAAGGTCTCAATTTGAGGCTTCCTTCAAGGATTTCAATGGTGGTTTTCTACTCCACCTTTCTGCTTGTAATGGTGGCTTCATTTGGCCACTAAAGTACTACAAAAAAAAAAAATTATGCTTCTTATTAACACAAACTAATTTAGAGAAACAAGTTTA
This sequence comes from Wollemia nobilis, assembly GCA_028583015.1. Lineage (NCBI taxonomy): Eukaryota > Viridiplantae > Streptophyta > Pinopsida > Araucariales > Araucariaceae > Wollemia > Wollemia nobilis. The sequence continues at coordinate 263,702 of JAQPPZ010016900.1, read as the reverse complement.
AATTTTACTAGAATAGTGTTTAAATTGTTGCACTATAAATGGTAACAATAACTTCACCTTATTGCTCCACTAATTTCTCAGATTTTCTCTTAACAATTCCACTGCAACCTTTCAAATATAATTTACAAATTTCACTACAAACACAATTGTAGGATCTAATATTATTTTTCAAGATATAAGATAGGTGGTTGATATATAGTTGTAATTTTGTAATCTAATCAACTCCAAATTAATGTGTAAACAAACCTTAAAAATAAATTTCCTTTTTACACTTCTTTGAAGACTTATAATGCAATGTTCCTCTTTGAAACTTCTAATCTAACCTAAGGTACTTTAACAAATCTATTGAGTAGTCATATTAGTCATATTAATGAATTCACTTGCACAAATAATTGCTTACATTTTTTATAGCTTTTGTAGAGAATGTAGATCAAGCTTGTTGCTTTCTGCAACTTTTGTTAGCATTTCCAAGTAGATCCTCCTTCATGAGCTTGGGGTTTGGTGGTTTGATCTTCTCCTTTTTGCTGAGGATTCAAAGGAATATTTAGGTAATCTTCAAGTCTCTTAGCTTTGGAAAAATCCTTTTGTATTCAAGTCTTCTTGTCAAATTTTGACTTCAAGCAGGATCTTCTTCTTATCAAGACTCTGAATATCTTGAGGTCTTCTATATCTTCTTTAGAACTCCTTACCAATTCTTCTTCTCCTGATTGGGCTTGTTGTCGAATGGTGATAATTGTCCCAAATATTTTCCTTATAAAAAATTATCTTCCTGATGGAGAATTTCTCCACTGATTTCTTCTAAGAACTCTCTTTATGATCTTGCTTCAGCAACAAGGCTCTCCAAGCCTTTTTTATTGAGATCTCTTCTAGGTCTTTGACTATGCAGCTACTTTGATATTCATTGAGATCTTCTTCTTCAAAATTTTGAATTGAGATGATCACTTGATTCTGTTGCTTTTGGATTTGAACAAAAATCTCGTAGTCCTTCTTGTCCTTCCAAGATTAGAATTTCATTCAATGAGTTTTTCACCAAATCTCTTCACCTTCAGGTTTGCTGGATTGATTCTAAAGAGAATAATCTTCCTATATTTTCTTGTAGGAAGTTTCCCAAATTACTAAATCTCCTTTCCCTGCAATAAAATATTAGTACTAAAATATGAATCTGCTTTTAAATTAGATACTGTATTTTGGAGTCTCTTTCAGGATCAAGGCTTCTATGGCCTTTTTAGGATCAAGGTTTCTATAGCATTTTTATAATTAATGCTACTATGGCCCTTTCTTAGATCAAGGATTTTATGGTATTTTCTGGATTAAGGCTTCTATGGCCTTTTCTATTGTGAAGTTGACTTTATCAATATAGATATTCAATATCTAGACTTCACTATGACTCCTCCTAGAGTCTCTTCTAAAGTTTTATTTTTTACAACAACTAATCTCTGCACTATGAAGGCACTCCAACCTTCAAACAACGAAGTTGAAGTATTATAGCTTTCTATTGTAAGAGGTATCCTAATCATCTGAGGGTTAGTTCCTTGTAATAAAAGAAACTTCATGCAATAGTAAATTTCTTTGATCTCTTAGATGAGCTTCACTAGTTGATTCATCAAACTAGTGGATAAAATGTTGAGTCCTTATATTCACAAGTTTTTTTCTATAATTATATGGTAAGACACGAAGTCCAATAAATTTTAGAATTTCTCTTTTCAGTTTTTTCTACTAGACAATGAAATTCACATGCAATAGATTCAATGGAACATCTAGTTTACAAAAATTGAAGCTATGGTGACTAACCCTATTTTATAAATAACACTTTATCAAAGCTCTCCCTACCACCTTGATTCTTCTAAATATTTTTGCAAGAGCCTATGCACTATGGCAAATTAGGTTCACAGAAAAATTTAGGCTCCACAATAATGGTGGTTCTCCTCTCACTCTATAGTAGCTAGCTCTATTGTGACTAGATCTACAGTGACTCTAATACCACTTTTAGCTTTTGAGGTAAATTGCAATGGGAGATGGCAATCACAAGATGTATAAATATAAAATAAAGTAAATTCACAAGATCTCATAAATATGCTATAAATAGAAATTATAGAAATGAATACAATATTGCTATGGAGGAAATGGACACTCCATGCAAGATGCTACATAACTATAATGTGCTCCATCACTAATGGAGTCACCCACTACTACTACTACTACTACCTATTGAATTATATATCAAACTCTTACAATGAGGACCTTTTATAATGGATGATATATTCTTTGACCAACACTCTATCTAGTTGTGCAAGGGACACCTTGCACATTAACACTTGTGCATTTATTACATTGCATGAAGTAACTAGATAACTTACCCCTAAAGTAATCCAATATCCTAAGTATGTACCTAGGAAGGTACATTTGCATGATTCAAATGATGTAATAGACTCTAACTCTAATACATCTAGGGATATCTTCCTACAATTCTAGTATATTTGAGTATAAGTAAATCATTGCAATAGTAAATCAAATTGGTGCATAAGTTCCAACGACCTATTTGGACCTCCTTGACTTTCCATATTTAATTTGAGGATAGTAGGGGATCAAGACAACTCATGGTTCTAGGAAAGACATGCATCTAAATGCATCTACTAGTAACATGAAACTAGTGCATTTACTGATTACTTTGCCAAATTGAAACTATACAAATTTAATTAAAGTATTCATCCATTTACTGTTTAGTTGAATCATAAAAATCTCCTCATTTTTATTTTCACCTCTCATTTTCTCAAGAGAGTCGTTTCAACATATACAACTAGATCACAAGTTTTACTCTAATCAAATCATTTCTGAAATCTTTATTCATCATAATCAAAGTCCCATACTTTTAACCATGAAATAAACTATGTTTCCTTTATTTCCATAAATCAAAGTCCCATTACTTTAATTCATATACTTATTTCCTTAATTTCCATAAATCAAAGTTCCATTACTTTAATTCATAAAATAAACTAATTTCTTTTATTTCAATAAATCAAAGTCCCATTACTTTAATTCATAAAATAAACTATTTTCTTTTATTTTTAATAAATGAAAGTCTCATTACTTTAATTCATGAAATAAACTAATTTCCTTTATTTCAATAAATCAAAGTCCCGTTACTTTGATTCATAAAATAAACTATTTTCTTTTATTTCAATAAATCAAAGTCCCATTACTTTAATTTATAAAATAAACTATTTTTCTTTTCATTAATCAAAATCCTCATAACTTTAATTAAATAAACAAATCATTTTCCTTTTCATTAATCAAAGTCCCTATAACTTCAAATAAATAAACAAACCATTAATGATCTATTAAATTGGTCTATAATTATCACATGCCTTCATAGTATAAAACAAAACCTCATAACCAATTGAAACCTCTCAAAGTCTCAAAAATAAGGGCCCAAAGGCAACTAAAAAAGATAAGCGCTCGAACTAAAGGAACATTTCTCTATAAACCAAGGTCGGCTAGAGGGAAGACGTAACTGCTACCTCTGGCAAGGTGGTTTCAGTAGAGTAGTGGCCCTATGACGAATCCAGCCAAAAACTTCCAATAGGTAAAAGCATAATGTATATATGCCACAACAACAATTGCAAACCCTTATTCCTAGCACATCCTAGTAGGGTATCTTCTCGATGTTTTTCCCATGAATTAAATGCTTGAACGATCCAAGGGTAATGATAGTTGATAGAATAATTAAGGGATGTTGTCCGAGGTAAACCCAATGACTTGGATAGCGAGAGATCTTAGAGGAGGGGATAACACACATTCAATAGTTGGAAACATTAATAACATTAAACAAGATCTAAATATGAGATTTTACCTATCTAGGCTCAAGCTGGTGGAAAATACTATGCATAGGTGCAGTTCATCCCTAAACACAATCAATACCATGAAAATATAGAGGTGACAATAGGTCACCGCCTCATAACTACATCCAACACACACACATGCTTCCCAGTATGGGAGAAAGCATGGAAATCAAAATATATAGCTACAAGAAAATTTCAAGGAATGACCTACCTAAAGGTTTCAACAAAAAAGTAAAACAAGCCAGTAGGTGAATGTGTAGGTAACTGGTCTCGGTTGGATTCAATGAGTGAGTTAACAACACCAACAATATCCACAAGACTAAGGTATCCATTCACAAATATTATTTTCCTAAAAAATATAAGCAATCAAAAGGTAACTCGTTATACCAACCTTTGAACACAAGATAATGAAATCCCAAGATATCCAATCTATTCATGATCATCCACTGCTTCCTTTGGTTTCTTTTGATAGTTGAAGTCTTTCGACCACTCAAGTTTTGCTTTCCTTTTCTTTTTCATGTCTCCTCCTTTTTTATTTTCTCTCCATACATAGGGAGAATAACTCTTCTCCTTCATGCTAACAATCTTATCCAATGTTAACACCCATCTTCCTACCATCGATGTCTTCTCATCCCTTTCATGGCTGCAAGATATTTTAGTTTAAAAGAGTTATTTTTTTTTTTATTTTTTTTTTCTTCTTTTGAAACTTTACCATCAATGAAGCTATCCTCCATCGACCAGAAGCTTCCTCTCACAAGCACAATCTTATCCCTTGAAGTAGGTGGTTCTTCAAATTGAATATCACAAGGTCTTTTCCCCTTTTTTTTTTAGAAAAATAGTTCTATAATTATTAAAATGAAGTCTTTTTTACTTAAATTAAATTCTATTATTATTTAAAATAAATATTTCATTACTTATTTAAATGAAATTCAATTATCATTTAAACTAAGGTTTATAAATGAAATTTTATTATTATTTAAAATAAAGATTTCATTACTTATTTAAATGAAATTCAATTATCATTTAAAATAAGTACCTTATATAAATACAAAGGGTTCTTTTATCGAACTTCTAGCAACATGTCACTCTTTTAGCAATCCAATGGATTTAATTACAGCTAAACTTATGCATATTTTATAGAAATAAAATGTAGTAGAGTGATGAAGTAAAAGATAACCAATTTATATGCAACAAACAAAGAGGGAATATTTCCATCAATACAGTTACCTATCTTAATTAGAGAATTTACGATAGCTACTAGGCTATCAACTGAGGCTCTAGGTGACTAGCTATTGATGATTATCCCTAAATTGATAATGCATACCTATATGAAGGTATCCATCCATGTTACCCCCAAGTTGCCTTAGTCATCACTTCCCCAACCTCAAGTACCCCATTTCTGGTGGATGATTCTACCTCTTCCACCCATGAGTGTACCTGATCCTACATATTAACAATATATCAATAGTACCATGTTCTTCCAAAAATTAGACTAAACATCGTACAACTTGTTGCACAAAATAAGCATCAAAGCATCATTAATCAATACATAGTTTTTCATGTCAAAAATTATGTCAAGGAGGATCGTGACAGACTATACATTGATTTTTTATTTGTAATTTATTTTTTACCACCCTAAAGTGGTTACATACACATTTTTTTAGCTTATAAGATTTAAATTTAACTTAAAAATATATAATTTATAATATGCTTATAAATTTTAAATTTAAGTAAATACACAAATGATTAATATGAAATATGTCCATCATATTATAATAATATTACAATGAACCAGGACTTGGTAGTGGTAGTGGAAACATGAGTGGTAATGGGTTAGGACTCGATAGCAGTTGTTGATCTAGGAGCGATAGCCAAAATATAATTGATAGTGGCTATGCAAATATTGGTGTTGGGTTTGGCAAGGTGGGGTTAAAGAGTGCAGACCCTCTTCAGGATATTGACATTTTGGACCTAGTCCTTGAGATTTGTTTGAAGGAGGCTCTCCCTAAATATTTAGACATGAGGGATCTCATAATAGATAAGGGAAAACAATTGTGGTCTCAAGTGGTGTTGGGTAAGCCTAAGCTCCCTAAGACCAAGTTCGATATTCTACCAAAAAAATGCCAACTTTTTATTTTAGATGATATAGGTAACATGGCCATTGAACAAGACTTCCATCACTTGGTTGGCAAGCTCATGGGGATGATCCCTAACCTAGATGCAGTCAGGAAATGAGCTTCTTCTAAGTGAAGGCCGAATGGTAATATGGAGATTAAGGCCCTCCCCAATGGATTTTTATGGTGAAGTTGATTTATTTTTCTGATTCAAAGATAATTTTATGGGGTGCCCCTAGTTATTTGGTAGACGAGGCATTTTCTTGAGGAGATGAGGACCTGATTCCAATCTAGAGACCTACAAATTTTTACAGGTCCTAGTTTGGGTGATATTACAAAATCTTCCTTTTCACTATTAGAATGAGGAGATTTTTGTTGGTATTGCTAAGGAATGGGCCAACTAATATGTTTTAATGTGGATCTTGGAAAAACTTTACCAGATTTGATTTGACTGATATCAATATTGGGAGTTTGAAACCAACTTCTAGAATATGAGAACCCCCTATTAAATGTGGGGTTTGTAAGAAATTAGGGCAATTTTCCTAGGAATGTCCAAACCAAAAGCTTCCTTCTCAAGGTTTGAAGGTTCGACAACCAAAGCAAATGGAAGAAGAGTGTTCCATGAAGAAAGCTAAAAACATTAAAAGTAAAGTTGGTAAATCATAAATACAAAAGGATTCATCCATGGAGGACCCTAGAATGGAAGATACCTTGGAAGCTGAAATCCCTAAAAATGAAGCAAGTAAAGCTGATATGTAGGAGTCTTCCATTGAGAATCAAGTTTTGGTAGATAATATGAAGGTATGTGAAACTTTACCCTCCTTAGAGATGAATCTTGCTCTTTCTTCAAATTCCTTTGATATCCTTCAAGAAATCATTTCTAGAGATGAAGATAATGTCTTATTGGAAAATTCAATTGATGGAAACCCTTATAAAATGAGGATGGTGAAGATGAAAAATCCAAATAACTCTGGAAAATATGGTAAATCAAATAAAAAATAACCTAGGAAAATTAGTTGAACTAGAAAAAGCTACCCAAACTCCAAAAACTAGACATCAAAAGAAGATAGGGGTTGATGTGGGTATTGTTAAATCTCAAGGGAGACCTTCCAATCAAAAAATTAGAGAAAAATATTTAGGTGGAAGGATCCTGTTTCAAATTTCCTACTTTCCCCTACTCTAATCATGTGGATCTCCAACTAGGTAGATCTTCCTGGGATCTCCCTACTACATTTCTAGGACATCCATGAGATCCTCCTAGGGCAACTCAGGATGAGCTTTCCAATTTTTGATGTGATTACAATTTTTTTTTTTGTCTAGAATAACTTGGAGATTCTTCCTTAGTGGCCTCTATTAGTGGTTGGCTTTCGACTAGCTTGGCTTTGGTGTTGGAGCTTCAGAGCCTTTCTCGATAGACTTTTCTTATCTTTAAGGGGACCCCATTCTTTATTGCTTTTTGAAGTGAGGGATTCATTCATTCCTATCTAGAGCTAGGCTTTCAAATGGGGGTTCTTGCTTTCTTGTTTTCCCATTGTGGTTGCAGTCTATGGTTTACCTTCTATGTTTTTCTTGGTATTTGAGGTAGGACCACTTTTTTATCTTCTATAGTTGGGTGGCTGTTGTGGTTATTTCTAGGATGGGATTTCTGGAGTGGATTTGGGATCTTCTGATCTATATTTTAGAAGATCTATTTTTTATTTTTTTCAATGTTTTCCAATGAAATATTTCTCACAACTTCTTTCTGGTCTTCGAGATGAGCCCTTGTGCTTTCTCGTGCAACTGTGACTGAAGGTGTCTATGGATTTCTTCCTAGATGGATAGTTGGTGGGGCTAGGGTTGATCTGGTATGGGTGAATTTCTAACAGACTTCTGTATTTTTTGGTCTTTTGCAGGGGACCCTATGCGTGCTTACTTGTAGAATATGGTCTCCTTATGATAGTCCATGTGCTAGATTTTCCCTTCTAGTCTTGAGGTATCATGATGGATTGATTCTTATTAAGGTTTTTCTACCTTTTTATTGTGCACTTTATATCATTTACAGTGAGATCTCATGGCATGTGGATATCTCCTCATATTGTTGAACTATCTTCTAGGTCTTCGAAAGGCTCCTCCTTGAGGGCTTCCCTGTTTTTTCTACTTCTCATATGGGGAATTTTAGATTCACTTTGAAATGGGATTTGAGTTTCAAATTTAAATTTTTTGTTATATTTTAGTTGGGGCCAAGTGTTCCCTTGTTCCCACTCTTAGGTGTAAGCTAAATTTTTTTCATGCTGGACTTCCTAGGTTTAGGTGAGAAAACCTTTTTTTATTTATGATCCCTTTGTAGATGGTACTGTGGAAGTTTTCTCCCTGGTTTTGATAATCCTTGTTTTTCTTCAAAAGTTGATCTTCTGGAGATGGTCTCTTTTATTGTAATATATTTGTAAAAGGTTCAAGGATCCTTTAAAAACCTCTTATTTCAACCAATAAAAAAATTAGAGAAAAAGAGATAGAGAGATATTTCCAATGAAATCCTAAGAGTAATAGCCTTGGGTAGGAGAAGTAAAAAATTGGTCAAGGCAATAGGAAAAAGATGATTTTATTAACATTCTTGAGTCTATGATTATATTGAGCTAGATGTTAACCAGTATCTTTGATGAGTATGTCACAAAATCATATATGACTCTCTACTCAATGCGTAAGTTTATGTGGAGTGTTTCAAGATTTTAATCTAGTTGCTTCTAGGTGTTTTGCTCTTTTGGGTTCCTATTTTGTTTGGTCTTGGTAGACCATTTCATTGTGGATTGTTGCACATTGGTTTGTTTTAGTTTTATGGGTTGTCTTGTTTGTAATATCTCAAATTTGATATTGTTAGGAGATCTATAGGTGCTTTCTTGTAAAAGGTTTGGGGTCCCTTTCAAAACCCCTTCTTCCACCCTAATAAAAAAATATACAAGTTAATATATTTTACTTATTTACAAATTAAAATCTTAAATATTTTAAATTTTATTCATATATACATATTATACCTTCTAATGTTTGATAAAAAAAATAATATATCATTGTTAATCACAATAACTTATAAATATTAAAATATAATACATAAATTTTTATAATTTATTTTCTTTTATTAATCCCACATTCAAAGTCTAAGTAGTTAAAATTAGTTTTCCAAGTTTAGTTAACTTAACTTTTAAGGTTTGCACATCTAGTCATGCCCACATTTAGCACCCAAGGCATTTTAATAAATTTTAGTAATTTTAAATGATTTTAGGAACTAAATTCCTTCAAAACTTAAGATGGATACAATGACAAGTGTTTTATATGCTTTTAAGACAAATTAATTTTTCGTAAGAATATAAAAATCAACACAATGAATATTAAAATTATTTGATGAGTGATTATTGTCTACCACACACATACTAGCAATTTATGATAGAGGGGTAAATCTTTTATTTGATATTTACTTGGCAAATATCTTCCTTATCCTTTGAACTATAAAAAATATATCATAGACTATTATAAAAAAAACCAATATTTTTGTGTGAACCATAAAATTTTTTATGAGTTTGAATAGAATGCATCATAAGTTCTTTCATGGAGAACCTACTGAGAATATTAGTAAATATCAATAATCACTTGCACTTTTAAATAAATATTATATTTATTACTCAAAGAAGTACCTTGATATTTAATTTAGCATTTTTTTCTTTATGACAAATAAAATGTGAAATTTTTTAAATATTTATTGCAATAAATTTAGGACCAATGGAAAAGGACGATAATATTGTCTTAATATTAATTTATCGGATTAGATTTTAAATCCTTAGGTTACTTGAAACAATAAAATCACTTAACAAAAATTTACATAAACTCTTACACTTCTTGTAAAGCAAAAATAAATAATTCACATACATTTTTTATTTTAATATTATTTTATAATATATCATTAAAAATAAACTCTCACACTTATTGTAAAGTAAAAATAAATAATTCACCTACATTTTTTATTTTAATATTATTTTATGATATACCATTAAAAATAAGAGATATTCATTAGTTTGAGCAAATGATAAGGAAGTTTTAGTATTCTATTTAATAAATTAAAGATTCAATTTCATAGATAAAATTCAATATTTTATATTTAAAATGTAAAAAATAAATATTAAAGATTAAGATCTAAGCTCAAATGCTATTAAATAATATGTAATATATTATAAAGAAAATATTATTTAAATATTATTATGGTTTGTTATAGTTGTAAGCTTATGTGGTAAGGTTTTTGGCTTCTCTTTGAGAGGTTCAAGGTTCAAACCCAAATCATACGAGGAGATCAGAACCCTCATAAAAACTTATGTAAAATCATTGAAAAAAATATTTCTATGGTTTTTTAAATATTAATAACAAATTTAAAAAATATATATCTTATAAAATTTAAGTAAAATAGCCATACATTATTCATTAAAATATTTATCTAAGCTAAAAATAATATCCTTATAATTTAATTAATATTTATTTTTTATATCACACTATTCTTCCATAATGTTTAAATGGTTTATATAATAATCAATGATTACATTTTTTATTGCATGTAATGATTAATAATAATTCATACTTTTTTGATGTAGTTTGAGTGGTTACAATATTTGTATTTATTTGAGAATCCATAGTTTGATCAAATATTTGTCATACTACTTTGGAGTGAGTGTAGCTAGAAGTAAGTGCAAGCACGAGTTAGGAGTAAGTGTAGCTGAGTACAAGTGCGAGCTAAGATTGAGTACAGTTAGAAGCGAGTGCGAGCACAAATGTGAACCGAGAGTGAGTACATCGAAAGTGAGTGTAAGCATGATATAGGAGTAAGTAAATCAGAAGTTAGTGCGAGTGAATATGAGCATGAGCTAGGAGTGAGTGTAGCTAGAAGTGAGTGTGAGTGTAAGCTGGGAGTGAGTGTAGTCAAAAGTGAGTGTGGGCGAGTGTCAAAAGCAAGTGCGAGCATGATTCGAGAGTGAGGAGGAAGTGTGAGTAGGAAGTAGCAAGCAAAGTACGATCTAGTTGAAGAAAATCTAGTGATATTCAAGAGGAAGTGCAATATAAGAGAGAGTGCAAGCCAAGATTCATTCATGGTGAAAGAGCACTAGTCATTTGAAGTGGCATCAATGCTTCAAATAATTATCATTAATACATTAAATAATGTTTCTAAAATAGGAAAAAGAAGAGAGAAGGGCTATTGCGATCCAATATGGAGTGCAAGTTGGAAGTAAGTGTGAGGTAGGAGAGAGTACAAGGTGGGAGCAAGTGCAAGCCAAGAGGGAAGGTGAGCCAAGAGGAAGTGTAATCCAAGAGCAAGCTCAATTAGTTGGTATGGAGGAAAGATATATTTGAAAACCCTAATGGGAAGTCAGAATTCCCTAGTTGGAAGTATGGAGGCCTAAGTTAGAGATAAGCAGAAGAGTAAATACATGGCAAGTTCGATCCAAGTAGCAGATGTTATACGAGAAGTGAGTATAAAAGATGATATGATTGAGTATGATATAATGGTTCTTAAAAGTAGAGGGTTAATATGTAAGTTTCATAGATCATGGTCAAGGTTTTTGGAGATTCAAAATTGGATCAAGTGGAAGTGGGGATTAAATTCAAATTACTCTGTGACTTTTCTTACTAAAGATTTTTTTCTCATCATATTTTCCAGTTCAAAAATTAGGGATAAAATAATGGTTGGTGGTCCATGGTTTAGGGGAAGAGATGCACTTTATGTGAGCCAGTATGGGTTAGGCTTTTTGGATAGAAACTATGAAGAAGCTTCCAATATGGGTTAGGCTTTTGGACTTCCATATCAACTTATAAATAAGGGTGTTCTGAATAATATTGAAAATACCCTAGGGGAACTCATCAAGGAAGGACTTACTACTAAGGAGCAAAAGCATGCTATATATACTCGAATATGTGTTGCTATGCATATTTCAAAGTCTTTTCCATAATACATTAAGATAAAATATGAATCAAGAGAATGGGATCAACAAATGGATTATGAAAATATCACATTTCATTGCCACAATTATCATGAGATTGCATATATGGCAAGATTTTACAAAGTGAAAACTATGAAGAAAGAGACACAAAATTATAGCCATGAGATAAACTTCAAGACAAGACAAGGAAAAAATACACTAATAGAAGCTAGATCTAATCAAGGATATTCCACTCCAAAAGAAGAGGGAAATAAATCCTATCTAAAGTATCATTTGGCAAGTTCAAAAAGAATTATAGGTACAAAAGAATATGTAGAGAGAAATCCTAAAATAAAGACAACAAAAGAGGTCAAGTTTTTTCCAGGTAAAGCATCTTGATTTTCCTCAATTAGTATATAATATTCTCCAAGTAGTAAGAGTGAAAGGGATGAAGATGTTATCCCTTGCATTTTAAGGTTTCAAGAGTAGCATAATAAATAAATAAGGATGGAGGAAACACACAACAATTTAGATTTTTTAGAGCAGAATAAGAAGGTAATTTCTATAGAAGAGCATCCTTGCACTTTAGGGTTTCTAGGGAAACATAAAGAATATTGTGCTTTTGAGGTTATTCCTTGCACTTCAAATACTTTAGAGAAAGGTAAACCTAAATATGATAAGTCTTACTATGATTAGTGTGAGAAGATTGAAGATGAAAGTTGTGTTGGGAATGAGAAAAATAGAGGAAGACCTACGAAGTAAAAACAAATAGAAAAATAAACCTAGAGGGATATTGATATGGGAAAACAAAAGCAAATATCACAAGTGCTAACAAGAAAGGGGATTAAACCCACAAATAAAATAAAAAAATAACAATGAAAATAATATCTTGGAATATTAGGGGAATGGATAAGAACCCTAAAAAAATATACTAAGAAATTGTGAGTTTGTTATTTATAGATATAGAAATTGGGAAACAAATATTTTATCCATTAGCAGTGTTGAATTTCATCTTAGTAGAATTTAAATTTCAGAAAGCATCTGATATAAAAGGAGTTGATTGTGGAAACTTAGAAGTTTGAGGAAGATGGAGATTGATAGAAAGGCAAATGAAGAATATTTTTGATCAAAAGGAAAAGTTGGGTATGCTTTAATTTATTGTTATAAATGTAATGAGAGCAAAGTAATGTTTGGTTTTTGTAATGGGAGTGCCCCCTAATAGAAGCCACACCTAGCTTATTATATGTGTGTGTGTGTTACTTCAAAATTTAAAAAGCAAAAAAAATTATTGAAATGAGTTTTATATCCTCTTTGAAATTATTAAAAAAAAAACTTTCATAAATAAAATAATAGGTCATGCTTTATTAAACCTTAAACAAACCCTTTTGAAAAATTAAAATAACTCTTGACTTGATTCTATTCGGTCTATGAAAAAACTATTCACTATTCACATATTAAACCCTTTTTGTTGACATCAAAACTATTGTATTTTATCCAAATGTGAAGAAAAATGTATGGAAAACTCATTAAGAGGTTGATTCAATGCTAGTAAAGCTTGAAATATACTATAATATTGACTATTTACTATGACAATCATCTAATATTCAATTCTAGCTTAAACTTACTAGTTTCTAGGTATGGAAACCATGTAAAACTCATAATATTAATATAATAAAACTCATAAAGGGAGCGGGAGAGGGTGTGGTGTGAGCAAGAGAGGGTGTGGTTGGTTTACCTTTATTTGGAGAGGCTTTCTTCCACCTTGGTTCCATTGTGTTGGTTCTCATGCTTTCATGCCATTTGGACTAGAACCTACTTGAATCTAGGTGCTTCCAACCCCTCTATTTTCTTTGGTCTTCAGTTTTTTTTTGTTCAATGGTTCTTATGGTGGCCCTTTTCTAGCCCTTGAACTAAAAGGAAAATAACCTAGACTTCTCTTCTCTTTCCTCAAGAATAATTTTTAGGGATTTCATGGTGATTCTTAGTTTATAGGCTTCATCAGAGTTGAGTGACTAGTTTATCTCATAGAAGCCAGGATGGCCTCCTATTTGAGGTTTCTTCTATAAGCTCTTTCCCAGCCCTTGTCCTCAATGGGAAAGACCCCAATTTTTTCTTATTTTTCCTTGAGAAGCCCATTTGGATTTTATGGTGGTGCTTTTTTTTCTGGATTCATCGAATTTGAGTGGCTATTTTGTCTTACTAAGGGCTAGGAGGCCCTCCTATTCAAGGTTTTTTTGGTGGCCCTTTCCCTGCCCTTGTCCTTAGTGGGAAAGAACCTAGTTTTTTATTCTCCCTTATTGAGAAGCCCCTTTTGGGCTTTCATAGAGGTTCTCAATTTATAGGCTTTGTATATTTCAAAGTTGATGAGCTAGCTTATCTTATCAAGGATCAGGAGGACCCCCTTTCTTCCATCAGTGGTGTGTGGTTGCTTTCCCTTCCTAGGAGACCTTCTCCTATGTATGCATACATCATTAATTACCAGTCTCCTAGGAGTACCACCAAATTCTAGGAGGGGCATTGTCTTCTAGCAGAGGTGCACATCCTATCTCGACTTTTTAGTGTGATTCTCTACCTTCGACTCTGGAGAATCCCTTCCTGGGTCTCCTTGGATGGATGTGAGGAGCGAACACATCAAAAATTTATTTTAAGCTATGTGGAAACTTTGGGAATGGTATTTGAAGAGGTATTTTCTAGTTTCTTTATTATGGATGAGCTTGGGGAGACCCCTTAGGAAGGGGGAAAAGTTTCAAAAATTTTAAATTTCTTGTTTGATCGAAATTCTCTTACTTAGGTGGGAATTATATTTTTGAATGTTTTGCTTATCCAGGACTTCCTCGCCTTGGTACCTCCCATGTGGGCCCCTATTCCCTTTTCTCCCCTATCCTTTTGTACATCCATTTTTATTGAGGGCCCCTTAAGTGGGGTCCTTATTTTCTTTTGTCCTTTATTTTTACGGGTGGCCCTCTCCAAGGGCTTTCTTTCTTTGTAAAAGTTTTGAGGACCCTTTTAAAACCATTTCCTCCAACCAATAAATACAAATACAACTGAAATCATGTTGTACTCATAAAATGCTTACAATATCATTTACATAGTGATTTAATGTGTGGAAACTCAAGTAGGGGAATAAAACCCATTGTTCAAATAAACAAGCTTTATATTCTTAAAAAAATTAGAGAATGTACAAGAGATATTGGCCATCAAATTCTCCTTGGATGATATATATGTTTTATATGCACTTGTTTGTACCCTTATAGAGTACTTTTCAATACCTTATTTATGTCCTATTGTTAGACTTGTTTACCTTTGCTATTGACCCTTCAAACCTCCCTTTGCCCTTCTTGTCAAGGCCCAAATGACCTTTACCCAATCTCTTCCACTTAAAAATCTAGGAATTGAACTGATGTTTCTTGAGTTCTAATATCATATTAAAATTTGGGTGAGTATGTAAATTATGTTTCATCCTTTTCCTCTACAAATATTTCCCTTTAAACTTGCCTAATTTAATTTCTGGCTAATGTCAAAGATGCCTATTCCTTGCTAGCTTGTTTTTTTGAGTAAAAGGTAAAAATTTTATTCAAAAAAATTGATCAGCTTATACAAATCCATTTTTATATCCTATATTTCTTAGCAAGGCTTAAAATGTAGTTTTTCTATTTTCTTTTATCTACCAAGGATCTTTGAATTCTCGGTTATTTAAACTTTACCTCCTTATTAACTGTATATGTCCTCTTCCAACAGAGATTACTGAAGCCCTCTTTGTTCTTTTTTTCTATTCCTGATAGCTTTCATGTTGCATTTGATTCCATAGTTGTGCCCAAATGTCTTGTTCTACCTCTATCATCAAAGATTCTTCCTGTACTTTGGTCTACACTATTTCTAATAACTTCCTTAACATAATCCCCCAGATCCTCTCTTCTGAATCGAATTCCTCTTTAAAAATTTTGTTGTTCCATTCCAACCATATTTACCAGCAGATGAAGCCCATCCTTAAAATCCAAGTTGTGCTTAGTATTTTGGATTTGATGGTGTTATGTGACCAATAGTCCCAAAAATTACTACCATTAGGAGGATACCATTCTGTTTGGCTAAAGATGAAGTACCATCAATTCTAGATTGTGTAAGCATAGGAGCAATAAAAAAGGAGGTGGTTTAAAGTTTCTAACTCTTGGAAGAACATAACACATCTACTGGATCCAATGATCCCCTTTCTCCTCATATTATCATGAGTCATAATTCTTTTGTGAGCAACCTGTCATATAAAACAATTAACCTTTAGCCAACCTTTTGGTTGCCATATTTATTTCTTAGGATGTTGTTGTTGGGGTTGGTTCTTGCTACTTTGGTGAGCCTTTCGGTAGCCTACTTTCACTGTGTAAGTTTCTTGTTTCCCATATCCCCATGCTAGTTGGTCAGGTCCATATTTCCATAGCCATGTTCTTTTTTCTAGGATTTCTTTCAGTTCATATTTTTTGACTTTCCATTCTTCACGTAACCACTGGTCCAAAATTTGCCATCTTCCTGAAGCTGCTAGTTGTTGGCTTGGGGGGATGAGATACTGAGATATAAGAGTTTGGATATGAATATGAAGAGTCTCTCTGATTCCACTAAGATGAGGGTATTGTTTGATAATGGGGGGGAATTCCAAAGAATCATCCCATAAACTAACTTTTCTCCTATCACCTACTTTCCAATGTAAGTCTTCCTTAATTAGTGAGGCCCCTCTTTTGAGTGTTTTCTATATCTCTTATCCCACAACTATAACTGAAAACCATGGGATATCCTCCATTTTCTTGTTAGCTTGTTGGTTAGGCTATTTTATTTTGGATTTTTTGAGATCCAAATGGATGATTTTGAATCTAAAAGCTGGTAAGGACATAAAAAAAATTAAGGTAATATTCAATATTAATCGTCTCACTTTAATATCTTAGGAGAGAGAAAATATAACTGTATGGAAAATGGAGTTTTCTTATTTAACATATTACATGTGTGTATTTTGGTATAATTTTTTTATGAAACATAGTAATGTGGATCTAATTTCATACACCAAAATAATCACTCAGTTTGGACTTGTTTTGAACTAGTTATGCAAAGATACTAAGGAGATTTAACTATTTCTATTTTTATGGGGCTATATGATGTATTTTGAGCTCAACTTGGTATTGAGAATCCTTCTTGTTGTCACAAACATCCATATCATTTTTTATTAAAATAAAATTTATTTGAAGGAGTTACATCAAAAATATTAATCCTCCTTCTTTTGGAACCATGCCAAGTTATCATCACTTATTCATTCGTCCTTGTGAACATATTATCATGCTTCTAAATGACTTGCCATGGAATCATTTGTATTATGAATCCTTAGTGACAAGGATTTTGGTCCTTAAAACTTTTACTTGTAGAATATGTGATATTGTTCTCTTATCACCCTCTTTATCCCCTTACCTCCCTAAGGAAGTTGATTCCCTACTTCTCCATGGAAGTGGCTTTACATTCCACTATGTTTTGTACTTCCTATCAAGTGGATCAAAGTTTATATACTATAATATTTTACAAAATTGAATCTAATAATATTCAAGTTGATTTCACCTCTACTCATTACATAGTTCACCATGCTCACTAGTGTCCTGGTTCCTTCCCATGTAGATTATGGTTTTCTCATTCTTAACTGATTTGGTAAAGTTTTATTTCCATACCTCACAGTGTCATTAATTTATCCTCTAGTAACATGTATATATGCTTGACTTACTTTTCCTATCATACATGTTTCTTCCTTAAGTGAAGCTTCCTCCTATGTTTCTAACAAGATAACTTCTTCAATGTTGGTTACAAAGGTTTAATAATTGAGTAAATACCTCAAGAGATCATAGTACCCATTTTTTTTATTAGTATGGGTTGGTGGATGACAACTATAACTT
Organism: Wollemia nobilis; assembly: GCA_028583015.1. Classification (NCBI taxonomy): domain Eukaryota; kingdom Viridiplantae; phylum Streptophyta; class Pinopsida; order Araucariales; family Araucariaceae; genus Wollemia; species Wollemia nobilis. Next base: position 245,907 of record JAQPPZ010016900.1, on the reverse strand, counting down.
GTTATTGTATGGAAACTTTAGTCTTAATTATTTTCATGCCTTCTTATAACAATTAACCACAATGTATCAAAAAATTCCAGCATCAACTAGAAAAATGCTTCAACCTATTTCATGAATATGAATGAGCTACAAGATATAACCCAACCTACAAATTTGATGTACATGTTTTACTTGTTTGCTTGCTTTTCCAAGTGCCTATTTTTACTTACTAAATATCAAGTACTTGTTTGGAATTCTTGCATGATTTCTTGAGTTTTAAGTGTTTGGTTGGAGTGCTTGGTTGGATATCCAAGTGTTTGATCTTTCTAGTTATAAAGTGGTTTATTATATCTAACTACATAAACATGCTTATCACTTGCAAGTGAATAATAAATGGGATATCTACCTATGTGATATTTATTTAGTATGGATGAAATATTTTCTTTATGATAGTGTAATGCTCTATTTTCTATCATAGAAATAATATTTTATTTGCTTGTAACATATATCCCACATTTGGCTTATCCCATACCACATAATGGTATCTAGAGATCCAATATTTCTATTTTGAATATTTGAATTTAATGGATGGATTCTTCTCTATTAGTTGTTCATCACTTCTTAATACATTCATATCTACAACCTCTTTATGGTTACTAGAGACTATGTTTTTCACCTTTTTTAGGTGTACATTGATAAAGATACTTATACTCTCTTTTAATTGAAGTATAACTTCATGTCTCAAGTAACAAATGGACCCTTATCCTTCACAAATGTGTCTCAAATGATCAACCTCATTTCTAATAGCTTGGATTATGCAACTACAATTCCCTACTTGGTTGTTTGAGAATTTTTGTTCAATACCATAATGTGAGTAGCATCATATACTATTGATAAAGTATTAATTAAGAATATACATATCTTTAATTTTGGTCATTATCATACTAAATTTTTTTGAAGTGATCTAACCATAGACCAATTTTAATAATTTTGCATTGACATGATAAGAATCTTTTGAATCTTTTGCTTTCTCTTTGGGGATATCTTTCTTATATTTGACAACCAAATTATTTGTACATATACTAATATTATCGTTCTTGTTTCCATGATGCTCCAATGCATGTATATCTAAATAAAATTGAAATATTATGAGGATTGATAAATTCATAGGGCACGCTATAGTTTAGAGACTTAACATAGGATTTATTATATTGTTTTATTAGTTTATTATGTTTCTTTATCCTATGTAAAATATAAAAGAAAAACACTCAAGTTAGTTCCCTAGGATTCTAGGAAATCCTAGGAAAATAACTTGAGTGTCTGTCTTTTACGTTTTACATGGGATAAAGAAACATAATAAACTAATAAAACAAAATAATAAATCTTATGTTAAGTCTATAAACTATAGCGTACCCTATGAATTTATCAATCCTCATGAAGATAAATGCCTTCTCTTCCACAAAAATCACAAAAAAATAAAATTCTAGAAGGTTTATATATCGTTTCTTATGACTACATAATCACTTTATCTTCTCTCCATTTTTAGAGCTCATATTGGGATTACCCAATCCTTCTTTGGAAGGAAACTATCTTGAATATGTTTGAAAATTTTTCTTGGATCCTTTGATATTGTCACCATATTCTCTATATAGATTTTGTTGGAATGATAACTTATCTCTCTTTGAAAAGCACATATTCCTTATTTTTTGGGCATTTACCATGATCTTCATATCCAATTCTAGATTCTTTAGCTATTTACATAACCATAATGACATATTTAATTTCTTGGATATTTTTTGCCAAACCCTTGATCTTCATAGCCCATTATCTTATATATTTAAATCCAACACCACTTTTCTACTACTCAAAGGTTGTAATATTGAAATTTTGATAACTTACCATGGTATCCTTGGTCATGATGTATTTATCCTTCATAAAAATTATCTAATTTGCAGTTTCTCACATGATTTATGGATTTGAGATAGAAAAATATCATTGGATCACAACCTCTAATTCATTTTATTCAATTTCTTCTGCTTATTCCATATATTTATAAGTAAGCTTACCCAAAAAATTATTTTATTGAAGGCTCTTGCCATCCCTTTGTCTACTATTATTTTTTCTCCAACTAATCGTAGATCTTGCTCTTCTCCTCTTGTAGCTTCAGTTACCCATATTTGCTAGAGTTTATCATGTGGAAAGTATAGTGTGATCACCACAAACTAAATTAGAATAAGTTCTAAAACCAATATAAATTATAATTTACTCAAATGAATCTTTAAAGTCTCCCTTGAACACTCAAAGTGCTCCTTAACATGGTTTACTCGAGCTATGACAAAACTAGTCACTAGTTACTTGTAAAACCCTCTCTTTTAAAATAAACATTATTGTTCTGACCAAAAATTCTCCCATATGTGAATAGTAGAGCATTTAAGCCTTTTGAATATAATAATATAATTATAGTGAACCTTGAAATCTACTATAACATTAACTATTTATTCTTGTTATCATATGATGCTTAATTCTATCTCAAACATGATAGTTTCTAGTTACAAAAACCATGTAAACCACATAGCATGAAAATAAAGTAATCATTAAAAAAATAAGAGTAATAGCTACATAGTTATTTAGAGTTGGTAGAAACATCTAGGGGAATAAAACCCACTATTCAAATTGTCAAGCTTCATATTCTTGCAAAAATATAGAATGTATAAGAGATAGTAGCCATTAACCTGGTCATGCATGAGATGTATAGATAGTATAGAATTTTTTGTAGCCTTATGTAGTTCTACTTAGTGTCTTATTTATACCATATTGTTTGAAATTGTTTTACCCTTCTCATGAACTTTCAAAAATTCCTTTTCTTGTCCTGTATAAGACTAAAAAGCATTATCCAATATCTTCCACTTACAAATCTAAGAGTGTACATTATTTTTATTGATCCTTTAGGTTCTAAATTATACTCATTCCTTGAACATTATCTTAATTCAAATTTGCTAATTCATGTTTTGCCACCTTACCAAATTACCTAATTCCTAGTTTTCTTGTTGGTTAGAATAATTTTGATATTTCGAAGGTCTAAATGTTGGAATTTGAATCTAGTATTTGGTGGGAACATGGAAAATGATGAGAGTAACCTTTAGTAATTTTTTTTAATCTTATTTACACTTTTGAAGAGAGATAAAATAGGACTATAAAATAAACTATTTTCAACCACTTTGACCTATGAAATAGATTTGTTTTGCTATGAAATTTATCTCATATATAGTCCTTTGAATTATCTTTCATATAATGAAATAATCACTCAATTTAGGCTTATTTTGATTTATGTATGCTTAAAACACTATTCATATATATTAACTAAGTATTCCCTTTATGACGGGCTACATTGTGTGCTTTAAGTTCAACTTGATGCTTAGGATTCTTCTTGATATTAAGAATATCCTTATCAAATTGTATTAGATGTTAGATTAATATTACAATACTTGGGTAATTAGTAGATTCTCCTAGGTAGATTTTATTTACCGCATGGTAGATATAAATTACTACATTACTTTTACTTAGGATATTTGCATTGTTCGTAAATATCTATGTTGGTAGCACCAAGTTACATTATTGTTGGTGACAACCTAGGGAGGGATATTTCCTACGCATTTCCTAAGGCTATATTTAGCCTTAGTATTGTATTTAAGTAGCATTACTATGCAATATTAATTTAATGCTTATAGTTTGATTTCTATTTTATTATTGGTATCAGAGTGAAACTCATCTGGGAGACCCTCGATGCTGGACAAGGCAACATTTTTATCACTCCAAGTCTAGACAACGAGGGCTCAAATCTTGAGATAGGACCCCCTAACACGCATTACAAGGTGAAGCTAACATCATCTGGTGTGGCACAATTTTCAAGGAACTAGAACCTACTAGTACGAGCACAAAATTTGAGGTTCTAACCAATTACTTTTATGGTAGAATCTTTGAGGATTTTTTTTTTGCATTTGAAATCGATCTGCAGGAATTTCTATCTTGTTTGAAATGGCCCGCAGTCAAACCTGAACTACGACCCACCTGTAGACAGCCCATTGTCAAACTTGAACTACGACCCACCATCATGTGAGGGCAAACAGTGTCCCATCTCTACAAGTGGGTAGGCAGAGCACCCACCTTCACATGAAGGTGGAGCGTCCACCTCCATGTGAAGGCAGGAGTACCCTCCCACAAAACTGCCCATAATCTACACGTACTCCATCGGGTAGGTGGCCCCTTTGATCTGCAACACCTGGAAAATGGATCTTACACTAAAAAATACAAATGGGTCGATCAAACTTGAATCAGACTCCAAGGTGCACGTAATTCAAGGTAGCATAGATCCCAAGAAATCCTTCGATGACACATTAGTTGGCATGACTCTTGAGGCAACAGATGGCGTCCACTTGGTAACATCTAATTGGTGACGCAAGGTATGAGCACGAGTTACGAGGTGATAGTTGGCATTCATCTGGTGACACTTGGCATGTGTATTGCTCCTCCATGTGGTGGGCATGTGTGAGTTATCTAGTCCAATCGATAAAACTTGATTGTCTGCATGCAGTCGACGTAACCTTCATGTGAAATCAGTTTTAAAGAGCGCAATATTACCCGTAGGGGTAATGTGGGATATATATCCCGAATGTTTTTTTTCTCGTTGAAAAGCACGAGAGCAAAATAAAATTCACCCCGCTCCCTATGGCTTTCGGATCAGCTATGGGAGCATGCTGGCAATTGCTTTCATCTTAAGATGCTCAACCAATGACATGAGGTTGAGTCCCAGCGAGGACATAGAAGCAATTTTTTGCTTTAAAATTTGACTTTTTTTGTATTTTTTAATTATTTTTTTGTATTTTTTATTAATAATTTAATATATTTTGTTTAAAATCATATTTTTAAAAAAAGAATATCATGATTTTAAACCAAATTAATTTTACTATTGATGAAATTATGCTTAAACTAGTTATATTTATGCAATAAAATAGAAAAATTAAAGGTTATTGTTTTTGCAAAATATAAGAACAAAAGAGTGTTTTTGTTTTTCTCCAAGAGGGGAATGTAAGACAAATAAATAGCACCTTTTTTTGCAAATTAGGAGTTCTTTAAAAACTTTCTCAAAATTTGAGAGTAAGAGTTTTTTCTCCTAATGAATAGACCTTGGGTCCACTAAAACCAAGTTGTGTGTCGACTGGTTCTCGATAGTCTTTCAAAAACTTGTTGTGTGTCAACTTGGCTTGAAAAGAGTGCTACCTTATTTAAATTTTCAAAGAAAATGGGAGACAAGAAATTGTGATTCTTATCAAAAAAAATTCACAACCATGCTTATTTTGCAAACAAGAGGGGGGAAAAACCAAGTTTTGGATTATTTTTTTGCAAAATTGTAACACAAGGAAAAATTGTGAAAATCAAAGGGTTGAAACATTGAAACTTGTTTATTTTGCAACACAAAAAGGAAAGGTAATTATTTTTGCCACATTCTTTGTAAAATTATAAGGCAAGGGGAGATATTGAATATCAAAATTTTTGCACAACACAAATAAAAATTTTATTGAAAAAATTACTGTAATAAGGTGCACTTTTGATAGCAATCGACATCTTTTTTTAAATTGGTATTGTTAAATTAGGCACATTTTTTGTTGCATCCGACACCTAAGTGGTAAAAATTTGTAGGCACTCTTTGATTGATTATTGCATTTAATTTCTTGTTTTCTATAAATATAAGTCATCAAAATTAGGTCGTATCATGCCTGAGTAGGAGGGCTAGGAGCACTCGTGCTTGATAGATCTTATGCAAAGACATATTGGTCTTAATTGACCCTAACAATAATTAACGACATTAAAAGTGTAGTAGAGGTGAACTGCAGTGGTATTGTATCCTGTGCAGACATATTGGTCTTAACCATGAAATATTTTGTCTCCAAGATTTGTAACGTATTCCAAGGTTTGAGACGGAGGATAAAAATTTCCCAGGGTTTCCACAATCCTTGTGCCAATTCGAGGGCAAAAATTTATTTGAAATTGGTGCAGTAGTCCTGTATTTTGCAGATCGAGAGAACTTGAACGGTTGAAATTCATTATTTCCCAATCCTTCTATTGTTAAAAAATAAGGATTTTGTAATTCGATGAGGGTTTCAAATAATTTTGGTAAAATTCGATGAGGGTTTCAAATAATTTTGGCAAATTCGATGAGGGTTTCAAATAATTTTGGGTAAATCGACAAGGGTTTCATATGTGTGAACGAATTTTTTGGCAAGCGGTTGTGCGAGGGTTTCATCTGGATTGAGTGCAAGCAGATCTAGAGGTTGGTTTTTTAGGGCCTTCAGGCCCTAGCAGCCAATATTGTTGTGCTTTATACTCAATATTTTAGTGGTAAATGTTGAAAGGAATTCCATATGGGTTAGAAATCGATCTTTCAATAGATCATGTTGTGAACTTGAGTGACAACGACTTCCAATTTGTTGCACAAAATAAAAGTGAAAACCATACCTTTCCACAACATCTAGGGCAAGGATTAAAGATATCACAAAAAGTTTCAAGAAACTGATAAAAAATGGCTCAGATCTCAAGTAAATCTGGTGCTAAGGTGCACCCACAAAATAAATCTATTGTTCAAACCCTTGTCAAGGTTATGAATTTTGAAGACTCAGCCCCAAAAATGAATTTCAGGGATGCCCTCCATGGTGGATAACCTCAGTCCAATGCTAATATTAATCTTAGGGCTTCCCATAAACCTCTAAGAATGCCCAATATTGATCCTAGGAAAACATAGTCAGGATGTCTTAAAGCAATTGATGTAACTCCTATTGTTAAGCTTGATATGGGTAACATTCAAACTGACATTGAAGATCTAGAAAAAAAGAGGTCTAATTTGTCGGTTCGTGGGTTTTTGTCTTAGCCTACCTACTTTCAAAGTCTTGGATGCAAAAATATGGAAAACTAAAGGTGATTTACAAATCTCTATCTATCAAAATGGTCATTTTCTTGTTTTATTTATAAATAATAAAGATAGAGAAAAATTTTCAAGGGGGTCCCTAGTTTTTTGGAAGGGTGGGGCTTTTCATGAAGCCTTGGCATACTAAATTTAAATCCGAAGAAGAGATGCCTTCTATAGCTCCCGTGTGGGTTAGACTCTTTGGCCTCCCTATTGAATTTTGGAATCCTATTATTTTTCTTCAATTGGAAACTCTTTAGGAACTTTTATGATGATTGTTGATTGTACTCAAAATTTTGAACATATTATTTATGCTCGATTTGTGTTTTAATGTATTTTCACAAACCCCTACCTAGAAATATCACATTACAATTTCGGGAAGACACTTGGGAGCAGGTAGTGGACTATGAGAACATTCCTTTTCATTGTATAATTTACCATGAATATGGTCATTTGGCTAGTGCTTGCCCAAATAAAATTCCTAACCAAAAGAAAGAAAATATAAACTCAACGGGTTTCCAACTGCCTAAGAAGAACACTAATAAAAATCCAGTTATGAAATATCAATCAAATTCATCTGCGAATATGTTTGAAATCCTTTCCATAAATGATGTCCCAAGTGAGGAATGGGAAATAGTAGAAACAAAAATCTTAGAAACACAATTTAAAGATGCAGGGAAGAACTCGGAGATAAACCAACAAATCAAAGGTTATCAACAAAAGAAAAAGGGAGAAAATTTACACAAGAAAAACAATCTTTTAAATGCCAAAACTTCAGATAATATAGGTCCCAATATAGACTCTATTGAACCATCTAGTAAAATTTTGGCAGTGTACGAGCATTCTTCAAGGTTAGAAGCCATATTAGATTCAATTGGAGTAAGTCAAGAAACAAGAAAAGAAAACTGAAGATGGATTCTAATCAAGAGGTAGATCGCAAGACCAATAAATATCATATGGTAAAAGAAGGTGAAAAGCTTGTAGAGGAAGGTAAGATTAATGCCCTTCCCAAATTTTTTAGCACTGGTATTAATGAAGATCATCACTTGGAATATTAGAGGAATCAAAGGGAGTCTTTCAAAACAAAATTAAATTAGAATATTGATTCAAATAAATCATCCACATCTTATTTTACTTCAAGAAATGAAGATGTCAATGGAGGATATGGAATCAATTGCTAGTAAAATTTGGCCAGCTATAAAAGTGGTTTCCCTCGGTTCCTAGGGGACTTCTGGTGGCATTTCTTGTCTTTGGGACCCAAAAGAGGTATTTATTCACCATATGGTTGGTAGTTGGGGTATTTTGGCTATATTTATTCAAAGTAGACATTCCAACCAAATTATGCTCTACATTACTATTTATGCTCTGACTGCTTTGGAGGAAAAAATAAGTCAGTGGAAGAATATTACTCATATTATCTCTCATTTTCTTGAATCTTGGATCTTTATTGGAGGATATTTCAATACCATCCTCTCTTTGGATGATAAAATGGGAGGAAATAGAAATTTGTACAAAAGCACTGACCTCATGAGCGAATATATTTCAAACCTCCATCTTGTGGACATCCAACCAGATAATGGCCTTATGACTTGGTCCAACAGAAGGAAAGGCTTAGCATGTATAATGGAGAGATTGGATAGGTTTTTTCTCTCTGAAAATTTATTAATGCATGGTAACATTCCTATAGTGAAGACTCTTAAAAATTCTTGTTCGGATCACTGGCCAGTCATGGTGGAAATTTGGAAAACCAATGTGAGTTTCTCTTCTTTTAATTTTCAATTAATGTAGCTTAGAAACAAATTCTTTAGACCTCATGTGCACCAATGGTGGAAGGAAGATATGCCTAGGTATGGGACTAAGATGTTGTGTTTTGCCAAAATACTGCAATACATTAAATCCAAAATCAAGACTTGGAACTGGAAGGAGTTTGGGGATGTTCATAAAAAAGAAATGAAGTTATTGCTCAACTTGAAAACTTGAATAAGAAAATTTGTTTAGATGGCCTCACAGAGAATAGAAGTGTAGATGAAATTAAACTCACAACTCAGTTGGAGGAATGGGAAAAAAGAGAACTCTTATGGAAGAAAAAATCTAGAATTCAATGGCTTAAAGAAGGAGATCGAAACACAAATTTCTTCCACAAATCTCTTCTAGCTCGTATATCTAACAACTTTATTTCTTCACTAAAATTAGATTCTGGATATGTCGTCTATACTTGGGATTGCATGAGCTCTATTGTTGTCGATTACTTTTCTAATCTTTTTGCTGCTACTCTTGAATCAACTTCTCAAAAAAATATTAAGCTATCCCTTCTCTTATCACTTCTAAGGAGAACTCTATTTTGACTGGTCCTGTTACTATCAATGAGCTTCAACATGTAGTTTTTAAAATACAAAAAGGGAAAACCCCAGGTCCTGATGGTTTTCCCATTGAGTTCTACCAAGAGTTTTGGGATATCCTGCATGCTGATTTATTAGATATGGTGGAAGAAACCAGGAAAGCCAAAGATATTTTGAAGGTTATCAATAAAACTTATATTACTCTTGTTCCAAAAGCTCAATATTTTGATCACATCTCAACTTTTAGAGCTATTGCTTTATGTAATGTTCTCCTCAAAATCGTTACTAAGATCATGGTAGAAAGGTTGAAGCCTCTTTTGCATAAGATTATTTCCCATGAATAAGAGGGTTATGTGGAAGGGTTTCAAATTATAGATGAGATAGTTCTAGATCAGGAAGCCATCCATTCCATAGATATGCAAAAATCTCCTTTCATGTTCATTCGGTTAGACTTATCCAAAGCTTATGACAGAGTGGATTGGCACTTCCTTATCAAATTTTTGAGGCAATTTTGTTTCTCTAAGGATTGGATGGATTGGATTATGGGATGTATCTCTTTAGTTTCCTACTTAGTTCTTATCAATGGTAGGTCTTCTTATTTGTTCCCTACTTCAAGAGGTATTAGGCAAGGTGACCCGCTTTCCCCTTATTTATTCATCATTCTTACTGAATGCTTGGGTAGGACTATAACTAATAAGAGGGATAACAAAACCCTTGATGGAGTTACCATTTCTCATGGAGCTAGACCTATCTCTCATATTCAATTTTTTTATGACTCTACTCTTTTATGTAAAGCTAAAGTTAAGGAAGCTTCTAACATTAAGCAAATCATTAGCTGTTTTTCTAAGGTTACTAGGCAGTTGATCAATGAAGATAAATCTAAAGTTATTTTCTTTCACTGCTCTTCTAGACAGGAATCCATGGTCTTGGATAAATTAATATATAATAAGTCCTCCCTTTCGATCACTTATTTAGGTATTCCCATCAATATTTAAAGGCAGAAAAAAATATTGGAATTGGTTGTTGGACAAATTCAAGAAGAAAATTGGAAAGTGGACCAATAGGTGGCTTTCTTCGGGGGTAGAATCACCTTGGTAAAATCAGTCCTTCAAGCTATTCCTATTTATGTTTCTTCCATTTTGAACATCCCAAAGGCCGTTCTTCGAGATCCAGATCAAATCAGTCATCGATTCCTCTAGAGTGGTATTAAGAAAAAAATAAAATGGGCCTTGGTGAAATGGGACACTTTATATCTTCCTAAGAATGAATGTGGGTTAGGATTTCGGTCTTCTATTAATAACAAAAAATATTTAGCTGCTAAATTATATTGGAGAATGTTGCATAACCTCAATGCTCTTTGGGCCAATAATCTCCATGCTAAATATGTTGAGAACAAAAGTCCTGAAGACTTTGTTCGCTATGATATTCCTACCAAAGGTTCTTTCATTTTAACAGTTCTTAATACTGGTTAGGATTTGATAAAGAAAAAGTTATTTTGGATCGTTCATAATGGTCAACAAGAAAAAATTTGGACAGATTCTTGGGATGGTCACAAGTCTTTGATAACTCGATTTCCTGATTGGAGGCCTTGGATAGAGGAGCTTCACTGAGCTAACTAGATAAAGGTGGTTAATTACTGTCGGTACCATACTGGTAATTCAAATGTTGGTAGATATTGGATCCCTATTGAGGATTGGCCTATTAAAATCCTAGAAATGCAAAGACAAGATATCCAAGGCATCCTTCATATGAGTCTCTCTCTTGGTCCCATTAAAAAGATTGTTTTGGATGGAACAACACTACTAAGGATGAGTATTCAGTTGCTCAAGGTTATTTTACCTTATGCCATAATAATCCCAACAAATCATCTAACATATTTTCTCAGTTGTGGGCTCAAAAGCTCTGGCCTAAGGTGAGGTTCTTTATTTGGCTTTTATTGCATCGTAGGGTGCTTACTAGTGAGCAACTTATGAAGTGTTGTTTTCATGGCCCTTTTAGATGTAAAATGTGTGGAGAGAATGTAGAAACTCTCAACCATATTTTTATTGAGTGTACTTTAGCCTTTGAGCTATGGAGGAGAATTACCACTTTACTTGGCTTACAGTGGTCCAATTTTTTAACTTTTGAACAACTTTGGAGGGATTGGCCTAAGAAATATGGTGTTGATCATTTTATTAGGCAATTATTTTGGATAGGTTCTACCATTCTTCTTTGGAATATCTAGAATGAAAGGAACATTTGGATTTTTAATCAAGATAGGAAGGATATTCACTATATTTGGTAGAAGACCATAGCCAACTTAGTTGAATTAGTCCATAAACTCCTTAATCACCCCCAAAAATTCCACCAAAAATGGGATCACGTGATGCAAAGATTGAAGATTAAATCTGCTAAGGGCAACCAACTTAAAGGGAATGTGAGTATTAGTAAGATGGATAGGACAAGAAATTGACAACCTCCTCCTAAGAATTTTGGTAAAGTCAATACTGATGGAGCCTCTAGAGGGAACCCTGGAAGAGCTAGTGCGGGAGGAATTGGTAGACTCTCAGATGGCTCCCTGGTTTTTACTTTTGCTGAGAATTTGGGTATTCTTTCCAATAACCTTGCTGAGGGGTATGGTATCCTCAGAGGCCTTTAGGAGGCTACTAAGTTTGGATGGGAAAAGGTGTTAGTTGAGTCTGAATCTCAACTCATGATTAATATTTTTAAAAATTCTTCTAAGAATCATAAGGTTGATTAGAGAATACAAATAATTATTGAGAAGATTCAATTAATCCAGAGGGGATTTTGAAAGTTGATTACAATCATGTGGTCAGAAATCAAAACAAGAGTGTTGATACTTTAGTTAATTAGGCTTTGGACAAATGTGATCTTACTTGTTATGGCCACCCTCCTAGATGGTGGGCTTCACAAATAAGGGAAGCTCTTCTTTCTATCATTTCTTTGGATGGCTTCAGTTTTGAAGGTACCTAGTTTCTTCTTGCTTTATTTTTGCTTGTCTTTGGTTTTGTAAGGGTATTTTAGTTCCCTAGCTCAAACTATTTTTTTTTTTGTTTCCTCTGTTGATTCTTGCCTTAAAATTCTTGTGGTCATTTTTTTTTAGGTATGTATGTTTTTTTGTTTTGCTTTGTTTTTTGTTGTTCTTGTGTTTTTTTTGTTCTTGTTCTTGTGTTGATGTATGTTTGTGTTAATTCATGTTTTTTTTGTGTGAGTATTTTCTATGTTTTTTGTTTTTGTTTATTGTCTGTTGTTGTTTTTTTTTTTTTTTTTTTTATTTGTTAATTTTATAGGTTTTGGTTGTTTGTGTTTTTCATGTTTTTGTTGGTTATGTCTTTGTAGTGTCTTGTTATTTTTTTTTTATGTTTGTGTTTTGTTATGTTGTTCTGGTGTTTTTTCTATGTGTTTCGTGTTATGGTTTTTTTTTCTTATTTTCTGTGTGCTTGGTTGTGCTTTATATTTTTGACACACTCAAGGAGCATGTTTTTTATTTTATTGTATTTTATTTTATTCTTATTTTTATTTATTTATTTTATATCTTATTGTGTGTTTGTTTTCTCCTTGAGTATGTCAAAGGTGGTAGGCCAGGATCGTGCCCTGGGCGATTTTGGCGAAATGGATGCCCCTACCTCCTTGGGTCTTACCTAAAAGTGGCATCCCTTTTGGGATATTTTCCACAAATAAAAAAAAAAAGTCATCAAAATCAAGTGCACTCATAACCCCAAATTTCACACTCATTTGTGTAATTCATTGCACAAGTATAAGCTAATTTTTTGATAATTCATTCCATATGCAACCCTAATTCACTCTTCTTATTTGGCTTAAACTCCTCAAACTAATCATCCTTTTTCAAAAGGATTTTTAGGCAAGTGCCATTAAATATCAATTAGAGTGAATTCTCTTTCATTTATTATTTGTTTGGCTTAAAATTCCTCAAACTAATTATCCTTCTTTAGGAAGATTTTTAGGAAGGTGTCATTAAATATCAATTAGAGTGAAAGAGAAACCATTTTGGTGCAAATAAAGAACCTACACAATGGCTACAATCAACAAGTATCTCAATGATACCCATTTGCTTAAAGGTTCTAATTATTCAACATGGAAGACCAAAATGAATGCCATACTTACTGTAGAGGAATTGTGGGATATAGTGACATGCACTGTAAAAATACCCACTACACCAAGATCATATTAGAAGGCATGGGATAAAAGGGACAACAAACTTCTCATGTTGATTTTGCTAGCCACTACTGATGAAATTCAGCCTCACATTTGTGATGCTGAAAATGGTAAAGAAGCATGGGATGCTTTATCTACCATTTTTTAAGGGAAAAATGAAGTCACAATTTTGAACCTTCAATAAAAAATTCATACTCTCCATATGAATTCAAGCGAAATAGTAGAGTTATTCCTTTGTAGAGTGGTAGAAATAAAATCAAAATTGAATGCTTTGGGAGAAAAAGTTGAAGATAAGGTCTTGACTTCGGTCATCTTAAGGGCTCTTCCAAAATCCTACAAAATGTTAATAACATCTCTTCAAGTGTCTCAAAGACATATGACCTTTGTGGAGTTAGTAAATTTACTTCAAACTAAAGAAGAAAATCAGCTACAAAAATATGAAGTTTCAAAAGTGCACTTTATACACATAAACATGATCAAAAGAAAGAGGGGGTCATCTTCCAAAGATAAGGACAAGCAACCTCAATCAGAAAATAAGATTTGCACAAATTGTAAATAGGACAACCATGACACCAATTGGTGTTGGTTTAAAAATAAGCAAAATAAAAATGGCAAAGGCACGTCACAAAGGTAAAATAGATAATAAAGAGTCCATGTTGCTAGTGAAGTGTTTGATTCTAATTATGATTCATAAATAGCACACAAAGTGCTCATGATCCATACAACTTTGTAAGGGAAACAAATTTTTCAACCTAGGCACCACCATTGCAAACCTCTTTTTAGGCTTCATAAATAGCAAATATTTTTGTTTGAAGTACTTGCAATAAATGGGGGATTGTACCTCTTTTTAGGCTTCATAAAGGGGGGATTGTTTTTGGTGATTTTTTTTGAAATTTTCCTAGGAGGCAATCTTTGTAAAAGCCTTAACAAAGCTTCATAAGTTGCATATATTTTGCACTTAAGGGGGGATAAACATTTATTTTCTACTTCATAGAATATTTTTCTAAAAAGGGAGGATGAATTATAAAGGTGCACTTTTGGCAGATACCGACACCTTAGTCACACTTCTTGTAAAAATTCCATTACAACATGTTTTGCAAAAAAAGAGAGGAAAATTTATAAGGGTGCATTTTCGGCAACGACCGACACCTTAGCTATCTTATCAAAACTTTTGCAAAATCATATTGTAACATAATGAATCTCATATGTAGTTATCTACTCTAGTACACCTATCGGTTACAACGGCTGGACTTTAGAGCATACTTTAATCTTCCCTAAGTATCTAGGTTCCAATAATTAGCATTAGTTTAATCTTTGTTAAAAGGTTAATCTTTGTATTAGCTTTGCTAATTTAGAGGTGATTGCTATTTTAGAATTGAGAGCATCTAGGAGTTAAGTTAGAGTTTGCTATTTAGTGGGTGAGTCATCTAGCTAAGTTAGGAGGATGTTCACGGGAATAAATATTTTTCCAACTATATAGTTCTATAATCTAGTTCTTCAAAGAACTATAAATTGTAACCTTTTGCAAGCAATATAATTCAATTCAAATGAGTTATTTTCTCATTTTGGTATCAGAGCATCCCAGGTTTTCTCAGACGGATCAAAACCTATGGAGAGTGGCATGAAGAGATCTGAAGCACACACTTTGTCAGAGAAACTCAAGTGGCCAGCACTCAGCAGAGTTGCAAGGAGTCGGGCATTGTGTTTGATCAGAGAAGAGTGACATCAAGAGGCTTTGTCACTAGAGTGAGCTAAGAAGAGCTCGAGTAAATCATTCATATCTCATGCATCCTGAGGTATTTTTTGATGAAATTTTGAGGGTTTTTAGATAATCATGTCAAGAGGATGCAATAAAAATTTTAGGTAATTTGGAGCTCATTTGCTGATTTTATTAGCATTTTGAGTTTTGCAATAAAATGGTTGTATAAGGTGGAAGAAAGGGTATTTGCTTCTAAAATTTTGGGAGAAATTTTATTTAGATAAAATCATCATTCAGACAAAATTTTAGGTCATTTGGATCTGTATTGATCGATTTGTGTGAATATTGATTTTTTCTTCAAAAAATCCTAGATCCAGAATTGTGATAAAAAGGGAAAAAGTAAATGATCACATATTTTTCACCTTTGCGAATTTTCTTCTAAAATTTAGAGGGTTTTCATATTATTGTCTCAGGAATACAGAGTTTAATTTTCAAATTTTTTGGAGTTGTATGGATTGATTTATGTGAAAAACATTGAGGTTGTCTCAAAAAACACTCTAAGATCTAGAAAGGGCGAAAGTAAATTGATCACATATTTCTCATTCGTGTGAATTTGCTTCTGAAATTTAGTGGGTTTTTAGATATATATATCAGAAGTCTACAGTAAAAATTTTAGTTTGTTTCAATCAATATTGGCCGATTTATGATAAATTTTGTGCTTGAGATTTTGGTAAATAAAAAAAAACATGTATTGTTGCAATCAGAGGAAGGAGGTGATTGTGCAATAAAAGAAGATCTGTTGCTGCTCTTTATTGCAAAAAATATTGTATTAGAAGCTATCTACATTATTCCAAAGTTTTGTTGATTGGCATCAATGGCTGCCAATAACAACCTGCCCATTCCTGAGTTTAATGGATTGGACTATGAGTATTGGTCTATCAAGATGAAGACATTACTCATAGGCAAAGGTTTGTGGGACATTGTAGAAGAAGGCTACACTGAACCAGCAGATTGGACTATTTTAAATGCAACTGATAGAACTAATAAGAAGGATGCCCAAAAGAAGAACTCTTTTGCTCTCTACCATCTCCAAGCAGCTTTGGAGAAAAGTATCTTTCCAAGGATTGCTTCTTGTTCAACAACCCTAGAAGCATGGGGTGCCTTGAAAGATAGCTATCAAGGGAGAAATCAAGTGAAGCAAGTGAGGCTTCAAAATTTGAAGAGATATTTTGAGAATCTCAAAATGCAAGAAGATGAAAGAGTGGGAGATTATTGTGTGAGAGTCAAAGCAATTGTAAACAAAATGGAGACACTTGGAGAAGATATAAAAACTGAAGTTGTTGTGAAGAAAGTGTTGAGAACACTTCTTCATAAGTGGAATCATATTGCCATTATTATTGAAGAATCTAAAGATCTTTCTACTCTAACATTTGATGCACTAATTGGTTCTTTGATGTCCCATGAAGAGAGACTCCAAGGTTCTACATCATCAAGCTTTGGAGGTGATGAAAAAGCATTCTCATCCAAGGAAGGTGAGACTCATGGCAATACACAAGGAAGAGGACAAGGACGAGGACAAAGGAGAGGACAATATTCAAGAGGAAGAGGAAGAGGTAGATCAAGAGGTGGCTACCAAGGAAAAGGAAGAGGAAGAGGAGGTGACAAATCAAACAAGTCTTGTTATCATTGTGGCAAGCTTGGTCACTTTGCTAGAGATTGTAGACTCAAGGCTTCTCAAGAAGGGAGAAGTAATAATTATGGAAACTATGGAGAAGAGGAAGGAACTTCTTCAAATTTGTTCCTCACATATGGAAAATCAGATCAAAATCTTAATGAAACTTGGATTTTGGATACTGGTTGCTCAAATCATATGAGTGGCAAAGAAGAGTTATTTGCTACAATGGATTCCACATACAAGTCCAAGATCAAATTGGGAGATGACAAGGCACTACAAGTTGAAGGCATGGGAGCCATGGAGGTTCCAACAAAAGAAGGCACAAAGAAGGTGAACAATATCTATTACACTCCTAAACTCCAACATAATTTGCTTAGTGTTGGACAAATCATGGAAAAGAACTATAAACTTGTTTTTGAAGATGGAAAATGTGTAATTTTTGACAAAAACAATTGTAATAGAGTTGTCACAAATGTACCTATGACAAAGAATAGGTTATTTCCTCTTAAGTTTGGGGAACAAGGAGGTGCTCAACTTGCTAGTGTGGCAATAGCTAATCCAAGTGTGCTTTGGCACTTGAGATATGGTCATCTTAATTTTTTAAGCTTGAAGTTGTTGACTTCACAAGCTATGGTGTGTGGATTACCAAAATTTGAAGAGCACAAGGAGGTGTGTGAAGGATGTGCTTTGGGAAAGCACTCAAGAATAAAGTTTCCAAGAGGTCAAGCATGGAGAGCAAGCCATCCACTACAATTGGTACATTCAGACATTTGTGGTCCAATGCATACCAAAAGCTTGGGTAACAATTCTTACTTTCTTACTTTCATTGATGATTTCTCTAGAATGTGTTGGATTTATTTTTTGAAAACTAAGGATGAAGCTTTTGAATGTTTCAAGGATTTCAAAAATAATGTAGAGAATCAAAGTGAGTATGTTGTAAAAAGTTTAAGGACTGATAGAGGAGGGGAGTTTTTCTCAAATGCATTTCTCAAATTTTGTAAAGATTGTGGGATCAAAAGGTAATTCACTACTGCCTACACCCCACAACAAAATGGTGTGGCTGAAAGGAAGAACCACACTATTGTAGAAATGGCTAGATCAATGCTTCAAACAAAGAAACTCAGTAACATGTATTGGGTTGATGTTGTTAGGACAAGTGTTTACATTTTGAATAGGAGTCCTACTTCTAGTTTAGATGGGATAACTCCATATGAGGGATGGTATGGCAAAAAGCCAAATGTAAAGCACTTCAAAGTTTTTGGTTGTCTTGCATATGCACACATTCTTGATGAGACAAGAAAGAAACTTGATCCCAAAATTCAAGCATGTATTTTCATTGGGTATTGTGAGTCTTCAAAGGCATATAGACTCTACAATCCAAAAACACACAAAGTTGTAATCTCAAGAGATGTAATTTTTGATGAAGGGGGAGAATGGGGTCATCAAAAATATTTTTTTGATGATGGATCTCAAGATGAAAGCTCCTCTCAAGTGCATCCCATTAACAAGAACAACAATGGAAGTCCTCCTCCAAGTCCAAGAAAGAGTTCTACTTCAAGTACAACAAGTGCTACTCCAAGTCCTCCACAAAGACCACCAAGATCATCAAGTTCTTCTCCAATGCCAATGGAAGAAGATACACCACCAAGAGGTAAGAGAACACTTCAGTACCATCCTTCTTTTCAAATGATGGACAAGAATTTTCAAAGAAGGTACACTAGAAGTCAAGCTAGTGAGATGAATGAAGTCTTGAAAAGACTTGAAAATTTGCACATGTATGGTGATGAAGACTCCCAAGAGCCTAAGGGAGATGTTGTAAACTATGCTTTAATGACTAGTGTAGAGCTAGAGCCATCTAGTTATGAAAAAGCATGTACTCATGATGTATGGCAACAAGCCATGAAAGAGGAAATGACCTCTATAAAAAAGAATGACACATGGGAGCTAGTGGAGCTTCCTAAGGGAAAGAAATGTATTGGATGTAAATGGGTCTATAAGACCAAGTTCAATGCTGATGGGAGCATTGAAAGACACAAGGCAAGGCTAGTAGCAAAAGGGTTTACTCAAAAGTATGGGATTGACTATGAGGAAACCTTTGCTCCGGTTGCTAGACAAGAGACCATCAGACTAGTACTTTCCTTGGCTGCCCACAAAGGGTGGAACATTCAACACATGGATGTTAAGAGTGCCTTCCTTAATGGGTACTTGAAAGAAGAGGTTTTTGTGCAACAACCTCAAGGATTTGAAGAACAAGGTAAGGAGAACCTTGTCTACAAATTGAAGAAAGCATTGTATGGACTAAAGCAAGCACCAAGGGCATGGTACTCACGCATTGATGGCTACTTTCAAAACTATGGATTCACTAGGAGCAAAAGTGAACCTACTCTCTACTACATGAAACAAGGTAAAGACATCCTTATTGTGTGCTTATATGTGGATGATCTAATATTCATGGGTAGTAGTGCTAAAATGAATGAGGAGTTCAAAAACTCCATGATGAAAGAGTTTGAAATGAAGGATCTAGGTTTGATGCATTACTTCCTAGGAATGGAGGTACATCAAAAAGAAAATGAGATCTTCATATGTCAACATAAATATGCATAGGACATGATAAAGAAATTTTCTATGGAGAAGTGCAAGTCAGTTGCAACTCCAATAGGTCATGGGATACAATTAAGCAAAGAAGATGGAGCACCAAAAGTTGACAAGACCACTTACAGGAGCATGGTTGGGAGTCTAATGTTCCTCACCAACACACGACCAAATATTCAATATGTTGTCTCTCTAGTATCAAGATATATGGCTGATCCTTCTGAACTTCATCTACAAGCAACTAAAAGAATTTTGAGATATGTAAGGGGTACAATGGATTATGGGATCCATTACCACAAAAATGATGATGTAAAATTAGTTGGCTTTAGTGATAGTGATTGGGGAAGCAACATAGATGATAGGAAATCCACTTCTGGGAATTGTTTTAGTCTTGGGTCAGGGCTAATTACTTGGAGTTCCAAAAAGCAAACTACTGTAGCACTATCATCTACTGAGGCTGAGTACATAGCAATCACAAATGCTAGTGCCCAAGCCTTATGGTTGAGAAAAGTACTTGAAGAAATAGGTGAGAGACAAAGTGGTCCTACCATATTGTATTGTGACAATATGAGTGCCATACAATTGGCACATAATCCTATCCACCACAGCAGGTCAAAGCACTTCGACATGAAGTATCACTTCATTAGAGACATGGTGGAGAAAAATGTGATTGAGCTAAGACATTGCAGCACTTTGGACAACATAGCGGACATCTTCACCAAAGGAGTTGCTAAAGCTCAGTATTTAAAGCTAAGAGACTGTCTGGTCAGTCCTCTCAACTTTAAGGGGGAGAATGTTGGACTTTAGAGCATACTTTAATCTTCCCTAAGTATCTAGGTTCCAATAATTAGCATTAGTTTAATCTTTGTTAAAAGGTTAATCTTTGTATTAGCTTTGCTAATTTAGAGGTGATTGCTATTTTAGAATTGAGAGCATCTAGGAGTTAAGTTAGAGTTTGCTATTTAGTGGGTGAGTCATCTAGCTAAGTTAGGAGGATGTTCACGGGAATAAATATTTTTCCAACTATATAGTTCTATAATCTAGTTCTTCAAAGAACTATAAATTGTAACCTTTTGCAAGCAATATAATTCAATTCAAATGAGTTATTTTCTCAGGCTGGTTACCCATGCAATCCTATAGGATGAAAATATTACAATAAGGACATTCATTGTTGTGAAAACAAAGTGAGGAATGACCCACATTTTTCTTAGATAAACTAGAGCAATGTGACAGAGATAGTCAGAGCTCTGTAGGTTCCACTACAGGTGGACAATACCTATGATATAGGTTCCACCATTCAGTGGATAAGACCTGGATCAGATTCCATCATTTGATGGACAAGACCTAGATCCATCCGATCAACATCTTTCATTTTCTCTTCTTCACTGTATTGGGGTAGTTATATACATTACCCAAATAATGTAATAAGGGGGGATGTTAGAGTAATATTACCTTACTTGGGTAATTAGTAGATTCTCCTAGGTAGATTTTATTTACTGCATGGTAGATATAAATTACTACATTATTTTTACTTAGGATATTTGCATTATTCGCAAATATCTAAGTTGTTAGTGGTTAGCGCTTATTAGTATGTTGTTAGCACCAAGTTACATTATTATTGGTGACAACCTAGGGGGGATATTTCCTACGCGTTTCCTAAGGCTATATTTATCCTTAGTATTTTATTTAAGCATCATTCCTATGAAATATTAATCTAATGCTTATAGTTTGATTTCTATTTTATTATTAGAATCCACTTTTATTTGAAGGAGTTTTAGTCAAAAGATGATGTTGCTTTCTTTTGAAAGATTATTGGGTCACTACACCTTATCCCTTTGTACTTATCACCATATTTTCTTGGTTATAGGCGACATGTCATGGATCCATTTTGATTAGATTAAAATGGACATATGATAATATCCTATAGAGTTTCACTCTGACATGCAAGTTACTAATCCTAATAAACTTACAACTATCAATTAAACTTGTAATATATTTAAAAATGATTATTTTTCTCATACAACAACAATAAAACACCATATTCTAGCTATAAAATAAAAAGAAAAAATATGTTTTATATATTTATGATTTTAATCACATTCATATTCAAATATTTAAAATGTGACTTATATAAAATATATAATATTTGGCCTATCCAAGTTGTAAATGGAATAATTTTAGAAATACAATATTGAAAATCATTTATAAAACTCATCCATGTCTCAAATTCTTCATTAGGTTCTTGGTATCAATTATTTTTTAATTATGTAGATATTTTAGAGTCAGCATGATCTTCTTATTGGTTGCTTAGGTAGCTGAGGTAAGAAATATTTGTGATGCTAAAGGTACACTTACCCATAACACCTTGAATCTTATGTTGGTTCAAGGTGTTCAATACTTGGCACGCATGCTAGAGGTGTTCTTCCCATGTCTTGTTAAACTTAAGGATGACATATAGATAGATAATCATGAAGGATTCTATGAATGGATGTATAATGTGATTCATCAGGCACATAAATATTATTGACACGTTATTCAAGCCAAAAGAAAAAAAACACTCATACAATTCATCTCTAGTCTTAAGAATAACTTTAATATGCCTATATGATTGATAGGAACCTAATGGTATCCAAATTTGAGGTTGCCCTTGGTGAAATATCATGTCCCTTGTAGTCGATCCAACTGGTATTTAATGTGTGGTATAAT
This sequence comes from Wollemia nobilis, assembly GCA_028583015.1. Lineage (NCBI taxonomy): Eukaryota > Viridiplantae > Streptophyta > Pinopsida > Araucariales > Araucariaceae > Wollemia > Wollemia nobilis. The sequence continues at coordinate 223,783 of JAQPPZ010016900.1, read as the reverse complement.
ATATCAATTCTTGATGGTGATGTTTTTGAGTTCTAAATAGTCAATACATAGCTATTAATCATTCTTTTGTCCTAGAACCATAGAATTATCACATGGAAAAAGTAAGGGTAAATTTTTCCTTGGTTAATCAAATCCCATATCTATCACCAAAACATACCATTATCCCAAATTGAACGATGGTATAGATAACTATTAGAAAAGGATGATCGTAGGATCAGGTCAATTAAATGATTCATTGAGTAGTATAGTGAGACTCCCTTGGGGTTATTTAAAATATTAGCATATGGATATGGAAGAGCATAAATTTTATAGGAATTGGTAGAGTGTTTAGTAGTTGGTGTGCTAAGGATGAAATTTTTGACCTTTTGGTTTTTGGGTCAAACCATCAAAAATATAAACTTCTACATATATGATATCAACTTCTTAGATTGCTTCATTGAAAATAAAGTTACCTCCCTCTTGGATAGACACTCAAAAATCTTGTAAGTCATCTCTCTTATGTGAATTGACCACTATTATGGAAATTCTTGATAGGTTGCCTTATGATCAAAGAGTTAAGGTCTTATAGGTAAGACATCGCATATGTCTAATGGTATCATGCCATAAGTCAACTTGAGGTTGCACTGGTTTCTAACCTTGATATCTTTCCCTATTCTATCCAAGATAAATATTAAGGTTAAAATACATTATAGTGTATTGGCCAAGCTACTTGACTATCTCTTGGGTTATGATGTTCTTTTGGCTCCTCATATCAATGATGATGCAGACGAGATTACCCTTCACCCAACAATGGGTATAGAAGAGGAAGTTTTGTTCTTCAATTGGATTAAAATTTGAGGTGTTACCTTCCCATCAAGTTCTTGTCATTAGACATGTTGTGTCTACCTCTTAATATTTATTTAATATCAATATATAATTATTCTCATATAGATAAGATAATGATGTATTCTATTGAGTCCAACACTCTGATTTATTATGAGTGCATCTCTTATGATGCTTGCATCATTTGTCATTTTCTTTATGCTTGTCATTTTTTAGGATGACTTATAATTGGATGGCATAAGAGATTAATTAAGCATGGGCATCCTAGGTGAGTGATAATTTGGCAATTCCTATTTTGGGGTCAAGGTTTGTTGTGGAATAATGATCAATCTTTCTATTTAGTTTTATACCTCTCTTCCAAATTTGATGCAAGATAGAATATCTCCTTTAGTAGAAAGGAACTCCATATTAGACAAAATATGATAGTATAAGTAGTTGATGAACTTGAGCACTAAGTTTATTTCATATTTATGAGTGCTAATGCAATTGAGAAGATCATGAAACTCATTAGTGTACTACTAGAAAAATTTATCTCTACATTATCACAACTATTAACATAATATGTACTCATATTTCTAGTGGTGCAATGGGTAGAACTCCTTATGAACCAACTAAAAAAGATATATAAAGAAAAATATGATATTTCTTGACTCATCCATCTTGTTGCTAGTAGATTCTCCCAATGGACAATAAATTTTGATATCTTTGAGGCCATAAAAGTGATCTTGTCAAATTTGAGAACTAATTGTTGGTGTAATATATCTTAGTCATTAAAACCAAGTGTTCAACTTTTTGGTATTGATTTGAATTTATAATTCTATATGTCAATGTTGAATTGCACCTTCAAAAGCCCTTCACTCTAGAATGGTGTAGGGCTAGTAGTTGAAGGCAATTCTTGTAATTGAAGTATGAGTTTCTAAATTTTTCCAAATAGAGTGGTTCTCCATTCCTCTAGATCATATTGAACCAAGTGCTTGATGCCTTGGGGTTTTGATCTCAAAATGAGATGTTGAATCTATCATTGCTTCAATTCCTTTGTAAAGAAAATGTGTTTTAGGATACTCAGATGTGAAACATGGTATCATGCCTTACTTCTTGCATCAAGAATGTATGTGCATAAGCATCCAACAAAAAAACTTACAATATGGTCTTATACATGTCAAGGTGTCAATATGGAATGATGGCATGTGATGATTCAATAAGTTCATGAGAAGTGCTTTGTCTTTGCCTCTCTTTGATGAATACAAAAGAAGCTCTAATACTAGCTTGATACACAAGTGAGGGCCTAGGATGATCTACATGAAGGATAACATATACGAGATGCTAGTGATTATTATCCATTTATGGATAAAATGTTTTGGTAAAAATTATACGTGTGATATTTCTATGAAAATCACCTTAATATCTCACACAAGAGAAAGATATAGAAATATGTTACAAATATAGAACTAAAATTACTACTAAAAACTATTACATTAATCATGTGATTGCATCATAAGCACTAAATATAAAGTGGTTCTACAAGGTAGAGGGAACTTTATTCTAAAGAGGTGTAGTAACAAGGAGAAGAAACAAAAGAGAAGGCAAGAAGAGTCATAGGTTATTATTTCCTAGTTGTTTAGAAGAAGTCTTAAGCTACATTGATATAGAGAGAATGTGCAATATTACAAAGAAGTTGAAAAACATAATTGTTTAGATTAAAGTGTATCTTAGTGGTATTGAGAAACAATAATGAGTTTATTTTTTCTTTTGTCTTTGAAATCCACTTTTCAGTTCTTGAATTGGGTAAGTGGCTAAACTAGTCTAAAATAGTTGATTTTTAAAAAATTATAGTATTCAAATTATAATATATTTTTATTTAAATTAAATGTTAATAATTGTATATTTATTAATGATATCCTTTTTAAAACTTATTTTTTATTTATCTTAATTGTATAGCTAGATATCTTCTAGCTATATATTTCTATTTGTTTAATTACAATGTCTCATATGCATATTTATATATGTTTATTGTAAATGTTATTGAACTTGCAAGCCTTGTAATTTGGAGCAATTGATATATAAATCATCTTCATATGGATTTAAAAATTAAGAATTTTCAATTTTATTAACAAGATGTTAATTGTAATTATATATATTTAAAATAAAACATAGATTGTTATAGTTTTAAAAACAGTTAAAAATATTTCTACCTTTTATTATTTTTAATTGGTTATATAGGATTGAGACTAAACCTACATATATCACATCATAACCACATATTGGTATTACAAAAACTTGGTTATTATACATGTATTTTTGTAAGGTTTGAACTTGGGTCTCCTCCTTGAAAGTTGAAAAATTTAATCTATTGTTATTTGATAAAATTATTTACACTTTAAATAATAATAAATTATTTATTTGTATGTATATATTATTTTTATTTATTTTTAAAATTGATAATATACAATCAAAACAAGGTTATTCATTTTATATCATTTTCAAAAACCTTTTTTTTTGGATATTACAGTAAATTATATTATCATAACAAATCTTATTGTGGGAGTGTCCATTACAATGTGGAGAATCGAACCTCAATTGTATTCATATAATTATCATGAATTTTTTTATCATAATATAGGAATTTAAAAATAAATTACATTCAAATGATTACATCCCATGTTCTTTGCTCACAATTCTTTGGACTAAATTTTAAGGTTCAGTGGTGGGATTGTAATCTTGCTTTATATTATGATACTTCTTATTTCCCTATGCTTATTACAAATCCATTAGGTTTATAATATAATTCACAAACTTAGTTGATTTATAATGTAGTTTATCAATGTAATTCAAATATTGACAAAAATTCCTTTGAAACCTATAATGATTATACCCATGTATTATTTACTTAATGAGTTATATGCACTTTCTATAGAAGCCCACTTCTAATTAAAAAATAATAATAAATTGACCATGCCTAGGTATAAGTTTCATGATCAATTTATAGCTTATTAATTCTCATTAATCACCTTTTGTTCTTGCTTTTTCATGAGCCACTATGTTTCCTCTCTTAATTCATTGAGAGATATGATCTTATATCATTCAATTAGTTTCAAGTGTTTTTGTTTTATCAACTATAAAGTGGACTTTATAATTTGCTTTAATTCATCTACTATTTTATTTCCTTTTGTGTAGATGTGTTGATATTTTAATGATAATGCATTTGTCAATAAATTCTTAATTTTTTTATATACCTTACTTTTTCAATTACCTATTTTTATATCTTATATTAAAATAAATGTAGGAAAAGATGGTGCTTTAATTCATCTACTATTTTATTACCATTTGGGTAGATGTGTTGATATTTTTTATGATAATGCATTTGTCAATAACTTCTTAATTTTTTTATATGCCTTACTTTTTCAATTGCCTATTTTTATATATTATATTAAAAAAATGTAGGAAGAGACGACCTTTTAATTCCTTTACAACTCTTTTTCACCATATTTGTACTCTATATTCTAAAATACCATATTTATCATAGTTGTTTACTCTTCTTTATGTGTTTCTAATTTAGTTTATTGTAATATTTATAGTTTTGAGTTCTCAAATATATTTCATCAGTAATTTATTTTTGTCTTGAATTTTTATTTTGAGTCTTTTTTTTAGTCTCACCAATCATCTCATCCTCTTAACTTTTTTTTTCTCTTTGAATTGTTCCCAATTTGACTTATCATCATTTTGCTAGCTTGAATAATTAGAAGTACAATGGATATTCCACATTAATTTTTATTGCATATTTTTGTATTTTAAATAGATGATTTTATATTATTTTAATAAGATGAATATGGTTTACTTAACTAAATCTTCAACTATTTGAAAATTAACCTTAAAAAAATCTTTAAAAATTTAGACTCACATTGTAATTTTTCATCTAACATATTCTTTATAGTTCATCCTAAAATTTGATTCTAATGAAGTGTGACACCATTCTTTTTTTTCTTTTCTTTTTTGATTTACTTTAACAAACAATTGTTGTCACACAAGTTGTCATATGATCAAGTAGAGATTTTTTCCTTAGCATAATTTTTGGACTGAAAAATCATTGGTTTGAGTTGTTTGTTGAATTATATAATTCCCTTGCTTTAACTTTTTAATTCTTTGTCAACTATTATATTTTAATTGTCTACCTGAAAGCACGAGGATACGGAAAAAAAATGAAATGCCAAAGGTGCGATGTAAATGAAACTAAACTCAACGCTAAATCCTACGAACTGAAATGCATGAAAGGAGAGAAACATAAACACATTGAAACAAGATATAACAGCGAATATGGAGTACAAACCTTTTTATTAATATGCCTTAGAACCCAGTTACAATCCGTCTCCTCCCTTTTCAGGGGCTAGGAGCATCAAATATGTTCTTGTCACATCAACAAATGGTATTACTTCTTTTGCGTGCCCACATGTAGAATGAGCGGACCAAACGTCGTCGTCGCTTGCGTTGATGAGTCTTGACTCCTTGTTGCTCATCTAATGTCGAGATCTTGCATTCAAGGAAAAAAAAATAGTTAGTAGCACCTATAGATAAAATGAAACATGTAATCCCCAAGCCTAAGATTAGTGCATGCAAAAAATAAATAAAACGATAACTAAATAACATCAGATGATATGAAAATTTAACAAAAGAATGAGGACATTACCAGGAGGGCACTGCAAATGGAACAGTCAAAAAATTCACCATGAATTTCTAATCGCTTCGGGGTGGGACGATTAGACCTGTAACAAAGAGTCAAAAAGAACTGTCCCAAATATCCCATTCGGGAGGCTCCAAATCACTTGTAAAGTTGGGGATTAGGTAAAATGGGGTATTTTGGAAAGACCCAGAAGGTCATATTTTACCAATTCGGCATCTATCACCAGGAATTTGATGATGCTACATGCATGTTAGCGAAAGCGAGAAATAACAAAAACATGATCAAAACTGCTCAGAATTACTTGAAATTTGAATGCAAGCCTATCTAAGAAACCTAGAATCATATGCAAAAATAACAGAACTGAAATCTGCTACAGATTTCTAATCGCTCTGGAGCGGGGCGATTAGGACTACAGCAGTGCGGGGGGCACCTGGGGGCAGGACGCCCACCGTTTGGGGCCCGATTTCGGCACCAATACACTTGGGATGGGTCCAAAACCTCTTGTGGGGTGTTGTTGGCAAATTTGGTAGGATGTTATAGCCAAATGTCGGGTTTTGGTTTCGGATTTGTGCTTCCAATAATCACCCAATGACCTCGTTTCCAAAATAGATCAAGGATATGAAAGGCACAAATCAAAAGGTGTGAAGATATAAAATAGCAGCACTTCATTGCTCAAAATGCTCCTTCTCCCTGTATATTTTTAGGGTGAGAAGACTCACCATTTTATAGACCTGACAGTCTCTTTGGATGGTAGCCTTCTTAGGGAGTAGGATAGTGGGGATTTGTGACCCCAACATCTGTTTTGCATGCTCGAAATGTCAAGTGCAAAAGCACTCTTATTGGACAATTTTATTGTTTTTTTTTTGTGCATTTTGGTGCAGTTTTTGTTATTTTTGAAATTTTTACTCTGTAATCGTCCCTGGGTGGGGCGAATACCATTTTTGTATTCATCCCTGGCTGGGACGAGCGCTAACTAGAGTTTTGTATTTGATTTTATGCATAGTGACTGATGTTTGATGGATGCATGTTAATTTTCATTATGTATGGATATGTTGTGATGAATGCTAATGTTTCTAATTTATATGATATGCAAAATGGATGAATTGAATTTGTGATTTTTGGAGGTGACACCATAGTACTGTTTAGAACTTATGGCTTTTTGTCCTAGGTGATTGTTGTGGTAACTGACTTTTTATGTATACATGTTATTTTTTGTATTTTCTGATGGTGATGCGAGGATGAAAGATATCACAGTTGGTTTAGAATGTAGTTAAGGTTTTATGAGACTCATATGTTTTAACCAACTAGCCATGATTGTACTTTTATCTTACAAGACTTTTGAACAAGGTATGAATCGGACTTGTCTTTGACCAAGTTATTTCACATCCCTATGTGTGCAATTGAGTTTTTTTATGTGGTATTTGTTAGGATACCGCCAGTGCTAGATAGGCTATCAACCAAACCTGTACTAAGGATCACCTAATTAGCTCCACTAACTCCTTTGTTGTATTTAGTCAAATTAATCTACGGTGCTATCTAGGATACCATAAGCTAGCTCATCCACATGTAAACATTGATTTGCACACAAGTTAATGTGACAGATATATTGTCATGTGAAAGATTTGCCACTAGTGACCGATAGGTTATCCACCCAATCGATACTGAGGTTTACCTCATGACCTTCTGAATGCTGAGAGTTCTAAGGATTCAAGTTCGACTCCCTTCTTTTCTTCAATTATATTGGGATACTTGCTCTTCTATAGTGATAAAAATCATTATTTATTTTTGTTTTTTCTTTTGAGCAAGGGATTTGAATATAGAGTGATGAGAATCACTATTGTATGTGTCTGTTGATGTATGCACTTTAGTTGTGATGTCAAATTTAGGAGTTTTGACTTTTTGCAAAAAAAAAAATTGATGTTTGCAACCTTTTGAGAACTTGGGATTCTTGGGGAATTGGGTAGGGAAGATGCTTGTCCTTTTGCCAACTCTCAGCATTCTTGGGGTCATTCGCATAGGGGGATGAACAAAGTAACCTTTTCACTAGATGGTATCCTAGATTGCTTTGCAGGTTTCATCTTTCATTCACACAAATTGGGAATTTTTATGTGTTTTAACTTGTGGTAGGATGCTACGTAACAAGGTGTGATCCAAGTAGAACTCTACCTTTGTAAAATATTTCTGACTTTGTATAGTATTTGGCTAGAAATATAATGACGGTTGAATGACGAAAACTCTAGATACATTAGAAGACAACTGACTATGATATGGTGAAAAGATGTGAATGGCGTTTATTTTTGATGGACTGTTTATAGAGTGGAGAAATGTGGAAAAATATGGATTTGTTGAATAATTATAGTCTATGGTGCCTTTGACCTGTATGACCAACAAATATGCAATGTATGGATGTGAGCTTAATGCAGCTATTATTTTTGTGTTTTCGATTGATTGATCTTTGTGAGTATAAAAATGAGATGCAAAAGACTTCTTTATTGTTGGGATGATTTTGAGCATGCATGGAAATGAGATGCAAATTTTGGTTATTTTTGATGATTTTATTGTTTTTGAATTTTCTTGGTTTTGACCAAGCGATTGTGGAAGCCCTTGGAGCTTTTGGTTTGACCAAAGGGATGATGGGTATCTTTGGGGCATTTGGTTTGACCAAAGGTTTTGTGGGCACCTTTGGGGCATTTTTGGGTGATCAAGTGATTGCGATAATCCTTGGAGCTTTTGTTTTGACCAAAGGGATTACAAGAATCTTTGGAGCTTTTGGTTTGACCAAAGGGATTATGGGTACCTTTGGGGTGTTTAGGGGTTGACCAAGTGATTATGAGAATCCTTGGAGCATTTTGGGTTGACCAAGTGATTATGAGAATACCTGGAGCTTTAGGGTTGACCAAAAGATTATGAGATTCCTTGGAGCTTTTGGGTTGACCAAGTGATTATGATAATCCTTGGAGCTTTTGGGTTGACCAAGCGATTATGAGAATCCTTGGAGCTTTTGGGTTGACCAAGCGATTATGAGAATCCTTGGAGCTTTTGGTTTGTGTTATGGCTCTTTTAAATATGGAATGGCCGCAAATGATTGATGTTCAAGGGTTCGAGTTCCTTGAGTCCGTCAAGAGAAGCGAGCCGATATGTTCTAGGTCCAATTTTACTATCAATGACATAAGGACCTAACCAGTTTGCTATGAACTTGTCCCTTAGATGGGGCGATAAGTTAGAATTTTGTTGGTTCTCTTTTAAGACCAAGTCACCAACCTAAAAGTCCCTCAGGTGTACCTTCATGTTGTATGCTTTCTTAAGTCGCTCTTGATAGATACGTAAATGCTCGAGAGCATTAATGTGTCGTTCGTCGAGCAATGTAAGTTGGTCTAACTGGGCCTGCCACGTAGTGTCATCATCGATGAACTCTTGCATTGATATATGTAGGAAAGGAATTTCCAACTCGAGAGGCATGACAGCCTCGGAGCCATACATGAGCAAAAATGGAGTTGCCCCAGTGGGTGTCCGAATGCTAGTGCGATAAGCCCATAGGGCAAGTGGGATCTAAATGTACCAATCCTTATGATTGTTTGTGATTGTATTTTTGAGGATGGCAACTAGCATTTTTTTTGATGCCTCTGCTTGCCCATTTGCCTACGGATAATAGGGTGTCAAAAAACTGTGTTGAATTTTGTACTTTGTGGTCAAAGCACGCACGTCTTTGTTCTTGAATGACGTCCCATTATCCGAGATTATCTTGGATGGAATACCAAAATGAAATATGATGTTATGTAAAATGAAATCTAAAATGTGGGTTCCAGTCGTAGAGGTAAGCGAAATTGCTTCCACCCACTTGGTGAAGTACTCTATGGCCGTTATGATGAACGTGTGACGACCTGACGACACAGGGGAGATCTTTTCGATTAGATCTAAGCCCCACTGTGAAAATGGCCAAGCTAATTGGATCGGTTGCAAGGCCTGAGAAGGTATGTGTGTCAAATTTGCATGGTGTTGACACTTCACACACTTACATATGCGCAACAATCTCGCTCTAAAGATGGCCAATAATAGCCCATGCAGAGAATGCGCTTTGCGATGGCCATACCGTTGAAGTGGCCACCGCATGTACCATCGTGCGCTTGGGTGATCTCCCAAGTGGACTCCTATCGGTCCAAGCAATGAATGAGGATTCCTTCATAGCTACGATGGTACAAAATGTCTCCTAACAAGACATGTTTAATCGCTTTCTGTTTGAATGATCATTTTGCGGCATGCGTCAATCCAAGTGGGAGGTTACCTAGCTTGAGGTAATCTCGTATGGGTGTGTACCAATCCTGTTGATCGAAAACCTCGACAGTATGAATAGCCAATCCCTCTTGAAGTTCATCCTTAGAAAAAGTTGAGCGGTAAAGAACTTGTAAGAATAGTGTTGTGTTGCTATTAAGGGGAGTAGGGGATAACAAGGACCCCCAGTTGGCGTAATTCAAACAATCATGAATTCAAGAAAACTTGTCCGGGGATGGTTCAATATGGATCAAGTGGATTCCTGGTGTTAAAGAGCTTGCACGTTCCATCGTGGATTGTGATAGTGTTTTGACTTGAATGGTTGTCATATGACCATAAATGTCTTGCAGGATTAGTGACTCTAGGGAGGCCATAGTGTTCGCAAAATGATTCGATGATCGAGGGAGTGCCTCGATTTTGTACCATTCAAGCTTTACCAAGAATTTGTCCACAAGGGCTTTGTAGGCCTATAGAACTAGGCATTTATATTGGAATACCCCTTTTAATTGGTTGACAATTAACAACGAATCACCAAAGATGTTCACTCATTTGATGTTCATGGTGATTGTTGTCTGAAGACCTATGAGCAAGGCTTCGTATTCTGCATTGTTGTTGGTGCACGAGAAATATAATTTAAATGATAGAGGCATTGGATCCCCTTACGATGTGAAGAATACAATTCCCGTGCCACCTCCTTGCTCACATTTAGAACCATCAAAAAATAGGGTTATGTTGGCCTGTGACTCAGGCTCATCAGAATCTGGCGATTTTGAGACATGGAAGACCCCATCATAGGGTAGTTCTATGATTAGAGGCTGATCGTCTTCGAGAGGAGCCTATGCTAGTTGATCAGCTATGACTTGACCTTTGATGGATTTCTTTCCAATGAACTCGATGTCAAACTCCGTCAACAACATGATCCATTTCACCGTGCGACTACTATGATAAGTATGACTCATCATGTACCGCAATGGATTCTCCTTAGACACAACATACGTCCTGTTGCTCAGCATGTAATGGCATAGATTTTTGGTAGCAAACACCACTGCAAAGCAGAGCTTCTCGACATATGCATAGTTAAGTTCATAACTGACCAGGGCGTTGCTAAGATAGTAAGTAGCCTGTTCTTTGTGAAGTTCATTCTTTTGGGCTAACATGGCACCCAATGCCACCTCAATAGCTAAGATGTATAAGTAGAATGGCACTCCTGGTCTAGGTGGTGCCAATACTGGCGGTGAAGCCAAGTATTGTTTAATGTCATCAAAGGCTGACTGGCACTCGTCATCCCAATGAAATTCTACCCCCTTGTGCAATAATTTATTCATGGGTCGGCACTTGTCAGATAGCTACGCTATGAAGCGCTTGATTGATGTGACCTTTCCCTGCAGGCTTTTGAGCTGCTTGATGGTAGTTGGGGGAAGCATTTCAAGGATTGCCTTGACTTTGTTTTGATCCACCTCGATACCTCTCTTTGAGACTATGAAACCCAAGAGTTTTCTAGATGTGACACCAAATACGCACTTCTTAGGGTTCAGTCTAACTTTATGTTCCATGAGGCGATCAAGGATCTTGCTTAAGTCATCGATATGATCTAGACGCAAAAGAGATTTGGCCAACAAATCATCCATGTAATCTTCCAAAGTTTTATGCATGTGATCGTGGAATATGTACGTCATGGCATGTTGGTAGGTGGCACCAACATTTTTAAGGCCAAAGGGCATGACCTTATAAAAAAATGTCCCCCAAGGTGTTGTGAACGCCATTTTTAGTTGGTCTTCGGGATTGATACAAATTTGATTGTATCTCGAGAAACCATCCATGAGGGAAAGCATTGCGTGGCCCGCTGTAGCGTCTACCAATGCATCGAGGCTTGGAAAGGGGAAATCATCCTTAGGACTCACTTTTTTTAGATCTCAAAAATTAGTGCATATGCGAATCCTCCCGTCAGGATTTTTGACGAGCACCATGTTGGACAACCATGGTGGATAATCCACGCAGATGACAAACTATGCATCCAACAACTTTTGTAATTCGTCTTTGACCATTAAGGCCACTTTTGGGTGCATCTTATGTAGTTTTTACTTAACTAGCTTGACTGTCGGATCAAGCGTTAGATTATGCGTGACTAGCTACGGATCTAGCCCCGACATGTCTTTGTAGGACCATGCAAAAACCTCCTTCTCTTTGAGAAGGGCAATGTAGTCGGCTTGCTCTTCGAGGGATAAGCTTACCCCCATCTTGATAATCTATGGATTCATTGGATCAGAGTCGATGTCTACCTCAGTCGTCTCCTCGATCGACATGTGGGATCCGTCCTCCAACTGGTGTGGAGTTGGGATCAAATGGATATCATTTGCTAGGTTTAAATCTATGTTGGGAACCTCGGGTTCCTCTTCAGCATGGAAGATATCCTAAGTTGGCCCTGGGGTGAAATGAAGCATCTCACCGAAATGCCAGTACTCTGATGGGGATGGTGGTGAACTGACGCGATCCCAGTCTATGGCATCTATGTCTAGATATAATGACTATGTTGGATCGGCCGAATTGTTGATGGGGTCAATTATGTCAATGGAGATCATGTTGATGAAATGATTTTGGTCTCCATTACCGTAGGTGTGGTGACTTGGACATCCTTGATGATTTTTGTGTTCTGGATCTGGCTCTGGAGGTATTGGCACGAATGGATCGGCCCTATGTGCGGATAGGAGGACAGGGTCTGCCCTTGGCACTGATATCTCTATAGGGTCTCTGGGCGGTAGGTGCTCTCTATATGCCCAAAGTGGTAGATTCAACACTTGGTCCCACTGCACTAGGTTTAGGTGCCACTCATACCTTGGCCTTATGTTTAGTTGTTCAAATATGTCGTCAATATCCAAGGGGTATTGTTGATGTATCTGTCGCATGTGATTGAGATATGCCATCTCAGTTTCATCTTCATAATCACTGTCGGATATCCAAAGGCCTTCATTGGTTCCAATAACTGTTTGCGACATTAGAGGCTCGTCTTGCTTGAGCAAATTTATCTGGCCCCATTGGGGTTGTTCCGCTCTCTATGGGGGGACCTAATTTTCTTAAGGTGGCACTTGCTCAATTGGAGCATCCAAAGGGAACATTGCCAAGAGGCTTTCTTGATAATCATCCATGGGGGTCACTTGTGAGTGATTGCTATCCGATTCGAAGGGGTCCCATGGTGCTACTTCATATTCTGACTCGTCTTCTAAATATCCTTCTTGACCTTGTCTATACCTCTTTTGTAGGGGATTTCTTGAAATTTCTCCTCTCTCGACCAAAGGGAAAGGGTTGTTGGGGTCAACAAGGTTGGTTGTCAACAATGGGAGATAATCCCCTAGTGTATATGTCGTTTTAGGATTGGCATATGGATCTAATGCCAATCCACCCTTGTTGCCTATCCCTAGGCCTTACATATTCTCTACCAAGATGTCCAAGGGTAGAGGGTGGTTGAACCCTACTCCTGATTTGTCGTATGGCATCTGATATCTTGGTTGGAAAAGAATGTGCACTCCTTGCTCATATCTACCTAACCCATATCCATGCCAATTGCATTGGCCAAGGTATCTCAAAGTGAATTATGGGTTGGATAAATAGTTGACATCTTCTACAAAGGGCTCCTCATCTTCTTCCTCTTGCATGTATGGTTCAATACCATGATCAAGGCCCCCATACACAAAGTTTGTTTGATTCGGCCGATAGCCTAGAGGAACAATAGTATCTATGGGGAGGCGAGGTCTCCCCATATCTTGCACGGACTCCAGTGCAGGTGTTGCTACAATATTTCACACCAGATACTCCCCCAGGCCCGTATTGGCCATTTCAACGGTGATTGTTGGCGATTAAGAGGGAGGGAATGAAAGTTCTTCCTGAGTCCACTCCATGTCGGGTGAACTAGAAGCCTCAACTTCCATTCTGCTAGGCATCTCCTCAGTAGATATGGTTGAGACTGATGGTGATGCCTCTTCTAGGGGTTTCTTCCCTTTGTCCTTCGGTGTGGCCATCGTAGGTGGCATCGTTGATGAAGGACTAGACGATGAAGATGGACCCAACTGGGGATTTACTAGATGTGTCAACGGGGATGCCTATGGAATCAAACCCTATTTATATGGATTCAACTAAAAATCCAAATGCGTTGATGGAAGGGTCGATTGTGGCATTAGTTGCATCGTATTGCAATACTTGAAGGGCTCCAAGTCCGCCGGGACTACATGCACTTGCCCTTCAAATGTATACTTTAAGAACTGATGAGCTATCTAAGGGACACACTTCATGTCCCTGATCCATGGCCTCCCCAGCAAGATGTTATAAGCCATATCACCCTCCAATATGTGGCACAATGTAGGTATAGTCTTTTACCCCACTTGGATGGGTAGGAAGATTGTGCCAACTGTCGAGCATATTGCATCATTGAATGCTCACAGTGTATAGGTGGAGGCCACTATGTGAGATGCGGGCAACTTTAGGTGCTTCAAGGTAATTGTTGTAATGATATTACTGGATGAGCCAGTGTCCACCAATAACCTCTTGTACAGAATCTCGTTGACCCGCGCGATGACGTGCAGGGGTCGATCCGCCATGTCATCAGGCACTGATTTCAATTCGTCCTCTTTAAAGGTGATGACTAGCTCAGTGCATTGTTTGACATGTCCCATGAAGTTTTTTAAGGAGTTTGCTTTATGGGGCTACAACTCGATGGCTTTTAGTATCTCCATTAGAGCCTCTCGATGGGGTGATAATTGTTGTATGAGATCGTAGATGGAGAGCCTAGCCGATGTGGTCCTCAAAATTTGGGTGAGCTTGGTCCAAATTGTGGCCACTGGTCTAGGCGAAGGAGGTTGCGTAGGATGTTATTGCGGTTGTGACGTTGTTGGCACCTCTCCTGTAGCTATCGTGGGGGCAGTTGTGCTCGGGTACCTCTTGTTTTGAGTCACTATACTGATCATCCCTACATACCACTGCATGGGGTAGTTTTGTGTTACCTCATTGACTTGTAGGGTCTTTGCCTGTGCATCATGGGCATACAAGGGGTCCTTAAAGACCTCCATTTGTTGGTTGCTTGGTGCCACGGGATTATCCATCGCTAATGTCTTGTTATCTATTAGGTCTTGCACCAAGCCTTTAAAATTCCAACATGCATTAAGGTCATGTCCCTTCCCTCTGTGGAACCGATAGTACAAGTCTTCCCTGTAGCCCTTAGGTTTTGGCACATTGGGGTCTATGGGTTGACTCTTGGGCAGGTTGATCAAGTTTGTCGCTGACAAGCGGTCAAACAGGGAGTCTTTGGACTCTGTGTAAGGTGTGAATTATCGCCTAGGGCGACGCTACTGATTTTGTTCTTGCGTCTGATTTTCTGTGTCATAACTGTTGAGAGGCATCGCCTGATAGTTAGCCTTTTGGGGCTGTGTTGCTTGTGTAGGCTTAGGGATGTTTATAGCAACCTGATTGACCGCAATGGGTTTTTGTTACGTGGTCCCTATTTTGGTGTTCTTAGACCATTCTTTCTTCTTTGGGTTGGCTATCTCACCATCCTGAATCTTGATCACCTCAATGATTCTGGCTTGTGCTAGAGCTTCCTCTAAAGTGGCATATTGTTGCAGCTGCAATAGCACGGAGATCGATCTCAAACGGATTTTTGAGAACAATTGGGTGAGGTCAAACATAAGAGGGAGGCTAGCTAGGTCGCTTAGTGACTCCTTCTTGGTGTTGAAGGTGAAGCATTCGAGGAACGCATCCACTAGCTGATCTAAGTTACTAATGTTGTGCTTTGGCAATTGAGTGAACCAATTAGAGGTAGGGCCTACGAATGTGGTGATGAATGTTCTTAGCATCAAAGCATCATTGTCCTAAATGCCAAAGCATTGGCTTAGGAATCTAGTCACATGCTCTTGGGCATCTTCCTCACCTCTAAAGATTACCAACTGGGGCAGCTTAAAGTGTTCAGGGTAAGGGGGTGCTGGCATTGACGGATGCACAGGATGACTACGAAGTTGGCATAAAGTGGGCTTTTGGGGCCCAAAAGTCTTGGTCTCCACAGACTCTAAGCGCTCTAGTAGTGCTTTATATGCATCGAAAGATTTTATCTCTTCCTCCTTAGTTAGTTCTTGTTGTGGGTTGTGGGAAACTTGAGGCCTATGGAAGGGTGGCCGGATAGCACCCCCTCTGCCTTGGTAGGGCGTTTCGGCCTACTCTTCTTCTTGCTCATACTCCTCATAGCCTTCTTGAGGAGTTTTTGGGTGAGACCTATAAACATGGGTGGGTCCCCGCAGAGGGTGCCCATCATTGTTTCTAGGAGTGGCTTTCCGCTCAGGTCTAGGAGGTCTCGAAGGTAGCACTTGGTAAGGTCGTGGAGACCTATCTCGTACCAAGGGGTTGCGCCTATCATACGGTTCCACTCTTTGGGTGCTAGGGGTTGGAACCCTCTCAGGCATAGTGTTATGGAGCAGCTCATCTGTTTGATGCCGAATGCGCTCTTTGCTAAGGTGTTGCAGGTGCTCCAACTATTGTTGGTCTTGCTCAAGCTACGTGATTTGTACTTGGTGGGCAGCATGTCTAGCAACTACCAGGTCGATTTGTTTTGCCATATGGATTCGAGGAGGCCTAGATGCCTCTCCTATGCATTTATCTCGATCACGATGATACGAGATCTCTATAGGTCGCTTTCTCTGTCGAGGTTTGCAGCATTCACTCGAGGCTCTGGCCTCAGTAGGTGATCCTAGTAGATAGCAAGTGTGGAGGCACATTGCTCCTGTGTTGTGTATTGCTCTTGAGGAATGTAATGGTCTTCCTCGTGCTTCCTTTTGTATATGTGAAAGGGACGGGCAGAGTTGGCTCACTCTATTTGAAGAGCCTTACGCTCTGGATTTGGCTTGTTATTCCTAACAATGATGAGGGGTAGAGTAGGGATGACATAATCCTGTGGCCTCTCCTCATGGAATCTATGTTGTTCTAGCACTTCATTGCACGGTAGCCACTCATACCGGGTGTCTAAGGAAGCCTTCTCATTTATATTGAGTACCACGTGTAAGGACTCCTCTTGAAAGGGTCTATGTTGGACGGGAGTGCCTCTCAAAGGGGTGCCTCTATAGTCCCATTCTGAAATGGCACGATGTGGACTATCTTGTGGGTCGGGCCGCCAAGGTGGTATGACCAAGTCCTTGGGGCTATAGTGGAGGTGACTTGTGCCCCCTTGTACACTCTCTGCAGCTCCTACCCGTGATTGGGCTTGGCTACGGGTGTACACCATGGTGGTGTCTCTCTACAACCTACGTAGATTTTTATTTCTTTTTATGATTTGTATTCTACACTAAACATAAAAGATCACACACACACAAAGCAATGATTATCTCGTTTAAAGATTAAAGGTGTGCCCTAAACCTGGTTTAGTGTGTTTTGATTTTTGTTTTGACAGTTTTGTAAAGAACGTTTTGTAGCAAATGCAATATGATGGCTCTTATGACTCCCAAAAATGGTCGCCCCTTCGATATACCATTGCCAGGCCGTCATACCAAACCTCTCTATATACCCGCCCTTACGTGAGGGAAACTATTGGTATGTGAGAGCAGATTGGTACGTGGAACATAGGTGGTATGGAAGGGGGATCACCCTATTTTTGACACCTACCATAGAAGACTTATCCTCATGCACTGGGAATCATCCCAGCTACACTTGGTTAGCTTTCATCAGGATTTACGTCTAGCAACAGTAGCGATCGGGGTTATGAATGCAAAAATTCAAGCCAAGGTGGTGATGAAATCCACTATTGGTCTTGATCAAGGGCTGGGGTTTTATGACCAGATCCTTGGTGTTTAAATTACCATGTGGTGTGTGGGGTTCTTTTTAATTTGCATAAATGAAGAAAACATGCAGTAAAAACTTTCCCTAAGTAAGAAAATAACCAGAAAACAAAAAATAGAAAGCAGAAAATGACAGAAGGTGTTTAGGACCCTTACCTCTTCTCTGCCCAAATAAGCTGGTTATGAGTTTTTGTCCTAAAAATGCATAGAGAGCTATTCGTCCCTAGGTGGTACGAATAACAAAACTGTATTCGTCACAGGGTGGGGCGAATGCCCATTCATCCCTAGGTAAGACGAATTCCAGCTCTGTATTCGTCACAGACTCGAACGAACAACAGTCCAACGTTTGAAAACTTGGTACCTGTAAGCAAAAATAATCAAGTTTTGATCAGATTTATGATCTCAAAAATAGATTACAAGGTCTCACCGTGATCGCCACTGAAAGCACGAGGATATGGAAACAAAAATGAAATGCCAAAGGTGCGATGTAAACGAAACTAAACTCAACGCTAAATCCTATGAACTGAAATGCATGAAAGGAGAGAAACATAAACGCATTGAAACAAGATATAACAATGAATATGGAGTACAACCCTTTTTATTAATATGCCTTAGAACCCAGTTACAATCCGTCTCCTCCATTTTCAGGGGCTAGGAGCGTCAAATATGTTCTTGTCACATCAACATATGGTATTCCTTCTTCCGCGTGCCCACATGTAGAATGAGCGGACCAAACATCATCGTTGCTTGCGTTGATGAGTCTTGAATCCTTGCTACTCCTCTAATGTTGATATCCTGCATTCAAGGAAACAAAAAATAGTCAGTAGCACCTGTAGATAAAATAAAACATGCAATCCCCAAGCCTAAGATTAGTGCATGCAAAAAATAAATAAAACGATAACTAAATAACATCAGAATGATCTAAAAATTTAACAGAAGCATGAGGACATTACCAGGAGGGCACTACAAATGGAACAGTTGAAAAATTCACCACGAATTTCTAATCGCTCCAGGGCGGGATGATTAGACCTATAATAAGCGTCAAAAAGCACTATCCCAAATGTCCCATTCGAGAGGCTCCAAATCACCTGCAAAGTTGGGTATTAGGTAAAATGGGGCATTTTGGAAATACCCAGAAGGTCATATTTTGCCAATTCGGCCTCTATCATCGATAATTTGATGATGCTACTTGCATGTTAGCGAAAGCGAGAAATAACAAAAACATGATCAAAACTGCTCATAATTACTTGAAATTTGAATGCAAGCCTATCTAAGAAACCTAGAATCAGATGCAAAAATAATAGAACTAAAATCTGCTATAGATTTCTAATCGCTCTGGGGCGGGGCGATTAGGACTACAGTAGTGCGGGGGCACCCGGGGGCAAGACGCCCGTCGTTTGGGGCCCAATTTCGGCACCAATCCACTTGGGATGGGTCCAAAACCTCTTGTGGGGTGTTGTTGGCAAATTTGGTAGGATGTTATGGCCAAATGTCGGGTTTTGGTTTCGAATTTGCGCTTCCAATAATCACCCAATGACCTCCTTTCCAAAAGAGATCAAGGATGTGAAAGGCACAAATCAAAAGGTGTGAAGATATAAAATGGTAGCACTTTGTTGCTCAAAATGCTCCTTCTCCCTGTATGTTTTTGGGGTGAGAAGACTCACCATTTTATAGACCTGACGGTCTCTTTGGATGAGCATGCAGAGGCGCCACTTGGAAATCATGCCTTCCCAGGGGGGAGAAGATTCCTCCCTGATTAGGGGCTCCATGACTGCCCTTGTAACTGCCTCTAGCGCTCGAAAATGCTCACTCACACTCCCATGCAATGAAGGAAGAGTTAAGTGGCGGATCTGAGCTGCCATTTGTCAAGATTTGACTTTTTGCCCGTCAAACCTGCTATTCGCCCCACCTTGGAGCGAATACTGCTAATCGTCCCTGGGTGGAACGAATACCAATTTGTAATTGTCCTTGGGTGGAACGAGTAGAGAGCAGAGTGCCTGAAAGGTGCCAAATTGACCTATGACCTTCCAAAACTATTGTGAGAGTAGTTAAGACCACTGTTTAACCTCTAGGGGCTGCCATGGGGGCTGTGTGTGTCAATGTGATCAGTGTTTGCAGTCACATAATCGGATTGGTGTTGTTTTGGTGTCTACACTACCATATATCCTATTTCATTTTCTATAACACCAAAATGTGTTATTTTCATAATCTATATGTAGATCCTCTTTTCTTAAATTAGATAATGATATATTTTGAAAAAGGTTTTAAGAAATTCATACAACACATATCCATGTGTATACTTGTCAATGGCACTTCATAGAGGTATGTGTCACCTAAATAAACCTCAAATAGTTACTAACAATATCTTTGCACATTTACATGGATAAGCTCATACAAACTCCAAATAGTCCGATCCATATAAGAATGTTCTAAAACTTTTTATATTTGTAGAAAAATTTTCAGTCCACTGGTTTAAATACTAAATAACTCTTACATGAACCATTGACCATCATCCATTATTTTATCTATAACTTCCAAACTAAAAAATATATGACAAAAAAATCCTTTTAAAAAATAAATTTAAAAATACTGTAAATCAATCTTTTCGTCCATTTTTTAATCTAAAAAATATAAATAATAACCATCAAAATTATATATTAAGCATCTATATTTAAATACTAAGCATCCATATTTAAATACTATTATGTCCAGCCATCTCATTTTTAATAATTATATTCCATAAATCTTTCGTTACCTTGATTTTATATATCATAAATTCTTTTAAATTCGTTGACATGTCACCCTCAAAAATTAATCGTCTCAATAGACACGTTCAATGCACTCGCTTTTTAAATATATTTTACTTCTGAAGAATGGGGAGACTACGTGCAAAAGGGGGAGAGATGTACAGAAAGGAAAAGTTACGAAATATACACAAGTTTACGTGTGAGCACTATAGAATATCACATGCACGGCATTTAAAGGTTACAGTCACGTACTAAATTTCCATAATTAGTGACATCCTATTCAAACACTATGATTGTGAAGCCTATAAACAAAAAAAAAAAAAAATTGGGCTTGGAAGATTTTGTTCCCCACATTAATTTAGTTTTTTTTTTCATAGGCATGGATTATTCATACTTTACTTTTGTGATTCATGATTTAGATTGAATTTGGATATTATTATTATAAAAATTTATTGGATAAAAATAAAGTTAACCAATTTTATTATAAATTTTAGTTTGTTGGACAGGTAACAATAAAGTCAACAAACCCCAATCGTTCAAGAAATTAACAGGGACAGCCTACCTACACTCAACCACTACTAATTAGCCTATGTCTTGTGGGTGACATTAATTTAAAAATTTAATTAGCTAGTGGTTTTTTTTTAAAGCAATGCAAAGTATAATGGGTGACATAAATGGAGCATAGTAACAAAAGGTTTGTTGGATAAAGATGAAGTTAATCAATCTCATTATAAAGTCTATAAACTTTAGTGTCTTTGACAAAGACAAAATCAACCAACCCCAACCTTATCGTCCAAGAAATTAAAAAAAAAAAAAAAGGCTTGGAAGATTTTGTTCCCCACATTAATTTAGTTTTTTATTTCATAGGCATGGATAATACTTTACTTTTGTGTACGTGACATGATTTAGGATTGAAATGGAACATTATTATTATAAGAATTCATTGGATAAAAAATAAATTTAATCAATATTATTATAAATTTTAATTTGTTGGACATGTAAAAACAAAGTCAACGAACCTCAATCGTCTAAGAAATTAACAAGGACAACTTACCTGCACTCAACCACTACTAAGCCTATATCTTGTGGATGAAATTAATTTAGAAATTTAATTAGCAAGTGGTTTGTTTGTTATTTTTATTTTAGTAATAAATGGAGAATAACAACAAAAGGTTTCTTGGATAAAAAACTTTAGTGTTTGATAAAGACAAAATCAAATCAACCAACCCCAACCTTATTGTCCAAGGAATTAAATGAGACATCTATCAACTAATCCCATTATAAACTCTATAAACTTTACTTCCTTTGATAAAGACAAAATCAACCAACCCCAACCTTATTGTCCAAGGAATTAAATGAGACACCTATCCAATCCCTAGAAACCTAGTATGCACTCAACCACTACTAATAATGAGACACCTATCCAATCCCTAGAAACCTAGTATGCACTCAACCACTACTAATTGGCTTGTCTCTTGTGGGTGGAATAAATTTAGAGATTTAATTAGCAATTGTCTTTTTAAAGCAATGCCAAGTACAATGGATGACATAAGTGGGGGCATAGCAACAAAAGGTTCATTGGATAAATATGAAGTTAACCAATTCCATTATAAACTCTATAAACTTTAGCTCGTTGGATTCCTTCAAGGAGTTAACTAAGAAAATCTATCCAAACCCTAGAAACCCTAGTCATCTAGGTTAGAACAAAGTTTGAGGAACCCCAATCCTCCAAGAAATTAATAAGGACAGCCTACTCGCACTCAACCACTACTATTTGGCTGGTTCTTGTGGGTGACATTAAATTAGAAATTTAATTAGAAAGTATTTTTTTTTAAAGTAATGTGAAGTAACGTGGGTGATATAAACGAGGGCATACTAACATGAGGTTTGTTGGATAAAGATGAAGTTAACCAATCCCATTATCAACTCTATAAACTTTAATTTGTTGAATAAAGATGAATTCAACCAACCTCAACTTTGAATTAAATGAGACAGTCTACCTAAACCTTAGAAACCCTAGTCCTCTAGGAGGAAACAAAGTCAACCAACCCTACCAATAAATTAACAAGGACAACATACCTCCACTCAACCACTACTAATTAGCCCATCTCTTATGGGTTTTGTGGGTGATATTAATTTAGAAATTTAATTAGCAAGTATTTCTTTTTAATTTTTAAAAATAATGTAAAGTATATTTATTAATATAAATGAGAATTTAGATCACCAAATATTGGTTGCATACTATTAGGGTATCTCGAAATATTTATTTTTAAAGGCTTTTTTTATCTTGATTTTATTTATCATAAATTTATCGTGAAAGAGTGCAGTAAGGAACGACACATTAACAAAGGATGTGCGAACAAAATTAATTGGCTTTGTTACAAGTACTTTGCAATATCTTTGGTATTATGCATTTCCCTTCGCTAATGGATGATTTTTTTCCCCTATGTCCTCGCTTTGTCTCCTCTTGATGTCTATTGCTCTGTTGTACTTTCTCCTACAGAGTAAGCATTCGAAGCCCAACCCCAAATACAATTCTTCTCCGCTTTAAGTGGTTGTATAGAAGTTTCTATACTAAAAAAAATTATGATGAAAAGGTTAAAGGTAAGGAAAAAGTTCTTTTGCATGAATTTGATGATAGCATGACAACTCATAAAATCACAAAGACCAATTTTAATTTTGAAAATAAATAAGAAGAAGAAGAGGAACTTGACAAAGGAGGCATACATTGTAAACTAAATTGAAGACAAAATGAAGATCATATTGAAGACTAAAATATTTAATACCCAAATAATGTAATACAAGAGGTTGTTAGAGTATATTGCATTATTTGGTACATATCAATGTAACACCTTGAGTAGTTAATCATAGATTAAGGTTTGAGTAGTTACTTCAAAAAATGCAATAAATAAAATGTGTAATGATGTAAATGTGCATGTAGTCCACATGTACATAAGTCATAGGATAGGTAGATGAAGAGTCATGGGTAAAGGCCAAGGCACATATCCTCCTATCTATATATATATACCTTGAGGTATAGAAATAATAAAAAAAATATAGAGTGAAAGAAAGAGGAGACATATAGAGAGTTACTATAGTGATTTGTAGTTAGAGTGCAATGTAGTTATTTCATTGAAATTATGGAGTGTTCATGTCCTCCATTATAATATATTGTACTAATTTTTCATGAGCATTCATTAATAGCATATTTTTGAGTTATTCTAGAAGTTTATCTTATAGTTTTCTTGCAT
The DNA here is from genome assembly GCA_028583015.1 of Wollemia nobilis. Taxonomy (NCBI): domain Eukaryota; kingdom Viridiplantae; phylum Streptophyta; class Pinopsida; order Araucariales; family Araucariaceae; genus Wollemia; species Wollemia nobilis. The sequence continues at coordinate 200,214 of JAQPPZ010016900.1, read as the reverse complement.
ATTATAGTGTTATTATCATATAGTTATCATAGCTTACTCATTATACATCTTGTGGTTGCATTTCCTTTAATATTAATCATAAAAAGCTAGCATCCATGTAGAGGATGAATGAAGTAAAATAACTTAAAAAAATGGCAACAAGACTAACAAACTAATAATATCTTGATTAGCTATTCACATAATCAAAGTGCCTACCGATCTTAGTAGCAAGAGCTTGTAACCCGAGCGGGGGCACATAATATGGAGGAATAGTGTGTGGCAGAGAGAGATGAGGGAATATGCGTGACATGGAATGTGGTGCACCCTAATCCAAGTGGATAGTTGTTGTATGGACCTCCCTCGAAGGATGGGGACCTCTTTGGCGTAGGTCGTGCAGTTTAGAGTGGAGGGGACCACATGAGTCTGGTTTCACATAGAAAAAAAAACCTCCTGCTCCCCACAGTTGAAGGATAATGCACTGCTTGTCCCTCTTCCCATTATCCTCCCACTCCCCTCATCCTCGAACCTCCATATTTTATTTTAAAGACTCAACCATGGGCCCTTGGGATGCCTCAAATTTTGTGCATCACTCATTAAATTTCCAATTTTGATGATCTCTTTTACTTGTTTTTTCCTAGTGTTGCATCCTTTAAAAAAAGGTTTGAGGTGTAGACCAATTGGTTCAACCAAACCCCATAAGGGGGATGAAGGTCCAAGGTTCAAATCTCGGGCCTCATTGGACTGAATGCTTGTACCTTTCCTGGTGCTTTCAGTAGTGTAAAAGGTTTAAAATGATTGTGGCATGGTGGTTATAGGGGCAGACTGCGCAAAGATCTATGTGGCAGTTGTCATGGTAGATAATGCAAAATACTGTGGCGGCCATAATAGCCAGACAGATTGCTCGAATTCGTGGTGGCTACCAATTCCACCATGTAAATTCAAATAAATAAATGAAAAATATAAATCATTCATTCAAATAGTAATTAAAATATAATAGCAAGAAATCAAATATTTCAAGTAACATATTTTATATTGCAAATTAATACAATCCCTAGCCACTCAAAGAGGGAAAATTCTTATAACCACATGGAGAGGATGAAGTCTAATCCTAAACAAAGCCAACTTAAGATAATAAGTATGAATTATGGAACAACTATAATATAGTTCATCTATTTATAAACTAAAATAACTAACAACCCTAATGTTAATGCTTAAGGGGCAACTAAGCTAATTTTAGATATCAAGCTAACAATAGTAAACATAGTCAATGTGGCTATGTTGGATCTATTACATGGCTCCACAAAAATATTTAACCTCAAATTTGGAAATAATTGGATAATGCCCATGGGATGCCATGTTGCATCTTCATCCAATAGATCTTACCTCTTGATGAGGAACTCAAACATGTTAACATATAATATTATATATAACTATGCTAAGGGGTATTACATTATTAATTGCATTATTAGCACTTCTCTAATTAAGCACTCCGTTGGGGTAGGTAAGGTGGTTATCCAACCCCCATAATGATATTGTAAGCTTTATATATTGCAATCCTTTTTCAATGCAAATTTAATCAATTGCTTCATTTTATATGGTATTAGAGCAGGTGGTGGGCCGTAGGCTGAAGTAGAGGATGAAGAGAACGCTGGCTAGGAGAATAGCATAGTCCAGTCGGGTTCGCTTACCAAGTACCTAACACATGCTAGACCCATAAACTGACACACTTGATGAGGACCTGATGATTCTGACCCCTAAACTTGACACAACGTGATAGGGTACAACTCCTGAGGAGCGGGACCTCTGTTTCAGATGAACACGTGGTAGATGTTGATATGGTAATGCAGACACGTGGAATATGCTGACTGGTGTATACGTGGCAAGGTGGCTGACGTGGAAGGACGAACACGTGGTAGACGCTAACATGGCATTAATGCAAACCAAGGACCCTGACGAGGTGAATGTATTATTGATGTGGCAAGAAACGATTGGCAGTGGTTGATGTGGAAGCAGTTTTCATCCTAATTGGCTGAAAGGGTTTGCACGTGGTGCAAGGTTTGGGGTTTCATGTAGTTCAAGGTAAAAGGTTGGTGGACCGGGGTGACCACCCAAAGGCAGTCATCTTCAAAGGTGAGGTTTTCATTTTAAAAACACCTTCAATTCCTCCATACAATGCATGTGGGATAATTCCCCACGCATTTTTTAAAATGCCTTCACAACAACGTTGTCTATAAAGACATTGTGCTATTTTTTCAATATTGTCGGGCCCAGTAGCTGACTTAGCCAGCGCACGCAATGGTAAGAGTGACACAACTGAGCTTCGTAGTTCGATTCCCTTGGAGAGATAAAATAATTTTTTTACCCGAATTTTCTTGCTAACAATTTTTTGTTGACACGAATTTTTTGCTCAGCAACCTTTTTTTGTCAACAATTTTCGTCAACGATTTTTTTTTGCTAACAATTTTTTTGATAATTTTTTGTCAATCTATATGTGACCGAGAAGGGTCATTTTTTTTGCAAAGAAAGGGGAAAATTTTGTCAGAGGAAGGCAACAGGAGCAATTTTTTTTCCCAAATCCCAAGAGGAGCTCTTTAAGAGGTTTTTTTTTTTTAAATACTTTGTTTATTCCTTTCAAAGCATTTCTGGAGGGATAAGTTTTTTTTCGGAATTTGAAAGGGTAAGTGCACAATTTTTTCATCCATGTTTATTTTGCAACAAAAAGGGGGGATCAAAAGCATTCTTTTTGTAAAATTCTAAGACAACGGGGGGAAGAAAAATTATTAATTTGACAAGCATTTTTGGAAGTGAATATCTATATTATAAAACTGGCATTGTAATAGGTGCATTTTCGATGGAAACCAACACCTAGAGCGTTTAAAATTTTATGGGCACTTGTGATTGTTTTTGCATTTAAATTTTTTGTTTTCTTGCATTTCAATCATAAAGTATAATATACAAAGCAAATAAAAGACCTCAAATTTTTTACACCTATTTGTGCAATTTATTTCATAGCAGCATTCAGTATATATAATATCTCTGGTCCACACTTACAGGTGATGTTGTCATGCTTGAACTACTGTATCTAACACCTAATATAACTATAACAATGATGTCTAAGCTTATTATCTATTAATCATCGATGAGAAATAAGACAACCCAGTTATGATATTCACTCCATTTATACACTAATCGTTATTGTTGTTAGATGTAAATCCTGACGAAGTGCTTTTCGAAGTGTTTAGTGGAAGTTACATCCCATGCATGAGAAAATACCTTCTATGGTAGGTGTCATAAACAAAATGACTATCTTTCAGTACTGTCTATGTTCCACGTATCGTTATGCTCTCATATACTTATAGTCTCCCTCACGTAAGGGTGGGTATATATAGAGAAGTTCGGTATAAATTCCTGACAAGTATAACGAAAGGGGGACCATTTGGTGTTACAAGGAACCTTCACAATGACCACTATTCATAAATATATGTCAGATTCACAGTTGCTAAAAGGTTCTAATTTTACACCATGGTATAGAACGATGAGAGTTATATTTCAGGTTGAAGATTTGTGGGATGTAGTGAGTGGCACTATAAAAATGACCTGGAACAACAGGGCTAGATCAAGAGGTTTTGATAAAAAGGATAGAAGATGTCTCATGTTTATTCTGCTAGCTACTACAGATGAGGTACAACCTCATATCTGTGATGCCAAAACTGGTAAGGAAGTTTGGGATGCTTTGATTACCATTTATGAAGGTAAGAATCAGTCCACTATTCTCAACCTTTAAACTCAAATACATATACTCAGTATGAAATCTGATGAGATAGTTGACCTATTCCTATGTAGAGTGGCAAAATTGAAAGCTAAATTGAATTCTATGGGAGAGACTATGGCAAATACTCTCTTGACCTCAATCATCTTGAGAGCTTTACAAGAATCCTATAATGTTGATCACCTCTCTTAATGTATCTGGTAGACAAGTTTTATTTTTGGAATTGGTGAATTTGCTTTAAACTGAGGAGGCAAATCAGTCTTAGAAAGATGAAGTGCCAGATAATTCTCTCTACACCAAACAAGGGGGTAAGAAACAAGGTAATTTTCAAAAGGGAGGATCTTCATCAAAAGGAAAAGGAAAACAACATCAATAGAAAGATAAATAATATTGTAAAATTTATGATATGAATAACCATGACACCAATAGGTGTTGGTTTAAAAATAAACAATAGAATGACCAAGATCACAAGAAGAAGAGTAAAGGGAAATACAAACCATAGAAGAAGCATAAGCAACCCAAGGGGAATGTTGCTTATGCTGAATCAAACTCGGACTCAGATTCTATTACATCAAACTCAGACTCAAATTTTAAGAAAGCACACAAGGTGCTCATGACTCACACTTCATCCCAATAGAAAGATGCAGTGTGGTATATTGATTCTGGTGCCACTGGTGATAGATCGTGGTTTGAGAAATTTGAGGAAAAGGAAGTTAAGCCAGTAAAAATTACTGATAATCAGACCTACCAAGTGTAGGGTGAATGCAATGTTTCTATAACTCTTCTAGATGGAAAATGTTAGATCGAGAAGGTACTCTATGTTCCTGGATTGGCTAACAATTTGTTGTTAGTCCCTCGAATCTTGGATAGGGAAATGAATGTTATTTTCAATGTTGAGAATGGCAAAAAGAGATGTTTTATCACCAAAAAATGAAAACATGTAGCAATAGGATCATACAATCATGGCTTGTTCATTTTAGATATCATTTCAATGCCTCATGTTGCCTTGGTAACAACTACAAAGGAGGCTACTTCTATGTGGTACAAGAGATATGGGCATCTAAGTTCAGGATATTTGCTTGAGTTGAGCAAATATGAGATGGTGAGATGTCTTCTCAAACTTTCATCGATATTGCCAGTCTGCTCATATTTCTTAGCAGTGAAGCAACACCGAGCATCGTTTTAGGTTAGCTCTTCAAGAGCTAAGAAATCTTTGGAGTTGGTACACACCGATCTGTGCAGTCCTATGCCAACCAACTATGGTGGAAAGAGGTATTTTCAATTGTTTGTTGATGATTACTCACAAAATATGTGGGTTTTATTTCTTCAATTGAAGTTAGAGGTATTTTTGTATTTTTAGCAATTCAAGAAACTTGTTGAGAAGGAGTCATGATGTTCTATCAAAACCCTCCGCTCAGATCAAGGGGGAATATACCTCCAAGGAATTTTCATCATTTTTAAGTGAACATGGGATTAAGAGACAACTGATAATCTTCATATACTCCACAAAAAAATGGAGTTGCTAAAAGGAGGAATCGTTCCATTATGGAAATGGTTCAATGTATGCTTAAGGGGGTACATCTTGAGCAAGAGTATTGGGCAGAAGTAGTGAATATAGTATCGTACCTCCTGAATAGGGTACCCACAAGATCTCTACAGGGCAAGACTCCACAAGAAGAATGGAGTGGTAAGAAACCCCCCATTTCTCATCTAAGATTTTTTGGATGTAAGGCATTCATGCACATACCAAAATAGAAGAAGAAGTTAGATGAGAAAACCCTAAAATGTATTTTCTTTGTTATGATGAGCATTCAAAGGGATATCGATTGATAGATCCTATGACCAAGAAAACACAAATAAGTTGAGATGTGGTGTTTGATGAAGCTTTCACATTAGATAACACTTCTACAGTTGTATACCTTGAGGAAGATGAGCCTAAGAGAGATATTTTACCCCCATAGAACAAGATTCCAAAATGGTATACTAGTACATTGAGAGATTCAAAGATGGTATCACTTCCAAATCTAACTCTAGATCAATCTTGTACTCGTAGTATGACTCAGAATATGAGAGTAGAGGAATCAACTTTAGAGGTTGATGAGATTTATCAACAATTTAATGAACTATCTATAGATGTAGAGGAAGATAGAGAAACATATATAGATGATGAAAGGGTTTATATGACAATATTGGATGAAAATTAACCCATAACAGTTTAGAATGCACTTAGTGAGCCTTAGTGGAAGGCTGCTATGGAAACAAAACATACATCTATCATGAAAATCATACATTAAATCTAGCAAATCTACCTTTAGGAAAGAAGCCCATTGGTTGCAAATGGGTGTTCAAAGTGAAGTATAAGGCAGATGGTACTATTGATAAGCATAAGGCCCGTCTTGTTGCAAAGGGCTATGCTTAGAAAGAAGGTATATATTATGAAGAGACTTTTATCCCTACTACAAAAATGACTACCATTTGAGTACTTTATGCCATGGCAGCTCAATTTGGGTGGAAGTTACATCAAATGGATGTAAAATATGCTTTCTTGAATGGTGACTTATAAGAAGAAGTGTACATGACCCAACTAGAAGGATTTGTTGTTGAAGGACAAGAGCATAAAGTTTGTAAGTTGATCAAATCCTTATATGGACTAAAATAAGCTCCACGAGGTTGGTACATCAAAATAGACAGTCACCTAGTGCAACATGGATTCAAAAGAAGTCCTTTAGATGTAAATATCTATATCAAGAACAATGGTTATGACATAGTGATTTTGGTGCTATATGTATATGATCTGATCATAACAGGGAGTTCAAAGAGTATGATTTATGGAGTAAAAGATAATTTGAAATAATATTTTGAAATGACAGATCTAGTAATTCTTCACTATTGTCTTGGTTTGGAAGTGACTTAGAAAAAGAATCATATCAAAGTAACACAAAACAAATCTGCCAAGATATTGGTTGATAAATATCACATGACTGACTGCAAGTCTAAGGCAACTCCAATGGAGCCTGGAATTAAGCTATCACTATATGATACATCACCACATGTAGATGGTACTCTCTATTGCCAATTGATTGGGAGTCTCATATATCTAACAAATATCAGACCAAATCTTAGTTTTGTTGTAGGTTATCTTTCAAGGTTCATGCAGGAACCGAAGGTGAGTCATTGAAAAACAACAAAGAGAGTTCTTCATTATGTCCATGGTACTACAAATTATGGCTTGGAGTATAAGAAGAATAAAAAGTTCTATTTATAGGGATACATAGACTCAGACTATGTCAAATCCATTGGTGATTGCAAGTTGACTTCTAGATACATTTTCCATCTTGGATCTGGTCTTGTCTCTTGGCACAATAAGAAGCAGTAGGTGGTTGCTTTATCATCTACATAGGTAGAATATCATGCAGTAAGTGGAGCAGTCTGCGAGATAATATGGTTAAGTCACATTCTTACAAACATGGGTCTTCCAAAGAACCTTCCACTTCATTTATTTTATGATAATCAAGGTGTTTTGAATCTTGTCAAGAATCCAATCTTTCATAATCGTACCAAACACATCGACACTCGCTATCATTTCATTCACAATGAAGTTCCAAAGCATTACATATAGCTCTAGTACATTCTCACTGATGAGCAAGTTGCATATATTTTCACCAAGGCACTTGCACATGTCAAATTTGAATTGTTTTGCAATGCTCTTTATATTTGCCAATAATGTATTAAGGGGGGATGTTAGCATATAATACTATATATAACTATGCTAAGGGGTATTACATTATTAATTGAATTATTAGCGCTTCTCTGATTAAGCGCTCCATTGGGGTAGATAGGGTGGTTATCCAACCCCCTAACCATATTGTAAGCTTTACATATTGCAATCCTTCTTCAATGCAAAGTTAATCGATTGCTCCATTTTATAAAGAACCTAGTAAGGCCTCATATTAGAGACATAGGACTACCAAAATACTTTGGGTTGGATATTGATTTGTTTCTTCTTCATCGAGTATTAGAATCTCTATTTGAAACTACATCATCTGGACAATAACCTATATAAGACAACAAACATAAAAAATATGTTGGATGTAGAAAGTCAAAGGAAGATTCAACTTATAACCAACCTCTCCAACATGATGAACCACCTTGCATGGGTTATAAAATCAAGGTTCCAACTTCTAACTAAACTTGGTCTTCAAGAAGAATTATTTATAAGGAAGTTTTCATAGAAAGACCATATCTCCTATCCTAAATTGGTACATTGAACAATGCAATTCTTGCTACTACTTCAAATAATTTTGGTCCTAGCATAGATTATCTAGAAGAAGTTAGAGAATAGGTTAATGTTCTTGAGGTAAACCATCTACTTTATCCATATTGGAGGATATTGGAATATAGTCTAGTAGGCATGGGGTCTTTTGGCTATACATTGCCTCAAATGGTAACATCTTAATGGAAAATGATAAGTGTTATACCATTATTGAATAAAGGTAAGTATCCCATTATTTTTTTACAATCTTGATTTGGCCATATAATTAAGGGTGATAAGAAGAGGACATATCTAGCTAAGTATCACTAAGAGTAAAAATTTCCTTCTAAACTTTGTTGGTAAAAACTGTCATAATCATTGACAATTGACTTGGACATATCATATAGTTTGAAGATAAAGTCAATAAAAATCTTAGCTACCTTACTAGCATTGAAAGGGTGTTGTAGGGAATATAAATGAACATACTTCAAAAGGTGGTCAACCACCACAAAAATCATTATTTCCCCCTCTAATTTAGGAAGGCCCCAAATGAAAATCATGGAGATGTGCTTGCATTATTGGATGTATATTAATTTTTTTATTGCATATTCTTTTATTTTAAGTAGATGAATTTTTATTATTTTAATAAGATGAATATGGTTTTCTTAAATAATTTTCACTATCCTTCATATTCAACTATTTGAAAATTAACTATAAAAAATTCTTTAAAAATTTAGAGTCACATTGTAATTTTTCATCTAACATATTCTTTACGGTTCATCCTCAAATTTGATTATATTGAAGTGTTCCACCATTTTTTTTTCTTTTTCTTTTTGGATTTAATTTAACAACCAAATGTTGTCACACAATGAGATAACATTTACTTTAACAACCAAATGAAGTGTGACAACATTTATCATATGATAAAGTAGATATTTTTTGCTTACCATATTTTTTGGACTGAAAAATTGTTGGTTTGAGTTGTTTGTTTTATTATATAATCCCCTTGCTTTAAATTTTTAATTCTTTCTCAACTACTCTCATCTTTCAAATTTTTAGCACATATCCTATCTCATTGTCTAATAACAACAAAATGTGATATTTTCATAATCTATATGTAAATTCTCCTTTTTTGAATTAGATAATGATATATTTTGAAAAAGGTTTTAAGAAATTTATAGCAACACATATCCATGTGTATACACATCAATGCCACTTCATGGAGGTATGCGTCACCTAAATGAACCTCAGATGACTATTAAAAATATCTTTCAACATCTTTACATGAATAAGCTCATACAAAATCCAAATAAACTTATCAGTATAAGAATGCTCTAAAAATTTTTATAGTTGTAGAAAAGTTTTCAATCCATTCTTTTAAATATTAGGTAAATTTTACATAAACCATTGACCATAATCTATTATTTTATCTATAGCTTTCAAGCTAAACAAAACAAATATATGAAAAAAATATTTTAAAAAGAAAAATTAAAAAATATTATGAATCAATGTTCATTTTCTTTTCATCCATTTTTAAATATTTAAAAAATATAAATAATAACCATTAAAATTATATATTAATCATTTATATTTAAAAATTATAATATCATCTGTTCACGTTCATATAAAGGAGTTGGAGAGAAAGTGGGTAGTTAAAACTCTCCAGTTAAAATGGAGAGGCCCCAGGTTCAAATCTTTCCCCTCACATGCCGCGGATGAATCTTTCCCCTCACATATTGGGGATATACTATGTACATAAAAAATTACAAATTAAAAAAAAATATAATATCATATCCAAACATCTCATTCTTAATAATTATATTCAATAATCTTTCGTATTTATTGTAAATTATTTTCATTTATTTTATTAAATACCTTATTATTTTAATTTTAAAAAAAAATTAGGTATAAATTGAAAATCCAAACCTATTGTTAAGTCCTTTCCTTTGATTTGCTTATTTCTCATTTTATTTTATTTTTAATTTTTTTATTTCTCACTTCACACTTACAATTGGATTGCACATATTCCCTTATCCCTTTCTCATTTTTCTTTTTGTTTTATTTCTCACTTTTAACGTACACTTGGAGTGCACATATTCCCTTATACCTTGACTTTCACTTATATGATTTCTACTGTTGCTTTCAAAATACCGTTATTTTTTTTTAACCACAATGTCAGCTTTTTTGAAAAAAAAAAATTATAACTTTTATGTTAACCTCGTACCCATGGATAAATTTTTTAATTCAAAATATAGATTGAAACTAACCTTACTTTTGGGCATGTTATTGAATTTTAATAAACCGTATAGTGATATTAAAATTATATTTTAATAATTATATGGTAAAGTTTGAATTCATGTTCAAAATATTTAATCATTTAAGCATATTATTTGATTATGAAGGTAATTATTTTTCTTTAATAAATTATATAAGATTAAAATGGATCTATTTATGTACATCATAGTGGTATTATATAATTATTACAAGTTTAGAACATAAATCTCCTTGAAAATCCAAAAATTTAACCACTTGAAATAATTCTATTAAGTTTTAAATTAAAGTTTAGATATAAAATAAAAATTTAGATTTGCAATTTAAAACTCATTATTTCTCAATCTTTTCCTTAACCTTTATTATAAATATTATTTATTTATTTATTTATTTGTTTTTTTTTTTAATTTACATGGTGGAATAGGTAGCCGCCACGAATCCGAGTAGGCTGTCCAACTTTTTATGGCCGCCACAATATTCTGTAATGTCCGCCCTAGAAGCCACCACACATATCTTCGCGTAGTCCGCCCCTATAACCACCATGCCACAATCATTTTAAACCTTTTACGCCGCTGAAAGTACCAGGAAAGGGACAAGCGTTCAATCCGACGAGGCCCGAGATTTGAACCTTGGACCTCCGCCCCCTTATGGGGTTTGGATGAACCAATTGATCTACACATATTTTTTATTTATAAGTGTATGTTTTTTATTTAAAATAAAACAAATTATGTATGATACATTATTTTTTTGTTGTTGCATATTAGAGTTGATCACAATTGTACTATTTTTGCACTATTTTTAGTAACTGACAAGTGCAAGGTTCAAACCACATGGGCTATTTCCACCAAATCGACCCGATGTGAAAGGTCGCTCAAAATTCATACTCGTCTGTCTAACGTGGACCATCTGTTGCTCAGGATTCATACCGTCATCGTCGATTTGACGTGCACTCAAAAAATTCAAATTAGACTACTACTTTAGCAATCAATATTGTTATGACACATTATTAATAAACAATATTATTTCCATAATATTTATATATATTATTATAAGTCTTTTAAAAATTCATCTTTTATATATATTATTAATAATAATTTTTTTTTTTTACATAAACTTATTCACACACCACCCTCTACGCTTCAAGGTGGTTCGAACCTAGGTTTCGAAAAACAAAACCCAAAGCTCTAACCACATAAATATCCCACAAGAACAATAATATTTTTGTTAATAAAATAACAAGTAAAAAATGTGAACTGATCCCATTATGTAAATCTTGGTTTGTGAGGTTCAAGGTGTAGACCAATTGGTTCATCCAAACCCCATAAGGGGGCGGAGGTCCAAGGTTCAAATCTCGGGTCTCGCTGGACTAAACACTTGTCTCTTTCCTGGTGCTTTCAGCGGCATAAAAGGTTTAGAACGATTGTGGCATGATGGTTATAGGGGTGGACTGTGCGAAGATTTGTGTGGCGGCTTTTAGGGCGGACAGCGCAGAAAACTGTGACGGCCATAAAAGCTGGACAACCTACCCGGATTCGTGACGGCTATCGATTCCACCATGTAAATTCAAAAAAAAAAATCTTAAATGAAAAATGTCTATAATTTGTTTTCGTGGACTTTCTAATAAATGGATGATGGAAAATGTGTAGAATTTGTTTTCGTGACAGACTATTTATTATATTTTATTAATATTTGTTTTTAGTATTAATTTTATTTAAACAGCTTTAAAAGTCATTTCTTTATTTTTTATTTTAATAATTAAAATTTTAAATTTTTTTAATTCAAATTTAAACCTATATTTATATATGTGAGAACAATTGTGTAAACAAACCAATTCATTAGATAATATGTCGACTTTAACTCAGGTGTTGTATAGGTGAATTGGAGAGGAGAGGGTAATCAGGGAGGTCTCAGGTTTGAATCTTTACCCTACCAAAAAGTTGAATTGGTACCTAAAATTCAATTGATAATGTTGGTGCAGAAAGGGTCGGGCACGACTCCCAGTGACTTTGCTAATGTAAAACCCACTATTCGTAGTCTCTTAAACCAAGGCAGCTCCGCAAGGAGTTTTTCGCTATTTCAAAAAAAAGAAATATGTGGACTTTAAAACTTCAAAATTCCGTCCTCCACTTTAAGAGATTCGAACATGCAATTATTATCCATTTACCCTCTAAAAGCAACCGCCTAGTTTGTTGGAAGGACGAATTCCATTCAGGACTTATAAGTGCGCCGACAACCCCGGACTTATAAATGCCCCCAACAAAGTTCGGGCAAGTTGTAACCTAACACCGACAAATTGCGGTCGTTGTGAAAGAGCGCAGTAAGGAACGGCACATTGACAAAGAAAGTGCGAACAAAATAAATTGGCTTTGTTACAAGTACTATGCAATCTGTTTAGTATTGCATTTCGCTTCGCTATATTCTCCAATGGACGATTTTTTTCCCGCTTTGTCCTCGCTGTGTCTCCTCTTGACGTCTATAGCTCTGTTGTGCTTTCTCCTACACCGTAAGAATTCCAAGCCCAGACCCAAATACGATTCTTCTCCGCTTGGATTTTTCAGAAATCGGCACAGATTTCTTGATTGGGTGACAGATATTCTTTCCACCACCAATACCAACACATTCGTCTTCCCATCCGTCCCGTTTGGAATCCGAAGTATTGCCACTGCAAATCCTGCAAACCTGGAGCATATTCTCAAAACAAAATTTGAGAAATATGAGAAAGGAGAACGTATGAGATCCCTCTTTCACGACTTCCTGGGCAGCGGCATCTTCAACGCCGACGGAGAGCAATGGCGGGTGCAGAGAAAGTCTGCCAGCCATGAATTCAACACTAAGTCCCTCAGAAAGTTTGTGGCGGAGACGGTGCAGTGGGAGATCACTAATCGACTCATGGCTGTACTCACACGCGCAAGCATTACAGGAGAGCACCTGGACATACAGGACATTCTGACGCGCTTTGCCTTCGACAACATATGTAGGGTTTCCTTCGGGGTCGATGCTGGCTGCCTCCATCCCTCTCTGCCATCCCCGCCCCTTCAGCAGGCCTTCGACGATGCCGCCGACATCAGTTTTGGGAGGTTCCTTAACATGTTTCCGGATCTGACGGTCCGGATTAAAAGGATGCTCAACGTCGGCTGTGAACGGCGCTTGCGTGAAGCGGTGGATCTGGTGGATGAATTCGCCATGAACGTTGTCCGCTCTAGAAGGGCTGAGATTTCTGAGAATGAAGAGCGGCCTGTGAGGGGGGACCTCCTTTCCCGCATCATGGCGGCCGTCATGGGTTACGACCGAACGCCGGTGCAGAACGGTGAGGAGCAATTAAATTCGGACTTGTTCGTGAAGGATATGGTGGTCAGCATCATGTTAGCGGGCAGAGACACCACGTCGAGTGCTCTCACGTGGTTTTTCTGGTTGCTTTCTTGTCATCCGCGGGTGGAGGAAGTCATACGCAGCGAAATTCTACAAACATTGAACGAACAAGGTAAAGAAGAGGAAGAAGAGATTGTGTTCAGCCTGGAGGAATTAAAAGGCATGAAATATCTCCACGCTGCTCTGTGCGAATCGATGAGGTTGTACCCTCCCGTGCCTGTCGACAGTAAAATTGCTGGTGAAGATGACGTGTTACCCGATGGAACGCACGTAAGGAAAGGGTTTTTTTTGGTTTACAGTATTTATTCCATAGGCAGAATGGACAGCATTTGGGGTAAGGATTGCATGGAGTTTAGAGTAGAGAGATGGTTCAAGGACGGGTGCTTAGAGGTGGAAAACGCGTTCAAGTTTCCGGTATTCAACGCGGGACCTCGGATGTGCCTCGGCAAAGATATGGCCTTCATACAGATGAAATCAATTGTGGCTTTTGTTCTTCATCGTTTTGCTCTAACGGTGGAACAAGGGTATCGTCCACGTTACTCGCTTTCAATCACTCTACGAATGCAAGGAGGATTGCCTGTGACAGCTACAAGTCGATAGAATACTTTATTGCCTTGTCAGTTAAAGAAAAATGAGGGAATAAGGTTGGTTGAAGTCTTATTCGGTAATGACTCTATTTTTATTTCTTTTAAAGCAGGTCAGAAGTCCCTCCATGGTTCATAATGAGGCAGGTTTTGCTTTGCACAGTTTCTATATGCTGCTTTGTTTGGCACCGCATAAAATCCTAGGGCAGTTGTCTACGTTAGAAAGGTGTTAGTGTAAGAAAATTTAAATTGTAATTATGCTTGGGAAGTTATGAAATAGCAAACTATTTTATAATTGTTGTTTGGATTGTATGCTATAGCCTGGTTTCACAGATGGAATTTTATTACATAGAAATAATGTTATATTGCAGGTTTTACGTTCCAAAATAACCGTAAGGTGAAGAAGCTCGGTTTTCTATTAAAGGACAATCAAACAAAACAACAATGATAAAATGAATTTACTTAAAACGAGTAAACGATGCACACTGTTATCCTACCTCCTGGGGAAGCAAACGATGTTTGCATTCTTGTATTACAAACATTTCCATAGCTAATGTCAAAAATTAAAACCTAATAGTCATCACTCATCACGGTGTTCTTGCATTTTTCAATTTACAACCCTCTATTATACTAAGTATTTAATATTCATTAAAATTTGATGGAATAAAGTTATTTAATATTTATGCAGATGAAGTATTTAATATTCATTAAAATTTGATGGAATAAAGTTATTTAATATTTATGGAGATGAAGAAGTATGTAGACATAAGGAATTAAACTTTTTTTTTATTGTATCATATTATATATATAATAATATAAATGTTGGGAGGAGTATAATATTACAAGATGGTTAGAAAATTTTTATAGGGAGGAGTAAAAGGAGAGAGGAAATGAGCCTTAGTAGGTTGGGAGAAAGTAAGCTAGCACAAGGTAAAGGGAGGTTTAGGAATGAAGAGATCAAAGTTAAATAATAAAGTTTTGGGTGGAAATATCGAGGTTGATTTCCCAACCAACTTCTTTATTCAGTAGAGTTTTAACTAATAAATATTTGGGACAGGTGAACCTGAATGAGGTGAGTCGTTTCCCTTTGGATGGTAATGGGTGCTTAGTGTGGCAAGTTCTAAAGTTAGAATCTCAGGTAGTGAAGATGGATTATTTTGGAAATTTGGGAGAGACAAGAAAGCATGTTTTTGAATAGATTCATGGGATCAATACCCACCTGTCATTTTTGAATTACCATAACTGCAACCGGTAAAAATAACTATGGAAAGTAGGGATTGAATCCAAATTGAAAGTTACTTCAATACTAGTCAGTTGGGGGATTATAAGTTTAAGTAGTTTAACAAGTTGGATGTGTGACCAATTCCAATCCCTCCAGAATTGACATCCATCATGACTACAATCTTGGCAAAAATATTTCTCATAGGTAGATGTGTGGAGGATGAATTTGCTTGGGGCTATCAGAGCCTTGGAATATACATAGTGAAGGATGGATATGATAAGATCCTTCTAGAACCTCCTTCTCATGCATATCAGGTTGAGGATTGGAGAAAGATTTTGCAGTCCAAGGGTTGGTCAAAAGTAAAAAAAATTACCTCGTAGTTCATGCATAATGGAATTCTTACTTTTGATGATCTACTATGTAAGGGAATCACTAGTCCATATCAATATGTTTTATGCTACAAGAGTGAGGAAACATCGGATCACTTGATGTTTGAGTGCCCATTTACATGCCAGATCTGGGAGTGATGGTTTTTGTATTATAAAATTCAAACCAATGATGATCTGAATAAGATTAATATTTAGAAAACATGGAAGAGGGATAGATTTAAATCTAAATATATTTGTATCAGTTGGAAGATTTTATTAGCTTTTTAAGCTATAAACTTAAAGAAAATGCAACCACAAGTATGGAAATAAACATACAATATTATAACTATCATAATGGCTAACTAATATGCATGAAAATATGATAGAAAACTTGATACAATGCTCAAAAAATGCTCATATAATAAAGCTCATGAAAATATACAATGTTATTCAATGGAGGTCACTACCTCTCCATATTGCAAAAATGAATCTACATTGTATCTACTACTACTCAACCTATGCACTCAAAAATCTTGTTTCCTCTTCTACTCTATGAAGGTATTTTTATAATGATATGCAACTCTTTGCCTGCAATATTCCTATGAAATCTCAATATTCTATTCTAATGACTTATGTACAAGTGGACTACATGCACATTTACATCATTGCATATTTTAACACTTGTGCATTTATTACATTGCTTTAATAAAGTAATTAAGTCCTAATAAACTCCTAATATAAATATGTACCTATGATGGTACATTAGTAAAGAATAAAATAATATAATATTCCAATACCCCCTGTATTAAATTATTTATCTATTTGAATACTTTAGTCTTCTATAAGATCTTTGTCTCTTGTATAATATTTAATTCCCAATGCACTGTATGCCTCCTTGATCTACTTTCTCTTCTTTTTCTTCTTCATATTCTTCATTCTTGTCTTTGAGGTCACTTACTGCACTTTCATAGGTGGATGTACTATTACCTGATTCTTGCAAAAGTATCTTCTCTTTCTCTTTATCATTTTCCAGGTTTGGCATAGAAGATTCTGGAAAAACACTTAAGGCATCACGATAAGATTTTGAGTTAATAGAACTTGAAGTATCAATACTGCATTAGGATTAAAATATCTTCTCTAGGTATGATTCATCCATTTCTATTTTTATTTTAAGTAATTCTATAAATCCTTTTTGTTCTATGTTATCATCCTTGTAATATTTGAATGTAAGTAATGCTATATATAATATGCTGCCAAATTCTAAAGGAATTTGAATGATAGTATTTTGATTATCAATTGCTTCAGTGAGTCGAGCATGTAGATAATATTCCATGATTTCAATATTATCTCTTAAATCTTCACTATGACTCATTTTTGAAATAAGGTCTAAATATCCTTTAGATTTTATATGTAAATTCTTGATTTAAATGTTTATGACACTTGCTCTTTTCTTTATAATAGTGTTGTTCATATCAATATTTGATGTATTCTTTGAGGTTGAAATATTTCTTCCTCTTTAAGTTTGAGTAGACTATGTTACTTTGTGGATTTTGTATCTCTCAATTTGAATTATGGTCTTCTTGAGATCCTTTAAAGTAGTCTACCTTATAACTCCTTAGTGAGATTATTAAATACTACTTTTCAATTTATAGAATCAATCTTAAAAAAGCTTTTTTCAATTTTCAAGTTTTTGTAAAAATATCCTTTTGTGATAGTATGCTTAGCTTTCTAGGTTTGAGTTGAATTCCTTTTGTCTCCCTAGTAATGAGATGACAAATAAATTTAATTTTCTACATCTATTACTTGCATTCAACTATTTTATCTCTTCACTTGTAGAAAGCCTATAAATACAATTTCAAAGGATAAGAATTCAAATATCTTTGAGATATTTAAGTTGGATTCTCTATGTCTCTTCAATATTGAGTATGAGACTAATAAAATCATTCTTCCAACTTTTTAAATGAATCTAGAGCATGAAGTTTCTAAATTTCTACAATATCAATTTGGAGTAGGATTCCTTATATCTCCCTACTTAGAAATTTAGAATGAGTATGTATTTACAAATTAAGTTTCACTACCCTTATAACTCCTTGTTTTTAAGAATTTGTAAATATTTGAAGCAATAATAATAGAGATTTTAAATCTTCTATTTTCTACTTCCTTATCAAGATAATCAAAATACTTTTCTAGAGATTTAACAACTTATTACTCCTAACATTTAATATCTCTAGAGTATAGATCTTAGTTGATGTCAACCTTAATAAACTTTTAGTATGGCTATGAATAATATATACCTTTCGAATGCTTGATTCAAGGTTTACAAACCAACTGAAATCAACTCTATTTTCTATGTATTGAAGGCGTTTGAATCCTCATGAAATTTGAAATGCTCCTTTGGACCTTTCACTTCACTTGTGCACTCCTCTTCTATATAAATATGCTGGCCTACATTCTTCTCTTAAACCATGAGCTCACTGTCTTCATACACTTTGAACTATGTGATACCTAAGAGTTTTATGTGCTTTCTTTGATGTGTGATTCTTCTCTTGAACTAGTGAGCATGATCTTCAATGTTAATATTTTTTCTTAAGCACTTCTTCTTCAATAGGTACGCTAGAGTGTTTTATGACTCCTTGATCTCTATGTGCTATAGATTTTTTAATGCTCCCTTAAGTTTTCTCTTCTCTTCTATGTTATCTTCGAATTGATATCCCCTATATGAGTGCTACACATGCACTTCTTTTAAAGTGTATTCGTTCAATATTAAAACACAATGTAATAAGGATGGTGCCAAGTGACACTTGCTTTGCCTAACTCCTTTCAAATGCTTAACCACACCTTCCCAACATCAAATATAAAGTGACATTAAGTGGGTTATCTATTACCTTCAACACCTCTGACATAACATTTCTACAAGAGAATTATACGAATGATGCTTCATCTAGGTATACTTCTAATGTTGAGCACTTGAGTAGTGGTAACTTTCTACTATGTGCATGAGATGCCTTCTTTTGCATGGTGCAATTCCTTTACCAATTTGCCCTAACTCCCTTGGACTATACACATGTTTTTGCCTTGCTATCTTAACGCTCGTTTACCATAGGATTTGATGCTATTCCAACCTTCAATAGTTGATATTCTCCAATCATTTCACTTGAGAAGAAATAATCTTTATTCTATCAATGCTTCTCTGGAAGATATGGTTATCTTACTATGCTCCTAAATAATGACAACCGAATATATATGGTGGCTTCAACGATAGGTAACCCATTCTTGAATTTGAGTCGAAGGATGTGCGCTGTAACTTTGATGTGTCTCCTCCTTGTCTAAAGGGTGCAAATACCTGATTTTTCTTTCCAACTATAATGACTTCCACACTATATGTCTTAGTCCAATGCAATACTTGCTTTGGTGCAAGTTGCATAGGCAAAAAGATGCTTACTCTTGGTCCAATGATGCTACTCCAAATACTTATATTATGTGGAAAAAACTCTACAATGCTTGCATTGTTTGATTTATTGAGTTTTCTTGTGGTGCCTTCACCAAAGGCTTCCAACTATCAAGTGTACCTTGCTTTGCCTTCACCAAAGATTATTGGATATACCTCCTTTTGCCTTCTCCAAAGGCTCCTTCAATGCTGGATGTATTCAACATGACATCCTTGTTGTAGCTATAAATTTTACCTAATTTTATCACCTTTCTTGCTATATTTTACTTGAGAATAATATCTACTAACACTTGGATGATTGGTGCAGGTTGATGCTACTAAAACTATCTCCCTTTCCTTTGAGATACTTTACTTTTTAGAGATATTTTGGATGGCTCTAATGAGGTGCTATGCAAATATAGAATAGGATGGTATAGATGTTCGTACCCCTATGATTTTAAACTTATTCACTTGACTTCTCAAAATTTTGGCTTCAATTCCCTTTGCAAGCTAAAATAAACTAAAGTCAATATTACCTTCAAACTTTTGGCAATACTTCTCTTGCTTGGTTACTTTCACACTCAATAATCCAAGCTTCTCAATAATAGTTTGCACTATAGTATATGCAAATTTAAGAGTATTATCTTAGAATGGCCAATATAATGGTGATATGTTTCTCTCTTGAAATATATCTAACTTCTATTTTCCTTATGCAAGTTTGAACCATGTAGACAATAACTTCTGCACTCCCTTGAAGACTTCAAATAGAAACTTATTTATGCAACTTTTAAATCTTGAAACTGGTGCTCAATAAAATTTAATAAGAAACCAAATATAAAAGTTTAGCTAATGGTATTTTGCATCTTTGTTGCATACTTTTCTACCTCTATAGATGATGATGATGATTTAAGTTACCTAAATTGCCGAATTTTATAGATGATATTGCAACTCTTCTAGGATATCTAAAAATAGCTCTTTGGCTCACCTTTTTGTATCTTTAACACTCCACTAATCTACTACCCAAAACTAGAATTTTATGGCTTTAATTCTTCTTTAGAATGCATTTCTAAAATCTGAACCTTAGCAGCTACTAATGTGGCCCAAATTGCTGCTTTCTCGATGTCCTCAAATCAGAAAAAATATAGATTGTAAACTAGTCAAAACCTTCATCGAAATGCTATCCTTGAATCCCAAAAATTTTGTAGGAAACTCCTCTAAATCATAGCTGAGACCTTCTTCAAGAACCCTTCAATGAAAATCCCTAAATCTCTTAGATTTGGTGGTTTCTCTATCTCCTTTCTCTCATCAAAAATTGAATTCAAACTAGACCTTCTTCTCAAGAATCTAAAAGTCTTGAGATCTTATCCAAACTACTCTAAAATTTGACAAAATTCTTACCAAATATTTCTCACTTGGGCTTGTTGTTAGATGGCGATAATTGTCCCAATTTATTTACTATCAAGAGCTTCTTCTTGGTAGTAAATTTATCCAATGGGTTTTTCTAGAAAATCCTTCAATGAGGCTCTTCAAGCCTTCTCCTTGTTTCTCCAAGCTTCAAAAATACTTCAATGAGACCTTCCTTGATATCGTAAATCTATTGCTACTAAAATATGAAATAGGAATTTTTATAGTCCTTGTCTATCCTCAATATTCCACTATGGAAGTTATTCAATAGGACCTTCTATGGACCTCTTCTTCAATGTGAAGTTTTCAATTTTTAATAGAGATCACCAATCTCCAATCTTCACCAAGACTCTTCTACCAGAGTTTATCTTCCTTCAATGGGGTCTTCTTTCTAGGACCTCTTTCCTAGATATGCAATCTTCAATATGGCTTCCTTTCCCACAAGATTTCTCGTCAAATCTCCAACTTGGATTCTTTAATATACAAATATTTCAATGGGACCTTTCTCCTTAGGGCTCCAAATCTTCAATATCCTACTTCGTGCTTCTCATATTGAATTGTTTTGAAAGAAGATATTCTTTCTAGATTTTATAGGAAGCTTCCCAAATTTCTTTGAATATCCTTTATTATGCAACAAAGTATTAGAAAATGAAAAATATATAGAAAATAATCTTCACTAGTTTAATTAATAATCTAGTGAGAGCAATGCCGATTTCTAGTCTTCACAAGTTTTTCTGCAACTCTGTGGAAAAAATTTAGCCAAAGATAATTTAGAAATTCTAAAAATAATATTTTACAATATCCTCTCAATATCTCTTGTGGCTCTCTCTATTTCCTATTGATCTACCTAGTGCTTTGATACCACTATTAGATTTTGAAGCTATAAACTTAAAGAAAATTCAACCACAAGTATGGAAATAAGCATGCAATATTATAACTATGGTAATGGCTAACTAATATACATGAAAATATGATAGAAAACTTGGTACAATGCTCAATAAATGCTCATATAAGAAAGTTCACAAAAATATACAATGTTATTCAATGGAGATCACTACCTCTCCATATTGAAAAAATGAATCTACATTATATCTACTACTACTCAACCTATGCACTCCAAAATCCTCTTTCCTCTTCTACTCTATGAAGGCATATTTATAATGAGATGCAACTCTTTGCCTTCAATATTCCTATGAAACCTCAATATTATATTCTAATCACTTATGTACATGTAGACTACATGCACATTTACATCATTGTACATTCTAACACTTGTGCATTTATTACATTACTTTAATAAAGTACTTAAGTCATACTAAAATCCTAACCTAAATATGTACCTATGATGGTACATTAGTAAAGAACCAAATAATGTAATATTCCAATAGCTTAGATTAAACTTCATTTTGTGGAAAGTCTGGTTGGAGCGAAATGTCAAAATTTTTAGATAAAATTTTTCATCCTTAGATGGTATATGGTGGGTCATTTGGATCAAAGTCTCAAAAATTGTGGTAGTGTATAGTAAAGAGGAAACTCAAGTTTATATAGGGATGATGGAGATGGAAGATGAAGTATAAGAGTAGTAAGACAAAGCTAGTTCAAAACCACTCCTAAAATATTGGATTAAAACTAATATTGATGGAGCTACAAAAGACAATCCAGGTAGTTAGAATTGGAGTAGTTTATAGGAATCATGTTGGGACAATTATCTATTGGGAACTATAGGGCCTGGGAAGGGCCACAAATAATGAAGCAAAAGCCTTAGCTATAAAATCTACTTATATCTAGGCAGTAAGACAAAGATAAAAGAGGATAATCCTATAATCAAATTCTCAAATAGTGGTAAGAGCTCTACATTGCATGAGGAAATTTTATTTGAAGACATGGAGGTTGAGGATTCTTGTCACCTAAATTAAGGAATTATGGAGGAAATTAGATGATGTGATTCCCATTTATGTGAGTAGAGATCTAAATAAAGTGGTAGAATTATTGGCTAAGATGGGTACTGAGAAGGAGGTAGGGGTTCAGTGGCACAATGACATGGTTATTGAGGATGAGAGGATTAGGCAAGTTGGTAAGCAAATCTAGTGTTTAGCTAATTTGGATAACCATTGTAGAAATATGGTTTAGGATATTTGGCTCCAATGCATATCTTCTTTTACTATTGTAAATAGGTGTTCTTGTCGACTAAGGTTGGGAGGAGTCTCATCCCAACTTGTAAATGATCTTGTTTTAATATAATATTTTCAAATTATTTAAAAAAAAAATATAAATGTTTTTATAGCCTATTAAAAAAGATTTTATTTTATCTAAAAATGATTTCTAAAATAGATGCAAGTTACTATAGTGGTAATGGTTTTGGCCTCTCTTTGAGAGGTCCAAGGTTCAAACCCCATTCAGTATAAGGGGATCGAGACCCCTCATAAAAACCAAAAAAAATAAAATTTTTTTGGGGTCCCCCCTTTTTTTTAAAAAAAAGACAAAGCCTTTCCTTTCTTTTTGTAACCCCCCTCCTTACATATTAAATATTGTTCAAAACTTCATGGTCTCACCAACTAGGGGATACCCCAAATGAAAAGTTTTATATTGGAGATTAGATTTGGAATGACCATTTTCTAAAACATAAATAACTTTATTTTTATTCTATTTTTGCCTTTGAGAAATCTCTTTCTAATTCCTCGATAACAATAATGTAGAGATAAGGAGATAGTAGTTCACCCTAGCAAAGGCCATGGGATGATTTGAAATATCCAACTTAGAATTATTTGATCAAAATAGAATATTTTGGAATGCTATAACATCTCATATATTCATACCATTCTTGATAAAAACTAATTTTCTTACAAAGTCATGTAGAAAACTCTAGTATACCCTATTTTATGCTTTATTTATAACTAACTTTACAAGCACACCTAGAATTTTCATGGAATGAAGAGAATTTATAGCATCTTGTGTAATTATTAGGGTATGAAACACTAGCATGAGCAAAACCACCTTCTTCCTATAAGACTCTATAATCTAGAATATTTTTCAATCTATTCACTATAAATTTTTATATTATTTTATAAATCATATTAGAAAAGCTTAGTGGACTAAAATAATCAATTTTTTGTCTCATATTTTAGAATCGATGTAATAAAGATGCAATAAAATTGTAGGAAATCCATCAGGGCCATTGTATTATCCAGGTGGAAAGACAACATTGCCCCACATAATTGCTCCATATAGATATGAGAAAAGCATAAAGAAATTGGACCCCCCCCCCGGGGGGGGGGGGATTTGAACTTGGGCCCCCTTTGGGTTTCCCCCCCCCCCCCCCCTCCCCTCCACCCCCCGGGTGCTCCATATAGATATTACTTATTAATATTTCATTCTATTTTTATATGATAATTGATCGAATATTTTTCAAAACGTTACCTTGAGCCTCCTTAGTTTTTCCAACTTTTGAAATAATATCTTTCAAAATATTTATTTCTTCCTTACAATTCAAGGGCCCACTAGTGAGGACTTTAGTACTCTAAATATGAGGTCCAAGATTCAAATCAAGAAGGGAGTAACTTTGTGCATTAAAGCAACAAATTTTAGGTGGATTAATAATAATTAGGAAAACAACATCATGACATATGGCTAACAACCTCATAGGCATTAATAATTTCTTTCCTTTCCTTTTTTCTTTATTTTCTAATGTCTTCTTCTTTCTCAATACTTCTTCCAAATGACGATGAAATTTTTCATTTCATAAAATATAAATGTATATTGGTTGTAGCATGAATAAATATATTTTCTCCTTCCTTGAGAAATATTTTCCTAGATTTTTGGGCCCAATAAGACTTCCTTTTTTTATGCATTATCATAATATAAAGTAATTATTTTTCTTTGTATGTTCCTTTGAATTCTACTCTCTCTTGCAAAATTTTGAGCTTTTAATTTACTCAATTCTAAATATGTTATAAGGACATTTGAAATAATAAATATTCATAGACTCTTCAAATATTTTATATTTTGAATATACATAACCCCTTCAAACTTTTCTTCATCCCATCATAGTGAAAATTTATAATAAATTAATATTTTGGATCCATATAGATTGAAACAGAGACAATGCTAGATGCCTATTATTGACCAAATATCTTATCAAGATAATAAGTTCGTGATCTACTATTTGTATTAAAATGTCTAAGGACATTGTATATTAAATGTTTATAACTATGTGTTAGAAAATAAAATTATATCTAATGTTTATACGAAAGAAATTTTCCCAATATGTCAAGTATCTTATATATATTAAATTTTGAAGGAATAACATCCCAATATTCAATTGAATTTATAAAGGAGATAGAACTATGTTTAAAGCACCCTAATAATTAAGAGATTAAAAAACTCATTTTGATATAAATAGATTTATATTCTTTTAAAATTATCATGTGGACTAATTTTACTTGGATCATATACATTATTGACTCTCACTTTGATTATTTTCTCTTTCCTACAAAAAATACATATAACCCAATTATGTCTTACTTGTAGCAATTGTTCATCCCACTTACATTTGTTCCATATTATTGAAATAACCTATGAATATACTATAGCAAATACTACTATATAATTCCCCATATTTTAAATATTTTTTAATGTATCCTCACATTCCCTATTTCTTATTTTTATTGTGTTAAAATAAAATTAAGACAATAAAAAACTAATAATTCTTTGATAACTATTTTAATGGGTATTTTTCACACCCATAATATTCCAAGATACCAATTGATGAGCACTAAGGATGCCAATATGAGTAGGTATACTTGTGAGGTATTGGGTAGTATATATACTTTAAGGTAACTAGTAACAAAACTAAATCTTATATGCTCCCACAAATAAACTCCCCCTCACACTAAGGGGTGATATTCACACAATTTTTCATTACAAGAGTACCATAGAAGAAAAGATGAAAGAATAAGTTAAGGATTATAGATTAAATAATAGAAAATGTAAAACTATAGAAACTTAAATAAAACTGAACTATAGTATTTAAAATTGAAAGCTGGAATTCAACATAATAAATGAAATCAATATACACATTCATGCATTAAACTAATAAAAAAACTAAATTGAAGCAATTATGAAGAATTATAGATGGATTAATGAAAACTAATTATAGAACATAAGAAAACATGACATTGCTGATGGAGCTTTTGCAAATAACACAATTTGTAGTGGACCCTTTCAATAAGAGAGTGTGCAATTCCCTTATGATAGAAAAAATGATTAAATGTTCAAAATTAGATTAATACATATTTGCTTTTATTACTAATAAAAAATGGGTAAAAGAATTTTATTTGTGTTCTTGCTAACTAAGTGATTATACTCATTGATATTGAGAATAAGCTAAAATAAAATTGATTATGGCCAACTTAACTCTAAACTATATACAATAATTTAAATAACCAAGTAATGTCTTTTTTGAACTATTTAGAAACACTCAACTGATACATTTAAAATTTTCATGGTCAAATTTAGGTACAATTAAAAGATTTAAAAGTAGAGAGATAATGTTGGGTTATTCTATAATTGGAAAATCTCAATAAACAATGCTTCTAGCTTAGATTATTGGACAACCTAATGTACCAAATGGAATCCAATGTGGCATAACGATTTGGATTTTATTCTCAACCAATTGTTTGCTTATATAAATAATATTGAAAAAAAAACTACAAGTAGATTTTATTTGATCTCTATTTCCCTAAACAATATAATGATCTTGTTGGTATCAATCATAAATATTTTAATTTTCCTTTGAAAATTTGATGTGCGAAGGATCATAAAATTGGATGGTTAGTATATGGTTTTGGCTAAGTCAATGCAAATTATATTCTTGTACTTAGGCCAATGGTTGTTCACATAGGTTAACAAAAATGACCCAAATATTAGACCATGAACACCTTATTCTCGTTTCATAACAATTCCTTTCACTTGTAACATAAAACGATTATAGGATCACTCCAGGGTGAGAAAAGTTAGTAATCAACATGCATCACAATCTATAAAAATGTTGGGTTTTATTATCTTAATTAACCTACTAAAAGATTACCTTTTTAATTAAAAAATATTAGTATAAACAACATTGTTTACATGAACGTATAGATTTCATGGGAAAAAAAGCTAAATTAGTCAATTAAGATACCTTACATCTCCCCCTTGATAAAATTATTGTCATTGTGTAACACTTGCTTTCCATATCCATAAAATCTATTCAATTTCATGTCATAGTCTTATGTTAACTATTTTAGTTTGAGTTGGAAATCCTCCTCAATGGCATAGGATAAATGTTGTTTACATCTATTGATATCGTCTACTATTTTTAATGTCATGCCATCACTAAGTCTCCCTATGTATTGAAGAATATTAATTTTGTGTAGTCAACAAAATATGTCTAGATCATCAAAGATGTAAATCAAATACTGTCACACAATTCCCAAAGTATCAACTATCTCCACATAAGTCACTACTCCTAACAATGCCTTTGCAAAATTATAGTATAAGTTAGATTCACATTTTCGTAATTCCTCTATCAATTCTTCTCATCAGGCTCTAGATCCTTCTAAAGTTGCATCCAAAAATTATTTTATTACATCTCTAAATATTTGAAAAGCCATTCACTAAATTTTCTCACCCACAACCCATACTTAGGATGTCTTACGACTTTTTGTAGGTGTTATTAGACTTTCCTAACATCCTTATTCTCAAGTGGCTTAGAAATCCCTTTCTTCTAATACTCAATAAGTTCATCCTAAATTAGAATCTTATTTTTAATAGTAGAATAGAAGACTCAAATGACTACTTCCCCAATAAAATGGTTGGAATTCACTTTGGAATTCTCA
Source organism: Wollemia nobilis (assembly GCA_028583015.1). Taxonomy (NCBI): domain Eukaryota; kingdom Viridiplantae; phylum Streptophyta; class Pinopsida; order Araucariales; family Araucariaceae; genus Wollemia; species Wollemia nobilis. Next base: position 172,694 of record JAQPPZ010016900.1, on the reverse strand, counting down.
AGAAGTGTAAAATTATGTAAATATAATTCATAGAATAAGTTTTATTCTCTAGAAGGTAAAGAGAAATTAACCTAGCTATTTCCTTTTTAGTTTACATAATCCATAGGTTTTCCCTTAGAAGCTTATTCCAATTGCACCCTAACCCATTTTTCATTTAGGTAAAAATAGTAGGCCCTTAGAGGGTTATGCATCCAACCATATATTTTTAAGTTCATGAAAGATAGCAATTTCATCAAACTAATAACTTATTTTTTTTACTTTCTTTAGCTTACCAGAGTTCTATTCAAGCTCCTTTATCATCTTTACAACTTTGTTCTATTTTTCTTAGAAGATGTAATTGTAGTGTATATTGATGACCTAGATGACTTTATCATGATTAGACAAGCAAATGTATCCTTTGTAATACGATTTAGCATCTATCCTTGATTTTTCTACTTCTCTAGCCATTGTCAATTCTTATTATAAACTATGAGTATTTTTTGCCTCACTTTTCATGTAGTAGTTTTCCCTTTCACCAAAACTAATTATTTCCATAATCTACATTTTTTCTCATGCTTATCTAAAATAGATCTAATGGTTGATTTGTTGTAACTATATGAATTGAAGAGGCATCAATTACGTATAGGGATTCACCTTGTATTGAAGCGTTTTCTTCTATACTTTATACAATAAGCTTCCCATCCTAAGGTTCCACATCAATTCTTTGCACAATAGGATTAGTTGAATAAAATTCTTCTTGTTCCTCTTGTTTTTTTGTTGTAATACTAATTTTACCAGTATTCTAAAGGGTTGACAATTATTCTTGTAGCTTATACCTTCATTTTCTTCTCAGGTGGTGACAAAGGGGGTGTTTCCTCTCTTACCATCAAAGCCTCTTCAATTCTCTATCATCATTCTCTATTACTATTCCTATGAGCCCTCAATATGGATTTATAAATAAAGAAAATTTGATGTTTAAATGCTTCACACCATATTTATTTGGATAATTCCAAGCATTGTGGAGCCATCTCCTACATTTAGGGGATAATTTCCTCTATTTTTGGTGCCTTTTTAAAATGAGAATTTAATTAATATTTTATTAATTATATATTCCTTAAATATTTGGTAGCCATATTTTAGTAGGATTTATTCCTTGTTTAACTCCAAAATTTTCTCCTTTGATCACTCCTAAAATTTAGGAGCTTTTTTAGTTGACTAGTCATAGTGGGAGTTGTAATGCATAAGTTGCTCCCAATAATTATCCTAAATTATCCTATGCATATGCTTTAATTTAGGAATTAAAGCATGCACATGCACATGCTTTATTTTTTACTTTATTTTTTTTAGCATATCTAATAAAGCATCTTGTATGATGCTCATAACTAGTTGATAATTTTAAGATATTCCAAGCTTTTATGTGCATTGGAATTTTGGGTATTTTATACCTTTTCTTATCTTCATTATTTTAATAGAGATTTTAGAATACAAGAGAGAAAAAATACTATCATATTTTTTTCCATATTTTCCATGCAGTTGGTATGTTGGCGCTCTTCTACAATTGCACTTTTTACATTACAATTGCAATTTTTTACATTACAATTTCAATTTTTTACATTACAATTAAAATTATTTACATTATAATTGTAGTTTTTTATTCAACCATTGGATGTACAATATTTCTCTATCATTTGTGGTTTATTATTTTTGTACTTTGTAGGTTTGATCATATTATGGATTCAACCATTGATTGTTGATTTTTTAGTCCATGTTATTGTTACAATAAATCAGAAATTCCAACCATATTATTTTGTATTCAATCTCATAATATTTTGTTCAAGCTAGTAGAGGTTCCTTTATCTCTTCTACATAGCATTAAAATCTTCATCTGGTATCAGAGCCAATCTTTCTATTGGGTTAGAGATATTTTCTTGTTATCATTGCATAAAATATGGCTAGTATTGTTCCCCTTTATATTCCCATGTTTAAGGGTGAAAAAATTGAGTATTGGGGTGCTTGCATAAAGAATTCTTTTTATATCACAATATTTGTGGAGTTTTGTATCATAGGGATACTCTAAACTAGTAGATGACTCATATTTTGATACTCTTACTTCTAATGAAATTAAGGAGATGATGGAGAATAGGAAGAAGGATGCAAAAGCTCTTTTTGAAATTCATAATAAAAAATATTTCTATCTCTCCCAAGATTTCTGAATTTTCACAATAAAAAATTGCATGGAATACACTAGAAAGTACATATAAAGGATCTTCTAAGGTGATAATAGTTAAAATTAAACTCTTAAGGAGGGAATTTGGATGCTTACACATGAGTGAAAATGAATCCATTGGGGTTCTTATCACTAGAGTTCAAAATATTGTAAATTTTATTAATTCACATGGAGAGATAATCACTATATCCATAGATAATATTATACAACACTCTGCTAAATAAATAAGGAGTATGAGGGTGTATTTTTACCAATACCAAAACCCAATTACATGATAAAATTTAACATAAGTCAACATAATACGAGGTATTTAGGTTAGTCATAAATTATAAAGAGGGTTTAACAATAATAATTTTACCCATGGCCCATAGGGCTTACATAATAAAATATTACAATTAATTAATACATTGTACAATAAAATATCCTTAGGCCTATCCAATACATCATACAATTTTGGCCTTGGTCATGAATTAGATTACAATTTCAACACCCCAATAATCTAAACTAAAGGGTCAATGAGAAGAGACATTAGTAAAAATAATATTACCTCCATAATGGATGCTCTAGTGGGCCTTTCTGTTGTGACATAGACTCATTTGGATTCCCCCCATCATCTAAAATATATTACTTCAAAAATGTTTCCTACACAAGGGTCTCCTTAGGCTAGATTGTAGTCATCATTTCCATTATTAGATACTCTAACATACATCCAAAATTAAGGCATAATTTTTTCTCTTACAACATACATCACCTTGTTTGATGATTTTCTCTTGCTCTTGGGCCACCTAATGTTAGTAACCAAAAGAGGCTTTGCATGAACTCGCTTAAAACAAGAGCTATAACAAAATTTGAAGAGTACCTAGAAAATAAATAGAAGGAAAAAGATATCATGAATAACTAGATCTTAATGATTAAGCTAAATCAATCATCCAAAGGAGGAAGAGGGATTGACTAAAACACATCCTAAATCCTTGTCTTTTAAACCTCTAAAAGACTCAAAATATATTGCAATTATCATAAAATTCATCCAATCTTCCAAAAAAGATAGGTCAATTATTTTGATTACATAGAATATGATAAGTATACCCTTTCAAAATAGGGCAATATGGCTTGATGACTATTCCATACAATTTGGATCCTAACACTAAAACATGTCCATAAATTGATGTTACTAATGCCTATAGGTTGAAAAATATTGTAATTTGAAAAAATGGGCTTAAAATGCTCCTTTATGCAAAATTTATGGCCTCCAAAAATTAAATATTCAAACCTTAGGGAATTAATAATATTTTATAGAAATAAATGGAAGCAAACATTCACTCAAATCTTATACAAAAATGAAAAGGAGGATGAAAAAGAGATTTGATGGACACTCATAGGCATCATAAATAATCACTATATCTATAGATAATATTAAACACTGGTTAACTTTCTATGGCATAGTGGTTTGGTGTTGGTATTGTGGAGGACAAGATGTAGAATTGAATCATGCATATCCTCTCTTTTCCATTGTTTGGGACCATGATGATTTACTACAATGGGTCTATCCCTTTGATTACCACTACATGGCATGCTTTAAAAAATAGTAGGAGCACCTTTGGAATCCATGGACATGGGTTCAAACTATACACTAGAATTTTCTATTGTCAAAACTGGAAAGGTTGACAAAAAATAGGATGTATTATCCCTTTGGTTCTCATATGTGGTATAAATATAATGGTTAGTACATGGAACTTAGTTTGGGAGAGACTAAAGTTCAATCCTATTTGATTATCTTTAGACACTTTACCATCACCTTCTATTATACCATGTCAATCCATTTTTACGTACTTATATTTGCTCAACTAGTGAAGTGGAGACAAGTGGAAGCAATCAAGTATAGAAGAGAAACTAAAGTGGTATACTAGGATTGGATCATAACAATAAATTAATTTTTTTTTAATTGGAAGGTAGGGATTGACACTTGAAACTCTAAGGTTTGAGCATTTAAATTTTTATTTTTAGGGTTTATTAGGGAAAAAATTCTAGAGGTCATAATTTTTTAACACAAAAGCATTTTGAGCCCCTTTTTTAAATCATGTGATTTTTTGAGCTCTACACATTGGTGGTATAAATTCATAAACCCACTATGGTGTTAGGGGTTATATTAAGTAATATGGACCATAAATCCCAAGTTACTCATCTTAATAGGTGAAACTATAGTGTTTGGTCAACTCAAATTGTTAGTCTACCACAAATTAAGAACATATGGTGCATTTTTTAAGAGGATAAAGTAATGGTTTTGATGATAAACTTTCCATCAAAGGGAACAAGAGGCTCTTGGACTATTTTTATTGTTGATTGAACTAGAGTTAATTTTCCAAATAAAAGAGGAGAGCAACCCTACCAAGGTATGGTTAAAACTACATAAGCTTCTTAGAAATGTTAATACTACTAAAGTAAATCTCTTGGAATTGGAGCTTTTGTATCTCAAATTTGTTGAATTTGATAATGTTAAGGACTATATTATAAGATTGAATACTTTTAGGGTAGATATTGGATCTTCTAGAGTCAAAAGAAAAATGATGTAGAATGCGTTAAAATTATCCTTTCTAATCTCTCTGTCTCTTGAACATCATGGTTCATATGATTCATATATTTTTAGAATATCAAAAGACACTCTTGATTAGCTATTTTCTCTCCTAGTTCACTTTCAAGTAGCAATATGAAATTATGGTGGGACTCCACAAATACAAGCTCATGCAACAAAATTTAAATCTAATAATGAGAGTACCCAAGGGATAAAGGATTAGGCTAATCTTCAAAGAAAATTAATATCACTTGCAGATATTGTAAGAGGTAAGGACATCTAATAAAGAATTGTTTATTGAAGTTGCAAAGGATTGCAGTTGAGTTCTTAAATCTAGGTGGATGTCTTCTAGATGATGATGGAGTTTTGAAAGGATTTGCATCAATTACAGAGGCCCACTAGAGCATCCATTATGGGGTTAAGATATTATTTTCACTAGGGTATCCTCTCCTTGGCCCCTTAGAACAAATTATGGGTAGTGTTGAAATTGTAATCCGATTCATAGTCAAGGCTAACATTATGCAATGTAAAGTCATGGTTAAATCCTCTTTATAATTTATAATTAACATAAACCCCTCAACTTAGGTTAAATTTTATTATGTAATTGGGCTTTTGGTATTGCTATAAATACCCCCTCCCACTCCTTGTTTATTTAACAAAGTATTGTGTAATACTATATATGGATATAGTGATTATTTATAGTGCCTATAGGTACCCACCAAATCCTTATTTTTCCCCTATTTTTGTTATTTGTATAATATTTGAGTGCATGGTTTGCTTCTATTCATTTTTGGAAAATATTGTGAATTCCAATAATAATAACAAAGGTTAATTACAAGTTATAAAGAGACCATAACATGGTTAACCATAGCCCATAGGCCTTACATGATAAAATATTGCAATTAATTAATACATTGTATAATGAATTGCCCTTAGGTCTATCCAGTTCATCATATAATGTTGGCCTTGGCCATGAATTAGATTATAATTTTAACATCTATGGCTTCTTATTGATTGACATATGATAGGGGCCCAATGGTCATAATACATACACATTGTTCAATTTTTTTTTAATTACTTTAGCTTCTTATTGCTATATAAGTAATTAACATGAGTATGATTGAGGTTAGGTGTATAATGGATTAGATTTGGAGTATATTACATTATTGGGTATATGGTAATGTACCCCCATGGTACTTTCATGGTACATTTGTAAATAGTATATTAGGATTGAGTCATAGTTTAGAGTATGATTTATATTTCCCATTTTATAGAAGTGTGAATGTGTAGGAAATACACAAGTGCCATGTAAAGTTGTAATGCGTAGGAAATACCCAAGTGTCATCTGAGTTAGAGTACAAGTGTAAGTTAAGTCTATGTTCACAAGTATCTTGTATGTATGAGAACAAATATATAATGTAAATATGTGTACAAGTATCTTAGATTAGAGTGTGCAAGTTATAGAAGTGTAAGAGTCATGTATATTTGTGCATATGTTATAGTGTCAAATGTTCATCAAGTATGCAAGTGTCAAGTAGTTAATACAAGTGTCATGAGACTTGGCATATGGAGAGATATAGTCAAAAATCCAAAGAGTTACACTACTATGATTTTTAGTCTTTGGTAAGGACAATTTCAAAGGTTAAGAAAGGGGTGGCCTATGATCTGCTACACCAAGGGATGTTGAAGATGATTTTTGATCACGTGGTTAAGCTAAGAGGTCTAGATGGTGAAAATATCCTTAATACTGTGGTCAATATTCTTGTTCTTATGGTGGGTTATCCAAGCTCTTCGATTTAAGGGAACTCGAAGGCTTTGATCTAGGAGGCCATGGAAGCCACTCCCTTGGAGGTGAATCTTATGGAATTTGCAGTCTATTTCGAGAGGTCCTGGATAAAGCGAAGAGGGAACAAGGAGATTAAAGTGTTTGGTGGCTAATATGGTGATTAATGGTAAGGATCTGATGATTGTTAATGACTATGACTTGGAGGAATTTTCTCCATATTCCAAAAAGTTAAAGTTGGTGTTGGAAGTGGGAGGTGCTAGGAGGATCCAAAACCCTAGAATCTAGGTGAGAGGTTACAACCTGAAGGCTCTTAACATGATGATTTAGAAGCTGCAACGTTCGATGATTGAATTCATGCAGACATCAATTTATTACACTAAGGAAGTGCTTACCCTTGTGGGGTGGTAGGTGTCTAATGGGGATACATTTAAGGAAGAGACAAGAGTGGGTCCTAGTGGGTCTAAGTTTTGAGTTTGGGTGTCCTATTTGATTTTTGTCTATTTTTATCTATGTCTTTGGGCCTGTGGGTCTGGTTTGTTACCCCTGTGTGGGTCTATTTGTCCTCGGGTGTTGGTTTTTCTTGGCGGTTTGGTTTATGTTTAGTTGTCTGTCTCAACTTTTAAGTCTGTTGCTCTTTGTATGGCTTCTCTTTACCTCCTGATGAGTCCAAAGGTTAGCTTATTTTTGTAAAGGTTTGGAGGTCCTTTCAAAACTCCTTTCATCCACCTTATCAAAATAATAATAATAAGTTATTAAATTTTATGTATATATTATTTTTAATTATTTTTTAAATTCATAACAAATATATGATGTAAATATGTGTACAAGTATCTTAGATTATAGTGTACAATATATCTTGTATGTATGAGAACAAATATATAATGTAAATATGTGTACAAGTATCTTAGATTAGAGTGTGCAAGTTATAAAAGTGTAAGAGTCATGTATATTTGTGCATATGTTATAGTGTCAAATGTTCATCAAGTATGCAAGTGTCAAGTAGTCAATCAAAGTGTCATGAGACTTGGAATATGGAGATATATATTCAAGTACCCAAAGAGTCACACTACTATAATTTTTAGTCTTTAGTGATGATAATTTCAAAGGTCAAGAAAGGTGTGGCCTCTAATCTGCTACACCAAGGATTGTTGAAGATGATTTTTGATCACGTGGTTAACCTAAGAGATCTAGATTGTGAAAATATCCTTAATAATATGGTCAATATTCCTATTCTTGTGGTGGGTTATCTAACCTCTTTTATTTTAGGGGACTCAAAGGCTTCGATCCAAGAGGCCATGGAATCCACTCTTGGTGGTGAATCTTATGGAATTTATGGAGTCTATTTTGAGAGTTCATAGCAAAAGCAAAGAGGGAACGATGAGATCAAAGCATTTGGTGGCTAATATGGTGATTAATGGTAAGGATCTGATGATTGTTAATGACTTTGACTTGGAGGAATTTTTTACACCTTCCAAAAAGTCAAAGTTTGTGCTAGAAGTGGGAGGTGCTAGGAATATCCCAAACCCTAGAATCTAGGTGAGAGGTTACAACTCGAATGCTCTTCACACGATGATTTGGAAGTTGTAATGTTTGATGATTGACTTCATGCAAGCATTAATTTTTACACTAAGGAAGTGATTTCCCTTGTGGGGTGGTATATTTCTAATGAGGATAAATTTAAGGAAGAGACAAGAGCGGGTCCTAGCGGGTCTAAGTTCTTAGTTTGGGTATCCTGTTTGTTTTTTATCTATTTTTCTCTACATATTTAGGTCTATGGGCTTGGTTTTTTACCCCTGTGTGGGTCTATTTATCCTCAGGTTTTGGTTTTTCTTGGTGGTCTGATTTATTTTTGGTTGTCTATCTTGGATTTTAAGTTTGTTGCTCTTTGTCCAGCTTCTCTTTACCTCCTAATGAGTTGAAAGGTTAGCTTAAAGTTAGCTTATTTTTATGAATATTTGGAGGTCATTTCAAAAATCCTTTCATCCACCTTATCAAAAAAAAATTTATTATATTTTATGTATATATTATTTTTATTTATTTTTTAAATTGATAATATACAATCAAAATAAAGCTATTCATATTATATTATTTTCAAAATGCCTTTTTGGATGTTACGATAAATTATATTATCATAACAAATATTATTATGTGAGTGTCTATTACAATGTGGAGATTCAAACCTCAAATGTATTCGTATAATTATCATGGATATTTTCATCACAATATAAAATTTTTAAAACAAATTACATTCAAATTATTGCATCCCATGTTATTTGCTCATAATTCTTTGGACTAAATCTTAAGGTTCATTGATGGGATTGTAATCTTGCTTTATATTGTAATTCTTCTTATTTCCCTATCCTTATTACAAACCCATTAGGTTTATAATATAACTCAAAAACTTCATTGATTTATAATATAGTTCATCAATGAAATTCAAATCTTAACAAATTATGATGTGAAATTACTTCAAAATCCATAATTATTATACTCATACCCTATTTACTTAATGAGTTATATGCACTTTCTATAGAAGCCCACTTCTAATTAAATAATAATAATAAATAGACCATGCCTAGGTATAATTTTCATGACCAATTTCTAGTTTAGTAATTCTCATTAATCATCTTTTGTTCTTGCTTCTTCATGCGCCACTATGTTTCATATCTTAATTCATTGATATCATTTTATTGAGAGATAGGATCTTATATTTTTTTATAATAATGCATTTGTTAATAACTTCTTAATTTTTTTATATGCCTTAATTTTTCAATTACCTATTTGTTATCTTATATTAAAATAAATTTAGAAAAGATAGTGCTTTAATTTATCTACTATTTTATTTCCATTTGTGTATATGTGTTGATATAAAAAATGCCTTAATTTTTCAATTACCTATTTGTTATCTTATATTAAAATAAATTTAGAAAAGATAGTGCTTTAATTTATCTACTATTTTATTTCCATTTGTGTATATGTGTTGATATTTTTATGATAATGCATTTGTCAATAAATTAGTGAATTGTTTTATATGCCTTACATTTTCAATTGCCTATTTTATATATTATATTAAAATAAACGTAGAAAAATATGACCTATTAATTCTTTTACAATATTTTTTCATCCTATTTGTACTCTATATTCTAAAATACCATCTTTTTTTTTGTACTATTAATAAGATAGAGGGTTTTAAAGGGATCCCACAACCTGTACAATCAAAATGCCACCCAAGTGAAAAATGACCAAAACTAAATCCCACCAGATAATGTGGGATAAACCAGAAAGATACTGCACAAAACTAAGACCCAATAACACATACAAAGAGGAAAACCGAGATGGTTATACCCCAAACTACCCACATATTGAGATATAAAAACATCCAAATGAGAAATATCCTCTGATTAGTCCATCACCGACTTCAGTGAGATCCAAATTTTCCTTTGATTGATATCAATGAGCTTCACATTATGAAAAATAGAGCGTTTTTTATCATGGGTGTCCTCTGGGGCTTAAACCTCATAAAATTATTTCTCCCTATGGCAATCTCTCAATAGAACATTTAAATAATGAGGGGGACATAGAGGGGAAGAGCCATCATACTCACACATTTTGTTATGCAGATGTTTAGACTTACGGGTGCCACTGCCCTCAACCACGTAGTTAGGCAACAAGTCCACATCCATAAGCTCGTCATCAACCACCATAGGAGATGAATCAAACCTAATAGAGGGACCACACAAGAGAGCACTACTACCACCACTAGATTCCTTACCACAAAAATATCATCTTTACCAAAAAATTTACTCTTCTTTATGTGTTTCTAATTTAGTTTATATTTAAAATTTGTAATATTTATAGTTTCGAGTTCTCAAATATATTTTATTTTTAATTTCTTTCTATCTTTAATTTTTATTTAGAGTATTTTTTTAGTCTCACCAATAATATCATCCTCTTATTTTTTTTTGTATTATTCTTAATTTGACTTATCATCATTTTGCTAACTTGAAGAATTAGAAGTACAATGAATATTCCACATTAATTTTTTATTATATATTCTTTAATTTTTAGTAAATGAATTTATATTATTTTAATAAGATGAAGATGGTTTACTTAACTAATTTTCACTATCTTTCATCTTCAACTATTTGAAAATTAACCATAAATATTTATTTAAAAAATTTAGACTCACATTGTAATTTTTCATCTAACATATTCTTTATGGTTCGTCCTATAAATTGATTCTAATGAAGTGTAGCACCATTCTTTTTTATTTTTTCATTTTTGATTTACTTTAACAACCAAATTTTGTCACACAATGAAGTGTGACAACATTTATCATATGATCAAGACAATTTTTTTCTTCGTATAATTGTTGGACTAAAAAATCATTGGTTTGAGTTGTTTGTTTAATTATATAATCCCCTTGCTTTAACTTTTTTATTCTTTCTCAACTACTCTTATCTTTTAATTTTCTACCATGTATCCTATCTCATTGTCTGGAACACCAAAATGTGATATTTTCATAATCTATGTATAGGTCCTCCTTTCTTGAATTAGATAATAATGGATTTTGAAAAATGTCTTAAGAAATTCATAGCAACACATATCCATGTTTATACATATCAATGTCACTTCATAAAGGTAGGTGTCACCTAAATGAACCGCAAATAGCTATTAACAATATATTTCAGCACTTTTACATGGATAAACTCTTACAAAATCCAAATAGATTTATCCATATAAGAATGCTCTAAAAAATTTATATTTGTAAAAAAAAATTCAATCCATTATTTTAAATTACTAAGTAACTCTTGCATAAACCATTGGCCATGATCCACTATTTCATCTATAACTTCCAAGATCCATTATTTCATCCATAACTTCCAAGCTAAAAAATATATATAACAAAAAAAATCCTTTTAAAAAAATAAAAAATAAAAAAATATTATAAACCAATCTTTATTTTATTTTCACCCATTTTTAAATCTATAACAATTATAAATAATAACCATTAAAATTATATATTAGTTATCTATTATTAAAACTATTATATCATGTGAAGACATCTATTTTTAATAATTATATTCAATAAATATTTCATTATCTTGATTTTATTTATCATAAATTGTTTTCTTTTAAATTCGTTGACATGTCACCCTCAAAAATTAATCGTCTGAATAGACACGTTCAATGCACTCACATTTTAAATATATTTCACTTCTTCTGAAGAATGGTGAGACATCGTGCAAAAGGGGGAGAGATGTATAGAAAGGAAAAGTTACGAATAGTACACAAGTTTGCATGTGAGCACTATAGAATATTTTTTTGATTGGTTGAAAGGGTGTTGAAAGGTCCCTGAACCTTGTACAAGTATTTTTTACATGTTTTCCAAACCGACCGAAGAGGCCCAAGAGCTAAAGATCAAAGAAAAAGCAAAACACCACAAGAAGAAAGGTGTCGCGATATCGCGACATGTTGCATTTTCGTGGTCCAAAGCATAGGGAAAAAGCAAGGAGGAAAAGGTGTCGCGATATCGCGACATGTTGCACCGTCACGGCCAAAGGAGGAAAAGATGTCGCGATATCGCGACAAGATGCAACATCGCGGCCGAAGGAGAGAAAGTGTCGCGATATCGCGACATGTTGCAACGTCGCTGCCAGAAGAGAAGAAGTGTCGCGATATCGCGACAAGTTGCGTCGTCACGGCCAGAGGAGGAAAGGTGTCACGATATCGTGACATGTTGCATCGTCGAGGCCAAAGAAGAAAATATGTCGCGATATCGCGACATGTTGCATTGTCACGGCCAAAGGAGAAAAAGTGTCGCGATATCGCGACATGTTGCACCACCACGGCCACAAGAGAAAAGGTGTCGCGATATCGCGACATGTTGCATTGTCGCGGCCAAAGGAGGAAAAGTGTCACGATATCGCGACATGTTGCAATGTCACGGCCAAAAGAGAAAAGGTGTCACGATATCGCGACATGTTGTATCATCGCGGCCTAAGGAGAAAAAATGTCGCGATATCGCGACATGTTGCATCATCGCGGCCAAAGGAAAAAAAGTGTCGCGATATCGCGACATGTTGCAGCATCGTGGCCAAAGGAGAAAAAGTGTCATGAAATCGTGACATGTTGCATCGTCTCGACAAAAGGATAAAAAATGTCGCGATATCGCGACATGTTGCATTACCGTGGCCAAAGAAGGAAAAGGTGTCGCGATATCGCGACATGTTGCATCATCGCGGCCAAAGAGAAAAAGTGTCACGATATCGCGACATGTTGCATCATCGCAAAAGAGAAAAGGTGTCGCGATATCGCGACATGTTGCATCATCGCCAAAGAGAAAAAGTGTCGCGATATCGCGACATGTTGCATCATCGCGGCCAAAGAGAAAAAGTGTCGCGATATCGCGACATGTTGCATCATCGCGGCCAAAGAGAAAAAGTGTCGCGATATCGCGACATGTTGCATCATCATGGCCAAAGAGAAAAAGTGTCTCGATATCGCGACATGTTGCATCATCGCGGCCAAAGGAGGAAAAAGTGTCGCGATATCGCGACATGTTGCATCATCACGGCCAAAGAGAAAAAGTGTCACGATATCGCGACATGTTGCATCATCATGACCAAAGAGAAAAAGTGTCGCGATATCGCGACATGATGTAACGCCGCGACCAAAGGAGAAAAAAGTGTCGCGATATCGCGACATGTTGCAACGTCACGGCCAAAGGAGAAAGAAATGTCGCGATATCGTGACATGTTGCATTTTCACGGCCAAAGGTGAAAAGTGTCGCGATAACGCGACATGTTGCATTTTCGCTGCCGAAGGAGAAGAAGGAAAAAGTGTCGCGATATCGCGACAAGTTTCATCAGCATACCAAACCAATCCCCTGGCAACATCTCACATTGTGCAAACATTGAAACTTGTAGGATCGTTCCTTAGGCCAATGGGGAAGGAGTCTCTCCACACTTGAATGTCAGATTCACCGACTCCCTTGTTAGCAAGCCAGTCCACAACTTTGTTTCCTTCCCGGTATTGATGCTTAATGACTAATTCTGGGTAATTGCCAATTAGGGCCTTGCATTCTTGGAAAATCGAAGCAAGGGCCCAGGGAGGCTTAGCGGTACCATTGAGCCAGTTGATACAGTGCAACGAGTCTCCTTCGATGATAAGTTTATTGATGGTCAACCCTTCCATGAGGATCAAACTTTGGAACAGAGCCCGTGCCTCTGCCATATTGTTGGATTGAATTCCCAGGTTCTGGGCAAAGGCCAAAATTATTTCTCCTCTGTGGTTTCTGAGAATTCCTCCTCCGCCAGCCGCTCCTGGGTTGCCTTTAGCCGCACCATCGAAATTGAGCTTGTGCCACCCAGTAGGTGGTAAGACCCACTTGATGACAGACCTGTCAACAGAATTACGGGGCATGACAGAGATGTTAGACAGATTGAAAAGTTTGGTTAGGTCCGATTCTAAGCCAGGAGGGGGGTTTTGGAGACGAAACAAGAGAGGCATTCTCCGTAGCAAGGGCCAAGATTTTGACAATGATAATCTTCTTATCAGTGGCTTGATTTTTGAAAATTTTGGCATTTCTCTCGAGCCATATCTGCCATAGGTAAAGGTGGAGGCAAGCTTGCCACATGAATTTTAGTTGGTTGCTCTTGAAAGGCCGGGGCCATTGCTTAATAAGGAGGGGAATGGAATGTGGGAGGACTGTGGAGATGTCAAAGGTGTTATGAACCTGGTTGAGAACTGCTAGAGAAAAGGGACATTCCAAAAAAACATGCGAAGTTGACTCACAGGCATTTTTGCACAGGATACACCAATTGGGAATGAGTAACCCTCTGATTATCAAGTTGTCAATGGTGAGGATTCTATTTTGGATGGCCAACCAGCAAAATAATTTGACCTTGGGAATGATCTTGGGAACCCAGACCTGATTTGATAAGTCCCAACCATCTGTGGGAGTTTCTTGACTGTAGTAAGCTGATTTGACAGTGAAATTTCTAGATTCTTCAAGGTTCCAGACCATGGAATCATCTTTGTGTGAGCTCGGGATGATGCAAGTCCTCAACAAGTTTTGTAACCACCTGAGAGCCTCGGTGATATGCCTGGGCCCGTTAAGAGCCAGGTGTTTCCATTCAGGTCTTGTAGGACCTTGGTTAATGAAGTGACACACCTTATCTCCAAAGGTGGCTTCGATAGTCGCCTTGAGCACTGCAAGATGCGGATCTTGGCTGAGAGGTTTATCACGGATCCACGGGTCATCCCAAAAATGGATGGTCGTTCCAGTTCCTAGACACCACCTTAAGCCTTCCATGATGATTTTCCTTGTTTTGATTATGCCATTCCAGAAATGGGATCCGATAGGGAGGTTGTGCTCTCCAAGAAAGGAAAACTGATGGAGGTACTTAGCTTTAATGATATCAATCCAAGTGACTTTTTCATTGATGGTAAGTCTCCAGGCCTGCTTGGCAATGAGGGCCATGTTCATCCGCTTGATGTCTCTGAATCCGAGTCCTCCATCCTTTTTCTTGGAACAGACCCTGTCCCAGGCGACTAGCAAAAATTTATTCTTGTTTTCGTTTCCAGCCCAAAGGAATCTGCGTTGAATTTGTTCAATTTTTTGGCAGATGGTAGCTGGAGCTTTGAAGATAGATAAGAAAAAAATGGGGATACTTTGAAGGCAAGCTTGGACCAGAGTGGCTTTGGCTTCCTGGCTGAGCATTGAGCTTTTCCACCCCGCTAGTTTCTTGTTGAGGCGATCTAAAACAGGGTTCCACATAGCCGAGACTGATCTACCATGGAAAAGCGGTAATCCAAGATAAGTAGTTGGAAGGCTCCCAATGTTGCACCCAAGGATCTCAACAATCCTATTTTGTCTGTGAGTGGGAGTATTGAGAAAGTATAGCTTGCTTTTATGGTAGTTGACTTTCTGACCAGCCGCCTCTTCATAAGAATCAAGAATGTTCTTAATGATTTTTGCTTCGGGAACGGAAGCATGAGAGGATAGAATAGTATCATCAACAAACTGTTGATGGGATATGGCTTTGGATGTTGAGGCTGGTTTGATCCCAAAAACAAGACCACTATTGCAGGCAGCTGAAAGGGTTCTTCCAAGGGTTTCGACCAAAATGATGAAGAGAAAGGGGGACAGAGGGTCCCCTTGATGGATGCCTTTGAAACTTTGGAAGAAACCTGTAGGTGAGCCATTGATAAGAACAGAGAACCAAGCAGTCGAGATACATTCATGAACCATCTTGATCCATTCTTTGTGAAACCCAAACTTTTCCAGGACTTCGAACAGGAATTTCCAGGAAACCCGATCGAAAGCCTTGTTCATGTCAAGCTTAAGGAACATGCTGGGTTTTTTATTTTTAGATGCCGAGTGGGCCAATTCGTGGATGGTTATCACTCCATCCGAAATGAATCTGCCTTTGACCGAGCTCCCTTGGCATTGATCGATGATGGAGGGAAGGATGTCTTTCAACCTATTTGCCATAACTTTGGTGATAAGTTTGTAAATGACACTGCAAAGACTAATCGGTCTGAAATCAAAAAGGGAAGCACGATCGTTGGACTTGGGTATTAAAACAATGAAAGTGGAATTGGCCTCTCTCGGCATATTTTTGGCTCTCTGGAAGAATTTAACCGCAGCAACGACATCTTGGCCCACAATATCCCAAAAGTGTTGAAAAAACCGGGGTGGGAAGCCATCAAGTCCGGGGGCCTTATCAGGTTCCATTGCGAACAGAGCTTCTTTGATCTCCTCTTCAGTGAAGCTTTCAAGCAATTTTCCATTATCATTGTTAGACACCAACTTTGGGATGTTCTGTAGCAGAGAACTTGAGGTGCGGGGATGGCAGCCAGTGCTTGGTCCTAAGATTTCCTGGAAGTGGCAAACAACTTCCTGTCTGATTGCTTGGATGTCAGAGACAATGGATCCATCAGCCTTGGTCAGCTCAGAGATTTTATTAGAGCCTCTGTGACGCATGGTGGAAGCATGGAAAAACTTCGTGTTGGTGTCTCCTTCTTTGAGCCAGAGGTTTCTGGATTTTTGCCTCCAATATGTCTCTTCCTTAGCCAAGGCATTGTGAAAATTTGAAAGGAGGCTCTTTTCTTCAAGGAAAGTTTTGGCCCTCAGATCTCCTCCCTGAATCAGATTTTCCACCCTTTTCAGCTCATCCATCAGATGCTTTTTCTCGGTAAAGAGGTTGTCGAAGACATCCCTGTTCCAGCATTTCAGCTTGAGTTTGACCGCTTTCAGTTTGAGGAACAGATTCGTGAGAGGGTTTGGACAGAAATCCTGCTGCCACCATTGGCGAATACACCGGCCTAAATCTGGATGAGTGAGCCACATATTTTCAAACCTGAAAGGGGTTTTGAAGATTTTTTGGGGACGGGAACAATCCAAAATTAAGGGATTGTGGTCGGAGCCAATTTTTGGGTGGCTATGAAGCCTGGCATCGCCAAAAATAGGAATGAGTTCTTTGGATAAGAGAAATCTATCTAGCCAGATTTGGATGTGATGGATTCCCACTCGTCTGTTGCTCCATGTGTAGTTGGACCCTTGGAGCGGCATGTCCATTAGCTCGTTGTGGTTGACAAAGTCGCTGAAGTCTTCTATGCAACTGTTGGTGATCGGATTGCCTCCTTGTTTATCAAACAAATGGAGGGGAGAATTGAAATCACCACAAAGCATCCATGGAAAGTCTACAAAGTTGTTACGCATTGCAGAAATGTTATCCCACAACAGTCTTCTGTTAACAGGACTGTTAGGTCCATAAACATTGGTGGTGATCCACTGGAGGTGAGTGACTTTATTAGTAAACAAAATGTTGATGGTTCTGTCTGAGACTGAAAGAACTCTCCCTTCAATGGTTGTCGGGTCCCATAAACAGAGGAGACCCCCGGATGCCCCTGTGGAGGGACAAAAGGCAAAATTGTTGTTTTCCCAGATTAGCTTGCAGACTTGAGTGCTGCTATTCTCATCTAATTTGGATTCTTGAAGGAACATGATATTTGGTTTTAGATTTTTTCTTACTATTTTAATAGTTCTCTATTTTGCAGTTCCGTTGAGGCCTCTGACATTCCAAGAGACGATCTTCATCGAGACGATTTGGAGTTTGCTTTGCGACCTCTGCCTCTCCCTTGAGACGGAGTTAGTTTGGGTCTAACTTCATCCTCGTCTTGGTGGGTTGTGATGGAGTGTTCAAAAATGGGGCCCAAGGTGGTAGGCACTGTGCCATCAGCCATTTCGATCTCAGCTACTTTGGAAAGTTTTTTTGCATTTGTCGGTCGTCCCCTCCTCTGGTCTTTGTTGACGTCTGCTTTGGGTGCGGGATTGGGAGATTTCAGTGGGCTGGAGGTTTGGTGGATGTCGGTGGAGTCAGTCCTAGGGGCAGGCCGGTGGGGGGATGAAGAGCGGGGAGGCTGGCACAGGGCAGCAGACTCAGGGGTTTGGGGAAGGGGGCTCTAAGATGGGGGGAGGGGTGGGAAGGGAAGAGGAAGGTGTGAGGGACCGGAATCGGTGGGTGAGTTTGGAAAGGTCATTGCAGACTTTCCTTTGGACAAAGGGGACTGGATCAAAGTGGGTGTGGACGTGACGGTTAGATCTATGGGTAGGTCATCTGAAATGTCCTCTCCAATATGAAGATTATTTAAGGGGGAAAAATGATTAGATCGAGGAGGCAGAGCGCTTACCTTGTTGGGTTTGACTGGATCTGAAGCAGAGGTCTTAGGAGGGCCTGCAGATCGGCCATGACCTCGGGCAGTAGCCTTTTTCTGGATAGTCTGGATCTGAGTATCCAACTTTCGGCCTGAATCACTGGGGATTTCTTTTTTTTGGGAAGGGCATTGAGAAAGCAGATGGCCCTGAGTATTGCACTCCAAGCAAAAAGCGGGCTTGTTTTTGTACTCAACTCCTTGGCATCTCCTGTAGCTCCCGTAGTTGATACCAATGCAGGTAGGCAAAGCCGAGTCCAGATTTGCCATGACACAAACTCGAGCATAGGTCATTCTGGTTCTGGCTCGGGTAGCAGGGTCAATGGCGACCAAATCTCCAATCGGTTGAGTGATGCCTTTGAGTGCGTCGTTGTAGAAGAACTATGTAGACACCAAAACAGCACCAATCCGATTATGTGACTGCAAACACTGATCGCTTTGACAAACATAGCCCCCAGGGCAGCCCTCAGAGGTCAAACAATGGTCCTAACCACTTTCATAGCAATTTTGTAAGGTCAAGAGGCAATTTGGCACATTTAGGCACTTTGCTCAGTATTCGTCTCACCCAGGGACGAATACTAACTGGGATTCGTCTCACCCAGGGATGAATTCTGAAATCGTCCCTGGTCAGGACGAATTCCAAGTTTAACGGGCAAAAAGAAGAATGGCACCAAGTGGCAGCCAAGGACAGTCAGTTGATGACTCCTGCTTCGCACGCGTGTGTGGGTGGGCAGATGGGCTGTTAGAGGACTATCACAAGGGCAGTTATGAAAGCCCAAGTCATGGAGGACTCCCCTCCCTCATGGGAAGACATGACCACCACATGGCACCTATGACCAACACATGGCGCTTATGCATCCCTCTCAAAAGAGACCCCATGGGTCTATAAAATGGTGGAATTTTCTCACCCAAAAGGATAGATTGGAGGCGATTTCAAGCAACGAAGTGCTGTCCAATTGAACACCCATTTGCATCTTTTTGATTCACCTTCTCACATCCACTAATCTCTTTCGCAAGGGAGGTTATTGGGTGGCTTTTGGAAGCGTGGATCCAACCCAAATCCAACATTTGACCACCTTACACCACCAATTTGCAGACACCACAATCCTAAGAGGTTTTGGGCCCATCCCTAGTGGATTGGCACCGAAATCAAGTGCCAACGGTGGGAGGCCCACTTGGGCACCCCCGCATTTTCTAAGTTTTATTCTAAAGCATTCTAGATTATTGGTTCATGTTGCATATTGTGTTATTCTATTTAGTGAACTCATAGCTTCAATTCCATAACATTTTGATCAGATTTTATCACGCCTTTTGTCGCTTTGTTGTCCTACTAACTTGCAGGTGGCGATATCGAATTCTCGAGGATGGAGGCCAAATTGGGAGAATCCGACCATCTGGGTCGTCCCAAAATGGCCCCAATTACCTAACCCCTCTGTTTGTAGGTGTTTTGGAGGTCTCGAGAGTCGACATTGGAGCAGTATCACTTCGGCTTTTCCAACACAGTCGAATTCGTCCCACCCAGGGACGAATAGCAGTCAAAATTCGTCCTGCCCAGGGACGAATTCCAGGTGAAGGCAGATTGGCCGACTGTTTCAATGGCAGTGGCCCTCTGGTAATGTCTTCTGACCTCTATCAAATTTGCAGGTGACTTAGATCCATTTTATTCACTGTATTTGACAATCTTTTGCATGCATCTTTTGGCGATTTCACAGAACGAACTTTCCTTTTTGTCACAGGTGCTACTAACGCCTTGTTTGTTTCTTTGATTGCAGGAGGAGCAACAAGAAGTGAGGATTCATTGGCATAAGCGGTGGCAACATTCTGGCCCGCCCATTTCAAACGTGGGCATGCGAAAGAGGGATCAATGATCAAGATTGTAACCAAATCCATTTAACGCTCCTAGCCCCTAAAAATGGAGGAGGCAATTTTGTAACCGTGGTTAAAGAGTTTAATAAAAGGGTTGTGACTTCTCTAAATTCTTGTAACTACTTTCAATCGATTTGCCTCTTTCGTTTAATGCACTTCATGTTTTAGGACTTAAGCGTTATTTTGATTTGAATGCATCGAAGTAGTTTTTCCTTTCTAAAAGCTTCCGAAATCTCATGCTTTCAGTGGCGATCATGGTGGGACTCTGTCCCCTGGTTTTGAGATCAAATAACTGATCCTTTTTGTGTTTTTGTGCTTGACAGGTACAAGTTTTTAAAGCAGACTGTTATTCGTCTCTGACTGCGACGAATACTTGACTGTAATTCGTCTGACCCTGAGACGAATTTTAAATTCATCTCTGGCAAGGACGAATTCTGTTCTGCAATTCGTCTCACAGAGGGACGAATTCCTGCCTGTGAATTTTTAGAACAGAAGGTCAGAAGCAACCGGTCCGGGCAGAGAAGAGGTAGGGATTTTTATAATCTCTGTTAAATTTTTTTGTTTCTGTTTTTGTTTCTTTGGATTGTTTTCAGTTTATCCTGCTTGCTTAGGGAAAGTCATTTATGCTTGTTTCATTTTCGCTAAATAAAATGAATCCCACACACATCACGTGGTAAATTAAACCAAGGAGCTGGTCGTAAGACCCCAGCCCTTGAGCAAGACCAACGGTGGGTTCATCACCACCTTGGCTTAGCTTTGCATCCATTTCCCCGATTGTCACTGTTGTTAGGCGTAAATCCCGACGAAAGCCGACCGAGTGTCGCTGGGGTGATTCCCATGCGCGCGAGGATAAGTCTTCTATGGTAGGTGCCATTAACAGGACAATCCCCCTTCCGTACCGCCTACGTACCACGTACCATCTGCTCTCACGTACCTATAGTCTCCCTCTCGTAAGGGCGGGTATATAGAGAGGTTGGTATATCGGCCTGGTTGGTATATTGAAGGGGCGACCATTTTGGGAGTTATATGAGCCCTCATTATGCATTTAAACGTTCTTCAAAAACATTCAAAAACAAAACAAAACATCAAAATGCACTAAACCAGTTTAGGACACACCATTAATCCTTAAAAGAGATAATCACTAGTTTGTGTATGTGTGTGTTCATTTCTGCTTAGTGTAGACAAAAAGAAAAATCATCATAAACGAGATAAAAATCTGCTTAGATAGTAGAGAAGCACCACAATGGTGTACACCCGTAGCCAAGCCCAATCAAGGGCAGAAGCTCCGGAAGGTACACAAGAAGCAGGCACAAGTCGCCTTCGCTTTAGTCCTGAGGACTTAGTCATACCCCCTTGGCGGTCTGGCCCACAAGAAGGTCCACGTCAGACCACATCAAGAAAGAATTATTGGGATCCCCCTCTGTGGGGTATGCCCATTCAACACAACCCCTTTCGGGAAGACGCTTTACATGTAGACCTTGACGTAAATAGAGAATCACCTTTTGAGGTTAGACATGAGTGGCCACAACACGATAAAGCGCTAGAGAGGCACACTGTCCATTTGGAGAAACAACGTGAATATGGCGTCTCTTCTTTACCTCCCATTAGAACTGAAAGACAAAACCTAGAGCGTAGGGCTATTCACACAGGGCGAGCTAACTCCGCCCGCCCCTTTCACACCCATGAAAGGGAGTACGAGGAAGATCATCGCATTACTCGGGAACAACATACAACGTGAGAGCCTTGCGTTTCTATGCCTGCTAGATACAACGGACACACATCGAGGCCAGAGCCTCAAGTCAACACCGCCTACCTCGATAGAGGGAAGCAACCCATTGAAATTTTAGATCATCAAGATCAAGGCAAACACATAGGAAAAACATTTAAGCCTCCTGAGCAAAAGAGGGCAGACCAGGTTGACCCAGCAGTCGCCAGACATGCCGCTCGCCAAGCCCGAATCTCGCAGCTTGAGCAAGGTCATCAGGAGTTAGAGTACTTATGCCGCCTGAATAAAGAGCGCATGCAACGCGAAGTGGATGAGTTACGCTATAAACTACCTGAGAAGGTGCCAACCCCTCGCACCCAAAGAGCCGAACAATATGAGAGGCATAATCCGTTGGTGCAGGACATGTCTCCACGACCTCGTCAAGCTTTGCCTCCGAGACCTTATAGACCCGAGAGGGAGGCCACTCCCCGAAACAATGATGGGTACCCTCAGCAGGGACTCAATCAGGGTCATAGGTCTCACCCAGAGACTCCTCAAGAAGTTTATGAGGAGTACGAACCAAAAATAGAATGGGCCAAAACGCCCCATCAAGGCGGGAGGACTGCCATTCGGCCACCCCTCCATAGGCCTCCAGTCTCCCATAACTCACAACGGGAGCAAACAAAAGAGGAAGAAATAAAATCTTCCGATGCATACAAAGCGCTATTAGAGCGCTTGGAGTCCGTGGAGACAAAAGCTGTTGGGCATCAAAAACCCACATTACGTCAACTCCGTAGTCATCCAGTGCATCCCTCAGTGCCCACACCTCTTTACCCCGAACATTTCAAGTTGCCTCAATTGGCGGTCTTTAAAGGTGAAGAGGACGCACAAGAACATGTCACAAGGTTCCTGAGTCAATGCTTCGGCATCCAAGATAATGACGCATTGTTGCTTAGGACATTCATAACCACATTCGTAGGTCCTACCTCGGATTGGTTCACACAATTACCAAAACACAGCATAAACAACCTAGATCAATTAGTAGATGCATTTCTTGAACGCTTTGCTTTCAACACAAGGAAGAAGGCATCACTGAGTGATCTGGCCAGCCTCGAGCAATATGAGGAAGAAACAATGGCGGCATACGGGAACCGATGGAGGGCTTTGCTTTCTAAGCTACCCTACCGTCCCCCTATGTCTGATCTCACACAGATGTTTGCACGGAGTTTCTTAAAATCAATCTCTGGTCTATTGCTGCTGCAACAATACGACAGTTTAGAAGAAGCTCTGGCGCAAGCCGCAGTCATAGAAGAGATCAAGATAGGCGAAGGCGCAATCGCCAAGCCTAAAAAGAAAGAGTGGAATAAGACCACTAAGACTGGGAATACGCAATCACAACCCGCTGTGGTTAACCAAGTTGCGATAAATGTCCCCAAGCCTGTGCAAGAAATGCAGCCCCAAAAGGCTAATTACTAGGCAGTGCCTCCTAGTTATGAAAGAGAAAATACAAGACAGGAGCAGAATCAGTAGCGTCGCCCTAGGCGACAATTCACCCCTTATACGGAGTCCAGGGACTCCCTATTTGACCGCTTGTCAGCGGCAAATTTAGTCACCCTGCCAGAAATCCAAACTGTAGACCCTAACGCTCCCAAGCCTAAAGGATACAGAGAGGAATTGTATTGTAGATTCCATAGGCGCAGGGGACATGACTTAAATGGATGCTAGAAATTCAAAGGATTAATCCAAGATTTGATCGACAATAAAACATTGGCCGTGGACAACCCCATAGCGCCAAATAATCAACAAATGGGGGTATTCAAGGACCCTTTGCCTGCTCACGAGGCACAGGCAAAACCTCTCCAGATTAATGAGGTGCGATAGAATCTTCCCATGCACGGATTTGTGGGAATGATCAGCATAGTGACCAGGAACAAAAGGTACCCAGCAGTTGCCCCCGAGGTAGCTACAAGGGAAGTTCCAACAACATCGCAGCCTCAACAACGCCCTGTGCAGTTGCCTCCGCCTAGACCCGAGGTCACGATACGGACCAAACTCACGCAGAGTTTGCGGACCACATCGGCTAGGCTTTCCATTTACGAGCTTATTCAATAGTCAACACCCCATAGGGAAGCTCTTATGGAAATTTTAAAAGCCATCGAATTACAACCTCACGAAGCAAATTCTTTCAACAACTTCGTGGGACATGTGAAACGATGTACGGAGCCGATCATTACCTTCAGAGAAGATGAAGTCAAAACAATATCGAATGACATGGCAGATCCACCCCTGCACGTTATCGCGCGGGTCAACGGGATCCCGTACAAGAGAGTGTTGGTAGATACTGGCTCATCCAGTAACATCATTACCACTATGGCCTTAAAACATTTGAAGCTACCAGCCTCTCATATCACAGCCTCCACGTACACACTGCGAGCTTTCAACGATGCAATATGCTCGACAGTCGGCACAGTTGTTCTGCTCGTCCAGGTAGGACAAAAGACAATACCTACATTGTGCCATGTGTTGGAAGGCGAGATGGCTTACAATATACTGCTAGGGCGGCCTTGGATCAGGGACATGAAGTGTGTCCCTTCGATCGCTCACCAGTGCTTAAAGTATGCATTTGAAGGGGAAATACATGTAGTCCCGATGGACCTAGAACCCTTCAAGTATTGCAATGTGGTACAATTAATGCCTCAATCGACCCTCCCTTCAACGCATTTGGATTTCCAGTTAAATCCATCTAAACAGGGTCCAATACCGCAGGCACCACTGGCGACCAAATCATCAAAATCCCAGCCAGGTGAGTCTTCATCATCTGCTCCTTCACTACCAATGCCACCTGTCATGGCTAAATAGAAGGACAAGGGAAAACAGATCATGGAAGAGGCTCAGCCCCTAGAAGAGGGGTTGCCAACAATTTCAACGGTATCAACAGAGGAAACACCTAGCACAACGGAAGCTGAGACTCCTAAACCACCAAACATGGAATGGACTCAGGAAGGACTACCGTTCCCTCCCTCCCAAGCAACAACAATCACTGTTGAAATGGCCAGTACGGGCCTGGGGGAGTATTTAGTGCAGAATGTTGTGGCAACGCCCGAATTGGAATCAGTACAGGACATGGGGAGACCCCGCCTTCCCATAGGAATAGTTGTTCCTCTAGGTTACCCTCCAAACCAGACAAATTTTGTGTATGGGGGCCTTGATCATGGTCTTGAACCATGCAAGCAAAAGGACGAAGATGAAGAGCCTTTTGCTGAAAATATCAATTATCTGTCAAACCCAGATTTTGCTCTCAGATATCTCGGCCAATGCAATTGGCATGGATATGGGCTAGGCAGATATGAGCAAGGGATGCGTGTCCTTTGCCAACCAAGATATCAGATGCCATATGATAAGTCAGGAGTAGGGTTCAACCACCCCCTGCCCTTAGACATCTTGGTAGAAAATATGCAAGGCCTAGAAATAGGCAACAAGGGGGGATTGGCACCAGATCTTTATGCCAACCCAAATACAGAATATACATTGGGAGATTACCTCCCATGGTCAACAAACACCCTTGGCAACAGCAGTAATCCCTCTCCTTTGCTAGAGAGAGGTGAAAGTTCGGACATTAATCCCCAAAGAGAACATCAACGATGTCCGGACATCTTTTTGAAGTTGTTCCCCTTAGAGGTTCCAGTCGAGTCAATACAGTGTCAAGAGAATCAGGCCCCTCCACCAAGAGTGGAACAACCGCAATGGGACCAGATTAACTTGCTGGAACAAGGGGAACCCTCAATGTCGCAAGTAATAGTTGCTGAAGAGAATGAACATTTTTGGATCTCTGAAAGTGATTCAGAAGATGAGACTGAGATGATTTATCTCAGACATGCGCGACGGAATAATCGCCCTTTAACTCATGAAGATCTAATGGGACAGATGGGCATAAGGTTAGGGCATGAATGGTGGGTAGACCCAGCAAGGTGGGACCAAGTGTTGGATCCATGGCTCCAAATTCAAGATGAACACCGTCCACCACGAGACCCTATCATGACATCAGTATCGAGGGAAGACCCCGTCTTCCTACCAACACATAGGGCCGATCCGTTCATACCCGTCCCTACAAAACCAGATCCAGAGCATAGGGAGCATCCAGAATGTTTGACTTATAACACTCGCGGTAATGGAGACCAAACTCATTTCATCCACATGATCTCCATTGACTTGACCGCGCCCATTCGCAATCCGGCCGATCTAGCAAGGTCATTGCATCTAGACATAGACGCAATCGACTGGGATCACGTCAATTCACCGCTCTCCCCATCGAGTATTGGCCTTTCGGTGAAATGCCCCATTTTACCCCAAGGACAACTCAGGATATTTTTCAAGCTGAAGAGGAACCCAAGGTTCCCAACGCAGATCTAAATTCAGCTAATGATATCCATTTGATCCCGACTCCACATCAATTGGAAGACGGATCCCACATGTCAGTCGAGGAGATGACTGACGTAGATATCGACACAGATCCAATGAATCCACAGATTCTCAAGTTGGGGGTAAGTCTTTCCCCCGAAGAGCAAGCCGACTACATTGCCCTTCTCAAAGAGAAGAAGGAGGTTTTTGCATGGTCGTACAAGGATATGCCAGGACTAGACCCGCAGCTAGTCACGCATAATTTAACGCTTGATCCGACAATCAAGCTCGTAAAGCAAAAACTACGTAAGATGCACCCAACAGTGGCCTTGATGGTCAAAGACGAATTGCAAAAGTTGTTGGACGCACAGTTTGTCATCTACGTGGATTATCCGCCATGGTTGTCCAACATGGTTCCCATCAAAAATCCCGACGGGAGGATTCGCATATGCACCGATTTTTGAGATCTAAACAAAGCGAGTCCTAAGGATGATTTCCCATTGCCAAGCATCGACGCATTGGTAGATGCTACAGCAGGTCACGAAATGCTATCCCTCATGGATGGTTTCTCAGGATACAATCAGATTCGTATCAATCCTGAGGACCAACTCAAAATGGCGTTCACAATGCCTTGGGGGACATTTTGTTATAAGGTCATGCCTTTTGGCCTTAAAAATGCTGGCGCCACCTACCAACGTGCCATGACGTACATCTTCCATGATTACATGCATAAAACTTTGGAAGATTACATGGATGATTTGTTAGCCAAGTCTCTTTTGCGCTCAGATCATCTCGGTGACTTAAGCAAGATCCTCGATCGCCTCATAGAGCATAAGGTTAGACTAAATCCCAAGAAGTGCGTATTTGGCGTCACATCTGGAAAACTCTTGGGTTTCATAGTCTCAAAATGAGGAATCGAGGTGGACCCATAGAAAGTCAAGGCAATCCTTGAAATGGTTCCCCCAACTACCATCAAGCAGCTCAGAAGTCTGCAAGGAAAGGTCGCATCGATTAAACGCTTCATAGCGCAATTATCTGACAAGTGCCGACCCATGAACAAATTATTGCACAAGGGGGTTACATTTCATTGGGATGACGAGTGCCAGTCAGCCTTTGACGAAATCAAACAATACCTGGCTTCGCCACTAGTATTGGCACCACCTAGACCAGGAGTGTCGTTCTACTTATACATCTCAGCTACTGAGGTGGCACTGGGCGCCATGTTAGCCCAAAAGAATGAACTTCACAAGGAACAGGCTACTTACTATCTTAGCCGCACCCTGTCAGTTATGAACTTAACTATGCATACGTTGAGAAACTCGCTTGGCAGTGGTGTTTGCTACCAAAAAGCTATGCCACTACATGCTGAGCAACACTACGTATGTTGTGTCTAAGGAGAATCCATTGCGATACATGATGAGTCGTACTTATCATAGTAGTCGCACGACGAAATGGATCATGTTGTTGACAAAATTTGACATTGAATTTATTGGACAAAAATCTATCAAAGGACAAGTCATAGCCGATCAACTAGCAGAGGCTCCTCTTGAAGACGATCAGCCTCTAGTCATAGAACTACCCGATGATGGGGTCTTCCATGTCTCAGAATCGCCAGATTCTGATGAGCCTGAGTCACGTGCCGACATAACCCTATTCTTCGATGGTTCTAAATGTGAGCAAGGTGGTGGCACGAGAATTGTATTTTTCACACCGCAGGGTGCTCCAATGCCCCTGTCATTTAAATTAAACTTCCAGTGCACCAACAATAATGTAGAATATGAAGCCTTGCTCCTAGGTCTTCAGACAACAATCGCCATGAACATCAAAAGACTGAACATCTTTGGTGATTCGCTGTTAATAGTCAATCAAGTCAAAGGGGTATATAAATGCAAATGCCCAGTTTTGCAGGCTTATAAAGCCCTTGTGGACAAATTCCTAGCAAAACTTGAATGGTATAACATCGAGGCACTCCCTCGATCATCGAATCATTTTGCGGACACAATGGCCTCCTTGGGGTCACTAATTCCGCAAGACCTTTCCGGTGATATGACAACCATTCAAGTCAAAACCTTATTGCAATCCGTGATGGAGCGTGCAAGCTCAGACTTGACGCCAGGAATCCACATGATCCAGATTGAACCATCCTCGAATAAGTTCTTTCGAATCCGAGATCGTCTGACACGTGCCAAATGGGGGTCCTTGTTTTCCCCTACTCCCATTAATAGCAACACAACGCTATTCTTACAAGTTCTATCCCATTCAGCGTTTGTTAGGGAAGAACTTCAAAAGGGATTGGCTGTTCATACTGTCGAGGTTTTCGATCAACAGGATCGGTATTTACACATTAGAGACTACCTCAAGTTAGGTAATCTTCCCCTTGGATTGACGCACGCCGCAAAACGAACATTCAAGCAGAAAGCGGCTAAGTATGTCTTGATAGGAGACATTTTGTATCGTCGCAGACTATGAAGGAATTCTTCTTCGTTGCTTGGACCAGCAAGAGTCCACTTGGGCAGTCACCCAAGCGCACGACGGTACATGTGGTGGCCACTTTAGTGGTATGGCCATTGCAAAGTGCATTCTTCGCATGGGATATTATTGGCCATATTTAGAGCGAGATTGTTGCGCATATGTCAAGAAGTGCATGAAGTGTCAACATCATGCCAATTTGATGCACGTACCTTCCCAGGACTTGTAGACAGTCCAGTCTGCTTGGCCATTTTTGCAATGGGGCTTCGATCTAATTGGAAAGATCTCCCCTGCATCATCAGGCCATCACACGTTTATCATAACGGCCACAAAGTATTTTACCAAATGGGTGGAAGCAATTCCGTTAACCTCTACGAAAGGACCCCGCATTGTGGAGTTCATTTTGCATAACATCATATGTCATTTTGGTATTCCATCCAAAATAATCTCGGATAATGGGCCATCATTCAAGAACAAAGACTTGCGTGCTTTGACCACAAAGTACAAAATTCAGCACAGTTTTTTGACACCCTATTATCCGTAGGCAAATGGGCAAGCAGAGTCGTCAAACAAAATGCTAGTTGCCATCCTTAAAAAGATGGTCGCAGACAATCATAAGGATTGGCACATACAAATCCCACTTGCCCTTTGGGCTTATCGCACTAGCATTCGGACGCCAACTGGGGCAACTCCATTTTCGCTCGTGTATGGCTCGGAGGCGTAATGCCTCTCGAGTTGGAAATTCCTTCCCTCCGCATATCAATGCAGGAGTTCATCGATGATGACACTACATGGCAGGCCCGGTTAGACCAACTTACGTTGTTTGAGGAACGACGCGTTAATGCTCTCGAGCACTTACGTATCTATCAAGAGCGGCTTAAGAAAGCTTACAACATGAAAGTTCACCTAAGGGACTTTCGGGTTGGTGATTTGGTTTTGAAGGAAAACCAACAGAACTCTAATTTTCCATCCCACCTAAGGGACAAGTTCGTGGCAAATTGGTTAGGTCCATATGTCATTGATAGCAAAATAGGACCCGAGACGTACCGGCTAGCTTCTCTTGACGGTATCAAGGAAACAGAACCCTTGAATATCAGTCATTTACGACCATTTCATATCTAAGAGAGCCATATCCCAAAAATGCTCCAAGGATTATCGCAATCGCTTGGTCAAATCCCAAAAATGCTCCAAGGATTATCGCAATCGCTTGGTCAAATCCCAAAAATGCTCCAAGGATTATCGCAATCACTTGGTCACCCCAAAATGCTCCAAGGATTATCGCAATCACTTGGTCACCCCAAAATGCTCCAAGGATTATTGCAATCACTTGGTCACCCCAAAATGCTCCAAGGATTATTGCAATCACTTGGTCAATCCCATTTGGTCAAAAATCAAGAAAATTCAAAAAACAACAAAAATCATCAAAAACAACAAAAATTTGCATCTCATTTCTAGGCATGCTCAAATTCATCAATCGAGAATTTTCCTCGCATCTCATCTTCATATTCACAAAAATCAATCCATCAAAAATACAAAAATACATTGAACATAAAAACATTGCATCCATACATTGCATACTTGTGGTCATATAGGTCAAAGGCACCATAGGCTGTAATTGCTCTGCTAATCCATCTTGTTCCACACTGTTCCATTTTACAAAAACAACAAAAACACCATGCATTGCTTTTAACACACTAGAGTTAGTGGTCTTTTAATGTATCAAGAGTTTTTCGTGATTCAGTCATCATTTTGCTCTTTAGCCATGTAATGTATCGAGTCAAACATATTTTACGAAGGTAGAGTTACACTTGAAATACACCTTGTTACGTAACATCCCAACACAAACTAAAACACATAAAACAATTCCTAAGTTGTGTGAACGAAAGATGAAACCTGCACAGTAATCCAGGTCACCATAAGCGAAACGGCTATCTTGCTCATCCCCTTGTGCGAATGACCCCAAGAATGCTGAGAGTTGGCAAAAGGACAAGCATCCTCCCTAACCAATTCCCTAAGAATCCCTAAGTTCTCAATAGTTGCAAAACATCAAAAATTTGCAAAACATCAAAACTCCAAAATTTGACATACTACAGTGCACACATCAAACGGCACAAACAATAGTGATTTTCGTCACTCCATATCCCCAATCCCTTGCTCAAAAAAAATAAAAATAAAATAAAAATAAACAGTGATCTTATCACTACAAACGAGCAAGTATCCCAATACAATTGAAGAAAAGAAGGGAGTTGAACTTGAATCCCTGGAACTCTCAGCATTCTAATAGGTCATGAGGCAAGCCTCAGTACCGGTTTGGTTGATAGCCTATCGGTAACTGGCGGTAAACTTCTCGCATGACGATATATCTGTCACATTAACTTACGGACAGATCAATGTTTGCATGTGGATGAGCTAGCTTATGGCATCCTGGATAACACCGCAGATTAATCTAACTAAATACAACAAAGGAGTTAGTGGGGCTAATTAGGTGATCCTCAGTACAGGTTCGGTTGAAATCCCATCTGGAACTGGCGGTATCCTGACAAATACCACAAAAATGAACTCAATTGCACACACAGGGATGTGAAATAGCTTGGTCAAAAAAAATTCTAATTCATACCTTGTTCAAAAGTCTTATGAGATAAAATACAGTTGTGGCTAGTGAGTTAGAACTGTCTGAGTCTCAGAAAACCTTAGCTACATTTCTGAACCAACTGCAAGATTTTTCATCCTTACAATACCATTAGAAAATACAAAAAAAGAAAAACCACATGTATACATACAAAGTAATGTATCACAACAATCACCCAGAAACAACATAACAGAGTTCTAAACAGTCTATGGTGCCATAGCCAAACATCACAAATCCCATTCATCCATTTCATTTTTGCATATCACATATAAAATCAAAAACATTTGCATTCATCATAACATATGCATCCAAAAATAAATAAACATGCATACATCCATAGTCATCAGCCATAATGCATAAAGATCAAACCATCACATGTACATAACCAAAATAAAACCGGTATATATATATATATATCGTCAAAAAAAATGCCCGCAGGCTACAAAACTGGTCCTCAGACCTCGCAATCATATAACAAAACCCAACCTAAGGCGTCGACCACCATGATCACGTAGGATCGGTGCGACGGGAACTACCCCCCATGGTGTGGGTCCTATGGGACCCTATAGGGCGGCTACTACTAGCCCCCGCATCATGCCTGCTACCGCCTCCCTCATCTAATCGCCTGCGACGAGATGATGCTGACTGCTCAGTCGCACTATCCCTCGTCCGACACGAAGATCCACTTCCCGAGGGCTTAGGTAGTCGCCCACCAAGGCGGATGACCTCCCTCTCCAAATCTAGCCAATGCCGAAACCAATTTGCCTCCTGTCGATGATAGTAAGATACTGCATCATCGCGCTGTGCCAAAACCCTATCCCGCTCTGTTAGATGAGCCCACAGGAGATCCCTCTCCCGCAGCGCATCCCCCAGCTCTAGGTCCCAAATCCACAGCAGCTCTGTCAGTCATGCATTCTCAACACGTATCCCAGACTCCATCCCCTCTGTACCCACCTGAAGTACAGGACCCTCCGAAACAGCAGCCTGCTCTGGCTCCCACTGCTCCTCCATGTCCTACATGTCCGGCTGATCCGCAACTCCCACCTCTACATCCTCATCCCCCACCTCAACCATGTCTGTGTCATCCAATGGAACTCCCCAATCATCCCCTGTTGTCTCAGCACCCTCCACTGCCGCCTCCATGCCTCCCAGTGGCCCCTCTCCTCTCCATCACCGTAGTACCCACCACGAGTCATACTCAGTGGTAGTCCCGACGTCATCCACGTCCAGGACGTCAATCACCGCATCTGACTCCTCACCCAGTGGCACGATGGCCGACCGATCTAGAGACCTCTCATCTCCCCGATGCCAATAGACCAGGGGCTCACCAGGAAACCCCTGGCGCACCCCAAATTGTCGTGTAACTCGGATGTATGAGAATAACTCATTCTCGGTCCCGTGTCGCCCGATTAACCACCGCTTCCTGCGTACACGTCGGAGCCACTCTCCAGCCTTCGGCCAGGCTGTACAGTCCTGATAAGGTCACCAAACCACCTCCCCTGGAGTGAGCCAAGAGAAGGCATCAGTATAGTGCTCTACGGCACCTGCCCATCATCGACTCTGCCCCTGCTCCGTAGACCGCCGCCACAGAACTGCGTAACCTATCTCCTTGTCCTCCATCGCCGCCCGAGTCATCCACGGTAACCCGGTTGGCCTCTCAATAGATATGTGTTGCCAACCCCAGCACTGCAACAGATAACTGTAGATAGAGCTGTGCCAACAATGTCTGTACCCATCTCAAGATCAGCGGTGCCTCTATCGGGCACTCTACCAACTGCCACACCAAATCCAGCAGGTTCCACGGGAACCTCACGCCTGACGAGTTAGGTAAAAGCATGTTAGAAATGAGGCCCATCAAGAATGCGTGCCTCACTCCTAACACCCCCCTCTCCTGCCACCATCCAACCAAAATCCCGCCAGCCTGGCAGTCCACCTCGACTGTCTCCACTGGGTTCTCTACACCCAGCCGCTCCCCATGCCCGAAGCATCTCACAAGTACAGCAATCCGTTGATCAAACAACGATGTCTTAATAGGCAGTCCATCTATCAGAATCTAAAGCAGCCGATAGACATCCTCCAGATTCACAGTCATCTCCCCTGTCGGGAGATGGAATGTGTTGGTCCGTGAATCCCAAAGTTTGATTAGGGCCGTCAGATAGGCCTGATCCGGGACCATAGGCTCCAATCGAGCCACCTGCTTGAGCCCAAGGGCATCAAGCCATTCCCAGTAATCATTAGTCAGTGCCCCCCGTGCCTCAAAAAAAGCAGCAGGTACACGGTACCGGCTCCTAACAACCTACAAAAGAAAATAATTCAAAAAAAAATAATTAATTAAAATCATAGAAAAACAAATGTACAGAAAAACAAACTTACAGCTTTAAAAAACAAAAATAAAC
The DNA here is from genome assembly GCA_028583015.1 of Wollemia nobilis. Classification (NCBI taxonomy): domain Eukaryota; kingdom Viridiplantae; phylum Streptophyta; class Pinopsida; order Araucariales; family Araucariaceae; genus Wollemia; species Wollemia nobilis. The sequence continues at coordinate 138,949 of JAQPPZ010016900.1, read as the reverse complement.
TCTAGGGAGCACTTAAAGGTCTCGCTTAAGCTCCGCCGCTCGAACCAGTTTGTGCACTCATGATGGCAGGGAAAATTTCAGCAGCGCTTCGCTTCGCAGAATTTACCTCCTCCCAGAGCTCCAAAATCGCAAGAAAAATTTGACACAAATGAGCCCAAATTCAAGTTTTAGCCCTTAAATAGGCCTTTGAGCTGGAATTCGTCCTTGACTAGGATGAGTGCTCTAGTTAGCACTCGTCCCACCCAGGGACGAATTCTGCTGATAGAATTCGTCCCACCCTGGGACGAATTCAGGCCAAAAATTTCAAAAACATCAAAAAATGATCAAAAATGCACTAAAAACAGACACTAAATTTGCCCGATGTGAGTGTTGTTGCACTTGACATCTCGGGAATACAAAATAGACATTGGGGTCACAAATTATCATCATCCTACTCCCTAAGAAGGCTATCTTAGCTGGACCACTCCATGGGAAGACGGATTTTTGCCAATTTCAGCTCCAAATAGCGTCGCAAAAGGGTTAACACCCACCAAAAATAGGTCCAAATGTTGGAAAAATTGCACATGCTTAACGATAAACCATCTAAAGGCACCCTTGCACAAGTCATCTTGGGTCAATTGACTCGTCGCTTTTCTCACGAAGGTCATTCCCTCATCGATTCATCGCTTGAGGGGATAGTCACACTTAGTCACCAATCAACAATCACACACCCAATTAAGGAAAACGACATGCATTCAAAGAATCATTGACAAATACAATTACGCTCCTGCTTGGGGCAATAAACAAGCAACAATCAAATTGATCAAATGCTTGGAATTCGTGAATCATGAACACAAGGTTCCCCTGTGGACAAAAGGTTGCGCCCTTTGCCTAATCATGACTGATCAATGTCCAAGCTCAAGTCACACCTCACCAAAACAAGTTAATACTTGAATCAAATTCCTTAGCTCGTCAGAAGCAAGGATTCAAGAATGCATGCCCTTTCCATGCTTGGGGCATCAAAAGTTGATTAGGTTACCAAGAAACCCTAATCATTAGTGCTTTGGCTATCTATTTTTGCTCGGCGCTGTGCCATACATAGCGCATCCCAAAAAGGGGCATTTGTAGACACCAAAATAGCACCAATCCAATTATGTGACTACAAACACTGATCGCTTTGACAAACACAGCCCCCAGGGCAGCCCTCAGAGGTCAAACAGTGGTCCTAACCACTTTCATAGCAATTTTGTAAGGTCAAGAAGTAATTTGGCACATTTAGGCACTTTGCTTAGTATTCGTCTCACCCAGGGACGAATACTAACTGGGATTCATCTCACCCAGGGACGAATTCTGAAATCATCCTTGGTCAGGACGAATTCCAAGTTTAACGGGCAAAAAGAAGAATGGCACCAAGTGGCAGCCAAGGACAGTCAGTTGATGACTCCTGCTTTGCACGCGTGTGTGGGTGGGCAGATGGGCCGTTAGAGGACTGTCACAAGGGTAGTTATGAAAGCCCAAGTCATGGAGGACTCCCCTCCCTCATGGGAAGACATGACCACCACATGGCACCTATGACCAACACATGGCGCTTATGCATCCCTCTCAAAAGAGACCCCATGGGTCTATAAACTGGTGGAATTTTCTCACCCAAAAGGAGGAATTGGAGGCGATTTCAAGCAACGAAGTGTTGTCCAATTGAACACCCATTTTGCATCTTTTTGATTCACCTTCTCACATCCACTAATCTATTTCGCAAGGGAGGTTATTGGGTGGCTTTTGGAAGCGTGGATCCAACCCAAATCCAACATTTGACCACCTTACACCACCAATTTGCAGACACCACAATCCTAAGAGGTTTTGGGCCCATCCCTAGTGGATTGGCGTCGAAATCAAGTGCCAACGGTGGGAGGCCCACTTGGGCACCCCCGCATTTTCTAAGTTTTATTCTAAAGCATTCTAGATTATTGGTTCATGTTGCATATTGTGTTATTCTGTTTAGTGAACTCATAGCTTCAATTCCATAACATTTTGATCAGATTTTATCACGCCTTTTGTCGCTTTGTTGTCCTACTAACTTGCAGGTGGCGATATCGAATTCCTGAGGATGGAGGCCAAATTGGGAGAATATGACCATCTGGGTCATCCCAAAATGGCCCCAATTACCTAACCCCTCTGTTTTCAGGTGTTTTGGAGGTCTCAGGAGTCGACATTGGAGCAGTATCACTTCGGCTTTCCCAACACAGTCGAATTCGTCCCACCCAGGGACGAATAGTAGTCAGAATTTGTCCTTCCCAGGGACAAATTCTAGGTGAAGGCAGATTGGCTAACTATTTCAACGGTAGTGGCCCTCTGGTAATGTCTTCTGACCTCTATCAAATTTACAGGTGACTTAGATCCATTTTATTCACTGTATTTGACAATCTTGTGCGTGCATCTTTTGGCGATTTCATAGAACGAATTTTCCTTTTTGTCACAGGTGCTACTAATTTCTTGTTTGTTTCTTTGATTGCAGGAGGAGAAACAAGAAGTGAGGATTCATTGGCATAAGCGACGACAACATTCTGGCTCGCCCATTTCAAACGTGGGCATGCAAAAGAGGGATCAATGATCAAGATTGTAACCAAATCCATTTAACGCTCCTAGCCCCTAAAAAGGGAGGAGGCGATTTTGTAACCGTGGTTAAAGAGTTTAATAAAAGGGCTATGACTTCTCTAAATTCTTGTAACTACTTTCAATCGATTTGCCTCTTTCGTTTAATGCACTTCATGTTTTAGGACTTAAGCATTATTTTGATTTGAATGCATCGAAGTAGTTTTTCCTTTCTAAAAGCTTTCGGAATCTCATGCTTTCACTATGGGGGGAGCCCATTAAGTTTGACCCAAATCAGTGTGATATTGATAGATTGAGTCTCAGGGTCAAATTCTTCCCCCCATCTCCGCAGAAACAGGCTACGGCGGTCGAAAAACCATGGCCCTCTGATAAGGATGTGGTGGGTGTTAAGGGCATTATTTAGCCTTATTATGAAAAACCCCCTGGGAAAGGCTACTAACTCCAAGCTGCTCGAAATCCACCATTTGGATAGAGCCCACTCACGGATAGTTTCCATATCAGGCCGAGCACTGACAAATTTCCTAATAAGAGAGAGACTCTTGGAAGATCAGTGGCTCCATGACCTCACTCGGGAAAGAGACTTCAGTGCCCGTTATAGAGAAGGGCAAAGGAGTTTGGAAAGAAAATACGCCTGATGAATATCACACTCTTTTAGCAAAGGATAAAGACCAAGGAGGTGCTTTGGAAGGAGAAGAGGATGAAACCCTAACGGTTTCAGAGTGGCTCCTATCGCTATCCACCGGTTTCACCACGCCGTTTGGGTCTTTATAGAGATTCCCATCGAGTGGGACTGCGGTAGTCCCAGCAATGCCTGCAGGACCCGAGGACTTTCCTACAACACCTGCTCCTGCCATAATTGCCATCGTCGCCATCATCGCCATGAAACCCTAGATTCCTGCCATTGTCGCCATCGCCATGAGCACTATAGAATATCACATGCATGACATTTAAATATTATAGTCATGTACATTTAAATATTATAGTCACATACTAATGTCCACAATTAGTGGCATCCTATTCATCCAGAATAAATTGGGCTCGGAAGGCTCGGAAGATTTTGTTCCCCGCGAGAACTTGGGAATCTAAAGTGGAAATTAATTTTTATTTTTATTTTTATTTTTAAAGGTTAATGGATTGGTAAATTTTTGATTGGTCAAGTACTTTTTAAGAAGAGACTTAGGTTTAAACCTTGGAGACATGCTCCAAGCTTTAGCAAAGGTAGTAGTTTGTGATGAATTTTTTGAGTGCATGCCAAACCAACGATAATTGTACAAACCCCAAGTGACCGGTGGTCTCCATCTCACACCGGGTCAACAACAATGAGACGAATAAATTGTTGGGAGCAGTCCTTGTGGTTTGAACCTTGTGCTTGCTAGTTACTAAAAATAGTAGATGTAACCAACTCCTCTATGTAACAAAAAATAAAAAAATAGTTTTTTTTTTTTTCATAGGCATAGATAATACTTTACTTTTGCTTTTAGGATTGAACTTGGATATTATCATTATAAACTTTAGTTCCTTAATGAAGGTAACCAATCTTATTATAAACTCTATAACCTTTAGTTCTTCCATAAATACGAAGTCAACCAACCCCAACCTTGATCATCCAAGAAATTAAATGAGACAACCTACCCAAACCCTAGAAACCCTAGTCCTCTATGTTAGGGTTTACCTATCTCAAAATTCAATGCATAATGAATAATCACAATGAGAACTTCATACTAAGAAACTATTCCTAATAAAATATCAAATGAACGAATGAATATGAAATCAATTAAATTTGATTTACCACTTAAGGAGGGTTGCGTCCTCGTCACTTGGAGGGCATAGTCTGTACGAATCTGCAAATAAAATATTGATGATAAATTGATAATCAAATAAATCAAACCTAATCTATATTAATAATGAATTTATTAAATCACAATTGGAAACCCAACATAGCCAACTAGCTATGTTAGGGTTGTAACATGGCTCCCCTCCTCAAAAATATTTGTCCTCAAAGTTGGAAATGACTGGAAAATACTTTATGGTTCCCATGTAGCATCTTCTTCTGGTAGGTCCTGCCATTTGATGATGAATTATTTGATGTGACGAGATCGTAGCATACGTGTTCTTCTTTGTAATATTTCTTCAGGCTGGAGAGATATACGTCCTTCATCTAGTACTGGTAATTCTGACTGAGAATGTACTTTCTAGCCGATCACCTTTTTGAGATAGGAAACATGAAATACTGGATGTATGCGAAATGAGGGAGGAAGGTCTAGTTGATTTGCCACTTCTCCAATGTGACGTACTATTTTGTAAGGACCATAAAATTGTGGAGTCAAATTTTGACTAATCTTGATATTTAATGACAATTGTTTGTAAGGTTGTAAATGCAGGAACACCATATCACCTGTATTAAATTATCTTTCCGAACAGTGTATATCTTGTTATTGCTTCATACGATTTTATGCTTGGACCAAGTTATCTTTGAGAATGTTGAGAATTGACTATTGGTGTTGGAACCAATCATCTACTTGGGCAACTTTGGAATAACTTGGAACATAATCCGCTATTGTTGGTGGTTTGACTCCATACAATGATTCAAATGGAGACATCTTAATGGAATAATGGTACAAAGTGTTGTACCACCTTTCTGCCAAGGAAAGCCAATGACTCCATTGATATTGTTTATCTTGAACAAAACATCTTAGATAGGTACCCAAACATTTGTTAACTATATCAGTTTGGCCATCTATTTGTGGATGGTATGCAGATGACATATTCAACTTGGTACCACTAAGACAAAATAATTCTTTCCAAAAATTTCTAGTAAATATGGGATCACGATCACTTACAATTTTTTTTGGTATGCCATGCAATTTAAAAATTGAATCCATAAATACCTTAGCCACTTTTCTTGTTGAAAATGGATGTTGTAAAACCTGGAAGTGAGCGTATTTGGAGAGGCAATCCACTACCACAAAAAATATTGTTTTGCCCTCTGATTTAGGAAGACCTTCAATATCCCATTGATGATCTAGAATAGGTAATGGTTGAAGCAATCCTAGTGATTTGACTGTTTCACCCTTATTACGTTGACATACTTCACATTCAACCATGTACTAGTTTAACCTCTGCTTTTAATCCTTTTCAATAAAATGATTGTTTTATCCACATATAAGTTTTCAAAAAACCTAAATGTCCTGCTAATGGATAAGCATGTGATTCGTCCATAATACAAGATTTGATTATAGAATTGTGTGGAATATAAATGTGATTTTTTCTTCTTAAAATCTTGTCATTATAGGAAAAAAAATTATGCTTGGATGAACCCAACAACAATTCCTGAATTATTTGAGCAGTTTCTATATTTGAAAACCATTCTTCTTGTAACTGAGAAATCTATCAGGAACATGGACTTGAAATAGCATTAATAACCACTTCATATTCATATTTTTGTGATAATGCATATGCTATCGTATTTTCTTTCCCTTTATTATACTCAATAACAAAATCATATCCCAAAAATTTTGTTAACCACTTGTTTTGCTCTAGATAAGAAAATTATTGTTCCAAAAAGTGCTTTAGACTACTATGATCAGTTTTAATAATAAAGCAGACACTGATTAAGTAGTGTCTCCATTTCTCCACTGTGTGCATAATAGCCAACATTTCTTTCTCATATGTGGACCTTCCCAAAAATTTTACCAAAAGTTGTTTACTTTTGAATGCCAAGGGATGACCTTCCTACATTAGTACTACCCCAATACATGTTCCTGAAGCATCACATTCAATCCCGAATGGTTTGTAAAAATCTAGAGTTGCCAAAACTAGAGTAGTACACATTACTTCTTTGAGGGCCTCAATGCTTGAGTGGCTTCTTTCGACTAATGAAAAACATCCTTTATTGTAAGAGCCATGAGAAAAGCTATAATGTTTCCATAGTTATGCACAAACTTGTGATAGTAGCCTGTAAGACCCAAAAAACCATCAAGTTTCTTGATGGTTTTAGGTAAGGGCCAATCTTGGATTACCTTAATCTTATTAGGATCCACTTTAACACCTTCATGAGAAATGATATGATCCAAGTCCTCAACTTCTTGAACACCGAAGGAGCATTTAGAATGTTTGACAAATAATTTTTCCTTGTGTAGTATATGAACCTTTCCCACATGCATCAGATAATCCTTCCATGTTCTACTATATATGAGTATGCCATAAAAAAACTAGTACAAATTTGTGAAGGAGTGGACAAAACACATATTTCATGAGGCTTTGGAATGTGGATGAGGCATTAGTGATACCAACAAGCATTGACTAGGAATTCATATTGACCTTCATGAGTACGAAAAGTTGTTTTAGGGATGTCCTATTCCGTAACTCTATTTTGATGAAAACCAGAACATAAATCCAACTTTGTAAAACATTTCGCACCATGTAGTTCATCTAATAAATCATCAATGACAGGAATAGGAAATTTATCCTTGATGGTGATTTTATTAAGAGGATGAAAATTGGGACACATACGCCAAGAATTGTCTTTGCGATAGACCAAAACTACTGGTGAAGAATAAGGACTAGTGTTGTGATGGATAACGCCATGTTCTAAAATTTCTTGGATAATTTTTTCAATTTCTATTTTTTGAGGTTGGGGATATCAATAAGGATGTACATTAGGGGGAACAATTCTTGGGACAAGGTGTATGCCATGGTCATGGAATCTTTGGAGAGGTAGTCCCTTTGGTTCTTGGAAGACATCATCATAGTTAACAACAATGTTTTACAGATCTTTGGATTGAATTTCGGGCATGTCTTGTGCTTGTCATTCCATACAATTAATTTGAGAAATGAATCTTTAACTGCATTTTCTCAATATTTTATCCATGTTGTGAGAACTTACTACCCTTGATGGATGTGTTGGAATTCCTTGGATGTGAATGGTCTTTAGTATTGGTAAATAAGATAATATTGAACTATTTGGATGACATGATTGTTTTCTCCCATGATAAGAAGAAGCATATCAAGCATCTCCAGTTGGTATTTGAAAAATATAGATAATTCAAGATATTTTTGAATTTCAAAATGTCATTCTTTGTAGTACATGAGGAAAAATTATTGGGATACATGGTATCAAAAACATGATTGGAAATAGACTCAGATAGATTGAATTTATTTTGTCTCTCTCTCCCACACAACAAGAAGGGGCTTCAGTCATTTTTTGGGTAAATTAACTTTGTCCAAAAATTCATTTTAAATTTTGCTCAAATTGTGAAGCCAATGACTAAAATTTTGAAGTAGGAATCAGAGTTTAAGTGGATGGATTCCTAGAAGAAGACCTTCAAGGAGATCAAACATGCAATATCTCAAGATTTTGTGCTCATTAAATTTAGATTATTCTAAATATTTTATCCTTTATGCATTTGGAGTAGAAGGGAGCTATGTAGTTGTCCTAAATCTGAAAAGCAACCAAGATGGTGAAAGACCAATAATTTTTTTGAGTTAGATATTTTAGGACCATGAAGAAATATACAATTTCATCAAAAAGCAAGTCTATCTGGTCATGAAATCTCTAAAAAAATTAGGTATTTCATCTCTCAAAGCAATACCCTGGTGTATGTAGTACACCCATATATCTGAAATTTCATGATTCAAGGAGAACTTGGTGACAAGAGAGTCGGTTGTATGATAAAAATCTAGGAGTACGATGTGGAGATAATATCAACAAAACTAATAATAGGTAGAGGTCTATGTTAGAATTTAGCAGAATTTGCCACTCAAAACACTAATATGTCAAATCAGGTCCAAGTTGATATTGACCCTGAAATGGAAACAAGGCAGTCTTAAGATTGGATTGAATAGTTACATCACTATTTTACCTCAAGAAAATTTCCAGATTATTTGACTTCATCCCAAATATGAAGACTCAGAATGTAGACCCAAAAATATACATTGGTTAGGGACATACTCTATTGAAGAAACTTTTATGGGGTGCTATTGAGATGCCTTCCGCCAGAGAAAACTAAAGAAGTGCTAGAACAATTCCACAAGGGTTTTTAGGGGGAATTACTCCAAACAGACAACCACAAAAAATATTTTGAGAACTTGAAAGCACGAGGATACGGAAGCAAAAAGGAAAGCGAATATGCGAAATGCAAACAAAGAAACCGAACTTAGCGCTAAATCCTAGAAACTTGAAAGCGCATGAAAAGAGGGACAAGCATGAGCGAATCGAAATGAAACAAATGTGAATAAAGAAGACAGCCCTTTTTATTGATATGTTTCAAACTCGGTTACAATGCGCATCCTCCCCTTCCAAGGGCTAGGAGCGTTTAAGCGTGCGTTACTCGTTACATCCATGGGTGCCTTTCCTTCTTCCGCGTGCCCACATGTAAAATGGGCGGACCAAACATCGCCGCCACTTGCGTTGATGAGTCTGGACTCCTCGCTGCTCCTTCGATGTCCAAACCCTACATTCAAAAGAACAAGAAATGGTTAGTAGCACCTGCGGATGAAACAAAGCATGCAATCCCCAAGCCTACGATAAGTGAATGAGAAAAATGAATTAAACTATGACTAAAACAAGTCCAAATGCTATGAAAATTTGATAGAGGCATCAAGACACCACCAGGAAGGCTCTGCAAAAAGAAAAGTCAAAAAATTCCTCACCGATTTGAATTCGCTCCGGGGTGGGACGAATTCACCTACAACAAAATGCCGAAAAGGTACTGTCCCAATGTCCTACCTCGAAAGCTCCAAAAGACCTGAAAACTTGGGGTTAGCTAATTGGGGGCATTTTGGGAAGACCCAGATGGTCATATTTTCCCAATTTAGCCTCCATCAATGGGAATTTGATGATGCTACCCGTAGGTTAGTAAAAGCGAGCAAAGATAGAAATATGGTCAAAATTGTTTAAAACGAGACGAAATTCAAATGGCAACCTATCTAAACATCATAGAATTGAATGCAAAGATGAAAGAAAGCAAGTCTACCATGGAATTCCCATCGCTCCGAAAGGGGGCGATTAGGACTGTGGCAGTGTGGGAGGGGGCGCCCATGGGGCAGGCCGCCCACCGTTTGAGGCTTGATTTTGGCACCAATCCACTTGGGATGGGTCCAAAACCTCTTGTGTGGTATTGTCAACAAATTTGGTGGGATATTGTGGCCAAATGTCAGGTTTTGGGATCGAGATTCGTCCTCCCAATAGTCACCCAATGACCTCCCTTCTAAAGGAGATCAAGGATGTGAAAGGCGCAAATCCAAAAGGTGTGAGGTATGTAAATAAAATGACAGCACTTCGTTGCTCTAAAATGCTCCTTCTCTCCTATATTTTGGGGTGAGGAAACTCACCAATTTATAGACCTAGAGGTCTCTTGAAATGGGCATGCAGAGGCGCCACTTGGCAATCATGCCTTCCCAGGGGGAAGGAGATTCCTCCCTGAATTGGGACTTCATGACTGACCTTGCAGATGCCTCTAACGCTCGAAAACGCTCACCCATACTCCCATGCGATGAAGGAAGCATTGGGTGGCGGATCTGAGCTGCCATTTGTCAAGATTTGACTTTTTGCCCGTCAAACCTGCAATTCGCCCCACCCTGGAGCGAATTCAGAATTCGTCCCTGGGTGGGGCGAATCCCAGTTTGAATTCGTCCCAGGGTGGAACGGATATTGAGCAAAGTGCCTGAAGGTGCCAAATTGATCTCTGACCTTCCAAAACTATTGTGAGAGTGGTTAGGACCACTGTTTAACCTCTGGGGGCTGCCCTTGGGGCTGTGTGTGTCAAAGCGATCAGTGTTTGTAGTCACATAATCGGATTGGTGCTATTTTGGTGTCTATAGATGCCCCTTTTTGGGATGCGTTGTGCATGGCACAGCACCGAGCAAAAATAGATAACCAAAGCACTAATGATTAGGGTTTCTCAGTAACCTAACCAACTTTTGATGCCCCAAGTATGGAAAGGGCATGCATTCTTGAATCCTTGCTTCTGACGAGCGAAGGAACTCAATTCAAGTGTTAACCTTTTTTGGTGAGGTGTTACTTGATCTTGGACATTGATCGGTCATGAATAGGCAAAGGGCGCAACCTTTTGTCTGTGAGAACCTTGAGTTCATGATTCACGAAATGCCAAGTGATTTGATCAGGTTGTGATTATTGCTTGTTTACTGCCCCAAGCAGGAGCGTAATTGTCTTTGTCAATGATTCTTTGAATGCATGTCATTTTCCTTAATTGGGTGTGTATTTGTTGATTGGTGACTAAGTGTGACTACCCCCTCAAGCGACGAATCGATGAGGGAATGACCTTCATGAGAAAAGCGACGAGTCGCTTGACCCAAGATGACTTGTGCAAGGGTGCCCTTAGATGTTTTAGTGTTAAGCGTGTGCAGTTTTCTGACATTTAGACCTATTTTTGGTGGGTGTTAACCCTTTTTGCGACATGTTTTGGAGCTAAAATTGGCAGAAATCCATCCTCCCGTGGAGCGGTCCGGCTATGGTAGCCTTCTTAGGGAGTAGGATAGTGACAATTTGTAACCCCAATGTCTATTTTGGATGCCAAGAATGTCAGGCGCAAAGGCGCCTTCGTTCGGCAATGTTATTACTATTTTTGGGTGGGTTTTTGACCCTTTTGTCGACGCCGTTTAGGGATGAAATTCTCAAAAATCCGTCTTCCCGTGGAGCGGTCCGGCTATGGTAGCCTTCTTAGGGAATAGGATAGTGAGGATTTGTGACCCCGACATCTATTTTGCATGCCCGGAATGTCAAGTGCCAAAGCACTCTCATCGGGCAAGTTTATTAGCTATTTTGGTGCATTTTTGTTCAATTTTTGTTGTTTTTTGAAATTTTTGCCCTGAATTCATTCCGGGGTGGGACGAATTCTAGCTTAGTATTCATCCCAGGGTGGGACGAGCGCTAACCAGAGTGCTCATCCCAGGGAGGAACGAATATAAGCTCAAAAGGCCTATTTAAAGGCCAAAACTAGGGTTTGGGCTCATTTGCATGGTCGAATTTTCTTACGATTTGGAGCTCTGGGGAGGAGGAGGTTAATTCTGCGAAGCGAAGCGCTACCGAATTTCTCCCGACATCATGAGTGCACAAACCGGATCGAGCGGTGGAGCCGAAGCGAGACCAGTAAGTGCTCCTTAGCGTTATTGCTCTTTTGTTATGTGTTTTTAAAACTACAAGTTATTTGTTTGTTTTTCTTTGTTTATGTTGCTTTTCAAAATTAAAATTGAAACCCTAAAACTGAGCTGAACACAAACCAAGATTTAGCTTAAAACTGAGCGAAAAACGTAGTTAAAACCGAGGTACAAAAATTTTATTTTGCTTTTAACTAAAACCCTAGGATAAACGGAACGTAAAACCCTAGTTTTTTAGGTTGAGCTTGTCAATTTTAAAACGTAGGTGAAAACCCTAAGTTAAAAAATTGTTATTTTAATTTTGTTTTGTTTGTCCAAACTTTTTAAACTTAAAATAGAAAACTATTTAACCCCGGATTGAAAATATATTTTTTTTTTTCGTGTTTTTATTTTTTTTGTTAATTAATCGGTTAGAGTTTAAAAACCCTAGGGTGACAAATTAATTTTTTGAATTTTTGTTTTGTTTTTGGCTGTACAGTTTTAATGCAGTCCTGTATATACATGTTAGGGTTGTACAGTTTTTCGTTGTTTTTAATGTTTTTGTGTTGTTTTCTTTTGTAGGTTGTGAAGAGCCGGTATCGTGTATCCACTACTTTTTCTGAAGCGTGGGGGGCACTAACTGTGGCTGACTGGGAGTGGTTGATGCCCTTGGACTCAAGCAAGTGGCTCAACTGGAGCCTGTGGTCAGGGATCGGGCCTATCGATGGCCTTGATCAACCTATGGGATCCTCGGACCAACACCTTCCATCTCCCAATAAGGGAGATGACAGTGACCTTGGAGGATGTCTATCGACTTCTATGGATTTTGATAGATGGATTGCCGATCAGAATGTCATCACGTGATCAACGGACAGCTATACTGATACGATGCTTCGGGCATGGGGAGGAGCTAGGTGTGGAGAGCCCAGTGGAGAGGGCAGAGGGTGACTGCCATATTGGCGAGATTCTGGTCCGATGGTGGCTTGAGAGAGGGGTGTTGGGAGTGAGGCACGCAGTACTCATGGGCCTCATTTCCAACATGCTGCTACCTGACTCGTCAGGTGCGAGGTTCCCATGGAACCTATTGGATGTGGTCTAGCGATTGGTAGAGTGCCCGACGAGGCACCGTTGATCATGAGGTGGGGAAGACGTTGTTGGCATAGCTCTATGGTGAGTTGTACGAGGTCCGTACTAGAGGCGAAAGGGGATTAGCTGTAGCTATCTATTGCAGAGTTGGGCTTGGCAACACATAGCGGTGGAGAGGCCAGTCGGGTTACCATGGATGACTCGAATGGAGATGGAGGATAAGGATATAGGCTATGCGGCTCTATGGCAGCGGTCTGAGGAGTAGGGACAGAGTCGACGGTGGGCAGGTGTCATAGGGCACTATGTCGATGCCCTCACTCGGCTTACTCTAGGGGAGGTGTTCTGGCACCCTTATCGGGACTGTCCAGCCTAGCCGAAGGCTGGAGAGTGGCTTCGATGGGTATGTAGGGAGCGGTGGCTGATTGGGTGGCATGGGACCGAGCATGAGTTCTTCCCTTACAGTCAGGTGATGCAATAGTTTGGGGTGTGCTAGGGGTTGCCTGGTGAGCCCGTGGTCTATCGGCATTGGGGGGATGAGAGGACTCTAGATCGACCGGTCATCTCGCCACTAGGCGAGGATTCAGATGCGGTGATCGATGTCCCGGACGTGGATGACGTCGGGACTACCGTAGAGTACGACCAGTGGTGGGTACTATGGCGATGGCGGGGAGAGGGGCCACTAGGAGGCATAGAGGCGATAGTAGTGGGTGGGGGGGGTGCCAAGGCACCAGGAGATGATTGGGGAGCTCCTCAAGAGGATGCAGACATGGTGGAGGTGGAGGATGAGGATGTGGATTTTGGGGTTCTAGATCAGTCGAAGAGGCAGGACGTCATGGAGCAGTGGGAGCCAGAGCAGGCTGCTATTCCAGAGATGCCTACGCCTCATGCGGATGTGGAGGACATGAAGTCTAGGCTACGTGCTGAGATTGCATGGTTGGAGGGGTTGTTGTAGAGGCACGATGAGGAGCTAGGGGATGCTGCTAGGAGAGGGATCTCCTGTGCATGCAGCTAGCAGAGCGAGAGCATGCATTGGCTGCCTACCATCGGTAGGATGGGGGTACTGATGTTGCATGAGAGAGGGATCTCCTATGGATGCAGCTGGATAGAGGGATAGGGCTTTGGCATGGTGCGAGGAGAACTTGGTGACGTATCGCCAGTGGGAGATGGACTCGATGTGATAGCGGTTAGAGCTAGAGGCAGAGATTAGCCGCCTTGGTGGGTGGGTCCCTACGTTCAATGGAGGTGGATCATCATGCCGCTCGAGAGGGAGTGAGACTGAGCAGTCAACATCCTCTCGATGCAGGCGACTGGATGAGGGGGCGAGTAGGCGTGATGCGGGGGCTAGCAGTAGCTGCCCTGAGGGGTCTCACAGGACCCACACCACGGGGGGTAGTTCTCGTCGCACCGATCCTATGTGATCATGGTGGCCGACGCCCTAGGCTTGGGGGTTTTGAGCTTTTGGATTTTGTTGCGGGGTCACAGGACCAGTTTATTGTAGCCTGTAGGCATTTTTGATGATATATATAGATGACTTGATTTTGCTTATGCGAGTGTTGATTTGATTTTATGCATGATGAGTGATGAGTATGGATGTATGCATGTTAATTTATTTTTATGGATGCATATGTTATGATGAATGCAAATGTTTTTGATTTATATGTGATATGCAAGATGGAATGGATGAATTGAATTTGTGTTGTTTGGCGAGGGCACCATAGACTGTTTAGACCTTTGTGGTTTTTTTTTGGCGATTGCTGATGGCAATGCGGGGATGAAAGATAGCACAGTTGGTTTAGAATGTAGCTAAGGTTTTCTGAGACTCAGACGGTTTTTGACTCACTAGCCATGACTGTACTTTATCTTCCAAGACTTTTGGACAAGGTATGAATCGGACTTGTCTTTGACCAAGTTATTTCACATCCCTGTGTGTGCAATTGAGTTCATTTATGTGGTATTGGTCAGGATACCGCCAGTGCTAGATAGGCTGTCAACCAAACCTGTATTGAGGATCACCTGATTAGCTCCACTAACTCCTTTGTTGTATTTAGCCAGATTAATCTACGGTGCTATCTAGGATACCATAAGCTAGCTCATCCACATGCAAACATTGATCTGTACATGAGTTAATGTGACAGATATATCATCATGCGGGAGGTTTACCACCAGTGACCGATAGGCTATCCACCAAACCGGTACTGAGGTTTGCCTCATGACCTATCGGAATGCTGAGAGTTCCAGGGATTCAAGTTCGACTCCCTTCTTTTCTTCAATTGTATTGGGATACTTGCTCTTTTGTAGTGATAAAAATCACTGTTTATTTTATATATTCTTCTCTTGAGCAAGGGATTTGAATTTTGAGTGATGAGAATCACTATTGTATGTGCCTTTTGATGTATGCACTTTGGTGGTGATGTCAAATTTTGTGGAGTTTTGACTTTTTGCAAAATTTTATGATGTTTGCAACTTTTGAGAACTTGGGATTCTTGGGGAATTGGGTAGGGAGGATGCTTGTCCTTTTGCCAACTCTCAGCATTCTTGGGGTCATTCGCACAGGGGGATGAGCAAGATAACCGTTTCGCTTATGGTGACTTGGATTGTTGTGCAGGTTTCATCTTTCATTCACACAACTTGGGAATTTTTATGTGTTTTAATTTGTGTTGGGATGCTACGTAACAAGGTGTGATCCAAGTAGAACTCTACCTTCTTAAAATCTGTCCGACTTGGTACAGTACGTGGCTAGAAAGCTATATGACGACTGAAGGACGAAAACCCTTGATACATTAGAAGACCACTGACTCTGGTATGGTAAAAAGAAGTGAATGGCATTTATGTTTGATGGACTACTTATAAAATGGAGAAATGTGGAACAAGATGGATTGGCGGAGTAATTACAGTCTATGGTGCCTTTGACCTGTATGACCACAAATGTGCAATGTATGGATGTGATGCTTAATGCAGCTACATATTTTTGTGTTTTTGATGGATTGATTTTTGTGAATATGAAGATGAGATGTGAGAAGAGCTCTTTATTGGTGTGATGAGTTTGAGCATGCCTGGAAATGAGATGCAAATTTTTGTTATTTTTGATGATTTTACTATTTTTGAATTTTTTTATTTTTGACCAAGCGGTAATGGGTACCTTTGGGGCATTTTGAGATTGACCAAGCGATTGTAGGAATCCTTGGAGCATTTTGGGATTGACCAAGTGATTGTAGGAATCCTTGGAGCATTTTGGGATTGACCAAGCGATTGTAGGAATCCTTGGAGCATTTTGGGATATGGCTGCTTTAGATATGGAATGGTCGCAAATGACTGATGTTCAAGGGTTCTAGTTCCTTGATTCCATCAAGAGAGGCTAGCCGGTATGTCTTGGGTCCTATTTTGCTATCAATTACATATGGACCTAACCAATTTGCCATGAACTTGTCCCTTAGATGGGATGGCAAACTAGAGTTCTGTTGGTTTTCCTTCAAGACCAAATCACCAACCCAAAAGTCCCTCAGGTGAACTTTCATGTTGTATGCTTTCTTAAGTCGCTCTTGATAGATACGTAAATGCTCGAGAGCATTAACGCGTCATTCATCAAGCAACGTAAGCTGGTCTAACCGGGCCTACCGCACAGTGTCATCATCGATGAACTCTTGCATTGATATGCGTAGGGAAGGAATTTCCAACTCGAGAGGCATGACTGCCTCGGAGCCATACATGAGCGAAAATGGAGTGGCCCCAGTGGGCGTCCGAATGCTAGTGCGATAAGCCCACAGGGCAAGTGGGATTTGGATGTGCCAATCCTTATGACTATCTGTGACGGTCTTTTTAAGGATGGCAACTAGCATTTTGTTTGACGCCTCTGCTTGCCCATTTGCCTACGGATAATAGGGTGTCAAAAAACTATGCTAAATTTTGTACTTTGTGGTCAAAGCACGCACGTCTTTGTTCTTGAATGACGTCCCATTATCCGAGATTATTTTGGATGGAATACCAAAATGACATATGATGTTATGCAAAATGAACTCCACAATGCGGGGTCCTGTCGTAGAGGTAAGCGAAACTGCTTCCACCCACTTGGTGAAATACTCTGTGGCCATTATGATAAACATGTGATGACCTGACGATGCAGGGGAGATCTTTCCGATTAGATCTAAGCCCCACTATGAAAATGGCCAAGCTGACTGGATCGGCTGCAAGGCCTGGGAAGGTACATGTGTCAAATTAGCATGGTGTTGACACTTCACGCACTTCCTCACATATGCGCAACAATCTCGCTCTAAAGATGGCCAATAATAGCCCATGCGAAGAATGCGCTTTGCGATGGCCATACCACTGAAGTGGCCACCACATGTACCATCGTGCGCTTGGGCGATCGCCCAAGTGGACTCTTGTTGGTCCAAGCAACGAAGGAGGATTCCTTCATAGCTACGATGGTACAAAATGTCTCCTAACAAGACATACTTAGCCGCTTTCTGCTTGAATGCTCATTTTGTGGCATGCGTCAATCCAAGCGGGAGATTACCTAACTTGAGGTAGTCCCTTATGGGTGAATACCAATCCTGCTGATCGGAAGCCTCGACGGTATGAACAACCAATCCCTCTTGAAGTTCATCCCTAGCAATGAGCTGAGTGAGGAGAGAACTTGTAAGAATAGCGTTGTGTTGCTATTAATGGGAGTAGGGGAGAACAAGGACCCCCAGTTGGCATGTTTCAGATGATCATGGATTCGAGAGAACTTATCCGAGGATGGTTCAATCTGGATCATGTGGATTCTTGGCATCAAGTCAAAGCTTGCACGCTCCATCATGGATTGTGATAGTGTTTTGACTTGAATGGTTGTCATATCACCAGAAAGGTCTTGCGGGATTAGTGACCCCAAGGAGGCCATAGTGTCCGCAAAATGATTCGATGACCGAGGGAGTGCCTCGATGTCGTACCACTCAAGCTTCACCAGGAATTTGTCCACAAGGGCTTTATAAGCCTACAAAACTGGGCATTTGCATTGGAATACCCCTTTGACTTGGTTGACAATTAACAGTGAATCACCAAAGATGTTCAGTCGTTTGATGTTCATGGTGATTGTTGTCTGAAGACCTATGAGCAAGGCTTCATACTCTGCATTATTGTTGGTGCATGGGAAGTCTAATTTAAAGGATAGGGGCACTGGAGCCCCTTGCGGTGTGAAGAATACAATTCCCGTGCCACCACCTTGCTCACATTTAGAACCATCAAAAAATAGGGTTATGTCGGCCTATGACTCAGGCTCATCAGAATCTGGTGATTCTGAGACATGGAAGACCCCATCATCGGGTAGTTCTATGACTAGAGGCTGATCGTCTTCGAGAGGAGCCTCTGCTAGTTGATCGGCTATGACCTGTCCTTTGATGGATTTTTGTCCAATAAACTCTATGTCAAATTCCGTCAACAACATGATCCATTTCATCGTGCGACTACTATGATAAGTACGACTCATCATGTATCGCAATGGATTCTCCTTAGACACAACATACGTAGTGTTGCTCAGCATGTAGTGGCATAGCTTTTTGGTAGCAAACACCACTGCCAAGCAGAGTTTCTCGACGTATGCATAGTTAAGTTCATAACTGACCAGGGTGCGGCTAAGATAGTAAGTAGCCTATTCTTTGTGAAGTTCATTCTTCTGGGCTAGCATGGCGCCCAGTGCCACCTCAGTAGCTGAGATGTATAAGTAGAATGACACGCCTGGTCTAGGTGGTGCCAATACTGGCGATGAAGCCAAGTATCATTTGATGTCGTCAAAGGCTGACTGGCACTCGTCATCCCAGTGAAATGCTACCCCCTTGTGCAATAATTTGTTCATGGGTCGGCACTTGTCAGATAGCTGCGCTATGAAGCGCTTAATTGATGCGACCTTTCCCTGTAGACTTCTGAGCTGCTTAATGGTAGTTGGGGGAACCATTTCAAGGATTGCCTTGACTTTGTTTGGGTCCACCTCGATGCCTCGCTTTGAGACTATGAAACCCAAGAGTTTTCTAGATGTGATGCCAAAGACGCACTTCTTGGGATTCAGTCTGACTTTATGCTCCATGAGGCGATCGAGGATCTTGCTTAAGTCATCGAGATGATCTGGGCACAAAAGAGATTTGGCCAACAAATCATCCATGTAATCTTCCAAAGTTTTATGCATGTAATCATGGAAGATGTACGTCATTGCACGTTGGTAGGTGGCGCCAACATTTTTAAGGCCAAAAGGCATGACCTTATAACAAAATGTCCCCCAAGGCATTGTGAACACCATTTTTAGTTGGTCCTCGGGATTGATACGAATTTGATTGTATCCTGAGAAACCATCCATGAGGGATAGCATTTCATGACCTATTGTAGCATCTACCAATGCGTCGATGCTTGGCAAGGGGAAATCATCCTTAGGACTCACTTTGTTTAGATCTCAAAAATTAGTGCATATGCGAATCCTCCCATCAAGATTTTTGATGGGCACCATGTTGGACAGCCATGGTGGATAATCCATGCAGATGACAAACTATGCATCCAACAGCTTTTGCAATTCATCTTTGACCATCAAGGCCATTGTTGGGTGCATCTTACGTAGTTTTTGCTTAACTGGCTTGACTGTCGGATCAAGCGTTAGATTATGCATGACTAGCTATGGATCTAGCCCCGACATGTCTCTGTATGACCATGCAAAAACCTCCTTCTTCTCTTTGAGAAGGGCAATGTAGTCGGCTTGCTCTTCAGGGGATAAGCTTACCCCTAGCTTGATAATCTATGGATTCATTGGATCCAAGCCGATGTCTACGTCAGTCGTCTCCTCGATCGACATGTGGGATCCATCCTCCAACTGATGTGGAGTTGGGATCAAGTGGATATCATTTGCTGAGTTTAAATCTACGTTGGGAACCTCGGGTTCCTCTTCGGCATGAAAGATATCTTGAGTTGTCCCTAGGGTAAAATGAAGCATTTTATCGAAAGGCCAGTACTCTGATGGGGATGGAGGTGAATTGACGTGATCCCAGTCAATGGCATCTATGTCTAGATGCAAGGACCATGCTGGATCGGCCGGATTGTGGATGGGTGTGGTTAAGTCAATGGAGATCATGTTGATGAAATGATTTTGGTCTCCATTACCATGGGTGTGATGACTCGAACACTCTGGATGTTCTCTGTGCTCCGGATCTGGCTCTAGAGGTACTGGCATGAATGGATCGGCCCTATGTGCTAATAGGAGGACAGGGTCTGCCCTCGACACTGATATCACCCTAGGGTCTCGAAGTGGAAGGTGCTCTTCGTATACCTAGAGCGGCGGATCCAACACTTGATCCCACCCCATTGGGTCTACGTACCACTCGTGCCCTGGCACTATGCCCATCTATTCAAATATGTCGTTAATCTCCAAGGGGTATGGTTGCGGCCTCTACCGCATGTGATTAAGATATGTCATTTCTGTTTCATCTTCGTAATCACTATCGGAGATCCAAAAGCCCTCATTGGCTCCGACAACTATTTGAGGCATTACAGGCTCATCCTGCTCGAGCAAATTAATCTGGCCCCATTGTGGTTGTTCCACTCTCCGTGGGGGGACCTGATTCTCTTGACGTGGCACTGGCTCGCTTGGAGCCTCTAGAGGGAACATGGTCAAGAGGCTCTCTTGACAGTCATTCATGGGGATCACTTGTGAGTGATCACTATCGGATTCGAAGGGATCATATGATGTTGGTTCATATTCTGATTCATCCTCCGAAGATCCCTCTTGACACTGTTTATACCTTCCTTGAAAGTGAGTCCCCAAACTTTCGCCTCTCTCTAGCAAAGGAGAAGGGTTATTGAGGTTAACAAGGGTGGTTGTTGACCATGGGAGGTAATCTCCCAATGTATACGTTGTGTTTGGGTTGGCATAAGGATCTGATGCCAATCCACCCTTGTTGCCTATCCCTAGGCCTTGCATGTTTTCCACCAAGATGTCCAAGGGCAGGGGGTGGTTGAACCCTACTCCCGACTTGTCATAAGGCATTTGGTATCTTGGCTGGCAAAGGACACGCACTCCTTGCTCATACCTGCCTAGCCCGTATCCATGCCAATTGCATTGGCCCAGATATCTCAGAGCAAAGTTTGGGTTAGACAGATAGTTGACATCTTCTACAAAAGGCTCTTCATCTTCATCCTCTTGCATGCATGGCTCAGTACCATGATCAAGGCCCCCATACACAAAATTTGTCTGGTTTGGCGGGTAGCCTAAAGGAACAATTGTACCGATGGGGAGGCGAGGTCTCCCCATGTCTTGCATGGACTCTAGCATGGTCGTTGCTACAACATTCCGCACTAGATACTCCCCCAGGCCCGTACTGGCCATTTCAATAGTAATTGTTGGCGATTGAGAGGGAGGGAATGGAAGCTCTTCCTGAGTCCACTCCATGTTGGGTGAACTAGGAGCCTCAACTTCCATTGTGCTAGGCATCTCTTCGGTAGAGATGGTTGATACTGTTGGCAGCGCCTCTTCTAGGGGTTGAGCCTCTTCCAGGGTTTGCTTCCCTTTGTCCTTCTATTTAGCCATGATAGGTGGCATTGGTGGTGAAGGACCTGACGATGAAGATGCACCTGGCTGGGGTTTTGATGGATTTATCACCAGTGGTGCTTGCGGCATCGGACCCTGTCTAGATGGATTTAACTAAAAATCCAAGTGCATCGATGGGAGGGTCGATTGCGGCATCAGCTGCACCGCATTGCAATATTTGAAGGGTTCTAAGTCCATCGGGACTACATGTACTTCCCCTTCAAATGTATACTTCAAACACTAGATGAGCTATCGAAGGGACACACTTCATGTCCCCGATCCATGGCCGCCCTAGCAAGATGTTATAAGCCATCTCGCCTTCCAAAATATGGCACAATGTAGGTATCATCTTTTGTCCTACTTGAATGGGTAGGACAATTGTGCCAACTATCGAGCATATCGCATCATTGAATGCTCGTAGTGTATAGGTGGAAGCCATGATGTGAGAGGCTAGCAACTTCAGATGTTTCAATGCTACTGTGGTAATGATGTTACTGGACGAGCCAGTGTCTATCAACACCCTCTTATACGGGATCCCGTTGACCCATGCGATAACGTGTAGGGGTGGATCTGCCATGTCATCAGACACTGATTTAACTTCATCCTCTCGAAAGGTGATGACTGGCTCCGTGCATCGTTTGACATGTCCCACAAAATTGTTGAAGGAATTCGCTTCGTGGGGCTGCAACTCGATGGCTTTCAATATCTCCATTAGAGCTTCCCGATGGGGTGTTGATTGTTGTATAAGCTCGTATATGGAGAGCCTAGCCGACGTGGTCCTCAAACTCTGCGTGAGTTTGGTCCGAATCGTGGCCGTGGGTCTAGGCGGAGGTAGCTGCATAGGGTGCTATTGAGGTTGTGACGTCGATGGAACCTCTCTTGTGGCTGCCTCGGGGGCAACTCCTGGGTATCTCTTGTTCCTAGTCACTATGCTTATCATTCCTACATACCCTTGCATGGGGCAATTCTGTTGCACCTCATTGACTTGAAGGGGTTTTGCCTGTGCCTCATGGGCAGGCAAGGGGTCTTTGAAAACTCCCATCTGTTGGTTGTTTGGCGCTACGGGGTTGTCCACTGCCAACGTCTTATTGTCAATCAGGTCTTGTATCAATCCTTTGAACTTCCAACATGCATTCAGGTCATGTCCCCTCCGCCTGTGGAACCTACAATACAAGTCCTCCCGGTATCCCTTAGGCTTGGGAGCGTTAGGATCTATGGTTTGAATCTCTGGAAGGTTGATCAAGTTCGCCATCGACAAGCGATCAAATAGGGAGTCCCTAGACTCGTATAAGGTGTGTACTTGTCGCCTAGGGTGACGCTACTGATTTTGCTCCTGCTTCTGGTTTTCTCTTTCATAATTATTAGGAGGCACCGCTCGATAGTTAGCCTTTTGAGGTTGTATTTCTTGTGCAGGCTTAGGGACATTTATAGCAACTTGATTAACCGCAGTGGGTTTTTGTTGCGTAGTCCCTATTTTTGTGTTCTTGTTCCATTCTTTCTTCTTAGGTTTGGCAATCTCGCCATCTTGTATCTTGATCTCTTCGATAATTCTGGCTTGCACCAGAGCTTCCTCTAAGGTGGCATATTGCTGCAGCTGCAATAGCACAGAGATCGATCTCAAACAACTTCGTGAGAACATTTGTGTAAGGTCGGACATAGGAGGGAGGTAGGGTAGCTTGGAAAGCAGAGTCCTCCACCGATTCCCATAGGCCACCATGGTCTCTTCCTCATACTGCCTGAGGCTGGCCAGGTCACTTAGTGACGCCTTCTTCTTGGTGTTGAAGGCGAAGCGTTCGAGGAACGCATCCACTAACTGATCCAAGTTATTGATGTTGTGCTTCGGCAACTGAGTGAACCAATCCGAGGTAGGGCCCACGAATGTGGTTATAAATGTCCTTAGAAACAATGCATCATTGTCCTGGATGCCAAAACATTGGCTCAGGAATCTTGTCACATGCTCTTGGGCATCCTCTTCACCCTTAAATATTGCCAACTGAGGCAGCTTGAAGTGTTCGGGGTAAGGGGGTGCAGGCACTGACGGATGCACAGGATGACTACGGAGTTGGCGTAACATGGGCTTTTGGGGCCCAGAAGCTTTGGTTTCCATAGACTCCAAATGCTCTAGCAGTGCTTTGTATGCATCGAAATATTTAATCTCTTCCTCTTTAGTTTGCTCCCATTGTGGGTTGTGGGAGACTTGAGGCCTATGGGGGGGTGGCCGGATAGCAACCCCTCCGCCTTGGTAGGGCATTTCGGCCCGCTCTGCTTCTTGTTCATACTCCTCGTAAACTTCCTGAGGAGTCTCTGGGTGAGACCTATGACCCTGGGTGGGTCCCCGCGGAGGGTACCCATCGTTGTTCTGGGGAGTGGCCTCCCTCTCAGGTCTAGGGGGTCTCGGAGGCAAAACTTGATAAGGTCACGGAGACCTATCTCGCACCAAGGGATTATGCCTCTCATATGGTTCCGCTCTTTGGGTGCGAGGGGTTGGAACCCTCTCAGCTGGGTTATGAAGCAGCTCATCTGTTTGGCGCTGAATGCGCTCCTTGCTAAGGCGGTATAGATGCTCTAGCTGCTGCTGATCTTGCTCAAGCCGCGTGATCTGGGCTTGGCGGGCGGCATGTCTGGCGACTGCCAGGTCAATTTGGTCCACCATCTTGAGCCTTGGAGGCCTGGATGCCTCTCCTATGCATTTACCTCGGTCGCAATGATCCGAGATCTCAATGGGTCGCTTCCCTCTGTCGAGGTTGGCGGCATTTACCCGAGGCTCTGGCCTCAATGGGTGACCATGGTACATAGCGGGTGCGGAAGCGCATGGCTCCCATGCTATACATTGCTCTCGAGGAATGTAATGGTCTTCCTCATGCTCCCTTTCGTATGTGTGAAAGGGGTGGGCGGAGTTAGCTCGCCCTACTTGAAGAGCCCTATGCTCTGGGGTTTGTCTATTGGTTCTAACAGTGATGGGGGGCAAAGGAGGGATGCCATAGTCATGTGGCCTCTCCTCATGGACACTATGCCACTCTAGCACTTCATCGCATGGTGGCCACTCATATCGAGCTTCTAAGGGAGCTTTCTTGTCTATGTTGAGTGCCACGTGTAAGGATTCTTCCTGAAAGGGGCTGTGATGAACGGGCGTGTCCCCCAAAGGGGTGTCCCTATAATTCCACCTTGACATGGAATGATGTGGACTCTCTTGTGGGTCAGGCCACCAAGGCGGTATGACCAAGTCCTTAGGGCTGTAGCGGAGGCGACTTGTGCCCCCTTGTACACTTTTTGCAGCTTCTACCCTTGATTGGGCTTGGCTACGGGTGTACACCATGGTGTTGCTTTGCTACAAGCTAAATGGATTTTTATCTCTTTTATGATTTTTTATGCTACACTAAACAGAAAAGAGCACACACATACGCAAACAGTGATTATCTCGTTTAAAGATTGAGAGTGTGTCCTAAACCTGGTTTAGTGTGTTTTGTTTTTGTTTTTTTTTTGAAGGTTTTTGTAAAGAACGTTTAAATGCAAAATGAGGGCTCTTATGACTCCCAAAATTGGTCGCCCCTTCGATATACCATTGCCAGGCCGATATACCAACCTCTCTATATACCCGCCCTTACGTGAGGGAAACTATAGGTACGTGAGAGCTAGATGGTACGTGGAACATAGGCGGTACGAAAGGGGAATCACCCTGTTTATGACACCTACCATAGAAGACTTATCCTCGTGCGCTGGGAATCACCCCAGCTACACTCGGTCAGCTTTCATCAGGATTTACGTCTAGCAACAGTAGCGATCGGGGTTTATGAATGCAAAATTCAAGCCAAGGTGGTGATGAAATCCACCGTTGGTCTTGATCAAGGGCTGGGGTTTTACGACCAGCTCCTTGGTGTTTGATTTTCCACGTGGTGTGTGGGGTTCTTTTTATTTTGCATTAAACAAAGTAAACATGCAGCAAGACTTTTTCTATGCACGCAGAAGGAACCAGAAAAATAGAAAAACTGAAGACAAAAAATGATAGGAAAAGTGCAGAATTCTTACCTCTTCTCTGCTCGAATCTGTCGGTTCTGAGTTTCTGCCCGAAAACTTCATAGACTGGAATTCATCCTGGGGTGGAATGAATTATAGGATTGTATTCACCCTAGGGTGGGACAAATTCCAATTCGTCCCTAGGTGAGACGAATTACAGGTCTGTATTCGCCCCCTGATGGAACGAACAATAGTCAGCGTATGAAAATGTGGTACCTGCAAGCAAAAACAACCAAACTTGGATCAGATCTCTGATCTTAAAAATAGAGGACAAGGTCCCACCATGATCTCCACTGAAAGCATGAGGATACGAAAGCAAAAAGGAAAGCGAATATGCGAAATGCAAACAAAGAAACCGAACTTAGCGCTAAATCCTAGAAACTTGAAAGCGCATGAAAAGAGGGACAAGCATGAGCGAATCGAAATGAAACAAATGTGAATAAAGAAGACAGCCCTTTTATTGATATGTTTCAAACTCGGTTACAATGTGCATCCTCCCCTTCCAAGGGCTAGGAGCGTTTAAGCGTGCGTTACTCGTTACATCCATGGGTGTCTTTCCTTCTTCCGCGTGCCCACATGTAAAATGGGTGGACCAAACATCACCGCCACTTGCGTTGATGAGTCTGGACTCCTCGCTGCTCCTCCGATGTCCAAACCCTATGTTCAAAAGAACAAGAAATGATCAGTAGCACCTGCGGATGAAACAAAGCATGCAATCCCCAAGCCTACGATAAGTGAATGAGAAAAATGAATTAAACTATGACTAAAACAAGTCCAAATGCTATGAAAATTTGATAGAGGCATCAAGACACCACCAGGAAGGCTCTACAAAAATAACAGTCAGAAAATTCCTCACCGATTTGAATTCGCTCCGGGGTGGGACGAATTCACCTACAACAAAATGCCGAAAAGGTACTATCCCAATGTCCTACCTCGGAAGCTCCAAAAGACCTAAAAACTTGGGGTTAGCTAATTGGGGGCATTTTGGGAAGACCCGGATGGTCATATTTTCCCAATTTAGCCTCCATCAATGGGAATTTGATGATGCTACCTGTAGGTTAGTAAAAGCGAGCAAAGATAGAAATATGGTCAAAATTGTTTAAAACGAGACGAAATTCAAATGGCAACCTATCTAAACATCATAGAATTGAATGCAAAGATGAAAGAAAGCAAGTCTACCATGGAATTCCCATCGCTCCGAAAGGGGGCGATTAGGACTGTGGCAGTGTGGGAGGGGGCGCCCATGGGGCAGGCCGCCCATCGTTTGAGGCTTGATTTCGGCACCAATCCACTTGGGATGGGTCCAAAACCTCTTGTGTGGTATTTTCAGAAAATTTGGTGGGATATTGTGGCCAAATGTTAGGTTTTGGGATCGAGATTCGTCCTCCCAATAGTCACCCAATGACCTCCCTTCTAAAGGAGATCAAGGATGTGAAAGGCGCAAATCCAAAAGGTGTGAGGTATGTAAATAAAATGACAGCACTTCGTTGCTCTAAAATGCTCCTTCTCTCTATCTTTTGGGGTGAGGAAACTCACCAATTTATAGACCTGGAGGTCTCTTGAAATGGGCATGCAGAGGCGCCACTTGGCAATCATGCCTTCCCATGGGGAAGGAGATTCCTCCCTGAATTGGGACTTCATGACTGACCTTGCAGATGCCTCTAACGCTCGAAAATGCTCACCCATACTCCCATGCGATGAAGGAAGCGTTGGGTGGCGGATCTGAGCTGCCATTTGTCAAGATTTGACTTTTTGCCCGTCAAACCTGCAATTCGCCCCACCCTGGAGCGAATTCAGAATTCATCCCTGGGTGGGGCGAATCCCAGTTTGAATTCATCCCAGGGTGGAACGGATATTGAGCAAAGTTCTTGAAGGTGCCAAATTGATCTCTGACCTTCCAAAACTATTGTGAGAGTGGTTAGGACCACTGTTTGACCTCTGGGGGCTGCCCTTGGGGTTGTGTGTGTCAAAGCGATCAGTGTTTGCAGTCACATAATCGGATTGGTGTTGTTTTGGTGTCTACAGAACTGAATATATTGGTTGATCATTTTTGCTAATGCATTCAAATGGGCCAGAGCCTATGAAAATTTTCAAAGATTTATAGGTAGAGGCAAACACCCACCAATGTTGTTACAACCAATAACATTGGAAGAATATTTTCAGTAGTGGAGATTAGATTTTATTAGCATAATCAACCCAAATTCATCCTTTGAGGATAAGTACATCCTAACAATAATAGACTACTTCACAAAGTGGACTGAGGTAGAAGCATGCTGATCAAGATACTATAATTGAATTCATGGAAATATTAATCACTACATTCAGGGTTCTAGTGACCATTGTATCAGACAATGCTAGGTCCTTCATAGGTCTTAAAACAACTGATTTTGTAAGTAAATATGGGATATATTGGAAAACCTCATCGAATTACTAACCTTAGGGGAACGGTTTCATAGAATATACCAATAATAATTTACTAAGAATCATTAGGAGGAGCATTCAAGATAATCCCATAAGCTAGCATTTATTGTTGGATCAAGAGTTTTGGGTTGATCATATCATAGTAAAGAGGGTCCTGAAAACTTCTTCATATTCTGTAGTGTACGACAAATATGTGTTACCAATCAACATGGATATTTTGAACGATAATTCATTAAATAAAACCATCCAGATGATCTATACTCATTATAAAAAAGGATGGTCAAGCTAGTCCAATTTAAATAATAATGTGAATAGGCATATAGTAATTTGAAGAGGCCACCTTCAGATAACTATCAAATTCTAGTTTGATAGAAAAGCCACATCAAGAACATTTGAAGAGGGCGACCTGGTACTTAAATGAGATGTAAACGGAGTGAAACCTAGAGCACATGAAAATTTTGGTTCTATGTGGTCTACACCATACATCATCGACTAGAATAAGGATCTAATTTCCTTTGAATTGAAAGACCTGGACGGTAATATACTACCAATTCCAGTAAATGGCCAACATCTAAAGCATTATGCTTAGAAAAAATGGCACACATTTTGTACATATGTAAATATCACACATGTACTTTCCTTGTAAATAGAATTTTTATCTTGAAAAAGTGGTTGAGGTGGAAAAATATTCCTTACCTCAAAATCTAGCAGTAGCTCATATCTGAAGACCGACCCCACACAAGGTAGTCGAATCACCCTCTAAGTCTAACATGAATCCTCTAGCCAAATATGCAAATCAAGAAAGAATTAAAAAGAGTGTTCAATTCCAAAAATCTTCGAAACCAATAATGCCACAATAAATCAAATACTAGAGAAATAAAAGGAGCAAAAAAAAAGAGACAAGGGCTGCAATGGAAAGCACTAATATGTGAAGCCACAATTGCAGGGGTAGAAGTTGAAAGGGCACAAATATCTAGACCTAAGGTCAAACCGGTACAATCCTTATGGATGGAAGAACTAGAGCTAGGAGTGCAAGACATAGGTATGTCTCTTGAACTACATATTATGTTGAGTCCTTCACCCCTATAAGTCCTTACCTCCCCTCATCTCTAACTTTGGACCCCTTCAGATGATCCTTGTAATCAATAAAATTGAAGTAGAATATAACCCTTCTCTCAATTCACCCACCATTTTACAAGCCTTACCCACTCCACCAACCATCTCACCACTCATTGTGTCTACTCTACTATCTCAAAGAGTACACCCTCCAAGATTCACCAACACAAGATCATACATTCTTCACTCCACTCACATCCAAAATAGGGTATGTTTTATGGGGAAGTACCCCCTCTATAATGTCTACACTATCCTATATCCTCACCCCATTGCCTACCTTCTTTGTCACTTTGGTCCTCCTAGTTGCTACCCAGGAACCATTACCATAAATATTTTCTACTATTAAGTTGGTAGAGGAGAACCAGTGGTGCTAGAGGATGAGTTTAAGAGGACACAAGAAGAAAAGGATCAATAGAGCACAACACTAGATAATATGAAGAGCAAATTAGAAGAACAGGAGGAAGCGTTATCCATCGCTACAAATGAGTTACATTAGGAAAGGGATAAACCATGTATCCTAGAAAATACTAAAATATCCTGACAAGTTCCTTACTATCAAAGCGTAGTCCAACAATTATGTAGAAGATTAGAGATTTATGGAACAATTATGAAAAACTCACCCAACTATCTAAGATACATTTGAGAAACCAGAGTGATATTGACTCATTATTCGAGCCTTTGGATGTTGAGAAATTTTTTGCACTATAGGTTGTCTCATATGATGTCAAAAGTAGAGCACCTGGATGAGAAGTAAAGTGACCTTATTTATTACTATTTTGGCATACTAAATGAAGTCATATTATAACTAAAATAAATTCTAGACCTTCCTCTAGGTATCTACAAAAATATGTGCCAAAAACTCCACACAGGTGAGTCATCTAAGGTTGTTTCACAACATGGAGAATCGTCAGCAACAACTGCATAAAGAGAGCTTCCACAAGAAGTAGGATCACAACAACATACATCACCAGGTACTAATTAGAAAAATACATGTATTATACTATATCTGTATTTTTTATACAATTTTATAATAACATCTTGTTAAGAATAATAAATTTGAAGCCCAATGGAACAAGTGTAAAGAAATATTGAAGTGGAGGTGTAAAATCTATGTCTGGCATAACAAAAAAGAAGGTAGAAGTAATAAATTATCATCAGATCATCGGTACTAGAGACCAAATACATGTTTCATGACCCTCCCATGGCTAACTTTGGTTGCTGAGTAGGTTTCATGTTTTGCTAGTGCTTCTTCTAATAATATGATGGACTTTTTATTTGTTTAGAATATAAATATATAGTTTTGTTCGATTATGTGATGGATTGATTGAACATCTTTTCATGTTTAAGTTCTTGCAAACCTATTTTTTATGAAAGAATAATATGTTGCTAATGGAACATCACTTTTTCAAGAAAAGAGTTGTTATATGTGGTAGAAAGACTTGGTCACCAAGAAAAGGGAATGTCCAAGGGAAATGATGTGATGGGTTATTTGACAAAGAAATTGAAAGCAACATGAATAATTGCTTCTTTCATGGAGTTGCATAACATGACTTGCATAAAAGAAACCATTTATATTGATATTTAGTTTAAGAAAATGCTTATCTCTAAATGATTTCTTTGGTTGAAAGTGATATGTGACTTTGGATAGTTTTTTGATGAATTATCATTCTAAGGAAAGGAAGCATGTGTATTTTATTAAAATGAGATAATAAATACATTCTAGAGTAAAGTAAGGAAAAGGAAGATTTTTTTTTTTAGAGATAAAAATAATTGTGAATAATTATGATTTTCCATGTTCCATGAAAAAAAAAGTGCTTTACTCCTTGAGGTATTAACCATTGATTGTTTAACCCATGGCTATATTTTCATCAACATTATAGTGTGAACTTAAATCCATTGAAGCAAAATTCAGGATGGTGGTTAGGTGTGTAATCATGAGAAGTGTGAGTTATTTTTTCTCTTGAATTTTGGTTTTAATGTATTTTGGTTAATGGCCATAGATATGGATTAAAATTGGAGAACGTGTTGAGTAAGGAATGAGGATTCCTTCAAAGTGGAAAAAATTTGTTTTTATGTTATTTTCTTTCGGAAGGAAGACGATCTAGAAAAGAAAAGAAGTGTAGTGAAGGAAATGAAAATGTAGGGAAGGAAGATCGACGACGGACAACAAGCATTAGGTAGATTTCCTTGAAGAGAAAATAGATGATCCTTTAATGCTATGTAAAAATGTTGTGGGACTTATGCTTGGTTCACATGAACACAAACACAGTAATTGATAAATCTATTGCTTTCTATTTATACTATGATTTTCATACTATTGTGCAATATATTTTTAAGCTATGAATTTTGGTTTTGAGAGGATATACTTGAGGGAACATTATAAATTTGTTAGTAAACTTGATGTGAGATGATGGATTTTTTCCCATGCAAGCTTGAAGCTTCATCATGTAAATTAGACTGGATATGTATGGTGTTTTAGTACAAACTTCACTGTAGTGTTCTATGAGCTTTTGATTTCAGAGTTTAGTCAAACTTCAGATATAAATGAAACACTAGATTTAAAGATAGGAAGTGAAGGACCACATCTAGTTTTGTAGTTGGGTGTTGGTTGTTTTTTTGGGAATTTTATACTTAATTTAGAATGAGGATTGATCATAGGATTGTTGTAAATTTAATTCTTTGTTATTTTCTGAATTGAGAGGTTATATGTGTGGTGATTGGATGAAGGGAGAATGAAGTTGTGTAATCCATTTATATTTGAAATGGCATCGAGAGCAACTGAAAAGAAAAAAAGTTTGTTTATAAGGATTTACTTGCTCTTCTTTTTACGATATGAAAGGAAAAATATGTTTTCTTGTATGTTTTCTGAATGAATATTTCATTAGAATAAGTATGGTGTGTTTCAGTCCTATTTATTTTATGTGTAGTGTTTACGTAAATGAATTTTTAAAGTAAACTTGAGATCGTGGAGCCGTATCTGATCCTAAGGAATGGAGATTTCCCTTTCAGCAACCAAGGACATCTCCACTCTAGCAATCTAAAGTTCATATAGTTATTGTAAAAGCCTCTACTAGAGAATAGTGGGAGTTTGACTCCTCATGAAGTGTACTCACAGATAATTTATTTGATAATTGGTTTTTTACATTGAAAATAAACAAACTATGCTAAGGGTGTATAAAAACTTGAAAGCTTATAATTAATTTCTTGTGTATACCACTTTTGTAAAGTCTATGAACAAAGGTTATTTAGAATATTTTTAGATGCAATGTAAGTAGGATAATTTTTATGTTGTATATGGAATATTTGTTATGCAATATCGAAGTCATTTATGTTCTTTGTTTTTCTTTCTGATGTAAAATCGTATGGGAATTACATAATTTTATGGTGTCAATAGTATATGAAATTTCTCTTGAGTAGAAATGTTGTTGTGCATTGGTTTTATTTTAAATAAAGAATGAGTTTTTAATAGACAAACGAAAGTGTATTCATGTTGTAAAGGAGCTCGAATATTTATGCGTAACCTTTGAATGTGTGAGTTTGTAATCAAGCGAACGTCTAGAATAAATTTGAACTCACATACATTATTTCGAGGTCTGGCGGTAAGCCTTCGGATTAGCTGAGTTTTTCAAGATAGGAAAATAAACTAGGAATGATAGGGAAACTACCTTGAGTCTTACAGAAGAACATAGGTTACCCTCAAGAGTTGGGTGTATGAATGGCTGTGTAGAGTTCAAATGGTAGAGCCACACAGGTCCAAATTATTTGATGCGAGACTAGATTTATATCTACATTGTATATGTGACTTTAAGTTGCAACCATGATTTAGGTAAAGGAAAATGAGTTTGAGTCTTTAGGAAGTCGATAATTTTGAAAGAAACAAGTGCATCATGTCCAATATTTCTTTTTAGCTAAAATAGGAATGGACGAATATCGTCAAGTAGACTGAGCCCTTGATAGAAAGAGGGATTATTTGCCAATGGGTGCATAGTGCAACTTCAAAGATTGACCTTTGAGGTAGCAAGGATTTGCACAATCCTTCTCAATGGATAGAGAGGGAGTCACCTACACTAAGAGAATTTTGTAGTGCAAGGAGTTAAAATATTCCTTTCGAAATGTGGTAAAAGGAACCTCCTATATCTAAATACTTTGGTAGAGATATGGTTTAGTAGTAGCACCTTTTTAGAAGAAATAAATGGGAGGGTTGTAGTCTTTAGGTAAGATTTAAGAAATTTTGAACTAGCTTAAGGATTAATTTTGTATTTGTAGTGCAGATATGGTTAAGGAATCAATAATTTAGAGGGATTTGTAACGATACATGGATGGAAAATGACTCAAAGCTATTGGAAAAAAATTGAGAGTGACTTTTAGGGGTGTTATATTTGGTATCAGAGTGTGGTTCATAAAGCAAAACGACTCATTAAGAAAAATTATTTGAGAATGTTTTTTTTTAGGCTTACTTATTTAGGAGCCTACGTTGTTTGTTTGATATTTTAATTAAAAATGTAAAAATTCAACTGTTTATCTTAGAAGATAGATGATAGGTGAAGGATATCAAAAAGGAATTGGAAATTGAATTCTACTACTTATTTTGTGTGTGGTTAGGTAATAATGCCACAAAAAATAATAGGAAATGTTGTTCCATCAACAAGGATAACTTGAACTGACAATTAATGCAATAAAGTATTCTATGGACTTGTAACAGTCATAGGCAATCCTCCTTGCATTCGTAGAGTGATTGAAAGCGAGTAACGTGGACGATACCCTTCTTCCACCCTTAGAGCAAAATGATGAAGAACAAAAGCCACAAATGATTTCATCTGTATGAAGGCCATATCTTTGTCGAGGCACATCTGAGGTCCCGCATTGAATACCGAAAACTTGAATGCGTTTTCCACCTCTAAGCACCCGTCCTTGAACCATCTCTCTGGTCTAAACTCCATGCAATCCTTACCCCAAATGCTGTCCATTATGCCCATGGAATAAATACTGTAAACCATAAAAGACCCTTTCATTCAATGTTTGTAGAATTTCACTGTGTATGACTTCCTCCACCCGTGGATGACAAGAAAGCAACCAGGAAAACCACATGAGAGCACTCGACATGGTGCCTCTACCCGCTAACATGATGTTGACCACCATATCCTTCACGAACAATTTCGCACCGTTCTGCATCGGTGTTTGTTCGTAACCCATGACAGCCGAACAAGTGTCTATAGTATGCTATATTTTTGATAAAATTATTAGCGTCTATTAGACCTACATTTGGGTTAATTCCCTAATGTTTTGAAGATAATGGTAATATAATGATCTAACTCCTATTTCACTTTATATGCATTTTTTAATTAAATGAAGTTTTCTAACTTCAAGATTCTATAGTTGAATTCCTTAGTTCCTTTAATTTGTATGAGAGACTAGTGTAAGCAATAATTTCTAACTGATGGGGGACCGAAAAATCATGCACACACACTCACGCAATTTCAAAATTTTCTCTTGCATTAATCTGAAAAACACATACAAACAGCCCGTAGGCTTACAATGACCAGCGCTCGGCTTGGTCTACGCACTTCCACACTCTGCGTGCATTTCCCGATCCACCACCCCAAAAAATACAACAAACTAGGTTTTTTATAGAGGCCCCCGACCCTCTAAAGCATCAACTCCTGCCTAAAAGGATTCACCATCCCGATTAATTACATTCAAAAAAATTGGGACACCAACCCGAATAAAGACCCGCACTTTGCACGGCCCTGTCACTGATGATCCCTGTCAGATTCTCTGCGTGACCCATCCTCTTTGTCTCCCGCGCTCCTGGGTAATCCCCCCGCTTTAACTTTAGCTTCTGCCACATGTCGTCTTTGAACGGTCCCCGAAAATGTCGTTCCCGCCAACTCTTTCTCCTCCCACGCCTTTTTCTCTCTCCGTCGCGATATCACGACATGTCGCGATATCGCGACGTTCTGGCCACCCTGCGCTCTTTGCCCATTTTGGTCACGATATCATGACATGTCGCGATATCATGACCTTTTTGCCTCCACGCTTGCTTTTCAAATTTTTGCCGCGATATCACGACGTCGCGATATCATGACCGTTCTGTCGCCTCGCCTCATCCTTCAAAAGACGTCGCTATTTTGCGATGTCGCGAAATCACAACGTCACGATTTCGCTACTGCATTCTCTCTCTGGTTCAACTTTTGCCTCCGCCTTTGCCTTCACTTCCTTGCCAACTCCCGTCGAGTCTTTACTCCGACGTCGTGATTTCACGATGTCGCGAAATCGTGCTGTCACGATTTCGCTACCATTCTGCACTTTAGCCTCTTTGTTGCTCCGTTGTCGCAATTTCGTGACATGTCACAAAATTGTGACCTTTCCACTGCCTTCGCCTCGCCATTGCTCTGCTATCACGATTATGTGACATGTCATGATTTCGTGACATGTCGTGATTTCGTGACATGTCGCGAAATCGTGACATTTTTCCAACTACGCCTCCTCTTCCGCTGCGACGTCGCGATTTCGCGACATCGTGAAATCACGTCGCGATTTCGCTACACTTTTCGGATTTTGCCTTAGCAAAATTTTTCTTGCTTTCTTCCTCTTCTTCCCGAGCCGACTCTTCAGGAGTGGCTCTCCCGCAACTTGATGCTTCTACTACTGGTGCTGTCGGATGCTCCTGCATCACTAAATTTGTTAATCAATGTTATGAAGAGCTTCTTTCAATTCTCTAAATTTTAATGGTTTAATTTTCTTAATTTCAATAGATTTATATTTTGATGTAGTATTCCTTATATCTCCCTAAAATGAATTTTTAGAAAATAGTAATATTTACAAAAAAAAATTAATTATCCAAGGTAGAAACCCTTATATCTCCTAATTTGATTATTTGCAAATATTATGATGTTAGAATTTCAAGCAATATAATTTGAAAAATCTCTTAATATAAACTTCTCCCTTTAATTGGCTTTCTAAACAATAATAATCTAAGGTTTTAGCTCCTTATTTCTCCTATTAATTAATTAACCAACCTTAGAAAATAGATTACCTTATATCTCCTTTGTATTATAGAAAGCAACTAATAAAGTAATGCACTTATACCTCTTAATAATGCACTTATACCTCTTAATAATACATTGCATAATGTTAAAATTAGGCTTTTGACCATGCTTTCAAAATTTTGAGCATTATGTCTTCACAATCCATAAGGTATGCTACTTAACATTAATCGAATTGTGTTCTCAGTTCACATAGGTTGTAATCATCTCCCTGTTAATTTTGATTGACCTGAATACATTATCTTTCCTTCTCTTTGGATAAAGGTATTAATATGACTTTACCTCTCTATAAAATATATGCCAAATGGCATATACGTTATTTTTGAGCTTGTAACTCCTTACTAGGTGGTGTTGGTAGGTGACACATCTTGGATGATATAAATATTGATAACATAGGTGTTTCTATAGCATAAGCATTGGTTAATTGATTACTGATCACTATCATCTCGAATAGAGAATTACTCGAGTATTCAATTCCTTGTGTAGACGTTGTATTTCAGATATGTTACACAAAATTTGCAAGCACTATTTTTGTCCTTCTCCTTTGTGCCAAGTGGCACAAGATTCCTTCACTTAGGGTGGCAAGTATAAGATCTTCCCTTGCATGTAAATTACACTCTTCAACTCCCTTATACCTTAACACTTATTTCCAATAATTGCAAGTTGTATTGCTTAGATTTCTCCAGAAAATAGTGGCACTCTCCAGTGATGGTGGTTCTACTCTTTAATAATGGTGTCTTGCTTTAATGATGGTAGATTAGGGTGCTTCAATACTGGTTTTTTATCCAATATTCTAATGTTGTTCACTTGGGTAATGCACCTCAACCTTTATGTTTCTCTATGCACTATACTCCTTTAGCTAGTGATGTATTATACTATCTTGCTGATGTCATTATTCTACTCAACTTGGTATTTTTGTTTTTATAGGTTCTTCTTGCACCTTGATTGATGCTTGCTTGAGACCTATGGTGTTAAACCCAATGTATTTGAACACCTTAATGACTATGATGATGAGATCTTAGTTGGATTTCTACCTCCACTCCAAATTTTTCTCTTTAAACCGAAGATATGACCACTTGAAGACTATAATATACCCACTATTTTTGAGTGTTTAGAACACTCAACTTTTATCCTCTTTCTTTACATTGGAGAGGAAAAGTATGGTGTAATTATGTAAACCAATTGTTACTATAATAATTAATATAGACTATCTTAATTTGCACCTTCTTCAAGTCTCCTTTTGAAGCTTTCTAACTTCTTTCATTTGGTGGCTTCTTGCTCTACTCCTTGGTAGTTTCTTTACACCAAGATATGTTGCAGGTTTCCTGCACTCAATAGTATCTTTTGATACTTTACTTTTGCTTCATTTTGTGCACTTAATATTCCTCCTAAAATTAATACTAAATGCACTTTTAATAACTCTTAAGAATAACTATTATGAAGCACTATTAATTTCACCTTATTACTCCTTTAAATGAACTCTTAAAAATACCTTAAATCATGCACTATAATCTATGCAACTTTCACTTAAGAGTAATGTCTTATTTGCTTCCAAATAGATAATAGGAAGTTGATATTTTTATTTCTTTCAAAATATATCTAACTCCTATATTTTATGTGCATGTATGATCCTTGTAGAAATTAACTTTTGCACTACCTTGAAGACTTAAACTTGAAACTCACTCCCTTGCAACTTTAACCTCTAATATGGTGCTTAATGAAACTTAATAATGAACCAAATAACTAATGTTCAACTAATGAACCTTTTGCACCAATGTTTCTTACCTTAATGACCTCTGTAGATGATGTAGATCTTGGTGATTAGATTCACCAAATTAGATGAAAGCATAGCTCTTCCTTACTATCTAAAATCATAGTTATATTATATGAAATTTTAGTTCTTCCTTACTATATGAAATAACTATATAACTCACCAAATTTGCATCTTTGAAAATTTTGTAATTTACTACCTGGAAATGTAGTTTGGTGGTTTTGATTATCCTTCACGAAGCTCCCTTGACTTTTGTAAATAAGTAACTAGTAATACTACCCTAATTGTTGTTTTCTTCCTATCTGCAAATCTAAAGTTTTTTAGATTGCAAAGTAGTCAATTTCTCTTTTTGAAGTGTTGATCTTGAATCTCACAAATTTGGTACGAAACTCCTACAAATTGTAGCTCACATTTTCCTTCAAGAAACCTTTATTATTTTGCTGTAAAACCAACAATATCCTTTCTTCGAATGCACCTTATAACCTCTAATGATAATATCCAAATCTCTAAGATTTGGTGGCTTCTTCTAACTCCTTTTTTCCTCTTTATTATTGTCGAATTTTAACTTCAATATTGGCCTATCTAGTGGCAGTCTTCACTATTCTCCTCCAAAATTTGGTAAACTCCTTACCAAATCCTTATCCTTTTGGACTTGTCGAATTGTGATAATTATCCTAAATGTTATTTATTAGGAACTTCTCCTTGAGTTATCCTCAAATATTCTCCAATGGGGCTTTCCTAGCCTTCTTCTATCTCCTTCCATGAGACCTCTTCTTTAGGGTATTCAATCTTCACAACTTCTTAAGTCTTCTCAATGAGATATTTTCTTCAATATTTAACTATGGAAGATCTGTAATGAGATATCCTCACAAATATCTAAAATATA
Organism: Wollemia nobilis; assembly: GCA_028583015.1. NCBI lineage: Eukaryota > Viridiplantae > Streptophyta > Pinopsida > Araucariales > Araucariaceae > Wollemia > Wollemia nobilis. The sequence continues at coordinate 100,385 of JAQPPZ010016900.1, read as the reverse complement.
CTACTGCTAAAATTTGGATTAGGACCTTTTCTAGTCCTTATCTATATCTAATTTTACAAAATTAGAAGTTATTCAATGGGACCTCTTGTGGATCGCTTTAGCTTCTTTATTAATTTTCTCCTCCTCCTTCAACCTTCAATCTGCAATCTTCAGTATTCAATGGAGATCACCAACCTCCAATCTTCTCCTAGAATATTTTTTAGAGTCTCTTCTTCCTCCAATATACAATAAGTCTTCTCTAGCCTTCTCTCTCTTCTGTAATATATAGGTTTGCAATTTTTCAATGGGACCTTTTCTTTAAGACCTCCAAGTTTTCAATCTACAACTTTTTGCTTTAGGTACTGGATTGATTCCAAAGAAGATATTCTTCCTGGATATTTATAGGAAGCTTCCCAAATTTATTTGAGTCTCATTTTTTGTAACAAATATCAGAATCTACAATTGAAGAAACTTTAAATCTTGAGATAATGAATCTCTACTAGTTGATTTTTCAATCTAATGGAATCAATGTTGAGTCAACTCTATGGAAAGACTCCAACTAAATGTATTTTTAGAAATTCTAAAAATGAGATTTTTGATCTCCTCTCAATCTCTCTTGTGACTCTTCCTATTTTCTATCGATCTACCGTGTGCTTTGATATCATTGTTAGATTTTGATAATTTATACTAAAGAAAATGCAACCACAATATGTATAATGAGAAAGCTATGATAACTATATGATAATAGCACTATAATATGTAGGGAAACTATAAGATAAAATTCTACTATAACTCAAAAATATACCATTAATGAATGCTTATAAAAAATAGTGTAATGTATTATAATAGAGGACATGAACACTCCATAATTTTAATGAAAGAACTATATTGCACACTAACTACAAATCACTATAGTAACTCTCTCTATGTATCATCTCTCTTTCACTCTCTATATTTTTTTAATTATTTCTATACCTCAAGGTATATATAGGAGGATATGTACCTTCGCATTTTCTCTACCCATGACTGTTCATATACATATCCTATAATTCATGTGCATGTGGACTAAATGCACATTTAAATCATTGTATATTCTATCACTTGTTCATTTATTACTTTGCTTGAATTAACTACTCAAACCTTAATATATAATTAACTTCTAATCGAATAATGTACCCAAGGTGGTACATTGACATGTACCAAATTATATAATATACTCTAACAATGGAAACAAATTATGGATTCCTTTTTTTGATCATCATTATTGATTTAGAACTTAAAGAATAATTTATTGAATATTTTAATGCTATGTAGAAGGGACAAAGGAAACTCTACTAGCTTACACAAAATATTATGATATTGAATACAGAATAAGATGGATGAAGTTTATGATTTATTGCATGAATAACATGGACTAAAAAATCAGCAATAAATGATTGAATCCATAATATTATCAAGCCTAGAAAGTATGAAGACAATAAACCACAAATGATAGAGAAAACATGTACATCCAATGGTTGAATAAAAATTTGCAATTGTAATGTAAAAAACTGTAATTGTAATGTAAAACTACAATTGTAGAAGAGCTCAAACACATCAACTCTATGGAAAATATGACATAAATATGACATTAGTTTTTCTCTTCAATTTTATTTTGAAATCTCTATTACGATAAAGAAGATAAGAAAAGGTATAAAATACTTAAAATTCCAATGCATAGAAAAGCTTAGAATATCTTTAAAATATCAACTAGTTATGAGCAACATGCAAAATGATTTATTGGATATGATACAAAAATAATGCATGTGCATGTGCGTGTGCATGTACATAGGATAATTTAGGATAATTATTGGGAGTAAGTTATGCACTACAACTCCCACTATGACTAGTCAACTAACTTTTTTCTTAATTTTAGGAGTGATCAAGGGAACATATTTTGGATTTAAACAATGAATAAGTCCTAAGATATGACCTCCCAATATTTGAGGAATATTTAATTAATTAAATATTAATTAAATATTCATTTAAGAAAAGGTGCAAAAAATATAGAAAACTATCCCCTAAATTGTAGGATATGGCTCCACAAAGCTTGGAATGCTCCAAAAAAATATGGTGTTAATGTCTAGAAATTAAAATTTCTTCATTTTCCATATTTATTTCAATGGATCTAACACCAATCAGGGTCCTCAAATTCTGAAAATTTTCTTTGTCCAATACCTTGGTAAAAATATCTACAAGTTGATTTTTTTTATTTCTAAAACTTAAAAGCAATGAACCCATCTTGGACCAATTCATGAATGAAGTGATGCTAAATATCAATGTGCTTAATCCATTTGTGAAATACCAAATTCTTAGTCATGGATATGGTGGAGGTGTTGTCACAATAAACATTTACGCAGGAAGAGCAATCTCCATTTCAAACTCTTTATTGAGTCTAGCCATTCAAATAACTTTAGTGCAAGTGGAAGAGGAAGTCATGCACTATGCTTAAATAGTAGATAAAGCATTTGTTTACTATTTTTTTGCTCTAAGAAATCAAGTTGCCTATAAAGAAGAAGGTATATCCAAAAGTGCTTCTTCTATCATTAAGACATCCTATAGAATCTATATATGTATAGGCCACTAGATCATAAGAGTCAGTAGAAAAATAGTATAAACCAAAAGACTTAGTACCACTCACATACCTAAATGTTCTCTTAGCTATCTTAAAATTAGACTCATGAGGAGAGTGCATGTATCTTACTACCAAGCTAAATGAAAATATGATATCCAGTCTAGTAGTGGTAAGATACATCAATCTACCAACTAGTGATCTGTATAGTTTTACATCCACAAAAGGAGTATAAACCTCCTTCATTAACTTGCATCTCACAACTACAGGAGTGCTAACTAGCCTGTAATCACTCATAGAAATCTTACAAAAATATCAACATATTTGGATTGAATAATGAAAATACCTTCTATTGATTGTATGATTTGCATGCCAAGAAATTAATGCATAGTGCCCAAATCGATCATCTCAAAATCATTCATCATGACCCTTTTAAACTATTTCAACAAATTGGTGGAGCTAGCTAACCAAGAAGAATATGTCATCAACGTATAAATAAATGACAATAAAATTTGATCCATATACCTTTTTATAAAGTGTATATTCAGTTCAACATCATTCATCACCATTCTCATGCAAGTAATTGTCAATTCTAGAGTACCAAGCTCTAGGTGCTTACTTAAGCCCATAAAGATGTTTCTTTAATTTGTACAATTTGTATTCACTATTATTTTATTTCATTTAATGATTTTCATTTTTTAAATATTGCTCTTTAGTGTGATTATCCTTACCATAATAATTGCAATGCTTATGGGCTATATCATAGCTTTTATCATTACCTCTTCCACATCCTCTACCATGGATTCCCCCATGGCCTCTTGAAGAAGATCATCCTAAAGTGGTAGATGAAGAATTTTTTGTATGGGTTTGTTGTTCATTCAATTTTAACTTGCCTTGAAATGCCTGATCAAGGACTTATTCTCTATATCTCATCCTATGATCATATGTTTGAAATTTATTCCAAGGACTTGCTACCAAGTAATGCAGCAAGAGTTATTTTTGCTAAATCTCTAGATTATTAAATAGCTATGGTAATTGGATTAAATTTCTTAGCAAGGCTTATCAACACCTTCTCAACTATTCTTGTATCATCAAGAATATGTCTAAGTGAATAAATAGAATTTAAAACATTTTGAACTCTAGTGATAAAAATCTCAATGCATTTACTTTTACTCATACGTAAGGATTCAAATTCCCTCCTTAAGATTTGAAGTTTAAATATTCTCACCTTAGAAGATTCTTTATAGGTACTTTATAGTGTATCTCATGCAACTTTAGATTGTGAACATTCAACATTCTTGGGAAATATAGAAACATCTATCCCACTTTGAATTGTAAAAGGATATTTTGCATCCTTCTTCCTATTCTCCATTAGATCCTTTATTTGATTAGAAGTGAGAGCATTGAAATTTAATTCACTTAAATTATCCTTGTGATACAAAACTCCATAAATCTTGTGAAATAAAAATATTATTCATGTAAATACTCTAATATTCAAAGTTTTCACCCTTAAACATCAAAATATAAAGGGGAACAATACTAGCCATATTTTGTGTCATGATAACAATAATAATTATCTAACCCAATATAAATATTGTATTTGATATTAAATGAAGATTTTAGTTCTATGTAGAGGAGACAAAGTAACCTCTACCAGCTTGCACAAAATATTATGAGATTGAATACAAAATAAGATGGTTATAATTTATAATTTATTGTAGCAATAACATGGACTAAAATATCAGCAATCAATAATTGAATCTATAATATGATAAGATCTACAAAGTAAAAATATAATGACACAAAAATGGTAGAGAAATATTGTACATCCAATGGTTGAATAAAAAACTACAATTGTAATGTAAACAATCTAATTGTAATGTAAAAATTCTAATTGTATTATAAAAACTACAATTGTAGAAAATACACCAATTGTATGGGAAATATAAACATATATGATATTTTTTTCTCTCCACTTGTACTATAAAATATTTTTTACAATAATGAAGATAATAACAGGTATAAATACCCAAAATTCCAATTCACAGAAAAACTTGAAATATCCTAAAATTATCAACTAGTTATGAGCATCATGCAAGATGCTTTATTGGATATGCTAAAACAATAAAGCAAGAAAAAAATATGTGCATGTGAATGATTTAATTCCTAAATTAAAGCATGTCCACATGATAATTTAGGATAATTATTAGGAGTAACTTATGAATTACAACTCCCACTACGACTACTCAACTAAATAAAAAATAAAAAATTAGGACTGATCAATGGAGCAAATGATTGAGTTAAACAATGAATAAATCCTCCTAAAATATGGCCTCCTAATATTTGAGGAATACTTAAGTAATAAATACTAATTAAATTCTCATTTAAGAGAAAGTTTCAAAATAGAGGAAGTTATTGTCATGACCCTCCCTAGTAGGCCTTATGGCATGGAAAACTAGGTGTTGTTGAATGATAATTTATACTTAGTTTTTTTGTAAATGAACAACTATGCAATGTCTAGAAATGACCCCAAGGATGGAGGAATGTTTAAATAAGGGAATACTTATAATAAAATATTATTTATAATAAATAAAAGAATACTTATAATAAAGGAATTTTATATGTATTTAAAATAAAGAATATTTATAATAAAAGGAGTATTATAAATAAAAGAATATTATATTTATAATGAAAAAATATTATTTTTATAATAAAAGAATGTTATATTTATAAAAGGTTATTATTTAAAATAAATAAAAGAATATTTATTATTAAATAAATAAATGTGCTTTCGAATAATAAGAGAGACGATTTATTTGGAATGGGATAAGATATTTGTTTCAAAGTTTGAAAATAAAAGAAAAATAATATTTAAACATATTTTAAATATATATTCTTGCTCTACCATCATAAGCATATAAGGCACAAATATTTTTAGGCTCAAGAGGTTGAGAGATTTCAATGGGGGCAAACGATATTTTAGGGAGGAAAACGTTTAGGCAGTGGAGGATAGGCCTCCATGTAAATAAGTATGGATGGCCAAGATTCTAAAGAGAAGGGGGATGAAGAGAGGTTTTAGAGGAATCATCTTAGGAAAGGAGGATGATGAACAAGAGAAAATGTTAAGAAAATTAGAAAAAGGTCTTGGAGAGAATCCATTGGAAGGTGTTGGAATTCTTACCTTCATAAAATAGTTTCAAATATTTCGTTTATGAATTGGTTATTATAGCATAATTGTTGTGATCGATCAGTAATGGTCTGCATTTTAACAAACAATATTTATAACTTTTATAGACCTCCTATTTCTTTATTTTTGAGTTTCACCTGATGCCCTTTCACCTGTAAGTCGACCTGCATTCTGTATTAGTTATTTCAAAAAACCTCTTCTTCCCTATAGCTATGGTCGGCTAGCTATAGTAGGATATTAATTCTAGTTTTAGCTTAGTTTTATTGTTTCTGCCATAATATAACTCATCCCTTCACTTATATTTAGGTGGAATTACACTCGAGCCTACGTGGTGGTTTTGTTTACTCTTATGATATTCTATAACAGGCATTGCTTAATTTCATAAAGTGATATGAATACATTCACCCTGCTCTATGGGATGCATCCCAAGATTTAAGATATTGATAGATTGGTTTCCCTATCACCATGGTTTTTCCATCCACCTGTGTGTATGAGTCACCCTTTCTCTGTTGATTGTTGAAAAATACCCTATTGGACTATGTTTTGATGAATTAAAATATACACTATGTTAGTAAATGAAATAACATAGATGCAGTTATATTTGAATGAAAAATTAGTATATATAGTTGCTTGTGATAGTGGGGTTCAATTCCTATTTAAATAAAAAAACAAAATTTTAAAGCATTCATCAAGCAAGGCAAATTAGGGTTTGATTTATAACATATTTAATTGAAAACCATCGGTTGGGGAAATTGAAATGAAGGAATCAATTTTATAAAAATATTACATTCAAGCATTGATTGACATTGTTTAAATAAAAAAAATGATTATTATATTTGTTATAATATTCATTGTCGGTATTTATTGAAAGAGTAATGAAAATAAATTATTATACTAGTTATAATATTCATTTGCAGCATTCATTGAAAGAGTAATGAAAATATATTATTATATTGGTTATAATATTCATTTTAGGCATTCTTTTAAAGAGTAATGAAACAAATTATTATATTGGTTATAATATTGATTTTGGGCATTCATTGAAAGAGTGATGAAAATAGATTATTATATTGGTTATAATATTTATTTTCAATATTCATTGAAAGAGTAATGAGAACAATTTGTTATATTGGTTATAATATTCATTTTGGGTATTCGTTGAAAGAGTAATGAAAACAAATTGTTATATTGGTTCTAATATTCATTTTGGGCATTCGTTGAAAGAGTAATGAAAACATATTATTATATTGGTTATAATATTTATTTTTTAAAATCTTTGAAAGAGTACTAAAAACTAATTATTATATTGGTTATAATATTTATTTTTGACATTGAAAGAGTAATGAAAATAGATTATTATATTAGTTATAATATTATTTTTAGGCATTCATTGAAAGAGTAATGAAAATAGATTATTATATTATATATAATATTCATTTTCGGTATTCATTCGAAAGAGTAATGAAAATAGATTATTATATTTGTTATAATATTCATTTTCAGTATTCGTTGAAAGATTAATGAAAATAGATTCAACATTTATTGAAATAATAATGAAAACAAATTATTATATTGGTTATAATACTCATTTGCAATATTCATTGAAAGAGTAATAAAAATAGATTATTATATTGGTTATAATATTCATTTTCGACATTCATTGAAAGAGTAATGAAAACATATTATTATATTGGTTATAATACTCATTTGTAGCATTCATTGAAAGAGTAATGAAAATAGATTATTATATTGGTTAAAATACTTATTTTAGGCATTCATTGAAAGAGTAATAAAAATAGATTACTATATTGGTTATAATATTCATTTTTGGCATTTGTTGAAAGAGTAATGAAAACAAATTATTATACTGGTTATAATATTCATTTTTGACATTCATTGAAAGTGTAATGAAAACAAAATATTATGTTGGTCATAATATTTATTTTAGGCATTCATTGAAAGACTAATGAAAGCATATTATTCTATTTGGTTATAATATTCATTTTTGGTATTCATTGAAAGAGTAATGAAAACATATTATTATATTGGTTATAATACTCATTTGTAGAATTCATTGAAAGAGTAATGAAATTAAATTATTATATTGGTTATAATATTCATTTTCAGCATTCATTAAGAGAGTAATAAAAACGAATTATTATATTGATAATAATACTCATTTGCAACATGCATTGAAAGAGTAATGAAAATAGATTATTATATTGGTTATAATATTGATTTTGGGCATTCATTGAAAGAGTGATGAAAGTAGATTATTATATTGGTTATAATATTCATTTTCGACATTCATTGAAAGAGTAATGAAAACATATTATTATATTGATTATAATACTCATTTGTAGCATTCATTGAAAGAGTAATGAAAATAGATTATTATATTGGTTAAAATACTTATTTTAGGCATTCATTGAAAGAGTAATAAAATAAGATTACTATATTTGTTATAATATTCATTTTTGGCATTTGTTGAAAGAGTAATGAAAACAAATTATTATATTGGTTATAATATTCATTTTGGACATTCATTGAAAGTGTAATGAAAACAAAATATTATGTTGGTTATAATATTCATTTTAGGCATTCATTGAAAGACTAATGAAAGCATATTATTCTATTGGTTATAATATTCATTTTTGGTATTCATTGAAAGAGTAATGAAAACATATTATTATTTTGGTTATAATACTCATTTGTAGAATTCATTGAAAGAGTAATGAAATTAAATTATTATATTGGTTATAATATTCATTTTCAGCATTCATTAAGAGAGTAATAAAAACGAATTATTATATTGATTATAATACAAAATTTGCAACATGCATTGAAAGAGTAATGAAAATAGATTATTATATTGGTTATAATATCCATTTTTGACATTCACTAAAAGAGTAATGAAAATAGATTATTACATTGGTTATAATATTCATTTGAAAGAATATAATTTAGAAAAAATGGATATCTTGAAAGAAAAATAATAATTTAATTTAGGTTATATTAAAGGAAACATAGTTTATTAGGATAGTTAAAGATATGAGACTTTGATTATTGTAAATAAAAGAAACATAGTTTATTTGGATAATTAAAGGTATGAGACTTTGATTATTGTAAATAAAAGAAACATAGTTTGTTTGGATAATTAAAGATATGGGACTTTGATTAAATAAAACAAAGGAAACATAGCTTCTTTGGATAATTAAATATATGAGAGTTTGATTATTTGAAATAAATAAATCAGAGTTTATTTGGATAATTAAAGGTATGGTACTTTGATTATCTGAATAAAAAGAAACATAGTTTATTATGATAATTAAAGGTATGATACTTTGATTATTGTAAATAAAGGAAACATATTTTATTTGGATAATTAAAGGTATGAGACTTTGATTATCTAAAATAAAGCAAACATAATTTATTTGGATAATTAAAGGTATGAAACTTTGATCATTGTAAATAAAGAAAACATAGTTTATTTGGATAATTAAAGGTATGGGACTTTTATTATTTTGAATATTGTGTTTATTTGGTTAATTGAAGGAATGATACTTTGATTAATTTAAATAATATGTTATTAGATTATTTGATTAATTAAGGAACGAGACCTTAGTTATTTGAAGTAATGATCTATTGAACTAATTGAATAAAGAAGGAAATTATCCTTTGAAGCATGAATGTAGATATTGTTCGATGGAACTATGGTATTCTCTCATGGTGTGTGACCTTAGTGAATAGATTAATTCACGATGAAGAAATGATAACTATGAGTTCTTTTGCATTGTATTGACATATGTTTGGGAGAAAGGATTATGGGATCCCTTGTATTAGTGAAGACCAAACTTATGCAATAAAATAAACGTAATTGAGCTTTGGTTTTCCCGTAAATGTTTTCCCTAGGATATACTATTTTGTTATGGGAGTTGTTTATATTATTTTGTTCTTGATTTTAATGTATCTTTTACTAGTTGTTTACTTATTCATATAGATAAACTTTATGGTTGTTAAGTATGTGCTAGTTGTTAGTGTTGTTTGTGTTTGTTTTAAAAAAAAAAATTAGTGGCCCCCTTAGCAGGGTTAGGCATAAGGGGTTGGACTCAAAATGTACTTGTAAAAAAATGGCAAATCCCAATCAAAATCAAGGTGAATCATGGTGAATCCAAAGAAAATAAAATCAATCATCTTCACACCAAAATTTTGGGAATTTGAAGCCCAAAAAATTAAGATCATATTTGGGATAATTTTTGACCTATTAAATCACCTTATAACTTCATAAAAACACCACCATTAGATCAGGCTCAAAAAGAACTTTCCAACGAGTACAAATATGCCTATGTTTGGATATATATTGTGGTAAATTGAACCTAAGAAAAATATTAGTCCTAAAAATTTTAGGCGAATGGGCCGACATCGAGGGTCCTCATATTCACAAATTTTCAATTTTGAAAATCCTAATATTCGCTCAATTGGCAAATATTCACCACTATGCATAACCCTACCCCTTAGTTATATTTCTAGGTTGTTACCTTCGGTATCAGATTTGTAGATCGATGGAATAGACACTTTCATAAAGGAACTTTAGGTATGATAGAATAGATACTCCTTGGAATGTGCTAAGGTTTAGGTATATTTCTACTCAGGCCCTTGCTTAGTTAAGTGAAATCCAGGAAGACCTTGAACTATAAATTTATTTTGAGCACAACATCATTGGATTATGAGCTTCCCTAGATAATATGTAGATATGATGGACTAGAAGAAAGAAAGGATAAGCTAAAGTATTTCTTAAGAATTGATCCTAGAGAAAGGATAAATTAAAGGCTTCTACTTCCCATGTATTATTTTATCCAAGGACTCCATTTCTTCCTTCATAACCTTTTTCTAAGAGTTATTCTCGCTTTATTGAAGTACCTCCTTTAAAATATTGGGTTCTTCATTAGAAACTGATATATTAAATGCAAACAAAATATTTGAAGGGCTATACCTTTCTAAGAGTCTTCTCACTTGATTTTATCTCCTCAAATTTAGAGTTCCAAGTTTTGCATCTTTAGCTTCCGCCTCACCTTCTTTCTCTAATTTTTTGTTTTAAATATCTCTATAGTTCTTCTTCTATAACACTTGGTTTTACCACATATGCTTCCTCCTATTTCAATTTTACTTGAACTATTTCAGGTTCTTTCCTTGGTTGCATTTCCTATTTTAAAACCCCTTTTGTTTCTCTAAGATCACATTACGACTATAAAAAATCTTCTATACTTTTGGGTTCTACAACTTATTTCCTTTAACACCAATACTATAACACACAAATATATATTTTTAAAATTTATAGTCTAGCTTAGTATTTTTCTCTTTTAAGACGTACATATAAGAATCACAACCAAAAACCCTTATATGACTAAGAGAGGGTTTATTACTAGTCCACACTTCCTATGGAGTCTTATCCACCAAAGCTACAATAGGAGATCTATTGATGAGGTAAAAAGCAGTTAACATGGCATCTAACCAAAAAAAAATTTGACCCTGTACCACTTAGCATACTTCTACCCTTATCCATTAATGTTCTATCCATTCGTTCTGTAACTCCATTTTTTTGTGGAGTATACAAAGTTTTTTCCACATTTCTATTTCATAATCCTTGTAAAATTACTCAAATTCATTAGAGAAATACTCACCACCATTTTTTAAGCTCCATAGAGACAACCACATCATCCAAGAAGAGTTGAAGCACTTCACCGATAAGGGCAATAAATTAGTTAGAAACCAGAAAGGTATCATCCTCAAATATTTACTAGAGTCGTGGTGTGGAACTCTAATCATTGTGATGCAGTACATCACAATTGACAATATTGATGAACCAATGAGGAGTTTTCACTTGGCATTCCTTAATCATCTAAGGGATGTCAAAGAGGTTAATGTTCCTGAATATCTTTGAAGATCCATAGAGGTAACCATTGAGAATTTTCATAAAAAATCAACCACTCATGTCAAGCACCAAGGCATTTTTCTGATTATTTATAATCATATGCTCTAGAAAGTGACAACCAAGGTATCCATAAATCTAGCCATTTGTTTTGAATAGGATAAGCTATTTTTTGAGGTTGTGATGAAAAGTTGCAAGTCTTGTAATACAAGAAGCTCACCCAGGAATGCGTTGGGTAAAAGAAAATTTTTGGACCAACTGATGAAGCCCAATGAATACATGGCAATGGAAAGCATAGATCCTGAGTTTGATCAGTCCCTCACGGATGCCAAAATCATACCTAGAGCCAAGTGCGATCCTTCAGAGATCCTGACTAAGATATTGGAAAATATCTACCAGTTCGAAATGAAAACCACGACCAACGTTCATCATGTGATTCATGTTTTTAAATCCATCTCTGCCAGTAAGAGTGAAACATTAAAGGCCATCAACCTATATCCTATTATCAGAAAGGAAAGTATGGAAGATTTAACCTCAGAGTAATTTTGTCTTACTATGTTTTTTAGTTGGGTTCCCCTCTGGTTTGTTTCTTTCCAATTTTGTTCTAGTCTATGTATAAGCAATTTCTTTTTTTGTTTTCTTAGTGGTTAAATCTATCTTGATTTTTCCTTGGTCCTCTCTATACAAGGTTTAAGGACCCTTTTAAAACCCTTTCCACCAATCAAAATAAAATACTCAACACCATTATCACTTATCAAAACCTTTATCTTTTCTCTATCTAGTTTTCTATAAGAGCCTTAAAAGCTTTAAATTTTGGATAACATCATATTTATTTCATAAAAAATATACCCATATATTTCTTGAAAAGTCATCTATAAATGTAACAAAATAGATATATTTACCTAATGATAGTACCTTAGTAGGTCCAAACACATAATTGTGATCTAGATGTAAAATTCCTTCAGATCTTGTAGCACTACTAGGAAACTTGACTTGGGTTTGCTTTCCAAAAACATAGTGTTAGGATCCTCAATCCTAACATTATTAGTTACTATTAGTTAGTATTATTAATAATTTAATTATTATATTATTAACTTATAAAGTGAACCATCACAACCCTTCATAACATGAACAATCACATCTCTTCATACGTGAACCATCATGTCTCTTCACCAACGTAGCTTTAGGGTAGATATATATATTAGGTTAGCCATCCATATCAAATCATCCAAGAAGTAGAATAATAAGCATAGATTCTAAGGAGGGAGCCCCCTATAGTGGCAAAGCGATTACAAGGGAGCCCCCTTTGAGTGGCCTGCGATTACATTTATATTAAATTATTTATTAATTTTGCAGTAAGACATTGGGGTCTTACAATTTGGTATCAGAGCCTTATGGGACCTAGTCATGTGGGAATTGCTCAAAGATCTTCATCAAATCACTTTTGTACATGAGTATCAAACTCAGTTTGAGGATATCACCAAACACAACACAATATTGGATGAATCAATTCTCATAAGTGGCTTCATTATGGGATTAAAAGAGGAAATTAGAATGGAGGTGACAAGGTTCAATCCCTATACCATGATGCAGACCTATGGATTGGCAAAATTAACTAAAAATAAAATCAATGCACAATAACAATTAGGGAAACCACTTATGGAAAAATCATCAACCACTTACATCGCTCCCAAACCTATGCATAATGGAAGGGCACAAAGCACTTACACAACCCCCAAATCTAACCAAACTTTATGAATTAAACATCTTAGCTTTGAGGAGATGAAGGAACGACGAGCAAAAGGACTATGATAATTGTGATGAACAATTTGGACCCCACCATAAATGTGCTACACTAAAATTGTATTTATTGAAGGAAATTGATCCCTATCTCTCCATAGAGCAAGCAGATGAGGTAGTTGTGTCTGAAGCGACTAGTGCACCTACTCACTGTAATGAAGACAATGAGGCCAATGTGCAAGAAGTGATTGATATACCTAGGAAGTATGAGGTAAACATACCCAAAGTGATAAATGCTAGCCAAACATGCACTCTACAAGACCTACACATACCTTCCTCACCAATAGTGAGTTCTTGCCATATGACTAAACCTATTCGGAACCAACGCAGAGTGACTACACACTCCTTCTCCGTTGGCTCTACCAAGGAACCAAAAAGGATATGAAATCATTACCATCACTTTTGATGCATCATTATGAAGTATTTGAGGAACCCCAAGGGTTGCCCTCCCATCCTCATCATGATTTTCCTAAGGAAGATTCTACTATTGTTCTTGGCAACCCCCCGCTAATGCCTCATCCTTCTCGATATCCCTGCCTACGAAAGGATGCCATTAAAGGAGTCCAAGAACTTACACAAATTCTTCTTGGAAAACAAAGTACAAATCTTCTCACTTTGAGCTTTGAGGACAAATCTCTTTTTAAGGAGGGTGGCATGTTAGGATCCTCAATCCTAACATTATTAGTTAGTATTAGTTAGTATTATTAATCATTTAATTATTATATTATTAACTTATAAAGTGAACCATCACAACCCTTCATAACGTGAACAATCACGTCTCTTCATACGTGAACCATCATGTCTCTTCACCAATGTAGCTTTAGGGTAGATATATATATTAGGTTGGCCATCCATATCAAATCATCCAAGAAGAAGAAGAATAAGAATCATAGATTCTAAAGGAGGGAGCCCCCTATAGTGGTAAATTTATTACAAGGGAGCCCCCTTTGAGTGGCCTACGATTACATTTACATTAATTTGTTAATAATTTTATAGTAAGACCTTGGGGTCTTACCACATAGTGCTCAAAAAAATCAAAATTTTATGAGAAATCATAAATTCATTCAGCCATACCTTTCATTTTTAGTGTTCTAATATCTTTCTCACTAATATACCCCATGCTTTTATGCCACAACAATATCTTCACTATAGGAATAATTGGAGTTGCTTCTATCATATTATTCTCCTCTACAACTAAAATGTTATTGCAATCAATACTTATAGTGTTAGCCTCAAGTCTAAATAGAGTTCCTATATGAACTCCCCTTGCCAAAACCAATACTCCATGAACCATCTTGCAAAAAACCTTACTGTATACCATGGTCATACTTGCATCATTCAGATTACTCATATATATCATATTTCTTGCCAAACTCAAAATATGCAATAAACCAAGAAGGATTTTAATTCTTTCATATTTTAACCTCAACTTAACTCTTTCTTGACCTATTATTTTATATGTTGAATTGTATCCCAAGAATAATTCACCTCCATTTATCTTTTTATATCCATAGAACCCCTTCCTATGAGGAGTCATATGAAAGGAGGCACCTGAGTCAATTAGTTGTGAGTCATGGCATTCACTTGAGCATGTTGCAACTAAGAATAAGTCCCCAAAACCTTCATTTATGTTTTTTTTTTTCTGTATAATTTCCTTCATTAGATGATCAGCTATTATCAACTTTTTTAGATCTATAGTCTCTTTTACAATGCCTTGTTTTGCCACACTTCCAACATTTTCTCTTTTCTAGAGCAACATATTTATCTCTAGATCTTGATTTACTTTGTCCTAATTTATTTTTTCTTATTTCTTAAGAATGATCTCTCACAACCAATGCATCCTTCTATTGATAATCCTTAAAATATTTTTGTCTTATTTTCTCAGATAGCAATGTTCCTACTATATAATTTACTTAAAATGTAGAAGTAGTATTGGTGATATCCATGACTATATTATCTCATGAATTAGATAATGAACAAAGTAAAGTAATACATTTCTCCTCTTCATCCATTTATACTTCAATAGAGTTTAATTTACTTACCATAGTGTGAAAAGAATTCAATTTTTTAGCCACAGAGTCACCATCATTCATCCAAAGTGAATATAACTTATTTTGAAGAAAGGGTTTATTTACCAGTGACTTTCTCTAATACAAAGTCCTTAGCTTATCCCATAATGACTTTGTCATGGTCTATATCAATACATTTAACAAAACTAAATTAGATAAGCACAATATTATAGAACTCCTTGTCTTCCTATCAATATTTAGCCAATCTTCATATGTCATTGATGTTGATTTTATTTTTGAGACCGCAATCTACAAATCTCTATCAACCAATATATCATCCATCTTGAGTTTCCATAACTCAAAATTATGTCCATTAAATTTTTCAATCTCTACTCTTGTGCTTCCCTTTATTTTCCTTCACTTAGATTCTTCTGTGTTCAACTTCCTCTCAAAAATTAATTTATCACAGGGTTGAGGCCATTACTTCTCAAATAAAGCTAAAAAACCTAGCTCTAATACCAAATGAAGAGCAAAATACCCCAATAAACTAAATCTAGAAAAATAGTAAATACAAAATCAAAAGAAAAAAAAAGATAATAGATACACACATAACATAATATTTCACTTAGAAAACCCTTACAAGAAAACCCAACACAATAATATCTCTTTATTGTATAAACTTAACCATCTCCAATACAATAATGTTCATCTCTCATCTCTCTGTAAACCCCTATGCAAGTGCAATTAAATAACAACACGAGAATGAATTTTACAATACCATGGGAAAAAAAACATGGGTTGAAATATTTAACCCTAAACAACCCACATGGGTCTAAAAATTGCTTAAAAAACCCTAATGGTCATTCCAAATCTAATCTCCACTATGATACTTTTCTTTTGGGTTATCCCTTGGTTAGTGATACCATAGAGTTTTAATCAATATTTTAATGCTATGATGATACTTGGATGGTAATACTACAAACTCTAAGATCATTTTTACTAGCATAGTCCAATATTTATAATAAATTATTATGAATATTTTAGGGTTTGATATTAGAAAATTACTGTTAACATATGTAAGTATTCCTTTTATGAAAAAAAATTAGAAATAAATTTTACATAGGCTAAAAAACATTTATATATATAATATGATACAATAAGGAAATTAAATTTCTTCTCTATAAAATTCTTTGTCCCCATTAATATTAAATAACTTTATTCCATCCAATTTATTTTTATACTATTAAATAATGAGGATTTTGAAAGGAATCCCTCAAAATTTTACACCAACTCCACCAGGGATAAAAAACTAAACATTTTCAAAGAAACTATCTCCAAAATGAGACCCACAACCAACAACCCAAATGGGGTTACTCAGCCAACCACACGGTCCAAGAAAAGTACAACAATCATAACCATGACATCGATTGATACAAAAAAAACATGAGGAGGTGGATAGCAAAGAAAACCCGCAGAACTCGCTCCTCCAAGAAAAAGGTGAAAGAAATAAAATTCAAAAGTTAAAAACCCCACCCCTTTAGGAAAAGAGCACGAGCAAACAAGGGAGTAAGACTAAAAATTTGAATGGGCCTAGGATAGATAATAAATATCCACCAACCGTCCAATCAAATGGAACTAAAAAATCAAACGGGCATCACACCCAATCGAAGAGCACCAAAGAAATTAATGTAGTTAAAACACATCGACAGATTTGAAAAAGAAACAAACAACAAGAAAAATGAGGCCCAAAAAAGGATTCAAAACTTATTAAAAAATGAGACCAACTCTAAGATCCAAAATTGCCCAAAAAATACCAAAAATCATGAATGAATCCAATCGCCTGCAGCACCAGGGATAACAACGGAGAATAACAATAGATATTAGGATCTTGGATCACATCCCACAATATCTCATACATCCACAACATCTCATACACCCCTAGGATTAGAGATTTTAAATGCATCCAAACAAAGTTTACTACTACCCATACTCAATCTCTTTTTTAGATTCAAACTAGAAAGGTCTCCATAGGCTACATAGAGACACACTCATTCATATTTGGCCTTCCCACTTTTTTCTATTCTTTTGGCATTATATGACTTTCAAAAACTCTTGGAATTAGGGCCTAGGGATCCCTTCTCCACCCTCAGAGAAACTGGAGGGAAAGAAAAGGAAAAATCGGCTAGAAAACCTGACCTGCATGCATTTTGGGAGGAACAAACACCCACCGACCCTGCATTATACACTTTTGGGGAAGGAACTGGTAGCAATTCTTTTCCCAACTGATTACTCATCTCTGGGTACTCCAAAGGAGGGAAAGACACTGGCTTGGGAGAAGACGTAGGGCTTTTACTTAACACAATAGGAGATGTCAGAGGATACTCCACTAATTGTTGGATAATGGACTCTTCCATAACCAGGCAATCGAAGAAATTGTGGAGCTAAGGAGGATTAGAGATGTCTACGTTTAAAACCACCTCTAAATTGTCCAAATTTTAAGTTTGCTCATCCAAGACCATTCTTGGCACATCTACCTCTACAGGTGGAGATTCATCCACCAAAGGTGTATCCCTGCAAGAGGGAATCTCACCTTTCTTCAAACCAATAGCATTCCCCACAACCTTCTTTTTTAGAACCCATTTTTTCTTTATTTTTTTTTAACAGGCTTGGGGTTAAGCCTTATAGGACAAGCACTCTCTATATGACCACCTCTACTGCAAAACTGAAAGGCCGTAGGCCTATTCTTAAATTCCATAGCTTGGAACTAGTAGCCCAAATGTGTAACGAGTTCCATAGAAGATGGCAAGGTCTTCTCCGAGTCAACTAACACACACATCCGCACATAAAGCATTTGTGGCCCATGCAAGGAGGTGCGGTCCAGGGAGATAAATACTCCGATGACACTAGCCACCGCCCGAAAAAAAACCTTCATACCGCAAATACAAAGAGAAATTTGGAAGCTTGATCCACATAGGGACTGAGTTGATTTTCCAAGTAGTCGGATTGAAGTCAGGCCCCACCTCCGAAGAAATAAACCTGGCTTCCTGAAGAAGGAGGCACCACCTTCCAGAATTGATATGGAATCCTCCGCACAATTCAACTTAATAAGGAAAATGTTTTTGGAGATTGTCATTATATCCAAAGAACCAAGGGGTTTCCATCTGGCCAAGGCCTACCTTTTCAGTGCATCAATCTCCGGTCATCCCCTTGTAATTTTCCAACCAGATTCTAAGCCCCTTTACCGATAATGTTATTCACAAGGAAATTGGGGATGAAAATCTACTTAGAAACATGGTTAATCTCGCATCTAGAAGAAATGTCCTCATTAACTGATCCAGACACGAATTTCGCAAAATAAGTGGGACCCTTCCAGAAGAAAGGTTGAAAAGCATCTAAAACCTTACCTGGATCCTACGGAAGGACCAGATTTATCGATAAAACCTCCGCCAGACCCACACTATCAACTCTTGGGTCCTGAACCAGGGAAGATTCCAACGACGCAGCATCGATTCTGCCCTCGTACCACATCAAGCACGAATGAAAATATTCATTATAAAAATCTCCTGCGTCCTGAACCAAGAACGATTCCAGCAACACAGCATCAATCCTGCACTTGTATAACATCCGCGATAGTTGGTATAATAGAAGACTGTAAATTTAAAAAATGCAAGAACACGTTGGTGACTATTAAATTTAAAATTTTGACATTAGCCATGGAAAAATTTGTAAATACAAGAATTGCAAACTTCGTTTGCTTCCCTGGGTAGGATAACGGTGTGCATCGTTTACTTGTTTAAAGTAAATTACTTTAATCGTTGTTGTTTTGTTTGATTGACCTTTGAAAGAAAATCGACCTTCGTCACCTTGCGTTTATTTTGTAAAGTAAAACCTCCAGTATAACATTATTTCTATAGACATTTAATAGACAGAGAAGCAGCAAAATTCCATCTATGAAAGAAGGCTATAGCATACAATAAATAAATACAATCTACACAAAAATAACAACAATAACTTCCCAAGCATCGTTACAAAATTTAAATATTCTTACACTAACACCTGCATTTATAACAGGCACAACTGTCCTAGGATTTTATCCGGTGTCAAACAAAGCAGCTTATAAAAAAAAAGTGCAAAGCAAAACCTGTGTATTTTGTTTTTAAACATTCTTCAAACAATAATTATTTCTTTTATATATTATAACTAACTAGTTCCTTCTTAATTATTCTTTAAATTTAAAAAGAAACTTCTGACCTACCTTATTTAAAAATAAAAACCATTACCGAATAAGACTTCAACCAACCTTATTCCCTCATTTTTCTTTAACTGACAGTTAAGGCAATAAAGTATTCTATCGACTTGTAACAATCACAGGCAATCCTCCTTGCATTCGTAGAGTGAAAGCGAGTAACGTGGACGATACCCTTCTTCCACCCTTAGAACAAAACGATGAAGAACAGAAGCCACGATTGATTTCATCTGTATGAAGGCCATATCTTTGCCGAGGCACATCCGAGGTCCCGCGTTGAATACCGGGAACTTAAACGCGTTTTCCACCTCTAAGCACCCGTCCT
The DNA here is from genome assembly GCA_028583015.1 of Wollemia nobilis. Classification (NCBI taxonomy): domain Eukaryota; kingdom Viridiplantae; phylum Streptophyta; class Pinopsida; order Araucariales; family Araucariaceae; genus Wollemia; species Wollemia nobilis. The sequence goes on along the minus strand of JAQPPZ010016900.1, from coordinate 80,299 downwards.
TGAACCATCTCTCTGCTCTAAACTCCATGCAATCCTTACCCCAAATGTTGTCCATTCTGCCCATGGAATAAATACTGTAAACCACAAAAGACCCTTTCCTTACGTGCGTTCCATCGGGTAACACGTCATCTTCACCAGCAATTTTAGCGTCGACAGGCACGGGAGGGTACAACCTCATCGACTCGCACAGAGCAGCGTGGAGATATTTCATGCCCTTCAATTCCTCCAAGCTGAAGACAATCTCTTCTTCATCATCATATTTACCTTGTTCGTTCAATGTTTGTAGAATTTCGCTGCGTATGACTTGCTCCACCCGCGGATGACAAGAAAGCAACCAGAAAAACCACGTGAGAGCACTCGACGTGGTGTCTCTGCCCGCTAACATGATGCTGACCACCATATCCTTCACGAACAAGTCCGAATCAAATTTCTCACAGGCCGCCCTTTATTCTCAGAAATCTCAGCCCTTCTAGAGCGGACAACGTTCACGGCGAATTTAATTGCTCCTCACCGTTCTGCAGCAGCGTTTGTTCGTAACCCATGACGGCCGCCATGATGCGGGAAAGGAGGTCCTCCCTCACAGGCCGCCCTTCATTCTCAGAAATCTCTCGTCTTCTAGAGCGGACAACGTTCATGGCGAATTCGTCCACCAGATCCACCGCTTCACGCAAGCGCCGTTCACAGCCGACGTTGAGCATCCTTTTAATCCGGACCGTCAGATCCAGAAACATGTTAAAGAACCTTCCAAAACTGATGTCGGCGGCGTCGTCGAAGGCCTGCTGAAGGGGATGGCAGAGAGGGATGGAGGAAGCCGGCATCGACTCCGAAGGAACATCTGTCACCCAAACAAGAAACCTGTGCCGATTGCTGAAAAACCCAAACGGAGAAGAATCGTATTTCGGGGTGGGCTTGGAATGCTTACGGTGTAGGAGAAAGCACAACAGAGCAATAGACATCAAGAGGAGACAAAGCGAGGACAGAGCGGGAAAAAAATCGTCCATTGGAGAATTTAGCGAAGGAAAATGCATAATACTGAACAGATTGCCTAGTACTTGTAACAAAGTCAAATTAATTTGTTCGTACTTTCTTTGTCAATGTGCCGTTCCTTACTGCACTGTTTTCACAACGAATTTATTATTGAGGATATTTTAATAGTATGTTATTAATATTTTATTTTTATGATGTAAGAACAAGTTATTTGGAAGAGGTCTCTTGTTACTATGTTTCATTTACGTTACCCATTGTATTTGGCATTATTTAAAAAAACACTTGCTAATTAAATTTTGAAGTCCTATGTGGTTTCTTTCAAAGAGATCCAAGTTCAAACCACTATAGAGCGTGTTGTTTGTGGGTGACCTTGTGTACAAAAAAATATAAATTAATTTCACCCACAATGGATAGGCCAATTAGTAGTGGTTGAGTGTAGGCAGGCTGTCCTTGTTAATTTCTTTGACTATTGGGGTTCCTTGACTTTGTTCTTACCTAGAGGACTAGGGTTTCTAGGGTTTTGATAGGCTGTCTCGGTTAATTCCTTGGACGATCAAGGTTGGAGTTGGTTGGCTTCCTATTTATCCAATGAATTAAAATGGGATTGGTTAACTTTATCTTTATTCAACAAACTTCTTGTTGCTATGTCCCATTTATGTACTTTGTATTACTTAAAAAACACTTGCTAATTAAATTTCTAAATTAATGTCATTCACAAAAGATAGGCCAATTAGTAGTGGTTGAGTGTAGGTAGGCTGTCCTTGTTACTTTCTTGGACGATTGGGGTTCTTTGACTTTGTTCTTACCTAGAGGTCTAGGGTTTCTAGGGTTTGGATAGGCTATCTGGGTTAATTATTTGAACGATCAAGGTTGGGTTCCTTTGAACGATCAAGGTTGGGGTTGGTTGACTTCATCTTTATCCAATGAACTAAAATGGAATTTGTTAACTTTATCTTTATCCAACGAACCTCTTGTTGCTATACCCCATTTATGTCACTCATTGTACTTCGCATTGCTTTAAAAAAAAACACTTGCTAATTAAATTTCTAAATTAATGCCACCCACAAGGGACAGGCCAATTAATAGTGGTTAAGTGCAGGTAAACTGCCCTTGTTAATTTCTTGGACGATTGGGATTGTTGACTTTGTTCTTACCTAGAAGACTAGGGTTTCTAGGGTTTGGGTAGGTTGTTTCAGTTAATTCCAGAGACAATCAAGGTTGAGGTTGGTGGACTTCGTCTTTATGGAAGAACTAAAGTTTATAATAAGATTCGTTAACTTTATTAACAAACTAAAGTTTATTATAATAAGATTGGTTAACTTTATTAACGAACTGAAGTTTATAATGATAATATTAAAGTTCATCCTAAATCATTTTTCACGCCAACAAAAATAAAGTATTATTCATATCTATAAAAAAAAAAAAAAAAAAAAAAATTACATAAAAGTGTTGGTTACTAAATTGTGGACATTAATACGTGACTGTAACCTTTAAATGTCGTGCATGTGATATTCTATAGTGCTCACATGCAAACTTGTATATTTTCGTAACTTTTCCTTTCTGCACAGCTCTCCCCCTTTTGCACGAAGTCTCACCATTCTTTAGAAGAAGTAAAATATGTTTAAAATTTGAGTACATTGAACGTATCTATTCAAACGATTAAATTTTTAGGGGTGACATGTCAACAATTTAAAAGAAAAGAATTTATGATAGATAAAATTAATATAATGAAATATTTATTGAATATAATTATTAAAAATGAGATGTCTGCATCATAGTTTTTAATAATAATAGTTATTAATAATAGATGATTAATATATAATTTTAATGGTTATTATTTGTATTTTCCAGAGATTTAAAAATGGATAAAAAATAAATAAAGATTAATTCACAATATTTTTTAATTTTTTTTTTTTTAAAGATTTTTTTGTCATATATTTTAATAGTTTGGAAGCTATAGATGAAATAATGGATAATGAACAATGGTTTATGTAAGAGTTACTTAGTATATAAAACAATGGATTGAAATTTTTTCTACAAATATAAAAAGTTTTAGAGCATTCTTATATGGTTCAATCTATTTGGATTTTGTAAGAGTTTATCCATGTAAAAGTGCTAAAAGATAATGTTAATAGCTACTTGAGGTTCATTTAGGTGACACATACCTCTATCAAGTGACATTGATATGTATACACATAGATATGTGTTGCTATAAATTTCTTAAAACGTTTTTCAAAATCTATCATTATCTAATTCAAGAAAGGACCTATGTATAGATTATGAAAATATCACATTTTGGTGGTGTTACAGACAATGAGATAGGATACATGATAGAAAATTAAAATATGAGAGTAGTTGAGAAAGAATTAAAAAGTTAAATCAAGGGGATTATATAATTAAACAAACAACTGAAACCAATGAATTTTTACGTAGGAAAAAATTCTCTACTTGATCATATGACAATAAATCCAAAAAGAAAAATAAAAAATAATGATGCCACATTTCAATAGAATCAATTTTTAGGATGAACCATAAAGAATATGTTAGATGAAAAATTATAATATGAGTCTAAATTTTTAAAGAAATTTCTATGGTTAATTTTCAAATAATTGAAGATGAAAGATAGTCAAAATTAGTTAAGTAAACCATATTCATCTTATTAAAATAATATAAAATTATTTACTTAAAATAAAAAAGATATATAATAAAAAATAATGTGGAATATCCATTGTACTTCTAATTATTGAAAAATGATGACGAGTCAAATTGAAAATTATCCAAAAAAATAAAAAATAAATAAGTAAGAGGATGAGATGATTGGTGAGACTAAAATAAAGACTCTAAATAAAAATTAAAGAAAAAATAAATTAACAAGGAAATATATTTAAGAACTCAAAACTATAAATATTACAAATTTTAAATATAAAATAAATTAGAAACACATAAATAAGAGTAAACAATTGTGATAAAATGGTATTTTTAAATATAGAGTACAAATAGGACAAAAAAATGTTGTAAAGAAATTAATAGGTCATATTTCTATATTTATTTTAATATAAGATATAAAAATAGGCAATTAAAAAAGTAAGGTATATAAAAAAGTAACAAGCTATTGACAAATGCATTATCATAAAAATATCAACACATCTACACAAATAGAAATAAAATAGTAGATGAATTAAAGAACCATATTTTTCTAAATTTATTTTAATATAAGATATACAAATAGGCAATTGAAAAAGTAAGGCATATAAAAAAATTAAGATGTTATTGACAAATGCATTATTATAACAAAATATAAGATCCTATCTCTCAATAAAATGGTATCAATGAATTAAGAGAGGAAACATAGTGGAAAATGAAGAAGCAAGAACAAAAGGTCATGAATGAGAATTACTAAGATAGAAATTGATCATGAAACTTATACCTAGACATGGTCTATTTATTATTATTTTTTAATTAAAAGTGGGCTTCTATAGAAAGTGCATATAAATCATTAAGTAAATAAGGCATGGGTATAATCATTATAGATTTCAAAGTAATTTCACATCATATTTTGTCTTGTTAGATTCAACGAACAGGAATTGTATATTGCTGCAGAGTTTAAATACATGTGACAGTGCCGTGAATAGCACACAGGCAACTGCACTCTGTTACGTAGTTGTAACAGTACAACAGATAGCTATACTAATAGCTAACTAATAGCTAAATAGCGTAATACAGATAAAAGGAGTTAAGTACGCTAACATCCCCCTTTATTACATTATTTGGGTAATGTAATAATTAATAGCTATACTAACATCCCCTTACATTATTTTGCAATACAAAGTGAGCTGCGAAACAATTCAAATTTGACACGCCCAAGTGCCTTAGTGAAAATGTCTCGCAACTTGAGCATCGGTGGGAATGTCTTGAAGCTGAATTCGGTGCTTTGGAACTTCCTCTCGAATGAAATGACATTGTGTGTCAATGTGCTTTGTTTTTTCATGATGGACTGGATTCTTGACGAGGTTCAGAACACCCTGATTGTCGCAAAACAAGTGTATTGGAGATTTTGATGGATGGCCCATACTTGTTAGAATGCGACGTAACCATATCACTTCGCACACAGCTTCACGTGCGGCGCGATATTCTGCCTCTGTTGAAGAAATAGCAACCACCTGTTGCTTCTTGCTGTGCCAAGAGACAGGACCGGATCCCAGATGAAAAATGTATCCAGAAGTTGACTTGCGATCATCAAATGATCCGGCATAGTCGGAGTCCGTGTATCCTTGCAAGAAGAATTTGTTGTTCCTCTTGTATTCTAGGCCATATTCTATAGTACCACGGACATAGTGAAGAACACGTTTTGCTTGCTTTCCAATGAGTAATCTTAGGCTCCCGCATGAACCTCGAAAGATAGTTTACAACAAATACGAGATCTGGCCTAGTATTGGTCAGATATATGAGACTCCCAATCAACTCGTCGATAGAGAGTGCCATCTACCTGGGGTGAGTCATCATGTCGCGATAACTGAAGTCCATTCTCCATAGGAGTTGCCATTGGCTTGCAGTCAGTCATGCGATATTTATCGAGCAATGTCTTGGCATACTTTTTTCGAGACACTTTGATGGTGTGCTCCTTCTGGCTGAATTCCAGACCAAGACAAGTAATGGAGAAGTCCAAGATCTGTCATCTCAAAAGATTTGCACAAGTTTCTTTTGACAGTAGAGATCAAATCTTCTGAACTCCCTGTAATGAGCAGATCATCCACATAGAGTACAAGCAACACTATCTCAGAACCCTGTTTCTTGAAATAGAGGTTTGCATCTGACGGACATCTCTTAAATCCATGTTGCATTAGGTGATTGTCCATTTTTATATACCAAGCTCGAGGAGCTTGTTTCAGACCATACAAGGATTTAACCAATTTGCAAACTTTCTATTGTTGGCCTTCCACTTCAAATCCTTCAGGTGAGTCATATAGACTTCTTCTTGGAGATCACCATTAAGAAAGGCACTTTTGACATCCATTTGGTGAACTTTCCACCCATATTGTGCTGCCATAGCACACATAACCCGAATTGTGGTCATCCGAGCAGTAGGGTGCAAAAGTTTCTTCATAGTCGATGCCTTCCTTTTGAGCATAGCCCTTTGCAACAAGACGGGCTTTATGCTTATCAATTGTTCCATCCGCCTTGTACTTGACTTTGTATACCCATTTGCAGCCAATAGGTTTCTTTCCATGAGGCAGATCAACAAGCTTCCAAGTTTTATTCTTCATCAGAGACTCATACTCCGTATCCATAGCGGCCTTCCACTGAGGCTCACTAAGAGCATCTTGCACTGATGCAGGTCCAAGACTATCTATGGTAGACATGAATGCCCTGTCATCATCAATATCCATATCCTCAACTTCTCTACTTGGAGTCAGAGAAAGTTCCTCAAAAGATTGACAAAGATCATCAACCTCACCAGTTTCTCTGGCTTCTCTTTCCTGTTGAGCCATACTGCGTGTACGAGGTCTATCCAAATTCAAATTGGGAGGAGTGGATAAATTTGCATCTCTGATTGTATTTGTACACCATTTAGGATTCTGCTTCGGTGGTGGTGAAGAAGATGTAGAAGGACCTCCTGTCTGTGTTGACGAAGGAATCTCCTCTTCCTTTGGTTCCACAATATCCTGGTGTACTGTAGATGTGCTCTGTGATGTGAAAGCTTCATCAAAGACAACATCTCTGCTGATATGAATTTTCTTGGTCAAAGGATCTATCAACCGATATCCTTTAGAGTGCTCAGAATATCCAAGAAAAATACATCTCAGTGTTTTCTCATCTAGCTTCTTCCTTTTTTCTTTCGGTATGTGCATGAAAGCTTGACACCCGAAAATACGTAGATGAGATATGGAGGGTTTTCGACCACTCCATGCTTCCTGTGGAGTCATTCCTTTTAGGGCCTTTGTGGGTGCCCTATTCAAAAGATACACTGCAGTGGTGACAGCTTCTGCCCAATATTGTTGCCCAAGAGTTGCACCTGTGAGCATACAACGAACCATTTCCATGATAGAACGGTTCCTTCTCTCAGCAACTCCATTCTGCTGAGGAGTATAGGCAGTTGTTAACTGTCTCTTGATCCCATGTTTATCTAGGAATGCAGAAAATTCATTAGAGGTAAACTCTCCCCCTCGATCTGAGCGGAGGGTTTTAATAGAAGCCCCTGACTCCTTCTCAACGGATTTCTTGAACTGTTGGAAGAATGCGAAAGCTTCAGATTTCAGTTTGAGAAAGAAAACCCACATCTTTCGTGAGTAGTCATCTACGAATAACTGAAAGTACCTCTTCCCTCCAACACTGTTGGGTGTGAAAGGACCGCATAGATCGGTGTGAATTAGCTCCAGAGGTTTTCGTGCTCTTGTAGAGCTCTTCTCAAATGGTACTCTATGCTGCTTTCTCGCCTAGCGGTCGAGCACACCGGCAATGTGGCGTAAAGGGAAGGAAGACCCTTTACCATCTCATACTTGCTGAGCTCAAGTAAGTAGCCGGAACTAAGATGCCCATATCTCTTGTGCCATAGGGAAGTTGCCTCCTTGGTAGAGAAAGTCATGGCAACATGTGGAATAGAGATAGCATCTAGTGCAAATAAGCCATGCTTATATGAAGCCGTTGCAATCTGCTTACCCTTCCCGGTAATTGTACAACACTTCTTTCCATTCTCAACACGAAAGTTGACAACCATATTTCTGTCCGGGATTTGTGTCATCGACAACAAATTGTTGGCCAATCCCGGAACATAGAGGACCTTGTCAATCTGACACTTGCCATCAGGAAGAGTGACTGAAACTGTACCCTCTCCCTGAACCCTGTAGGTTTTATCATCAGCAATGGTGACAGGTTTGCCCTCCTTGGCCACAAATGATTCAAACCACGATCTGTCGCCAGTCATATGTTTACTAGCTCCAGAATCGACATACCAAATAGGATCCCTCTGAGTGGAATCTGTGGTAGTCATGAGCACCTTGTGTGCCCATTCAGAATCTGAGTCAGATTCTTCAACAGCAACATTCGCTCGGGGTTGCTTGTTTTTATTTTGTGGTTTGTTTTGGCCTTTTTGCTTGTTCTTATGCCAACACTTGTTGGTGTCATGGTTGTCTTTCTCACAGATCTTGCACCACCTCTTCTTCCGTTGAGGTTGCTTGCCTTTTCCTTTCGTATCCTGTTGAGAATTTCCTCCTTTCTGAAAGTTGCCTCCTTTTTGCCCATTACCTTTCTTCCTAGAACCCTGCTTGTTGGTGTATAGGGCTGTATTGGAAGAATCATCCTTGTGAAGTTGGCGTGCCTCCTGTTGTTGAAGCAGATTGACCAACTCGATGTAGGTAATTTGTCGTTGGGACACCTGGATGGAGGTTATCAACATGTCAAATGAAGAAGGTAAAGCTCTCATCACAAGTGAAATGAGAAGCTTTTCATCCACAGTATCTCCTAGAGAACTCAATTTCTCTTTCAACTCAGACACTCTGCACAGAAAGAGTTCAACTGTTTCACCCTGTCTCAAACTCAGGGTATGAAGTTGTTGTTGAAGATGAAGAATGGTGGATTCATTCTTCCCCTCATAGATGGTTCTAAGGGCATCCCATGCCTCTTTACCACTTGCTTTATCAGCTATATGAGGTTGCACTTCATCTGAAACAGCAAACAAAATGAGCACCTTTGCTCTCACTGTCTTTCTTGTCAAAAGCAATCTGATCTCGTCGAAGGACTCGTGGATCTCGGCTGTTGGTGAAGGCCTTGTTGCTACTCCAGTAACAATATCCCACAAATCTTCCATTTGGAGAATAGCCTTCATCTTATGTTTCCATGGTGTATAATTTGGACCTTTCAATAACTGATGCGGATCAGTCATCAATTTTGCAACAGCGGCCATAGTGAAGGTTCCTTATATCACCAAATTGGTCCCCCTTTCGATATACCTTTTGCTAGGCCAATATACCGTACAAAATACCCGCCCTTACGTGAGGGAAACTATAGGTATTTAGAAAGATCAACAAAAATCACCCGCCCTTACGTGAGGGAGACTATAGGTGAATTTTAGAGATCATACGATACGTGGAACATAAGCGGTACTGAAAGGGAATCGCCTTGTTGATGGCACCTACCATAGAAGATTCTTCTCATGCGTGGGGCGTAACTTCCCCTAAACACTATGAAGAATACTTCGTCAGGATTTACGCCTAAACACAAGTGCGATAAAGGGTAGTGGATGGAGTAAAAAATGCAAAAAAATGGCGTACTTATTCCTCCCCGACGATTTATAGAGAACAAGCTCAGACGTCGTTATAGCAGCTATATTAGGCGGCGGATACAGTAGCCAAATCACGACAACTTTACTCGTAAGTGCTGGCAGAGGTATCGCAAATACCGAACGCTGCAGTGCAAATAAATTGCACAGATGGGTTTTATATTCCGGGGACTTTAAGGAGTGTTTGATTTTAATTTTTAATGTTATAGTGCAAAAATGAAATATGCAACATACAACAAAAAAAATGCCCACTAGAATAACCCACTAGGTGTCGGTCACAGCCGAAAATGCACCTTTTACAATGCCAAATTGCTATTTTTCATAAAAAATTACTCTCAATCCCCCTTTGATTTTTTTTGAAAAAAAATCCCCCCTTAAAAGGCTTTCTTTAACAAAGCATTTTTATAATTATTATCAATTTTAAAATTAAAATAAAAAATTTTAATTTCTATAGTTTTAAACTTTTAGAAAAAATAAATTAAAATTTAATTTAATTTATTAAAGTTTAAAAACTATATTAAAAAAAATTAAAATTAAAAATTTTAATTAAAAATAATAATAATAAAAAAATAACTTTAAAAAAAAATATACCTTGGGGGAGTCGGCGGGATTCGAACCCCCGACCTGTAGGCTCCCTGAGCCTTACCGCACGGCTCACGACCACGTGAGCCAGCGGGCTGATCCGGAAGAAACAATGGAGCACCTCTCCTTTGTCCCTTCTCGGTCTGCCCAAGCCCTCTGCCACCTCCTCTGCAAGTTCCGGTATGCTTCTCCGTCGAGCTCTTCCGTTGCTTGCTGCCTCTGTTTCCCGTCCTCCGCAGGCTTCTGTCTCCCGTTGCCTGCTTCTGTTTCTCGTCCGCGTCCCTCCCTGCGTTCCGAACAGGGGGTTTTTTTTTTTTTTTTTTTTTTTTCAAAAAATTCCAGGGCCAGCCCCGCGCGCTAGAGGGCCCTCGGCTTCTCTGCGCAATCACCGGGGGGTTTGCGCAGACACTGCGTCTCCCGGACGCAGTCCCGCGGGGGGTTTGCGCGGACGGGCGCGACGCAGTCCCGCGGTGGGGAGGGGGGGCGTCTCGCGGACGCAGTCCCGCGGGGGGTTTATACCCCCTCCGATTTCCCGCGCGGGCGGGAATTTGAACTCCCGCTCCGCGGGCGGGCCGGGGGAGGGGGGGTGGGGCGCCTCCTCGGGGTTCCCGCGCGGGCGGGGATTTTAAATTCCCGCTCCGCGGGCCGGGGGGCGCCTCCTCGGGGAGCGCGCGCGCGCAAATTGCGCGTCGCGCGTGGGGGTGGGGAGGCGTGCCGGGGGGGGTTTATACCCCTCCTGCCGCGGCGGGCGGGAAATTTGAATTTCCCCCCGCAGCGTCGGCCAAGGGGGAGGGGGCCTCCCCTCCTGTCGCACGGCCTGCGCGACAGTCTGTCGCACGGGCCTGCTGCGGCAGCTCCGGGAGCGCACGGGCCTGCTGCGACAGCTCCTCTGTCGCGCGGGGGAGCGGGCCCCTCCTGGTCGCGCGCACACGCGGGGAGTGGTCTTTCCCGTCAACCGCGCGCAACGGGGTCCGGGCCCTCCTGCGACGCAGCGCGCCGGCTGCGTCTGCTTCGACGACCGGTGGGGAGTGGTCTGTCTCTTTCTATCGCGACTGCGCGACAAAAAAAAAATTTAAAATTAACTGCACACCCGCCCAGATTCTCCAGCCTCGGCTTCTCGTCACGCCTCCCTGCACATCGCTGGCTCTGATGCCATGTTAGATTCAACGAACAGGAATTGTATATTGCTGCAGAGTTTAAATACATGTGACAGTGCCGTGAATAGCACACAGGCAACTGCACTCTGTTACGTAGTTGTAACAGTACAACAGATAGCTATACTAATAGCTAACTAATAGCTAAATAGCGTAATACAGATAAAAGGTGTTAAGTACGCTAACATTGTCAAGATTTGAATTTCATTGATGAACTATATTATAAATCAATGAAGTCTATGAATTATATTATAAACCTAATGGGTTTGTAATAAGCATAGGGAAATAAGACGTATCACAATATAAAGCAAGATTACAATCCCATCAATGAACCTTAAGATTTAGTCCAAATAATTGTGAGCAAAGAACATGGGATATAATCATTTGAATGTAATTTGATTTCAATTTTTTATATTTTGATGAAAATATCCATGATAATTATACGAATACAATTGAGGTTTGAATCTCCACATTGTATGGACACTCCCACAGTAAGATTTGTTATGATAATATAATTTATCATAATATCCAAAAAGGTATTTTGAAAATTATATAATATGAATAGCTTTATTTTGACTGTATATTATCAATTTAATAAATAAATAAAAATAATATATACATAAAATTTAATAACTTATTATTATTATTTTGATAATGTGGATGAAAGGAGTTTTGAGAGGGTCTCCAAACCTTTAGAAAAATAATCTAACCTCTAGACTCATCAGGAGGTAAAGAGAAGCCAAGCAAAGAGCAATAGACTTAAAAGCTGAGATAGGCAAGCAAACATAAACCATAATACAAAGAAAAACCAACCCCCAAGGACAAATAGACCCACACAGGGGTAAAAAACCAGGCCCATAGGCCCACATATATAGAGAAAAATAGACAAAAAGTAAATAGGACACCCAAACTTAGAACTTAGGACAAGTAAAATTAGAACTTAGGAAGTATGTAATAAATTTAGTTAATTTTTGAGTGTGTTTGTTGTCCAGACATTGGCATCTAGCTTGTACAAGATTATTCCATTTTATGGCATGTCATTCGAAGCCTATTTTATGAAGTTATGAGAAATTTGGTGTGTTCAACTGTGTATGGTTTATTTCCTTAATTTTGTATCAGACCTGTACTTGCATTTCTAGCTCATAAATTTGAATAAAATAATGTTTTTTGGTGTTGGGTTTCAGTTTGTTTCATTCCAGTTTATGTTTATGCAATTTAGAGTTTTTCTTTATGCATATGTTCACACATTATAAAGAAAAAAAAACCCAAAACAATTGCATATAATACCTATCAGTAAAAATTCATAAAAAACACAAAAAAAAAATAGACATTACAAAAATAGAAACAAAGAAAAAAACCCCAGTTATTTCAAAGCAACAAACAGGGGTGTTTCTTACACTACTTGACACTTGCATACTTGATGAACATTTGACACTATAACATATGTATAAAATAACTTGAACACTCTAATCTAAGATACTTGTACACATATTTATATTATATTTTTGTTCTCGTACATACAATACACTTGTGCACATAGACTTAACTTACACTTGTACTCTAACTCAGATGATAGTTGTGTATTTCCTACGCATTACAACTTTACATGATACTTATGTTATTCCTACACATTCACACTTATATAAGAGGGTAAATATAAATCATACTCTAAACTATGATTTAACCCTAATATATTATTTATAAATATACCATGAAGGTACCATGGGGGTACATTACCATGTACCCAATAATGTAATATACTCCAACTCTAATACATTATACACCTAACCTCAATCATACTCATGTTAATTATTATATATTAATAAGAAGCTAAAGTAATTAAAAAAAAAAGGAACAATGTGTATGTAATATGACCATTGGGCTCCTATAATATTTCAATAAATAAGAAGCCATATATGTCAAAATTATAATCTAATTCATGGCCAAGGCCAACATTATATGATGCACTAGATAGACCTAAGGGCAATTCATTATACAATGTATTAATTAATTGCAATATTTTACTATGTAAATCTTATGGGCTATAGTTAACCATGTTATGGTTAAACCCTCTTTATAACTTGTAATTAACCTTTGTTATTATTATTGGAATTCACAATATTTTTTAAAAAATGAATAGAAGCCAACCATGCACTTAAATATTATACAAATAATAAAAAGGAAGGAAAATAAGGATTTGGTGGGCACCTATAGGCACTATAAATAATTACTATATCCATAGATAGTATTATGCAATACTTTGTTAAATAAACAAGGAGTGGTATGGGGTATTTATAACAATACCAAAATCTCAATTACATCATAAAATTTAACCCAAGTTGACATAATAAGAGGGTTTTATGTTAATTATAAATTATAAAGAGGATTTAACCATGACTTTACATTACATAATGTTAGCCTTGACTATGAATCATATTACAATTTAAACACTACCCATAATTTGATACAAGGAGCCAAGGAGAGGAGACACTAGTAAAAATAATATCTTAACCCCATAATGGATGCTCTAGTGGTCCTCTGTAGTTGATGCAAATCCTTTCAAAATCCCATCATCATCTAGAAGAAATCCTCCTAGATTTAAGAACTCAACTTCAATCTTTGGAACTTCAATAAATAATTTTTCATTAGATGTCCTTACCTCTTACAATATGTGCAAGTGATCTTCATTTTCTTTGAAGACTTAGCCTAGACCTTTATCCCTTGGGTACTCGCCTTATTAGATTTTAATTTTGTTGCATGAGCATGTATTTGTGGAGTCCCACCATAATTTTGTATTGCTACTTGAAAGTGAAGTAGGAGAGAAAATAGCTAATCAAGAGTAAGTGTCTTTTGAAATTATAAAAACATATGAATCATATGAACCATTTATAAAAAGAGGTAGAGATATTAGAAAGGATAATTTTAACGCATTCTACATCATTTTTTTTGTTACTCTAGAAGATCCAATATCTACCCTAAAAGTCTTCAATATTATAATATAGTCTTCAACGTTATCAAATTCAACAAATTTGAGATACAAAATCTCCAATTCCAAGAGATTTACTTTAGTAGAATTAACGTTTCTAAGAAGCTTATATAGTTTTAACCATACCTTGGTAGGGTTTCTCTCCTCTTTGATATGTAAAATCAACTCTAGTTCAATCAACAAGAAAAATAGTCCAAGAGCCTCTTGTTCCCTTTCATGGAAAGTTTCATCATCAAGAACCATTAAATTATCCTCTTAAAAATGCACCATAAGCTCTTAATTTTTGGTAGATTAACAATTTGAGTTGACCAAACACTATAGTTTCACCTATTAACATGAGTAACTAGGTACTTATGGTCCATATTACTTAATATGATCCCTAAAACTATAGTAGGTTTATTAATTGATGCCACCAATGTGTAGAGCTAAAAAAATCACGTGATTTAAAAAATGGGCTCAAAATGCTTTTGTGTTAAACAATTATGATCTCTAGAATTTTATCCCTAATAAAACTTGAAAATAAAAATTTAAATGCTCAAACCTTAGGGTTTCAAGTGTCAATCCCTACCTTCCACTTGAAAAAAATTAAGTTATTGTTATGATCCAATCCTAGTATACCACTTTAGCTTCTCTTCTCTACTTGATTGCTTCCACTTGTCTCCACTTCACTAGTTGAGCAAATATAAGTACGTAAAAATGGATTGACATGGTATAATAGAAGGTGATGTTAGCTACCATGTCGACATGATATCTATCAAAATATTATAAAGTATCTAAAGAGAATCAAATAGGATTGAACTTTAGTCTCTCCCAAGCTAAGTTCCATGTACTAACCATTATAGTCATACCATATATGAGAACCAAAGGGATGATACATCATATTGTTTTCCAACCATTCTAGTTTTGACAACAAAAAATGCTAGTGTATAGTTTGAACCCATGTCCATGGATTTCAAATGTGCTCCTACTATTTGTTAGAGCATAATATGTACTAGTAATCAAAGGGATAGTCCCATTGTAGAAAATCATCATGGGTCCAAACAATAGAAAAAGAGGATATGCATGATTCAATCCTACATTTTATCCTCCATAATACCAACATGTTGGTCAAATATCTACCTAAAATACAAAAACATGAATTTGTGTGCCCTAGACATCAAACATTGAAAGGTCGGAGGAAATAAATGTCCTTCAGACCGATTTTAAGTTTAGAGTTGCGGGAAAGAAATGAAAATAATGAAAATAAATGGGAAATATAGTCACAAGCTAGAAGATGTAGGATTGGGGACAAACTAGCAACATAAATTCAAATCAAGCATTATAGCAGCATATAAAAGCAAGAAGGTAAAAAATCCACTTACAATTTTCCGAAGATAATTTCCAGAGTTGCATTCCAGTACTCATTTCCTCACTAGCAGTGTTCAAATCCAGGTGTAGAATTTAAACTTAGTAGATAATAGACATGAACCTAAAATAAAAATGCTTAATGTAAGAAATAACACACATAAATCATTTGCAAAATTTGAAACCAGGTCCCTTCTATTTACGTAGAAAACTTGAAGTGTTTTTTTGTAGAGTGTATCTCCTTTTCTTACATTGAAAATATATAGTATTTCTAGAGGTTTTTGACTCTATTCATTTAATACATAAAAGACAAAATGTCCTTGGATCAAGAACTGGCAAGAGGAAACTTCTCCTTGAAAATCCTTGAAAATATTCCTTTTGTAGTAGTGATCCAATTTTTAAGGAAAATTCCTAGGAAATCAGCAAGTTTGGGTGTCAGTGCACAAAAAAATTCAAAGATGGTAGTTGAATTGGTACCTCGACTATATCTTGGAAATTCACCCTAATCAAGAAATTCCACCAAATATGAGTCTTATATTAGAAAGAGGTGCATTAAATAGGGAATGTCTTGGAACTCATGAAAAACATCCTATGATATATAATCATAAAATCAGTAAATGTAGTCACTCTTTACCTCAATAATTAAATTCTTATCATTTTTCTAATCCAGACACCCTTGACGAATTTTCTTTGATGCTTGAAATCAATTTCACCCAAAACAATGCAATGAGTGAAGATGGGTGAAAGTGCTCTATTTAAATTTCTCCACTTCTTTCTTATTCATGCTTCTAGATGGAGAGAGCGCCCATAAAATAATAACATTTATAGTATCGCTCAACTTGTGCCTCTAAGTCATGCTTTGCACTATTCCATATAATTTCACCCAAGGAAGAAGAAAAATATTCTTTTATTCATCATTAAATCACACCTTTACATTCTTACATTATTTCACCCAATACACAACCCACAACTTGATTCATTTTAAAACTCTTTACGTTGCGTTCACCCATAATCATGATAGCAATCACCCTTGAGCAAATTTGGGTGAAACATCTTGTTATATGCTTTTTTTTATTTTTAGTACTTTGAACCATCTTTATATAGTTTCACCCTAGGGAGAGGTGAATGGGACTTTAACCTCTCACCTAGGGTGAAAGCGCTGCTGGATTATTTCTTTAGAAACTCTTTTGCCTTTAGAATATATGTTTGCTCCAAGGAGGGGCGAATGGAATTGTTCCCCCTCACTTGGGGCAAAACTATTTAAAAAAATCCTTTCCAATACGTGCCACTGTAGGGACCACAACGTTCTTCTTCTCCATATGCTTTCACCTCAAATATGGGTAAAAGGTAGTTTCACCCCTCTATTGGGGTGAAAGAGCCTTGAATTTTCAATGTCATAACTTGGCACCTTGTTGCCTTTGCTTGATGTTCACCTGAAGTGAGGGTAAAATATTATTATTCCGTATTTGTGAATGATGCCTTAGTGGGACCCATGACACAACACCTTTGAATTCATTGTTGTTGGGCTTTTACCCCAAGGAGAAGCATAAGAGAGTTTCACCCCTCACTTGAGGTGAAACCATAGTTGACTTTTGCACACGCTCACTTAGCAACTCGTCACTATTTTTGATGATGTTCACCCCAAGGTTATGTGAATGATGCTTTCGCCCCACCTTTGGAACGAACGTACTCCATTTAATTGCCTTCATACCTCAACTTTGGGGACACCACGAACCTTTCCTTTAGATGTGTTTTTTCCCCAAGGAGGGACGAAAGGGACTTTCATCCCTAACTTGGGGTGAAGTCATATTTTCCAGAATTAACATACTTTTCTCCTTTTAAATTTGCATTTTCCCCGAAGTGGGGCGAATGGGTTTTTGCCCCACTTTTAGGGTGAATGCATTTTTTCTCTTTCGTTTGCTTGGCATTAAGTCTTTCAAGAAAATAAGGACATATTTACCCTGATGAAGGGTGACAAGGGTTTTCGCCCTTCACTTAGGATGAAAAGGTTGTTATGTCTACTTTACACTTAGTCTTTAGGCGTTGTTTTTGTTGATGTATTCGGGTGATTTCAACTGATTTTACACACTATTTTCCACAACCAATTTACCTTATAACACCCATTATTTCCAAGCACGAGATCCATGAAAAATAAAAATAATATTAACACACAAAAATGAACTGCAACACATTATAGAAAAACACTGTAATATTGATTCGATGTATTTGTCGCTTACAATAATACTGTTAACAAAATTTTAAAAAATATAATGTGGTAAGATGAAAAACTACCAATATTTTTTGTGGCTCTTGAGGTATCCAAATCACATGGATTCAAGTGATCACATGCCTTTATCCATTGGGCTTTTAGCTATCTACCTTACGGGTTGCCTTGGTCGGTGCTTCCTATTCGGATGTCCTTCCCTACCCCTACTCAAATGCTACTTTCTTAGTTGTTGCCTGCTCTGCTGGAGCTTGTTATATTGTAGCCTGCTCTGCTATGGCCTACTCTACTATGGCATGCTCTTACTATTCCTTTGAACTTTCATAGGTGACTTCATAACTATAACTACTCTAGCCCAAGCATTTATGGTAAATAATCAATTAAAACTAAGTCCTTCATAGATGTATCGTAGATTCTAGATATCCTCCAAGCTAATACACTTAGATATCTGAGCTAACTTGAACAAGGTTGAATCCATGCAAGTAAACCTTTTCATGAGTGGAAACACTTGTTCTTCCATAATTGGCTCCACATAACCATTAATTTTTGCTATGTCCTACACAAAATTA
Source organism: Wollemia nobilis (assembly GCA_028583015.1). Taxonomy (NCBI): domain Eukaryota; kingdom Viridiplantae; phylum Streptophyta; class Pinopsida; order Araucariales; family Araucariaceae; genus Wollemia; species Wollemia nobilis. Next base: position 62,178 of record JAQPPZ010016900.1, on the reverse strand, counting down.
TTCTAGGATTTCTCTAACTATTCCTTAAGCAATAGCTCACCCCATTCATTTGTAAAACCTAGGAAACCTATGTCAGCAAGAGCATCAAAATGAACCATCAAAACAGAATTCTCTCATTCAATCATGTTCTGTATATTTCGACAACATAATCTTGGCACTAGACCAAGAACGATCCATGTCACTCACTGGGTGAATGCGCATATTAGACTAAGCAAAGACCTAGAATTTTTATTCCAGATCCAAATGAGGCTTCAAAAAATTCTCCACATCTTGTATCACCTTCTCACTCAGCTGAATCTGAATTCAGGTCTCATAAAGATACTACAAGACCATGACTGCTTTCACCATCATCTTCTCACAACTTTGAGCCAACTGAAGGTGGGCCTCCTTAATCATATTTTGGGTAAATCCAGTAGTCTATGTAGCCTTCTCTACTAGGTTCTATATGGAATCAAATTATATCTTCATTTCTTGTGCCTAATGTTCCATCACATCCTTTTTATTTTTGGTGAGCCACTGCCTTTTGACATCGTTGTTCTATCTCCTTCGTCATCTTCTCCTATTGCACTCTTCTTTCTTCCAAAGCTTCTTCAAGCTTGGTGATCTTTGCTTCAGCATCATAGAATATCTACTTGTAGTGCTCGTAATGCAAGTAAATTGAGATCATATCAACTTGAATGATCCTCATCTTCTCAGTGGGATCAATTTTTTTCAGGTCCTCTATTATGATCTCATAAGCGTAATTGCTAGGAGTCATCTCTTCTTGTGGTTTTTAGACCAAGGAAATCATCTTGGTGGTATGGTCCTCCATAGCAACTAGATCAAAGGTGACTTTCTTGAGTGGCTTAGCTGGAGCAAGTACCTCCTTTATCTTGTGGCTCTTCAGCCACTATGACAAACTAAGATGAGCTCAACTAATCTTCTCTATGACTAGTTTTTTGGGCATCACCTTGGTCTCAGGTAGTACCTACATCTCCAAAAATAAAGCTTGTGAACGGTCTGGCTCGAAGGAAGAAGAGGAAACAAAAAATCATAGGAGGGACAAAAACAACATAATGGATGGATGTGTCAGGCTCAGCTGTAGTTATCCTCACTCATGGAGGAGCTTGTGTACTTATAACTACAACGAAAGTAGTGTTAGTAATGGAAGTTAAGGGACATAAAAATTGATTTGGGCCTAACACAAATGAACTAAAATAAAGGGGGATCAAATAGAAAGGAAGAGAAAAAGGATCAGTAATGACTTATGGGTGAGATCTAGGGAGAAAAATAGAAATAGAAAGTATGCCAAATGAAGGGGAAATACATGTAGGAACTGAAGGAAATGAAGTGGCAACCACTACTTTCTCCTGAGTGGAAGAAGAGGGCAAAAGATACATACCTTCAGGTGGGGGCATTGTGAGAACTAGTGATGGAGGTGGCTGCATAATAGGTTCCTCTTGTACTTGCTACTTCTCTGTCTCTACATCAAGATATATGATCACCATTTGCTAGTCTAACTTGCTCTTGTATCAATATAGGTTCATGGGAAATATTAATGTGAGCAACTAAAATCGGTGGAGTAGGATTTACTATAGCTGCAACAACTACAATCATGGATGAAGAAACAACACCATTTCATGGCTTCTTTGCAACCATAGGAAAAGGAAATGTCTCTTTTATAGTTTGCTTCACCTATTGAGATCTTCTTTTAAACACAAACTACTATTCTTCTTTATCATGTGTCACTTCCTCGGCTATCGAGCACTCTCCTTCAGCCACGCTTTCTTTGTTGTTAGATTTCTAAAAACTTCGAGGTATGACCTTGGAGAAAGTGATAGGTTGATAGATGTTTAAAAATTCATCATATGCCTCAAAAAATGCTTCGTCCATATTCAACCCATAGGCTTATGTAATTTCTCCAGGTTGGACCCTCATAATCCACCGGTTTATGATTTTTTCCTTAGACCATGTAGGCAACTATTATTTCATCTGGCTATATAGTCTCGATGGAGGAATATGCTCTCGATGCACTGAGGGATTATATTTGGCCTCTTACTCATAAAAATTATTCCATGGTAGAAGTGACATCATGGCTTCAACATGCCACTCCAAATTGTGCCCTTCAAAATTATTGTGATTTTTTTGGGTATTTGGTCGTGGGTAGCAATGAAACTGCTTGGCCTTAATTATTTCCAAAAAAAATACCCAATGGGTCATACCTCCATCTTTGTAGCAGTTCCACCAAGCACAGGTCTTAAAGAGCCTTTGTGAGTAATCTATTATGACCAACCTAGTTCACCTCTATACTGCCAAATTTGAAAGGCATTGTGCATGTTGTTCTCTTACCACACCCTGCTCCATAAATATTATTCACATAATCATTCTGGCACACCACATCCATTGCAAAAACATGCTCTATGGTGAAATATGGAAGCAAGAATGACTTGTCCGTGAAGCTAAAAATTTGCACAAGTATACCTTGAGTCTGAAAAATATATCACCCTTTTCGATCGTGACAACCATTTCTCTCATTTTCTATGGCACCCTTTCACTCTTATTGTAAATCAGCTCGATAGCGAGACCCAATAATATGTGGTTAAAATTATCAAATGACTCCCTCCTTGATACATCAGGAGTCCACATATAACAAGAAAAACCTTATTCGTCACATCCACTTGTTTAACCACTATAAATGAAAAATATTGATGCAAATGAAAAACAAAATACCAGACAAGGAATGAAGTATGCTTGAATGAATTTGCTTCTCTTGTATTCAATTTTTCTAATTGGATGTGCATAATTTGATATATGAAATCAACCAAATCCAAATAAATTGGTTTCATGCCTACCCTCATCATCGTTGGAGCGTAAAACCCCACATGTGATATGCACTACGCAAGTACAACCTTTAATTTGTGAATTGTGGAGTCTACAAAGGCCAGTCATCCATACCATCATTAAAAATATATCTTGGCTCTTAAAATTTGAAATAAAATTTAGTATATTTGGCAACTTCCCTAGCTACAGCTCTCAAATTAACTGCATATCCATAAATTGGTGCTTCATCACCATAGAGACATATTTCCCCTCTTGTTTGTTACGGTGCATAATTTTAGAGATCATGTCGGAGGGAGGCTTCAAACCACAAGAAAATGCTTCCCTCACTACGTTGGATGAAATTGAGAAAAGCACTTCACCATTTGCTCTTCGAACAACCCTGGTAACTAGGTTACAGAATCTGGAAATCAACTTCACCAGCTCTGGGTAAGCATGTACTAGCGTACACAGGTACCAAAATAACTACACATTTTATGACATAGTTAAAAGGCTCTCTAGCATCAACCCTTTCTTGATGGTGAATTCCACATCTTGGTGCAGCTTAACCACACCCTTGTTAGTGATGACACAGTCCCCGACTTCTGCCACGGTGTCATAGTATGGGTCCAGGCCCACATTCTCATTTCTCTAGGCTTTCTTTGATTTTTTCTTGCCTTCTATTTTCTTTTTTGACTGCTTGGGTTCTGCGACATATTTTATTTCTACACTTTTCTTACCCATTGTGTAAATTTTGGTAACCCTGAGAGTTCTCTACAACTTCTACAAATAAAATCTTGAAAATGCATTGACAAAATTTTAATCTTTAGATGATTTTACCTGTTCTATTTATAGAGCATGCCTCCAACTACCACATTAAATACGGTGAATCTATTTGGTGAATTTGGGAGGTCATGTGCCTTGGTCCACTCACTCGACACTTTTCCCCAATATTTAATGGCAATCAAGCTTCATTTGCCATAATATCATTTTTGAAAAGTATGCCTTCATAATGTATGCCCTCAAACAACATGCCCTAGCTCCCTAATGACTACTTTGAAAAAATAAATCTACCATGAGTAAACCAATCCACACCTTTTTAGGAATATCAAGATATTTTACCCCTTGAAAATACCAAAATGTAGCTTTCAAAAAATCCAGGCAAAATCATTCTGCTTGGGGCACTCCAAAAACATGGAGAAAATTCTACTAGTGTTGAAAATCATCACATGCCTAAAAAATTTATTTGAGGAGAAAAATCACTTTGGTGGTGCACTTTCTCTCTTTTCCTTTTGCTCTAGAAAGTGCCTTCAACCTGCTTGATTTACTTCCATGGTGCAAATCCTCATTTTAAAATAAATCGTTTCTTTTCAATTTCGCCCTAATTTTTAGAAAAAGCAAAATCTTTTTAATTGGAGCTTTAACTTTGATTTTTTTATTTTTTATTTTATTTTTGCCCCATATTTAGAAAATAAAACCAATTTAAAAAAATACTTAATATGTTTTTTTTTTTTGCATTCGCTCCAATTTTAATTTCACTGAAACTCCTTGTATGCAATTGCCTAAAATACCAAAATGTGTCCCCCATGATTTAAAATGTTTTCATGTCACTTCACCCTTGTGGGAGGTGAATGGGAGTTTTGCCCCTCACATAGGGTAAAAGCGTTGTTGACTATCCTTGCCTTTGATTATCACGGTGCACTTGTTATCTCCAACCATGCTCACTTCAATGAAGGGCATGTAAGACTTTAGCCCGAAATCTAGTGTGAAAGAGTTTTAAATCATTTATTTTTAATCGTATGGTGTGGGAGTTGTAATTGGCACCTTAAAATTTTTCATAATACACTTTCACCCCAATGAGGGGAAAACAAGAGTTTCACCCATCATTTGGGGGGAAAGCCCTTTTTACTTTTTCCACCATGTTGACTTGATGTCTTTCATATCATATTTTCCCTTTTTTTAAATGTGTTCACCCCATAGGGAGGTGGATGGTATTTTGGCCCCTTCCTTGGGGCGAAATAGATTCCAGTTCTTGCTCTCCATGATTTTAAAAATTGATCCCCAAGTGTCTTTACATTTCATGCTATGATTTTTCAACTAAGGTATTTCACTCATACTTTCAAAGATTGCTATGATTTTTCCTTGTGCCTCCGGACGTTTTATTTTAAAGTGCTTCTCGCCCCAAGACTTCATCTAAAGTTTATATCTCCTTCTCTTCCATACTCCCTTGATTCTGACAACACCTACTAAAAATCTTTAAAAAAAATAATTAATTTCACCCAAAACTCATAATATGGCCTCGAAAAACTATTTTGGGCGAAATTAATTTTAGAGAGAGGAAGCATTTTTAAAAGTAATTTTTCCCTTGAGGGTAGCCTAGCATCTTTTCGGAAGAATAAAATTCTTTTATATATATATATATATATATATATATATATATATATATATATATATATATATATATATATATATATATTTTTCTAACAATAAAAATACTTACAAGAAATAAAATTTGTACATATTTACATACTTGCACCTCTGATCATATCACTGAAAATAATCCTTCAAATGAAGGTCGTTAACTAGAATTAAAAGATCCCAACCATCCATATCTTGGAGATGATATGCATTCACCGAATTTACCCCTGAGACTTGAAATGGACCCTCCCATATTACGTTAAACTTGTGGTGCTTTTCAGGCTTAGCTTTGTTCTCGTTCCATTTAAGCACAAGATCTCCAACCTAAAAATTTTTCTCTATCGTCTTCTTGCCAAAACACTTTTGTATCATTCTAGCATGTTCAATGAAAGCAACATATATATTTTCTCTCTCCTCTTCTAGCTACATAAGTTGAGCCAACCTTGAACTCATGGAATCAGATTCATCATCTTCATATCTAAATAATTGTAATATATGGATAACTAGGAGCTCAATGTGAGTGGGTAAAACTACCTCCTTTGCATACACCAAAGAGTAAGGAGAAGTCTTAATTTATTTTTTCACTAATATGTGATCCACCCACAAAGCTTAACATAACAACATATGCCAACTCCTTTTGTTGCTTTCAAGTGTCCTCTTCAATATTCGAAGCAAATTTTTATTTGTGAATTCTGCCAGACCGTTTCTCTCTGAGTAATAATTGGAAGAAGTCTTCAAGTAAATCCCATACCTTCTTGCAAATTCAGTGATATTTGCTCCAATAAATAGAGTCCTATTATATATCACAATGGTTGGTACATCAAAACAGGTAATCAGTCCTTCAAGGAAGGATATGACTATAGCTTGATCTACTTTTTTGGTTGGAATAGATTATGCCCACTGAGTAAAGTAATCAGTCGCTCTTAAGATATATTTATGCTTGATGGAGGAATGATGGTCAATGACTCCGATGAAATCTAAGCCCCATTGTTGAAACAGAGCTTCTACCTAGATCATATGTAGGGGTAGAGACACCTTCTAACTCCTACTGACATACCTCTGATAATTATTGCAACTTTTGCTTACCTTGTGTGTATCTAAAAAGAGCATAGGCAAAAAATAGCTAATTTGGATGATCTTCAAGGCCATAGGCCTTCCTACATAATGTCCACCAAACAAGCCAGAGTGTAACTCTTCCAAGATCTTCTGCTTTTCTAACGCTTTCACACATTTGAGGAGTACTTTGTCTATGTTTTTGTGGAATAACCCACTTGGCAGCAGGACATACCTGGGTGTTTGTAGCCTGAATCTTCACCATTGTGAGACATCAAGATGTGATGGACACTTTCTAGCTATAAATAATTCAATAAGATACTTTGTCCAGTCACAATCACTTAAAACTTAATTGGTAAGATTACTCTCACTGATAACCTCATTCTGTAATGGAGCTAATGACTCAAAAGTTGCAATTTTAGAAAATTCTTGGTAGAGTGCTCGACTATGAACCAGTTTAGTCAGCCTAATTTCCATATTATATTCCTAAATATTTGAAATCCAACCTGCTCTTTTATCACCCATATCTCCTTGAATGATAAAAATTCTAACATCTAGATGGATAATGTAGATGACTATCCTACTTTGTGAAATATACTTGAGGGAGTGTTATGAAATTATTAGTAAACTATATGTGATATGATGAAATTTTTCCCATGCAAGTTTGAAGCTTTAGCGTGTAAATTATACTGGATACGTATGGTGGTCTGGTATAAACTTCACTGCAGTGTTCTATGAGATTTTGATTTCAAAGTTTAGTCAAACTTGAGATCTAAATGATACACTAGAGTTAATGATAGGGAGTAAAGGACCACATCTGGATAGAAATGAAATGGTTTTGTAGTTGGACGTTGGTTATTTTTTGAGGAATATTCTTCTTAATTTAGAATGAATACTGATCATAGGATTGTTGTAAATTTAATTCTTTGTTATTTTCTGGATTCAGTAGGTTATATACGTGGTACTTAGATGAAGGAAGAATGAAACTATGTAATCTATTTATATTTTAAATGGCATCGAGAGCACATGAAAAAGAAAAATAAAAGTTTGTTTATAAGAATTTACTTGCTCTTCTTTTTACAATATAAAAGGAATAATATGTATTCTTGTGTGCTTGTTGAATTAATACTTCATTAGGAAGAAGTATAGTGTGTTGCAGTCATGTTATTTTTATGCACAGTATTTACGTAAATGAATTTATAAAGTAAATTTGAGATCGTCGAGCCATCTCTGATCTCAAGGAATGGATATTTACCTTTCAGTGACCAAGGACATCTTCACTCTGATAATCTAAAGTTCAGGTAGATGTTGTAAGTAGGAGAGGAAGACAATGTACCAAATATTGAGCCAAGAGTTTTTTTCAAACTACAGAAGAAGAACCTCTACTGGAGGATAGTGGGAGTTTGAATCCTCATGAAGTGTACCCACCAGATAATTTATTTGGCATCTAGTTGTTTACTTTGAAAAGAAACAAACTATGTTGAGGGTATACAAAGATATAGAAGCTTGCAATTAATTTTCTTATGCGTACTACCTTTGTAAACTCTATGAACAAAGGTCATTTAGAACCTTTTCAGATGTAATGTAAGGAGGATAATTTTTATATTGTATATGAAATATTTTTTACACAATGCTAGAGTCCTTTATATTCTTTTTTTTTCTTTTTGATGGAAAATCGTATGGGAATTAATTAAGTTTATGTTGCCAATAGTCTATGAAATTTATCCTGAGTATAAATAGTGTTGTGCATTGGTTTTAATTTAAATAAAATGAGTCTTTAATAGACTTATTAAAGTGTGTTCATGTTGTAAAGGCACTCAAAAATTTATGCTTGACCTTCAAATGTGCGAGTGTGTAATCAAGTAAACATCTAGAATAGCTTTGAACTCATGTGTTATTTCAAGGTCTGTCAGTAAGCCTTCGGATTAGTTGAGTTTTTTGGATTGGGTAAACAAACTAGGAATTTTTTTCTTCTTAAAGGGAAACTACCTTGAGTCTTAGAGAATAACATATGTTATTATTGAGAGTTGGGCATATGAATGATTACGTAGAGCTTAAACAACTTAGCCACGTAGGTCCAAATTGTTTGATGTTATACTGTCTTTATATCTACAGCGTCTATGTGAATTTACATTGCAAGGATGCTTTGGGTAAAGGAAAATAAGTTTAAGTCTTTAGGAAGTTGATACTTTCAAAGCAAACAAGTTTATCATGTCCAATGCTTCTTTTTAGCTAGAATAGGAATGGGTGAATTCCACCAAGTAGACTAATCCCTTGACATAAAAAGGGATACTCTATCAATGGGTGCATAGTACAACTTAAAATATTGTGTAGACACCAAAATAGCACCAATCCGATTATGTGACCGCAAACACTAATCGCATTGACACACACAGACCCAAGGGCAGCCCTCAGAGGTTAAACAATGGTCCTAACCACTCTCACAGCAGTTTTGGAAGGTCAGAGATCAATTTGGCACCTTCAGGCACTTTGCTCAATATCCGTTCCACCCTGGAACGAATTCAAATTGGGATTCGCCCCACCCAGGGACGAATTCTAGATTTGCTCCAGGGTGGGGTGAATTGCAGGTTTGATGGGCAAAAAGTCAAATCTTGACAAATGGTAGCTCAGATCCGCCACTTAACGCTTCCTTCATCGCATGGGAGTATGGGTGAGCATTTTTGAGCGTTAGAGGCAATTACAAGGGCAGTCATGAAGTCCCTATTCAGGGAGGAGTCTCCTTCCCCCTGGGAAGGCATGATTGCCAAGTGGCGCCTCTGCATGCCCATTTCAAGAGACCTCCAGGTCTATAAATTGGTGAGTTTCCTCACCCCAAAATATACAGAGAAGGAGCATTTTGGAGCAACGAAGTGCTATCATTTTATTTTCATACCTCACACCTTTTGGATTTGTGCCTTTCACATCCTTGATCTCCTTTAGAGGGGAGGTCATTGGGTGACTATTGGGAGGACGAATCTTGAGCCCAAAACCCGAAATTTGGCCACAATATCCCACAAAATTTGCTTAAAATACCCCACAAAAGGTTTTGGACCCATCCCAAGTGGATTGGTGCCGAAATCAGGCCTCAAACGATGGGCGGCCTGCCCCATGGGTGCCCCCTCCCACACTACTACAGTCCTAATCGCCCCCTTCGGAGTGATGGGAATTCTATGGTAGATTTTCTTTCTTTAATTTTTGCATTCAATTCTATGATGCTTAGATAGGTTTTCATTTAAATTTCGTCTCGTTTTGAACAATTTTGATCATGTTTCTATCTTTGTTCGCTTCTACTAATCTACAGGTAGCATCATCAAATTCCCATTGATGGAGGCCAAATTGGGAAAATATGACCATCTGGGTCTTCCAAAAATACCCCCAATTAGCTAACCCCAAGTTTGTAGGTCTTTTGGAGCTTCCTAGGTAGGACATTTGGGACAGTACCTTTTCGGCATTTTGTTGCAGGTGAATTCATCCCGCCCCGGAGCGAATTCAAATCGGCGAGGAATTTCCTGAATATTCTTTTTGTAGGACCCTCCTGGTGGTGTCTTGATGCCCCTATCAAATTTTTAGAGCATTTGGATTTATTTTAGTCATAGTTTAATTCATTTTTCTTATTCACTTATCGTAGGCTTGGGGATTGCATGCTTTGTTTTATCCGTAGGTGCTACTGACTATTTCTTGTTCCTTTGAATGCAAGTTCTAGACATCGGAGGAGCAGCGAGGAGTCAAGACTCATCAACGCAAGTGGCGGTGATGTTTGGTCCACCCATTTTACATGTGGGCACGCGGAAGAAGGAAGGGCATCCATGGATGTAACAAGAATGCATACTTAAATGCTCCTAGCCCTTGGAAGGGGAGGATGCGCATTGTAACCGAGTTGTGAAACATATCAATAAAAAGGGTTGTCTTCTTTATTTGCATTTGTTTCATTTCGATTCGCTCATGCTTTTCCCTCTTTTCATGCACTTTCAAATTCCTAGGATTTAGCGTTAAGTTTGGTTTGGTTTTGCATCGCATCTTCGCTTTCCTTTTTGCTTCTGTATCCTCGTGCTTCCAGTGGCGATCATGGTGGAACCTTTAAGTTTGGTTCAGTTTTGCATCAAATATTTTGTGTGTTAAGTTTAAATCTACGTTGGGAACCTCGGGTTCCTCTTCAACATGAAATGATATCCATTTGATCCCGACTCCACACCAGCTGGAGGATGGATCCCACATGTCGGTCGAGGAGACAACTGACGTAGACATCGGCTCGGATCCAATGAATCCACAGATCATCAAGCTAGGGGTAAGCTTATCCCCTAAAGAGCAAGTCGACTACATTGCCCTTCTCAAAGAGAAGAAGGAGGTTTTTGCATGGTCATACAAAGACATGTCGGGGCTAGATCCGTAGCTAGTCACGCATAACCTAATGCTTGATCCGAAAATCAAGCCAGTTAAGCAAAAACTATGTAAGATGCACCCAAAAGTGGCCTTGATGGTCAAATATGAATTGCAAAAGTTGTTGGATGCACAGTTTGTCATCTGCGTGGATTATCCGCCATGGTTGTCCAACATGGTGCCCATCAAAAAGCCCGATGGGAGGATTCGCATATGCACTAATTTTTGAGATCTAAACAAAGTGAGTCCTAAGGATGATTTCCCCTTGCCGAGCATCGATGCATTGGTAGACGCTACAGTGGGCCACGAAATGCTATCCCTCATGGATGGTTTCTCGAGATACAATCAGATCTGTATCAATCTCGAAGACCAACTAAAAATGGCATTCACAACGCCTTGGGGGACATTTTGTTATAAGGTCATGCCTTTTGGCCTTAAAAATGCTGGTGCCACCTACCAACATGCCATGACGTACATCTTCCACGATTACATGCATAAAACTTTGGAAGATTACATGGATGATTTGTTGGCCAAATCTCTTTTGCGCCTAGATCATCTCGATGACTTAAGAAAGATCCTCGATCGCCTCATGGAACATAAAGTCAGACTGAATCCCAAGAAGTGCGTATTTGGCGTCACATCTGGAAAACTCTTGGGTTTCATAGTCTCAAAGTGAGGCATCGAGGTGGACCCAAACAAAATCAAGGCAATCCTTGAAATGCTTCCCCCAACTACCATCAAGCAGCTCAGAAGCCTGCAGGGAAAGGTCGCGTCAATCAAGCGCTTCATAGCGTAGCTATCTGACAAGTGCCGACCCATGAACAAATTATTGCACAAGGGGGTAGCATTTCACTAGGATGACGAGTGCTAGTCAGCCTTTGATGACATTAAACGATACTTGGCTTCGCCACCAGTATTGGCACCACCTAGACCAGGAGTGTCATTCTACTTATACATCTCAGCTAATTGAGGTGGCACTGGGTGCCATGCTAGCCCAGAAGAATGAACTTCACAAAGAATAGGCTACTTACTATCTTAGTCGCACCTTGGTCAGTTATGAACTTAACTATGCATACGTTGAGAAACTCTGCTTGGCAGTGGTGTTTGCTACCAAAAAGCTACGCCACTACATGCTGAGCAACACTACGTATGTTGTGTCTAAGGAGAATCCATTGCGGTACATGATGAGTCATACTTATCATAGTAGCCGCATGGCAAAATGGATCATGTTGTTGACAGAATTTGACATAGAGTTTATTGGATAGAAATCCATCAAAGGACAAGTCATAGCCGATCAACTAGCAGAGGCTCCTCTCGAAGACGATCAGCCTCTGGTCATAGAACTACCCGATGATGGGGTCTTCCATGTCTCAGAATCGCCAAATTCTGATGAGCCTGAGTCATAGGCTGACATAACCCTATTTTTTGATGGTTCTAAATGTGAGCAAGGAGGTGGCATGGGAATTGTATTCTTCACACCGCAAGGGGCTCCAATGCCTCTGTACTTTAAATTAGACTTCCCATGCACCAACAATAATGTAGAGTATGAAGCCTTGCTCATAGGTCTTCTGACAACAATCACCATGAACATCAAATGATTGAACATCTTTGGTGATTCGTTGTTAATTGTCAACCAAGTCAAAGGGGTATTCCAATGCAAATGCCCAGTTCTACAAGCCTACAAAGCCCTTGTGGACAAATTCCTGGAAAATCTTGAATGGTACGACATCGAGGCACTCCCTCGGTCATCGAATCATTTTGCGGACACTATGGCCTCCTTGGGGTCACTAATCCCACAAGACCTTTCTGGTGATATGACAACCATTCAAGTCAAAACACTATCGCAATCCATGATGGACCGTGCAAGTTCTAACTTGATGCCAGGAATCCACATGATCCAGATTGAACCACCTCAGGATAGGTTCTCTCGAATCCACGATCATCTGAAACATGCCAACTAGGGGTCCTTGTTCTCCCCTACTCCCATTAATAGCAACACAATGCTATTCTTACAAGTTCTCTCTCGTTCAGCGTTTGCTAGGGATGAACTTCAAGAGGGATTGGTTGTTCATACCATCGAGGCTTTCGATCAGCAGGATTGGTATTCACCCATGAGGGACTACCTCAAGTTAGGTAACCTCCCACTTGGATTGATGCATGCCACAAAATGAGCATTCAAGCAGAAAGTGACAAAGCATGTCTTGTTAGGAGACATTTTGTACCATCGTAGCTATGAAGGGATCCTCCTTCGGTGCTTGGACCAGCAAGAGTCCACTTGGGCAATCACCCAAGCGCACGATGGTACGTGCGGTGGCCACTTCAGTGGTATGGCCATCGCAAAGCGCATTCTTCGCATGGGCTATTATTGGCCATCTTTAGAGCGAGATTGTTGCGCATATGTCAGGAAGTGCATGAAGTGTCAACACCATGCTAATTTGACACACGTACCTTCCCAGGCCTTGCAGACGATCCAATCGGCTTGGCCATTTTTGTAGTGGGGCTTAGATCTAATCGAAAAGATCTCCCCTGCGTCGTCAGGTCATCACACATTTATCATAATGGCCACAGAGTATTTCACCAAGTGGGTGGAAGTAGTTCCGCTTACCTCTACGATAGGACCCCGCATTGTGGAGTTCATTTTGCATAACATCATATGTCATTTTGGTATTCCATCCAAAATAATCTCGGATAATGGGACGTCATTCAAGAACAAAGACGTGCATGCTTTGACCACAAAGTACAAAATTTAGCATAGTTTTTTGACACCCTATTATCCGTAGGCAAATGGGCAAGTAGAGGCGTCAAACAAAATGCTAGTTGCCATCCTCAAAAAGACAGTCACAGACAGTCATAAGGATTGGCACATCCAAATCCCACTTGCCCTGTGGGCTTATCACACTAGCATTCGGATGCCCACTGGGGCAACTCCGTTTTCACTCGTGTATGGCTCCGAGGCAGTCATGCCTCTCGAGTTGGAAATTCCTTCCCTGCGCATATCAATGCAAGAGTTCATCGATGATGACACTGCACGGCAAGCCTAGTTAGACCAGCTTACGTTGCTTGACGAATGATGCGTTAATGCTCTCGAGCATTTACGTATCTATCAAGAGCGACTTAAGAAAGCATACAACATGAAAGTTCACCCGAGGGATTTTTAGGTTGGTGACTTGGTCTTAAAAGAGAACCAACAGAACTCTAGTTTGTCGTCCCATCTAAGGGACAAGTTCATGGAAAATTGGTTAGGTCCCTATGTAATTGATAGTAAAATAGGACCTGGAACATACCGGCTAGCCTCTCTTGATGGAATCAAGGAACTAGAACCCTTGAACATCAGTCATTTGCGGCCATTCCATATCTAAAAGAGTCGTATCCCAAAAAAATGCTCCAAGGATTCCTACAATCGCTTGGTCAATCCCAAAATGCTCCAAGGATTCCTACAATCGCTTGGTCAATCCCAAAATGCTCCAAGGATTCCTACAATCGCTTGGTCAATCCCAAAATGCTCCAAGGATTCCTACAATCGCTTGGTCAATCCCAAAATGCTCCAAGGATTCCTACAATCGCTTGGTCAATCCCAAAATGCCCCAAAGGTACCCATTACCGCTTGGTCAACCAAAAAGCTCCAAGGATTCCCACAATCGCTTGGTCAAAAATAAGAAAATTCAAAAATAGTAAAATCATCAAAAATAACAAAAATTGGCATCTCATTTCCAGGCATACTCCAACTCATCACAACAATAAAGAGCTCTTTTCGCATCTCATCTTCATATTCACAAAAAAAAATCAATCCATCAAAAACACAAAAATATGTAGCTGCATTAAGCATCACATCCATACATTGCATATTTGTGGTCATACAGGTCAAAGGCACCATAGACTATAATTACTCCGCCAATCCATCTTGTTCCACATTTCTCCATTCTATAAGCAGTCCATCAAAAAAAAATGCCATTCACTTCTTTTTACCATACCAGAGTCAGTGGTCTTCTAATGTACCAAGGTTTTTTCATCCTTCAGTCATCATGTAGCTTTCTAGCCACATACTATACCAAGTCAGACATATTTTACGAAGGTAGAGTTCTACTTGGATCACACCTTGTTACGTAGCATCCCAACACAAATTAAAACACATAAAAATTCCCAAGTTGTGTGAATGAAAGATGAAACCTGCACAGCAATCCAGGTCACCATAAGTGAAATGGTTATCTTGCTCATCCCCCTGTGCGAATGACCCCAAGAATGCTGAGAGTTGGCAAAAGGACAAGCATCCTCCCTACCCAATTCCCCAAGAATCCCAAGTTCTCAAAAAGTTGCAAACATCATAAAATCTTGCAAAAAGTCAAAACTCCAAAAATTTGACATCACCACCAAAGTGCATACATCAAAAGGCACATACAATAGTGATTCTCATCACTCGAAATTCAAATCCCTTGCTCAAAAGAAAAAATATAAAAAATAAACAGTGATTTTTATCACTACAAAAGAGCAAGTATCCCAATACAATTGAAGAAAATAAGGGAGTCAAACTTGAATCCCTGGAACTCTCAGCATTTCGACAGGTCATGAGGCAAACCTCAATACTGGTTTGGTGGATAGCCTATCGGTCACTGGTGGTAAACCTCCCGCATGACGATATATCTATCACATTAACTCGTGTACAGATCAATGTTTGCATGTGGATGAGCTAGCTTATGGTATCCTAGATAGCACCGTAGATTAATCTGACTACATACAACAAAGGAGTTAGTGGAGCTAATTAGGTGATCCTCAATACAGGTTTGGTTGATAGCCTATCTAGAACTGGCGGTATCCTGACAAATACCACATAAATGAACTCAATTGCACACACAGGGATGTGAAATAACTTGGTCAAAGACAAGTCCGATTCATACCTTGTCCAAAAGTCTTGTAAGATAAAGTACAGTCATGGCTAGTTAGTTAAAGCCGTATGAGTCTCAGAAAACCTTAGCTACATTCTAAACCAACTGCGCTATCTTTCATCCTCGCATTGCCATCAAAAATCGCCAAAAAAAAACACAAAGGTCTAAACAGTCTATGGTGCTCTCGCCAAACAACACAAATTCAATTCATCCATTACATTTGCATATCCTAAAACTTAGAAACATTTGCATTCATCATAACATATGCATCCATCAAAATAAATTAACATGCATACATCCATACTCATCACTCATCATGCATAAAATCAAATCATCACATGCGCATGAACAAAATAAAGTCATCTGTATATATCATCAAAAATGCCCGTAGGCTACAATGAACCGGTCCTGTGACCCCACAACAAAATCCAAAAGCTCAAAAACCCCCAAGCCTAGGGCGTCGGCCACCATGATCACGCAGGATCGATGCGACGGGAACTACCCCCGTGGTGTGGGTCCTATGAGACCCCTCAGGGTGGCTACTGCTAGCCCCCGCATCATGCCTACTCGCCCCCCCTCATCCAATCGCCTGCACCGAGAGGATGCTGATTGCTTAGTCTCGCTCCCTCTCGAGCGGTGCGACGATCCGCCTCCACTGAACGTAGGGACCCGCCCACCAAGGTGGCTAATCTCTGCCTCCAGCTCCAATCGCTGCTGCACCAAGTCCATCTCCCGCTGGTGATACATAGCCAAGTTCTCATCACGTTGCGCCAAAGCCCTATCCCTCTCTGCCAGCTATGTTCGTAGGAGATCCCTCTCCCATGCAGCATCGATGTCCCCATCCTATCGGTGGTAGGCAGCCAATGCATTTTCCTGCTCTTCCAGCTGCATGCGTAGGAGATCCCTCTCCCACAGCGCGTCCCCCAACTCCTCATCGTGCCTCCGTAGCAGCCCCTCCAATCATGCAATCTCGACACGTAACCCAGACTCCGTGTCCTCCGAATCCGCCTGAGGCATGGGCATCTCTAGAATAGTAGCCTGCTCTGGCTCCCACTACTCCGTGATGTCTTGCATCTCTGGCTGATCCGGAACCCCAAAATCCACATCCACATCCTCCACCTCCACCATGTCTGCATCCTCCAGCGGAGCTCCCCAATCATCTCCTGGTGCCTCGGCACCCTCCCCACCCACTGCTGCTGCCTCCGTGCCTCCCAGTGGCCCCTCTCCCCACCATCACCGTAGTACCCACCACTAGTCGTACTCTACGGTAGTCCCGACGTCATCCACGTCTAGGACATCGATCACCGCATCTGAATCCTCGCCTAGTGGCGCGATGACCGATCGATCCAGAGTCCTCTCGTCCCCCTAATGTCGATAGACCACGGGCTCACCAGGAAACCCCTGGTGCACCCCAAACTATCGTGTCACCCGGTTGTAAGGGAAGAACTCATGCTCGGTCCCATGCCGCCCAATCAGCCATCGCTCCCTACGTACCCATCGGAGCCACTCTCCAGCCTCCGACCAGGCTAGACAGTCCCGATAAGGGTGCTAGAACACCTCCCCTAGAGTAAGCCGAGCAAAGGCATCGACATAGTGCCCTACGACACTTGCCCACCGTCGACTCTATCCCTGCTCCTCAGACCACCGCCACAGAACCACATAGCCTATATCCTTATCCTCCATCTCTGTCCGAGTCATCCATGGTAACCCTGCTGGCCTCTCCACCGCTATGTGCTACCAAGCCCAGCTCTGCAACAGATAGCTGCAGCTAATCCCCTTTTCTCCTTCGGTAGTGGACCTCGTACAACTCACCATAGAGCTATGCCAGCAATGTCTGTCCCCACCTCATGATCAGCGGTGCCTCCATCGGGCACTCCACTAGCCGACAGACCACATCCAAGAGGTTCCACGGGAACCTCGCACCTGACGAGTCAGGTAGCAGCATGTTGGAAATGAGGCCCATAAGTACTGCGTGCCTCACTCCCAACACCCCCCTCTCAAGCCACCATCAGACCAAAATCCCACCAATCTGGCAGTCACCCTCTGCCCTCTCCACTAGGCTCTCCACACCCAGCTCCTCCCCATGCCCGAAGTAGCGTGTCAACACTGTTGTCCGCTGATCTCACGGTGTCGTACGGATCGAAAGTCCATCTATTGGAATCCAAAGAATCTAATAGACATCCTCCAAGGTCACTGTCATCTCCCCTGTTGGGAGATGGAAGGTGTTGGTCCGAGGATCCCACAGGTTGATCAGGGTCGTCAGATAGGCCCGATCCCCGACCACAGGCTCCAGTCGAGTCACTTTCTTGAGCCCAAGGGCATCAAGCCACTCCTAGTCAACCACAGTTAGTGCCCCCCATGCTTCAGCAAAAGTAGTAGGCACACGATACCGGCTCTTCACAACCTACAAAAGAAAACAACACAAAAACATTAAAATCATGAAAAATTGTACAACAATAACATGAATATACAACACTGCCTAACAATGTACAACTCAAAAACAACAAAATTCACAAAATATATATATATATATATATATATATATATATATATATAAAAAAAAATAAACATTTTTCAGTCTTAGGGTTTGTACTCTAAGTTTAAAACTGACAACAACATAAAAACACAAAAACATTTTTTTACTACAGTTGTCAGTCTTAGGGTTTCTGTATTCTAAGTTTAAAATTGACAAAGTCTGCACAAACAAAACAAAATTAAAATAACAGTTTTTAACCTAGGGTTTTCACCTACGTTTTAAAACTGACAAGTTCAACCTAAAAAACTAGGGTTTTGCATTCCGTTTATCCTAGGGTTTTAGTTTAGCAAAATCAAAATTCTTCCTAGGGTTTACTTTAGTGTAAAGCGAAAAGTAAATTTCCGTTCCATTTTACAAAGAAAAATAAAATTTCAACCTAGGTTTAAACTACGTTTTCCATTCAGTTTTAAGCTAAGTCTTGGTTTGTGTTCAACTCAGTTTTAGGGTTTCAATTTTAATTTTGGAAAACAACATAACAAAGAAAAAATAAACAAATCACTTGCAGTTTTAAAACATATAACAAACAAAAGCAATAACGCTAAGGAGCACTTACTGGTCTCGCTTCGGCTCCGTCGCTCGATCTGGTCTGTGCACTCATGATGTCGGGAGAAATTTGGCAGCGCTTCGCTTCGCAGAATTAACCTCCTCCTCCCCAGAGCTCCAAATCACAAGAAAATTCGAATGCAAATGAGCCCAAACCCTAGTTTTGGCCTTTAAATAGGCTTTTTGAGCTTATATTCATTCCTCCCTAGGATGAGCGCTCTGGTTAGCACTCGTCCCACCCTTGGACGAATACTAAACTGGTATTCGTCCCACCTCAGAATGAATTCAGGACAAAAATTTCAAAAACAACAAAAAATTGAACAAAAATGCACCAAAACAGCTAATAAACTTGCCCGATGAAAGTGCTTTTGCACTTGACCTATCGGGCATGCAAAATAGACGTCGGGGCCACAAATCCTCACTATCCTACTCCCTAAGAAGGCTACCATAGCCGGACCGCTCCACGGGAAGACGGATCTTCGAGAATTTCATCCCCAAACGGCGTCGCCAAAAGGGTCAAAACCCACCCAAAAATAGCAATAACATTGCCGAACGAAGGCGCCTTCGCGCCTGACATTCTTGGACATCCAAAATAGACGTTGGGGCTACAAATTGTCACCATCCTACTCCCTAAGAAGGCCACCATGGCCAGACCGCTCCACGGGAAGACGAATTTTTGACAATTTTAGCTCCAAAAAGCGTCACCAAAAGGGTTAACACCCACCAAAAATAGGTCTAAATGTCGGACAACTGCACACACTTAATGCTAAAACATCTCAAGGCACCCTTGCACAAGTCATTTTGGGTCAAGCGACTCGTCACTTTTCTCATGAAGGTCATTCCCTCATCGATTCGTCGCTTGAGGGGGTAGTCACACTTAGTCACCAACCAACAAATACACACCCAATTAAGGAAAATGACATGCATTCAAAGAATCATTGACAAAGACAATCACGCCCCTGCTTGGGGCAATAAACAAGCAATAATCACAAATTGATCAAATCACTTGGCATTTCGTGAATCATGAACTCAAGGTTCTCACGGACAAAAGGTTGCGCCCTTTGCCTATTCATGACCGATCAATGTCCAAGATCAAGTAACACCTCACCGAAAAAGGTTAACACTTGAATTAAGTTCCTTCGCTCGTCGAAGCAAGGATTCAAGAATGCATGCCCTTTCCATACTTGGGGCATCAAAAGTTGGTTAGGTTACTGAGAAACCCTAATCATTAGTGCTTTGGTTATCTATTTTTGCTCGGCGCTGCGCCATGCACAGCGCATCCCAAAAAGGGGCATTTGTAGACACCAAAACAGCACCAATCCGATTATGTGACTGCAAACACTGATCGCATTGACACACACAACCCCAAGGGCAGCCCTCCGAGGTTAAACAATGGTCCTAACCACTCTCACAATAGTTTTGGAAGGTCGGGAGATCAATTTGGCACCTTCGGAACTTTGCTCAATATCTGTTCCACCCTGGAACGAATTCAAACTGGGATTCGCCCCACCCAGGGATGAATTCTAGATTCACTCCAGGGTGGGGCGAATTGCGAGGTTTGATGGGAAAAAAGTCAAATCTTGACAAATGGCAGCTCAGATCCACCACTTAACGCTTCCTTCATCGCATGGGAGTATGGGTGAGCGTTTTCGAGCGTTAGAGGCAATTACAAGGGCAGTCATGAAGTCCCTATTCAGGGAGGAGTCTCCTTCCCCCTGGGAAGGCATGATTGCCAAGTGGCGCCTCTGCATGCCCATTTCAAGAGACCTCCAGGTCTATAAATTGGTGATTTTCCTCACCCCAAAATATGGAGAGAAGGAGCATTTTGGAGCAACGAAGTGTTGTCATTTTATTTTCATACCTCACACCTTTTGGATTTGCGCCTTTCACATCCTTGATCTCCTTTAGAGGGGAGGTCATTGGGTGACTATTGGGAGGACGAATATTGAGCCCAAAACCTGAAATTTGGCCACAATATCCCACCAAATTTGTCGACAATACCCCACAAGAGGTTTTGGACCCATCCCAAGTGGATTGGTGTCGAAATCAGGCCTCAAACGGTGGGCGGCCTGCCCCATGGGCGCCCCCTCCCACACTACTACAGTCCTAATCGCCCCCTTTGGAGCGATGGGAATTCTATGGCAGAATTTCTTTCTTTCATTTTTGCATTCAATTCTATGATGCTTAGATAGGTTGTCATTTAAATTTCGTCTCGTTTTGAACAATTTTGATCATGTTTCTATCCTTGTTCGCTTCTACTAATCTACAGGTAGCATCATCAAATTCCCATTGATGGAGGCCAAATTGGGAAAATCTGACCATCTGGGTCTTCCCAAAATACCCCCAATTAGCTAACCCCAAGTTTGCAGGTCTTTTGGAGCTTCCTAGGTAGGACATTTGGGACAGTACCTTTTCGATGTTTTGTTGCAGGTGAATTCGTCCCGCCCCGGAGCGAATTCAAATCGGTGAGGAATTTCTCGACTGTTCTTTTTGCAGGGCCCTCCTGGTGGTGTCTTGATGCCCCTATCAAATTTTTAGAGCATTTGGATTCATTTTAGTCATAGTTTAATTCATTTTTCTCATTCACTTATCGTAGGCTTGGGGATTGCATGCTTTGTTTTATCCGCAGGTGCTACTGACTATTTCTTGTTCCTTTGAACGTAGGGTCTGGACATCGGAGGAGCAGCCGAGGAGTCAAGACTCATCAACGCAAGTGGCGGTGACGTTTGGTCCACCCATTTTACATGTGGGCACGCGAAAGAAGGAAGGGCATCCATGGATGTAACAAGAACGCGTACTTAAACGCTCCTAGCCCTTGGAAAGGGAGGATGCGCATTGTAACCGAGTTGTGAAACATATCAATAAAAAGGGTTGTCTTCTTTATTCGCATTTGTTTCGTTTCGATTCGCTCATGCTTTTCCCTCTTTTCATGCACTTTCAAATTCCTAGGATTTAGCGTTAAGTTTGGTTCGGTTTTGCATCGCATCTTCGCTTTCCTTTTTGCTTTCGTATCCTCGTGCTTTCATATTGAACTTTGAGGTAGCAAGGATTTGCATAGTCCTTCTCAATGGATAGATAAGGGATTCACCTATACTAAGAGGATTGTGTAGTGCAAGGAGCTAGAAGATTCCTTTTAAAATATGGTAAAAGGAAGCTCTTGTATCTAAAGACTTTGGTAGATATATGGTTTACTAGTAGCACTAATTCATAAGAAATAAAGTGGAGGGTGATAGTCCATAGGTAAGCTTTAAAAAATGTTGAACTAGCTTAAGGATTAGTTTTGTATCTGTAGTGTAGATGTGGTTAAGGAACCGATTATTTAAAGGGATTTGTGAATATCCATGGATGGAAAATGACTCAAAGTTATTGGAAAAAAATGAGAGTGACTTTTAGGGGTGTTACAACATGTCAATGTTTGTACTACCTAGATCAAATCAATGACACTTGCAGGATTTATCTAAATTACAAGCAATAGTGAGGTGACAAGTTGCATAAATCAATTCCAAAACATACACCTATTTCAAGACACCATTGACAAGTATCCTTTAGCATTAGAAAAGCACAATGAGGAAGAGCTTAAGGAGTTGGAGGTTGGTCAATGATATAATGAAAAGAAAACAAAAAAGAAAAGGAAGCACAACATGAAGAAGAATGGTGATTTCTTAAGGTGCTCATCTTGGTTCTAAAATTACCCATAGCTATAGCTAGATTTACTCGTGAAGTTCCATGTTTATGGGAGCATCTCATATTTTAGGTATTATCCATTTTGTTTTTTGCTTCCCTTTTTCCACTTTTGTACAAACTTTCATTTTCAATTTTGTTTTCATAATTTATCCGACATACCTTAGCCTGAGTCTCCTAGAAAAATCCTATTCTCTAAGGGTCCCCATGTACAATTTTTATTTCATTACCTCCATCCTGCTATCACTTACTATCTATGAAGTTAAAAATGAAGTCCATTATCCAGTCCAGCACCATAATTTTGATCACTATTCCTGGCATAGTTTCAAAGGCCTCAATGGTTTATCTCATATTTTAGTCATATTTTTACCAGTTGCAAGCAACATCAATCTAGGTTCTCCATTTTTTATGAGATAAAAAGTCATTAGGAGCAACCAAGAATGTGGGTGTTTTTACCATCATCCACATGCACTTTGATAAGAAATTATGAAAGATAAATAAATCGTACAACACGAAAGCATTTAGTGGACAACTGGCTAATTTTGGAGATGACCAATTTTATTTTGCCTAACCGAGGCTCGACATGGTCCTAGAAATCCTACCTAATCAATAAGTGTGAATCTACCAAGCTTAGGAGAGAGTAAAAGTTTTGTCGTTCACCAGGACCCAAAAAATGCCTAGATGCCTAGCCCAACTAAGGAGTCTATAGCGGTAACTGAAATATTTGCACACGATCGCACATGAGAGTGGTTCAAAAGTTCTAGCATAAGTATATGTACAGGAAATGGAGGAAGAAATTGATAATTCCAAGAAGCACTAAGATAATCATGCTCAATCGAAGCCCAAGGAGATACCAAATACCCAACCTACTAGAGAAAGAGGTCCCATCACATCAAAAATATGCACTCGACTATAACCTGCAAAGTGGTAGAGTCTCCGCCAACAAGATCGAAAGCCAACAAGTACTTCAATGAGAAATCTCAAAGCTATCGGGCGAATTTTAGATAACCAAATCCTAGCAGATTAGTGAACCCTAGTCTACTTGAAAGTCTAATTTTAGATGCCCGAAGGGCTTGGACCCAATCGATGCCTAAAGGAATACCAAGACCCTAATATGATACTAAAAAGTGCAGGATCATAAGGAAGACAAATTTTGATATGGTGAAAGGTTTCATACCTAATAAAGATGCACCAAAGTTCTAGATGTCTGACATAATGATATCATGAGTTTTGTAACCGACTCAATAAGATCCAATGTTGGACCACCTACAATATTATTGCCATCATCCTACGACACTTGTCAGATGAGATTACCTATCAAAATAATCTCAGTAGCATGATTGTGTTTGTGGCCATAACTCAAAATAATCAACAAAGATCAATGAACCAAATGCAAGCAATAGATTCAACACTACTCAACATAACACAATTTTTGGCTAAATTAGTAGGTCATGATGAGGTTGTTCGAGCAACCATACCTCTAAGTAATCAAATCAGCTAGCACTCCCTGTGACACAACAACATTCCATTTCTAAATCATGATATCTTTTGATAATGATAAGATCGTCAAATGTCTATATATACAAGAATGTAAAATAAAAATTGGTCATCTCTTAGGTGTTTATAATTCACATGTAAGGACGAATTACTTGCGTTTTAATACAAATTAACTATTGTATGGCCTTTGGTTTGATTCATTTGTAGAGCATATATGTATGAATGATTACCTCTTTATAATTTAAGCATGTTGAATATTTATGGTGTTTTATTTTGAATCATGGATTTGCATTTCTTCATTCACTTGTCTATAATTGGTGGTCTCACAAGATACAGTGGATTAAAATCAAATATTTTGTAATTGATTGCAAACTAGTTGGTTTGTTAGGTAGTTGATTGTTTAGTTGTGTTATCCTTGTTATTGTGTATGTCTTGTTAATGCTTAATCTGTATCACTATAAGTTTTGGCTTTAGCCTCTTTTATTTCTTTTAGCACCCTTTTCTTCCTGCACTTAGACATAGTTAGTTGGTACTATAAATAACCGCCCTCCTCCGAAGATTGACCATTGTAGTTTGCACAAGTTCCCCGGTCATTCAATGTTGATCAAGGTTTATGGACGTACAAACCTTTCTATTAAAGAGATTCTCCAACGAATAAATACTTAGAAAGTATACTAAACCCTTAGATCATTTGTACTAACATTATCCTATATTTATAATAAATTATTATAAATATTTTAATATTTAATGTTAGAGAATTACCATTAACATATTTAAGTATGAAAAAAAAAAAACAAATTAAAAATCAATTTTACCAAGAATAAAATCTTATTTACTAAACTTAAAAAAACATTTATATATAATATGATACAATAAGAAAATTAAATTTCTTCTTTATATAAACTTCCTTATCCCCATTAATATTAAATAACATTATTCCATCCAATTTTAATGAATATTAAATACTGGATTGTAAATTAAAAAATGCAAGAACACGCTGATGACTATTAAATTTTAAATTTTGACATTAGCCATGGAAATGTTTGTAAATACAAGAATGCAAACTGCGTTTGCTTCCGTAAATAGGATAACGGTGTTCATCGTTTACTCATTTAAAGTAAATTTCTTTTATCATTGTTGTTTTGTTTGATTGACCTTTGAAAGAAAACCGACCATCTTCACCTTTGATTAACCTTGTTCGATTGAACAAGTCCGAATCAAATTGCTCCTTACAGATCTGCACCGGCGTTCGGTCGTAACCCATGACGGCCGCCATGATGCGGGAAAGGAGGTCCTCCCTCACAGGCCGCCCTTCATTCTCAGAAATCTCAGCCCTTCTTGAGCAGACAACCTTCATGGCGAATTCATCCACCAGATCCACCGCTTCACGCAAGCGTCGTTCACAGCCGACGTTGAGCATCCATTTAATCCGGACCGTCAGGTCCGGAAACATGTTAAGGAACCTCCCAAAGCTGATCTCGGCGGCGTCGTCGAAGGCCTGTTGAAAAGGCGGGGATGGCAGAGAGTGATGGAGGCAGCCGGCATCGACCCCGAAGGAAACCCTGCATATGTTGTCGAAGGCAAAGCGCGTCAGAATATCTTGTATGTCCAGGTGCTCTACCGTAATGCTTGCGCGTGTGAGTACAGCCATGAGTCGATTAGTGATCTCCCACTGCACCGTCTCCGCCACAAACTTTCTGAGGGACTTAGTGTTGAATTCATGGCTGGCAGACTTTCTCTGCACCCGCCATTGCTATCCGTCGGCGTTGAAGATTCCGCTGCCCAGGAAGTCGTGAAAGAGGGATCTCATGCGTTCTCCTTTCTGATATTTCTCAAAGTTCGTTTTGAGAATATGCTCCAGGTTTGCAGGATTCGCAGTGGCAATACTTCGGATTCCAAACGGGACGGATGGGAAGACGAATGTGTTGGTATTGTTGGTGGAAAGAACATCTGTCACCCAATCAAGAAACCTGTGCCAATTTCTGAAAAACCCAAGCGGAGAAGATTCGTATTTGGGTGTGGGCTTGGAATGCTTACGGTGTAGGAGAAAGCATAACAGAGCAATAGACGTCAATAGACGTCAAGAGGAGACACAGCGAGGAGACACAGCGAGGACAGAGCGGGAAAAAAATCGTCCATTGGAGAATATAGCGAAGGGAAATGCAATACCAAACAGATTGCATAGTACTTGTAATAAAGCCAATTTATTTCGCCGGACTGAACGCTTGTCCCTTTCCTCGTGGTTAGAAGGGCGAACTGCGCTAAGATCTGTGGCGGCTTCTGGGGTAGACAGCGCAAAATACTGTGACGGCCATAAAAAGTTGGACAACCTGCCCGGATTCGTGGCGGCTACCAATTCCACCATGTAAAAAAAAAAAAAAAATTATTTTGTTCGCACTTTCTTTGTGAATGTGCCGTTCCTTACTGCGCTCTTTCACAACGACCGCTATTTGTCGTTGCCGTCGTTGCCGAAGTTGTTGGGGCATTTATAAGTCCGGGGAGGTGGGCGCATTTATAAGTCCTGAATGGAGTTCATTCTTCCAACAAATGAGGCGGTTGCTTTTAAAGGTTAGGTGGATAATAATGGCATGTTCAAATCTTTTAAAGTGGGGGACGGAATTTTGAAGTTTTAAAGTCCACATTTTTCACTGGGAAGATAATGAGTTGGTTTTTTTACACAAGTTGTTCTTACAGGTTTGAATTCGGATTAAAAAAAAACTTAAACTATTTTATTAAAATAAAAAATAAAAATTTGATTTTTGATCTTTGAATTGGAGTAACAATTGTTGGAAAGGATCTTGAGGCTTTGGAGTTGAACTTTCTCAGTTTCCCTCGACCCTTTATTCCGTTCTTTAAGTTGGTTTTCGTTGTTTTTTTGCCTCTCCCATTGGGTTAGGTGGTTGATTTTTGTGGTTTTGACCTTCTTGTTGTAAAAGGTTATAAACTCCTTTCAAAATCCTCTCTTTTATTAATATTACAAAATATTAAAAACAAATAAAATCCAAAAAAATAAATAAAATACAATAAATTAATAATACAAAATATTAAAAACAAATAAAATCCAAAAAAATAAATAAAATACAATAAATTTTATTATTGAACAATAGTCTGCTTGAAAATAAATGATTTCTATAGAACTTGTCTATATCATGGTACCATTTATTAGAAAGTCCACAAAAATAAATTTTACATATTTTCCACCATCCGAACCCATGGTTTACATAAGAGGATCACTTCACATTTTTTATTTGATATTCTATTAATAAAATTATTTTTAATAATATATATAAAAGATGGATTTCTAAAAGACTTACAGGTAATTTACTTATCCTAACATACAGTTTGGCCCAACTTGAAAACCTTGGGAGCTGAAAAAACCTATAGCATAGGGGTGCAGTATTCCCAGTGGGGAGGATATTTTCTAAGGATTGGAATGATCAATATACAAGTTCCAACTTGGTTACAAAATCGTATAATTGTATGGTCCCTTTAAACTACCCTTTTAAGCCTAAATAACAGCTTATACGGAAGTCAAATTTACACACTGTACCATCCCAAATCGTACAGTGGTAAATTTTGTACGCTTTTACACTCAGCCAAACTATCAGACTGAGTTTTGGAGGTTGTCATACATAGTTTTGTAATCATTCAATTTGATTCTCCTAAACTGTCAAATTGGGTAAGTTTCTCTCAATCGCTTGGTTTGCCAAATCGGGTAAGTTTTCCTTGTGCAATTTGTACGAACTTTGGTGTATGAACTCAAGCTACAACCAGATGCCAAATCAGATACTCTTCTGGGTCAATCTCTCTCAGGTATGCTTTGTAAAGGTTTAATATGCCAATTAATCCCTTCTCATCAACATGCAAAACATCTTAACGGGGCTTGTGAGAGATTCACTTCCACTGACTATATTCAAAAATCATACATCAGGGTTCATGACATCCTCCTTAGTATTGTTATGCTCACAGATCATTTCTCAAGCATCACCAATGATAGATTTTTACAATATATTGTAATAATGCATAAAACTAATCAAAATATTCACTAGAAAACACATGCAACAAGATTAAACCATAAATCATCATCCATCACTGCCAGAATCATACACAACTTGTAGCAAATGTATTCATACTCATTTGTGTCTTATTCTGTCATAAATGCAATTACAACATGGTTGTTCTAACAATCTACTGCAATAACTCAGAACTTAACAAATCTATCTCATTGGATTCTAACCTATAAATACTCAATACATCTCTAACAACAACCAAACCTAAAAATTTGAAAATGGAGCCTTATATAACATTGCCCAAGTCATTCTAAAGTGGTTTCTGAGGCAATTAGTTATTTACAACTACCCATCCATAACAAAATGTATAAATTTAGACTTTTACTAAGTCAAAAACCTTAATTAGCAAACTTATGCACTATTTTATCTCGAAATTACATTTCTCATACATTTCATTGCATTTCAGTGTACGTTGTACAATTTCCCCTTGCATTGTACAGTTTGCCTTCCTGGTTGTAGGGTTTGCCCCTACCTGTATGGTTTACAAAACTTGGGTAAACTATCAAGAAGAATCCTAAGCATCAAGTTGAACTTAAAGCACACAATGTGGCCCGCCATAAAGGGAATACTTATTTAATATATATATATATATGAATAGTATTTTAAGCATAAATAAATCAAAATAATCCTAAATTGAGTGATTATTTCATTATATAAAAGATAATTCAAAGGACTATATATGATATAAATTTCATTAGCAAAACAAATCTATTTCATAGGTCAAAATGGTTGAAAATAGTTTATTTTATAGTCCTATTTTATCTCTCTTAATAAATACAAATAAGATAAAAAAAATACTATTGTTGATATTGCCATTGATAATATTGGGTAATATTGTTTGGGAAAGAAAAGTAATCTTATACTATTCACCCCCCTTTTCAGTATAAGCTTGTGTTCTTCAAATATGATATCCTATCTAGTAGTGATAAGATACATCAAGATACAAACTAGTGATCTATATAGTGTTGCATCCACAAAAGAAGTAGAATTCTCCATCATTAACTTACATCTCTCAACTACTAGAGTGCTAACTAGCTTGCAATCACTGATGAAAAATCTTACCAAAATATCATCAACACATTTGGATTGAATAATGAAAAACCTTCTATTGATTGTATTATTTGCATACGAAGAAAGTAATGCAGTGTGCCCAAATATTTCATCTCAAAATAATTCATCATGGCCCTTTTAAGCTATTTTAATAAATTGGTGGAGCTACCCAAGAAGATTATGTCATTAATATATAAATAAATACAATAAAATCTGATCCATATACCTTTTTATAAAGCGTATATTTAGTTGAACATCATTCATAATCATTCTCATGCAAGTAATTATCAATTCTAGAGTACCAAGCTCTAGGTGCTTACTTAATCCCATAAAGAGGTTTCTCTAATTTATACAATTTTTCTTCACTATAATTTTCTTTCTTTCATACCTTTTCTTTTTAAACATTTCCCTCTCCAGTTTGATATTCTTACCACAATAATTACAATGCTTATGGGTTGAATCATGGTTTTTATCATTACCTCTTCCACATCCTCTACCATGGCTTCTCCCATGAGATCTTGAAGAAGATGATCCTAAAGTGGTAGATGAGAACTCTTTTGTATGGGATTATTGTTCATTCAATTTTAACTTGCCTTGAATTGCTTGATCAAGGACTTCTTCTCTATATCTCATCCTATGCTCATATGTTTGAAGACTTGTTGAACAAATTAGACAAGTTCTAGGGAGGACCTGTTGAACAGATTTGAGGTAAGTCTTGGTGAAGACATTTTGAGCAGATTGAGAAAGTTCTTGAGAGAACTTGTGGATAGATTTGAGGCAAGTCTTTGAGAAGACTTGAGAGCAGATTTGACTGAGTAATTTGTTCAAGCTTTGAGTTAAATTTTGGGGCATATATAGTAGAGTTGATTGATTTGATCAAGCTTGGTGTTAGGGCTTGAGGATAGATTTAGGACAAAGAGTGAGTAGATTTATGCTAGACCAAAGGACTGCATTTAGTGTAAATTTGAGATAGAGATTAAGCATATTTGTGCTAGACCGAAGGAAAATGTTTAGTGTAGATTTGAGATAGATGTTGAGCAAATTTGTGCTAAACAAAAGGATATTGTTTAGTGCAGATTTGAGATAGATATTGAGAAGATTTGTGCTAGACCAAAGGATAGTGTTTAGTGCAGATTTGAGATAGAGATTAAGCAAATTTGTGCTAGACCGAAGGAGAGTGTTTAGTGCAGATTTGAGATAGAGCTAAAAGAAAACTTTGGAGGTGATAGAGCAGAGGATAGTAGTCTCCAATGGATATATATCCATTAGCCAGGGTAGTGAAGATAGATTCTTCTGAGTGAAGACAAAGGTCTTTAGTGGAGAGATATCTACAAGCCAGTGTAGTGGAGACAATAGTCTTCTAGAGGATCACCAACCAGACCAAAGTAGAAGGAGTTCTCTTATGGATAGAGATACATGAACCAACTTAGGAGATTAGTATATCCTATGGATACATATCCATGAACTTGATTAGGGTATTGGTGTCTCCATTGGAAATAGATCAATAAATATTGTAATAGGGAAGGATTCCCAAGAGATTTATTGAGAAAATTTTAGTGAAAGAATAGAGTAGCCCACATTGGGTGAACCATGTTAAATTGGTGTCTCTATTGTGTGTGGTGATTTGTACATTGCTTTGATTACTACTATTGATATTACCATTGATAATATTGGATAATATTGCTTGGGAAAGAAAAGTAAAAAATTAATCTTATACTGTTCACCCCCCCTCTCATTATAAGCTTATGTTCTTCAAATATGATATTCTATATAGTAGCGATAAGATACATCAAGATACAAACTAGTGATATATATAGTGTTTCATCCACAAAAGAAGTATAATCCTCCATAATTAACTTACATCTATCAACTACTGGAGTGCTAACTAGCTTGCAATCATTGATGAAAAATCTTCCCAAAATATCGTCAACATATTTAGATTGAATAATAAAAAAATCTTCTATTGATTGCATTATTTACATACCAAGAAAGTAATTCATTGTGCTCAAATATTTCATCTCAAAATTATTCATCATGCCTTTTGAGCTATCTTAATAAATTGGTGGAGCTACCCAAGAAAATTATGTCATTAACATATAAATAAATGACAATAAAATCTGATCCATGTCTTTTTATAAAGTGTATATTTAGTTGAACATCATTCATAATCATTTTCATGCAAGTAATTATCAATTCTAGAGTACCAAGCTCTAGGTTCTTACTTAAGCACATAAAGAGGTTTCTTTAATTTATACAATTTTTCTTCACTATAATTTTCTTTCTTTTCATTCTTTTTCTTTTTAAATGTTTCCCTCTCTAGTTTGATATCCTTACCACAATAATTACAATGCTTATGGGCTGAATCATGGCTTTTACCATTACCTCTTCCACATCCTCTACCATGGCTTCTCCCATGGCCTCCTGAAGAAGATGGTCTTGAAGTGGTAGATGAGAACTCTTTTGTATGGGATTATTGTTCATTTAATTTTAACTTACCTTGAATTTCTTGATCAAGGACTTCTTCTCTATCTCTCATCCTATGCTCATATGTTTGAATGCTACCACATAATTTATTAAGATTTAGTTTTGCTAAATCTCTAAATTCTTCAATAGCTATGGTAACTGGACTAATTTTCGTAGGAAGGCTTCTCAAAACCTTCTCAACTATTCTTGTATCATCAAGAATCTCTCAATGTAAATAAATAGAAATTACAATTTTTAGACTCTAGTGATAAAAACCTCAATAAATTGATTTTCACTCATGCAAAATGATTCAAATTCCATCCTTAAGAGTTGAAATTTTTCTATTATCATTTTATAAAATTATTTATAGGTACTTTTTAGTGTATCCTATACAACTTTGGATTGTGAACATTCAACAATATTAGGAAATATAGAAACATCTATCCCACTTTGAATTGTAAAAATACATTTTGCATCCTTCTTCCTGTTACCCATCAGCTCATTTATTTTATTAGAAGTAAGAGTATTTAAATATGATTCATTTGTTGGTTCAAAGTATCCTTGTGATACAAAACTCCACAAATCTTGTTAAATCAAAATTTTCTTCATGCAAATACTCCAATATTCAAATTTTTCACCCTTAAATATTGAAATTTGAAGGGGAACAATACTAGCCATATTTTGTGCCATGATAACAATAAAAATTCTCTAACCTAATAAAAATATTGGATTTGATACCAAATTAAGGTTTTAATGCTATGTAGAAGATACAAAGTGACCTCTACTAGCTTGCACAAAATATTATGAGATTAAATATAAAATAATATGGCTGTAAATTCTAATTTATTGTAGTAATAACATGGACTAAAATAATAGTTGAATCCATAATATGATCAGACCTAAAAATTACAAATATAATAAACCACAAGTGATAGAGAAATCTTGTACGTTCAATGGTTGAATAAAAAATTGTAATTGTAATGTAAAATAATACAATTGTAATTTAAAAACTACAATTATAGGAGTCCAACACACCAATTGTATGGTAAATATAGAAAAATATGATAGTATTTTTGCTCTCCACTTGTACTCTAAAATCTCTATTACAATAATGATGAGAAGAAAAGGTATAAATTACCCAAAATTTCAATGCATAGAAAAGCTTGAAATATCCAAAAATTATCAACTAGTTATGAGAATCATGCAAGATGCTTTATTGGATATGCTAAAAAATCATGCATGTGCATGTGCATAGGATAATTTAGGATAATTATTGGAAATAAGTTATGCATTACAACTCCCACTATGACTAGTCAACTAAAAAATCTCCTAAATTTTAGGAGTGATCAAAGGAGCAAATGTTAGAGTTAAACAATGAATAAGTCCTTTTAAATATGATTTCCCAATATTTGAGGAATATTTAAATAAATAAAATATTAATTAAATTCTTATTTAATAAAAGGTGTCAAAATAGACAAATTATCCCCTAAAATTTAGATGGGTTCACAATGCTTGGAATGCTCCAAATAAACATGGTGTGAAGCATTTAGACACCAAATTTTATTTAGTTATAAAATCCATATTGAGGGCTTATAGGAATAGTAATAGAGAATGATGATAGAGAATTGAGGAGGCTTTGATGGTAAGAGAGGAAACACCCCCTTTGCCACCATTTGAGAAGAAAAGGAAGGTATAAGCTATAATAATAATTATTGAGCCTTTAGAACATTGGTAAAATCTATCTTGCAATAAAAAACAAGAGGAAAAATAAGAAGAATTTTATTCAATTAATATTATTGTGCAAAGAATTGATTTGGATCCTTAGGATGGAAAAATTATCATAGAAAGGATAGAATAAAAACCTTCAAGACAAGGTGAACCCCTAGATGTTGATGATGCCTCTCCAATTCCCATTGTCACAATAAACCAACCAGTAGATCTACTTAAAATAAGCATGAGAAAAATATATATTATAGAAAGAGTTAGCTTTGGTTAAAGTAGAAGCTACCACATGAAAAGTGAGGCAAAGAATACTCATAGTTTATAATTAAAATTGACAATGGCTAGAGCAGAAGTAGCAAAATGGAGAATAGATGCTAAATCCTATGATCAAGGATACATTCCATTGTCCACGCATGAGAAAGTCATCTAGGTCATCAAAATACACTACCATTAGATCTTGTGAGAAAAAATATAAAAAAGTTGTATAGATGAGAAAGGAGTTTGAAATATAAATTTTTCAAGCTAAAGAAAGGATGCAAATAAAATCTCCTTGTAGGTAGTTTCTCAATATTAATGATATAAGCAAATAATTGGATGAGAATAACAACCAAATCATTATGCCACATTGGATTCCAGTTGGCACATTAGCCTATTTTCTCTCCAACTAGATTGTCCAGTAATCTAAACTAGGAAAATTGTTTATTGATATTCTCCAATTATATGATGAGCCAAAGTTATCTTTATACTTTTGAATCTCCTATTTGTAGCCAAATTGTACCATGATAATTTTTAATGCATCATTTAAGTGTTTCTAAATCATTCAAAGAAGATATTACTTGGTTCTTTAAACTACTGTACATATTATAGAGTTAAGTTGGCCATAATCAATTTTAGTTTATCTTAGTCTCAATCTCAATGAGTATAATCACTTAGTTAGCAAGAACTTAGATAAACTTCTTTTACCTATTTTTCATTAGTAATAAAATCAAATATGTATTAATCTAATTTTGAGCATTTAATCATTTTTCTATCATAGGGGGATTGTACCTTATCTTGGAGAAAATGTCCACTACAAATTGTGTCATTTACAAAAACTCCATGAGCAATGCCATGTTTTCTTATGTTCCATAATTAGTTGTAATTAATCCATCCATACTAAGAGTTTTAATCAATATTTTAATGCTATGATGATAGTTAGATAGTAATACTACAAACTCTAAGATCATTTTTACTAATATTTTCGTAAATTTATTATAAATTATTATAAAAAAATTATATTAAAAAATTACCATCAACATATCTAAATATTCCTTTAATAAATTTAAAAAAAAAAAAAAAACTTCAGAAATCAATTTTACATAAAATAAAATCTTATTTACTAGATTCATGTAGAGGAGTTGGAGAGCAAGTGGGTAACCCTCACATGTTACCAATATGCTATGTAATGGTTATATCGTGACCCTTCAATAAATATTTACCCCTTTAAAAAATTTATATATATATATATTTAATATAATAAGAAAATTAAATTTCTTCTGTCTATAAACCTCTTTAGCGCTATTAATATTAAATAACTTTATTCCATCCAATTTTACTGAATATTAAATACTTGGTATAATAGATGATTGTAAATAAAAAAAATGCAAGAACATGCTGGTGACTATTAAATTTTAAATTTTGACATTAGCCATGTAAATGTTTGTAAATACAAGAATTCGTTTGCTTCCGTAAATAGGATAACAGTGTGCATCGTTTACTCGTTTAAAGTAAAATTCTTTTATCATTATTGTTTTGTTTGATTGACCTTTGAAAGAAAACCGACCTTGTTCACCTTGCGTTTATTTTGGAACGTAAAACCTCCAGGATAACATTATTTCTATGGACACTTAATAGACAGAGAAGTAGCAAAATTCCATATGTGAAAGTAGGCTATAGCATACAATCCACACAAAAATAACAACAATTATAAAGTAGTTTGCTATTTCGTAACTTCCCAAGCATCGTTACAACATTTAAATATTCTTACACTAACACCTGCATTTACAACAGACACAACTGTCTTAGGATTTTATGTGGTTTCAAACAAAGCAGCGTATATAACATTCTTTAAAATTTAATAATAACTAAAAATCAAATCAAATCTTCTATATAAATTTTATCTTAAACACCTCTAACCTACTTTATAAAAAGTCATTACCGAATAAGACTTCAACCAACCTGTTCCCTCAACTTTCTTTAACTAACACTACGCAATAAAGTATTCTATCGACTTGTAACAGTCACAGGCAATCCTCCTCGCATTCGTAGAGTGATTGAAAGCGAGTAACGTGGACGATACCCTTCTTCAACCCTTAGAGCAAAACGATGAAGAACAGAAGCCACAATTGATTTCATCTGTATGAAGGCCATATCTTTGCCGAGGCACATCCGAGGTCCCGCGTTGAATACCGGGAACTTGAACGCGTTTTCCACCTCTAAGCACCCGTCCTTGAACCATCTCTCTGGTCTAAACTCCATGCAATCCTTACCCCAAATGCTGTCCATTCTGCCCATGGAATAAATACTGTAAACCATAAAAGACCCCTTCCTTACGTGCGTTCCATCGGGTAACACGTCATCTTCACCAGCAATTTTACTGTCGACAGGCACGGGAGGGTACAACCTCATCGATTCGCACAGAGCAGCGTGGAGATATTTCATGCCCTTCAATTCCTCCAGGCTGAACACAATCTCTTCTTCCTCTTCTTTACCTTGTTCGTTCAAAGTTTGTAGAATTTCGCTGCGTATGACTTCCTCCACCCGCGGATGACAAGAAAGCAACCAGAAAAACCACGTGAGAGCACTCGACGTGGTGTCTCTGCCCGCTAACATGATGCTGACCACCATATCCTTCACGAACAAGTCCGAATTTAATTGCTCCTCACCGTTCTGCACCGGCGTTCGGTCGTAACCCATGACGGCCGCCATGATGCGGGAAAGGAGGTCCTCCCTCACAGGCCACCCTTCATTCTCAGAAATCTCAGCCCTTCTAGAGCGGACAACGTTCATGGCGAATTCATCCACCAGATCCACCGCTTCACGCAAGCGTCGTTCACAGCCGACGTTGAGCATCCTTTTAATCCGGACCGTCAGATCCGGAAACATGTTAAGGAACCTCCCAAAACTGATGTCGGCGGCGTCGTCGAAGGCCTGCTGAAGGGGCGGGGATGGCAGAGAGGGATGGAGGCAGCCTGCATCGACCCCGAAGGAAACCCTGCATATGTTGTCGAAGGCAAAGCGCGTCAGAATGTCCTGTATGTCCAGGTGCTCTCCTGTAATGCTTGCGCGTGTGAGTACAGCCATGAGTCGATTAGTGATCTCCCACTGCACCGTCTCCGCCACAAACTTTCTGAGGGACTTAGTGTTGAATTCATGGCTGGCAGACTTTCTCTGCACCCGCCATTGCTCTCCGTCGGCGTTGAAGATGCCGCTGCCCAGGAAGTCGTGAAAGAGGGATCTCATACGTTCTCCTTTCTCATATTTCTCAAATTTTGTTTTGAGAATATGCTCCAGGTTTGCAGGATTTGCAGTGGCAATACTTCGGATTCCAAACGGGACGGATGGGAAGACGAATGTGTTGGTATTGGTGGTGGAAAGAACATCTGTCACCCAATCAAGAAACCTGTGCCGATTTCTGAAAAACCCAAGCGGAGAAGAATCGTATTTGGGTTTGGGCTTGGAATGCTTACGGTGTAGGAGAAAGAACAACAGAGTAATAGACGTCAAGAGGAGACACACCGAGGACAGAGCGGGAAAAAAATCGTCCATTGGAGAATTTAGCGAAGGGAAATGCATAATACTAAACAGATTGCATAGTACTAGTAACAAAAGCCAATTTATTTTGTTCGCACTTCCTTTGTCAATGTGCCGTTCCTTACTGCGCTCTTTCACAACGACCGCAATTTGATGGTGTTATGTTACACGTTGCCCGAAGTTGCTGGGGCATTTATAAGTGTGGGGTTGTGGGCGCATTTATAAGTCCTGAATGGAGTTCATCCTTCCAACAAACTAGGCGGTTGCTTTTAAAGGGTAGATGGATAATAATTGCATGTTCAAATATTGCAAGCAGAAACAAATTTTAACCTAAAGTATAGGCTCTGAAATGAAATGGAATGTAAAAATATTCATTGCTCAAATAAGGACTAGCTCTCATAGGGTTAGATGTGAATCAAGGAGATGGACAACGCCCAAAGAACAATGGAAGAAAGGATATGCACTCTATGCAGCACAGGGGCAGTAGAGACAAAAAAACACTTCATCTGTAAATGCTCGAGTTTTTAGATATTAGTGACAAATACAAAGAAACACTTGGAAACGGGTTTATGGCAGATTTATTTGAAAATAATAAAATTAAAAAAATTGAGGAATTGTTAACACAAAGCAGCAGGAGAGGGAACAACCTTCTCAAAGATATTAAAGATCATATGATATGACTTGAGTAATTGTACTTCCATATTTGAAGTCCCATAAACCATATTTGAGTCTAAGAAACCATATTTGAGTGGAACAACCTTCTCAAAGATATTAAAGATCATATGATATGACTTGAGTAATTGTACTTCCATATTTGAAGTCCCATAAACCATATTTGAGTCTAAGAAACCATATTTGAGTCTAAAAAACGTAAATAAAATCTTCATTCTTTCAAATATTTTAAAATGGAAGATGGAATTTTGAAGTTTTAAAGTCCACATATTTCACTGGGAAGATAAGAGTTGGTGTTTTTTACACAAGTTGTTCTTACAGGTTTGAATGTAAATTTAAAAAACTTGAAAGTATTTTATTAAAATAAAAAATTATTTATAAAACTATTTAAATCAATCAATATTAAAAACAAATAAAATCCAAAAAGAAATACAATAATAGCTGCTTGAAAATAAATTATTTCTATAGGACTTGTCTATATCAGGGTAACATTTATTAGAAAGTCCACGAAAACAAATTCTACACCTTTTCCATCATCCCAACCCAAGGTTTACGTGAAAGGATCAGTTCACATTTTTTTTACTTGATATTTTATTAATAAAATTATTATTTATAATATATATAAAAGATGGATTTTTCAAAAAAAAAAAAAAAAACTTATACTAATATATAAATATTATGAAAATAATATTATTCATTAATAATGTATTATACATAATTAATGAACAATAGTATTTGCAAAAGTAATAGTTTGACTTGAATTTTTTGAGTGCAAGTGATGATGGTACGAATCGTGAGCAACCGATGGTCCACATCAGATCAATGATGATAGTATGAATCATGAGCGATCGGTGAGATCGATGATGACGGTATGAATTTTGAGTTGCGATGGTCTCTTTCACATCAGGTCAATAATAACGAGGTGGAATAGGTTTGGTGGAAGCAACCCCTATGGTTTGAACCCTACGTTTGTCAGTTCACATCATGAATTTTGAGCGACTAATGGTCTCTTTCACTTCACATCAGGTCAATAATAATGAGTGGAATAGATTTGGTGGGAGCAGCCCATGTGGTTTGTACCCTATGTTTGTCAATTCACATCATGTCAACAATAACGAGGTGGAATAGATTTGGTGGGAGCAAGCCTTGTGGTTTGAACCCTACTTTTATGACTAACTCTCGTATATAACAACAACAAAAAAATGTCTTATCGGTAAAAAATATTTATAATAAAGGTCTATGGAAATGATTGAGAAATAAAGAGTTTTAAATTATAGATCCAGATTTTAATTTTATATCTAAACTTTAATTTCAAATTTAATGGAATTAAATTAAGTGGTTAAATTTTTCGATTTTCAAAGGAATCCATCTTTAAACTTGTAATAATTACTAAACAATTATAATACAACTTGATTATAATGTAATATAAATAAACTCATTTTAATCTTATATATTTTATTAAAGATAAAAATTTTGCGTGAACGATCAAATAATGTGTTTTAATGATTAAATGTTTTGAACATATTTCAAATTTTACCATATAATTGTTAAAATATAATTTTAATATCAATATACGGTTTGTTAAAATTCAATAACATGTCCACAAGTAACGTTAGTTTCAATCTATAAGGTGAATTAAAAAAATTATCCATGGGTGCAAGGTTAACTAACTATATATATATAGAGTAATATTAAAATTTTTAAAAAGGTGGTTAAAAAGAAATAATGGCCTTTGAAAGCAACAATAGACGTCGTATAAGTCAAAGTTAAGGGATAACGGAATATGCGCAATCCAAGTGTAAGTGAGAAATAAAACAAAATGAAAAATGAGAAAGAGATAAGGGAATATGTGGAATCCAATTGTAAGTGAGAAGTGAGAAATAAAATAAAAATAAAAAATAAAATAAAAATAAAAAATAAAATAAAATGAGAAATAAATAAAAAATAATAAAATAAAATAAAATGAGAAATAAGCAAAGTAAGGGAAAGCAATTAACAATAGGTTTGGATTTTCAATTTATATTTTATTTAAAAAAATTAAAATAATAAGGTATTTAATAAAATAAAATAAAATAGATCCGAGGAGTAGATTTATTGGTTCGACCAAATTCCGTAAGGGGTGGAGGTCCAAGGTTCAAATCTCGGGCCTCGTCGGATTGAACGTTTGTTCCTTTCGTGGTGCTTTCAACGACATAAAAGGTTTAAAATGATTGTGGCATGGTGGTTATAAGGACGGACTACGTGAAAATCTGTGTGATGAATTTCGGAGAGAACAACGCAGAATATTGTGGCAGCCATAAAAGCTGGACAACCTTCTTGGATTCGTGGTAGCTACGATTCCACCATGTAAATTCAAAAAAATAAAAATAAAATAAAATAATTTATAATAAATATGAAATATTTATTGCATAACTATTAAGAATGATATTTTTGGACATAATGTTATAATTTTTAAATATATATGATTAATATATAATTTTAGTGGTTATTATTTATATTTTTTTAGAGATTTAAAAATGGATGAAAATAAAATGAAGATTGATTCATAATATTTTTTAATTTCTCTTTTTAAAATATTTTTTCCACATATTGTTTTTAGCTTGAAAGTTATAGATGAAATAATAGATCATGCTCAATGGTTTATGTAAAAGTTACTTAGTATTTAAAACAATCGATTGAAAACTTTTCTACAGATATAAAAAATTTTAGATCATTCCTATATGGATTAGTTTATTTGGATTTTGTATGAGCCTATCCATGTAAAGGTGTTGAAAGATATTGTGAATAGTCATTTGAGGTTCATTTAGGTGATACATGCCTCTATGAAGTGGCATTGATGTGTATACACATCAATATGTGTTGCTATGAATTTTTTAAAACCTTTTTCAAAATATATCATTATTTATTTCAAGAAATGAGAATTTACATATAGATTATGAAAATATCACATTTTGGTGTTATAGACAATGAGATAGGATATGTGGTAAAAAATTAAAAAATGAGCGCAGGTGAAAAAGAATTAAAAAGTTAAAGCAAGGGGATTATATAATAAAACAAACAACTCAAACCAATGATTTTTTAGTTCAAAAATATGCTAAGCAAAAAATCTCTACTTGATCATATGACAAATATTGTCACACTTCATTGTGTGACAACATTTGTTTGTCAAAGTAAATCCAAAAATAATGGTTCCACACTTCAATAGAATCATTTTTTAGGACGAACTATAAAGAATATGTTAGATGAAAATTACAATGTGACTCTAACTTTTTAAAGAAATTTTTATAGTTAATTTTCAAATAGTTGAAGATGAAGGATAGTGACAATTAGTTAAGTAAACCATCTTCATTCTATTAAAATAATATATAATCATCTACTTAAAATAAAAGATATGCAATAAAAAATTAATGTACATCCAATAATGCAAGCATAGCTCCATGAATTTCATTTGGGGCCTTCCTGAAATAGATGGGGAAATAATATTTTTTGTGGTGGTTGACCACCTTTTGAAGTATGTTCATTTTTATTCCCTACAACACCCTTTCAATGCTAGTAAGGTAGCTAAAAAATTTCTTGACTTTATCTTCAAACTATATGGTATGCCCAAGTCAATTGTCAATGATTATGACAATTTTTATCAACAATTTTTAGAAGGAAATTTTTACTCTTAGTAAATTTTTACAAAGAGGAAATCCCTTTACCAGCAAAGCTCACCAGTGATGCTTCCCGAAACTCACTAGTGAAGCTCTCTTTCACGTACGCTGCAAAAAATATATATCCAAAAGAAAAAAAAACTTTGTCAAGAGGACACTTTTTTAATAATATATTTCCCTACGAAAAACGTTAGATTGTTGCTGCCTAAAACTGGCAACGTCAAATATCGCCTTTGATATTGAAATAACTTGCAGTATTTATAAAAAGGAGGCAGCAATGAAAAAATGGCGGTCGAAAATACTTATATTTAAATAGCAATATTTAAATATTTTTGAGAAAGCATTCAAAAATAAACGAAACCTATAGAAAGTTTTTAGATATTTGTCTGCTAAGTAAAAATGAGAGAAGCCCTAAAAAGTGCTTCGGAAGTAGAAGAACCTGCAGAACTTCAAGCTAAAAATGAGAAGTGAAATATGCATAAAAGTAATATTAACTTAGAAACTTGAAATATGTGAAATTTTTTTGAAATGATGAAATATATATACCCTTCAATGAAAGAAGGCCA
This sequence comes from Wollemia nobilis, assembly GCA_028583015.1. Taxonomy (NCBI): domain Eukaryota; kingdom Viridiplantae; phylum Streptophyta; class Pinopsida; order Araucariales; family Araucariaceae; genus Wollemia; species Wollemia nobilis. Next base: position 20,409 of record JAQPPZ010016900.1, on the reverse strand, counting down.
TTGAATGAGACTGGAGTGCGCCGAATCTTATTTGAGTGCGAACGGGAGTTAAGAGGATGGTGCCAAGTAGAGAGGCAGTTACAATGACTAGAAAATCCTATTCTAGATCGAAAGAGACCAACAGTCTATGAGAGAGCATCGGAGCCTAGAGGCCCAAAAAAAAGGACCAATCTCCAATTCGATCGGGACTCCCCGTACCATAATTTTTCAACGATTAGAACGTCGCCAAGGAGAGGTAGTTCTCTCAACGTCTAGAAAAGCGATCATTGAGAGGATATTGAACGTAGAGTAAAAGAGAGGTTTAATTAAAAAACGCTAATAAATATAAACTCTACTCAATCTCTATAAAAACTTAAGTTATTTCATTTCCTTTAAAAGTGGAAAATAATAACTAGAAGTTTAGAATACGATTTCCAAAAAGAATGCGTCGAGAGGAAAAAAAACATAAAGAAAAAATGTTATTTTTCTTAGATTTGAAGGGTGAGAGAAACGCCTACACAGGGTAAATTGTATTTAAAGAAAGAAAATAGCTATTATTCTTAAAAATTTCCTCAAGCATTCAAGAGTATTCAACATTAAAAAAATATGCTGAAAGAGAGAAAAAAATTACAATGGATAAAAGGAGACTTAAAGCAAACTTTTGAAGTTTAGATAGTCAAAAAAAATATCCAAAGTAAAGAATCAGATCCTAGAACCTTCAAGAGAGAATACTAACAAAATATATCCTGCTCTGGTACCATGTTAGAATTTCACAATAATAGATATGCATAGTATTACACAAAAGATGAAGAGAATATTGGAACTGATTGATTTATCTCTAGGATCAACTCAGTATAAATAATAGAGTTGATCATTGAGAGTCGTTGGATTACAACTCATCAAACCTTATGAAGACACCACTGAGTACTCCTGACACATAGACGAGTGGAAACTCAAGTGTGTATCCTAGTGAACTTAAGAGAATATTCACTTATTCTAACACATTATTTCTAAATGTGTCTTCAAGTGTAGGACGAGTTGCAAGATCCATGTAAATCGATCTGTTGGCTTTCTTCATCGAATTCTTGGTACCCTAGTTTTGGTCCCTTTTTTTTAGATGCACTTGCTCAGATCTAAAGTGCTAGTCATAGGATTTCATTTTCAGTGTTCTAAGATCTTTCTCACTAATATACCCCATGCTTTGATGCCACAATATTATCTTCGCTATAGGAATACTTGGAGTTGCTTCTATCATATTATTCTCCTCTACAACTAAAGAGTTATTGCAATCAATACTTATAGTGCTAACCTCAATTCTACATAGAGTTCCTATATGAACTCCCCTTGCCAACACCAAGACTGCATGAACCATCTTGCAAAAATCCTTATTGTATACCGTAGTCACACTTACATCATTTATCTCACTCACAGGTATCATATTCCTAGCCAAACCTAAAATATGCAACAAACCAAGAAGTATTTTAATTCTTTCATCTTTTAACCTCAACTTAACTCTTCTTTGACCTATCATTTTATATGTTGAATTGTCTCCCAGTAATACTTCACCTCCATTTATTTTTTTATATTCATATAACCCCTTCCTATAAGGAGTCATATAAAAGGAGGCACCTAAGTCAATTATTCATGAGTCATGGCATTCACTTGAGCATGTTGCAACTAAGAATAAGTCCCTCGAATCTTCATTTATGTTCTTTTTTTCTGTAGAAGTTCCTTCATTAGATGATCAACTATTATCAATTTTTTTAGATCTACAATTTTCTAGAGCAACATATTTATCTCTAGATCTTGATTTCCTTTCTCCTAATTTATTTTTTCTTATTTCTTAAGAATGAACTCTCACCAAGGCATCCTTCTAATGATAATCCTTAAAATATTTTTTTCTTATTTTCTTAGATAGAAATGTTCCTACTATATATTTTACTTACAATGTAGAATTAGTATTGGTGATATCCATGACAAGATTATCTCATGAATTAGGTAATGAACAAAGTAAAGTAATACACTTTTCCTCTTCATCCATTTTTACTTCAATATAGTTTAATTGACTCACCATAGTGTTAAAGAATTTAAATGTTTAGCCACATAGTCACCATAATTCATCCAAAGTGAATATAACTTATTTTTAAGAAAAAATTTATTTACCAATGACTTTGTCTGATACAAAGTCCTTAGCTTATCCCATAATGACTTTGTCATGGTTTATATCAATACATTTAACAACACTGAATTAGATAAGTACAATATGATAGAACTCCTTGTCTTCCTATCGGTATTTAGCCAATATTCATGTCATTGATGCTAGTTTTAGTTTTGAGACCGCAATCCATTAATCTCTATCAAGCAATAGATCCTCCATATTGAGTTTTCATAACTAAAAATTATGTTAATTAAATTTTTCAATCTCTACTCTTGTGCTTCCCTTTATTTTCCTTCACTTAGATTATTTTGTGTGCAACTCCTCTCAAAAATAAATTTATCACAAGGTTGAAACCCTTACTCGAATAAAGCTAAAAAACTAGCTCTAATACCAAATGAATAGCAAAAGACCCTAATAAACTAAATCCCAAAAAATAATAAAAACAAATTCAAAAGAAAAAAAATAAGATAACAAATACACACATAACACAATATTTCACCTAGAAAACCCTTACAAGAAAAACCTAGCACAATAATATATCTTTGTTGTATAAACTTAACCATATCCAATACAATAATATTAATTTATCATCTCTCTTCAAGCCCTGATGCAAGTGCAATTAAATAACAACATGGGAATGAATTTTACAATACCATGGGCAAAAAACCATGGGTTGAAATATTTAACCCCAAACAACCCACATGGATCTAAAAATAGCTTAAGAAACCTTAATGGTCATTCCAAATCTAATCTCCAATATGATACTTTTCTTTTGGGTTATCCCTTGGTTAGTGAGACCATAGAGTTTTAATCAATATTTTAATGCTATAATGATACTTAGATGGTAATACTACAAACTCAAAGATCATTTTTACTAGCATTGTCCAATATTTATAATAAATTATTATGAATGTTTTAGGGTTTAATGTTAAAAAATTACCATCAAAATATGTAAGTATTCCTTTTACGAAAAAAAACTTTAGAAATCAATTTTACATAGAATGAAATCTTTATTTACTAGGCCGAGAAAAAATTTATATATATAATATGATACAATAAGAAAATTAAAATTTCTTCTCTATAAATGTTTTTGTCTCCATTAAAATTAAATAACTTTATTCCATCCAATTTTTTTTTTATACTATTAAAAAATGAGATTTTGAAAGGAATCCCTCAACCTTTTACAACAATTCCACAAGGGAGAAAAAACTGAACATATCCAAACAAACTATCTCCAAAAGCAGACTCACAACCAACAACCCCAATGGTGTTACTCAGCCAACCGCACAACCCAAGAAAATTACAACAATCACAACCATGGCATCGAATGATACAACAAAACCACGAGGAGTCGAACAAAAAATAAAACCCGCATAGTTCGCTCCTCCAAGAAAAAGGTGAAAGAAATAAAATTCAAAATTTAAAAACCTCACCCCTCCAGGAAAAGAGCACGAGCAAACAAGGGAGTAAGACTAAAAATTTGAATGGGCCTAGGATAGACAATAAATATCCACCAACCGCCCAATAAAATGGAATTAAAAAACCAAACGGGAATCACACCCAACCTAAGGGCGCCAAAGACAAATTAATGCAGTTTAAACTCATCGACGAATTTGAAAATGAAACAAACAACAAGATAGAGCCCGCCCACAAAAGGATTCAAAACTAATTCAAAACTAAGACCATCTCCGGGATCCAAAACCACCCAACGAATACAAAAAACCGGGAATGAATCTAGACCCCTACAACACCAAGGAGAACAACAGAGAGTAACAACAGAGACTGGGATCTCAGATCGCATCCCACAACATTTTATACACCCACAACATCTCATACACCCCTGGGAGGAGATATTTTAAACATATCCAAACTGAGTTGTTTACAACTACTTCTGGTACACAATCTATTTTTCATATTCAAACCGGAAAGGTCTCCACAGGCTACTACAAAGATGCACTCACTCTTCTTCGGCCTTCCCAATTTTTTCATACTAAAGTTTGGTGTTGGTTGACTTGTCTTTATGGAAGAACTAAAGTTTATAGAGTTTATAATAAGATTGGTTAACTTCATTAACGAACTAAAGTTTATAATGATAATATTGAAGTTCAATCCTAAACCATTTTCAGGGTCAACAAAAGTAAAGTATTATGAAAAAAAAAAAAAAAAAATTGGCGAGCATAGGGTTTAAACCACAAGGATTGCTCCAACAGCCTATTCGTCTCGTTGTTGTTGATCCAATTTTTTTTACATGGGAGAGTTGGTTACATTTACTATTATTAGTAATTGGCAAGCATAGGGTTTAAACCACAAGGACTGCTCCAACAGTCTATTCGTCTCGTTGTTGATCCGGTGTGAGATGGAGACCATTCGCTTGGGGTTTGTACGGTTGTCGTCGGTCTAACATACAATCATAAGATTCATGTCAGACTACTACCTTTACTAAAGCTAGCAGCATACCGAAGGTTTGAACCTAAGTCTCTTCTTGATAAATCTTGATCAATCAAACCTTTACTAATTCACTAACTCTTAGAAAATAAAATAAAAACGAAAAAATAAATTAAGTCCACCAGATTCCCAAGTCCTCGGGGGGAGAAAAATCTTCCAAGCCCAATTTATTGTAGATGAATAGGATGTCACTAATTGTGGACATTAGTACGTGACTGTAATCTTTAAATGTCGTGCATGCGATATTCTATAGTGCTCACGTGCAAACTTGTGTATATTTCGTAACTTTTCCTTTCTGTACATCTCTCCCCCTTTTGCACTAAGTCTCACCATTCTTCAGAGGAAGTAAAATATATTTAAAAAGTGAGTGCATTGAACGTGTCTATTCAGACGATTAATTTTTAAGGGTGGCATGTCAACGAATTTAAAAGAAAAGGATTTATGATAAATAAAATCAAGATAAGGAAAGATTTATTGAATATAATTATTTAAAAAAGAGATGCCTGCACATGATATAATAGTTTTTAATAATAATAGTTTTAATAATAGATGATTAATATATAAATTTGATGGATATTATTTAAATTTTTTAAAGATTTAAAAATGGATGGAAAGAAAATAATGATTGATTCACAATATTTTTTAATGTTTTTTTAGTTTGGAAGCTATAGATAAAATAATGGATGATGGTTAATGGTTTATGTAAGAGTTACTTAGTATTTAAAACAATGGTTTGAAATTTTTTCTACATATATAAAAAGTTTTAGAGCATTTTTATATGGATCCATCTATTTGGATTTTGTAAGAGTTTATCCATGTAAAAGTGTTGATGTTATTTTTTTTTTTTGTAGTATTAAGAAAAATATGGTTTTGAAAGGAACCCTACAACTTTTTACAGAGTACTCTACTACAAAGGCAGCCAGAAGAGAAAACAATAAAACGTAACAAGGAAAAAAAGGCTTACCAAAAAACATCAGGGAAAACAATGAAAGCGATCAATGAGAGAACCGAGAGAGTTCTACAACATTAAATTGATCTCATGAGCAATTTTACCAAACATTTGAGCAACCTCCTCACCATAATCCAATGTCATTTTTACAGAACTCCACACCACATGTTGTTTGATATCCATCAACTTTAGACTGTGCAAAATTGCACTCTTCTTCACAGAGGCCTCCCCCGAAATATAAACATCAGCCACGAACGAGTAGAAAAATCTAACATGATGGAACATTGACAAAGCATTGAAAGAAGAGCACATTCCAACGGAATCTAAGGAAGCTTCGGGATAGATCTAGACGCTAGCAAAGAAGGGGGGAACAATATTCAAAATTGAAAATTTGAAAGGAAATAAACCTCGCCAGGCCCAAGAAGTAAATGTTGGCCGCCATCCTACTCTTCGACCAATGACTGCCACTGTTCCACAACATTCCCCACAAAATTGAATGAAGGTAAACTTCTAAACATAAATGAATGAATCTCATTATTGTCACAACGGATAAGCTCAGAAGGAAAGTCCCTCTACCAAACATAGGATCCTGGATGGGAGGCCCCAAGATTCACCATCAAGTCTGCCACTGTATTACCTTCTCTAAAAATTGACACAATCAATACACTGTCCAAGGTTCAAATAATTTCAATAGCCTCATCAATCAAGTTTTCCACCTTCCAACATACGTCACAGGTCCCCTTTAACATATTTATAACATTTAAAGAATCACATTCGGCAATAGTGTTTCGAATCACCATCAAGTCTGCCACTGTATTACCTTCTCTAAAAATTGACACAATCAATACACTGTCCAAGGTTCAAATAATTTCAATAGCCTCATCAATCAAGTTTTCCACCTTCCAACATACGTCACAGGTCCCCTTTAACATATTTATAACATTTAAAGAATCACATTCGGCAATAGTTTTTCGAATTCCCAAGTCCCTGATCAAAGACGTGCCTACAAAAGCTACTCTTACTTCGGCAAACTAGGATTATTAGAAACCAATATTTTTAGCAAAGGTAAGAACAAGACTATCGTTGTTATCATGAATGATCCCCCAGCATGGGCCACCCATGGGCTTCCTTTAGAAGCCCCATTAAAATTCATTTTACACCAACCATCAGGGGGAGGGGTCCAAAAAATAAAACCCCTGGGATCATGAGCTGGAGGGGGACAATCCACATGCCCAAAACAAAGACTCTGCTCAATAAACACTTCATTCAGGATCAGAGTCACCAAAAAATCTATCTCCTTTACGGCACACAAAACATTCTCCATCATCCTCCAAAAAATACGAGAGCTCAAACGAAAGGCTGAGATTTCTTTATCTTTGAAAACATTGCGTTTCGCTCCTTCCAAACATCCCACATCACATGAGGTAAAAGATACTTCCAAAAATACTTAAGTCTGGGCCAGGAAAAGGGGGAATCCCACTGTAAGATGCAATCAAAAACTGAATTTGGAAAAACCCAAATCAAGAGCAATAGACATCAAGAGGAGACAAAGCGAAGACAGAGCGGGAAAAAAATCGTCCATTGGAGAATTTAGCGAAGGGAAATACATAATGCTAAACAGATTGCATAGTACTTGTAACAAAGCCCATTTGATTTGTTCGTACTTTCTTTGTCAATGTGTCGTTCCTTACTGCACTCTTTCACAACGAATTAATGATAAATAAAATCAAGAAAAATAAAGCCTTCAAAAATAAAGATTTCGTATTATTCTTATGAGGATATCTTAATAGTATGAAATTGTTATTCTATTTGGATGATTTAAGATTAATTTATCGTTTATGTTATCTATTGTACTTAGTGTTATTTTAAAAAAATATTTGCTAATTAAATTTTTCAGTCCCCGTGGAACACCCATGTGATTTCTTTGGGGAGATCCAGGTTCAAATCACAGTGGTGTAAGTTTGTGTACAAAAAAATAATTCTAAATTAATTTCACCCACAATAGATAGGCCAATTAGTAGTGGTTGAGTGTAGGTAGGCTATCCTTGGAGGATTGGGGCTCCTTGACTTTGTTCTTACCTAAAGGACTAGGGTTTCTAGGGTTTGGATAGACTTTCTCAGTTAATTCCTTGGACAATTAAGGTTGGAGTTAGTTGACTTCGACTTTATCCAGTGAACAAAAATAGGATTGGTTAACTTTATTTTTATCCAACAAACTTCTTGTTTTTATGCTTCATTTATGTCACTCATTGTACTTCGCATTACTTTAAAAAATCACTTGCTAATTAAATTTCTAAATTAGTGTCACCCACAAGAGACAGACAATTAGTAGTGGTTGAGTGTAGGTAGGTTGTCCTTGTTAATTTCTTGGACGATTGGGGTTCCTTGACTTTGTTTTTACCTAAAGGACTAAGGTTTCTAGGGTTTGGATAGGGTGTCTAGGTTAACTCCTTGGATGATCAAGGTTGGGGTTGATTTGACTTCGTATTTATCCAAAGAACTATTTATCAAGAGGATGAAAAAATGAAGTAACAAAGAAATATACAAGAAAATATATTTGAGAACTCAAAACTATAAATATTACAAATTTTAAATATGAAGTAAATTAGAAACACATAAAGAAGAGTAAACAACAATGATAAAGATGGTATTTTAGAATATAGAGTACAAATAGGATGAAAAAATGTTGTAAAGGAATTAATAGGTCATATTTTTATACATTTGTTTTAATATAAGATATAAAAATACGCAATTGAAAAAGTAAGGCATATAAAAAAAGTAACAAGTTATTGACAAATGTATCATAAAAATATCAACACATCTACACAAATGGAAATAAAATAGTAGATGAATTAAAGAACCGTCTTTTTCTATGTTTCTTTTAATATAAGATATACAAATAGGCATATAAAAAAGTTAAGAAGTTATTGACAAATGCATTATTATTACAAGATATAAGATCCTATCTCTCAATAAAATGATATCAATGAATTAAGAGAGGAAACATAGTGGCTCATGAAGAAGCAATAACAAAAGGTGATTAATGAGAATTACTAAGCTAGAAATTGGTCATGAAACTTATACCTAGGCATGGTCTATTTATTATTATTATTTTAATTAGAAGTGGGCTTCTATAGAAAGTGCATATAACTCATTAAGTAAATAAGGCATGGGTATAATCATTATAGGTTTCAAAGTAATTTTACATCATAATTTGTCAAGATTTGAACTTCATTAATGAACTATATTTTAAATCAATGAAGTCTGTGAATTATATTATAAACCTAATGGGTTTGTAATAAGCATAGGTAAATAAGAAGTATTACAATATAACGCAAGATTACAATCCCATAAATGAACCTTAATATTTAGTCCAAAGAATTGTGAGCAAAGAACATGGGATGTAATCATTTGAATGTAATGTGTTTTCAAATTCTTATATTGTGATGAAAAATTCCATGATAATTACGAATACAATTAACATTTGAATCTCCACATTGTAATGGACACTCCCATAGTAAGATTTGTTATGATAATATAATTTATCGTAATATCCAAAAAGGTCTTTATAAAATGATATAATATGAATAGTCTTATTTTTATTGTATATTATCAATTTAAAAAATAAATAAAAATAATATATACATAAATTTTAATAACTTATTATAATTTTCTTGATAAGGTGGATGAAAGGAGTTTTGAAAGGGCCTCCAAAACTTAAAAAAAATAAGCTAACCTCTGGACTCATCAGGAGGTAAAGAGAAGCCAAACAAAGAGCAACAAACTTAAAATCTGAGATAGATAACCAAACATAAACCAGACCGCCAAGGAAAACCAACCCCCAAGGACAAATAGACGCACACAGGGGTCACAACCCAGGCCCACAAGCCCAAATACGTAGAGCAAAATAGACAAAAATCAAATAGGACACCCAAACTTAGAACTTAGAACTACTAGGGCCCGCTCTTGTCTCTTCCTTAAATTTATCACCATTAGACACCTGCCACCCCACAAGGGTAAGCACTTCCTCAGTGCAATAAATTGATTCCTGCATGAATTCGATAATAGAACATTGTATCTTCCAAATCATCATGTTAAGTGCCTTCAATTTGTAACCTCTCACCTGGATTCTTGGGTTTTGTATCCTCCTAGCACCTCCCACTTCTAGCACCAACTTTGAATTTTTGGAAGGTCGACGAAATTTCTCCAAGTCAGAGTCGTTAACAATCATTAGATCATTACCATTAATTTCCATCTTAACCATCAAATTCTTTGATCTCCTCATGCCCTTCACTTCTAACAGGACCTCTCAAAATAGACTCCGTAAATTCCATAAGTTTCACCTCCAAGGAAGTGGGTTCCATGGCCTCCTGGATTGAAGCCTTCGAGTCCCCTAAAACCAAAGAGACCGAATAATCCACCACGGGAATAGAAATATTGACCATAGTATTTAAGGATATCTTCAACATCTAGACCTCTTAGCTTAACCACATGATAAAAAATCATCTTCAATAGCCCTTGGTGTAGCAGATCAGAGGCCACCCCTTTCATAACCTTTGAAATTATCCTCGCCAAAGACTAAAAACCATAGTAGTGTGACTCTTTAGAAACTTGACTATATCTCTCAATATGCCAAGTCTCATGACAATTGGATTGACTACTTGACACTTGCATACTTGATGAACATTTGACACTATAACATATGCACAAATATACATGACTCTTACACTTCTATAACTTGCATTCTCTAATCTAAGATACTTGTACACATATTTACATTATATATTTATTCTCATACATACAAGAGACTTGTGCACATAGACTTAGCTTATACTTGTACTCTAACTCAGATGACACTTGTGCATTTTCTACGCATTACAATTTTACATAACACTTGTGTATTTCCTACACATTCACACTTATATAAAAGGGAAAATATAAACCATAATCTAAACTATGACTCAACCCTAATATATTATTTATAAATGTACCATGAAGGTACCATGGAGGTACATTACCATGTACCCAATAATGTAATATACTCTAAATCTAATCCATTATACACCTAACCTCAATCATACTCATGCTAATTACTTATATAGCAATAAAAAGCTAAAGTAATTTAAAAAAATGAACAAAGAGTATGTATTATGACCATTGGGCCCCTATAATATGTCAATCAATAAGAAGCCATAGATGTTAAAATTATAATCTAATTCATGGCCAAGGCCAACATTATATGATGAGCTGGATAGACCTAAGGGTAATTCGTTATACAATGTATTAATTAATTACAATATTTTATTATGTAAGGCCTATGGGCTATGGTTAACCATGTTATGGCTAAACCCTCTATATAACTTGTAATCAACCTTTGTTATTATTATTGGAATTCAAAATATTTTCCAAAAGTTAATAGAAGCCAACCATGCACTCAAATATTATACAAATAACAAAAATGAGGGAAAAATCAGGTTTTTTGGGCACCTATAGGCACTATAAATAATCACTATATCCATAGATAGTATTACACAATACTTTGTTAAATAAACACGGAGTGGGAGGGGGTATTTATAGAAATACCAAAGGCCCAATTACATCATAAAATTTAACCTAAGTTAACAAAATAAGAGGGGTTTATGTTAATTATAAATTATAAAGAGGATTTAACCATGACTTTACATTGCATAATGTTAGCTTTGACTATGAATTAGATTAAAATTTCAACACTACCCATAATTTGGTCTAAGGGGCCAAGGAGAGGAGACACTAGTGAAAATACTATCTTACCCCCATAATGTATGCTCTAGTGGGCCTCTGTAGTTGAGGCAAATCCTTTCAAAACTGCATCATCATCTAGAAGATATCCACCTAGATTTAAGAACTCAACTTCAATCCTTTGCAACTTCAATAACCAATTCTTCATTAGATGTCCTTACCTCTTACAATATCTGCAAGTGGTCTTCATTTTTTTGAATACTTAGCCTAGTCCTTTATCTCTTGGGTACCCTCCTTGTTAGATTTAAATTTTGTTGCATGATCTTGTATTTGTGGACTCCCACCATAATTTCGTATTGCTACTTGAAAGTGAACTAGGAGAGAAAATAGCTAATCAAGAGCAAGTGTATTTTGAGATTCTAAAAACAAATGATTCATATGAACCATGACGTTCAACATCTAAAAAGAGGCAAATAGATTAGAAAGGATAATTTTAATGCATTCTACATCATTTTTCTTTTGACTCTAGAAGATATAATATCTACCCTAAAAGTTTTCAATCTTATAATATAGTCCTCAACGTTATCAAATTCAAAAAATTTGAGATACAAAAGCTCCAATTCCAAGAGATTTGCTTTAGTAGTATTAATATTTCCAAAAATCTTATGTATTTTTAACCATATCTTGGTAGGGTTGCTATCCTCTTTGATATGTAAAAGAAACTCGAGTTCAATCAACAAGAAAAATAGTCCAAGAGCCTCTTGTTCCCTTTGATGGAAAGTTTCATCATAAAGAACCATTACTTTATCCTCTTAAAAAATACACCATAGGTTCTTAATTTGTGGTAGGCTAACAATTTGAGTTGACCAAACACTATAGTTTCACCTATTAACATGAGTAACTATGGATTTATGGTCCATATTACTTAATCTGACCCTAACACTATAGTAGGTTTATGAATTGATGCCACCAATGTATAGATCTCACAAAAAAAATGTGATTTAAAAAAGGGTCTCAAAATGCTTTTGTGTCAAAAATTTATGACCTCTAGAAATTTTTCCCTAATAAACCCTAAAAATAAAAATTTAAATGCTCAAACCTTAGGGTTTCAAGTGCCAATCCCTGCCTTCCACTTGAAAAAATTAATTTTTTGTTATGATCCAATCTTAGTATACCACTTTAGCTTCTCTTCTTTGCTTGATTGCTTCCACTTGTCTCCACTTCACTAGTTGAGAAAATATAAGTACGTAAAAATGGATTGACATGGTATAATGGAAGGTGATGTTAGCTACCATGTCGACATGATCTTGAAAGCACGAGGATACAAAAGCAAAAAGGAAAGCGAATATGCGAAATGCAAGCGAAGAAACTGAACTTAGCGCTAAATCCTAAAAACTTGAAAATGCATGAAAAGAGGGAAAAGCATGATCGAATCGAAATGAAACAAATGAGAATAAAGAAGACAGCATTTTTTATTAATGTGTTTCAAACTCGGTTACAATATGCATCCTCCCCTTCCAAGGGCTAGGAGCGTTTAAGCATGAGCTCTTGTTACATCCATGGGCGCCTTTCCTTCTTTCGCGTGCCCACATGTAAAATGGGCGGACCAACACATCGCCGCTACTTGGAATGATGGGTCTTGACTCCTCGCTGCTCCTCCAATGTTCAAACCCTGTGTTCAAAGGAACAAGAAATGGTCAGTAGCACCTGCGGATGAAACAAAGCATGCAATCCCCAAGCCTATAAGTAAATAAGAAAAATGAATTAAACTATGACTAAAACAGATCCAAATGCTATGAAAATTTGATAGGGACATCAGGATATCACCATGAAGGTTCTGCAAAAATAAAAGTCAAAAAATTCCTCACCAATTTGAATTCGCTCCGGGGCGGGATGAATTCACCTACAACAAAACGCCAAAAATATATTGTCCCAATGTCCTACCTATAGAGCTCCAAAAGACTTGCAAACTTAGGATTGGCTAATTGGGGGAATTTTGGAAAGACCTAGATGGTCATATTTTCCCAATTTGGCCTCCATCAATGAGAATTTTATAATGCTACCTGTAGGTTAGTAAAAGCGAACAAAGCTAGAAATATGATCAAAATTGCTCAAAAGGCGACGAAATTCAAATGACAACCTATTTAAACATCATAGAATTGAATGCAAAAATGAAAGAAAGCAAATCTGCCATGAAATTCCCATCGCTCCGAAAGGGTGCGATTAGGATTGTGGCAATGTGGGAGGGGGCGCCCATGGGGCAGGCCGCCCACCGTTTGAGGCTTGATTTCGACACCAATCCACTTGGGATGGGTCCAAAACCTCCTGTGTGGTATTGTTGGCAAATTTGGTGGGGTATTGTGGCCAAATGTTGGGTTTTGGGACCAAGATTTGTCCTCCCAATAGTCACCCAATGACCTCCCTTCTAAAGGAGATCAAGGATGTGAAAGGCGCAAACCCAAAAGGTGTGAGATGTGTAAATAAAACGACAACACTTCGTTGCTCTAAAATGCTACTTTTCTCCATATTTTGGGGTGAGGAAACTCACCAATTTATAGACCTGGAGGTCTCTTGAAATGGGCATGCAGAGGCACCACTTGGCAATCATGCCTTCCCAGGGGGAAGGAGATTCCTCCCTGAATTGGGACTCCATGACTGACCTTACAGATGCCTCTAACGCTTGAAAACGCTCACCCATACTCCCATGCGATGAAGGAAGCGTTGGGTGGCGGACCTGAGCTACAATTTGTCAATATTTGACTTTTTTCCCGTCAAACTTGCAATTCGCCCCACCCCGGGGCGAATTCAGAATTCGTCCCGGGGTAGGGCGAATCCCATTTTGAATTTGTCTCAGGGTGGGATGGATACTGAGCAAAGTGCCTAAATGTGCCAAATTGATCTCTCGACCTTTCAAAACTCGCTGTGAGAGTGGTTAGGACCACTGTTTGACCTCTGGGGGCTGCCCTTGGGGCTGTGTGTGTCAAAGCGATAAGTGTTTGCAGTCACATAATCGGATTGGTGATGTTTTGGTGTCTACAGATGCCCCTTTTTGGGATGCGCTGTGCATGGCGCAGCGTCGAGCAAAAATAGATAACCAAAGCATTAATGATTAGGGTTTCTTAGTAACCTAACCAACTTTTGATGCCCCAAGTATGGAAAGGGCATGCATTCTTGAATCCTTGCTTTTGACGAGCGAAGGAACTCAATTCAAGTGTTAACCTTTTTCGGTGAGGTGTTACTTGACCTTGGACATTGATCGGTCATGAATAGGCAAAGGGCGCAACCTTTTTTCTGTGAGAACCTTGAGTTCATGACTCACGAAATGCCAAGTGATTTGATCAAATTGTGATTATTGCTTGTTTACTGCCCCAAGCAGGATCGCAATTGTCTTTGTCAATGATTCTTTGAATGCATGTCATTTTCCTTAACTAGGTGTGTGTTTGTTGATTGGTGACTAAGTGTGACTACCCCCTCAAGCGACGAATCGATGAGGGAATGACCTTCATGAGAAAAGTGACGAGTCGCTTGACCCAAGATGACTTGTGCAAGGGTGCCCTTAGATGTTTTAGCGTTAAGTGTGTGCAGTTTTCTGACATTTAGACCTATTTTTGGTGGGTGGTAACCCTTTTTGCGACACTTTTGGAGCTGAAATTGGCGAAAGTTTGTCCTCCCGTGGAGCGGTCCGGCTATGGTAGCCTTCTTAGGGAGTAGGATAGTGACAATTTGTGACCCCAACATCTGTTTTGCATGCCCGGGATATCAAGTGCAACAACACTCTCATCGAGCAAGTTTATTAGTTGTTTTAGTGCATTTTTGTTCATTTTTTGTTGTTTTTTGAAATTTTTGCCCTGAATTCATCCCAGGGTGGGACGAATACCAGCTTAGTATTCGTCCTAGGGTGGGACGAGCGCTAACCAGAGCGCTCGTCCTAGGGGGGAACGAATATAAGCTCAAAAGGCCTATTTAAAGGTCAAAACTAGGGTTTGGGCTCATTTGCATCTGAATTTTCTTGCGATTTGGAGCTCTGGGGAGGAGGAGGTTAATTCTGCGAAGCGAAGCGCTGCCAAATTTCTCCTAACATCATGAGTGCATAAATCAGATTGAGCGGCGAAGCCGAAGCGAGACCAGTAAGTGCTCCCTAGTGTTATTGCTTTTGTTATATGTTTTAAAACTGCAAGTGTTTTGTTTAATTTTCTTTGTGATGATGTTTTCCAAAATTTAAAATTGAAACCCTGAAACTGAGCTGAACACAACCAAGACTTAGTTTACAACTGAATGACAAACGTAGTTAAAACCTAGGTAAAGAGTTGTGATGTTGCTTTTAACTAAAACCCTAGGATAAACGGAACGTAAAACCCTAGTTCTTAGGTTGAGCTGGTCCGTTTTAAAACGTAGGTTAAAAGCCTAGGTTTAAAACTGTTATTTTAATTTTATGTTGTTCGTGCAGACTTTTTAAACTTAAAATACAGAGATCTTAAGACTGACAAATTATTGTGTTTTTGTTAATTAATCAGTTTAGAGTTTAAAAAAAACCTAGGACTGACAAATTAATTTTTTATTTGAATTTTTTTTTTTTAATTTATCAGTTAGGATTAGAAACCCTAGGACTGACAAATTAATTTTTGTTTTTGAATTTTTGTTTTGGCTGTACATTAGTAGGAAATGTTGTATATTCATGTTATTACTGTACAATTTTTTTTTTTTATGATTTTAATGTTTTTGTGTTGTTTTCTTTTGTAGGTTGTTAAGAGCCGGTATCGTGTACCTACTCAAAACCTCTATCAAGCAATAGATCCTCCATATTGAGTTTTCATAACTCAAAATTATGTTCATTAAATTTTTCAATCTCTACTCTTGTGCTTCTCTTTATTTTCCTTCACTTAGATTCTTTTGTGTGCTGAAAGCACGAGATTCCGGTCAAAGGAAACACCAAGTGCGATTGCATTCAAAATTAAGCACGCTTAAGTCCTAGAAATATAAATTGCATGAAACGAAAAAGAGGCACATTGGAAAAGACGCAATAAGATAAAGAAAAGCACATCACTTTCATTAATTTCCTTCGATCTCTGTTACAATAATGCCTCCTCCCATTTCAGGGGCTAGGAGCGCAAATAGGGTTTGATTACAATCGCTGAATGATTCCTCCTTCCACGTGCCCACGATTGCAATGGGCGGGCCAAGATGATGCCGTCGCTAATTTCGATGAGTTCTTTGCGTCTGCTGATTCTCCTGTGAACAAAGAAATGATCAAGACGTTAGTAGCACCTGTTGCAAATGAAAAGCATTCTCTCTCTAAAACTAACAAAATATGCATACGAATATTTGCCTGAAACCGTGAAAACAGTGAACTTAAATTGCTTCAAAACCTGACAGAAGGTAAGAAAAGTTACCAGAAGGCCACTGCTACTGAGGCAGCTGGCCAATCCACCTTAAACTAGAATTCGTCCCTGGGAAGGATGAATTTCGACTGTAATTCGTCCCTGGGTGGGACGAATTCTTCTGAGTAGGAGAAACCGACCCGTCGTTGCTCCAATGTCGGATCCCGGGACTCGCAAAACTCCCTGCAAACAGGGGGGTTAGGTAATTGGGGCCATTTTGGGATGACCCAGATGGTCGGATTTTCCCAATTTTGCCTCCACCCTCGGTAATTTGACCTTGACACCTGCAAGTTAGCGAAACGACAAAGCAATACAAAACACCCTAAACTCTGACCAAAAGCTACAAAATTGCAATTATAGACTAATCAGACCTAGTAACACGGAATGCAATCTAAAAATAATCTAAAGTGCTCAAAAACTAAAATTAGGACTTAGGAGGTGCGGGGGTGCCCAAATGGGCCTCCCACCGTTGGCCCTCGATTTTGGAGCCAATCCACCAAGGATGGGCCCAAAACCTTTTAAGATTGGAGGGTCGGCGAATTGGTAGGTTCAGATGTCCATGCGTCGGATTTGAGTAAGGTTCGAGCTTCCAAAGGCCACCCAACAACCTCCCTTGCAAAAGAGATTGATGGATGTAGGAAGGTGAACAAAGGGGGATGCAAGTGAGTCTTCAATTCGGCAACACTTCGTTGCTTGAACACTCCTTCCACTCGTATGTTTTGGGTGAGAAAAGTCCCACCTTTTATAGACCCAAGGGGTCTCTTTTGGGAGGGAAGCACAAAAGCCAAGTGTTGGCCATAGGCGCCATGTGGCGCCTTGTCTTCCCATGAGGGAGGGGAGTCTTCCCTTGACTTGAACTTTGATAAATGCTTTTTGTAATAGTCCTCTAACGGCCCCTTCTTTCCACTTACACATGCGTGCAAAGCAGGAGCCCTTAACTGACTGTTCTGGGCTGCCACTTGCCACCATTTGCATTTTTGCCCGTTAGCTTAGAATTCGTCCCACCCAGGGACGAATTCAGAATTCATCCTGAGGTGGGACGAATTCTATTTTGAATTCGTCCCTGGGTGAGACGAATACTGGGCAAAGTGTCCAAGTGTGCCAAATTGCTTCTTGACCTTACAAAATTGCTATGAAAGTGGTTAAGACCACTGTTTAACCTCTGAGGGCTGCCCTGGGGGCCGTGTTTGCCAAAGCGATCAGTGTTTGCAGTCACATAATCGGATTGGTGTTGTTTTGGTGTCTACAGATGCCCCTTTTTGGGAAGCGCTGCGGGTGACGTAGTGCTGAGCAAAAATAGATAACCAAAGCACAAATGATTAGGGTTTCTTGGTAACCTAACCAACTTTTGATGCCCCAAGTATGGAAAGGGCATGCATTCTTGAATCCTTGCTTCTGACGAGCTAAGGAATTTGATTTCAAGTATTAACCTGTTTTGGTGAGGTGTGACTTGAACTCAGACATCGATCAGTCATGAACAAGTGAAGGGCGTTTTTATTCTCAGGGGGAACCTTGTGTTCATGATTCACGAAATGCCAAGTGTTTGATTGATTTGATTGTTGCTTTTTTACTGCCCCAAGCAGGAGCGTGATTGTCTTTGTCAATGATTCTTTGAATGCATGTCATTTTCCTTAATTGGGTGTGTGATTGTTGATTGGTGACTAAGTGTGACTACCCCCTCAAGCGACGAATCGATGAGGGAATGACCTTCGTGAGAGAAGCGACGAGTCGCTTGACCCAATATGACTTGTGCAGGTGTGCCTTTAGAGGGTTTACCGTTAAGCGTGTGCAATTTTTCCAACATATGGACCTATTTTTGGTGGGTGTTAACCCTTTTGGTGATGTCATAATGAGGTGAAATCGTCGAAAACCTATTTCCCGTGGAGCGGTCCGGCTATGATAGCCTTCTTGGGGAATTAGGAGAGCGATAATTTGGACCTCGACATCGATTTTCTTTGCCTAGAGGCTAAGTGCGAGAGCACTTGTGTCCGGCCTTGTTTTTGTTGTGTTTTTGTCGAATTTTGTACTGTTTTTGTTGTTTTTGTGACACCATTTGGTGATTGAATTGTCGGCAATTCGTCCTCCCGTGGAGCGGTCCGGCTATGGTAGCCTTCTTCGGGAGTAGGATAGTGACAATTAAAACCCCGACATCAATTTTGCTATGCCAAGAGTTTAAGTGCAAGAGTACTTTTGTCTGGCATGTTTATTGCTTGTTTTGTGTTGCATTTTTTGTTGTTTTGTTGTTTTTTGTGACACCATTTTGGGATTAAATTGTCAAAATTTGTCTTCCCGTGGAGCGGTCCGGCTATGGTAGCCTTCTTAGGGAGTAGGATAGTGATAATTTGTGACCCCGATGTCGATTTTTTATGCCCATGTTGTCGGTTGCATTTGCAATCCTGTCGTACGCTTTTATTGTCTCGTTTTTAGTGCATTTTTAGTCATTTTTCTTGATTTTTTTTTGTGTTGGCTCGAATTCGTCCCCCGGGTGGGACGAATTCTAGCTGGAGAATTCATCCCTGGGTGGGACGAGCGCTGATCAGAGCGCTCGTCCCAGTCAAGGACGAATTCCAGTGCAAAGGGCCTATTTAAGGGCCAAAACTTGATTTTGGGCTCATTTGTGTCATTTTTTCTTGCGATTTTGGAGCTCTGGGAGGAGGAGGTAATTCTGCGAAGCGAAGCGCTGCTTGAATTGTCTCTGCCATCATGAGTGCACAAACTGGTTCAAGCGGCGGAGGCGAGGCAAGACCTCTAAGTGACCCTATGGTTTATTTTGCTTTAACTTAATGCATTGTTTTTGTGTTGCGCTTTTCAAAACTTTAAGATTTTTTGTGATGTTTTTATTTAACAACTAAGGTTAGAAACCCTAGAATTGAAAATTTTATCTTTTTCATTTTTTTTTTTTTTTATTATTTTTTTTGTTTGCTTGCAGGTTGTTAGGAGCCGGTACCGTGTACCCGCTGCCTTTACTGAGGCACGGTTGGCCTTGACTGATGACGACTGGGAATGGCTTGATGCCCTTGGTCTCAAGCAGGTGGCTCGACTGGAGCTCGTGGTTTCGGATCGGGACTATCCGATGCCCCCGATCAAGCTTTGGGATCCACGGACCAATACTTTCCATCTCTCGACAGGGGAGATGACTGTGACTCTTGAGGACGTCTATCGGTTGCTTCGGATTCTGATAGATGGTCTGCCTATTAGGACATCTCTGTTTGATCGCCGGATCGCTATACTCACGAGATGTTTTGGGCATGGGGGGAGCCGGGTGTAGCAGATCCAGTGGAGACAATCGAGGCGGATTGCCAGTCGGGCGGGATTTTGGTTGGTCGGTGGAAGGAGAGGGGGTGTTAGGAGTGAGGCACGCATTCCCGATGGGCCTCATTTCTAACATTCTTCTCCCTGATTCGTCAGGCGCGAGGTTCCCGTGGAACCCGCTGGATTTGGTGTGGCAGTTGGCAGAGTGCCCGGTAGAGGCACCGTTGATCCTGAGATGGGGATAGACTTTGTTGGCACAGCTTTACGGGGAGTCAGACGGGGTCCGCTGTCGACAGCGGAAGGGTGTCAGTTGCAACTTATTGTTGCAGTGCTGGGGTTGGCAGCACATAGCTGTTGAGAGGCCTACCGGGTTACCGTGGACGACTCGGGCGACGATGGAGGATGATGAGATTGGTTATGTAGCTTTGTGGCAACGGATCCGCGGAGCAGGGCGGAGTCGGCGATGGGCGGTGCGCTTGAGCACTACATTGATGCCTTTTCATGGCTCACTCCGGGGGAGGTGTTTTGGC